>OZ014530.1:81758769-83128002 GCA_963966105.1 Volucella zonaria
TCATCATTCTCAGCAGCAGCATCATCACAACAACGGTAGCATGTTGCAGCAACGGCACTCTAAATTTGATGTCCCTAATTCATAAGGGCTGCGTATCCTTTACTGGGGATAAAAAAAAGGTTCCACTGATTTCATGGGTAAATGTTAGAGAAGGTCACATGAAACTGTCCTAAAATTGTATTCCGTGAAACCTCATTGCCGCCTTCAGTAAATTAAGTCTTCCAGCGATCATACTGCAGGGGTCGAGTTAGTCATATATTGCACGTTGGTGAGGATGTATTCAAAACATCCTAAAGGATTACGTTGTATAGAGAGGATGGCTAATCAGTAGCGGTAATTTTGTTAAATTGGTGCATCTGTTGTAATTGGATCAATGGCAGAGTTTCGGGTTAAGCGCTCAAACTCCATTAACGAATTCGTTTACTATTAAAATTGACATTTACCCCTGGCTAACTATGATATATGGTAACATACATGGTATATGTTTTTTCGAGTTGAAGTCACTTGTTTCCATGTCATACCATGATATGTTTGGTTATGGCGACTATTTCATTGTAAACGAAATTAAAATTGGTTTGTAGTCAAACAAAATATTGCCTCTGGACATGATGAAACGATACGTAGAGAGCCTGGAATATTCTTGCGCCAAGGCAACATATATTCCTTTTCCAACACTGCTTGTTGACCGGAATGACTGAAAACTGAAATATGTTTTAAATAGTTTAGCCTTAGTATCCCAAAAGGAGGCTGTTGAGCGAAGGAACTCTTTTAATGGAATTTCAAGTAATACAGCTACACTGTAGGCCAAGAGCTTGAGGCCGCCCTCAGAGCTCGAAGAAACCCAAAATCTAGTATTGAAAAAATCTTTAGTAGAATAATATAATCACGCAAAGTGAACGGGAAACATATAAATATGTATAACAGGTGGTTCGAAAAGTCCCGAGATTGACATTTAAAAACCCACATTTTTTGACAAAATTCTACTTTATTCATCAACATAGTTTCCTTCTAGATTTCTGTGCCTTTTTTATACCATAGAACGATTTGTCCAAACCTTCAAAATACGATCCAGTTTTGACGATGACTTCTGCATTCTATATCTATTTCCGGCGAGTATTTTTTTGAGGTTTGCGGACAGGTTTAATTTATATTTGTTGAGGTCGTCCTCTGCGCCTGCTTGCAGTGTTCCCTCGTTCCTGTTGATGACGCTAACTTTGGCTTGAACCTGCTTGCAGTCTTTCAGAATGAGAGAAGTACTGCGATGAAAAATGCCCATATTGCGAACAATTGTAGCAGCGAAATGTTCCACCTATCTGCGGTTGTGCTGTGTTGCTGAAGCCCCCTTATTTATGTGCCGGCTCAGCGATTAGTATTTCATATTTCAATAGGAGGTTATTCATTTGTCCCAGTGAGAGAGAGGTCCTGGAGAGCTTCTATGAAGAAATCTACTATTTCGCCTGCACTGACAGCATACAGTAGATTTGGCTGTTGTAGGGTTTTCAAGCACAAAACAACCGTTAAAATTCACAACCTCGCATTCCGAGTGAAGAAAATCTCTCCGTTATATTCTGACTCCCACCCCTGGAGAGTCAATATCGAAACTAAACACACCTGAGTTTCAAAGCACTACATCACAACAATGCTTTCCTTTCTCCTCCTTCTATCTTTCCGCCCGAGCCCTGGCAACAGTAAAAGGGTATCCATAATCCCTTAGGCTAGCGTAAATTATAAAAAAAAAGAAAATACATGAGATGACGTTCTTGTCCTTTCGTCTACAGCGTGCCTGTAGCTCGAACTGCTCCAGTAAACTCCACTTCAACTCCTCGTAGGTCGTTGCGCTAGTCGTGCGCGACTACACTGAACAGTCGCCAGGAACTTGAGATGTTGCTTTTTTTGTTTATTAGCGCGCGCACAAGGGATTTTGCATACCCTTAAGATGTTTGCACAAAGCGCTGGCGAAGGGAATTTAGAGATGAAAAAAATAGAAAACCGATATGTGTTGGTTTTAAATGTTTGCAAGTTATAATGGGCTTAGGAGAGAATCATGATATTTAAAAGTACGTTCGAAAGTAGCCTTGAGGAAACCTAGATATTTCGCAGCATTTTTGGCGACATCGAATATGTGGTCATTCCAATGTAAGTTGGCACACATACCGAGAATGGAAAGTTTTTCAGTTTCAACGATGCATGTGCCATTCACGTATAATGGCTGGGTATTTGGATTTCGCTGAAACCACAGCAGACAGCATTTTGTTTTGCAAGCATTCAACTCCAATTTGGTGATAGTTCGCCAGTTAGTTATGCTACTAATATCGGAATATAATGTGCTTAACATACACTGTCATTCCCGTTCTACAGCCGAAGAACAGAGACGTGAGTCCGGGAACGAATATGAAAAGCAGAAAGTGTTGTCGACAGCAAAGGAATACCATATATTGGATTAGAAGTATCAGACGAGAGATCATTGATGAAAATTAAAAAGAGTGTCGGAGGCAGAATGAAACTCTGTGGTACACCAGCATTTATTTTGTGAATATCAGACTTGAAACCATCCAAGACTACTTGAGTTAAACGTTCCGAAAAGTAGTTTCTAATCCATTGAATCAAAGAATCGTCGATCCCAAATCCGCATATTTGCGACAAAAGAGCCTGATGCCAGACTCTGTCAAATGCCTTATGTATCACGTGCAACTATCTTTCTTTCAACTGATTGATGTATGCTATCAAATCACCAGTGGACCCGTTTTTACGAAAACTGTACTGCCGGTCATTGAGAAGTTTCCGTGTTTCGAGATATTTAATGAGTTGACGGCTTATCAGAGTGTCCATTACCTTGAAAGTGCTATGGGTCTGTAGGAGGAGAGCAAAGAAGATTCGCCTTGTTTAGGGACTGGCCAGACAAATGCTATTTTCCATCTGCTCGGAAAGTGTCTAAAAGAGTAGAAAAGAGAAGGATTACGCAGTGGTTTCGCTAACGTGGAAGAACACCTCTTGTGTATGCTAAGATCGTTTAGTACTCTTGCTGCTTCTCGAGTGTGAAAGTGAATTCGTTCCATTCGCTCCCAGACCAACTCATGTGTTGGCGGAGATAAAGCACAATCTGGAAGTGCTGAGCTAGCCGTAAAGTGTGCAGCAAGCAAATTAGCCTTGTCCAAAGAGCTGACAGCTGGAATGTAAATGAGCATTTGTGTTGAGGATGGGGCAGAATTTCAAATGTTTTTTGACGAAAGACCAAGATTGTATTTGAAGTATTGTTTTGCCCCACGTTTTCGTCGTATTGAAATTTTACACGCTTGAGAGAGACGTTGCAGTCATTCATGGCTCGTTTGAATTTTTTCGGTTTTCCTCTGTCGGGGACCGAAAAAATACATTTCTCTAACCCTGACAGCCTCTCTGTAGCTCAACTGGTATCAGTTTTTTTTTCTGGTTTGCTTTTCTTCATCCGATGAGTGATAAAATATCTCATTCCAAAGAGAACAGTATCTGTGATTATATCAGCAGCGGCATAGACGTTGTTATCAAAGAAATATAACGGCCTGTTAAAATTCCTAAAGAAAGTGTTAAGTTCGCTCCAATTAGCTTTCTTGTATTGTAATACGCTTCTTTTCGCAATTTTTTCTCTAACTGCGTGGTCAGTGTATGAGAAATTAGCTGATACGACATAATGTCGGACAAGCCAAGAGGGGAGAGCATATTATCTATGTAGTCATTAGAGTGAGAAGTTAAAACAAGTCCAGAGTGTTGGCGGCATGACTATCAACGTCTGGTGTTCGCGTGGGCTCATTTACAAGGTAGGTTTTCCGCAGCAAAAATCTCAACATATCGTCTTCGTGTGTTATCTGTCCAGAATGTCGAAGCCATCCTGAATTCATTGCACGCCCTGATTTGCTGGATGCATTTTCCTACGGCGTATGTATCGTTACCGCTAAATGGTTGAACCAGCCCTTTAATGTCAATTATGCTTAGCCGCTCCAGTTAGTTTTGGAAGTTCAGCAGGTGGCGCATTTTCCTTTTCTTTTCTCGATATTATAATTTTTCGAGCGATGACCCAACACCTGATATGTAAAGCCATTTATTTGTATTCTTTTTATTTCACAAACACGTGCGAAGGCACTCATTTTTTAATGGCCGCCGGTAATATACAATAATCTATCTAGTTTTTATTCGTTTTCGGATGGCAGCCTGATGGTATTTGCAGATGATAGATGGCAGTACTTAAATCTATTACAACTATTTAAGTTTAAGATATACACTGGTTGAATTCCGATGCGAAACTGATTTTATTTTTCTTTAAATTCTTCCTCTATGCATACGCTTGAGACTTAGATTCTTATTTTTAGATAATAATCAACCCTTATTCTATCTTGGGAACCAAATCCTTATTTTATTCTCACGCAGGAGTAAAGTGTATTTCTTATCTTTTACTTTATATGAAATATCTGCTTATCTCTAGTTACAGCAAAACTATCCTTATCTCGAGTGGACTGCAATTGCTGAGTACTCTTAAGTGTTCAATTTTGAGCAACGGCATAAAGGCATTTATTTAGATGACAAAATCACTTAAACCGATTTTGTTTGCAATTCTTGGCATTCTAGCTATAAGTTTTTGAGTTTTTGCCAGAGTCTGATGACGGGCTCTGATCCCGGATCATTCTATCGAGCTCCTCGCACAAAAACTCTATAGGGTTTAAATCTGGAGATTGCAGCGGGCATATTAAGATTTGTGAACTTTTTTCATCTGCCCTTCCTTTCAGGTGGTCTTGAAAAAGTCGTGGCGTATGTTTAGGATCATTGTCCAGCGTAATACGAATCCTTCGCCAATTGATCTTAGTCCACAGGTCACAGCGTTTTCTTCCAATATTGTTTTATGTGCGTCCTTATTAATTTTTCTAATCACTCGAACTAGATCTCCGACACACTTGAAGAGAAACATACTCAGACTAGTGGCCCATTTCGCCACATTTATTGTATTTACGAGTATAAGCATTTTTTAACAAAATTTGCGATACTTTTGATTTATACCGCTTCATCAAACTCTGGGTATTACAGAGTTGTAGTTGTATTCTACAAAGAGAAATTTGTGGGAATATTTAACTTTTCGTATCACCAAAAGTTATTTAGAATCGTACTCGCATTAACAAATTCCAAATACAAAATTTGTAAAAATTTGCCTTATTTCCGAGTTTCATCAACAAAATTAGTTTATAAATTATATCCAGTAGGTGACAATATTCTACAATTGAAAGTGGACGTGTAATTCCTCCCACAAGTTATTCTTTTCGAAGGTAATCGAAAAAAATGTATCGCCCTCGTATATGACATTTCGGAATTATTTAATTTTAATGAAAGATTTCGTCTGAGTCTTTTTTTTCTTTTGTATTCTTTATTCTCATTTTATAACATAACTTATATGAACATACATTTTTATTCAAAACTTAGCTTAAAAAAATAAAAGTGAATAAGTTAGAGGCATTTTTATTTTATGAAAAAAAAAATAGGGCTAATGCCACTTCAAAGTTAATAATTCATTGTGGGGTGAGCAAATTTAATACAAATTTAATACAAGAGCAAAAGCAAGAAATTAATTCCGAAATTAATCATTAATAGCAAAATTCATGGCGAAAAACAAAAAACAAACCAACAAGTAATTATACAATATGTATAGTGCAACAAAGCCTAAATATTGTTGTGTTCGAAACCGAGAAGCCAACATTTTATCTTTTTCAAAAAAGAGGGTTGTTATGATTCGTATGTCAATATGGAGTTTGTTAAATAACTTGCATGATATAATGGAGTAAGAATTTCTAAAGCTTGTTGTACGAAAGGCAGGGATTGGAAAAAATGATTGGGAATTGCCTCGTAAGATATATGCGTCAATGATTGGACTTTGCAGGTATCCACCTCTCATAAAGAAAATTGTAAGTACCTTGTAATAGAAAAGATGTCGCACTGGGAGAATTCTTAACCTAAAATTTGTGTTTTTTAATTAATTTAATTTAATGAGCTTTCCTATTGTTTTAAGCTAATATAGAAACTTTACGATCGGTCACTACCTATAACTTGTTTGCTTTAGGAGCTATATTATTTCTTCTATTATTATATTCGTATACTATATCAATTGTACTAAAATTGGGTAGTTCTTCACGATTCTTATTTAATCTACTCGTATCTATTTTATAACTGATCTATTATGGTTTTTGAGTTTGATTCTAATTTCGTTATACAGTTTGTCTTGATACGATTTTATTTTTTTTATATAATCGTTTTCAGAGACATGCTATATTCCTAAATTTATATGTTCTTCCTGTCTTCGGTCAAATTTGTAACCGAATGTATTGAATTGTTATATGTAGTCGAGTGCTTCGTGCAGTATGTCTGCCGGTATTTGTCTATTATTTTTGTCGTATATTATTCTGTAAATTTCGATTAATGTTGAATGAAGTCTTTCGACCGGAGAATTGCCTGTAAGTTTTGGGGAGTAGTCATAGGTAATTGAATCTGGTACTGATCACAAAATTCTGTGAATGGGTTTGAAGTGAATTCAGCGGCTGAATCGCACACGATTTTCTTGGGTGTACCATGTTTGGAAAAGAATTGCCTTAAGGAACTAATCATATTGATACTATTACGTGCAGTTAAGATATAATCAGAAACGAATTTTAAATTAGTCGATTATTGTACGAGGGCGGGTCAATAAGTCCGTGGATTAAAACAGATTTTTTGATAAAAAAATAATTTTATTTTTCAACGTAGTCTCAGTTGAGCTCTATACACTTTGTCCAACGCTTCTCCAATTTTTTTATCCCTTCCAAAAAAAATGATTTGTCGAGGTCCTCAAAATGACGAGATGACTTCATCATTGGAGTCAAATCTTTTTCCACCAAGCCATTTCTTCAGGTTTGGGAACAAGAAGTAGTCGCTCGGAGCCAAATCTGGAGAATAGGGTGGATGAGGGAGCAATTCATAGCCCAATTCATGGATTTTTGCCATGGCAACTGCACATGTGTGCACCCTTGCATTGTCTTGGTGGAAAAGAACTTTTTTCTTGGCCAAATGAGGTCGTTTTTTTTTCAAATCGTCATTGAATCGGTCCAATAAGTTGGCATAATATTCCCCACTGATTGTACTTCCCTTTTGAAGGTAGTCAATGTGGATTATCCCGCGTGCATCCCAAAAAACAGTCGCCATAACTTTATTGGCTGACAAACCCACCTTGGCCTTCTTTGGCGCCGATTCACCCTTAGAAACCCACTGTTTTGATTGTTGTTTGTTCTCTGGTGTGTTGTGATGGATCCATGTTTCGTCCACGGTTACAAAACGGCGCAAAAACTCCTCCATATTGCGATCAAACAACGCCAAACCTTCCTGTGAAGTTGTTACACGATTGCGTTTGTGGTCGACTGTGAGCAAACGCGGCACCCATCTTGCGGAAAGCTTTCTCATGCCCAAGTGATCATTCAAAATTGAAACCACTGAGCCATGCGAGGTCCCTACGGCTTCCACAATCTCTCGCACTTTCAATCTTCGGTCGGCCAACAACATATCGTGAATTTTTTCGATTGTTTCGGGTGTAGAGACCTCAACTGGGCGTCCAGGACGTTCGGCATCTTCAGTGCTTGTACGGCCACAACGAAATTCAGTAAACCACTTTTTTGCCATTGAAATCGATGGTGCAGAGTCCCCATAGTATTTATCAAGCTTAGCCTTGGTCTCAGTAATGGTTTTTTTTCGCAAGAAATAATGCTTAATAAGCACACGAAATTCACTTTTTTCCATTTTCTCCTCAAATTAGTGAGTAGTCTGATAAAAATAGCTGTCAAACACAAACTAACTGACGCAGCAAGCTTAAATTTTGACAGGAGTCAACTGACAAATGCCTGTTGACAGGAGCAGTGTTGCTGTTTCAGTAAAGAGGTCAGAAATTCAAAAAGTCAGAATTATTGACCCGCCCTCGTAAGTATCTGTATGTTGGGAATGCTGTAAACAACTATGTGCAGGATAACAAAAGGTTTATTTGAAATCTCAGAAAGTCGACATTTTATTTTCGGCGGATGTCTATCGTACTTGTATAATTTAGAATTCTCACAATTTTTAATGATTTTAGTTATTTTCTCTTTCATTTTTGGAAAATATGATGTCCTATGTAGGTGATTAAAGGTTTCATTAATTCCGCGGTGGTTGCTATATATATGATACTTATACTATAAGGGCATCCTGTTATTCAGTATCGGTAATAACGTTCAATTTGTCCATACATCGTATTAATTTAAATAATTTATTATTGGCAAAGTATTTGGAGAAGATTGATACTATTGTTTTTTCGCTGCGGAGATCAGGTTGTCTAAATATACGTCTACGTTTTATTTCAAAGAGGATGTCATAAATCATGGAAGGCTTAACAATACTCGTTGAAGGGCCTTTCGGAAATGTATACTCCATCATCGAGATTTTCATGGGCAGAGTGAATGGTAGACAAGCTTGAACTGTTTTCTAAATCATTTTTAACGCATATGGTGTATTGGAATTTGCAACAGAATTCAGAAGAGAATTTGCGTCAGTAGACTCACTAAGATTCATTTCGGTAGGACTAAGTGCGTCGGCACTTGCATTGGCTTTGCCATTCTTATATATCATTTCGTAATCGAATTCCTCTAATTTTAACCGCCATCTAACTAGTTTTGAATTTGGTTCTTTTAGTGAAAATAGCCAGTTAAGGGGTTTATGGTCGGTTATTATCTTAAATTTGCTACCAGAAAGATATGGGCGGATATACTTAGTTGACCAAACTATGGCTAGAAATTCTTTTTCTATTGTGCTATAGTTCTATTCTGTTTGGGATAAGGTTCTTGAGGCGTAGCAAATTGATTTGTCTGACCCTTTTGGGCCTTGACTAAGAACTGCACTAATTGCAACATTACTAGCATCGGTTGTCAAATTAATTCTCTTATTAAAATCGCTGTATTTTAATAGTGTTCGTTGTTTAATATATCCTTACAGTGTTCAAAATATTTAACATAACGTTCGTTGAGGTTTATATTTCTTCCTTTCTTTAAGCACTCTGTTAAGGGTTTTGTTATATTCGCAAAATCATTAATAAATTTCCTATAGTAACTTAGCAAACCAAGGAAGGACTTTATCTCCTTCTGAGTAGTGGGTATCGGATAACTTTACTGGGATTGAGTTTTACACATCTGGTGTGACTACGTGACTTAGAAACTTTACTTCCTTACGTAAAAATTCTGACTTATCTAATTGAATTTTTAAATTAGCTGCGCGTAATTTTGAGAAGACCTTTGTCAAATTTTCAATGTGCTCTTGCAGGGAGGTTGGGAAAACGATAATATCATCAAGGCAAATTTTGCCTTGTAAATCACATAAGTTATTGTCTGTTACTCTTTGGAAAGTTGACGGGGTATTTTTGGGTCCAAACGGAATTCGAATGTACTCATAATCTCCATAATCAACCATGAATGCAGATTCTTGAACGTCTCTGGGATCTACCTCGTTCCGATGAAAGCCGGCAGCCAGATGTAGAGTTGTAAAATACCTGCATTCCCCTAGCTTGTCGAGAATTTCTGTAATATTGGGTAAAGGATATCTATCGTCTATCGTTTTTTCGATAGTCTTCAACAAGTCTCCATTCCTGAACGCCAGATGCGTCTCGCTTTTTGGGTACGATCAATATGGGACTGCTTCATGGAGAATAGTTAGACTGTACTTCTGTTTTATGTGTCTCTGGATATAGATAGGACTTCGTGTATATTGGAATCTCGTCGTTTGTTTGTATACGATGTTTAATTACGTTGGAAAATGATAACTTCTGCCCTTCTATTAAGAAAATATCGTCAAAGTTCTTGGATAGTTTAAGAATCAATTGCTTTTCTTCATAATTAAGGTAATCGATCCCAATTACTTTAGGTATGTCGGTTTCAGATAAAAGTTCAGTTTGATCGTCAGTCTGACAAATATTTATATTATTAAATTCTTCGAAGTTTTCTACTTTTGAGGGTTGTTCTACTAATAATTTTTTTCTATATTAGGGTCGTTTATTAGCTCTAATTAACATTATTCAAATTTATATATTCCTTTAGGTATTTCTAGAATATTACCTATTTTTGTTGGCTTGATGTATACCATATTTCACCATTTTGGATATATCCAGGTAATTTAACTAATATTTTGGATCTTGCTGGTATCGTATAGATATCTGACATTAAATTGGGTTTAAGCTATAAAAGAATAACAGCATTTTGACTTTGTAATATTTTATTTTTAAGATCTATTGAGGCGTTTAATTTCGCTAACGTTTCTAATCCTATTAAGCCATCAAAATAATTGTGTAATTTAAATAAGACAAACGTAAACTGTTCATTAGAGTTGAATTCGGAGAATGCTGGATATGTTTATTGGGTTCATGTGTACTCAAAAAGGTTGTAATTTTAACTACGCTAATATTTTCATGTATTGAGAATCTGTAAGTTCTGGGTTAATAAAACTGGCAGAGGCTCCGGTCTCTATAAGAAATTTTATTGGCCGACAAAAAGATAAAGCCACGTTTATGTAAGGCAGAAGATTGCTACCGTGTTGATTAACTTCTAGGAATCCGTATTGTTTTCCGAGGCACTGGAATGAAAATTTTTGTCATCAATTACATTCACCTGAGTTGTTTCATTTTCAGTGACCTGTGTAACTTCATTATTTTGATTATCCTCAAATGTATAATAGTCCAAATTAGGTTGGTGGTCATAGTATCCAACAGGGTACACATATGCGGGATACTCCTCCTAATATTTTTTTTTGTTTTGCGAAAAGCTGTGTACTTCTCTTATAGTGTATCAAGGATCTTGCATTAAATTGTTTCTTTGATAGGTTGATTTCGGAAGAGCTGTGGCATTAACACTAGCTATTTCCATTGACATTCGACGTTGCTGTTGGGGATTGGAAAACGGTTTAGGTGCAGAAGTGTTTATTGTAGCTCTGTTGAATGTCTTTTCATGCAGATTGAGAAACTGAAGACGGGGCATTTGCTGGAAAGGCCTTATTTGAGTTTACAAATTTGAAACAGTTTAAACTGAGGTGAGTATTGAAGAAAGGAATTATGTTGTTGTCTAATTGGTTGGTAAGGTTGGAGCCGTTGCATTTCTGGCAGTCTAGAGAATGGTAGTGGGTTTGGTAAAACAGCAGATTTCGGGTTTTTATTTTTTAAAAAATATGCATTTTGTTCCTTGATGCAATGATTTAATGCCTCCATCAAAGTTTCCGGTACCATTGTCCTGTCTTAGACCATGAAATACTTCATTGGCCTGGTCAATGATTTTATTTCTAATAGCTCGTAATATAATGGTAGCATACGAAGCGCGATCTAGCTGAGATATAAGTTTCAAAATTTCTTCTACAATATTTATAAAGTCATAGAGAGAAAGGGGCATCCGGTACAGGTAAACCATTATATGTATTATTGATATCCAAACTACTTAATTGGCTATTGCTTGTATTCGTAACTACGTTAACGTTTATGTAGGAATTAGAGAACTCTGCAGGGTATTCCACAAGCGAGTTGTTCGGCTTAGGAACGGATCACGATATTTCAGAGCACGTCCGGGTGGTTAAGAGCATTCATAGCGAGACGGCGGTTAAACTTTGAAGAGGCGAAATGATACAGGTGATTTCTATGAAGCACTGGTGGTGGAAATAGCGATAAAACAAAGTGAGACACGAGAGATTTCGCCGGTGTTCGAAGATGTCCATTGACTGAGTGATATTGGTATCAGCTATGAATTCTATCGCACGATTTTTAATATGGTCTAGCAGATACAGAGGATGAATTCCTTATATATTGAGGCCAGATCAGAAGGGGAAAAGTATTTCTTACATCGCTTGAGAAAGTTTAGACATTTCGCATCATTTTTGGCGACAAGAGAATGGAAAGTTTTTCGGTTTCGACGATGTAAGTGCCACTCATGGATAATGGCTGGGTATTTAAATTTCGGTTTAACGACAGCAGACACCATTGTGTTTTGGAAGCATTACATTGCACTCTGTCGATATTTCCCCAATTGGTTATGCTGCTGATATCGGAATTAAATTAACTTAACATACGCTGTCGTTCCCGTTCTACAGCCGAAGAGCAGGGGCGTGAGTCCAGAAACGAATATGAAAGGCAGAGAGTACTGTCGTCAGCAAAGGAATATATTGGATTAGAGGTAGAAGACAAGAGATCGTTTATGAAAATAAAAAAGAGTATTGGAGACAGAACGGAGCGTCGGGGCACACCAGAATTTATTTTGTGAATATCAGATTTGAAACCATCCAGGACGACATGAACTGAACGTTCTGAAAGGTAATTTCTAATCCACTGAAGAAGAGAGTCATCGATTCCAAAAGCACGCATTTTCGACACCAAACTATATCAAATGCCTCAGAAATATCAAGTGCAACTATCTTGCTTTCGCCAGATTGATGCACGCTTTGGTTCCACTTTTCGGTGAGACATGCCATCAAATCACCAGTGGACCTTTTGCTACGAAAACCGTACTGCCGGTCATTAAGAAGTTTTCGTGTTTCGAGATATTTCATTTGCTGACGGTTTACCAGTGTTTCCATGACATTGGTGAGAAGGGACGTAAGTGCAGTGGGTCTGTAGGAGGAGAGAGAAGAAAATTTGCCTTTTTTAGGGACGGACTGGACAAATGCTCTTTTCCATCTGCTCGGAAAAGTCCTAAAGAGTAGAATTGATGAAAAAGCTTACGCACTAGTTTTGCCAGCGTGAAAGAACAACTCTTCAGAGGAAGTCGAGATATACCATCTGGGCCAGCGGGTTTTTGTATGTTGAGATTTTTAAGTATTAGCAAGAGACACACGAGTGCGAAAGTGGATTCGTCCCATTGAAGATTCGACGCACTCAAGTGTAGGCGGGGACAAAGCACAATATGGAAGTGCTGTGCTGGCCGCAGAGCGTGCAGCAAGCCAATTGAGCTGACAGCTGGAGTGTTATTTTAAATGAGGGTTGAGATGGAGGAAGAGGCAGAATATCTAATATTTTTGGCGAACGACCAAAAGCTTTTACTACCTTTGGGACATTGTAGCATTTTTTGCCTGGTTGTATTAAAATTTCTCACGCTTAAGAAAGACGTTGCAGTCATTCCTGGCACATTTGAACTTTTTTCGGTTTCCCTCTGTCTGATTAGTTTTGAAGGACCGAAAACACATTTCTCTAACCCTGACAGCCTCTTTACAGCTCGAGTCGTAATATGCCTTTTCTTTTGATTTGATACTCTTCATCCGATGAAGGATAAAGGATCTCATTCCAAGGAGAATGGTGTCTGTGATCATATCAGCAGCGGTTTCCACGTCGTTATCGAGGAAACATAACGACCAGTTAAATTTCCTAAAGAAGGTGTTAAGTCCGATCCAATTGGCTTTCTCGTATAGCCATACGGTTCTTTTAGGAATCCATTCTCTAACTGTGTGGTCTGTGTACGAGAAATTAGGTGATATGACACAATGGTTCGACGAGCCTAGATGGAGAGCACATTAACGGAGTACTTATCAGGGTGAGAAGTTAAAAACAAATCCAGGTTGTTGGCGGTATGACTGTCAACGTCTGAATTCCGAAGTCACCCAGAATTGTGTATATTGAAATCGCCCGTAATCACGATTTCAGTATGAGGATACATGTATACAATTCTTTAAATGGAGTTAGACAGCGCATCAAATTCGTTAAAAGTCGTATTGCTGTCCAGTTTGGGGCTTCTGTAAATAAAGCAGTGGTGGATAATTTGCTTACGGAGATGGAATTTTAACCACATGAAATTGTACTCCGGATTGGAACAAGGACTACATTGTGGTGGAATTTGGTAAGCTACGTCACTACGCACGTAAATTGCGAGACCGCTATGAGAAAATAATAATGGCATTCGTTTGTAGCCAGGTAGCTTCAGACCAGAGTGATCTTGTAGGTGTGTTCGCGGATCTTCCTGTGCCAAGTGCCTAAGTGCCAAAACAGCTGGCCTGAATTTACAGACGTGGACGTGCGCAGAAAAGTGATAACTTTTTAGGCCGCGTATGTTCGCAATGTCAGCCTTAAATTCCCGAGTCATTATAAGAAAATAAAAACAAACACAAAAAACACAACACCGACGATGCTAACCAATTCTGCGAAGTGAAAATTCTGACATTGGTTTACCGAATCCAATTGTTGTAGGTGTTATGTCCTGACAACAATAGAAAACAGTGAACCAATAAAATTCTCACTTACAACCCGCTATCCATCAGTTATTGTCTACACTCAGCCACCGACTGAGCGCAAGCAACAATACTTACGACCAGGAGCGGCAGTGGTGGGATACCCGCACTGTATAATATTTTTGTTTCGTTCTTCACTGCACTACTTGTTTTTTTTTATTATTATTTTCATTATCTATTTAATTTATTTTTTTTTCACAATCGTGCCCGGTGTTTTTTTGTTTTTTGTTAAATACTGTGTGTAAAGATTCACGAGTGAACTGCTTGGCATGGCATGTGCACTCGGCGGTAGTCAACACGATAAATTCATTTCAGCAAGGTGTGGAAAACTGGTTTCTACTACTATATTTTACTGAGTTTTGGAGAATTATTTGTCACTAGGAATTTGCACTGATCCGATTCTAAAGGAGTAAAGTTGTTTTCAAATTCCTCAAATCTATCTACTATCAATAAGCTTCTTGAATCTTATTTCTACTTACTCTATTTTTGGGCATAAGGATTGTGAAGTACATAGGATGAGTAAAGGAACGAACGTTAAACAATTAAAAGACTTACATGCACATGACTATACTTATAATAATTAACCTTCTGTAGTCGTATATTCCAGGAATTAAGAGCTTGGTTTACGCACTTCTAGGACACGATGAACCTTCGTTATAATCACACTTGCATTAACCAGAATCACTTTCTTAAATAACGATTGCCGCCGTTACAAATGTACTTGCAATCTCCAAGGGTCTTTGCACGGTTTTAAATGTCCACACACTAACCACAAGAATAGTTACTTAAATAAGGATAAACCGTGGTTACTGGTAATTGAATGTTCATTTAATTTATCACACTCCGGTGTTCCGGTTAAGTTTTACGTGGATACAACTTGAATCCTACCGACTGCGCCAATTAACGACAATGTAAAAAAAATTACTTTTTTCAATACTTCCGAAATGCAATGGTTGGTTTCATTCAACTAATATTTATAGACTAACAGAAAATGAAAATTGTGGGAAGGGAAGCTAAAAGTTAATCGATTCCTGAATTTAGTTCCCACACGTTTTTACTTAACAAAGTATTGCAAGGGTTTAAATGTTTAATGTTACATTGTAATATGCATTTTAGCTTGTGTGATATTATAGAAAAAATGCAAAAAGGAATATGGTATGTAGGAATGCATATGTATCTATGTTTATGTATTTCTTAATCTGTTGCTGAACATAATTCCCACTAAAGGGACAGCAATAGCTACAGGTTGAAGTGCTTTGTAGTATGCATAGTTTTCCCACTCATCGTTTTGAAGGTATTTCCAGTCTTTATTACACTGGTTAAAGATCTGCAAACTTTAAAAACTAAATTTTTATCTCTAATTAGAGACTCAACAAAGATCTTATTTCATTCATTGCCACAAAGTTTTCGCCACTTCTGAGGAAACACTTGTAGATTGCAAGTCATTCACAAATCGTGTGAAACCGAAATTTTCAACACTTGTGATCAAAGGTTGTTTTTCCACATTTTTTTTTCATTCTAATCACAAATTTGTACATTGTTTGTATATCTATACTTTGTGATATAAATAGCTAGAATTCTGATTTATAGTTGTGATTCACAAGTAAAAATTTGTGGTTGTAATTTGTAGTTTGGTGAAATAAAACAGAACCGCCTCCAGACTCCATGATGGTACGAACCGCATTGTCTGTGGCCTATTTCGCCAAAAACTAGAAATTAACATACAACCAAAAATTTGTATTGTACTTGAGAATAGAAACTACAAATTTGTGATTAGAATGTAAAATTAATAGTGAAATAAAAATGTTTGATCACAAGCGTTGAAAATTTCCGTAGCGATGGATTTTTGAATGACCTGTAATCAACAAGTGTTTAGTCACCAGTTTATTGAACATCTTGGCGAAAACTTTATGTTCATGAACTAACAAAATTGGATCTTTTCTGCTTCTCTAATTAGAGATAAACACTACCTTTTGTTTGGAAAGTTTTCAGATTTTTTAACCCATGAGAAACGAATAAAAATGACTAAATGGAAATGGGTACTCCAAGTTTTCTTCGGATTTAAAGTTGTTGTCGTGAAATTTTAACCAATACAATGCAACGTTTTATGACACTGATTGCTTTAACAATCGTAAGTGCTTCAGGTATTGAAAACTTCTACTTCGAAATTCCAATGGCGTTTTTTGTTATTCTTGGAATTGATATTTTTGCTCTATCATAACGATGAATTACATAAGTTGAGTTTCTTAAAATAGTAATCAATAAATCGGTTTAAGTAATACCGCGTATCCTTAAGTAAAACAGCATGTTGATAAGGTCGAAAACCCCTTTCAATTCATATACATAACATTTGTGCATACCTATGTGTTTAATAAATTGTTTAATAAATGTCAAATATATATATGTATATGTAAAATATATATATATGTATATACGTTGTATTTGCTTAAATGTAATGTGTTACGTGTAAAATGGTCTGCTTCTCCTGATGTCCAAATTAAAAAAAAAATGCATGGTCCTTCGAGCCGGATAGGGCATTTAGTACTTCCTCTTTTATCTTCAAAAACGAAAATGCTTCTTTTGGGAAAATGTTTGCTTTATTACTTACTAAAACTAATAATAAAATTATGCGCTTTATATAATAATGCAAGACAATACAGAAGAAAACCTATTAATCAATTGATTTCGAAATTCAGAAATCAGTTTATATAATTTGTTTTATGTTTTGAAGTCAATAAAAAACAAGTTCAGTTGATTGCAGTCCTTCACCATCACCACATTTATAAAAGGGAAATTTTAAAAATTATCAGCCGGATTCTAAATATTCCAGGGGAATTCATTTCTCGAGAAAAAAAATCTGGCATCCTTAATTCGTCGGGAGAACAAAAATAATGGAGAAGAATTTCGAATTTCTAAAATCAGCTGTTCTGCGCTTTTTGACATTTCAAAGTGATTTACAAATAAAGGAAAAAGGTGAAAATTTAAGTAAAACTCAATCAAAATGGGAAATTTTAGAGAAAAAACGACAAAAATGCATAGTATTGCATTCAGATTAGTAGCAGAAGAAGAGGAGCAGAGTAATACATCACATAGGCTCTTTAGAAGGGACCTGCGAGATTGCGCAAACCCTCTGGAGCTGCCTCAAACTTTGTAAGCACAAATTCATATTTTACATTTACTTTTTTAAGCAGGTTTGTGAAACACTTTAGGGTGAATAAGCCCGCATTCCAATATTTATTGAATATTTTGACGTCCAATATCCCGCCAACAAAAAAACAATTTGCCATTTCTCCGCTGGTGAAGTTGAGTGAATTTTTACGATTTTTTTCTGAAGGCGCTTACCAAGCGGGAGTAGGCAAAGCCTCAGTCAGCGTTCAGCAAAGTATTTTCGGAAGTATTGGACATATTTGAAAAACATTTGTGCCCGAGTGAATAAAAATTGCTTGGACGGAAGAGAAAAAACGTAAAATTGCCCTTGATTTCTATATGAAGTACGGCATACCCGGCGTAGTTGTTTGCATTGATGGGACACAGGTTAAGATTATTGATCCTATTGAAAATAAACACCTTTACTATAATAGAAAAGGAAACTTGAGTTTAAATGTAATGCTGGTAGGATATCAATAGTATTCTTTCTTATTTGATGAGTGTTAACAAATCATATTTCCAGCTATGTGGCCATGAGCAGAGAATTCGATATGTTGATGCAACTCATCCTGGAGCTTGCCACGATTCCTTTATTGGGAATGTTATTAGTTTACGAGCTCATTTCGAGCAAGATTGTTTAAGTGGTTCAATGAATTACTGGATCTTAGGTAAAAGCTTTCATTATTAATTCAAATGTTAAAAATCTAAACTTTAACAAACTACGTCAATAGGAGATGCTGGATATCCTTTAGAGCCATGGCTCTTAACTCCTCATAGGGTTCCAGAAGAGGGGTCAGCATCGATGAAATTCAATGAAGTTCATACCAACTGCCGTAATGTTATAAAACGTACAAATGGGGTGCTGAAAAATCGATGGCGATGCTTGTTAGGAGCAAGAGAATTGCATTATTAACCAAAAAAAGCAGCAAAAATCGTTAATATGGGTTGTACTCTATACAATCTTTGCATTGACTTTCAGCTTGGCTTTGAACTTGGTGAATCCGTATCGATACTTCAAGAAGCTATTGAAGTCAGTGAAGTAACATCATTAAACCCTTCGGAGTACTTAAACACAGCGCAAATAAATAGAAATAATATTAGAAATAATCTGTAAATAGTTTAAATGCAAAATACGTTATTATTCTGAATTAAAAGATTTTACAAATTTAGCTATTTTTTTTTAAATAAAAACACAAAAAAATTCACATTTCAATGCTAATAACTACAGTACGAAGGCGATAGAAATAATATTCAGTCAATCCATTAACGTTTGAAGCCTTAGAACTATTACAGTCAATTGATTTTTTAAGCCTTAAAACTATAAAACAAGATAAAAATAATATTGCAGTTAATTCTGGTCACTGTAAGAATTCAAGCTGGTTTTAACATATTTATATATTTAAATATTATTATTATTGAACTTCAGCTCCTAAAATTCTAATAGTTGTTTGTTTTTTTTTTTTCAATTTTATCACTTCCCGCAGTCTCATTTCCTCCATAGCTTTATTGTGCCGTTTCATTTCTTCCATCTCTTTGATTTTTAATTTTTCAATTTTTCTGAAATGCGCTTTATGCATATCGTATAGTCTATCCAGAGATTTGTAGATTTTTTTCCTCCACCACACACTTAAAAGTCTCGCCTATATCTCGTTGGATATTTATTTCCTCTGCAAGGGATGTTTTCCTGTTTGAGCTTTTTCTATGATTTCAAACGCAATCGGCGAATGGCTTGTAGGCATTTGAGTATCGTCGTCTAGCATATTCATTAACACATCCTGGATTTGCGTTGGAGCTTCGGGGCTAACATTTATTGCAGTTTGTAGTCCAAATACGATAGCAGTTAGTCCTTCAGCAGACTCCTTCATGCCGATGAGGTCATAAATCGCCTGCTCATGTGGCGAAAATTTTTACTGGATGCTTGGGCCTCCTTTGCCTTGGCTTTTTGCGATTTTAAATTTTGCGCTGCTTTTTGGCGCCCATATTTTTTTTGGTCGGCCCACACCCAAAATCCATAAAGCTTAACAATTACTTATATATACCTTTTTCCACTCCGTAATATTTTTTACTGGAAATCCCACTGAATTTAGCTCCGTTTCAATATTTTGCCATTTTTCCTCTATCGCTTTTATAAAATACGCGCACAATGCCAGGATTAGCTTACATCAGGCTTACACAGCGTTGGAGCTGGTGCTTGCTGGTTGTTTTCAAACTGAAATCAAGTATTTCATGCAATTGTTCTTAATAGAATATAAAAATTAGAAGAAAACTTACATTTTCGCGTGTTTCTCACTTCAATAATGTTAGCGGAATAATTCTCGAGAAAAGATGCCGCTTTCTCGCTATTTTATATATCATTGATGCCTACTTTTTCCGCACGAAAAAAAAACTCCCTTGTCGAACTTTATTGTGAATAGGAGGAAAGGGAAAAGGGAAAAATCTTCGGGGAGATGCCATTGAGAATATGAGAGAAGGGAAAATAGAAAAATTCCCGCGGAATTTCTGTTTAGAATCGGGCTGTATACAGTGTTGTGCAAAACAAAAGCAACAAATTTAGCTCTCACTTATAAGTGGAAATATTTTTTTTCCAAATGATCTTACCAAAAAAATTAAAATTTAGATTTATGTAATGATGAAAGAGAAACATGGTAATGTATTTTGGAAAAGGCGATGTTGCTAGCCCACCTGAGCCACTTTTTTCTTTAATATCTATGGACAATCCTTTATTCAAGCAATTCATTCAGTCTATACGGTCCTATAATAACGCTTTCCAAATGACGTCATTTGGTGCTAAGCAATTTGTGGAGCAAGGTTTTATGCCTACTTTTAAGGTGCAAGGACAAGTGTATCATTTTGCTGGAAGTTCCCTTCCAGAAGACAATTCGCATAAGTTCCTTTAAATTTATTTATATCTGACATCGACAAACTACGCTATGTGAACGACAGTGTAAGCCCTCACGGAATTGTATCTGAGTTACAAAAAATGTTACACCATAATAACGAATACATACATATATTACGTTCCTCAAAACTGCAATAAAATCCAACCAAAATTTGCAGGAGATTCGGATAACTAATCATCCAAATAAATCTCCTGTTGGACAGCATCGTGGTAGATGTCATGCACCTACAACAAATGAAATTGTAGCAGTTTTGGTTGGATGCAAGAGTAGAGATATTACTTTGCATGTTCGAAATGAATCACAGAATATGTGAAACGCATGGATTATAACTATAAGATGTTTTACAATATCCACTTTTATTTTGTAGAACTGAAGATGTTTATGTTTATTATATTTATATTATTCAAATAAACCCTACTTCAAAACAACCTGAAGCGAGAAAAACTGTTTCTTATATGAACTTTTATGCTTATCGTATGATAACAAGGTACGATAAGTTCAATGCACTCCATCAATTTGTCCAGTTGCTCAATGACTACTGGGTTCACATATACTCCAATTGGAATAGAACGGCTAACCTATATTCGTTTTAATCAGAAAAATCTTAGAGCTAAGAGCTATATATTGTATATACATGTACCTTATGCTTTGCGTGCCGAGGAAAATGTTTCAAATACTGGTAAGCTGTACATTTTGCTTTCTACTGTCACCGATATTCTGCTGCATATGAACAAAAACACACAGAATGCAATGGCATACGCTTGAGTTTGTGGGCGTCCTGTTCCCTTCATAACAATGACGTGCAACATCAAATGGCCGGAAATAACAAATGATTTGCTTGAGAGTAACAAAAGTTATGATTGGCATGATATCATTACGACAGTTTTCCATCCAAAAGCAAAAAATCTTATGAATCTTCTAAACAAAGAAATGATTTTTAGAAAATGCATATGTTATATGTACAGCATTGAGAGGCGAAGGTCTGCCCCATCTATATTTGCTACTACGGCTTTCAGAAAAAAATAGCAGTAACGACACTGATTCCGTAATATGTATATACTGAAATTCCCGACCCAGAAAAAGATAAAGAATTACACGATATCTAATAAAAAATATGATCCATGGTCAATGTGGTTCACTTAACAAAACGTCGCCATGTATGAGTGCAAATGCAAATGTACTAAAAGATATACAAGGCCTCATCTTGACTTGAACTGGAGATGATAGATACCCTAAATATGGACGAAGTTCTTTATCAAACTGTGGGAGAACTGCTGGAATAAATACGTCCAAGTGAGATATAATTATATATGGTCGTTGGGCTGTACCATAAAATACGGTTTTCTTCGCATTTTCAATGCCCATATTACTGTTCATTCAGCTCAGTTAAATCTATTAAATATATTTTTAAGTATGTTAATAAAGCAACATTTTCCCTGCAAAATCGACAAGATGCGATAGATCTTTATCAATATGGGCGATAAGCACCTCGAAGGCTGTTCGGAGAATATTATCCTTTAGTACCCATGAACAATCGCCTACTGTTCTCCGCCTTGTAATATATCTTGAAATTGGCCAAAAGGTATTCTTTAAAGCAGAAAATGTTCAAAATATTCTCGAAACACAGCGTAAAATAACTAACAGTTTTTTTCATACTCTGTAGAGAAGATAATATCGCACGAACTCTTTTATGCAATGTATTACGTATGGAGCCGAAATAAGATCCAAACCACCTCCGAGGTCCAACATCTTTTACTAGCTTTAAAATAGTAAAAGGCATATCGCCTCGCAGCTATCCATCTGCTTGCAAGGCTCTGGGAATGCTTGAAAGTTAATTGCTTTGGAATAAATGCCTGTCTGATGCATCTGTCTCTAGATCACCAATATCATTACGGCATTATTTCGTAGTGATTTTGGATTTTTGCCATGTCTCCGAAACACTGAGCTTTTGGCAGCAGTTTAAAAAGAATATCCTTGAAGGCATATTAAATCGAGTGAGAAATATTCACTCACATATTGATTATAATGAAAGAATATTCAATGAAGATTTGATTCTTATTGAACAAATAGTTCAAGCAATAAGTAACAAAAGTATTGCTGATGTTGGGCTTCCGCTGCCAAGTGATTGTAACAATGGAAACTGATTACTGATCACTGAATTCATTAGAGAAACCTAATATAACAGGGAACAGCTTCTGCAACATGTGAATATTGTAGATGCGAACGCTGTTTGACTGTAGAGGAAAAATTGATATTCAATAACGTTCTTAACAGCATTGAACAAAACAAAACAAAGAAAAGAAATGCTTTTTAGATGCCCTAGGAGGAAAGGCCGAAATATTTCTGAATAATTTAATTTTAGCAAAAATAAGATCATCGTTAAAAGTAGCTATTGCGGTTGCATTTTCCGGTATTGCCGTAACTTTTTTGCTTGGTGGACGAACAGCACATACTGTATTTAAGTGGTAATATTACCACTAAGGTAATCGGTTTCAAATATTTCTAAGCAAAGCGCTAAGGCGAAGTTATTACAGGAAAATTCCTTAATCGTATGACAGAACATTAAGAGTCTTAGGATCGATGGATGCGCGATTTGGAGGAGTAACGACGCTACTTTCAGGAGACTTTCGCTAAACATTGAATGTTTTAACTCGCGGAACTCGAGCAGATGAAGTAAATGCTTGCCTAAGGAAATCCATAGTATGGCAATTTTAAAAAAAAAAAAACATCTATTTCAACAAACATGAGAGTTCAGCTAGATTTAAATTTCTGGAACAAAATGGGAAAGATGCTCTTTCTTTTGGACACCAATAAAGTAAAATTGAAAACTTATTATATCGTATATATCCCTCCATTCAAAATATCCAGAGAAAGACCCTATCATGGTTTAGTGAAAGAGCTATGTATTCTTGCACCCAGAAATGATTCTGCGACCAATAATAACGAGGTAGTTTTGACAACGGTTATTTGTACCCCTCACCTTTATAATATGTCGACAGAGCAGTTAATATAGATGACTTGGTACTAGTGTAAATAACAAATAAATGCATACAAGCCCTAACATAGTTGTTATCTTCTAAGTGTAAAACCGTTTTGTTGACTTGTCAACTGCTTTATTTTTTCATTCCCTTTTTATCTCTATCTCTGAACAGTTGAAAAATTACAAATTAGAAAGTGAATTTTAAAAATATCTGTTTGCGTTTTATTTCTTCTACAGTACATTTGCAAACAGAATTCTTAAATTCCATAAGTCCACCAGGCCTTCCAGGACATTTGATTTTGTTCAAAGTTGGAGTGCCAATAATTTTATTAAGAAACTAATTCAGCAGCAAAATCTGGATACATACCATATATACAAAGGTATGTGTTGGTCAAGTATACATTTGGATTTGAGTTTGATATGTATTCTCATTCTGTTAGTCGCAGAC
The DNA here is from genome assembly GCA_963966105.1 of Volucella zonaria. Taxonomy (NCBI): domain Eukaryota; kingdom Metazoa; phylum Arthropoda; class Insecta; order Diptera; family Syrphidae; genus Volucella; species Volucella zonaria. The sequence goes on from OZ014530.1 coordinate 81,782,489, forward strand.
GTCAAATGAGCTTATCTTGAATGGGCAAGAAGTTTTAATCAACCTCACTTCAGACAACAATTTCTTCATCCCTATCTAAGTAAAAAAAATACTTTGCTTGATTTTCTTCATGAAAAATCTATTCATTACATGATTTATTACAAAAACAAAAATGTATTATAAAAAGACAATATTTTTGTATGTGCTGCGAAGCCAGTACACCATTTAACAGGTCGTTATGTTTCCTCAATAACGACGTGCATGCCGCTGCTGATATGATCACTGACACTATTCTCTTCGGAATGAGATCCTTTATCCCTCATCGGATGAAAGGTATCAAACCAAGAGAAAAGGGATAGTACGACTCGAGCTGTAAAGAGCGAAGAAGTGTTTAGAGTGCGTTAGAGAAGTGTTTTTTCGGTCCTTCAAGACCAACCCGACAGACGAAAACCGGAAAAAGTTTAAGCAAGCAAGGATTGAGTGCAACGTCTTTCTCAACCGTGTGAAATTTCAATACGACCAAAAGTTGAGGCGAAAAATACTGCAATGTCCCAAAGACAGTAAAAATGTTTGGTCATTTGTCAAAAACTTTAGAGATTCTGCCTCATCCTCCATCCCAACGCTCATTTACAATGACATTTCAGCTGTCAGCTCTTTGGACAAGGCCAATCTGCTTGCTGCACACTTTGCGGCTAACTCAACACTCCCAGATTGTGCTTTGTCACCGCCTACACTTGAGCGCGTCGAATATACAATGGAAAGTATCCACTTTCGCACTCGTATAGTAGCAAGAGTACTTAAAGATCTCAACATACATAAATCCGCTGGTCCAGATGGTATAACTCCCCTTCTTCTGAAGAGGTGTTCTTCCACGCTGGCAAAACCACTGCGTAAGCTTTTTCATCAATCCTACTCTCTAGGACTCTTTCCGAGCAGATGGAAAATAGCATTTGTCCAGCCCGTCCCTAAAAAAGGCGAATCTTCTTCTCTCTCCTCCTACAGACCCATTGCACTTACGTCCCTTCTCTCCTAGGTCCTGGAAACGCTGATAAACCGTCAGCTCATGAAATATCTCGAAACACAAAATCTTCTCAATGACCGGTAATATGGTTTTCGTAGCAACAGGTCCACTGGTGATCTGATGGCATGTCTCTTCGAAAAGTGGAACCAAAGCGTACATCAATCTGGCAAAAGCAATATAGTTGCACTTGATATTTCTAAGGCATTTGATAGAGTTTGGCATCAGGCTCTTTTGTCAAAAATGCGTGCTTTTGGGATCGCTGACTCTCTTTTTCAATGGATTAGAAATTACCTTTCGGTTTCAAGTGTGATATTCACAAAATAGATGGTGGTGTGCCCCAGGGCTCCGTTTTGTCTCCGACACTCTTTTCAATTTTTATCTATGATCTCTTGTCCGCTACTTCTAAGCCAATATATTCCTTTGCTGATGACAGTACTCTCTGCTTTTCATATTCGTTCCCGGACTCACGTCCCTGCTCTTCGGCTGTAGAACGGGAACGGCAGAGTATGTTAAGTTCATTAAATTCTGATATTAACAACAACCGAGTTGAATTTAATGATTTCAAAACTCAATGCTGTTTGCTGTCGTTAAAGCGAAATTTAAACACCCAGCCATTATTCATGAATAGCAGTTGCATCGTCGAAACTGATAAACTTTCCATTCTCGGTATGTGTGTCAATGACTACTTACGATGGAATGATCACATATTCGGTGTCGTCGAAAATGCTGCGAAATGTCTAGGTTTCCTCAAGCGATGTAAGAAATACTTTTCCCCCTCTGATCTGGCCTCAATACGAGGGGCGTTCAAGATATTCTCGGTGTCGGGGTGAAGCTGTGGTTGCATATATAAATTGACTTATTTATCAAGTAACACTATTATTTTAGTGCATACATTTCATATAAATGTGATTATTAATTCGCGTTTTATCTCTAGTTAAACAGAATCATAATGGCAACTGAGGCGATGATGGTGAAAATTGAGCATCGCGCTGTAATTAAATTTCTCACTAAGCAAGGAAAAAGTCAAAAACCTATTCATGAAGAGATGGTGGCTGTTTACCAGGGTTCCGCACCTTCATTATCAACTGTGCAAAAGTGGTCAAGTGAGTTCAAGAGAGGCAGAGAGAGCATTGAGGACGACCCCCGCTCCGGCGCCCCGGCTACTGCTTGTACGGGAGAAAGCATCAAAGAAGTCGAAAAACTTGTTCTTGAGGATGCCCGAATAAAGGTGAAAATGATGGCAGAGATCACCAAGCTTTCAATTGGTACCATTCACACCATTCTTCATGACCATCTTAACCTTTCAAAGGTCAGTGCAAGGTGGGTGCCACGAATGCTCACAGCGCCTCAGATAAAAAGTGAGAATCGCATGGTGTAGAGAGCTTTTGGAGATGTGTAGTGAGAACGCGGACGGTGTTATGGATCGAATTGTTACTGAGGACGAAACATGGGTCCACCACTATGACCCTGAAAGCAAACAAGAGTCCATGCAGTGGCATAAAAAAGGAACAGACCCCCCGAAGAAGTTCAAAGTCACTCCGTCTGCCCGAAAGCTCATGGCCACAGTTTTTTGGGACTCAAAGGGAATCTTGCTCATTGAGTACAAAAAAAAAGGTGAAACCATCAACGCCACATCCTACGCTTCCACTTTGCATAATTTGCGGGAGGAAATTAAAAAGAAAAGACGGGGTAAACTCGCAGCGGGTGTATTGCTTCTTCATGACAACGCTCCTGTTCACACGGCGCGAGTTTCCAAGGCTGCTGCGCGAGATTGTGGTTTCGAAGAAATCCAACACCCACCCTATAGTCCAGACCTTGCCCCTAGTGATTATTTCCTGTTTCCGGATTTGAAAAAATGTCTTCGTGGAAAAAGATTTTCGGATGATGAAGAACTCAAGTCGATATTTTGCAGAGAAAGAGGAAATTTATTATTTTGAGGGTTTAAAAAAGCTTATCTCAAGATGTAACAAATGCATTGATGTTAGGGGAGATCATATTGAAAAATAAAAACAATTTAAATTGAATTCGCATTTTCCTTCATATCGATACCGAGAATATATTGAACGCCCCTCGTATATAAGGCATTCATCCGCCCAAAATTGGAGTACAATGCTCACATCTGGTCAGGTTCGCCTAAAACATCTCTGCATTTGCTATACCGGATTCAAAACCGTGTAATAAAACTCATAGCTGATATCAATATTACACAGGCAATGGACACCCTCGAACACCAACGAAATGTCTGCCGTATCACTTTGTTTTATCGCTACTTCCACCACCAGTGCTCCATAGAATTCGCCAGTAGCATTCCGCCCCTTCAAACCTTTAACCGTAACACACGTCTCGCTATGAATGCTCATCAGTATACCCTCAGGCCCATTTTGGGGCGTGCTCTGAAATATCGTGATTCGCTCCTAGGCCGAACAATTCGCTTGTGGAATGCCCTGTCGAGCTCTCTATTTCCTAGTCATTATAACATTCAGACATACCATATAAAACCAGCATACATCGGTACCTATCGTTCTTTTCTCCCTTAATTTTCGTCCCCCTCGCTGTGTGCAAACAAGGGTACCTTAATGCCTTGAGCGCACGCTAATTTGTAAAAAAAAAAACCGAAGAACTGAATAAATTATTAATAAATTATAAATAAAATAAGAGAAGACAATGAATAACTTCATGCGGATTTCTTTTTAATGAAGTACAAAAAAAGGAAAAACGCTTTACCGTTAAATAACTTTTTTCGAACAAGTCGTCAGCGGAAAGCCAAATTGTTCTATCCCCATTCTTGTTCCTTTTGACTTAGACTAATTATGCTTTCCGCTTTCACCTTGTAGTGAATTGTTATTCATACATGCATTTGGATGCATATTTTCTGGGAACAAACTCTGGTAAATGGTCTACATCCTCCAACCTTTTTTCAATAACTGGGTGTTCCACAAACCTTCATTTTCCTCCTCGCTCTCGGATAAACTATTACAATCATAAGGTACTTTCAATGAATAATTGATTAGGGTCATGTTGAGATGCATTTTATAATATATACTACAAAATCGACAAAATGATTAAATGCTTGTAAAATCGATTTTTTGTTCGAAGATTACATCTATAGTACGACATGTATTGATCGCAGAAATCCACGCCAACGCTTTTTGGGTTGTAGAAATTGACAACAGCAGGTTGTTCAAATGTAACTTCCTTTTCTCGGATTTTGACCAGCGCTGATAGGATGTTACTGGTCCGATTCCAAGGTATAATGACATCATCCATCTAACTCACTTCACATATTTTTTCGTCAGCTCTTACCCACTTATAAAATTGCTCCTTTATCATTTTGGAATCCATTATTATTTTGTTTGCAACTGGTCCCATACTGTCTCTCATAACAGTTCCGACTTTGTAGATTTTTTTACTCAAAAGGAAATCAATTGTTTTATAGCTTGTTAAGACCCGGTCAATGTATAAGCAGTGCTGTTTCGTTAATCGTGCTGCCAGCTACTTTACAACAGTAGCACCTAAGCCAATCTCTTTCATGAGATCTTATGGAAAACAACCTCCCCCGTCTATAAATTTTAAAATCAAGGACGACTCTGTCTGGTGATGCCATTCCGAAGTTCTGTAAACCCACAGGATTTGGCTTGGACGGAATTGGAATTGGCAATGGGGACATTAACTGCTGAAAGGAATCATTTGCTAATCTATGGACAAATGGAAGATAATTGGCAAGGTGTGATTTTTTTTTTGAGGCACGAAATAAAGAGGTGTGGGGGGAACTTACTAGCGGAAAAAAGGACAATAATGAATGTGTTAGCTGGCTTTATTAGCAGAGATCAGGAAAACAAGAGCCAGCCTATATTGTTAGAACTCGTGCTTTTATATGGTGAATTCATTGGAATATCGCCGTTTCGAGCAGATCACACGATCGGATGGTAACAGATGTTATGTACATAGGAAAGATCGTTTGGTTTAAATTGAACTATTACACGCGTGCTAAAAAATTAATGTACCGATTGGAATAATTGCCTACAGTTCGGCCATCCTGATCGTGTAATCGACTCGATTACATTGTTCTGAACCTTATACATGTGTTATACATTATACATTGATATATTAATACAATGATTTGTTCAATATTTCCTTATCGGTATAGTCGATAGATATTGTACAAACTGTAAGGAACTAATTTAAACGAGAATTGTATTTTCGATATAAATAATAAAATGATCACCCTATCGCAACAAATCCATGCACCTACATGCTCGTTTATGTACCTAGCGTATCTTGTCTTAAATAATGTAATATCCAATTAGACTGATCGAACGATGTCACAGTTCAACCTTCATAATTCCCCAACTTTTAAATATACATACCGGATTCTATTGTTTGCCTAAATATCGTTGTTCTTGTATTATATTTGTTGTTACAAATACACATACCTTATGCTAAGCTAGGCTAATTATTGTCGAAATCATGTTGGGCAGTTGCAATGAAGATTTAAAAGAAAAATCATCGTCTCGTCTGGTGTATTATTTTGTGTGAATTAAATGTCTTATAGTTAAATCAGAAGTGGGATTAGTGTACCTTCATACGCGTGTTACCTTAAGCCACAAGATTATTGCAAGTTTTTAATTAATTTATGAAATTTTATGGACCTTTATGTTACGTGTAATTTTATGTTAAGTACAATATTTGATTCGATTTGGTGGATTATTGACAAAGAAACATTGCAACTAATTCGTTATGGCAACACACGCTGCGAGATTTTTGCAAATCGCAACTGTACCACAACTAGAAGACAAGTTAGCCGAATTGAGTTTATCTACAACTGGGGTGAAGGCGGCACTTAAAATTCGATTGGATCATGCTATTGAAGAACTCACTGATGCTCAAATGGAGGAATACTTTCCAACAGCTGTCCTTGATGGGATTAGTGAGGATGAAAATTCATCAGAGCTTGAAGAGGAGAATAGACGGGTAAACCAACATTTGGTGACTTTGCGAGAAGTCGTGAAGAGGAAGGAAGAGATACATGCATTACAGAAGAGACTGGCCGAGTTAAATACCCCTGTTGAGACATTCACTTCGTCTTCTACAACTGACAGCGTAAGTTTTAGGGATATAGAAGATTCCCTTCCAACATTTTCTGGTGACGACAACTTTCCTATCGCGAGATGGATCAAAGTGTTTGAAGAATCAAAATCCATCTATAAGTTTGATGAATCAAAGTGCTTTATCTACGCTCAGCGATTATTGAAGGGTACTGCAAAACTATTTTTACGATCAACATCATGTCATTCGTGGATTGAGTTAAAAAGGGCATTACTCAATGAGTTTCATCAGCATTCAACAGCTTCTGACGTCCACAATGCCTTACGCCGTCGAAAAAAAACAAAGGACGAGAATTACCAGCAGTATGTTCTAAGCATGCAGGAAATCGCCAGTGCAGCGGACGTTGAAGAGCAGGACATCATAAATTATATAATCAAAGGTATACCTGATTCAATGGTTAACAAACAAATTCTACTTACAGCCAACAGCCTGTCTGAGTTGAAAGTTACTCTAAGAAAATACGAGAAAATGAGACCAGAATTTCAGCCGTCAACTTCTGTGAGTACAAGCAGTCATATCAAAACTCTTATACAGCCAAAGTTTACGCCACAAGCCCGCAACAAAATCAGCACCAAGTGTTACAACTGTAACGACTTTGGTCATATCGTTACCAACTGTCTAAAGCCACGCAGAGAAAAGGGGTCATGTTTTCGGTGCGGAAAAATGGGACATCTCATTAAGGATTGTCCACAGTCAGCTGCTGTAATGATGCTTCAATACCATGAGTCAACCAACAACTGTTCGAGCTCTTCATTTTTACAAGATTTCCATGGTATTTTCGAATACGAATTCATCAGCGATGATCCTGACGCAATTTGTACCAAGATGAATGTGATGACTATGATTGACATCGGAAGCCCCATTAGCTTCGTCCAGCTGAAATATGTCCAACCATATATGATGACAACTGTAGAATCCGCAGCACAAGACTTCATCGGTATCAATAGCAGTAAGTTAATTATTTATGGTAAGGTATTTTGCAAAATTAAGAAAGATAATCTATATACCAACTTATATCTATATGTAGTAAAGAACGATACAATGAAAAATATTATAGTTTTAGGAAGAGACTTTTTGCAAAAAACAAATATTAAATTAACTTTAGATAAAGATAAAATTCAAATTGGGGAAGTAGAAACTTATACGTTGGAAAACGAAAATAATGAAATTTTAAATATCGATACGTTCAGTGACTCTAATGAAATTTATTTGAATATTGGTGAAAACTTAAGCTACGAAGAGAAGACTAAAATAACAAATTTAATTTCCGAGAGTATTTCAAACAATAGTATTTCGAATATTAAGCACTATTCAAATGAGTGTTCCGATTTTGATATGAAAATTGTTTTAACTGATACGAATAAGGTTTTTAATTGTGCTCCAAGAAGGCTGCCGTATGCCCATAAATGCGAATTACAAAAGATAATAGATGACTTAATAGAAAATAAAGTCATTAGAGAAAGCAAGTCACCTTTTGCATCACCGATTGTCTTGGTGAAGAAAAAGACTGGCGAATTGAGGTTGTGCATTGATTTCCGTCAATTAAACAGCATAACACTTAAGGATAATTTTCCAATACCCTTAATAGAGGATCAATTAGATACCTTGCGCCTAAAAAAGTACTTTTCTCTAATTGACTTAAAAAGTGCATTTTACCATATTAAGATGTCGCTTGAGTCAATTAAATATACCTCATTTATAACACCAATAGGCCAATTTGAGTTCTTGCGTATGCCTTTTGGGCTCAAAAATGCTTCGGCCGTTTTTCAAAGGTATATCAATTTAATATTTAAAAATCTCATTAAATTGGGGAAACTTTTAATTTGTATTGACGATCTGTTTATTGCTACGGAAACAAGGGCAGAACATTTTAAGGTATTAGAAGAGGTTATGGAAATAGTTAGAGAACATAATTTACAGCTCCGGCTCGATAAGTGCTCATTCGTATTTGAAAGAATAACTTATTTAGGGTATGACGTTTCTGCAAATGGTATTGGTCCAAACGCGGTTGGGTTACGAGCAGTAAAAGAATTTCCTAGACCTACAAACACCAAAGACTTGCATTCCTTTTTGGGCTTATGCTCATATTTCCGAAAATTTATCAAGGATTTTTCAATTATTTCCAAACCATTGTACGATCTTGTACAAAAAGATGCTGAGTTTGTTTTTGCTGAAAAAGAATTGGTGGTTTTCGATATGCTTAAAAAAAGTTATTGGATGCACCATTACTAAGCATATACAATCCAAATGCTGAAACGGAATTGCACTGTGATGCAAGCAGCTTTGGATTTGGTTCAGTACTCTTACAGCGTCAGGAAGATAAACGTTTGCATCCAATATTTTTCTTTTCCAAACGAGCCACAGCTCCAGAGTCAAAATATCACTCTTATGAGCTAGAAACTTTGGCTATAATATATGCGCTCATGCGCTTCAGGATTTATTTGACTGGAATTAAGTTTAAGATCATTACTGATTGTAAATCGTTGACCCATACCCTGAATAAAAAACTTCTGAATCCAAGAATTTCACGTTGGGCTCTGGAGCTACAAGAATATGATTACTCAATCGAACATAGGGATGGCAAAAGAATGGGTCACGTTGACGCTCTTAGCAGGTGTCACAACATACTTGTTATTGAACCGGAGTCTTTTGAGCATATACTAGCTGCATCCCAACAAAAAGATACCGTCATAAGACGATTGGCAGATATGCTAGAGAAAAGGGAAAGTACATGCTATGAACTGATAAACGGTCTCGTCTACCGTAAAATAAATAAGAAAGTGTACTTTTATGTTCCAATACAGATGGAAAGAAATGTCATACAGACTCACCACGATGCCTTATGCCATGTTGGTGTCGAAAAATGCTACAATTTTTTAAAGAGAACTTACTGGTTTCCTAATATGAAAGCCAAAATAAAAAATCATATAAGCAATTGCTTAAAATGCATACATTTCTCCCCACCAACTGGCAAAAAAGAGGGAATTCTTCACAGTATTCCAAAAGGTGATAAACCGTTTGAGACAATTCACATTGACCACTATGGTCCTTTACCTTCATCAGTGCGGAATCTAAAGAAACACATTTTCTTGATCGTTGATGGGTTCTCTAAGTTCACAAAACTATATCCTGTCAAAAGCACTAGTACGAAAGAAGCTCTGAAGTGCTTAGAATCCTATTTCACGAACTACAGCAAGCCACAAGCACAGGTTTTTGTCCAAGTGTTCTACTTTTTGGTGTTGCTCAAAAGGGTATAGTTAGTGACAAACTCCGTGAGCATTTGGAGGAAAATATTGTCAGAGAAGAGGTCAAGAATCTTGAGTAGCGACTTTTACGTGTCCAATATTATTTCCTTTCAGGAAGTCACCAAATTCTTTCGATCTAAATAAGTTCCTCGGTCTGAAACTATTGTGTTAGGTCGTGAGTAATTTTCAAAAATGATTTTAACCAAACTAGAGCTTCTTTATTCTTAGTTGTCTTCACTGGATATATGGTAGTTCGATGAATTTAGAAAAGCCATCCATTACCATAAAAATATGTTTCTTTCCTGATTTTGAACTCGATTTTCCCATTATCAAGTTCAAAGTCAATATGAAGCGTGTCAAATTGGATATCTCCTTTGGGAATAGGATGCAAAACTCCTTGAGACTTACCCGAGTCAGATGAGAAACAAATACACTTTAGGCAACTTTGAATATAGTTTTTAATTTTTCCTTTCATCTTGGGGAACCGGTATCTTTTAGATAGATGCTCAAACCATTGGTCCACCCATAAATGGCACATGGCCTCATGATGAGTTCGTATCACATAGCCCTCCATATGGGACAGTACATAAAAAAAAAAAATTATCTTTTGTTTTGCGATAGATTAACCCGTCTATTATTTGTCTGTGCAGCCGCTAACACAAACTCAAAAGTCTTAACGTCTACGTAAAGAATATTAAATAATCTGTTTAAATGTTCTACTTTGTAATCAAAATTTTGAAGTTCCAAAGCCCGAGAAATACGCGGATTAAGAGATTTCTTTTGCAAAGTTAATGTCAAGGCTTGGCATTTTGTATTGTTACAAGGTTCTGAAAATATTTTTTGGAAATTCCGGGTACTATGTTGTTAGACTTCAAGAAAATTACAATTTACAAGTCAACACTAGGAATTTTGTAAATGTGCCCAGAATCAATAAAACATACTTTTCAAGATTTTATTTTGTTACTGCGCTTCGTCTATTTAACTTATTACCAGAGAACCTTAGATGTGAGAGAGTGAAAACTGTGTTCTTATATAAAATTAAAAATTGGTTATTCTCTTTCAACCATTGTGCAATTGATATGTGCTTTATGCCTTTTGTTTAATTTGAGTTTTGTTTGGATTTTCTTTTCTATTTCTTTTGTAACAACATTCTTTGTTTAACTTTTTGTAATTTTTATATATTTTTGCCATCAATAGTTGTACTGTTAAAATTATATCTATAATGATCAGTCATCGGCTGACCGTCAAAGCTTTCGCATCGCTGCCTGTTGATCTGTTCCAAGTGTTTTCTTATCTCTCCCGTGTTTACTTAATCTTTTTTCATCTTCTTTATTCGTTGTTCTTATTTACCGCTCATTCATCGCTACCAAGCAAGTGGAAGAGTAAGCAATTAATATGGCCTCAGGGCTAAAGAACCGTTCCGCCAATAGGTTCGGTGATCTGGAGGAATGTTTTCTATCAGATATACCGGATCCTATTCAGCAAAAAAACGCCTGAAATTGAATTCCCTGAACTTCCTACAAAAACCATCTTAAAAAATCCCCGATTTATCCAAATCCATCCCAAAGATTCTGACAAACCTCTCACCTCAGTAAGCGTATTTGTGTTAAAAAAAGCAATAGATGCCATTACAAAGCAATATGAAAAAATTTCTCTGCTGAGAGATGGCTCAGTCTTGATTCTAGTTAAAAACCATCAAACTGCTGAAAGATTCATTCGATCCAAGAATATTAACGAAATCTGCCCAGGTACCATAAAACTCCATCCTAGTCTCAACATCTCTAAAGGCGTTGTCTACGCCCCCTGCCTAATCAACATCAGTGAATCCGAGATCATCTCCGAGATGAAATCTCAAGGAGTTGTGGACGTTTATAAGTTCACAAACAGTAGAAATAGGATGGTATAAAACAAAGGTAACAGAGTGTGTTCCAAATCCCATGCCTTGTCGACAGTGTCAACTTCTTGGGCATACAGCTAAATGGTGCAAACGACCGGCTTCATGTACAAACTGCAACCTTCCACCTTACTCCCCACTTGATTGCACACGTACAATGTGCGTCAACTGCCAAGGCCCCCACCCCGCTTCATCCACTTCCTGCCCCAGATACATTGTAAATAAAGAAGTTTTAATAATTAAAACAAAAAACAAAACAACACTAGCGGAAGCAAAACGTATTTACAAAGAACAGAACCCTATAATAACCGTTCCCACATCCAATCTATATTCCACCATAACAAAACAAATTACTCACCCAAAACTTTCACATACATTTAATTCAATACCTTCAAAACAACAACAAATAACAAAAGAAAACAATCAATCAATAACTCAAAGAGTAGAGACAAACATCGATGTCTCCGATTCCCCTTCCACCTCCTCTTTAAATAAGCCAACAAAAGAAATAAATACACCTATAACGGCAAAAAAAGTACAAAGAGAACTTCCAATGCCTCTTACAGATTCACTACTTACTCCAAATAAAGAAAAAAATAATTCTTCATTTAACACAAATACTGTAACTACCCACACTACCACACTATATGATGAAATATAATATAAATATATATAACAGTAACATTGACTCCGCTACTCGGTCACGGGATCGCTCGGGATCCAACAACACGGTTGGAAGCCTGAGTGGTCCAACGTCTGAACCGCGGAGTCAAAACAACCATAACCTAAATTTCACCCAAAACAATTCCCTTCACCATAACACTAGATAGAACCAAATGTGACACTAAAAATTCTCCAGCGGAACCTTAAAGGTTGCTTAAACAATCTTCATGAGTGACATATATTAATTAAAGAACTACACCCATCCATTATATCCCTACAAAAACACACATCCCATTCAAAAAATCCCTTCTTATACCAAGGCAATACACTCCCTACTTCCATAACCTTAAATCCAACATTTCCGCAAAAAGTGGCACTGGATTTCGCATACACAATTCCATCCCTCATCACCCCATCCCAATAGATTCCCTTAAAGTCAAAACATCAAATCTAGACTCCAAATGTTAACACACCCTTCCCAAATTGCAGAGTACTTCGCTAAAACTTGGTCTGAGTATTCCGACGACTCCAACTTCCACTTATCCTTCTCTTCTTCCAAGAAAACAATGGTCACAGATTTGGAATACTTACCAAACAATAGAAAATCCTCTATTAACAGAATTTAACTTCCAATTAATACAATAGAACCCGAAACAAGCATCCAAACCACAAAAGGCAAAACTCATGGCTTTGACAAGATCGACTATCGAATGATAAAAAACTCCCCTTCAAGTCTGTTAACCCGCTTACTCAAGCTATACAACAATATATTCAGTTATGGTAATATCCCCCAAATATGGAAAATTGCTACGGTAATTCCTATACCAAAACCCAATAAACAATCCACCGAGACAAATGGATACCGCCCTATCTCCCTATTAAGTAAAATTCTTGAAAAAATAATATCTAAAAGATTAATGTGGCTTACGGAAAAAAACAACTTAATTGATATAAGACAAGTTGGATTTAAACATGGACGGGGCACCATCGACGCTCTGCTATTGTACATATTGATGAACATATTACTTTCGCAATTTCTACCAGGAACCATGTCTCAATTCTTTCAATTGATTTTGAAAAATCGTTTGATCGAATTGGTGCCCACATCATTTTAAGTAAACTTGCCGAATGGAAAGTTGGACCTAAAATATTTAAATACGTCCAATCCTTTTTACTTAATCGAAAATTCAGGGTCAAAGTCAGCAGTTCCTTTTCCCATATACATAATCTCAAAAATGGCATTCCTCAGGGCTCCCCGCTATCAGCAACGTTATTTATAGTTGCATTCAATGAAATAAACACTTTCCTCTCTACATCTAAAGATAATCCAATATTGCCTTTATGCAGACGATCTCATTATTTTTACAAAATGTAAAGAAATATCAAAAATAGTTTATTCTTTTTTAAAAGCCCTTGGTGACCTTGAATCATGGGGCCAATATTCTGGTTCTAAAATCTCAGCTAAAAAATGTAAAATCCTACACATATGTAAAAAAATACTTGTTCTAAAAATATATCTGTTACCTTTAATAATACAAACATCTGTAATGTAAACTCTCTCAAAATTCTTGGTATAGTCTTTGATGTTAGTTATAATTTTAAACCGCACTGTTTAGCCCTTAAGAACAGCCTGGCTACCAGATTAAATATCATAACATACTTAGCATCTAAGAATGGATCTGCACATATCAACACCCTGTTAAACGTCACCCGATCAATCATTCTATCAAAAATTGATTACGGACTGGTAATTTATGGTAAATGCTCCAAAACAACTCTACAGTGCTTAACAACTCCATACCATGAGGCAGTTCGCGCAAGTCTGAGAGCATTTAGAACAACGCCAATTAAAAACATCCTTACAGAAAGCGGTCTGCCTTCAATCGAACACAGATATAACTATCTATCCTCTCTCCTAATCACAAAGATGCCCACATCATCCAAATCACCAATATTTGAAGACACAAGAAAATTGATCAAAAGAAAGAAAACTAAAAAGTATCCTTCTTCTCTCTCAAACACCATCGACCTGTCCAATAAACACGGCATTCCAATTATCACTAAAAAGTTGCGATCCACCATCCACCCATCCCGGCTACTTCCAAGAGATTCTATAATCACAAACCTTGCTAAATTTCCGAAACACTGCACAAGCCATTTAGTTTACAAACAAATGTTCAGCGAAATCATACACAAACACACAAACTGGAACATTCTCTATACCGACGGATCAAAAAGTGATGTGGGAACATCGTTTGCCGTCATAAATGAACCTAGCAACATTATATGCAAATGAATCCTCCCTGAATTCTGCTCCATATTTACAACCGAAGCGTTTGCTGTTCTCTAAACAATAAAGATGGTCCACAATACAAAAACTCTGATCTGTACTGACAGCCTATCTACCGTCCAAGCTATTTTAAACACTAACAACAATAAAACAATCATCAGCGAAATATGTGACAAATTAACAGAAAAGAAAAACTCACTAAGACTTATATGGATCCCCAGTCATATCCAAATTAAAGGCAATGAAATGGCAGACACTGCTCCAAAACTGGCTGCAAGAGAACCGCTCTTAACATTCTATATCACCAATAGGAAAGACGTAGAAAAACTAATCAAAAACATTTACAAAAAGCGCAAAAGTGTAGAGTGGTTTAACTACACCCACCATTATTCTTCAATAAATCAAGAACGTGAAGCGTAATATGCCCAAGTAATACTCCAATTAAAATGATGCTTCCTACATCAACGTCTTGGGCATTTACAAATCACCCACGAACATTTAAGAACACAAAAAATAGCCCCACATTAACCATCAGGCACATCATTCACGACTGTCCAACAATCAAACTCTTAACAAAATCTTTTTTTACTAACAATAGACTAAGTAATATCTTATCCAACCCAACAGAACACAATATAAAATTTTTGTATAAGTTATTAACTCAAATTAATTTAGAAAGTAGTTTATAAACGATAATGTTATCCCAAACAGCTGAAGGCCCTGGTATCTAGTGCTGAAAAAAAAAATTGTAATTATGTTGTAATTTACTAATAAATAAAAAATAAAATAAAATATCTATAATGATAGGTACATTCGCTTCTTGTTCTGAGCAATAGATTGTACTTTACTATTTCAATCAACAATGAAAAGCTTTGTAGATTTAATATTTTGGAATTGTGTCTATAGTTTAGCTTTCAATTTTGATGTGAAATAAAGTTTCAAAAAAAAATAAAAAAAATACGTAACTATTTTAAGTGGTATACCGAATAGGTAAGTCTTAAATCTGCGTAGAGCATATATAATTGAAAGTGTTTCTAATTCAAAGCTATGGAACTTACTTTCACTTTCAGTATCGCGTTTAGAAAAATAGGAAACCGGATGAAACTTATTGTCGCTCTGCTTCTGCATTAAAACAGACCCAAATCCAGCACTACTTGCATCGTAATGCAGTTCAGTTAAATTTTGTAGACTATAGATTGATAGTACTGGAGATGCAATAAGTTTTTCCTTTAAATGCTTGAAGTTCTTTTCTCCAAAAGTAAATGGAGCGTCTTTTTTAAGCAGATCATAAATGGCTTTGCTAAGTTAGCAAAGTTCTTTATAAACTTGCGAAAATATGAACAAAGACCGATAAAACTATGCAAGTTAAGATAATATCTTCCTAGAATAAGATATCGCTAAACTGCTTATTCAGCATCAGCACGATGATACTCATCTTCAACAGCATCAACTGTAAACAAAAGCATCCGGACACCAAGTCCAATGAAGATCAAATATGTCATTGTCACATATTGCTTCCCGTCAACTGTAAACAAGAGCATCCGGACAAGAAGCCCAATCGTGATGAAATATGGTATGCCATTACCGTTCAATCTAGTACAATCGATTGATGATGCCATCACAAATCACTACTTGAATCATCCCAAGAGTATATAAACTCCAGTCAACTCAATTTCCAGCAGCCGTATCAGATAGTCATCTCAATTTAGTTTAAGTTAATTTTAAGTACTTTTGTAGTTTGGTATTATTTAAATAAGGATTTAACTTTTTAAAAAACCTATGTACTGAAACGAATAAAATCTGTAAATTTTAATACGGGCTATACTTCCAATGTGTAAAAATTGCAATCCCATTTTGTACCCAAATTAGCCTGTATATTCTCTAGTTTCAGTTTGTTATTGATTTTAGTTCGGTGCGGTTTAAAATATTTATAAAATGTGAGTCAAGAGGAACGCCGTAAAAAGATCATTGACAAATAGCTCGAAAATACTTCGCATTCAAACCATTTCATCGCAAAAAATTTCAACATAGGACGCAGTACAGTGGATTATGTTATTAAACGATATTTGGAGACGTTGAAAGTTAAGCGAAAACAGAAAAGTGGAGCTAAAAGTGGAGCACATGATACAAACTTGGACAGGAAAATAGTGGGTAGCATCGTAAAAAACCGGACTATGTCATCCAGAGATGTTGCTCGGAAATGTAATTCCAACCAAACAATGGCACAAAGATGTAAAAAACGTAACGGTCTAAAAACACGAAAAAAACAAAAAATAACAAAATTTACTGAAAAGCAAAAAAAGTCATAAAAACACGAGCCCGAAAGCTATACGAAACTTATGTCAAAGCCGACTTTACTACTCTTCCAGGTGCGCAGTTTTACAACTCGTTTGAAGTCGTTTGAAGCTGAGATTCTTCCGCAATTAACAATATCGATTGGGATGGAAAAATTCGGGTCAAAATCTCTCGTTTGGCAGGCCATTTGCCAATGTGGACACAGAAGCTCATCGTTTATTACAATGGAAACGATTAACGGAGAAGTGTGCATTAACTAGTGCCTAAAAAAACGGTTGATTCCTTTCTTAAACAAACACGAGGGTTCAACATTATTTTGGCCAGATTTAGCTTCAGCTCACTATGCTCATGCGACGTTGAGCTTTCTTGTTGCTAAAAATGTCGACTTTGTCCCAAAAGACATGAATCCACCCAATGCTCCGCAGTGCCGTCCCATTGAAAGGTATTGGGCTTTGGTCAAAGCTAAATTGAGGAAAATTGAGCAGTGTGCAAAGGGCGTAAAAATTTTAGTGCTAAATGGAAGAGCGTCCAAAAAGATCACGGATGTAATTGTCACCAACCTTATGAAGGACATTCGAAAGAAGTTGAGGAAATAATGGGAACCCAAATAATTTTTTTTATTTTCTGTAATTGTGAATGAATTTAATAAAAACAGAGTTTTAAAGCAAATGAAAAAAATTTACATGAATTATGAAAATATTTGTTTTTTTTACTTTGAAGTTTCCAAATTTTATTCGTTTCAGTCCTGATACACAAGTGAAAGTAATAATTTGCAGGTCTTTAATGCATAAAGGCATCGGAAACCTTTTGACGCAATTTAAATTATTATCGTTCTGTTTTACGCGATCTTTGTTTATTTCGTAACCCAAATAGATGGTTTCCGTTTGCATAAATAAGCACTTGTGAATGGAAGGCCGTGGCTTTTGTGGTAGTGTATTGGTTGCCCAATCGGACGGTTCGGGGTTCAGTACCAGCCGTGGCCGAAAGTCATTTTTTCTGGCAACTAAAATCTCGTGAGATGAATGGTTGCCTAAATACATCATCAAGTCAATTTACACTAAAAATTTAGTCTCTCCATTAAATGCTCACAAAAAGACATTTAAGGAATAGGTAGTGCAATTAAATTCTTTAAACATAATTCAAACTAAAATATTTTTTCATATTAGGCTAAATTTTGCAAGAAAATACCAACACTGATCTCCTGAAAAATGGAAAACGGTTCTTTTCAGCGACGAGTCAAAATTTAATTTAATTAATTCTGGTTGGATATGTTATGTGAGACGTCGTAAAGGGCAGCGATTAAATCCAAGACTCTGCACACCCACTGTAAAGCATAGTGGGGGTAGTGCGATTTTGTGGACCCGTTTTTCCGCAGGAGGTGTAGGTACATTCTACCAAATAGACGGAATCATGGACCGATTCAAAGATAAATACATTCTAGAGTGGGAAATGCCACTTCATTGGGGGTTTCAACAGGATAACGGTCCGAAACACACATCGAAGTTGTCAAAGCAGTAGTTAGCGAATAGCGGGACTTAAGTCCTTGATTGGCCGGCCCAATCACCCGACTTGAATCCCATCGAAAACCTGTTTGGTACCCTTAAAATCCGTGTCGCTGGACAACATTTTTCCAACAGGTCTCACCTATTCAATGCTTTTTTTTTAAAAAAAAAAAAAGAACTTAACACTCAAGAAGGTATTACTACTCTTAAAATGCCGAAGCGCGTGTTAAGTTTTTCAGAAAATTGAATAGAGAGAGAGAGAGAGAAAGATGTTTAAGCTCAGTGGTTATTTCGTTTCATGGGTGACATCCAACATTTAATGACGAGACTAAATTATTAGTGTAAATTGACTTGATTTTGTAATTATGCAACCATTCATCTCACAAGATTTTAGTTGCCTGAAAAAAAGTCTTTCGATCACGGCTGGTATTGAACCCCTAACCGTCCCATTGGGAAGCCAATACACTACCACTTGAGCCACGGCCACCCACGGCTTTTAAAGTTGAGTGGGAAAATATATCCCAGTATAGACTTTCAAAGTTAATTACTTCTATGCCTCGTCGTTGCGCCTCTGTTATTTAAAATAAAGGATATTTAAGGTGATCTCCAAGGCGAACAATAAAAAGGTATTTATTTTTTTTCATAAAACTATTTTCATCTCAAAATCTGACCGAGGTAAATTATCTTTTTTATGTGGAAGGGAAGGTTATATCATTTCCGTAATTTGTTTTTTTTTTATATCTAAGGTTATATTCTCATTTATTTTCAGTTGTACCGTATAGTTTTCCTGATATACGAGTGTATCGATGTTTAGAATTTGGTGAATTACCTATTCGATGTTGTTTAGGATGTGATGAGTGATTGCATTGTTGACCGCAAAGTGATCCTTAAAATTGTCTATTAAATCGTTCGATACATCTTCTTTTTTCAACACCAGACCAATTTTTTGAAGAAAGTTACTACCCAATACAAGGGGATAGCTCATTGAAAAATCTTCTAAAACAAAGAATTTGAAATCAATAAACGTATCGTCATATTTAATTTTATAAGAAATACTTCCCAAAATCTGGAGCGGACTACCATTAACTCCACAATATTTGTTACCCTCAATATCAAGTCTCGTAACCATGTCCACAAGACTGTTGAAATTTCCATCTGACCCGATTTGAATTTATAATCGTTCCGCTTCTCGAACCCGTTTAAAAGATTTTTTGCGGGTTGCTCCTCGAAATATCAGCAGCCACCATGGTTTGATTTGTCGAAAAAGTCTTTCTGCCGTCTTTTTCAAAATGTAGTTGAATCATCATCACAGGTGTAGTTTTTGTGCAACTAGTAGAGATTTCCAATACATGGAAATGCGCAAAAGTAATGCCAGTGAAAAAATCTCCGAATTATAAAGTCTACCGTCCGCATCTCCATTGGAGATACCCAGTAGGGTAAATTTATCAAAGGTTAAAGAACTACAGAGACGAGATGTATGTATTGATTACATAAATTCGAATAACTTGCTTTCTGTTTTTTAGTCCGGTTTCAGGAAAAATTTCAGTTCCATAACAGCTATAACAAAAGTTTTAGATGACATTAGAGAATCCCTAGGCAAGTCAGCTTCATGCTACTTCTAGAACCCTTTAAAGCAGTCGACAGTGTTCATCACACCAATTTGTGCTATAAGCTCCGAACTTTGTTTTATTTCTCAAATGCTGCTTCTACTCTTATCCTGTCATACCTTAAACTTCGTAAACAAGCTGAATCAGTTGATGATTTTCGTTCGTCTGATTTTCTTAATGCTTCTAGAGGTGTTCTCTCTCTTTATGTCAATAGAATTCCTTCCTTAATATCATCGTCCTCCGTGTGCAAATGTGCTGATGACGTGCAATCATATCGTAGTTGTCCACTTGGATTAATAGAAGACTTCGCAACCTCTGAAGACCAAATGCATTGTTATCAGCAAGAACCCCGTAGGCCTATATTATTTTAATGACATTGTGCTCTGTGGTTCTGAAGTTGAATACGTCGAATCTGCGAAAAATTTGGGCACACTTTTCAATAGACTCTGACATGGGATGCCCACATTAATACGGCCGATGGTAAACTATATGGAGTGCTACGGCAACTCTGTATGTCAACAATTTTACCCACTCTTTAGGACAAGCATTTTGCTAGCGAAAGCTCAAATCATTCCCGTTCTTACTTCTGGATGCAAACTTTTTTTCAACTGTGATGCGAATAGCCGACGAAAGCTTAATGCCAATTTCACTACCATGGAGCTCTATGTTTTTGGCCTAAGACGCTTTAACAGAATCTTTAATTACATTTTACAACATGTTGTTTGATAATGCTCTTCATCACAGGTCTCTTCTTCCGCCATCTAATATCATACAGATAAATCAGCCTAGTTATCTTTTTAATAAGTTGCGCTTCAGTGTCTCGACCAAATCATGCAAACTTATTTATCCGCATTATTCGCGGATAACCTCAGAACGACAGTTTCTCGTTAATACTATCCGCTTGTGGAATTCCTTGTCACGGCCTGTCCAGGCGACCAGTGATACCATGCGTTTCTAACGGACCTACAGTCGTTTCTCCAAAGCAACAACTAATATCTAGTTTTTATATACAGACAAGTGTTATGTAGACGAACATGATTGTAAAACATTATATCTCATCATTGTAATTACTTAATACTTTTTTTTCTCCCCTTTGCCCAAAAACACATCAACACTAAAGCTTGAATTATACATGTATCTTACCGCAATTTTAATCTTCACTATCTTATAAGACATTTTTGTATTTTAATGTGTATGCATTATATTGTAAATGAATAAAATCAAAATAAATTAAATTAAAATTATAATCTTCCCGCTTCAGTACACAAAGTACTAATCCTGAAGTAATTGGTCAGGCACTTTTGCCAATCTGAAGTGGCTGCGGAGTCAACAAATAAAACCATTAAACTGTTCAGACGAGATCATATCAGGAAAATCTCACAAATTGTTAGCAATATCGAACTTTTGAAGAGATTTCTTAGTTCTGATCCATTGATAACTGGCTTGGGAAAGTTACCCCAAAAGAAAAAAGTTTTCTAACCGAGGCTATGATTGATCGGCTTGAAACGGTCTCTTAAGTAAAGTGTATTTTATTTCTTGAGTAAGCCTTTGATCTTAAACTTATAATTTATTTATTTGTGCTACTTTTTCCCATGTTAATACAATTTTGTATTCTATAAAAATAAATTCAAATGTATTTAGAATTCATTTAAGAAATGTACGTTAATCTTTGAAGTAAATATGTGTATCTTTTCGTGTTCTTGTTTATTTATGTATATCCTTAATATGTACGTACATTTGTATTCCAAAAATAAAGTTTATGAAGTCATATCGCACGTTTTATTAATTAAAAATAGATCCATCGTGATGTAGAGAAAACAGAAGTTGCCGACCAGATAGGGCAAATTGATAACGGATTCAAAATCAGCGCTCCCAAATTACCCTACAAACAATTCATTTCATTTGTTTTTTTGGGAGGAAGTATAGTAATTATGACCGAATTTGTTCAAGAATGGAACCACTGTGAACTGGTAGCATAATTTATAAAAAAAAGGCAGATGTGAATTGCTGCTCATAAACGTATTAAAAAGCGACAATCGATTTGAAGGACATGCGGACGAAAACTGTAACCAAGCCGCTTTTAATGGAAAAAGCTGAAAACTTCTCTTTTCTGCAAACTGTCAGTTGACTAGAGTGATGGTAAGGTACGAGTAGAAGAAAAACATTTTTCCGATGCACTAAATGCTAAAGAATGTAAATATGTACAATATATAATAGTATTTACAATAGACTTGTTTTTTTGAAAACTATTCTCACTTAAATGAAAAAAACGACTTATACTTACTTCAAATTTTTTTTTTTTAAGTTGGAATAACCGCAGGCATTTAATGACATTAGATGACAAAATAATTTTTTGTTCTCACCACGATAAGTAAAAAGTTTACGAGCTTATTAAATTTGATTCTTGAAATGGATAATGAAAGCGAAGAAGTAAAATAATAAACTAATATCTACCCATTGTCCTTTATTATTTACACCTGTTATGTTCAAATATTTTTACAAATTCTGGATTCATCAAATGATGAAGATTTTATTTTCAAAGAATTTTTTCAAAGCAGAACTTTTGACGATTCCATTAGAATGATTAGTGATGAATCGACGGGAGATGAAACGCGCGCCCAAGTGAGAAATTTTATGCAAACAATCGAGGTGTATAGTGCGGCCGATTTCAAGTTTCACTTCAGATTAAACCGATCAACTGTTGAGGAACTAATAAGTTGAATTTTGTCTTATCTGCATGTGTTTCCTTTAGCTAAATGAATTTTACTTTTTCGATATTTTGCAGCAAATTATTCCCAGTTAGCATTTTTGCCGAATTCAAGACATGGAGGCAGACCAAAATTTAGAGCCATGAGAGAGATGTACTTACATATATATTTGGTATATGAGTAACACCAGGCAGCTGGGAAATTTGTTTGATATTGAGATGTCTTCAGCTTGGGCTGCAGTTGGACGTGTAACTAGCTGGATGGTTTCAAAATGCAGTGAATTCATGAAATGGCCCCAAGGTGATGCTGCTGTTAACAATTGGCGAAAATTTGAATCCAAGAAAATTGGTGCTATCGATTGTACACATATGACTATAGCCGTCTCCAAGCTAAATAAAGAGTGTTATTACAATCGCTTACATAAATTTACTCTTGTGCTCCAAGCTGTGATTGATGCGGACAAAAAGTTTATATAATTTTTAGTGCATGTATTCTGCACAATTTGTGCATTATAAATAATGATGCATATTCTGAAATTGATGAAGAAGACAGCCATGATCATGATCACAATGAATTGTCTGAAAATATTTTACCATCGAGTAGCGAAGATACTCGTCAAGATGTATTTAATTATTTAAATGAGAAGAATTTGATATAATAAATAAAACCAAACACAAAATTATCTTTTACTTTTTTTTATTCAGCGCATTTTCAAGTAACTCCATTTTCTTTTGCCATTTAGCTTTGCTTGTTGCAAATTTCTCCCACCGTTCGGCGATCTCTTTCCATTCCTCGTCGTTTTGCTGCAACCGCCGTTCTTTTTGATACAATCGCCGTTCGTTCTGCTCCAATCGCATTTTGTGGAAATCAGAACGGCTGATTTTTGATTTTGGTGTTGTCTGTGAGGTTGAAGGGCCAGCTCCTGATGTTCTTGGCGTTGCGATGTCATATGCGCTCGAGGACCTATGTGTATCCGGCGTGTTGCTTGGTGCTGCAGAATCCGAATCCTTTAAAGAAAAATAAATTAAATAATTAACACGATTAGTAATAATAAAGAAAAATAAATTAAATAATTCACACGATTAGTAATAATAACTAACCGTAAGCAATTGGTCTGTACCGCAATTGAACGCTTCGCTTTGGGAATGGATGGGGGTATCTCCAAATATCTTTTCCATTTCTTCCCAGAATGGAGGCAGACATGGAGATGCACCCGCTTTGCTCGCATTGCCCTTCGAGGCCTTGTACGCCCTCAGCAGCGTTTACAGCTTAACCTCCAGATTGCTGGCTGTTGTGTGATTATCCTGCAATTCGTTTTTAATTTCTTGTTGTAAAAGATGTATTAGTTAATTAATAAAAGAACCTACGAAACCTGCCGAAATTATGTCTTCTACAATAATACATGCGCAGTTTTTTTCTTCCTGGATTGATTGAACTCATACTTTCTTGCATTGTAAAAATGCAAGATTGCTTTGGTTTCTTCTTTTGCCCATGTTTAATTTCCCTGTAGAATAAAATTCATTTTAGCAGTAGCTTAATAACATATGAATTTTATTTACCTTTTTGACAACTTTGCTTTCAAAGTAGCTGCGGTTGAAAATAAAAAAATCCTGCCAACCTTAAAGGAAAAAATACTATCGGCTAAGAGCTCATTTTTGTGATTTTGTGCTCTCTGGATTTCGAATTATGTAACCGCTAACTGCAGTTGCTACTACTCGGAAAGTTATCGCCACTTGGTGCATTTGTTATTGGTTTGTGTGTATAATTCTGCTGGGCTGGGTATACAGCTAACGAAAAAAACACACCTAATGTAGGCTAATCTACAATATTTTTGAAAGCTTTTCCTAACGGCAAATTGACAAACAGATCTGAAATATCGCCAGTAAGTTAAGCAGATAATGACATACTCGTAATTATACGTACGATGATTGAATCAATTTGGAGTGAAATAATGAAGGATCAAATGGAAAAGACGAAACGGTGAGAAAGTATTACTTTTGGTTGACAATACGACATCTCTCAAATAATATTGAAAACGATACTGCTTTGGACAACATACCTTATACATATAAGTTATGTTATAAATACTCGTATGTGTTATATACTGTTCCAAACAAACACACGTGTACAATATGCCCATCAAATTTGCAAAATAAAATAAACTTCTTCCTGTAACCCCTTTGATGTTGGACTTCTTTCTTTTCCTTTTCTCACGTGAACTTTTTTTAATCTGCGCTATCCGAATCAATCAGATATAAATTTTATGGACCATCCGCTTTAATTAAATTTGAGTACAAAACTTTTTGTTTGCTAATTTTTTGTATTTCGTGGATATTTTGATAACGTAGTGGATGTGACATTTTTTTTTTCGAAATTCAAACACATTTACATTTCTTCCTGCGAAGCCTTTTGGCTTTTCTGCAGAAGATTATTTTTCAAGGACAGATATTTCCTTTAAGTTAAGCTATTTTGTGTAGTGGTTTGAATTAAAAAGAAAGTTTTACTTTTTGGAATTGAAAAAAAATTAAAAAGGTTAAGAAATACATACATAAATGCAATTTGCTTTAATTAGGGGCTTAACATAAAAAATTCAAAGTTTTGCAAATCAAAAAAAAAAATATTGAATACAATAATTCACAGATACATATAAACTGTTTTTTTTTTAGTTTTATGAACAAAAAAATTCTTTTAATTTTTTTTTCCTAAATTCGGGTTTCTGATGTCCTTTAGGGAGTTTGGTATCTGGTTGGATACGGTTGGGACGCTGCGTTGTCCTGCTGATGATCTATCGGGTCTTTGAAGCGAATTTCACTGTAATATTCAAGAGCAAGTGTCATTTGGAATATTTTTTGGACACTTAACACCTTGAAACTTCTATGTCCTGTGTTGTTGTTGGGATGTCGGGTTTGCATTTTCTTCACAATGGAGTTTTGAAAGTCTTGCAGCTTATTAATATGCGTAACTGATGCGTTACCCCATGCTAGTATGCCGTATCTCAGTTTTGACTCTATGAGAGCATAGTATACCTGTTTTTGTACTTCATACGTGGAGTAGTATCCCAGGTACACCACGGCATAAAGTGCTTGCCTGAGGTTAGAGCAGAGTTTCTCTATGTGCACATTCGATGGCTGCCGATGGTTACCCCAAGGTGTTTGTATGTCTCGACTAATTCGATTTCTTGGTTCGATAGGATTTTTTGACATGTGTGCCTTTTGAGGGTTACTCTCAGGTCAGTGGCTTTGTGGTGTGGTCCTCGGATGTGCATCATTTTCGTCTTCGCTGCATTTAAAATCAGGCAATTATCATGACACCAGTTTACAGCTTTATCGAATTCAGCCCGCATTACTTGTAAACCGGTGACAGGACACCTATGTCTAACGACTATTGCTGTATCATCCGCGAACGCGAATGGAATGCCATTTGTAAAGACTCGCATTAGCCCCTTTGTGAAAAGTATGTATAACAGGGGACCTAGTTAAATAGTCTTGAAGCCAGTCGGCTTAAGGCTTCTATCAGCTTTGCATGATTCAGGGTGTCAAATGCTTTGATAAAGTCTATAAACAAGACAAAGACGTGAAGATTTTTGTTGAGGCTTGTGTTAATGGTACTCGTATTTGCAAATTCCCCAAGGAGTTACCCTGCACTTTTTCTTTTTTGGAACCCGTAGGATTTTTCATGGATTATTTTGTGGTTATTAATAAAATTTAGAAGCCGCTTGACTACCACTTCCTCTAAACATTTTTCTATCACAGGCAGAATTGAAATCGGCCTATAATTTTGTACAGTGTTTTTAGCACCGCCTTTGTAGATTAGTCTTACAATAGATGCTTTTAATATATTTGGTATCTTTCATTCATTTAGACTCTGATTAATGATCTTTGTGATAATTGGAGCAAATATATCCGCATGGATTTCAATGTCTCTCGTTCTAATGCCATCGATCCCTGCTGATTTGTTTTGATCCAGTAATGTTAATATTTTATATACCTCTACAACGCACGTTTCCTATATGAATATGAAGTTGTGTAGAGTTTTATTGATGTGTGCTGACGTTATGTTACCACAATTGTGGATGATATGAATCGTTTGTTCAGAGAAATGTTTTGCACATTTGTTTGGAAGTGCGGTATATCATTTTTCCGATGGGAAGTTTTTCACAAGTACCTCGACCAAGCTTTGTTTTTTTCTTCCCATTATTTCGTTGACAAGGCTTCATGACGGGGATCATTTCTAACCTCGTTAAATTCTTCTTTATAGAAACTGGACTTTTGCGAGAAAATGATTTTATTAACTTTGTTTCGTAATTTCTTGTACTCTGCTTCATAAGTTTTATTTAGTCTGTTGTTCTTCCACCTTTTGTAGAGCTCATCTCTTTGTTTACATTTTTCGCGAATGTAGGGCGTGATCCCAGCGTTTATTCGGCATTTACGCTTTGGTTTTTCAAGGATCATGAAGTTTTTATATACTATGTTCTACATAGTTTATTGTATGTTACCTCCACGTTTTTGTCTATCAATGTGTATTTTTTCGTCCACCAAGCTGTTTTTTAAATGAGGTGCTCTGTCAATTTGGAACTCACTACTGCATTGGTCGAATGTCCCATAAACCACCGGATAATGGTCAGAAACGTCGCTCTCGATGACTGCTGAAACTATTTGTCTATCTGTTAAGTTGATAGCTATATGGTCATTCAGCGTTGATGATTCTCGATTGCGATCAACCCTTTTCTTTTATAATGTTAATTAAACCATTGAGTGCCAACATTTCTAAATAGTTCCTCGCGTCAATTTGATCATGATCCTGAATATTAATGTTCATGTCACCCATTAACACCATATCTCTATTTTTTTGCCTTGCTGTTTGCTGGAAGTCCTTTATACTTAATGCCGGTGGCCTGCAAACTGCATACAAATACTATACTTTAGATCCGCTTCTAATTTTTATTCTGAGAGATTCACAAGATGTATGTTAGTATTTAATTCCTGGAAGTCATACTCTATATCATTATATACTATATATGGCTACTCCTCCTCCTCTTTGTTTACTTCTGTTTATACAGATATTCTGGATTGTGGCCGTCTATTTCATAATGTTTGTTGTTTTCTTTTTTAATATTTATTTATATTATAACAATAATTTTAAGGCTTGTCAGGAGGGGGTTTATGCTTGCGCAAAACATATCCTAGTTTTCCGCATTGATCTTTTGCCTTTTCTTTTGCCATCCAAAGTAGGTGTTTGTTTTGCTTTGTCAGCTGATTGTTTATATAAACAGTGGCATCGGCGACTGCTTCTACTGGAGAGCAGGTATTTTGCATAACCTTCTTCAGTGTGGTAGGGTGAGTTGATCGTGCGTTTTTCATAACTTGTTATTTACCAATATTCGATGAAAATCAGGCGATGATTGTGGATCTTCCAGTGTTTTTTGTTTTTGGTCTTTATATGTCAACAATATCGGTGTCTTTTATGTCATGGTTACTTAATGGTTTTCCGAATTACTTTTACGATATCGACTAGATTTTCGTTTCGCTTGGGAGGGATATTTTTTATTTCTATGTTGTTTTTAAGTAATTGTTGTTCTATTGTGTTGATTTGAGCCGGCATGTTTTCGATAAATTCATCGTTTTTGTTTTTGTTGTCTTTTAGCTCAGCTATGACAAATGAAATGTCATATTTTCCATAAGTTTATTGTTTTTTGCCAGGTTGTCGTTGATGTCATCATATTTGTTGCCGAAGAAGTCACAACTTTTTTTCATTTCTCGGATTTCTTCTCTCAGCTGTTTTATTTATTGTAAAACTGCTATGATGTTGACGGTTTCAGTGGGGCTGTTTGGATTTTCAGTTCCGCGTCGCTCTTTTGCTTGGATTGGTGTTAATGATGTTGGTGTTGAGGGCTTTATGCTGTAGCAGTTCTACACATATGGCATTTCCAAGCTTCTCTTTTCGTCGCCATTGTTCTCCATGACTTTTCTGTAACTGTAGTGCAGTGCAAGTGCATTTTAAGACTGCACTTGGGGCAAATCACCAAGTCCCCTTCGGGAGGGGCGCCCGACTACAAGAAACACATACATCCATGTCAAGTTTGTATTATAGGACTAGGCACAGCCACTAACAGAAACAGAGGGAGAGGAATATGGAAATGGGAAATATGGAAATCAGAAGAAGAAAATAAATTAAAAATAAATAGGTAGTCACAGATGGTTAGCACTTTTCTTTTCTTTTTAAATGGATTCCTGTTAGAAAGTCACTGTCTTATACTTGTTTTGTAATTTATGAATTTAAAAGAATACTTTTTGATTCGCCAAGAAAAAAAACCTACACTTCAAGCTTCACGATGGCACAGTGGTTGCGTTGGAGTGCGAACGTGAATCAGTTTGGATTTCTTCGCATCAACTACCAAACCATCATGATAAACTTTGAAACATTTATCAAACTCTTACCGCATGATATTTGTTGCAGTTGAAAGGTATTTGCATTTTACAGCAATTGCTATATCGTCCGCATAGGAAAAAACCGTACATCTTTCAAAAAAGCGAAGAAGTTCATTTGTGAAAAGTATGAATAGAAAAGGTCCTAATTTCGAACCTTGTGGCACACCATATAGAGTATTAAATCCTCCACTTATTAAGTTCAATATTTTCACTTTCACACACAAATAACTCTCCACCCACTTTCCAAGAAGTTCTCCTCCTCATACCGGTTCTACTCCACGCTTCAATAAGACTATTACGATTAAGCGTATCAAAAGTCTTACTAAAATCCACGAATAAAATCAATACGTGATGATTTGCATTTAAGCTCGCATTCATCAAGTTAGAGAGTTCTCTGAGTAGTGTTCCGATTGATTACTATGATTGCTTATGGAACTGTTTAAGCGTTGCCCCATGATTTCCTCTAAACATTTTTCAACTACCGGCAGAAAAGCGATAGGCCTTCAGTTCTCACAATTGTTTCTAAACCCATTTTTATAAATTGGGCGTATGAGTGATGTTTTAAGAAACATGGGTACTTAAGGTCCTTGCTCAAAACTTCTATTAAAATATCCTTTGTATGACTAATAAAGCCGCGTTTAGTTTTAATGGCTCTCACGTTATTGGCTTCTGGATTCTTGCTCGCACTTAGACTGCTAAGTATGTTAGATACTTCTATTTCAATGGATTGCTCTACATAGATTGTCTGTGCAATATATCGAAATTGGTAGATAATTGTTTTTCTATCGCCATCAAGAATAATTTTAGAGGCTTGGCTGGAAAACTGTTCAGCAAATTTATCTACAGTTTTTCAGAAAGTTCTTTGCAATCACTTTGTCAATTGATTTCTTTCCCCTACCCAGCACTTCACTTATTTTATTCCACGTTTTTCTGCGATCCTTTTTGGCATTTAGGAATTGCATCTTCTAATAATGTGATTTATTTTTTTAATACTTTTGTTTATAGCGTTGTTTTGCAATGTTTTGCACTTCGGATTACCCATCCATTTTCTATATATCTCGTTCACATAGCACAATTAATTCGGGTGTTATCCAAGTTTTTTTTTTGACGGTTGTTTTTGTTTGCCCTTATATTTCTGGGTTAATCATATGTATAAATTGTAAATTTTCCCCACAAAATGATTATAGAGGTGCTCAACATCTTGTTCATTGCAAAGTTATTTCCAATACGTTTCCTGTATAAGGTCGTCAACTTTATATTGATTAATACTTACTACCGTTTGATCTATAATTATACGATCCGGTGCTGTATTAGTTAACAAGATTACTTCTTGCATGCATTCTGGGTAAATGAATAGGTGCAATTTAAAAGAGTGCATTTTTTCTCAAGTTGCTATAAATATTCATTATACTAACCCCCATTTAGCAGTTGCTGGAAATGTTGTCTAAGAACGACTTTTTTGTTTATCACCACCCGAAAACTGCTCTCGAATGCGAGCCTATTCGATATCACGGATTGAGGAAGCTCTGTCTTAGACATATCTTTTCTTTAGAGGGTGAACACTATTTTCAAAATCTCTTCAATTGTGTTGCGATATTATTTGCCATATATTTACGACGTTTGTAAAGGTTGACTTCATTGACATAGACTGCTGTTTTATGTTAGTACACTACACACTATACTACTAGTAGATATATCAAAGTTATCTCTATTTAAAAATCTTTGTTTCAAATTACGGTAAGCTCAGACTCAGACGGTGAGTCAAGCGGATGTCGTAGGTGTGACTCCTGGTCACCGTTTCACCTCAAAAACCAGCTCCAAAGCTATATTCTTAAAGCATAGAAGAAGTTAATGCAATTGCAGTTATCTTAATGGAAACCCGAGCATTGATTTATCAAGAGCTAACATGTCACTGGCCAGCTTTACTTTAATTTTTTTTTTTTCATTTTTCATTTATTTATTCCAAGCAATGAGCACATAATTAAACAATATATTACTAAACTTTATAGATATTACATCAATTTACATTGAGGAATATTTGACACATCCTTTAGTTAAAAAAACTAGTGACTGATGCATTAAATCAATTTAAAGAAATTTATAACTAAAGATAAAATACAATTGTTGTGGGGTAATTAAGATTATATAAGCTGAAAACGTTATGCTTGTAAATTTAGTGCATAAGATAAAAAAAAGCTGAATTTTTCTTAAGTAAAAGCTACGCTATATAATTACTTTAATTAAGTTGTTTATTTCATTGAAGTCAAACCTAAATAGTCACTTTTTAATTTCTCTGTTGAATGAAAAATTTTTTTTTATGCTTCGAAGTTCGAAAGGTAATATGTTAAATAGTCTGGGTGCTACTGAAGTGTAAAAATGTAAAAAGCGATGAGTATTATGAGGTGGAATATTAGCAAGACATAGTTCTGTGCTGCGAAGTCCGCAGGTAGTTAAATTTTGATTTAATAAGTTTCCACTTCTTAAGTAAAATCTTTTTAAGGCTTTATAAAAGTAAAGATGTTTCAGCAGAAGTATCTTTGATTTGAAGAACAAACAAAAACTATGTTCACGGCATTGTTTTTTCCATATTAATCTTAGTATATGTTTCTGAGATACGATTAGAGGTTGTAAACTATTGCTGTTAGTACCACCCC
Source organism: Volucella zonaria (assembly GCA_963966105.1). Classification (NCBI taxonomy): domain Eukaryota; kingdom Metazoa; phylum Arthropoda; class Insecta; order Diptera; family Syrphidae; genus Volucella; species Volucella zonaria. The sequence continues at coordinate 81,813,881 of OZ014530.1, forward strand.
AACATACGAGCCCATATTGCAACTTAATTTATACCAAACTATAATAAATTATTTCTAAAAGTCTCTGGGAGCATAGTTTCTTTAGGTGATACATAATATATGTTGCGTTTAGAAGATATTTTTTTAGTAAGGAAGTGTGTATACTCCAGTTCATATTGTTGTCAATAGATAAACCCAGATATTTAAAAGCATTAATATTTTCAATAGAAAAACATTTTGAGGAGCAGGTCAGACTTTCCAAATTTGAATTTATTTGACCGTTATTAGCAACAGAATTACTAATATTAAAACACATTTTCTTACAATGAACGATACATTTTGGAGAGTGCCTGTCTAGTAATGGTAAGTTAATAAACATGATTTTAGTTTTATCACTAATAACTAGCTTCTGTATACCGAACCAATGGCTTAGTGTTTCCAAATCATGGTTAATATCAGCAATCAAATCCATTACATTTGAATATACGCACCTAATATCATCTGCAAAACCAGGTTGATTACACTTTAATTGATGATTAAAGATAGAATTAATAAAGATTATAAATAATAGAGGACCAAGAACGGAGCCCTGTGGAACTCCGATCCGAACATCTCGAATTTCACTGAAAGAATTCCCAATCTTAACCATTCGTTTCCTATCTTTGAGATATGAAGTAAACCAATTAAGAATAACGCCCCGGGGTCCAGGCTTTTCCAATTTAATCAATAGGAGATCGTGGTCAACAGTATCAAAGGCTTTTCTATGTATAAAAAGAGCAGTAGTGTTTCTATTGCAATTTAAACTATCGTGCACCTGACCACAGAAATTAAGAAGTACATCTTCGTTTGATTTGCCCGCTCTAAAGCCGTATTGGTTAGAATTGTTTTTCAAGGAATGCGACAACTCTCCCCTTTAATACTTTCTCAAAAATTTTTGAGAAGACCGTAAGAAAAGAGATCGGCCTGTAGTTATCTGGCTTTGTCCTACCATCTTTTTTTTTATATAGGAAAGACCTTAGCTATATTCAACCTATTGTTCTAAGACATCAACAACATTAAAACAGATTTTCTTCAGAAAAGCACTTGAATAACTATTCAACGTATCAGAATTCGAGTCGTACTTTTATATAATTCAAAAGAAGAGATTGTTTCATAGAAAAAACAATTTTTTTTTTTCCATGGTTAGGTAAAAACTTTTATAGGCACCATAAACACGCACTCATAAGAGCACCACCATACCACCACAGCAGGAACCATAAGCACGAGTACCTACTGTCTACCACAGTGGCAAAGCAGCTCTCACTACAAGCACGCCCTTATGGTAGTGTGAGATTATTACTCACTAAAAAACATCCCATTTTCTATAAGACTGCGACTAAGTTTCCTTAACAAGTAGCTCAAGCTTCTGTAGTTTATCGCGTTTGGTAGATAGCTTTCCAGCGAAGGCACCTGCTATTATCGTTATGTCATAGAGTTTCTCCTTAAGGCACTAAGTCGAACGGTCTTGTTCTTTGAAGTCGCCGCACAAGATTCGTCTCGTCCAATCTCCGGATTATTTCCTGGTTACAATGATGCACAAGACGAATGCAAAGTTTACGAGCTCCTACTTCGTCTTTCATGGTTGCAATTCCTAGATCGCGGTGAATATCGCTATTCCTTATATACCATGGAGCATTTACGATTACTCTAAGCGCTTTGTTCTGGAATGTCTGTAAGACAGACATATTGTTTGGTTTGGTACAACTCCATAGTTGTATACCATAAGTCCACGAAGGTTTTAGCTGTTGCTTATATATAAGCAGATTGTTATATGTATGTGCTTAGTTTAGAGTATCTTCCGATAAGAAAATTCATTTCTCTTAGCCTCATTTCGAGCTCTTCACGTTTCTTTTTTACGTGTGATTTCCACTTCAGTTTTGCGTCTAGGGTCATTCCCAAATATTTTGCCTCGTTTGCATACGGTATTTGTACCGAGTTAATGAATAAAGGTAAGTTTTTTATCTTTCTGTACGTGAAATTGACGTGTGTTGACTTAATCTCGTTTAGAACGATTCGCCAGCTCTTCGTCCACTCAAATATTTTGTTCAGAGCTCGTTGAAGTTTTGCAGTCGAGGATTCAACTGTGGCGAGGATCGCAGTATCATCCGCGAACGTGGCTACCACAGTCTCTTCATCTAGAGGTATGTCTCTAGTGTACAGTAAGAATAGGTATGGCCCCAGAACGCTTCCTTGTGGAACGCCAGCTTGAATTTCCTTGAATTCAGAGTATTCAATCCCGAAACAGTCTACATATTTTCAAGATAAGAGTATTCCATTCATTTCCCTCGGTAAAATTTGTTGTAGCTTATACTTCAAGCCCTCGTGCCATACCTTGTCGAAGGCTTGCGATAGATCGAGAAAAACGCTTGAACATATGTTTTTTCCCTCTAGAGCGTTTTCAATTAAATTTGTTATCCCATAGAACTGATCGATTGTGGAATGTTTGACCCTAAAGCCGAACTGGTGATCCGGGATCAATTGTCTTTCTTCAGTTATCGGTTTTAAACGTTTAAGCAGAAGAATTTCGAAAACTTTTGAAATTATCGGCAGGAGCGAAATGATTTTTTGTCGTCTAGACTTTTCCCTGGTTTTGGAACCATTATGACTTCTGCGACTTTCCATTGGCTTGGAACATATAAAAGTCTCATGGAAGCATTTATAATGTGGAAAAGCTTGACAAACACTTTTCGAGGTAGCTCCTTTAGAATTTCACTTGTAATCAAATCGTATTCTGGAGCCTGATTGTTTTTTAGATTTTTTATTGTTTGCTTTAGCTCAGACAGGGATACGGATTTAATATTGTAGTTGTCTGATCCTGTTCTGAGATTAAGTTCTTGGGCCAATTGACGTCCTTCGAACGGTTTGAAAGTTTCTTCCAAGTGGTCGGCAAACAAATTCGTTTTCTCTTTGTCTTCTTTTGCCCGTTCACGGTTGGCTGTTATTATCGGTGGCAATTACATAACAGGTTTTTTAGTCGACTTCACTGCTTTCCAGAGCGAATAATTGGAACTCTTGTCCGCAGTCAAGCCTTCGAGGTATTTAGAAGTCTCACTGTTCTTATATTCTTGCAGAATTTGCTTTAGCTTTTTTAATAGGCGGTTCAAAGAGGATTTATGCGGGGGCGCACGTGATTGTTGTCATCTCCTCCGTGCTTTCCATTTTTCTCATAAGAGGCCTTCTATATCGTGTCTTATTCCTTTTGTTCGAAAGGAAGCGTTGTTCCACGCAGCTCTTTTGATGATTTCCACGAACTTGTCAACTTTGTCTTCTATTTGCAACGGCGTCGTAAGTGGAACTCTTAAAGCAATATTTTCCTTGCAATTTCTCGTGAAACCATCCCAATTGGTTTCCTTATTAGTCAATCTGCCGATTTTAAAGATTACTGGCGAGTCATGAGATATTTGCGGACCCCTTTTGTAATGAAAAAATCGACCTGGTCAGGTATTTTATTTGTGTCGGTGAGCCAGTAGGTTGTCTTGCCCGTAGAAAAAAAATCCAAGCCACGTTTCATACTTGCTTGGTACAGTAGCCTGCCCTTCGTCGAATTGAATCTTGAACCCCAAAGTGTATGCTTCGCGTTGAAATCACCACCGAGAATAAAGTTTGACCCAAGTTGGTAAAAAAGACGGTCGAGGTCGTCGTCTGCCATCTTATATCTGGGGGGGGAATAACAAGATGCTATATTATAGTCTATATGATTTATGTTTACAGAAACTGCATAGATTTAAGTTCTGTTGTCACGTTCTCGGCACGCTTAATGCAGTCTTTAATATAAAGTGAGGATCCACCCGTCACGTTTTCTGAGAGATGATGCGCGTGATAACCAGAGTAACCTCTTATCTTAGGTTTAACTCCTTTTTTTAAGTGTGTTTCCGAAATCAGGCATATGTCAATATGGTCTTTCCATAGAAAAATTTCTAATTCGTCGATTTTTTCAGAAGGCCATTTGCGTTCCATGTTAAAATCTTAGTCAACTTTTTCAAACAAGAGCTTATTTATTTTTATTTGTTCATCTAGTTTTCTAAGATGACTGCGAGAATTTGAGGCAGCGGATCTGTAGTGGCCGAATCTATTTTGTTGGTTTTTGGCGCGACCTCAGCGTATGAACTTGCGCGGACCGGCACAGGTTTTTTAATTGCACTTGATTCGGCAACGTTTTTTTGAGCAGATTTATGCTTTTGCGTTACCGGTTTCTTCATTGTGACTCTTTTAGCTGTCTTGGGCTCATCGGTTTTATCCGCACCTTTAGATCCGGATGAATGAACTTCGTGGGACTTTTTCGCCTCTTTTGTATTTCTTTGGCGATTTCGCAACCTCAGTAATTACTATAGGTGGGTGATTTCCTGTGCAATTGGCACAAACTGCTGGAATTTGCTTATTTGTTTTGCACTCTTCCGAGAAGTGTTTGCCTGCGCATTTTAAGCATCGTGGATCTTTTTGGCCATACGCCCGCGTGTGTTTAAAATCTTGACAACGTTTGCATTGGATTATAGTTTGTTTGCCATTACGCATGGGCTCCATTTTGACTCTGATATTTAAGATAGATATAATTTTATAAATATCATCAACTTTCTCATTTCGATCAAAATTAAGCATGAAAATAGGAAGTCCGCGTTTGACTACGGTATCTTTGTGACTATCCGTTTGTTGCTTTACCTTCTTGATTATGTTCACGGCGTCAGTAATCTTAAAACCTTGTGCTCGAACGTCCTCTATTAATGTCTTCTTTTTTGCACGACAGGTGAAGTCCCCTAGCGAAGACTCGTAACGGTTTTTCAAACTTTTTTTATAAGTATACCATTGAATTTTATAGGTGTTAAGTTTCAGCGACAATGCACGGTAAGAATCGGAGTCATCTACATCAATTTTCCACACGTTATTATGGAGTGAAATTATATTAAACTTTCCTTTTAGTGTTCTTTGGAGAAGGTCCCGTAACTTTCAGTTTTGTCTTGGTTGGTTCTGTGGGCTTATTTTCATCTCTTGGTTGTAAAACTTCCAGAGATGAGCCTGCCTTATGTTTTTTGCTAGGCCTTTTCACGAGTACCGGATTGGTTTCGCGAACAAGATTTTCTTCGTCCGTCAGGTATTCCACTGAACGGTTCGGCGTTCGAGAGTTTTTTAGAACGTCGTTTTCTTTTCGAAGAGAATCTACTTCATTTTTAAGCTCGTAAAAGAGTCGTTGCATTTTATTGAGTTTAGCTCGGAGTTCATTGTTCTCCTGTTAGAAGCATTTACTTTTCACTGAGTCTTGATTAACCAGCGGACTTCGTTTTCCGGAGGTATGCGATCTAGATGGTGGAGATTGGAGGACCTTTGATGATTTTGCAAAGCGATTTGACAGCAATAAAGGGCTTTCCCCAGAATCCGTAGAGCCTACCTCCGAAGAGGGTGGATTTGCCACCTGGGGTACTACTTCCGTTTGTTTTGTCCATTGTATTTTTTTATATCGGCATAAAGAGGGTGCATTTTAGTCGCCTTTTACGACAGGCACCCACACCTCGGGTATATTCTATTTCCCCTACCCGAAGGGGGCATTTTGTTGACCACTTTCTCTATTATAACAGTCTTCCGAATACAAAATCGGCTATATCATAACCAGCATCAGAAAGAGTAATGATCGGAATAATGATCTAATAAAAAACTCATTGAAGACATTAGCCATTTCTACAGAACATTAAACTTTATTTTAGAAGGTCCATCCAAAATGACATTTTTATTGAACAAGTTATTGACGATTTCCCATTCCTTTCTTACATTACCTTTCGTACAGTGAAATTTGTTTACACATATAATAGTTTTCTTTGCAGATAGAAACCTCAGAGGCTATCTCTTTACAGATTAGATTATATATTTTCGTCAGATGTATGTTTCTGGGTTGTTTTTTGCATGTCGCCCGTAGTTTATTTTTCTCTGCAATTCGCTGTAATAAATATTCAGACATCCAAGGCTTTAGTCTTTTTTGTTTATCTCTTCTCGTTTTTGAAACTGTAGAACAAAACTCAACGTGACAATCTAAAATGTTACAAAATATATCGAATGCAACAGATGGATTATTTTTTTTTCCTGCAACAAGCGTGCATTAAGACAATCAGACACTACATTTTTTGTGCGTTTAATCATATCAATCTTTAAGAAAAGGCAAGTCATACTGTGATCAGTAATCGTATAGTCTGATGTTGTACTTATTAAGGAGAGATTGGCATTTAGATCCAACCTAGCAACCTAGCTCTTACTTTACCGTAAAATTATGTAATGCCTGGACTTCCAATAATCCTTGCGTTCTCAGGTCAAAGCTCGATGCTCAAAGGGTCATAATCATATAAGAACAATTAAAGTAAAATAATAATTACAACGTTCGGCTTCCTCAGCTTAGGGCTTTCAGTGCCTTTTTCTATTTTTACAGTAATGAAGCTTACATCTATTATTATCTTTATACATATTTCCCGCAGATTCTAACATATCCGATTCGGCCATTCTAATGTAAGTTAGGTGAATTCTTATATAATTTTACCCATAACCATGTGAGGAGTCCGCCTTATTAAAACTTGTTTGAATCAGGCTCTGTGTATGAAGATTCATGTAATTTTGTGGAAATTCAATCTTATTTGACCCGAAAAGAAAATCTCATGGGTTTTGTACTAGTACGTAGGTAAAAACATGTGCACTCGCATATGGATTCATTTCTTTGCAGTATAGTTGAGTATTTCTTGGAGAAATTCATAACCATAAGACCACTCCACTGTGCATTAAATATCTTTTATCTCGAACACTCATTTACCTAAATATAAATCTATGTACATTTTACATACATATACAATATATTTACCTTAATTCTTTCTCTTTCTCTTTCTCTTTCTCTTACTTTGCTATTCTTTCCGGTCCTTTTGTAACTGTTTAAATTTCATTAAAGCAAATGAATTTATCTAGCATTATGCTTGAATATTACGAAAACCAATTCTCTGTTTGTCAGAAGAGACAAAGAAAAGTAAACTGACGAGCCGGAAACTCAGCGAATATCCGCTTTGTTATTGCAGCATTTCCCGTCACATAACAGCCACATATCCATCCATACAATATCTTTTGGCGTGAGTCCATCCTAGTGCACCAGTTGGTTCACATTTGAACTTTGCGCGTTGGTTCGTTGATAATCGAATTGCGTTCTTAAAACATGTTTTTGTTTCCCCCAAGGATATGTGCTTTTCTGAGGACTCCAAACGACCAGAAACAAATACATCACCACGTGCTGAACATATAAATCACCTGAGTAGTTCTAAAGGATCTAAAATAGAATTTTCTTTGTGATGATGGCAATCGATTGATTGCATTCACTATTCGATGCATAAATAAATAATTTTAACTCAATTAACTTTCAATCAAATTACAGTTATTCCAATTTAATAGTGAATTGTGTTTTATTTTCAGGGAACAGCAATACCATAAGCTGCAGCAGCAGGACTACCATCATGATGACAGGAGCATTGACGTGGAGAGCACTACATGCTGAGGCTAAATTGAAATCCCAATCAGCGAATCAACCTCGAGCGACAGCCAGACACAAGGCTGACGATGAGACTTCCATTGCCACTGAATAGGGGCTGTAATTTGAAATCACTTCAATACAAAAACAGATACACAAACATAGCTATACAGAGCTTTAGATTATTGAATCAGCGTTGGACAGTGTGGCTAGCACTGCAGCAGAAGGCAGTCGACGCCAAACAGCCACCAGCCACCAACCACAGCCATAGCCGTAGTCAATAAAGTGTTTTACACCCCTTATCGCCGTCGCAGCCGCCAATAGTGTTCTTCTAAATGAAGTTACCAATCTGTCAATATTCTAAATTATTTCTGCTGTTGACAGCCGCCTTCTCCTTCCTTGACTCCCTTAAAGCTGGCCAAGCTGCGATAAATTCTGTACAAGATATTTCAACATTATCACCATCTTCAGCGTCGTCGTTGTTGTTGTTGATGGCAGCAGCATCACCACCGCATCCAACTATTGAAAGTAAGTCACTGCGAGTGGACACTGGCAGTCCAAGTGCTAAAGATACTGCTGCAGAAAGTAGACAGCATCAACATCAAGAGCATAAGTATCTGAAGGAGCATCACCAGGAACAGCACCGGATGTTCTCCAATCTACATCGTGTGGGTGTGTTAATGTCATCGAAGGTCCTCAACACAATGAAAATGCAACAAGGCTTTGAGAATTTTGTGGACTTTTTCAATGTGAACCTGGATAATGTCACTGTAAACTTCATTAAGGATGATGGTGAGTTAGTTGGAGAACCCGAAAGTGGGTTTACAATTGTGTGATTTAAGTAAATTGTTGACAAAAAAAAAACAGGTCAGTAGGTGATATACCGAAAAAGGGCTATATGCGAAAATAGCACTTTGTTGAGGGGTATTAAGGGTTAGAATATATTAATTTATTTTAAATTAACACACTTCTGACCGACAGCAGCACGTGAGTTGGTACACGAGCTCTCATCCCCCACACAGCGTAGGCGGTCCCTAGCATCACATCTAAAGTTAAGCCATATTCCGCTTAATTGAGAGCAAGATAATAAACGTAACCAGCAACTGAACCAGGTGATTTCCATTTTTTCCTTGGTGGTGAGCAGCTTGGTTCCTTTGAAAGTGCTACTGTTCCTATTGCATATACTTTTATTTTGGTAATGTTTGCTTCTGTGTTAGCTCTTGTGAAGGTTTCTTTTCGGTTGTTTTAGTTTGTATTACTGATTTTGACGCTTCAGTAGTTTCTGACGTAGACGTTTTTGCCGCTGAGAGCCCCAGAGTTGTTACTGCGGTTTCTCCTTACTTTATATTGGGTCTATAACTTAATTCGTGCGGTTTGCTAAGAGATGGCGTAACTTGTATATTCCATTGGAACATGCGTTGGAAAGCTACTGTCATTGTATGTCATTTCAGTATATGTCATTCATTTGAAGCGTAAACAACAATAATTTTTTTTCACTCAAATATGTCGAACTTTGTGCCTGAAAAAGTGTTTTTGCAGGGAGTTCTTCTTCATTACTTTAATATGAAGAAAACTGCTGTCGAAAATCATCGTATTTTGGTGGAAGTTTATGGTAAACAGGCGCTAGCCGAGCGAACGTGCCAAAAGTGGTTTGCATGATTTAAAAGTGGTGATTTTGGCTTGGAAGACGATGAACGTCCTGGGCAGCCAAAAAAGTTTGAAGATGAAGAACTGGAAGCATTACTGTATGAAGATTGTTGCCAAACACAAGAAGAGCTCGCAGAATCTTTGGGTGTCACTCAAGCAGCCATTTCAAAACGTTTAAAAGCAGCTGGATATATTCAAAAGCAAGGAAATTGGGTTTCACACAGAACTCAAGCCGAGAGACGTCGAAAGGCGGTTTTGCATGTCCGAAATCCTGCTGGAACGCCACAAAAGGAAGTCATTTACTGGTGATGAAAAATGGATCCATTACGACAACCCCAAGTGCAAAAAATCATATGTGAAACCCGGCCAACCAGCCAAATCAACGGCAAAGCCGAATATCCATGGCGCAAAGGTAATGCTCTGTATTTGGTGGGATCACGCACGAATTAAGTTATATAACCAATATTTGCTTTGCTTTAAAAGCGACCACTTTTGCTACAATTGCCTTATGCAAATATTTAAAGCCTAAACCTCGTCTTCTTTGCCTTTTCACTTAGAGACAGCCAAAATTTGTTACCTCGCATATAATGGCCCTACATACCGTATGATATAAGCTAGCATTCAACGTTGTCTGAGTGCGCCTTTTCCTGTAGCATTTTGGTAGAAGCTGATTGTTAATCGCGCTTCAAAAGATTCTGGAGATGACTTTCCTCTTCCTCTTTTTCGCCGATATTTCCTGAGTACCAGTGAGCTGATATTATTGTACTTTTCAATCTTCAGACGACATCGTGCCATCTGCTGTTCCTAGTATCGGAATAGCAGCTCACCTACTTCCACCCATTAAATTTCATTAAAAAGCTGGTTGCTTTTGATTTTAAAAAAATGTTTATATAAATGAATTAAGCAAGTCAAAAAAAGAATTGAACCCTTGACCCTAAAAATGTTCTCAGGCATCGCTACCAATTGTAAAATCTTGCCAAAAAAAAATACATCTAATGGCCACCAAGGTCAGTGGATGACTGAGTGGAATCGATGCTTTGGACGTCATGAGGCTGTTGTTCATTATAAGCGGTAATAATTCTGGTAGCCTTACACTTCGGTTTCTAGCCCTAGATCTAGGGACTTAAAATGCCAACCTGTACTTCTAGCCTTAAAACTGAGGCGAAGTTTTACAGCCTTAAAATTCTATGTAGCTCTGAAGCGAGTGTTACGCTTGTAAGTGGAACATACGTCACATAGCACATATTACTCGTATGAAATTTCCAAAAAAATATGTTGATTTACTTTTTGTTAGATATTGTGAATGAATGTTTATAAGAAAAATTCATGGTTTCTGCCTCGTAATTCCAGCTCCTATAGAACATTTAATTCACGCAAAATAATACACCAGACGAGACGATGATTCTTCTTTTAAATCTTCATTGCAACTGCCCAACATGATTTCGGCAATAATTAGCATAGCTTAGCATAAGGTATGTGTATTTGTAACAAAAAATATAATACAAGAACAACGATATTTAGGCAAACAAATAGAATCCGGTATGTATACTTAAAAATTGGGGAATTATGAAGGTTAAACTGTGACATCGCTCGATCAGTCTAATTGCATATTACATTATTTAAGACAAGATACGATACAATTTTTCCTTACAATCCTCACACCATTTACTCGCTGCTCCAGGATTAAATCAAGGACGCCGCATCTGCTTACCAAATCCGATTTGGAATGCTTTTGAGAACAGATTCCCAGCCGCAGAAGATAACAAATGTTTTTCAGCTTTACGCGAGCTAACTGATTAATTTTTGCGAGATACCGAAATACGCCACTGCTCTTTAGAGCTGAAAATGATGTAGCAGTCTTAAAGTCAGTGAAAAATAGTGTATGTTAACCTATCTGTCGACTATTGGTTTGCCTGGGTCAATGACTACTAGTGCACTCGAATGTATGACATTATGGTGGAACGGGGTATGAATTACGAGTACAGTTTGATAGCTGAAAATCGGCCTAACCAATTATTAATGCGAAACCTTCCAATCCGCTTTAAGGATTTTGGCAAGCTGTGGTATAAAGCTAGGTACGAGTATGTTCTCGAAAGTAAGTTTTCCGGCTTTGCTTTGCTTTTTCAAGTATCACGCATTGCTGACCTGTGATAGCAATATGTACGAATGTTCCTTTCACGGTTGAGTGACTGAGTGTATGTAAAAACTGATGGATAGCGGGTTGTGTGTGAAAATTTTGTTGGTGCACGGTTTCATATTGTTGAAAGGGCATAACACCTACAGCAATTTGTTTCGGTATACCAATTCTGAATTTTCACTTCGCAACCTTGCTTAGTATCGTCGGTGTTTATGTTTATTGTGCTTGTTTGTAATTATGACCAGGGAATTCAGGGTGAACGTAGCCAATATACGCGGCTCAAAAAGTAATCACTTTTCTGCGTACGTCCACGTCTGCAAATATAGACCAGCTGTTTTCGCACTTAGTAAAACACAGGTAGATCCACGCCCACACTCCTCAGATCACTCTGATCTGAAGCTACCTGGCTACGAACTAGTGCCACTATTCTTTCCCCATCGCGGTCTCGGCATTTATATGCGTAGTGATGTAGCTGACCGAATTCCAACACAATGTAGTCCCTGTTCCAATCCGGAATTCAATTATCAACTACTGCTTTATTTACAGAAGCCCAAAACTGGACAGCAACTTGACCTTTCACGAGTTTGATGCGCTTTCTGACTCCATTCAAAGAATTGTATCCCTGTATCCTCATACCGAAATCGTGATTACGGACGATTTCAATATACACAATTCGAATGTTGGCTTCGACATTCTGGACAAACAATACCCGAAGGACGGTACGTTGAGATCTTCGCTGCGGAAAATAATTAAACCCAGCTGGTAAATGAGACCCCACGAATGCCAGACGTTGATAGTCATACCGTCAACACCCTGGACTTGTTTTTAACTTCTCCTCCTGATAAGTACTGCGTTGATGTTCTCTCCCCTCTAGGCTCGTCGGACCATTGTGTCATATCAGCTAAGTTCTCGTACACCACACAGTTAGAGAAAAGATTCCTAAAAGAACCGTATGGCAATACGAGAAAGCCAATTGGAGTGGACTTAATAACTTCATTAGGATTTGTAACTGGTCGTTGTATTTCCTCGATAACGACGTGGATGCCGCTGCTGACATGATCACAGAAACTATTCTCTTTGGAATAAGATCTTTATCCCTCATCGGATGCAGAGTATCAAACAAAAAGAAAAGGTATGGTACAAATCGAGCTGTAAAGTGGCTGTCAGGGTTAGAGAATCGTTTTTTCGGTCCTACAAGACCAACCCGACGGAGGAAAACCGAAAAAAGTTGAAACGAGCCAGAAATGACTGCAACGCCTCTCTGAAGCGTGTGAAATTCCAATACGACCAAAAACTGAGGCAAAAAATACTGCAATGTCCCAAAGGCAGTAACAATTTTTGGTCATTCGTCAAAAAGATCAGAAATTCTGCCTCATCCTGTCAGCTCTTTGGACAAGGCCAATCTGCTTGCTGCACACTTTGCGGCCAGCTCAACACTCCGAGATTGTGCTTTGTCTCCGCCTACACTTGAGTGCGTCGAATCTACAATGGGACGAATCCACTTTCGCACTAGTGTAATAGCAAGAGTACTTAAAGATCGTAATATACATAAATCCGCTAGTTAAGATGGTATATCTCCCCTTCTACTGAAGAGGTGTTCTTTCTCGCTGGCAGTCCTACTCTTTAGGACTCTTTCCGAGCAGATGGAAAACAGTATTTGTCCAGCCCGTCCCTAAAAAAGGCGAATCGTCTTCTCTATCCTCCTACAGACCCATTGCACTTATGTCCCTTCTTTCCAAGGTCATGGAAACGCTGATAAATCGTCAGCTCATGAAATATCTCGAAACACGAAAACTTCTCAATGACCGGCAATATGGTTTTCGTAGCAACAGGTCCACTGGTGATTTGATGGCATGTCTCACCGAAAAGTGGAACCAAAGCGTACATCAATCTGGCGAAAGCAAGATAGTTGCACTTGATATTTCTAAGGCATTTGACAAAGTTTGGCATCAGGCTCTCTTGTCGAAAATGCGTGCTCTTGGGATCGATGACTCTCTTTTTCAATGGATTAGAAATTACCTTTCTGAACGTTCAATTTAAGTTGTCTTGGATGGTTTCAAGTCTGATATTCACAAAATAAATGCTGGTGTGCCCCAGGGCTCCGTTTTGTCTCCGACACCCTTTTTAATTTTTATCTATGATCTCTTGTCCGCTACTTCTAATCCAATATATTCCTGTGCTGAGGACAGTACTCTCTGCTTTTCATAGTCGTTCCCAGACTCACGTCTCTGCTCTTCGGCTGTAGAACGGGAACGGCAGAGTATGTTAAGTTCATTAAATTCCGATATTAACAGCATAACCAATTGGGGAACTATCAACCGAGTGGAATTTATTGCTTCCAAAACTCAATGCTGTCTGCTATCTTTAAAGTAAAATTCAAATACCCAGCCATTATCCATGAATGGCACTTGCATCGTCGAAACCGATAAACTTTCCATTCTCGGTATGTGTATCAGTAACAACTTACGTTGGAATGACCACATATTCGATGCCGCCAAAAATGCTGCGAAGTGTCTAGGTTTCCTCAAGCGATGTAAGAAATATTTTACCCCCTCTGATCTGGCCTCAATATATAAGGCATTCATCCTCTTAAAATTTGAGTACAATGCCCACATCTGGTCAGGTGCTCCTAAAACATCTCTGCACCTGCTAGATAGTATTCAAAACCGTGCGATAAAACTCATTGGTGATACTAATATCAGTCAATCAATTGACACCCTCGAACACCGACGAAATGTCTCCTGTCTCACCTTGTTTTATCGCTATTTCCACCACCAGTGCTCCCAATAGTATTCCTCCCATTCAAACTTTCAACCGTAAAACCCGTCTCGTTGTGAATGCTCATCAGTATACCTTCAAGCCCATTTTCGGAGGTACTCTAAATTATCGTGATTCATTCCTAAGCCGTACAACTCGCTTATGGAATGCCCTTCCGATCTCTATCTTTCCTGGTCGTTATAATTTACAAACATTTAAAAACAATGTACATCGGTACCTGTCTTTTCTTCCTCCCTAAATTTCCTTCGCCCGCGCTGTGTATAAACATTTTAAGTGTCCAAAAACCCCTTGAGGGCGTGCTGATTATATAAAAAAAAAAGAAAAACGCCAATTCCCTTGTTTCTGTAGAATAGGTGTGAACAACCTCTGGGGATTGATATTTATTTATTCCTTAAATATGTTGCATGGCTTATACCCATTTCACATCGCACTGAAAACCGAGTTTTCTATAAAAAATTTACAAAACCTCATTGAAGCGTTCACACCGAATACCAACTAGGTTTGACGGTTGTATCAGCTGTGATATTTTTGTGTAGAAAAGGATTTCTTTTCTTATGTATTTCTTTCTGCTCCATATTCTGCTGGAAAAAAGAATATTATTTTATTTACTTTTGAATTATTTATTGATAAAAACCTAGAAGACTAACCAACAACCACTGCCAATATTATTTCAAATTAGAAAATTGGTAACTCTGTTCTGATAACTACTCTGTCATCTGTTTTGTTGAATGCTTTTGGTAAAAGTTTCATGAGATGTGTCTGCTTTGAAAACCTCACAATTACGAGTTAGTTTTGAGGAGCTTTAATCAAAAACTAAAAACATCTTTCTGACCATGTTTATGTTTCTTTCAAGATCCAACCTTTCGCTCCCCTTTTTTTCCTTATATTACAATTAATTAAAGCAAATATAAAGAAATATCACGCGACGAATTTTTCCCTTTAACAATTTTTCCCCTACAACTAGGGACATGTTTACCTAATTGTAATAAAACCCACTGTAGAGAAAAGAGAATTTACTTCATAGGGCTCACAAACCTATACGGAAGAGATTAAGAAGATGTGGCCCTCGGATAAAAATGGATTCACGTGGAATGTTCGGAACCTTAGCAGCCCACGTGCAAGCGAACAACGAACGGTGAATGAAAAACAGTGATATGTATGATATTATTGTGATTGCTATAGGGAAAAGAAACAGCACTTACTCGGATGCGGGTTTGCCATATGCGGCAGACTAAGGCAAGAAGTCAAGTCAAGAACACCTTTAGTATTACAGTTGATAAGCATAGCCTATACGACATTACGTCTGGCTTACCTGACCTGTAACAGAACGAAATATCACTATAGCGAGCACACGGCTTCCTCATATCAATATACGCAAGGGGACATGGCGGTCTCCGGATCATCAAATGCTAAATCAAATTGATTATTTTGTGACAGACGTTAGCCAAGCCTCCAGTATTCCGGACGTCCAAATGCTACGCGTAGCCAACATTAACCCAGATCATCACCTAGTTGCAGCCAAGGTTCGTCGAATGCGGTTTTCTCAAGCGCCACAACAAAGAAGAACTACTGTGAGTAGGTTTAGCGTAGTACCGAACGCGTATCCCGAAATCTCTCAACAACTCCCGTGTTGCCAGAATCAGGTACCGGAAGCCAGCGGCAATGCTGCCAACGTTCCTTCAGAAATGCTGCAGCTGATGTGCTCAGTTTAACCCAACCATCACCAAGAAATTCCTAGTTTGTTGAAGAAAGCCGGCAAGCACATGCAGCGAAACAAGTAGCCTACAAGGCGGCGCTGCAACGAAAGACGAAAGCTGCCCGTGAGCTCTACGAGCAGAAGAGGCGGGAAAAACATCGGCTTCTCCAGAAGAAGAAAAATAAGCACGAGGAGCGCGTGATTGAAGATATTGAGAAGTCTTACGCCACGAATAACGCACGGAAGGAAATCGTGTAGTTCAGTCACAGTCGGTGGTAGTGATATGGAAATCTTTTTCCACAGACTATAAGGGCGAAGAAGCCCAATATCCCGCCGTTAGGCAGAATAGGCCAAAACTTCCGTCCACCTGACCAGAACGAAGTAAGGATAGCAATATCTAAGCCAAATCTAACAAATTAGCTGGAATGTGCCATGTCCTATGAAGTTTGTCAGAAAATCCGGTCAGAAAAACAATGGAGGCTCATTGAAATTGAATTTGAGGCCGGAGAAAAAATAATTGGATCTGAGGTAGTGTTGCAGTCCTCTATTGCTCTCACCGCATTTGGATAACATTGATCACCTCCTTTAAAAGGTATTCGAGGCTGTCCGTAGCTTCATAATATATGGCGATTTATGTATGTATATGGAGAAATCATCTACGGGAAAGGGCAGCTTCTTAAAGAGATAGTGCCAGTAACCAACTACTGCAGCATGAGTACAGCCATTAATATTGTTAATATTTTACCCACATCTATCTCTGCCCCAATATTCGGGCTAGATCTTAAATAACCAAATTGCTTACGTTAGTAAGTAAGTTAGTGGTTGGGCTAGTGCCTTTCCTGGAAACAGCTTTTACTTAGTGTTCTGAAATATCTCGTTCAGATATGCGCGCTTCCTTCAACGGAATATATTGGGTCTACAAGTAAGTTTCCAGCGTTTTTTTTTTCAAAATTTGAAGTTTGAAGTTTGAATTATGAAAACATAGTTACAATGCTTTATTCAAAGTATCGTCCATCGGAAGCTACAACTTTCCCCCATCTTTCTGGCAATTTAAGAATTCCGGACCAAAAATATTTCTCGTCTTTCGAGCCCAAAAACGTATCGAGCCAATTTTTGTTTTCCTCTACTGAGCTGAAGCGTATTCCCGTAAGAGCGTTCTGCATCGAACGAAACAAGTGGTAGTCAGATGGTGCCAAGTCTGGACTGTAAGGCGGGTGAGGCAGAATTTCCCATCCACTATTTCCCAAATAGTTTTTCACCGAAACCGCAACATGTGGCCGAGCGTTGTCGTGATGAAAAATGACGGACTCATGCCTGGTCTCATATTCTGGCCGTTTTTCTTTTAATGCCCGCTTCAAACGAATTAGTTAGGTTCGATATAATGATCCTTTGATGGTTTCACCACTCGGAAGCAGTTCGTAGTATACGACACCCTTTTGATCCCACCATATGCAGAGCATGAGCTTATTCACGTGAATATTTCGTTCCGGCGTCGATTGGGCGGGCTCGCCGGGCTGTGTATACGATTTTCTGCGTTTAGGATTATCATAATAAATCCATTTCTCATCACCAGTGACAATACGATGCAAAAATGATTTATTTTTATACCGCTGCAGTAACATTTCGGACATGCAAAATCGCCGTTCGACGTCTCTTATTTCCAACCTTTTGAATGAATCCCAGTGCTTTTAGGCGCAGGGAAACGGCTTGTTGCGTGACGCCCAATGATGCAGCAAGTTCTTCTTGAATCTGACACGGATCCTCATCCAGTAAAGCGTCCAATTCCTCGTCTTCAAAACTTTTCAGATTTCCTGGGCGAACTTTGTCTTCAACTCCAAAATCACTACTTTTGAACCGTTTGAACCACTCGCGGCACGTCGGTTCACCAATTCATTCCGCCCCATAAGTTTCCGAAATCAAACGATAGGCCTCTGCCGCACTTTTCTTCATATTAAAGAATAAAAGCAGCGCTTCCCGCAAATGACGTTTATTTGGCTGGAAACTTGCCATGATTTTGTTCGATAAAATGTACGACACCGATAGAACTGCTCAAATATAACGCTGCAAAGTTGTTGACAGATACAAAACCTACAAATAAAACACATGGGGTCTGACATTTCTGCCCGGGATCCACTGGTGGCGCCATCTCTGACAAACGCTGGAAACTTACTTGTAGACCCAATATAATATCTCAACTAACTTTCTATGAGAAATTTGATGAATTAATCATCATTTTACGGCCTGAAGACAACTTCGGGATGAGTGTATTTTTTTTAATTTTAAGGAAGCCAGAAACCCATTTCAATAATAGAAAACTAGCGTTCTCCTATCTAAGGTGGCATTTCTTTTCATATTCATCTCCACTCCGAAAACTTCCTTTGTACACAGCCACAGTCGGAAACTCAAAATTTATCAAATTAAATTGAATGTCCTTAAGTTTAAAACAAACTTGTATCGAGTACAGAAAGAGCGACAGGGAAACCGTCTCACTTAGTTATTTCTTTAATCTTGTAATTTGTAACAAACTCATTTTCTGGCTTGTGGCCAATGTTTGTTGGGTAATTCTTCAGCTGCGAAGGAAAGCACTTTCTCACATATCCCTATTCAAAGGAGACAATTTACGACCACATGAACAGGCCGACGATTTTTTTGTATTCAGAATTTCTTTCTCTCCAGACTCGTTTTGGTAAGATGATTCTGCGTACTTGTTCCGCTCAGTTGACATTCTTTGCGAGTTCAAAATTTATGGCACAACAAAGAAACCTCAAATCCTCAAGACACCATCAAAGGTAAACAAAACACATAAATACTCAAATATACCAAACCCAGCATCATGGTACGTACCCAAGCACAATGGATTCATAAAGGCTATGCAAATTCGTTGATGAAATTCAATTTATTTAGTGAAATTGCATTAGCATAACCCCACTGTCCAGTCTGCCTTATTTCCGAAAGAAATATTGCGCTTGCTGCATCCGTTATAAAGGTGGCAATCCAGGACAGTCAAGCGATGCTCTTTGACCATTTAAATGGCAGCACAATTAGCTTATGTTATAGCATGTCTTTCATAATTCCCTACCAAAGGTCCTTGCTCTACATGAAGTGAAATTTTTCGCTCTATCAGATCCCAAGATGTAGATATGACGAGCAAAGTCGCCGTAGTACAAAATCCTTACATTGCACAAACTCTGCATTGGACATTAATTGAATTCAGTGAAGGAATTCTTAGAACGATCACAAAGGATTCTGGGATGACTCCCGCTCCTTAGCTTCCTTTGACGTTATTGACCTTTATTATTTGATTTTTTCCATAAAGAGCTTGCTTCTGTGTATGCGAGTGTACAGCTAAATGGGTACCCAAGGGTTCGATATTGATTGTATCTTGGCAGAGAAGCACTTTAAGGAGATTTCATTGTTCCATTATGATGCTGAGGACCTTGTGAGTACTTCGGGAGTGGGTAAATTAAATAGCTGGGTTCATCGGTCACACATTAATTGATCTACAGTTTTGTATAGGCTTAGTTCATAGTTTCATTGCCGCAGTCATCCGCAGAGCTCTTTAGCATTGAATATCATTCATGAGGGAGGCAATTTTGTAGTGTATGTACATATCTAACAATCTTTTACTCTCTATCGCACTTTGCAGGTTTAAGTGGCTTCATTAAGCAACTAGAAGGCAACGAGTACACGACAATAGTAAAAACCCTCAACGATGATGGCATTAACGATGGCGACGATGAGGACTATGACGTCGGCATGGAGCACTATGATTTCGGTTTGGGTGAAAGACAGCGTGTTGGCTATGCCGTTGGATATTGCCATTTAATGGAGGGACTCTCCAAGAACTTTAACAAGACAGTCCTCCTGTGGCCATGTCCAAGGATAAAAGTGAGTACGATTATTTTTTATTGTTTGTTTTTATTTTTTTTTGCGTAGTTGTCTTTTTTTACTATTCTATCATGATTCTGGCAGTGTACTGATAGGTGCAAAGTTGTTTGCCTTTTTATTCCAAGTTCTGGTTGCCAGACAGAAAAATTATTAAAAATTTAAGAAATGTTTATTCAAGTCATTAAAAGTTGAGATTGGCATAAAAAAAAGGCGGTGAAAAAGCTATTTATAAGTGTCAAGGACTTTTGGGTTTAATCCATGCTAATCCTTCAGGCCCTTGGTCTTAGAAATTGATCCAAAGTGTGAAGATAGGTGTGCAAGAGCCGATAGCAGAAGTGGCAAGGTAACCACCATATGTTCGGAAGATATCTTTAATTTTTTTCTAAGCCACGACAATAAGGATAATGGTGCCCCCGCACAAGTCAGGGTTACCCAATTGGATAAGGACAATTCAATACTGCATTTTAAATCAATAGCCACAAATGGACATATTTTAATTTTAAGATAAAGGGAGTAAAATAAGCAAGGCGGATACTACTGTTATTCTCATTTTTGTATTATTAAACAATGTTTTTTTTTTTAATCTGTTACTAGCAGATAATGTCACAAGATTGTTCGCTAACGAATAGAACATAAGGATTGAATGGCATATTTTTGGTTTTGCATGCAGAACTTGTCTTGGTAGAAAGAAAGAATACTTGGAGTGCGATATCCAAAGAATTTACAGAACAGGGCCACAGGGGCCTGATATCAAAAAACCGAACCCAATCACTGTTCGAAAGCACGAAAAGTAACCCGAGTTATCAGCTTATTCTATAGTCGTTGGTCACTATCAGGGGCGGATCCAGAAAAATTGTTCGGAGGGGGTTTTTTTCAATATTTATTTAAAAAAATTTTTTCACAAGCAATTAGCATCTTAAGTAAAATGAAATATTCTGAATTCATTAAACATTCGTTATTAGGAGTATAACATTATATTCATCCTTTTTGGAGTTTTTGACACAATATTGTTTATATCTTCGCACATTAATCCACATCTTGATGCACGTTCAACAACGCCAACCCATTCAATCGCTCTTCACTTGTTCTGTTTCGCAGATACGTTTTCAATCTTCGCAATGTTGAAAATGAGCGTTCGGTTGAAGCCACCGAAACAGGAAGGGTTAGGCAAAGTTGCAAAAATCGATGAATTGATGGGTACAATTCCTTTTTGCAGTTGTTGAGAGCATTAATAAATGTTTTTCACTCACACGCACCGTTTTTCTTTCGGTGTTTTTGAACAATGTCTGAAGAAATGAGGTTTAAGAGCTTGTGGAATACAATTCATGAAAAATAATGGAAAAAAAAGTAATTACCTTTTCCACTTCGCTAAATCAGCTGCGAACTCCCCAATAATATCTGAATGATCAAACCGAACTTTTGATCGTCAACCTCGAATATCTTTTCCTCGTATTATGAATACGTTTTATTCGGGTTGATTTACGAGTCTATGATATACTGAAGATTGTGCAACCCGAGCAAACGAGCAAAACGAGCGAAACGATCGAAGTAAAAAATGAAACGCTTCCACCAGTGTGGTTTTACAAAAAAGGAAAAAAATCTTTATTTCTACGAGGTTTTTATAGGCTTCTTTGAACAACAGTTTTTATGAGCTTTACTTCGTCAACAATTTTATAATTCAGAAAAATATGGCGATTGGTATAATTCTTGCAGGAAATTTAAAAGTTATACCAATTCTATCTTCTCCAACATTCCGGCCCCTTTGAAAGCACTGCCTTTCAAACTGGCAATGCTGCTAGTTTGCATACTGGACGACGCATGGTACCTCTGGATGTCGTTATATCTGCCACTCGAACTCTTCCATCCTGGCCTTCGATGACGTTGCTGATCCTACCCATCTGCCACTTTTGAGGAGGGATGTTGTTGTCATGAATGATGACTAGAGTACTAGGCTCTATGTTTGGACTTGGTGTGAACCATTTGGACCGACATTGCAGCTCGTTGACATACTCCGCCGACCATCGTTTCCAAAAGTTTGTCTTCACGGCATTTATCATTCGCCATCGCTGGATGTAGCTGATGTCCAAGACTTCTGTTGCTAGCTCGGGAATGGCCTTTAGAGAAGACCCGATGAGAGGGTGACCTGGCGTGAGTGCTTCGAAGTCGTTAGGGTCTGACGTCATCTGTGTAATGGGCCTCGAGTTCATGACCGCCTCGATTTCGACTAGTGCTGTTGACAACTCTTCGAATGTTAGTTTGGCTCCGGCCCTTGGCAACCTTGACGGCCGTCTCCCAAATGCCTCCAAAGTGCGGTACCCTGGGGGTATAAAATTGAAATTTATATTTCTATTAGTGCAAAAATTAGATATGATTTCTTGTGAGGATTTCTTCATCAACATATTGCGCAGTTCCAGAAGTTTGAATGGGCCCCTACGAAATTTGTAGCGTTATCGCAATGAATGTCAGTCGGAAGTCCTCTACGACCTATCATCCTTTTCAAGGCCGCAATAAACGCATCTGCAGAAAGATCTGTTACTGCCTCCAAATGAACCGCTTTCGAAGAAAAACATACAAACACGGCCACGTATGACTTATAGAGTACCTTCCCTCTAATCTTTAAGTAAGTGTTGATTGGATCAAAGAAGTTGACTCCGCAAACTAAAAAGGGACGTGAAGCTGTCAATCTCTCCCGAGGTATTTTATACAATGTATGCATTGCCGGACGACCTGCCTAGAGTGTTCCCTTGCATTTACTATCCAAAATCGCTGCCTTATCAATGCCACGAGTGACTTCGCACCCGCATGATAATTTGACCGATGCAGATACCTAACGAGAAGTTTGCTGAATTTGTTGTTTCGTGGGAGTAAAAGAGGGTATTTACAATCGTCAGAAATGTCCGCATGTTTGAGTCGTCCACCTACCCTTAGCAAACGAACATTGTTGACCTTTTCAACGAACGCATTAAGCCACGATGGATACTATTTCTTCAGCGAAACAAGAAGTTTGTACCGCTGAGACCACAAGTAAAAGTGCTTCGTTCAAATCCGATGGAGTTAACATGCTGTTGACGTGACTTGTTTTGCTCCTCAAATGACTGCAAAATGGAATAACATAAACAACAATTCGAAGAAGTTTTGTATATGAACTAATTCCAACAAAAAATTTTGCTTTGGTTGTATGCAGATGAGAACTGATTTTCGCTTCTCTAGCGTAAGATTTTCTGGGGTGAGATTTAGTTGAACAATCGACGGCCAATCAGAAGAAATCCTGTTGACGTAAGTATCTAGGACCCTGAAACCATATGGGGCATTTTAATTCCTCTACTGTACAGCCTCTAGACACGATGTCTGCTGAATTTTCGAGAGTATGAACGTGTCTCCAGATTATATCTCGCGATTCCTCCTGTATCTCTGCCAGCCTATTCCCTACAAATATGCTGAGGACGATTGCCGAATCCGTCCAAAAAAAGGTTTTTGCCGGAGAGCTTCCGAAAATATTTTTTATCTTTCTCCAGAGCTTAGATAAAAGATGTGCAGCGCACAGTTCCAAACGAGGTAGCTGCTTTTTCCGCGTTGGCGCTACTCTTGATTTTGCCAGTAGTAAGTTTGCCCTGTACAATACCTGACGAATCTGTAGCTCTCAGATATAAACAGCACCCATATGCTTGCATAAAAGCGTCCGCAAACCCATAAATTTGATACGTACTTGTATCTGCTATTAAGGCATGTCGTGGAACAGTCAGGTTTTGCAACGACTGCAGATCACCCACGAACTGTCGCCACTCGGAAGCGATACCTTGTGGGATTGGTGCATCCCAGTCCAGTTTTTCCATCCACAATCGTTGAAGGATTATCTTTGCCCGGATGATTGCGACTCATAAGTCCCATAGGGTCAAAGAACGAGGAAGCTAACGAAAGGATTGATCTTTTTGTGTAGATCCGAGGTGGTTTGTAAGAAAAACTAAACTCGTCAGAAGCAGAGTTCCAAGCGATTCCCAATGTTCTTGTGAGATTAGATTCCGTGAGATGAATCTCCTTCTTTTCACGATTTGAAGTCTGAACGATCGCGGGAGAGTTGCTATTCCATTTAGCCAATTCTAACCCTGATGATTTCGATATTTTCGAAACCTCTTATTTTATCTGCAATATGACTTCTAGATTATCATCTCCGGTCAGCATGTCATCTACGTAAAAATCCGTGTTCAGAACACGGGAACCCAATGAATAACTGTTCCTACTTTGCTCACTCAAGTAAGCAAGACTACGAATGGCTAGATACGGAGCCGATGACGTACCATATGTCACCGTATTTAACTGATCGGTTTTGACCGGCATTGTCTCGTTCTCCCTCCACAAAATATATTGAAATCGACGATCAGACGGGTGAATCAGGAATTGCCGGTACATTTTTACGATGTCTGCAGTAATAGCATACCGATGCAAGCGAAATCGAACAAGGATATTAAAAAGATCGGCCTGAATTGTTGTACCAACCATTAAAATGCCGTTAAGCGAATTTTGCGAAGATGTACGACAGGATGCATAGAAAACCACTCTTAATTTTGTTGAAATACTATCTGGTCTAACTACGCATGACTCAAATTATTTGAGAAACCCGACATACAGAGACCGTAGCAAATCGTTTTTGGACAGCCTGCATTCAGGTGATAAAAACCTTTTAAATGCAATGTCGTAGGATAGCCCTAAACCGCTCGGATCCTTTTTAAAAGGAAGTCGACCACTGGTTAAAATTTCAACATTTTGCTTGAAAAAACTGTCGCACTCCTGCTGCTCCTCTGTCCTGTTTGATTTGCGTCCTTGAACGTCCTCGAGTTGCCAGAATTTTTCGACATAGTGTTCCAAGTTGTCGGCTCTCAACAAACTTATGCAGCAAGATTGATTGTCCTTCTCTACTGTTGTTTTGTATCTGCTCGACACTATCCAGCCCCAACGTCCTTTGTAGCGTTGGAAATCTTTCGCCGGGCTTAACTTGCCCTGTTTGCAGCAAGTCGAAGAATGTTTCAGCACTCAAAAGCAAGTCAATTTATGATGGTTGATTGAAGTGTTCGTCTGCCAACTCCAGATTACAGGGCATATTCCAGTTCCTCACATTTAACGTTTTTTTCTGGCTGATATCCGGTTATAGATGGAGCAACGAGCAGTTCTAGAGCCAACTCAAAATTGTTGTACCTCGAGGAAATCGTTGTCTGCTTTTGGAAATTAATTTTTGTCTCACTAACCCCAATTCCAGCAATGTCTACTCGTTTTCTCTCCTTCTTGAGATGAAGACTATTTGCGAAATTTTCGTTAATGAGATTAACCTACGAGCCTGAGTCAAGTAGAACCCTACTTGTTTGGAAGCTACCTGACGAATCCTGAACAAGAACCAATGCCGTTGCCAGAATAACTTGCGTATTTTGAACCCTTTGAACCCAAAGCCCTAGTTTTTTAGCGTTTTCGAATCGATCCTTGACAGAAAGATTATTGAAACTGGAACAACTTGAGATAGAATGGCTACCATCGCGACAAAAAACACAAGACCGTTGAGTCATAGTCAATGATGTTTTGGAACGATAATTCTGATGTGACCTGTTCAAACTTCGACAAGCTGGTTCCGATCGAATTTGTTTACTTTCCCTCGCTTCAAGATATTGACAACGTTTGCTGAGTATATTGGCGCATTCAGACCGCTTAGGCAGGGTTGTATAATTCAAGTGTTCATCCCATTTTGACTGAGACTCAGAGTCGAGTTTGGACATTGCGATATATATAATAACTGCGTTACATTTATCCTCAGATGAACCTATTGATTGAAGTGAATTGTAGAATGCTGAAATATTGTCTACTAAGCTTCGCAAGGCATTGGCAGACGACTTTTGAACCTTCGGTAACTCGAACAGCTCTGAAATGTACTCTAAAAAGATTAAACAGTTATTGTCATATTTTTCCTTGAGTGATGCGATAGCTTTTGGATAGTTCTCCTCAGTAACCTGAAACACTCTAACTGTTCCTAATGCTTTATCACTTAAACATATCAATAAGTGGTTGAATTTTTCTATTTTTGTTAACGATGGCTCGCTCTCCACCAAAGTAGTAAACGAATGAATAAAATTCTTGTATTCAGAATATTTACCATTAAATCGAGGTAACTTTAACTTTGGTAAATGATTAACTGAATCTGGGAGAGAAAATGTTGACTCTGCAACACTAAGACGTCGATTAGATCCTAAAAGAGAAAGAATTTTTATTTTTGTGGAGATATACAAGTCTTCTAAATCTCCTCGACTTTTTTCGGATGGCACTAGTCGCTCTGTCTGAGTTTGATACGCTAGAAGTTGTTTCTAGCGTATTCGGTTTGTGAAAGGGTACTTTCCTTTGTGTCTACTATATTCCTAATTCGACTAATACTGCCCTTGGTTGATGAGCGCAGCTGTTTTAACTCTTCAATGGTATTCTCTTCATCTGGCATATTTACGTATGTAATCTAATTGGTGAAATTCAACAATAAACTCAAAGGCACCTGATGCGACAGTAACTGAATGAAAATCCATAAATTCTACTTTTGCCGCAGAGAAAACGACTAAATGGCAATTCAAATTTGACTAATCTTTATTGAAAATAATGATCGGCAACAAAACTCCTAATTGACAAAATAATTCCCCGGCGAAAGATTCCTGCTTATCCATTGAATTAGGCAATGATTGTATTGATTTATGGATTGTAAATAACCAATACATTGAATATAAAATTGCTTAAACTTTAATTTTGTTATTTCGACGAATAATAGCGTTGATTTCGAAAGAAGCTATTCTGCTGTAAGACGAGGTGAAAGTTATTCTTCGGCATACGATCGATGTAGCTGACTCTCCGGCGACGACGAGAATTTGTGTTGAGTGATGGAGGAATGGGCGAAATTAAGATTAATGCCGAAGAAAGCTTTTACGAAATTGTCTATAATTTTTCTATAGGCGAGCTATCAGACGACGAAAAGTGCAAGTGCAATTTTATGAGCGAAGCTTCTTGGAGCGAAAGACAAAAGCGGTGCGTGAGAGGATGTGTCGAAAAGTTGTGGAATGTAATATCCCTTTGTAAATTTCTATGAGCGAAGCTTTTTGATACGAGAGGCGAATGAATTACGTTGGAGAAATTGGCGACAAATTTGTGGATCGTAAGATCTTTTGTGGATTATAACTTTAACTTTGGACGATTAAGAACAGGTAGAGTCGTCAATGACGCGGAGAAAATTAAATTTATACGGTGGAATTTGCAGCAATACGACGTATGACGACGAATAATTGTTATGAGATAATTTATTTTTCTATTATCTACGAATATGCATGCCTGCCATTGTTCGAATGTGAGCTTGTTTTTTTTGAAGTTAATTTAACTGTACAGAATTTTTTATTTTTTTTTTTAGATTTTGGAACTTTTTGATTTTTGTTGAATTGTTAGCGCACTTTCGATGGACTAGACTTATATTTTCATACCTGGATTGGGAGGTTATACTTCTCTACCAATGGCTTCTAGGTTGAATGGATGTTGGTTTCTCTTGGTGTTGGTTGGTTGGTGTCTTCTTTTTCTTCTCTGTCTCCGACTTCTTTGCACTTTGCATTCGAGAGACCGAACCGAAACCGAAATCGCGAAAGTTCTTTCACAAATTTGTCTTTTTTATATGTTCTATATGTAGTCTTTTGTGTTTAGTTCTAGGTTTCTTATTTTTTGCTATGCGAACAATTGTATCACTGGATTGCACACTTTTTTTTGTTTTTACCGGGGTTCGGGAACTTGTGCGCCAAAATGAACGATCAAACCGAACTTTTGATCGTCAACCTCAGATATCTTTTCCTCGTATCAGAAATACGTTTTATTCGGGTTGATTTACGAATCTATGGTATACTGAAGATTGTGCAACCCGAGCAAACGAGCAAAACGAGCGAAGCAAAAAATGAAACGCTACCGCCAGTGTGGTTTTACAAAAAAGGAAAAAATCTTTATTTCTACGAGGTTTTTATAAGCTTCTTTGAACAACAGTTTTTATGAGCTTTATTTCGTCAACAATTTTATAATTCAGAAAAATATGGCGATTGGTATAATTCTTGCAGGAAATTTGAAAGTTATACCAATTCTATCTTCTCCAACATTCCGGCCCCTTTGAAAGCACTGCCTTTCAAACTGGCAATGCTGCTAGTTTGCATACTGGACGACGCATCATTCGGCCACTGGTTTTGAGAAACACGACCCGTTATTCGTGTTTCCCCTGCATCAAGTTCTGTGCATTTCGTTGGCAGGACATTCTGAATTGTCGACAACGATTCTTGATGAATAAATGGTCCAAAAATGGGATGAACACCGATTGACGAAAATACAATTCTGGATCGCCTGATTCGTTGCTTTGGGGCCTCTAGTTTTACCTCGACCATTTGAGCTATTTACGTAGTTGTGACAAAGATATCGTGGAGTTTTGGTACATTTCAATTACTTTTGAGTACAAATCGTTTGAATATTCGTCGCAAAGGCTCAAATCGCAATCTTTTTTCTGCAGCAACAGGCTGAGGTTTTTCGTCAAATTGAAAATTTGGGTCAATGATGTCAATGAAACGATGGACATAGGTGTGCGGATCGTGGCGAGCAGTACGTAAGGCTGTCTTACATTGGACTTTGAATTGCTGTTGTCTAATTCTTCCAGCGCTGAACAAATATATGGAAATATACTTTGAAGAAGCCTGAGCGAATCTAAATGCTCCACCCAACGAGTCTCTTGGAACTTTAGGAGACAGGTTTGCTTCGCTTCCGGACACGAGGCAATGATCAGATCTTTTAAAACCAGTCGTTCACATATCTCCGTGGAGAACAGACGTGTTTCGGCTTGCGAGTGTACAGTGAAATCAGTGAAAACGAGACATTTGAGGAAATTGCTATAGGCTCCAATTAGCAGGGTGTCAGTGTGCTCGGCCGACAGTCGACGGTCGTGGGTTCGAATCCCCCCGTGTACTCTATAACATCTTTTTTTTTTTTTTTCATTTTTATCAAAAACAAAAAATTTAAAGTGGTACTAAGTGTTGTCCATCACGTGATGGATTGTGGAGAGCGGTCCGCTATGTCAATAGCGGGATCTGCTGATATACCAAGTGAGGCGTCAAGTGGTTCGATCCAAACGCCAAAACCAAAGAGAAGGAGGAAGCTTTGTCCAACTTCCAACTTAGTAAAGCAGTCCACCCTACCAACGACCAACAACTTCGCTTCATTGGCAGCAAGCGAATCTGACGATGAAGAGGAAGAAATGGAGGCCATATGTAGCAGCATCAAAATGCTACAAGAAAGAGTGCTGGCCATAAAAGAAAAACAAATGGTAAGAAGGAAGAGGGAAGAGCAAGAGCAATCCCAACAACAGCAGCTTGCTCAAAAGCAAGCACAACAACAAAAGCCAAAGAAACACCAGCAACAACAACAAGAGCAGTCACAACATCGGCAACAGCTAAAACAGCAGCAGCCACAAAAACGGCAACTGCAAAAACAGCAGCAGCAGCAGCAACAACATCAGCAGCAGCAGCAGCAGCAGCAGCAACAACAACAACAACAACAACAACAACAACAACAACAACAGCAGCAGCAGCAACAGCAGCAGAAGAAGAAGGAGAAGGTGCCGCCTATCAACACCTATAAATTGGAGGTAAATGCTACCAAGGACCTGTGTAAGTTGGTCATTGGTAATAATTTTAATATTAAGAGATTGGGGAACGATCGCCATGCCATCCACTGTAATACAGTGGAGGGCTACGCGAAAGTGAAAGAGCTCCTAAAGGAAACGACGACGGAGCACTACTCATTCACGCCGAAGTGTGAAAAGCGGCAATCGATGCTGCTGAAGGGGTTGGAACCGTCTTCTGATCCTGAGGAGATCCTGGCACTGCTTAAAGAGAAGGAGTGCGAAGGACTCAAGTTCGTGGGGGTAAAGCCATTTACCACAGCTAGAGCCAGGCGGGAGAAACGGAGTCTGCCGTTCTTCCTGGTGCAGCTCAGTCCCGAAAGCCGTCTGGATAGTCTAAGGAGTATCAATGTCCTAGACTACCAGGTGGTTCACTGGGAAAAATTAAAAAGGAGCGAAGGTGTTATACAATGCGTTCGCTGCCAGAGGTTCGGACACACCGCGTCGAACTGCCAAATGCAGCCTCGATGTGTGAAGTGCGCAAAGAACCACTGTTCCGAGGAGTGTGCTCTTGGTAGGGACGGAGCATCCGATAGGACGCAGCTCTTGTGCGTATTATGTGGGAACGTGGGACACACCGCAAACTATCGGGGTTGTCCTAAGTTCGCTAACATTAAAAAAGCAAAACTGGCTCGGCAGCAGAAGGTGGAGGTCAAACGTTCACCTGTGAGGCTTCAAACACAAGCCGTCACACCCCAAATTTCCTACGCCCAAATGGCGGCTGGTGGGGGGGCTACGGTACAGCAAGCGACTGTTGCTTCTCCAGCGCCAATGCCGAGAACAACGGAAGCTGCACCCAACATGCTGGCCATCTTGCTCGCAATCCAAGGGCAGATGGCTCAGCTGCAAAAGCAGGTGCAAGAACAGGCCAAGCGGGTGGACCAGATCTACGCGCTGCTGCCGGGTCTAACGCAACACATGTCGTAATGGGTACGCACATGGTAGAGCAATCTTTGAAGGTCCTTGCGGTGAATGTTAATTCACTGATTAGGATCGAACGAAGGGCCGCGATGTTTAAATTGCTACAAGACCAAACTCCTGATGTGCTTTTCGCTAGCGAAACCAAGCTAACCGATAAGCACAAACTGGAGTACAATAATTATATTGTTAGAAGAAGAAACCGGCTCGGATCCAAACGTGGAGGCGGTGTTGCGATCTTCATTAAACAAGGTATAAAATTTCACAGAGTGTACAAGGGAGTGTTGCGTAGGTTCCGGGTGTTGGAGGCAGTCGTCATTTACATCCCGCTCCGCAGTGGAAAGCGGCTGTACTTGGCCTCTGTTTATGCACCTGAGACTTCACAATCCACTTTATTTATTACAGAGCTTGACACGCTTTTTCGACTTCTGAGGCTGGAATCGGGGGAGAATTATTTTATAATCGGCGGGGATTTCAACGCTAAGCACAGAGATTGGGGAAATAATTTGCCAAATACTAGAGGGAACCTACTACTCGATTGGTGGGGTCAGCACGATGTCATGTACAGACTCGGCCTTAAAGCGACGGATAACCCGTCGTTTCCCAGAGGCGGGTCTTATTTGGATCTACTGCTGTATGACGAACGTATACGACTGACAGGTACGAATTTACAAACGCTAAACTGTCTGCGCACATTCGTGTATGACAGTGACCATTGCGGTTTTAGCACCGAAATTACAGTTCCCAACGAAATTGCGGAATTGGAGGAGTTTGTCCAAAGATATTCTTACAACTACGGTAACACTCGATGGACACGCTTCTCCGCAACCTTGACAAGAGCACTCGCTTCGAACACGATCCATCCACCGGCCAATAGGAATTTGTCAAACGAGGAGATCGACAATTACCTAAAACAAATGGACGAGACAATTAAACAAACTATGGACGCTACAATACCACGATATCGACATACGACTAACGAAGACCCGTTCCGCAATCCTACTATTAACGCACTGCACTGACAGAAAAGTAGACTTCTGACAAGACTCAAAAACTTGTACAGACAGTTTACTGACAGACAAGACCCGGAGATTAGAACACTGAAGGCGTCGATTAAAAATATTCAAACGTTAATAAAAGAGAATTACAGAATTTCTGTAAGTTCATATTGGAACAACAGGGTTCGGGCTGTAAACACCAGAAACCCGAATATGTTCCCTCAAATAAACAAACTATTTCGGAGAAAAAATCAAAACGACCTTCAGTGTCTTAAAATAGCCCGGACAACAGACAACGAACGGTTACTGACAATAGCAGGTATTGATCCAAATGAGGCCGCTGATGATGACGACTTCTTTGTGATCGAGGATCCACAGGAGAAGGTTGAGACCATAGGAGCGACTTTCCAGGAAATATACAAGGCCAATGATACCATTGGCCCTAATTATGACCTGGACAATCGCGTCTTGGTGCACGACCTCTACATTCGAAATGAAGTAGGGAACTGGCGATCCGGGGGCTCTGGTTTCACCCGGTTCAGCGACGAAAATATGGCAAATAATGTCATTACCAGAGAGGGTGACCTACCCCCGTTCATTTCGAAGGAAGAGCTCCATGAGATCTTCGACACAATCAGGGCTAAGAAATCAGTGGGGACCAATGGTATTCCGAGCATCGTGCTTCGACATCTTCCTCTAGAAGCGGTGGACATTTACACCACCCTGTTTAATAATGCAATGAATAATGCACATTATCCAGCGCATTGGAAAACGGCGGTGGTGCAACCTATTCCCAAAAAGGGAAAGGATATATCCAAGCCGGCGAATCTCCGGTCGATAAGTCTCCTTCCGAATATCAGTAAGGTGTTTGAAAAAGTAATCAATAGAGCTCTGTCTAGGTGGGTTGAGGACAAACATATAGTTCCGGATAATCAATTCGGTTTTAAGGCGGGACATGATATCTCACATGCCGTGTCTAAACTGGTGTCCGATATCCAATGGAATAAAGGCAAAAACCAATGCACTGGTGCCTGCCTTGTTGACTTGGAGAAGGCCTTCGACACCGTATGGTTAGAGGGTCTTTTCTATAAGCTGACTAGGCTGGGGATCAGTAAACCACTCTTGTACATTCTTTATAATATGCTAAACAACAGACAGTTCATTGTGAAAAATGGCGATGTGACTTCTGTTGGAATATTTCAAATTAAAAATGGTCTTCAGCAAGGCGCGGTCAATTCGCCGATCCTCTTCAACATTTATACAAGCGATCTGATAGGTTCACTTCCCCATACTATTGCGTACGCAGACGATTTGATAGCGTACAGGACAGGTCCAAAAATCGAGGTCATTAATACTCTCTTGCAGCGTGACTTCGATAAGATAAGACGATTTTGCGATGACTTGAAGTTGAAAATCAACTTTCAGAAGTCGGAAACCATTCTCTTTAGGACGCCGTTGTCTGGAGCCTCTAGGGATACTAGAAAAAATTGGCGAAAGTTCTCGATCATTGGACAACGCGGGCAGCCTCTTGCCTGTCGAAATGTAGTCAGATACCTTGGGATCTGGCTAGATCGGTTTCTGTATTTTGATAAAAATGTAGATGCTGCTCTGGCCAGAGCCAAAGGCGCTTTTGCCCTTACAAAGAGACTGTTTTATAGCAGCCAACTCGATGCGAGGGTAAAGGTAATCTGCTACATGGCCCTTATCAGGCCCATGCTGGTATTTGGTTGTCCCGTGTGGTTCAATGTGCGAGCAAGCTTAATGGAAAAGATTCGGGTGTTTGAGAGGGCTTGCCTTAGGGCTTGCCTTCGCTTGTACAGAACACCAGAGTCGGAGTACAAAAAATTTTATCGTAATGAGGTCCTTTACAACAGGGCGAACCTAATACGAGTGGACAACTTCGTAATTAAGCTGACTCGAAGGCACATTGCAAGAGCAATGGCCTCGACGAATAACCTGATATCTGGGGCTTACTACCCCAACTACCTTTACCACGAGAGTGTGCGCTCTGACGGCTTCGTTCCACCGGAAGCATTCCTCTACCTAGATCAGATAGGGTTGATCCAGGATAGATCAGCGGTCCCGTTAATCTTCCATGTCGCTCGGAAAGCTGGGGACAGGCGACTCAACTACGGCAGAGACGTCGCACACGGCAGTGTGGATCGTCTCAGGTTCAGTAGGGCGGTGGGGAATCGCGATAAGAGGGATGTCGTTCGGCAGCACCAGCATTTCTGGTGGTTGAATGATGGAGAAGATGTTTCGTCGTCGTTTCCGTCAATTACGGACCAGCCTCACTAATGAGGCAGAGCTGACCAATCTATTTGCTCTGTGAATAGCGATGGCCGGCTTACGTAGGTTTAGGTTAGCATTTAAGAAATATATGCATATATTAGTATATACCTTTGCATATACTAATATATGTATATAATTGTGTATAATATCTGTGTGTGTGTATTGTGTATGTAGGTTAGGTAGACTAAGGTTTATTTTAAGTTAGATATTAAGTTTTATAAAAAATTAAGTCCATATGCTAAGTTTTTGTGAACAATTTTTTCTTAGCCTTAAGTATAGAAAATAATTATTCCTAAGTAAAATGTAAATATAGTCGAAAGACATAGATATAAGAATTTAGAGTAGCTTAGAGTGCCTGTGTGGGGCCAATAAGTTAATATAAGATTGTTAAGTAATTTTAAGCTAGCATTTAAGCATTTTTTGTTAGTATGTAAGGATTAATGACTAAGATAATAAAATGCATTTAAAACTAAAAAAAAAACTAGATCTTTTAAAACCAACCCAGCCTTAGTAGAATTTCGGAAGAAGTTCACATATTCTTTGATTGCTCCGATACAATCGGAGATATGTGGGATTTCACATGCATGCGTAATGGCTAAATTTAAATTGTGA
Organism: Volucella zonaria; assembly: GCA_963966105.1. Taxonomy (NCBI): domain Eukaryota; kingdom Metazoa; phylum Arthropoda; class Insecta; order Diptera; family Syrphidae; genus Volucella; species Volucella zonaria. Next base: position 81,848,051 of record OZ014530.1, read on the forward strand.
TTCGCACAATGAAGATATATGGCTTCTGCACATATTTCACGAACCTTAGTGGCGCAACCATTGTATTTCCCGCTCATAGAACGCACACCATCGTAACCTGTAGAAATGTTAAATTGTATTCCTCATTTGCGATCAAAATAATTTCATTTCATTAAAAAGAATTACAAATGTAACTAAGTGTTCCTTGAGATTTGATAAAATTTAAATCAATTTCGATTTCCTTATAAGTGTCCAGTAATGTTTTTGCAAGCTCTTTCCCGGTTACCTCCTTTACGGGAACAAAGCGTAAAAAATCTTCTCGAATTTTATATTCTCCTTCAATCTCATCCACGTATCGAACGCAAACTGAAAATTGTTCGATGCCACTAATGTCATATGCAATAGCTGCCACACATTGTGATTTTTTGATTCGTTGCACGATGTTTGAAGTGGTTATCTGCCCTGTATCTTCTATGATCTCATTTTGAATGCCATAGCTTAAGTATGTAGCGTTTGCTACAGCGGATTTCAGATGTTGGTCCAGAATCTGATCACCACTTTCTATTGCGAATCGGAGAAGTGCCCTAAAATTCCCATCATTGTCTTCTGGCATTTTCAAAGATAGTGGCCCATCATCCCGGTGGCTCCTCAGAGCTATTCCCTGTCTATCCCACAGCAAAATACTTCGAATAATTGGAACCAACTTTTTCCTGTTTTCGTGCTGTTATACTTTGCGTCCCGAATCAGTATCACTAATGACATTAATTTTCTTATTCTCATAAATCAGTTTGAAATTCTTTACTTCTTCTACAGCTCTTTTATTGTTTTCTTTTTCTTGATGCTCTCTGAATTTTTCCAGAGCTTTTTCCCAATTGTGAAACGCAGACTGAACAAAGGCTTGCGAAATCTGGTGACTTCCTTTTCCCACTTCTTTTACGCCAAATAACATGCAAAATCTACAGTATGACCCATCTTCTTCAGCCGAATACGCAAATCACGGAAATTGGCGCAACCAAGGCAATTGAAACTTTAAATTCCTATTGCCCGAACTTGGAAATTTAAAATTTATATCAGGGACCCAGACTCGTTCGATAACTTCGTATTTTTTCATTCTCATTGACCATTGACCCATCTTCTTCAGCCGAATACGCAAATCACGGAAATTGGCGCAACCAAGGCAATTGAATTAAATTTCCGAACTTGGAAATTTAAAATTTATATCAGGGACCCAGACTCGTTCGATAACTTCGTACTTTTTCATTCTCATTCAGTCGAGAATTTCTTAGTTATAACTTCATGGGTTGTTTCCTTCGATAATTTCGTAAGTTTTGGTTTTTCAATGACACTTACAGAAATGATTGAAGCTGTAGCTATTGACTCGTATTTATGTTTTTTTTTCGGGTGGACTTTCCTCGGCAGAATCTGGCATTTGCCAAGGAAAAGAGCACTGCACAAAAATTGTTCAATATTCATCTGTCAGCTAGCATCGCAACCATTCGCCCTTGTATGTAAGAGAACCTTAGACAATCTATGTGACATTTCTTTGTCGGTTACCTGTTTCAATTGAAATAAAGATTCGCCATGGAAAGGTTGTGTTTCATTCGAGCACCTTGAAATAAATTTACAAATTCGCTGGACTAGCATTATTTCCAATCAATCTAGCATTATTCGAAATCAATCTAGTTCAAAAATATGCGCAAGTCAACCTTATAAATGACCCTAAGTCCTTTTACCAATTTGTTGACTACAAAAGAAAGTCCGATGGTTACCCTCCTTCCCTCTCTTTCAACAACAAGTCATCAACCGATCCACTCACCATTGCCAACTTATTTGCCACCTTTTTTAAACAATTCTTCACCAACGACTCCTTTGTACCAGATCCATCCTATTTTAGTTACCTACTGAACTTCTCCAATGGCCCACTTCTCTCTCACATCTTGGACCCCTCTTATATCGAATAAAAATTACACCAACTCAATGACGAATTTACACCCGGTCCAGATGGCCTCCCTGCCATATTTCTTAAAAAGCGTTCTTCGTCTCTTTCCCTTGCCCATTCTGATCTCTTTCGTCTATCCCTTTCACAAGGAGAATTTCATCAGATTTGGAAAACCTCCTTCATAAAGGAGATCCACAAAAAAGGATCGAAGAACGAAATAACAAACTATCGTCCAATAGCTAAACTCTCCCATATATCCAAACTCCTCGAAAGTATTTTGTATGAAGCTCTAAGCCTCCAATGCAAATCACTTATTTCCCCTAGACAACATGGCTTCCTAAAGGGTAAGTCAACCACCACAAATCTCGTTGAATTGGTAGCCTTTGTCATCTCTGCCCTACAGAACGGCAACGAAGTCATTGTAGTTGGAACCGATTTTAGCAAAGCCTTCGATAAAATCTCTCATCGATTAATACTCTTCAAATTGTCTGCCCTCGGCTTTGAACCTATACTGTTAAAATGGATATCCTCTTACCTCGAAAACCGTTTTTACAGTGTTCGCTTTAAGTCAGCCCACTCGTCTCCATTTCTGGCCACCTCTGGAGTTCCTCAAGGCAGCCATCTCGGTCCCCTTCTTTTTATATTAACTATAAATGATGTCGATAGGATCATCAAACACTCGTCCGTCTCCCTTTACGCCGACGATACCAAATTTTTCAAAACTTCCGTTTACATATGGATGGGATAATCCTTAAAGCCAACTCTGCACTAGGTTTTGTAAAACGATGGTCCAAAGAATTCACGAACCCATATCTGACCAGGTCCCTCGTACCTTTGTTCGCTTCCACCTAGAGTACGCCAGTCAAGTATGGTCCCGATGTCATCGCGTTCATATCTCGAGAATCGAAAGCATCCAGCGCCGTTTTCTTCGATTTGCTCTCCGAGGTTTGCCCTGGGATGATCCTTTTACTCTGCCCCCGTATCAAAACCGTCTCAACCTTATTAACCTAAACACCCTTGAGGAACGCAGATATGCACCTGACTTTCTCTTCATTAATCGACTCCTTTGAGGTCAGGTTGAATGCACGTCCCTTCACAACTCTATTTTCCTCAACACTAACCCTCGTAATCTACGTACCCCTCGTCTCTTCTATCTCCCAATCCACCACACCTTCTTTGGCGCTAACGAACCAATCTCCCGCATTCTACGAAAAATTAATTCAAACCCTAGCGTCTTTGACTTCCACCGCACCACTTCCTACCTCAAATCCGTTCTCCTTCACCACTCTAAACAACCTTAGTTTTAAGTGTTAGTCTTAATTTAATTTTACGTTATAGCTTGTATTAAACCGAATAAATGGGGGCATTCGCCCCCACCAAAATTAAATTAAATTAAAATTAGTAAACTTCTTAATTACTTTACAACTTTTCACAAAAGATGAAGCTACCGGCCTCACGTTCTTTTCCTTCTGTCCCTTTTTTTCTTTTTTCTTTGGTTACTACCTAGCTTCCGCCTTTTAGCGGCATCTTTGTTCAAATAGATTTATATTTTTAAAGTGGAACTTAACGTCATGCCATTTGAATTTTGATCGCTAAAATCTAAAGCGGTCTTGTTTTGTTATGACTGGCTTTCTTTCTAATTGATTTTTCTTTCATGTTTTTTCTTAACTTAATTTTTAGAGATAGTTTTATCTTGTCTTACTCCTATCTTAATAGAGAGTTCGCACCAGCAATAGTTTGTATTACAACGTGCCCCAATATCCCGAAGAGGTTTTAGCTCTTTGTATTGACTAGCCCATATAGTTGACGTAGGCATCCGGTACTTGCTTATTTAGGTGGCAGTTCAGTTAACTCAGTCCTTAACTAACTACCTCCAGTTGATTGCGTCCTTCTACTTGTACAAAAGGAGGTCTTCCTCTAATTTGCGAACTGAAGCATTGGCGTCCATTCGCTCTACATATCCAGGCATTTCAGTCTACAGATACGCAGTTTATTAATAGATCGATGTCGTCGAACAACTTTTATAGTTCGTCGTTGAATCTTCTTATCCAAAGCCGAGGACACGACCGATCCTTCCAAGCCGAAAGAAACAGCGATTGGCAAGAGTTCTTGATAGAATATACTAGAAATTGCCCTCATTTACTGCTTTTTCGGTATCAGCCAGCTGAGTTCTAGCAATTGGTTTGTGATTTAAGACTCTTTCAAGTGTCTTTCAAGTATGACAAGTCACATGACTGCGCGTCACCGTGTCTAAAACTTTTTTTTTTAAATCAAAGCGGTCGGGTAAGCTGTTCCCGGCCTTGGCGGTGCAGCGAGTGTTCTCCTTCGTCATTCTCTACACAGACGGACGAGTTTGGCTGTGATGCCAAAATTTGACTCGTCTATATAGATGCTATCATATGCGGCCTTAAAATCGATGAATAGGTGGTGTATATCAATTTGGAGCTCATGAGTTTTTTTCAAGATCTGCCGTAGTGTGAATATGTGGGCGATAGTGGACTTTCTTTGCCCTAAAGCCACATTGATATGAACCAATCAGGTTGTCTGTCAACATGTGTGAGTGGCATGTGTGTTTACCTTTTGGTAAACTTCCGAATCTCATTCCCGCAGCAGCATCTCTCAATTTACTCGACCGCTAGCTTCTCATGCTTCTTCTTTTACCTCCTGAGAAGTCGGTGTTCGTCTCCCCTCTTCTGCTCTCAAAGCCCGTGAGAATGCTCTAGTCTTTCTATGTAGCGCTGCTTTGTATGCTTCTTGCTCAGCTGCATGTGATTGACGGCATACGTCGTCACAAACGAGGTTTCGTTGTGGATTTGGCAGAATGAAAACCAACACCTCTCTGATGGGATTTTGGCAGCGTTGCGACTGGTATTCGATACTTAATGCTGACGTACGACCTCTTAAGGCATTAAGGGAGACTCGATTGAAAAATGATTTGGCGATCTCTTGCGAATGTTGCCATTCTACGTTGAACTTTAACACAGTATTAGCCTGCCTTTGAAATTTTTGGGATATCCGCATCCGTACCTTGGCTACAACACGGCAAGTTCGGACATCCATAATACTGGAGGAGTGCCTTGCGTCAATCGGTATGTGGTCAATGTGGTTGACGGTTGATTGATCAGGAGATCTCTAAGTTCCCTTATGAATATCCCGATGCGGGAACCGCCTGCTAGCTACGACAATGTTTCGCAAGGCCGCAAATTCGATTAGCCTGAATACGTTATCGGAAGGGGCGTCATGCAGGGTGTACTTCCCAACAGTACTACCAAAGATGCTCTCTCCTCCTAGCTTTGCACTAAAATCACCGGCGACAATTTTAATGTCATAGCTAAGGTACTGCTCCTAAGTTTTATCAGTTTGTCACTGATTTTTAGTATGTTAAACAGAGTGAGGAATTTGTAAGGCCCCTGTTGGTTGATGAGTATAGTTTCAGTGAAAAGATGGGATTTAGTTAATATTATCGACCATCTAAAAGGAGTTCGTTTTGTTCATTTTGTTCATCATGTTCACTCAGCTTTTGATTTGTGTGATGTGCATAATCAGTCGAACTTCTTTTAATAATAGCATGTTCCAAGTTATTTCCAAAATTAGTTCACATGTATCTCATTTTATTTTTGTATGGTACCTAATGGAGTGTTGATACCTGTGCTACCTTAGTTAGTGTGAATACAATATATATGTGCCGAAGTTGTTTGGGTATACCATACCTCCTATAGCAACTGTTGCTTCAATTTTCCACCTAGCTTACACTGGGGTAAGAGAAGTCTTGCCTTCGCAATTGAAATGAGACCTCTGCCAGGTTGATATCGTGGACGCTATGGTCCAAATTTGTATTGACCACGTTTGCCTTGGACGACCCCTCTTCTACTGATCTAATGAATGTATTTTTTGTATTGCCTGCATCGCCACGGTATTGTCTTTGAGCCGTAAGATAAGGGGATCTACTACAACTTCTATTGGATCCAGCGCAGTTGTTATTAGCATCGCAATTATATATTTTATACTATTAAATTATAAGAAAAGAAAAATTCTGAATTGGGGTATTAAAGACCCCACTTAAACAAGCACTCAGATTTGGTATTTTACTAAAGTAGCGAAGTTCCAACAGCGGAAAAATACCACACTTGGGCCTACTACGTGCATTGTTGTGTTTGATGTCCCGCCTCACGAAGGTAATACTAACCGTCTTTGGCAAGACAACACACCCAAATAATCTGCACATTTTTTTTACATTTTTTTCTTCTCTTTTTATTAGATTTCGGTTTTGCCAGATTGATTGATTAACTTTTTTTTATCGATCCTAATAAATTACCATTGAAGGTATAAGTCCTGTTTTTTTTATTTGGAGAAGAATCGCCAATTTGGCCTTCCGCCGAATTCGAACAAACTTTTGCTCTTTCGCGTATTCAGCGTGCACTTTAGTCTCCGGACAGCATACGCGAGGTAGAGGCAAAATCAAAGTGACAACTACGACTAGCTCAGTCAGTAGAGCATGAAAGACATTTCTTCTGAGGAGTGCAAACGCGACCACAACGAACACGACAAAACTCCTGTTAGAAGCTTGTTTTTCGCGCTGAGAACATTCCTTTCCGGCTTGGAACAACAACAAACAGAGCTCCTGCTGTTCCGAAATTTTTGCCCACAGCACCTTCGGCACGACGATCAGCCCAAGGCCATTCTTTCTATATGTAAAAGCAGTAAATTATCACTTTTTTCGAATCTGTCCAGCAATTTGAAAGACTCTAGACTCTTACTTTGGCTGTATACAGTACTACAGTCCAGAATTTCCAGTTTATGAGTCATTTATTGTAGGTCTAACTTCCAGTGCGACGAAAAACAAATATCATCGTTAACTTCTTCAACATTCTAGAACTTGCAGTGGTTGAAGTACGCGGAAGTGGTAATATACTATACAATAATATAACACCATTGTACATAATGCAAAAACGGCCATCTTCATAAGTAGCCTTTCCCGGAATGCTTCTACATTTTTCCAGCCATAACCCATATTTTCAATAATATTATAATGACTTCTATATTTCCAAGCGCGTGGAAAGTCACGAAAATTCTTCACATTCTGAAAAAGAAAGCGTCCATCAACTCCCCGGCTGAATATACATAGACCCATTGCCGTCCTTCCCTTCTTGTCAAAAATTACGGAAAGGATAGTACACCAGCAGATTTCAGTCTTTATCCAACGCAATAAATTATTTTGCACAAATCAATCCGGCTTCCGACCTCATCATAGCTGTACGTCTGCTTTATTAAAAGTAACAGATGATATCCGAGCGGCGATGGATAAAGACCTAATAACTTTTGTGACACTACTTGTCCTTGCCCTTGATACAGTGGATCATATGAAGCTTTTCTCCAAACTCAAGATGTTTTTCGGATTCTCATCATCTGCTATCAAGCTCATCAAAACATGCCTTGGTGGTAGGAAACAGGCCGTTGTTGTCAATAATGAAATATCGGATTTTATCGCAACCTCAGCGGGCGTACCTCAAGGATCCATATTGGGTCCTCTGTTATTTACGATATTCATCAATAACCTTCCGAAATTAATCAAATACTCCTCGATGCATATGTATGCAGATAATGTACAGCTTTACTTGAGTTGTAAACTAAGCCCCATTGACGATGCAGCCTATAAACTTAATGAAGATCTTCGCAAAATTCCAGATTGGTCTGAAGATAATTCGTTGACACTGAACCCAGTTAAATCGAAATGCCTTGTTATAAGCAGAAGCTGCATGAATGGCTGTAATCTTCCTAGCATACCACTGCTCCGATTTGAGTTCTGTTTTTTTTTTAAGTTGGTAAATCTGTTGTTGACATTCCCTCTAAATCTTAGCATCATAGCATTACATTTGCGTAGCTAAGAGTACATCTACGAGTATCTCTGTGTGTGTTTGCGATTTTTTACAATTTTAGAAATGAATTTAAATTTTGCAACAACGAACTTGTATTAAATTTTCCGTAAAAAACGGATTTAATGGTGCGCTAATGTTGGAAATATTGGAAAAGTGTTTCGGCAACGATTCTATAAAGAAAACAGTCGTTTACCAGTGGAACGAGCGGTTCAAAAGTGGTCGTAAGTCAATCGAAGACGATGAACGCAGACCATCGACATCGAAAACCGACGAAAACATTGATGAAGTAAAAGAAATGTTGGTCAATAACTGCAAATTAACCATCAGAGAGATAGCGGAGGACTTGAACATTGCCTATGGATCCGTCCAAGACATTTTGGTTAATGATTTGGGTTTCCGTCGTGTAGCAGCAAAGTTGGTGTCAAAAGACCTCAATTTCATGCAAAAAAGACACCGTGTTGACGTCACAAAAGAGATGATTTGCGAGGCTGAATCCGATCGCACATTCATCAAAAGGATCATTACTGGAGACGAGACGTGGGTTTATGAGTACGACACGCAATCCAGACATCAGGCAAGTGAATGGCGTTCACCAAATGGGAAGAGATCAAAAAAACCACATCGTTTTCAGTCAAAAAAGAAGGCAATGGTCACGGTTTTCATGGATTACAACGGTGTAGTGCATCATGAATTTTTGCCAGAAGACCAGACAGTAAACAAAGAGTATTATTTGGGCGTTATGAGACGTTTGCGTGAGGCAATTTGCCGAAAGAGACCAGAATTGTGGGCAGAAAACTCGTGGATTTTGCACCATGATAACGAACCGTCGCACAGTGCCATCATTATTCGTAATTTTTTGACGAGAAATGCAACAAATACGAGTACCATCCAACAGCCACCGAATTCACCTGATTTGGCTCCCTGTGACTTCTTTCTGTTCAATTGAGTCAAAAAACCACTACGGAGAACGCATTTCAGCAGCCGAGAGGAAGTAATGGAAAAATCGCTGGAAGCACTGATGGATATACCGAAAACCAAATATAAAAAATGTTTCGAGGATTGGATCAAGCGCTGGCATAAGTGTGTTGCAGTCGATGGGGATTACTTTGAAGTTTTTAGATGTATAAACTTGTATTTTTAATCCGGGAACTTTTTGATCAAGGTGGTATTTCTCCGAAATGAACCAATCGAGTTCGTAGACAAAGTTAAAAATCTTGGTGTGTGGATTATAGGCAAAATCTATGGCTCTTGAAGGAATCTGTCTGTTTCACAGTCTTTTACTCCATTGAATGCAAGATTAATGTTAGTGAGGGCTCTACTGATTCCAATTTTGACTTATGGCTGTGAAATTTTCTGTTACAGTAGTGCTTTCATTAGACGTAAGCTCAACACCGCCTTCAACAACATTACCCGTTATGTTTAAGCATTGAGACGCTTTGACCATGTTCGGCGATACGCTAAAAATATATTGCGATGCACTCTTCATAAATATCTCGAGTATTGCACAATCAAGTAATTGAATAAAATTATTATTAGGAAGCAGCCTCCATACTTATTCGAAAACTTAAGTTTTCACGTTCAACTCGCTCATTAAGTTTAATATAGCCGCGTATCTATTACCAAAACTCAGAGCGACAATTTTTCGTTCATGCCATCCATCTTTGGAATTCACTTCCTCTCAGCGTTAGGAGACTTTATAATGCGAACAGTTTTGCTAAAACTCTCTTACGGGATTTGGCAGGGTAAATAAAGCACATTGTATAATTTCATAAAAGGCAGAATTATTTACTTTCACCTTTTCCTTTACTTATTTGTTATAATCTGCCGTAAACTTGTACTCAACTGTATGAATTTTTGAATATTTGTATTGCATACTATTTCTCATTTATACGAGTAGCTCAAAAACAATGTAAAGTTTATCATAAATGATGTTACTGAATTAATAAATACTGAAATACTGAAATACTGACAATACCGGAAAAGTTAAATCTCGATTCACACTGTCAGCGGTCTTTGCAAAATCGATAAAAGCGAAAATTACATATAAGGGACTTAGAAAGATCCTGATAAAAGCCTGCAGACTAATCATCGAGAGGTGAATCTAATCAATTTCTGATCCTATCCAGAAATATTTCTTCGAGTAATCATTACTATACATGATTCATTTTTCCATGCGCTCCTTGAGATTGGGCAACGCATTTTTGCCGATTTGCTTGGTAATCCCTAATAAACTCGACAAAAATTCCATCAGCGAGTGAGGCTTTGTAAATTTTGAAATCGGGGACCATCTCTGCGCTACTTGTGAGAATTTTCTCAAAAACATTTTTCGCAGTGTTTCGGTGTACATTAATATTTGCATAACTGCTGCCGATTTTTCCACTCCCACAGCAAACAAGAAAGTAGTTTTGTTCCTTATTATAATGAGAATCTAAAAACCAAATAACTTAAATTCGCACCTTCATTACAGAATGAAAATTTCTAATGGAAATTCTCTTGTAAATTGTTCGTGTCAACGAAGAGACAGGACACAAATTGCTTAGCAAACAACCACATAGATACTTATTTACATATTTTTATAATTTGTCAAAGACACTGTACTATCAAAAGTATAAGTAGTACATTGAAAATTCCGATTAATATCCATCTTCCTTCCCAGAAACTATAAAGTATCTTTCTTCATCGAACGCTCCATTTTGTCCTCATTTTTCAAAGGTCGATCAAAGCCCAATAAATAGAAAACTCCAGTCTTTTGTTGTGAAAACTGAAATTGTATTGAGTCACGGCAAACTTAATGAATTGAATGTTCTTCCGAAAGGTTAATGAAAAGGGTCCTTTTGTTGCCAAACGGACATTCTTTTCATTCATTGACAAAGGAAAAAAATTAAATAATTAAGTCGACTGGTAAAAAGGACATTTGGGACAAATTGGAAAAGCTCTGGGCATACACAATTGTGAATTTAAAGGATAATTTTGCATTTTGTAATTTTTGTTGAAACAAGTAGGTAATGGAGTCTGTTTATATAACTTCCCTTAATTGTCTCGAACAATAAATTAATTTACTTAGGGCTTACGTCCACTTGGAAGTATCTTAGAGATGCGTAAATTTCCAGTAAAATCAGTGATAAGAACTGTACACAATTATTATGTATTAAATGAATGCCTGTCTTGCTGAGTATTAAGTGATTTGATTTGTTCAATAATGACCAACAATGCGACGTAGAAACACATCTATTAATAGATTTTGGTTATCTTACCACTGCAGCAGAAGCTTTGCCGGATTAAAGTTTTGCAGGAAAGGTGCTCTCGAAAATATTTAAGGATATTGGCTTTAACTCGACAGCCTGGGGGGCCGTCCGGTTATAGGGCCGATAGGGGTGATTCCTTCGAAGACGAATGTTCTTCAACAACAATCGATTAATCCCTATCATCAAACCCGCAGGGATTGAAGGAACTAAGCTTAGATTATCTGTGTCGCCACAAATTCTGGGTGTGGTTTTAAATTAAAAATAAAAAAATTTATACACCACATAGACATTGTATAATAAAATAATCATAATCAAAATTGCTGGTGGAAGGCCTGGGAGAACTATCGCTACAATTATCAAAATTCACCAAATTCTAAAGGGCAGACTGCGTCGGAGTTCTAGAACCAATCAGGACATCCAAAGCGATATTGAAGATCATACTCAGAGGAAGCAACACCTATGGATACTCCAGGCATGGGTCCAAATGGGGGCATTGATGATGACATCTTCCTTGTGATCGATGATCCGCAGGAGAAGGTACAAGCTATAGGAGCGCTTTCCAGGAAGTTTAAAAGGCGAATGATATCAATATCAAAGGGTCGAATCACGATTTGGAAAAACGAGTTCTTTTGCACAATTTCTACCTTCGAAATGAAATACGAGAGCTCGGATTTGACCCAGTCCAGTGACGAAAAGATGGCAAATAATATCATTGCCAATGTGAGGGAATAACTCCCATTCATTTCGAAGGAAGAGCTCCAAACGATCTCCGATACAATTAGAAGTAAGAAACCAGTGGAAACTGATGGAATACCGGACATTGTGCTCTGACATCTCGAGCTAGAAGCGGTGAGCATTCATACCACCCAATATCCAGCGCATTGGAAAACTACGGTGCTACTGCACGTCCCCAAAAGAGATGAAGGGACTTCCAATCCGGCGAATCTCCGGTCGATTAGTCTTCTTCCAAATATCGGTAAAGTTATCGAAAAAGTGATAAATAGAGTCCTGACTAAGTGATTTGAGGACAAAAATATCGTTCCGAATAACCAATTCAGTTCCAAGGCGGGGAATGATGTTGTTCATGCCGCTTCTAACCTGATTTTAAATATCCTATTGAGCAAACGCAAGCACCAGTGCACCGGAGCCTGCCTGTGCCTTCGATACCGTATCGTTAGAAGGAGCTAACAGCTGAATAGGTTGGGTATTAGTAAACCACGGTTGTATATTCTTTTCAATATGCCCACAGATAGATCGTTCATTGTATAAAACGGCGATGTGACTTCTGCTGGAACATTTCACATTAAAGCTGTCTGTAACAAGGTGCAGAGACGACTTAATCGCGGATAGATCAGGTCCAAAGATTGAGACAATGAATATACTTTTGCAAAGTGGGTTCTGTGTAGATGTTGCTCTGGCCAGAGCCAAAGGTGCTTTTGCCCTTACATAGAGACTGTTTTATAGCAGGCATCTCTATGCGGGGATAAGGTAATCTGCTACATGGCCCTTAGACTTATATGAAATGTCTGATTCAGGATAGTAGGTTACGATTTATTTTAAGGCAGTCGTAAGTTTTAGTTTTAAGTTTTATAATATATGTTAAATATTTAAAACAATAATCTGTATTACTACATTGACAACACCAGTAGACTCGTATACTAGATGGAGTGAAAAGTGACCTCCTTGGGAATTAAAAAATTTTTGTTTTTTAAATGTTTTTTTATATTATTCAATATAGTCCTCTTTTAGTTTGATACACTTATTCCAGCGATTTACCAACTTCTTGATCCCGTCCGAAAAGTAATTTTCCGGAAGGTAGTCGATGATTTTCTCACGTGAGCTGAATTTTGTATTGATGAGCCATCTTTTGAGGTTTGGGAAGAGATAATAGTCCGAGGGATCAAAATCCAGTTACCAATCGACGCCAAAAGTCCGCCCGATTCCACATCAGCAAGTACAAACACTCTTTCGAAGTGCTCTCGCCTTCGTATTTTTGGTCAAAAGTGAGCATTCGCGGCACCCAGCGGCAGGATAACTTTTTCATATGCAGAATATTGTCCAAAATATGGCGTGTGCGATCAGTACTAATCTTTGTGGGATCTGCTAGCTCGCGCACCTTCACTTTTCGTACAGCCAACACCATTTCATGTATTTTTTGGCATTTTCCTGTGTAACCGCATCGGAGGGCCTGCCGCTGCGGACTTGATCGGTAGTGGAGTTGCGGCCACCACGAAACTCTCGAAACCAATATTTGACGGTGTAATCTGACGGAGCATTAGCCCCAAAATATTTATCCAACTTTTCTTTTGTTTCCTTCGCCATTTTGCCTCTCAAAAAATAATGTTTTATGAGAGAACGAAAATAGTTGTTGTCCATAATCAACATGATGCCAAACACGTCAACAACAATCAGCTGTCAAAACAAAACTAAAGACAGTATCGCACTAAAACAGACTGTCTGTCTGCCTAAATATGAACGGACTTCAAGGCAGCATAACCTTTTTTTGCAGTAGCAGCACATTCTGGCGGTCAAGGAGGTCACTTTTCACTCCATCTAGTATTGTTAGCGATATATGAAGAACGGTATCGATGTTTGACATTTGTCAGACAGCACATTGTTAATTACTTGCAGAGTAAGTTTTTTTGTTCGTTCTCTTTTTGAAGCCTTTCTTTTCGAAGCCAACCACCAGGCGAGACAGTCGCAAATAAAAATTAAGTATTTAAATAATAGTACATTTCATTTATTTTCTTCGAAAATCATAACAACTGACGACGAGAATGGGATACACTCCATGCGGAGTAGACTTGCTGAGAAATTATAATAATAAATAAATATAAAAAAAAAAAACGTACTTGCTGCTGGTTTGGAATTGCCGCTAACACGTAGTGAATTATGGTTGCGATTGAAATGACGGAAAATGATAACCCGCTGTCTGTTACACCCGCTAGTGCCATGTCTGGAGCAGTATCTGCCTATGCCGGTGGTGTTCCACCAAATTTCTTGATAGAGTTTTGCGATTAGATGAAAAGCAAATTTGAACGATGGCTTCAACGTCTGGAAGGAGCATTTGCGATATCCCATATAAAACACGCGGAGATAAAGGTCAATTACCATCTGCATTACATGGGTCCCAATACATTCGACCTAGTTTGTGATGGAATTTCGCCAGCGACACCTGAAAGCCGAACATACGAGTACCTTGGATCGGTTAAAGTACTCAAGGAGCATTACAATAACCCTCAACAACTGGAAGTAGCCGAATATTATAAATTCCACCACCACGAACAAGTGGAAAGAGAATCAATCCGTGATTATGTAGCTACCTTACGAAAAATTACTATTCACTGTAATTTTGGAGCTTATTTGATGACTGCCTCGCGAAACCAACTTGTCTGAGATATCGGAGACAGGCGGATTAAAGATCGGTTACTAGAGACGAAGGGTCTCACATTAGAGAAGGCCGTAGAGACTGCTACAAGTTTAGAGATGTCGCAGCGCAACTCAACTCAACTCAACGAGACAACGATCTATAAAATACATGCGGTCAATTCACAAAGAAAGGAATGGGATAATAGAAAAGCTACATAAAGAAACCGGAATATTCAGAATAACAACAACAACAACATATACCGGTCGCAGAGACCACAGGCTAAGAGTCAGGAGAGTAAATTCAAAAATCAAAAACAAGTAAAAGGTCTTCATTGCGACGGCCCCTATCTTGCTAATGCTTGTTTTCACAGATGCACGGTATGTAATTTTTGTAAAGCGCGTGGTCATCTTGCCAAAATATACTGAAGAAACGCACAACAAATAAAAACCAAAATATAAATCATTTGGAAAATGACCAGGAACTGTGCGAAGAGTAACCTATCATTTATATAAACACTTTGTAAGGAGTGTCAGTTGGCCACGGAGGCATTCAAGATGCACGCGGTAGTGGCAAGAACCAACCCCATCTGACGAGCTAGAGCCGTGCAACCGCGAGCGTGCCACTGTTGATACTCCTTACAATGTTTCAATGCGGAATACGAAACTCTCTACCAGCATCGTCTTAGATGTGCCATCAAATTTGATCCCCCACTTATGGATGGAAGTACTCATCCTTCGGGAATCGTCGCGGTAGCAGTCTCCTGGAATGTACTGGACTCTGTCTTTCTTAGGCAATCGAGTATTTCGTCGTTCACTGTGAGTCCTGTTATCGTATAGAGGTAATTCAGGTCTATCTTGTCGTTCCCTGGTTTCGATTAAGAGTCTGTTAGTCATTGTCATATTACCCTTAGAAAATGAGGCAACTGAAAGCTCGAGACAGCTTATCTTTTGGCTCATGTTGGCAATGCTCTTTTCGAATGTTGCCATCATTGCGGTCATTCTGTCATCCAGCTTTGACATTATGTTGTCCTCGTCCCCCTCCATCTTCCTTGCCTAGGCGTTCGGTGGTTTGTATGTCCTTCGACTGTCCTCTTTCTATTTCTGTCCCCGTATGTTGTAATCTTCATCGTCGTTCACTGTTCTGCGCCTCGCTCCTGGTTGTCTCTTTCCTTGCTCGTATTCTTCGTACTGTCCAGTATAAAGTTCGTAGGCGTCTTGGCGTTTTAACGGCACTCGTTTGCTTGTCGATGGTCGTGTTTGTCGGTGCTCGAAGTACTCATCTTCCGAGGGATGGGAATCAGATTCTTCCCCGAAAATTTCAGGAGTCCCTGTCAACACGGGAACCGCCTTATGGGTTGTTGGCTCTGAGGCTTCGGCCTGTTGTTTTTGTTTTCGCTGCTCTGGACTAAATCGCAGAAAGTCGTGCGAGAACGTGGTGAGGTCCTGGGCATCGGCTTCTGGTTCGGCATTTGCTTTGGGGCGCGTGCGCTGGTGGTTCCCCGTTCTCCACCTGCCATTTTTCCACGGAGATTGGGTTGCTACTCCTAAGAGGACGGTGTCTGAGCTGTTAATTGGAGCTCTCCGCTCATCCTCAAAATCGAAACCTCAAGTAGCTATATCGCCTGAAGAAGTGTCTCTAGGGACTGCCCCTGCCTCTTTACTCATAATCAAAATATAATATTTACTATTAAAAAAAAGAATATACGAGTACCATATTTCAAAAAAAAAAAATGTAAAAAACAGGATATCTAATTAAAACAAAAAAAATGAAATAAAACGTAATAATACCATAAGCAAAGAATTGTTATGTGATTGTTGGAATAGATAGATTGAATTTTATATATCGCTTTGGTGTGTGGAATTTGAACCGATTTTCCAGTCTCTGTTGATGGGTACTAAAGTCGGTCTATGTATAGTATGTATTGTATGGTCGCGTGACGTATAGTGGAGACTGGTATTTCAGTATCATAACGAGTGCTGAAGCATAACCCTTACCTTCCCTCCACACTGTGTGAACCACATCCCAGGCCAGCAGAGAATCTCCAGGTTATACTTCAACACCACTAGAAGTTCATGATCTCAAGCCCACGTCTCACGATAAGTCAACTTATGTCTAACTGTATCGGACAGCAGTCAGCTTATCGACCTCTCACTTCTAGTCCGCTTTTGGATCCTGGACAGCCACCGTTGATCTGCTCAGAAACAAAAAGCATAATCAGAATGTGACCTTGAAGAAGTAAAAGATAAAGAGAAAAGTAAAATTTTGAAAAAGAAAAAAACTAGCGGACTAGCCGTTAACGTTGGGCGCCATTGTAAGGAGTATCAGTTGGCCACGGAAGCATCCGACGAGCTAGAGCCGTGCAACTCCGAGCGTGCCACTGCTATCTACTCCTTCATCATGGATGCCACCGTGGCCAACTGATACTCCTTACAACTTTAAGTGCTAAAACTGAATTTTCAGAAAAATAATGGATAGGTACGTTTAGAAAATAAATTAATTAAAATGGAAATAGATATCGGGGCCGGCGTATCGGGAATGAATTATAATGAATTTCTTAAAAATTGTAATCATTCGCTAATTAAACGTTCTAAAATAAAGTTAAATACCTACAATAGTTCGTTTTTAAGTGTTTTAGGTGTGCAGAGATTGTTGTTTCTCCTCAGAACACAAAGGCGAATAAAATGAGATTACAGTCGTACATAGTGAATTCAGATAAACAAGCACTATTTGGAAGGAAAAGGTTATTTGCATTTGGTGGTTTACCAATTACTGAGATCTCCAAAAGGAAAGGCAATATAAGTGAAAATTGTAACAGGTAAATGTTATTTCCAATTCTAAATTGCAAACTTTTTCAAATGTCTCAAATGTTCCACCTGAATTGCCAGTGCTTTTAAGGCAGTATAGTATATTAATTGGTAATAATGTATGGAAGATAAAAGGGAACCCGTCTCGATCGAGTTAATGCCCTACGCAAAACCAATTTTTATTAAGCATCGGCCGGTACCTTTCGTTCTTCGGGACTCTATTAAAAAAAGAAATCGAATGTTTAGTAACGCAGGGTATTCTTAAAAAAGTAGATCACAGCGATTAGGCAACCCTAATCGTCCCCTTTAAAGAATAACCTTAAATAAATTCATGGTCGCTATCGAGTATCCGCTTCCCACGATAGATGAACCTTTTCATGTGATGAATGAGGGAAAACAGTTTTCAAAGGTGGACCTGGAAAGTAAAAAATGGGGATCAAGAGAAATTGACTTTATCTACCTTTTTAGGTCTTTTCAAATCCACTCGCCTTTGGTATAGTCTCAGCGGCGCACCTGCAAAATGGCATAAAAAATTTGAAAAAATTTTATCAGGCATAGAAGGTGTAGGTGTTTTCATTCATACATATTTTTCATAGGCCCTAATTACAAAACTCATCTATCTAGATTGGAAGCAGTATTTTCTAGGTTAAGTTTATTTGGGTTGCGAATTAATTCCGAAAAGTCAGAATATTTTAAGGAGTCGATCGAATACTGTGGTTTTATGATCGATAGGTAAGGGATCCATAAAACAGCAAGTGAGACAGATTCAATTCTAAAAGCTCTACGCCCTACAAACGTTTCTGAGGTCCGGTCCTTGCTGGGATTAGTGAATTATTAAGATAGATTTTTCCAAAATCTTTCTGATGTACTAAAGCCATTACATTTACTCCTGCGGAAAGATAATCATTTCAAATGGACTCTACCGCTATTAAAAAGGAAATAGTTTCATATAGGTTATGAAAAAGATAAACCCTTGTGCTTACAAGCAGATGAAATAGCCTGCAAAATACATTGCGGATTAAACGTCCAAGGATCGGACCCTTAGAAAACTGCTAAAAGTTATTGAGAGAGATACATAATTACAAGCTAGTTTTCGATTTGGTGTAAACCAAGAGGAATTTTCCATTCAGAGGGGTTGTATAATGAGAGGTTTACGTGTGGTTATTCCCACAAAATTTCAAAAAATTGTTGTTGAAGATCTGCACTCATTTCATTTAAGCTGGTGGACCGAAATGGATCAACAAATTGAAGAATGTGTTCGTAATTGTACAAATTGCTTTAGGTTTTGGAATAATCCTCAAAAAGTCGAAGCCCATCATTGGTGCTATCCATCAAACCCCTGGGAACGAGGCCATTTGGATTTTGCAGGTCCAAATTTTATTACTTCGCTAATAGTGTTTGTTTTATCCTTTTCGTGTACGACAGCCAGCGAAGTTCTTCGTTTAGTAACGAAATCTCGTTGGTAGATTCCTCTACCCATGTCTAATATATTTCAGCGATTGAATCTTTTGCGAATTGTTTCTCCACCATAGAGGATCTTTGGATATTGAGGTATACATGTTACTATTTTGACTATATTTGCAAAAGTGTCACTCTGAATCGAACCATTTGTGGCTACAAATTGAGACTTAGTTAATAAAAAATTTGTTGCGATAAATGTTGCATAACCCAAAAAGTGGCGATTGAAAAATTGGCGGGTATTGAGGTGTACTATGTATTTTAATGTGGTACAATGTACCGCATGACCTGCTTTACAATTTCTGGCTACCAGAATACTTTTGAAATGAAAGAATAGTTTTGTTTTTATTTTTATTACAAATAACATTAACCATAGGAACGGAATGTATACGTACTATATGTACGTATTTCACATTTATGTAATTTAAATAATATACCTACATATATAACTAAGAGAGAAGATTGTAAGGAAATGCCTCCTTGGCTAAAGGTTAACAAAAATCAAGTAATTTTAAAATGAAGTTGAATTTATTCGCAAGATTAGCAGAGGAATTTGGCACTTTTCTTTGGAATAAACCATTTCACACTGTTCCAAATTTGATTACAAAAGGAGCATATAGCTTCTTTCGATGGAGGAATATCCCCGAACTCTTCACTGTTATCAGAATCATTTAATATCAGACTTTGTTCGGTGTCGCTTGATGAAATAATTTCTTACTTTTTAGAGGCGCGGCTCTTCCTAAGCTTGTTAACTTGTTTAGGTTTTGCGTTAGAGTCAATTTTATGTTTTTGTTTTTCAATTCTTTCAATGCTATTCTGCAAATCTTGTTTGTATGGTGAAGTGGTTAATACTGTTGCTTTTGATTTTCTTCCTCTGTTGCTAAGTAGCAGGAGGTCTTTTCAGTTTAAGTAGGTGGTAGCGATATTTCCCAGGCTGTTATAACTCCCTTGCTTGACAAATCTTGAACTCGACAGTGGGAAATAGAGGATGATAGCCCTTTGCTTGTACTAGCAACACATTCATCTATTAATGGTGGTAAAATGCTCAATGGCTGCATTTGTGCGTTAGGAAGACAAGATGGTACTCCCTTGCTTGTAGATGCAGTAAATCCATCCGCATACAACCGTTAAATAGAGTATTCCAAATCGTTTTCCATTTCCCCAGCTATGAAGTCAGCATCGGTAAAAATGAATCTATCGAAACGAAATATTCCAGTCGTTTTAAATCCACTTACGGCGATTTGACTGGTCTGAACTTCCAAATATGCCTTAGTGAACATTCCATCAAGGTCATAAATCGTTACTTTTCGGTTATTCTCACGACTGAAACATTTAATCTGTTCAATATAATAGACCTTTAAAGGACCTATGAATGTTTTGTCAAGTGGCTGCATCTTATGGGTAGAATGTGGTGATAGGGAAAGTAAAACAACACCATTTTCACGTGCTAGGTCTAGCAGGTCTATGTTTTCAGTGTGACTATAATATGCGTCCAAAATCAATAAAACCGGATCGTCTTCCGATGGTTTTTTAGCTATCAAGAAATGTTGAAACCATTTAGTAAATATATTGGGATTTGAACCCATCCAGACAGATGGCAAGAAGAATCGGTGCCAGAAGGAGCATCTTTCATCAGAAGGGGATTATAAGTTTTCAGGGGAAAGACGAAGAATGGTGGAAGGAAAGCCCCGCCTGCACTCATGCAGGAAATTACTGCTATAAGGGATCAACGCTCTGCAGACGTCATGGATCCGATTTGTGTTTTCCCCTTTTGGGCAAGCTCTATTGTCTGCTTTGACTGCACCACTGAAAACCCAGTTTTGTCGACGTTCCAAATTCGACCTACTGGAAAGTTGTGCTTAGAGTACTCCTGTTCCAATAAGCCGAAGAATGCATTGACATTTTCCCGTACGAAACCCCTGGCTCTGTCGAAAATGTTCCAGTTGGTGATCTAATGCTTATCGTATTGTTATGATGTTTGCAAAAACCATACAACCAATCTTTGCCAGCACATTTTGTTTTAATCGAAAATTTATTGAAAATATTATTTATAATGATCTAATGTCCATTCTTGTAATCCCCCAGAATTTCTAAAATATGCCTAATGAGGTCATTTTCGATGGATTCGTTGAATATTGGCTTACGACCTAATTTTGTCGACAACAGCTCCTCTGCTCATTTGGTATTGCGAGCCATGCGTTTCTGTGTGGTGTGTGGAACTCCAAATGATTTAGCCGCCAGAAGAATCCAGATTTCATTTTTCTTGACAGCACTTATAGCTCTCCTCATATCTTCCGGGTACCATTTTCTTATTTCGCCATTTTTTGGCATGTTTTCTAACGACGCAAAACGAAAGGAAACAACAATAATTCGCAGCAATTTTGAAGTGGGTAATGTGGTATACATAGTATACATAGTATACCACATTGGCCGATGGCAACTATACCACATTAGCCAACAATGTATGCACACAAGAAATTACTTACAGAACAACTAATAATAATTAAATAAAGTTCAACAAATCTTATATGCTGTGGTTACTTAGGTAAGAGTAATTAACTGAACTATAAAAGACACAAAAAACTTTTTAAGAACACAAAAAAAACTCGACTGCAACCAATTATATTTTCGGCACAAATGACCACAAACTTGGATTGCTTTCAAGCTGACAGAACACGTGTTGCTCGTTATTTTTAAATCGCCTGCTTTGTGTGTAACAAACATTCCGGTAGCGTGCTTAGTTTTCGAAAAAAACTGCCTATACCACATTACCCTCCTATACCACAATACCCGAACTTACTCTGCGAATAATATTAGCTCGTTTACTCGTCCTTCGACGTTGCATTTCTTTTACGGTTTTGAGAGTGACTTTTCTAATTCCCCAACTGGCCTCTTCCCTTATTTGAATTATGCCACTATAATATTTTTACACTGATGCCGGTTTGAGGTGGTTGTTCTTTGGTAGCTTTCCGAAAAATCGTGTTAACAAAAGTCAATGCTGACTTACTAGTAGAATAGTTTGCTTGTCGTGTCATAGATGACAATATAGCTGACATCACTCAAGCCTATGCTTAACTATTACCAAATTAAGTGTCTTCGTAATTGTGCTTACATTTGCCGATCTTTTCATTCCTGCCTTGGTACTCCAGTTAACAATTCATCGAAATTGCGCCGAAATATCTTTTTTTCTAATTGCTCATTGCCTACTTGTTCAATTAGTAGTTTTGTTGATATTAGTAGGCCACAATTGTTTGATACCCATGTGACCTTATCTGGGAGTTCAACAGTAAAAATGATGGTAACTCTTTCGTTATTTTACTATATCCCGTAATAATAGATTTTGAACGCTTTTATTTGCAAGTTCAAGCAAGATTCCCTTACCGTAAACCGAATTTTCAGCTTGCGATATGTAGTTAATTTCCGAGAAACATCTATTGCTCGACACCAGAAACTGTCGAGCCTTGACACGAATATTTGTGTTTCCCACGGGATCACACCTCTAAAACACCCGACAGGTATACTTATATTCATATACGAGTACATACATTCACTTTCAAGAAGCCGTGCTATCTTACTATTTTTCTTTTATCAGTGTGGCGCTGGTATGCATAGATATATGCAAAAATGCGCCTCAGATCCATCTTATTTGTTAAATTGCTGGAATATGAATTTTCTTCAATTATTCACCTTTTACGAAAAACTGAGTGATGAACAGCGGCTATATTCTATAAGCCGCAGCCGCACGCCAAAAAGAGCGTTATATATACGAAAAGAAGGTCATAGTCAGAAGCAAAGTCCATTAACTTGGACTTGATCTTTCATCTGGCAGACACGGGAGATATTTTTTATCTTAGCATTAAAGTCACCACAGGCGATTATACTTGTATATTGTTAAACGCCAAAGAGACAAGATATAGCAGAATAAAGTTGGGAGAAAGCTCTGATTGAACACTTGCTATTCGAATAGTGTATTTTAACCATAATAGATACCATAAAAGGACTAGGCCTGCTCACCGCGGTCTCACCATTCACGTGCGTAGCGAATTAGATTACCATACTACACCACAATGTAGTCCCTGTTACAAAACGAAATTCAATTTCCTGTGGCTAAAATTTCATATCAGTTAGCAAATTATCCAATACTGCGTTACTTACAGAAGCGCCAAACTGGACAGCAATTCGACTTTTAACGAGTTTGATGAGCTGTCTGACTCCATTCAAAGAATTGTATTGCTATATCCCTATATATCGTTATTACGGATGATTTCAGTATACAATTTTCTGTAGCTTCGACTTTCTGGATAGGCAACACCCAAAAGACGATTTGTAGAAAACTTGGCTGCGAAAAACTACTTGACCCAGCTTGTAAATGAGCCCAAGCGAAGGTCAGACGTTGATAGTCATGCCGCTAACACCCTGGACTTGTTTTTGACTTCTCAGCCTGAAAAGCACACCGTTGCTATCCTCTCTAGGCTCGATTGCCCACTGTTTCATATCAGCTAATTTCTCATATGCTAATCACACAGTTAGAGAAAAGATTCCTAAAAGAACCGTATGGCAATACTAGAAAGCCAACAGCAATCTGGCGAAACAAATATAGCTACATTTAATATTTCTACGGCATTTAAAAAAGTTTGACATCAATTCAAGTTATCCTTAAAGGTTTAACCCTGATATTCACAAAATAAATTCTGGTGTGCCCCAAGGCTCCGTTCTGTCTACGATACTCTTTCTAATCTTTATCTATGATCAGTTTTCTTCTACTTCTAATTCAATATATTCCTTTGCAGACGACAGCACTCTCTGCTATTCATATTCGCCCTCCCCCCCGTACTCGCGTCCCTGCTGTTCGGCTGTAGAACGGGAGCGGTAACGTATGTTACGCTCATTAACTTCCGATATTAACAGCCATAAACAAAATGGAATTTAAAGCTTCCAAAACTTAATGCTATCTGCTGTCTCTAAAGCGAAATTTAAAGAGCCAGCCATTTTCCTTGAATGACACTTGCATCATCGAAACCGAAGATCTTTCCATTCTTGTTGTGCAAGGCAATGTCAACCTGCGTTGGAATGACCACGGACATATTCAATGTCCAGGTTTCCTGATTTGGTCTCAATTTATTTGGCATTCATCCCCCAAAAATTGGAGTACAATGCCAACATCTGATCATTTGTCCACAAAACAAAACGAGCAGAAGAGAAGAGATGAACACCAGCTTCTGAGGAGGATAAGGAGGAAGCACAGGAACCGCTCGATGGAGTCAATTGAAAGATGGTACTCCAGGAATGCAATTCGGAAGGTTTACCAAAAGGCAGAAAAAACATTTAACGCCGAGCCGATGCCTGTAGAGACGAACAAGGGAATATATTGTAGTAGTGGAGTTGCAGTCGATGCTGAGAATTTGCAAAGAGAATTTGAGCATTTCTATGGACCGTATAACGTCGATAACGAACTAAAGACAGTTGTCAAGCAGAATGAGCTTTTCAACCTGGACGATGTAGAATACCAATTCCGTTTACCTGACCTGGATGAAGTGAAGTAACCTAAGTTAAACAAAGCTGCTGGAGAGCACGGCCTGACTGACGAGCTCTTCAAAGTAACAGGCAATGACTTAGTAAAGAGCATACATCAACTCATTTGTAAAATATTGTAGGACGAGAGTATGCCCGATGAGAAAATCCTGCGAGAGTGCGCTTCAGAATCTAGTAGGCAGAATTAAAGGCGCACTCGACAAGAAGGAATAGGCTATGGGCATTCTCATCGACTTTGAGGATGCTTTCGATAACGCAACTTTTGATGGCATGTGTAACTCATTAGTTTTGTAGATGAAAGGAATGCTGGTCAATAGGACATTGATTGCGGCTGGTAGATGTTGCCAATATGTAGTGGCGGGGGAATACAGCATTAGTTGCTGGTTCTGACTGCTGTGGTGCATGTTGGTCGACTCCCTGCTCAGCATGCTCAATAGTTCTGATGTCTAAGTACAAGTATACAAGGATGATGTAGCTGTACTGTGTGTTGGACCGTGTCTTGCGACTAATGGGCTTTCAGTCAATCCCCTCAAAACTGAGGTTGTTCTCTTTACGAGAACGATAAAGCTGCCTGATCTCACTCATCTAGTGCTTAAAGGCATCACCACCCAACTCTCCAAATAAGAATTTGGGTGTCCGCATTGATAACAACCTTCTATGGATTAGAACTAGCCTGTGACGGAGAAGGGCCCTTTGGATTTACACGGCTCCACTATAGATGCATTGATGAATCTCTCTCCCCTTGATATTCATATCATAGGCTGCACTCTAAAAGCCACTTTCCATTTAAAAAGAACTGGTTTCTGTCACAACACGCACTGGAACTTTGATGACCTTGTGTACCGACTGTCTTATTACTCTAGTCTTATGGACATGCTGTCTACGGGAAAAATACAAAATCGACTTTCCCTGTCCCCAGAACTGATTTCGGCCAGAATCTGCGGCAGAAAAGGATTGCAGTCGGGTCACCATGGACGGCTCCAAAACCGACCCAGGATGTGGCTCTGGTGTCTTTCTGAAAGACGACAAGGTTAGATTTCACTTTTCACTATCAAAACTTGCGTCTTTCCTCCAAGCGGAGATATACCCAATCCTCACTGTAACGAACTATATTGTGGAGAACCGGGGAAGGGGTGAAGTATTTGCATTTGTAGCAATAGTCAATTTTTCCGCTTAACTTTTCAGGCAAGGTTCTCAGCAGGAAAAACTGTATGTCGCTTACTGGCGTCGTGACGGGCACTACATTTTTGCTAAGCATTTAAATGTGCAACATCCTGGTGTGAAAGTGATAACGACACCGCGAAGTACTACCTTCGTGAATGTGAGGGTCACGCTCACAGGGTGCTGGTGCCCGAGGTTGATGTGGTTGGTGCTGGTACCATAGGCACTTTATCATTGAAGCGCTTACTCATCTTTCTTCGAAAGATTTCAATAAAAGGAACTCACAAAGAGTCCAATGGACTATTTATTTGTCTGAGTGTTCTATTCCGACAGAAAAAAAAATGCCCTACAATTAGAAACTTAGGATTATTTGTCAAGCTCTTAACAAAGGATACTTTACAACTACAGAGGCATCAGTCTCTTTAACACAATCTACAATATCCTATCTGCCGTATCCATATTCAAACTACGGCAGATCCTGGGAAAAACCCATGTGCTCCAAATCGGTACAGTATCTACAGAGACGAGCCATACACAGCAATGTCCAGTTCGGCATTTCTGCCAAACTCGTCCGTTTGTGCAGGATGATTATGGAGCATGCACGCTTCTCCATCAAGGTCGGCAAAGAACTCACCGAGACCTTTGTTGTCAAAAATAGGATTAAGGAGAGGCGATGCTCTGCTTAGCGATTCCTTTAACATCATTCTTGAAAGAATAGTAAAAATCTCACGCGCCAATACTTCTTTCAGAAGTCCGTCCTCGTATACACTGATGATATTGACATAATCAGAAGAAAGCAGCGCAATGCCAGTGTCGCTTTAGTGATCATTGAGATGGAAGCCGCGAAGGTGGCTTTAACGATCAATGAGAGTAACGCCAAGAATATGCTCTTAATAAGAAAGTACACCCAACTCCGACGTCTCGGACAGAATGTCACTTTTGACAGGTATAACCTTGAGATAGTTAAGGACTTTGTCTACCTAGGCTCCGCAATCAATTCAGATAAAAACATCTGAATAACTCTTGACAATTGCTGGTTCGTTGGCCCAAGAAGTAATTGACTAGCAAAGCAATCTTTCGAACAATAAAAGTCACCCTATATAAGACCTTAATAATCCCAGTCCTCTTCTATGGCGCAGAGACACGGACTTTATCAAAAATCGATGAGGGTACTTTTGGTTTCTTTGAGAAACTGCATAGACGGTGAGTGGAGGAGGAGAAATATCGACGAACAGTATGGGCTGTACAGCGACATCGACTTAACCAAGACAGTGAAGGTCCAACGACTGAGGTACCTGTGTTATGTAGTGCGAATGGACACCAATGCTCCGGTCCCAAAATCCTCAAATCCGTCCACAAAAGACAGCGTGGTAGAGGAGAACCGCAACTAAGGTGGCGCACGCAAGTCTAAGGATACCTCAGCCAACTTATCATGCGAAACTTCAGTCAGCTAGCCAAAGATCGCGCTGACTAGATACGCCGCGGACCGCGCCACCCTAAGAATCAGATGAGCACACCATTCCCTTAAGACTTTAGAATAATCTTGCATCTTAATGCTGATTTGCAATAAATGGATATTCAGGTTCGGTTTCAGTTTTTTTTTTTTTAATAATAAGTAGATTGCTATATCGCTGCTCCTCCACCCGTTCTGTAGGTTATTTTTGA
Organism: Volucella zonaria; assembly: GCA_963966105.1. Taxonomy (NCBI): domain Eukaryota; kingdom Metazoa; phylum Arthropoda; class Insecta; order Diptera; family Syrphidae; genus Volucella; species Volucella zonaria. The sequence goes on from OZ014530.1 coordinate 81,875,080, forward strand.
TTGCACCATGTCGAGGAAACTTTTTACAATTCGGTTGTTCATCAACCAATTCTTAAGTATTATTTGATGTTAAACCATTGTACTCACTTCTTGATATCTACAACCACGGATCTGCATCTTGGGTTAACGTATATATTACATAGTATCTGCATCAACGAAGCAATTATTTTTTACATTCTTCGTCCTTGATCTTAGTATTCTTTTGTTGATTTTGTAATTCGTATTTTTCAAGGAATGCCGTTTCTCCTAGATAAGAGAGTAGTCTAATAGCCCATCATCTTTATTAAATGATTCCTCTTTATTGTTGTCAACAATCATAGGCTTTGCTGAGTAAGAAACTGATTCTTCCTCCTTTTCAGAATCTTTTGTCTTCCCAGAGTCCATCTGAAAAGAATCTTCAATGCTATAACATGTCACACATGCAAATGAGTGAGGGTCTTATGCAAACCTTTGTCTTTAACGTGACAATAAATTTATTGATTCGTTGGTAAGTAAAAAGAAGTTCTAGGAATACAGCGTTTCTTGCCAACATCTAATAGTTCAACAGATTAGCACGACAATGTACGAATGCAACAAAGGTAAACTCAGATCATCTCGTACTTGAATAGTGTTCTGCCCTGGGTCACTCTTCATATTTATAACGAATAAAACGGAGGAATAGTTCTCTAAACAACAAAAGCATGGACCTTAAACGATCTATAGTACAAGCAAAGGCAGTGACAATCTGTCACCAATCTTTGCATAACTGTCCTAATTTATGTATCACCTCCATAGTCTTCCAAAGGACATATACTCGTACATACGAGTATGTATATTCCACACCCAACCTGTTATCCACAGTTTTTCTTCATTTCACCTGAGGCATAGTCATTACCCATTCTCCTTTAATTCCTCAAGTCTGGAAACTTTTGTTTATGATAAATGTTCCCAGGGTTAACGTTTGTTCATTTTTCATTAACTTGGGCAATCTTCATTTAGCCCGAATGGATTTCTTAGCCGGGAGAACGCAAATTGTTGTCCTTCATCAGAAGATACGAAGGCTCGCAAATCATTTGTTTGGTGCTGTCATGTACAAATTTAATATTTGTCCACTTAGCCGACAGCTGGTAAGGATGCCATCTACGCCCATTAACTTAACCATTATTCGATAATAATTTAAGCAACAGAACGTACTCGTAGATGTTTGCTGTCATGGTTGTAGTTAATTATTTCATATGCAAGCCTTGGACATGGTCCTTTATTTATGAGTTAACGACAGATGTTATTTTGTTTATCCTGTACAAGGTCATTAATATCGAATTTTGTTTGGAATAAAGCTGTTTGATATGATTTTCATTTGGGATGTATATTACATTACCATAAACCGATCAAGGAGAAATGAGAAGTAGCATTCAGAATTTCGTATTCTGAATTTACTTGAGGCGTATTTATATCCTTAAGTTTAATTGTGCAAAGACTGTCGACAACACCAGTGCGAAATCCTCTTAAATCTGTTAAAGAGTAGCTTGCATTGGTTATGAGAATGTTTTATTCATACTCGTATCTCGGTTTATGAAATAATTTCATCCTTTGCCTACAGTGTACGTCGAAACATATTTCCAAAACAACGACGACCTTGGAAATTGGGCTTTTTGTTGATGGGCAAAGAATCAAAAAAAAAAAAAAATCGATAAAACTGCACTGGCAGTTTGCCACAATGGAGTTGTCTTCACACCATGCTTCACAGGATGTTTCGGAATCTTTTGCTATAATAGGACTGTCTCTCCAAAGGGGATAAACATAATATTTTGCTTAGGTAAAATGATTGAAGTACCTAATAACAGGTTGTCTAAAAGGTAATGGGTGCAAAGCAGTGGTGAATTAAAGTAGACGAACCATTTTTTAAATGTTTTTTTTAGGTGTATCAAAAGAGCATTTTTTTATTTTGTGGAACATCAGAGTATATACAGGGTGAATGACTCGAGCTCCAACTTTTTAAAATGCTATAATTTTTTTATTTTTTGATAGATTTTATTGTGCCATAGCAAAAAATGTTGGAAAATACATCAATTTTCAAATTGTATCAGTAGCTTTCAATATATCCTCCTTTGGCGCGAATAATGACCTTGAGACGGCCGAAGAAAGCATCGCACGCTGCACGCAAGTGGCTATGCGGTATTTTGGCCCATTCCCGGCGAAGTGCTTGTTTGAGGTGGTCCAAACTTTGGTATTTTTTAGTGCCAACCTTCGCCTTCAAAATACACCAGGCAGAGAAATCCAACGGATTTGCATCCGGAGAATTTGCAATCCATTATGTCGAAGAAATGAAGTGTGAAGACGGTGCCGAGTCTTGTTGAAATGTCCACGATTTCCGACCGAAATGATTGTTTGCCCAAGGCTCCAATACTGCCTCTGAGATAGTTTCACGGTATACGATCGCATTAATTTTGACACCACGGTCCAAAAATACGAGCGGAGAGCGACTATATGCGGTTATGGCGGGCCAAACCATCACCATCGGTGCTGCCTGCTTTCTGGCGGCTGTTCGAAGGTGTAAATTTTCGAAGGACCTCTTTGGCAAGTAAACTCGGTCATTTTGTTTGTTGACATATTGCTCGATAACAAATGGCGACTCATCGGAAAAAACCAAATTCGACAACTCACCACTTTCGTGTAAGCGTAGCAACTCCTTCGCTCTTTCGACTCTAACTTTTTTCTGTTGCGGTGTAAGATCGTGTGCTTTTTGGAATGTCAATGGCTTGAGCCCAAGCTCATTTTTCAGTATGTGTTGCATCCATTCCAATGATATGTTGAGCTCACGAGCCATTTTTCTTCCACTTCGACGCGGATTTCGAGACACAAATGATTTATTCACGTTGAGGTGTTGGAGGGCTCTAACAATAGTGGTTTTCCAGCCAAATTTGTATAAAACAATCGCACTATCACGTTTGAATTCCATCGCCGATAAAAATTTTTCAACTCAACTGAGATGCAAATCGTTGAAAAGGCTTGTAAATAATAAAATTATCTGTCACGTGTCAAAATTTGAGCTCACTGTCATGAACGGTTTGGAAATTATAGCAGTCTGAAATTGGTTGCAGTTCGTATTAAAATATTTCAGTGAATCATTTTAAGTCAAGAAGTGGAGAAAAAAGGAAATGGACTAAAAATTTAAACAAAAAACATCAGATTCCTTGGAAACTTTCGTCAACATCCGGAGTAATGTCTAATTAACTTATCATTTCTGGAGAATTTTGTGCTTTAAGAAATTTTTCGGTTCTGAGATGCCTTATGACATATTATGACAATAGTTTTGAGCAAAACAAATGATAAATATTTATTGCTCATTACAAGTAAAATAAAAATTTGGATTTGAGTTTATAATTTTGCACAGCGCTGTTACTTCTCCAATGAATGAGAGAGAAAAAAAAAATGGCTGACCTCTTCAAATCATATCTCTCTAGCACAAAGGGATGCAAGTTGACGCACCTGAGTTTTTAGTTCCGCAGCGGTAGGCCCTCCGATGCGGTTACAGAGGGCAATGTTGGCTGACCGGAAAGTGAAGGTGCGCCATATTTTGAGCAATGGTGCCTAGAATGACCAAAAACACGAAGGCGAGAGCACTTCGAAAGAGTGTTTGGACTTGCTGATGCAGAACCGGGCATCGATTGGTAACTGGATTTGGATCCCACGGAGTATTATCTCTTCCCAAACCTCAAAAGATGGCTCACAAATAAAAAATTCAGCTCACGGAAGGAAATCATCGACGCCACGGAAGAGTATTTTGCAGTCCTTCCGGAAAATTACTTTTCGGACGGGATCAAGAAGTTGGGAAATCGCTGGAATATGTGTATCAAACTAAAACTGGACTATATTGAATAAAATAAAAAAAAAACATTTAAAAAAAAATTTAATTCCCAAGGCGGTCACTTTTCACTCCATCTAGTATTTCTATTCAAAATTTCATTAACTGTGTCCCACTCTTTCGTAGAATTCCCAATATTGTTGACCAGCTTGCTTCTGAAATAATTATCTCTACAAGATGTAATTTCTAATTTCAACTCTCGACAAAGTTTTTCATAAAAACTTTTTGGCCTAGTATTTATAGGACTTTAACGAACACGAGCAGCGACTTCACTTTTCTCTCTTATTTTCTTCAATAAATGAAACGTCATCCATGGTTTAATACACTGCAGTTAGAAATATGAAATTTTATTTTATTGAGAAATAAATCAAATATCACTGACGGATCTTGAGAATTATATGCATTGTCCCAAAACTCAAAAGATAAACTCAAAAAATAGATAAAGGTGTGAGACAAAGCAATTAAAGTTTTTTCTTAACCCTTACCGCATGAATTATTAAAGAGATGAAAAAAATTTTTTTTTTTTGCGAAAATGTGTTTACTTAACCTTAAATGATGAGATCAAACTGAGAAAAAAAATTATGTACTTATATATATTTTAGGATTTACATATATAAGCCATATATGGCTTCCTATGCACCGTAGCTAAAATTCAGTCAGTCATATATGACTTCGTATGCAATTACTTATACTTCGTGAAATTCTTTATAACAATTGCGTTTGTCATAATAACACAAAAAACATTACATTTTTCACATAATATGAAAGAACGAAATTTGAAACAATATTGGCATAGTTCTTCTTCCAAATCAAATAATGGCTAATCCCATCAGAACGTACCGAATCCAAAGGCATACTCTAGCGGGAGTTTGTCGTGGATTTTTCGCGGGAACTGGAGAGTCAGACAAACCGGAGGGAGTGCCGCTCCGTCTGGATATTGGAGTTCCGAGACTACTTGATGGACGACCACGTTTTTTTTGTAATCGCAGGTTTTCCCGACTTTCGCATATGTTCGGAAACAGCGAGCTTGAGATCATACAAAGACATGTAGGTGTTTACGTCTGCATTGGTTCGGCGCCATAACAACCAAGCATTTACAAGGGACATGTCCACTATGTGAAAAAAATCCTTTCGTACCACTGACGAGACCGCAAATGGATTCTGTAATAACCCAGCATGGAGTCAAGTAAATCGACTCCTCCCATATGCTGGTTATAAACATCGACACCTTGCGGAGAAGGTATGCAAACATATTTTTTATCCTGTCGAACATAACGTCCTTTTGTTGTCGTTGGCTCGCTTTCAACGTAGGCTGAAAGAAGTTCCACATTCTTGTTATCAAACCAGGAAACCAGGTTTAACTTTACTTCATCTAAGACTGCTACCTTTTCTTACATACTTCTGCGACCTCGCTTCTTCAATTCCTTTTCTGTAGGCATATTTAAGTTTGACATACGATTAAGTCGCACAGTTCCTAAGCGAAGTAAACCGTTTTTGTAAAGATATACTTGAAGATTTGGGCTGTTGAGTTATCAAAACAAATCTTGTAGTTTTGATGTCGTGGAACTGTCACGATGTCAATCTAGCGGCCACTAACGCCTCTCAGGCCTTGGTTTTTGCAGTCTTTTTTGTGAGGTTTAGCTGGGTTACATTGTTTCAGTTCATGACAACATTTGGTAGGGATTATTTGTTCGTCTACGGCTAAATATTCTTGTTTAGGGACTAACATCAAACCCATACGAATCTTATCCAATAAAGGCCGAATTTTAAATAATTTGTCATGGCCATCTTCTCCATGGGGTATAAAAGTCGCATTATAGTTTCGAATATGTTACACGTTATTATTTCATAAGCTTGCGACACCCCTATTTCTTTTGACCAATACTTCCTTGCTGCCGGTAACTTCACACAGGACGTAAAGATGGCAATTCCTATAAATTTTTCCATCTCGTCTTTCGTGATCATTGCTGGTTTGTTGATATTGTCTTGAACAGATTTGAGGTTAGATTGCTCAGTAATAAAATTAATCATATCAGCTGTAAGCAAGAACTTGAAAACGTCTGCGGGAGAATTCCGTTGTTTTATAGTATCCGGTATATCTGTGTTACCCAAGAGTTGGAAATTGTTAACATCGTAAGCTGGCATTTTCCTCTTTTTCCAAATAACCCTTTTAGCAGTTTTTCCACCGGATTCGGATGTTGTTGCAGACTGTAAATTTATCAAAGCCACATCGTCTTCTTCAGAAAAATCAGAGTCAGACTCGGGTATGATAATGTGCTTTTTTGGAACTGAATTAAGATCATCATCACAACCGGAATAAATGTCATCATCACTCAAGTTTCCATCACCAGGAATAGTATTAACATATTTAACAGAGCCGTGGAAGCGTGCTGGTTGCATTTCTGGAATAAGTGTATGTATATAATAAAAGTAACCTTAAATGCATACCAAGCCCCATATGGCAAATTTGGAAAAGTGAGAAAAAAAACACAAAAAAAACAAAAATTAATGTTTTCCCGTATTTAAGAAAGTCCAGGGAATGTAGTTTTATTTTTTTCACCACTTTACTCACCTTTATTTTTTAATTACTACTCACTCACACGGCCCGTCGCACGCGCTGAACATAACCTTTAAAATAGTTGACAGATCACAATTGCAATGTACAAATTATTAACGGTCCGTTTTACGACGAAACTCTGCTTTTGATGTAATTTAGATTTTTGTGATGATGTATGTAATAAGCCTAGAAAAAGATCATAAACTTCGGAGTCGAAATATGGCTTCGTATGCGGTAAGGGGTTAAACTACAAATGTTTTGATGGGTGACTGAGAAGCCAGAACAAGACATAATAGCTGATTGATCTATACAAAAATAATTCATATTAATTTAAATGAAAGCGAAAAGGAAAAAAATATTAAGAATATTTTTTTTTTTTTAGTAGTAGTATTTTTTATTATTATTATTAAATTTACATGTGAGTTTTTTAAATTAACATTTTCGAAAGTAGGAACCATTCTATAGTCTATAGGTGACTAGAGGCGAATGTTCCTTCAGGTAAATTATACATTTACATTAAAAGATATTTTGTGGGGTAAATCGCAAAGTACAAAAGGATAATATGTAAGTTAAACAAGTATATAGCAACGTACAAAGAATAATTAGTAAGTTAAGCAAGTACATAAATGAGTTTATGTCACAAACATTGCTCTCTTCCAAAGTATTCATTTTTAATACACTATTCGTCACAAGTTGCTGTAGTTTTATGATTTCATGGTGGAGAGTTTCAAGCTTAATTGCTTGATCAACTGAAAATTTGATCGACTTATCAAACTCGCTTGATGATATCATTATCTTCGGGGATTTTAATCTGCCTCAGCTGAAGTGGACTCCATCTGAAGACGTATCTTTTTTCATCGCTTCCTACAACCATTTCCACTAAGGAATGCCTCTTCTTAGATCGGCTAACAGACTCTAGTCTATTCCAAGTCAGTGGCGTTTCAACTATATGGAAAGGCAATTAGACCTTATCTTCACAACTGATCTCATCAACGCCTCAATATCGTGTTGTCCCCTATCTCTTTCAACTATTGATAACTTTCTCCTCCACTTCTTCTCTTATTTTTCCATATCTCTCCCCTTCAGTCGCCTCCACACGCAGTTCTATTTTCTTACAATTTTCACAAAGCTAATTTCCGTAAAATCAATACCTATCTAAGCAGATCTTCTTTCGAGTTTACCAATCTATCTCTGGTCGCTGACCTCTTCATTTTATACAGAGAAATATTCAAATCCATCTCCCTTTATGTGCCTTATTCCCGCATTAAAACTTCTTCTTCATCCCCTCCTTGGTATAATCGTAGACTCCGCTCTCTACGAAACAAAAGAAACAAGTTATGGGCGGTATTCCTTCCCACCCACTCTTCTTCCGACTATTCAATTTATCTAGGTACATATCTTCATTTCATTGAACTCTATAACTCTCACTATCAACGCTACCTGAATAGTGCGCAAACCAATCTCATAAATGACCCCAAGTCCTTTTTTCAATTTGTCAATTGCAAAAGTAAGACGGATGGTTATCCTTCCTCCCTCGCTTTCGAAACCAAAGCTTGAAGTGATTCTAATACTATCACTAGCTTCTTGGCTACATTTTTCAAACAATCTTTTGCCAACAACTCCTTCGTACCAGATCCCTCTTACTTCAATGATCTACCAAATTTCTCCGTTGGTCCCTTTCTCACTCAAAATTTCGATCCAGCAATTATTGAAGAAAAGTTAATAAATCTTAAAGATGAATTTCTACCTGGCGCAGATGGTCTCCCCGCCGTTTTTCTTAAAAAATGCTCTTCCAACCCGTCTCTACTCTTGTCCTACCTATTTGGTCTATCCCTTATACAGGCAGAATCTCCCCAGATTTGGAAAACCTCTTTTATAATCCCGATACACAAAAAGGGATCTAAGCATGAAGTTACCAATTATCAATCTTATGCCTCAAAAACTGCCTAGAACTTAATATAGCCAAATGTCAATCTATAATCTTCTTACATAAATGCATGCCGTCTCCTTCCCGACTTTATTTTCTCCATGGTCAACCAATTCCTCTGGTTCAGTCTTTTCAAGACTTTGGCATATTATTCGACTGTGAGCTTAATTTCCGTTCGCATGTCGATAAGATGATCCTCAAAGCCAACTCATCACTTGGGTTTATTAAACGGTGGCCCAAGGAATTTTGCAACCCGTATGTAACCAGATCTCTCTATATTACTTTTGTTCGCCCCCTGCTTGAGTATGCCAGTCAAGCTTGGTCCTCCTTTCACCGGGTTCATGTTTCCCGAATCGAGGATATTCAACGTCGATTCCTCCGATTTGCTCTCCGTGGTCTGCCTCCACTACCAGGACCGCCTCAAACTCCTAAATATGAATTCGTTAGAAGAACGTAGGAATACTGCTGAAATTCTTTTCATTCATCGACTTCTCTCAGGTTCCATCGACTGTGCATCCATTTTGAACTCCATTTTCTTCAATACCAACCCCCGCAATCTACGTTGTCCTCGTCTCTTCTATCTACCGGTCCACCGCAGCTCTTATGGCTCCAACGAATCAATCTCCCGAATGCTCCGAAAGGTCAACTCAAACCTCTCCCTTTTTGATTTCCACCTGAGCACTCCTTGTCTCAAACAAGATCTCCTCCATCACTTCCTTGGTCCCTAGCTCTTAAGTCCTTCTGTTAGTTTTTAAGTTAGATTAAGCTGGTATTAAGCCAATAAATGGGGGCCTTAGCCCCCACCAAAATTAAAAATTAAGTGAAATGTTAGCATCAGACAAAGTGAGTGACGATGAAGACCCAGCACTAGGTGAAGCGACGGGCACAGTGACACCGCAAACAGCTGATGAAAGAGTATGGGTGATTTTTGTAAGAGAACGAGCCATCGTAACTGGAGTAGTATCATAGAATTTCTCCGTTGAGAGACACAATGATCACAACTATAAACTTGACAACTCTTTTCGAAAAACTCAATATCACTCTTTTGTAATTTGACACATTTTCTATGAATTGAATTTTAGGATCATGCCTTTCGACTTTAGCTCTGCACAAATTGCACTTCATCGTTATTGTTTTTGTTTAATTATTAAAGTTTAGTACACTCATAAAGGTTATTCAATATGCTTGTGACCCCATCAACACACGCACACGTAGATGATATAAATATCTATAAAGAATCAACGTAAAATCTAAAATTTAATCAGATTCACTTTAAATGTATGTTCATTAAACCAACTATTTCCTTATTATCTCAAATTATAAGATCGTTACCTTAATGTGAAATTAGCTGGAAAATTCTCTTTTCTACATCGCAACATTCTCTGCGCTGTCTAGATCCCAGAGTTGATCTCGATTAAGGAGGGTTTCAATTGATTGACATAGTCCCATCTATGGGTCTCTTCAAAAACATTTTATCAAGGTTCTTTCTTCGTTCGAGTATAATTAAATAAATTTCATTTTTTCTGAGGAGAACTACATTGGAAATTAATCTGTTCTCCGCCAACTTTCTAATTAATTTTCAGTCTAGAAACACCTTAAAAGATATAAACGAGGACTCTCAATTGCACTTGTTTTAACCTAAACGAATGTGCTATTTAAAAGTGTCTAACCGATTTAACTTTCAAATATTTCCAACTTTTTCTATCTTCCACTATACTTGAGGGCATCTCGAACATGTTACATAATTAAACAGAGTGGTACTCAGCAAACTGCAACCGATGAATGCACACGAGATTAATGATGCAACGTTTTATCTACACTTGAAAAGTTTCTTACTACAAGGACCAACAGCAGTAAAAAGCGCCAACAAGGATGTCCTAAATTCCTAAAGGACGAGGTATTGTAGGATATCAAAATATCCAACTTAGCATCAGCGATAAATCTCACTTTTCAAATCCCACTAAAGGATTTGCATAGCAACGGTGTAACAGTTGATCCAACTTCAACCAACATGTTTCCATATGTGAAAATTCAGATAGAGTGTCAGATTACCATCATCACCACAGGGAGTTTTCGAGAGCACGGGCCGCTGTCAGTTATAGGTTAACTCTAAGTTATCAATATTTGAAGTGATATGTAGGAGTAGATACCCATAAAGCTGACAGTTGGTGGTTATCGAAAATGTAATAATAAACACAAACCAAAAGTCCTTCACCATTTGCTTTCATGTGAATGAAGATAATTTCTTTCATCCGGCATGCTGCAAAACATGGATTATAGAGGATTTCCCATCCAAACCGATATTTGGGGAAATATGAGTGCGAATAATGTATGATTTCTATTCGCATATTGGAAATACTTTGCGGCACTATGATAGTGTTACAATGATGAAATATTAAACACATTCCTAAGCCTGTTAGGAGGATGCAATTTTGAAAATATCATATGAATGGTCTTTGCAAAGTCTCGCCGAGGTGTCAGTAATGAATAATTTCTGAAGACTGGCTTTTTTCTATGTCATCTTTGATACTTGTGAAGTAGAGACACGTACGCTAGGAAAACCCATTAAAGTTATTCAGACTTATTCTGGAAAAGGTCGATCATAATCATTCATTTTTAGTATTGGATGGATTCGTCAACTGTTATTGGCAATGGACAGCGCTTCGGACAAATGATTGAAGATTTTTTGGAGCCTCAAATTAAAGAAATAGACACAGACGAACTTTATTTTCAACATGATGAAGCTACAAGTCACACAACATGTACAAACATTGAGCTATTACGTCTAAGTTTCTACGTCGATTAATTTCCCATGATGATGACAGAAACCGGCCACCTAGATTTAACACCATTGAATTACTTTCTTTAGGGAAACAGTTAAGTCTATATGGATAAGTTAACAACAATTGCATAGCTGAAAAACAACATTCGGACCGAAATGGATGAACTTAATACGGTAATGTGTGAACGAGTCATCGAAAATTTTAATGTTCATATAGCCAGTAGGTCTGCTTGTGGTAGACATTTAAATGATGTTAAACATAATTGTTAAGAGCCATATTTTTAATAGGTGTGTGAATACGAAGTGCAGAAGTGCTCATTTATTTAAACAACATTATGAATGAATTCAATAATTAATGTATTGGCCATCGTTAGCTATGACAATTTTTCACTTCTTCGTAAAATGAAAGTTCTGTTTCAAAAGTCCGAGCTGTATCGATCGAAACAAGTAGAAATCATAAGGGCCCAAATCTGATGGATATGGCAAGTGAGGCAAAACTTCCTAACTAATATTTGCCAAATAACTTTTTACTTGACTTGTAACATGTGGACAAATATTGTTATGATGGAAAATAACTAGTGCCTGTCTTTGTGCATATTGTTGTAGTTTTTGCTCCAATGCTCGATTCAGTCTTATCAGCTTTTGACGGTAGCGATCCCCAGGAATCGCTTCGCTTAATAGTACACCATTCCCCTTTGTTCCCACCAAATACACAGCATAATCTTCTTTCCGTGGAAACTATACTATACAATTATTAAAAGAATTCAAATGGAAAATGTATAAATAAAATTAAATAATTATTATAGCATTGTTAACTTTATTTATTAATCGAACAACATTTGAACAAGTGTCAATTATAAGCCTATAAAATGTTTAGCAACATCAATGTAAAACCAAGCAACATTTAAGCAGATAGTAATACATATTAACTCTGATTCTAAAACTGAAAATAAAGCGAAAATTTATAACGTACCGCAACACAGAACAATACAGTCGTTTTACTTCTTACAATAAGTTCTGACTTAAATTTATAAGTAAAATATTCTACAAAAGACAAGGTCTCTAATATAACCCACCACATTCATTAACATTTGTTGGCCCATTTTAGCCGCGAAATTGAATCTATGAATCTGAATATAAAAAAGACTAGCTGACCCCGCAGGCGTTGCCCTGCGTCATTTCAAATTGCAGAAAATCTGTGGTCAATTGTCCATTGCAGTTGATGCTTTGTGTTGAAATATTTGCTGGATGGGTTGCGGTCGGGTCGATTTTGAATTGTATTTCCCCTCATTGAAGCACTCTGAGATAAACGATATTTTTCGTTTTGTTGTCAGGTACGAAAACCATCAAACCGGATGGTTTTCCGACACGGGAACATGCGGCATACTGTTGTCCGTGTGAAAAACATTCATTTTCCAGATTCATGCTACAAACACTTGATTTATTGATTGTCATGGCAAATGCGAGACGAATTGGAAATTGGATTCGCTTAAACTCGAAAGGCATATCGGTTGGGATCATTGGGATTCTCGGAATGAGAACTTCCTCACCTTTGAACTTTTCTTTTAGTACTCTCGAGTGAATCATATTGCTCATCAGTTTTGTGACCGCTAAACGCGTTCCGTTGCACAATTTTGGTTGATTGAAATTGCGAAGCATGATGACGACTGAACCAACCTTCAATTGTAAATTCAATTGTAAGCTGCTTCGTCTTCGTTTGTTACACAGTCGATAGATTAGAATGAATGCAGGGAACCAACGATTTGATTTTGAATTGCGCAGTTCAAGTTATCCACATCCTTGTTCTTTGCCGCTAAAATTGCTCTTTCACTCAACCAATCGTAGTTTTTGTGGTTAACGATGTTGTTCGGAAACACTTTGTTGATGAGCTCCTCTCTCGTTGAGATGAAATTGCAAAAATTCGGCGGGAACGAAATCAATTCATTCAATCCATTCATACCGATAGTTAGCAGTTGATTGGAGAACACTTCGACAGATGGATCGTTTAACAATGCAACTCGCATGTTTGTCGTCAGCTGAAGTTTCTTCACATAAGGCCACAATGTCGATGATTTGAGACAAGCATTGATCTCATCGGCAGCGGTCGATCGTGGTATTACTGGCAGTGTTTGCCGGTAACCGCCTGAGAGTAAAATCAGTGCACACCCAAAATGTCTTGCGTCATCACGCAGATCTCTCATAATGCAATTCAGAGCTTCTAACGCACGTTTATGCGACATTGTGCATTCGTCCCAGATAATGATTTTGCTTGCTGCCAAAACGTTGTCCATTGCTGAATGTTTCGCTATGTTACAAGTTGGTTCTTCAACCACTTGAAGGTTTAATGGCAATTTCAATGCCGAATGAGCGGTTCGGCAACCTTCCAGCAGCGTAGCCGCTATTCCAGAAGAAGCAACTGCTACAGCAATTTCTGATCTTGCACGAACTGTAGGAAAAATGAATGATATGAGGAATGTCTTGCCAGTGCCACCTATCGCGTCAAGGAAAAACGTGCTAACATTTCCATCATCAATTGCCTTCATCACCCTATCGTACACTTTTTTTTGTTGGGGATTCAACAAAGGTACATTCGTTCGAACCAATTGGCTTATTGCGTCGTTTTTTCAACGACCTGGCGATAGCATTCCTAACCAGACCAACAAGCTGCCACACATGAGGTAACACATGTCTTCTATCAAAACCAAAGCCTGGTTGTGTATCTCTTCATTCATCTCAAGATAGCGATTCTCTGAATGGACACGAACTGGATGCAAAATGTCTTCTGACATGTCATCCTTGTACTTGTCCTACAATTCCAGTGGATTCGATGGAAAACATGTGGAAATAATGATCGCAAATAATGTGTGTATCTGACATGGAGGTGCGGAAACAGTTGCTTCAGCGATTGTCGTGTCCCAATGCGTATCGTTTTCAAACAAATTGAGCTCCTAAATTGCAGCACGAAATGTGGGCAACACTACACCATTGACAATTCGAAGTGATTCAAATGATGTCGGCCCACGAACATTCACCAGCAATAGTCGCAAGTAAAAGCATTCATCATTCTTTGGATGAACTATATAAATACGGTCAAGAGCTTCAGTAGAACACTCATTCGACGTTGAATTTTCTTCGATGCAATAACGCGACATTTCTGAGTAAAGTAACGTATGTGCAAACGGATCACTTTGGCAAATCGAGAAGAAGCTGGTCAATGTTGTCGCTTGTGGGTTTTGAGCACATTGAGCGGCATTTGCTGCAGTGAAATAAACTCGTTGACCGTTCTCCAGATGCACTGCCAAATGTGTAACAGTCGGATACGTTCGTGAATGGGAAATGAGAATATACGCCAAATCGCCTCAAAGCAGCTTACGTATCGACCAGCTTGATAGCGCGTGATTTTATCATTGGGATCAGGAGCTTAAAGACCAAAATCCGCAATGTCACTGACTTTCGCGACATATTTGCAGATGTACTTGATGGACTTCACTGAATTGCAATACACCACGTCACAATGCGCCTTGAACGTTTTGGAAAGAATGGCGAATACGGAACAACCCAAGAGTTGTCGACCACGAAATCGTTTCTTTTCACTTTGACTGTGATTGTTCTACCGCCATCATCAGATGATCAACGCCGATACAGTGGATAACCATCATTGCCAGTGATGGTCTGATCCGTCAAATTTCGTGGATAACGCTTGGAACACTTGACGTCGACCATGATTGTGGGTTAATGGCTCCACACGGTCCATGAATCATGTTTGTAATTACGACATCATGCAGGTCTGGATTGGTTTCGGGATCAAGAATCTCGGCACATATGATGTCATCAATTTGGTCTGGTTGCATTCCTTCGGTGCAAATTGCATCGCGTAAATGGATGTACTCCTCCGTACGTAGTTAGGTTTGATTTAAACTGATAAAAAGGAGGCGCTTCGCTTCTATTTTGGCATACATATCGACGTAAAATTGCTGAAACAATCGGCGAAATTGAAGCAAATAGTTATCGACATTTTGGCGAAACATTATTCAAAAATTCAATGCGCTGACCTTCTTGGTGGTTTCCGCACCTAAAACGATATCAGTGACATTAGTGTCATATTGAAATGAAGATTATTTTGATATCGATATTCACCGGCCAATGGATTTATCATCTTGATGTTGATATAATATCTATCGTCTCCTTGCCAAAACATCAGTGGGTATTGCAATGCATCGTATGAGCGATGTGTTTGGATATTCGTTGCAATTTTCCAGAGTCCCGACGTGTAAGCACAATATCGCGTGATTCCAAATTTTCGCCAACAATCACAAAAATTGGCGTTCGTACGTTCCAGCAGGTCGTTTATCCGCTCTGATTACGACTTTATAGTCATCACTTGACATGCGATCCAACGCAGTTTTGAACAACCGAACCAATGCATGATGTTTATGAAGTAGCTGCTGCAGATCTCGAAGAATTCCTCTTCTCATTGCCGTATTGATTTTTTGGCGCTGATAAAGTTGATTTCCCACATTGTCCACGAAGTAGATTTGGAGGAATTTATGTTGTGCGTTTCAAGCGGTAGCAATGATCCAATTCGATGGTGAATTTGGCCTTGGATCTGTAGAGTCGATGACGAGATTAGAATCAATGATCTTCTTTAATTTATTTAATCCTAAATTCTTTAGTTAAATTTAATTTATTTAATCTTTTATTACCTTGAATGTCGGATTGAATCTGCGTTCATCAATAATATCTGCTCCAAATGAAGTCATTTTAAAGCATCCGTTATATTTCTGAGTGTTGGATAGAGAATGACGTGATTCTGGTGTTTCACCACGAAGCAAAGAATGCAATGTCTCTGGTGACAAGGGCAATGGTGGTAATTTAACCTTGCCACTGAGACAGCATAATCCATGCATATCTCCAGCGAACTTTAATGCACCGCAATGGTTGCACACAACCTCCAATGGGACAATTTGAACGGAAGGATGCGAGCTCTAGTCAATTGTGCAATCGTAATGAAACGCTATTTGATTCAAATCAATACTTGAAGCACTTCTTCTTATGCATTGATTTCGATTTTCACGTTGTTGAGTTGTTTGATTTACTCGACGATTTCTCATTGTTAACTGAGCCGTTTCATTTGTCGCCTGTCTTTCTTCTTGAGTTTGTTATGCACGAAGTCGGGCCATACTAACACGGCGCTGTTCTCGTGCGATTTCTTCATCCGTATTCAATTGATAGGCGATATTCCGAACTCTACTTGCATTACGGGTTCGATGCGAAAAATTAGATCTTCTGGCTCGCGTCATTGTGAATAACACTGAGAAATGAATGTCACAAAAGCAACAAAGGAATTATCGATACATACATGTGCACAAATGTCATAACCTCACAAAATAAACATCGATGCAACCACGTGTTCAAATATCATAACCTCACAAAATAAATATCTTCGTTGGCAACTTACCGTTTGAAAATAGAATTCCACACCAAAATGATCAATCAAAATAAAATGAACAGCGAATTCGAATTGATTTTCAAAGTACTCGTAATCCACCTAAAAATTAATTGCACAATCCGAAACTAACGTTTGGATTGATTGTCGATGCGCACGCAATCACAAAGAACATAACCATTCACAATATGCACTTCATCAAACTGAACTCACCTCTATGAACTCACTTTTCGCTGGTAATTTTCACAAAAAATCGTTTCAAAACAATTGAATTACAACAATAGTCGAAAGCTGATACAAATTTGATAAAACTTGAAAAAATGCTGATAAATCGCAACACACGTCTGCACAGCACAATATGCGATGGAAAGACTGTGCAAATGAATCAGCTATCAAAAGTTGATGCACACAACGCTATCTACTGGCAATACCGGAACCAGCATTTGAAATCATGTTCGTTTTTAATGTGTGACAAAAAAAATGGCTACAAAAACAATTGTCACACAAATTTGCAGCAATCATGAAGATGGCGTCGTAAAATCGCTCTATACCAAATGTTTGGGAAAATGAATTTTCTTCATAATTTTTTTTCGGTGAATTTTTTTAGGTATACTTCTTGTTTGGCCGGAGACGATTCCGATTTGGTGCGAATCATCGAAATCGGTCCAGGGGTTCTTGAGTTCTAAGCGTAGTAATTGACGTCACTCTCTTTTACTACATATATTACAAGAATAACGAGATTAATACACTTTAAAAACTATTTTCTTAATTTATAATAATTACCTGTGTGTAAAGTGTGAAGAGTGTCGACTAGTTGCGCACAACAAGAAACATCAATCCGAAGCATTTAGCTATCCATAGCAGGAGCTGTAACGCACAAAGGAGTTTGCCCCCAATAACTGTTCACCAGTGAGTGCCGCACAAATTTTTCTCTATCAATATTATATTGCATAATTAAATAAAAGTGTCCTACGAAAAGCTGGAGCTTGATATCCTTACTACTATCAAACAAGATAAATCAAATTTCAATAAGGAGGATGGAGTTAGACTAGGGAAAATTAATTACCTTCAATTGAGAATAGCAGATGACATCAGCGGGGCATCTACGAGATATAAGCAGAATTCGAAATGGATGGATTGAATAATATGGACAAGTTAAAATTCGAGGAAGTCTCAAAATGTAGCGGTACAATAGCAAAGGCATCAGCTGAGAACAGTGATAGCAGTGGAAGTGAGCTCAGTTTATCACCCTTCCAACATTTCCCGGTGGATATTTTCACGACATGTTCGTATCTCTGGTTCATATGGTGACTCCGAAAGGCTACTACAACTCCTGGCCATTGACAAGGGAACTACAATCGTGCTTTGGAGATTTTGACAGAGCGGCATGGCCACAAAAGAGTAATTGTAAAAACTCAAGTAAAGATATTTTTCGGTAAAGAGACCGAGGCAACAAGCAGTATAAACAATTTAAATTTTTTTTGAATTTCTGCAGTGCAGATTCGGAACATTGAAAGCAGTTGAACAGAAATTCTCGCCACAATCGCCACAATCGCCCACAAAACCCTCAAACAGAAACAGGACATCAACTCAAGTGCTACACACCCGCCAAACGCAACGTCAACTAATCTGCAAAGTGTGTCAAAAGGGACAACATGCATTTTAGGGAATGCAGAGAGTTTTTAGAAATGAATGTTGGGCTACATTGAAAAGGTAGCTTACAACATTAACGTATGTAAAAACTCTTTAATCGCTGCACAAAATAGTGGAAATAATTTTTCAAATTACACACCCTTTAATCCTAATGCCTCAAAATTTATATCAAACATCCAAAATCCAAACCAAAGCCACCAAAACACAAACACTTACCACCTACAAGCCCAATTAACCATTTCAATCATGTCCCACTGTTTAACCTCAACCAACCACACGTTCTCAATCAATCCCAAAGTCAACAAAAAGCGGAGGCTAATATATCCACAACTAATTAAAACTATCGCATGCACCAGTTCGCAGATTCTGCCGTCAACAGCTTTGGTGAAGGTAAAGACAGCCAACGGAAGTTGCATAACGTTAAAACTATTAGTTAACACTGGTTCCGAGGCATCTTTTTTCACTATAGCAGCAATTCAAGGACTGAATTTAAGATTCAGATGCACATTTGGCCAAATAAGCAGGTTGGGGGTAGAGTTGTGCAATGTAGTTCACTAGAAAGAGCTTGAACTAGGTCGTTCACTTAGTTCACTAGTTCACTTGTTTGAATCTTAAATGTAGTTATTTCTCATTAGTTCATAAATTATATTAAAAATCAAAACAAACTAGTTATGTAGGCGGGCAAGAAGGGAGGACAGACATTAACAAAGTAAGATAGAAATATAAAACAGATAAACAGAATAACGCACGCAGATCCTACACTTATCGTATTGTATTTATGGTCACAATTAAAAAATATAAAAATTATTTATAATTTTTATGTATTGTATATAATAGTAAACATCCTGAAAAATGTTTAAAAAAGACCTTGATAAATTAGTTGTTCTTTTCTCTGTTCAATTAGTAGGTACAGTATAATTTAAATCGACTGATTAATCAACTGTAGAAAGTAAATAATAATAAAAACATGCAGTTAAAATGATTTTTACTTTTTTTTATTAAATATAAGTTAAACTCACAAACTAAGTAGCAGGTATTATATGTTACATTGTATAATGTAAAAATATTAATTTGGAAACTTTTTTAGATTTCAGTAGTGTTCGTCTTTCGTTAATGATCTGTCCAGCAGCAGAAAAAGCTCACAAGGAATGGAAGAAGCGACAATACAACATTTTTTTACTATTAAGGAGTAAACATGAGGGTATAATTTTTTATGCTCCTCCCACCAAAGTAAAGGATCCATTTTCTGCAGCAAGATAATTATCTAGCTCTTTAAATGCAGCTTCAGCTTTATTAACAGGTCTTCGAATTGATTTTATCACCTCGTCAAATGCATCACAGATACTTGTTTCTGGGATTCAATGAAATCACTTGAACCTGCCGTCGATTCTTTTTCTGTTTCAGTTTCTTGTAAATTGACATAAATACCACTTATTTTGTCTCTAAGTCCTGCGGTTTTGCAGGCTAACGGATCTTTGAATGCGTCTTCTTTGAAGCGTGGGTCCAATAATGTATATTTGGCGTACAAATAGTTCTTCTCTACATCTTCAAATCGTACTTTCATTTCAGATTTCAAGGCTGAAAGTAATTCATTTACCTTGTATCATTTTGGACAACATTTTCCAAGGAAATCTTTCAGCAGATTGTTGAATCCTATTATCTTTGATAATGTCACATTCTTTTCCGCACTTATTTCTTGGCAAAGTTTCCCGAATAACAGTCCCAGTCACTAGAACTCAGTGATAAATCACTTCTTAGTATCGCAATGGTACTTATCACAGCATCTTTTATTGTTAAAATACGTTCAAGCACATCATAGCTTGAGTTCCAACGCGTTTGAACGTCTTGCTTCAATTTCATTTCTGGAAGGTTCATTTCTTTTTGTGCATCTTTAAGCTTATTGTGAACTTCTTTTAAAATATTCAACGATTGATTTTACTTTCTATAATGGATCAGCTATTTCTTTTGTGGCTTTTTGAACCACTAAATTTAAAGAATAAGCGAAACACCCTATCGATTCCCATCCACCTTGTTTAACAGCGGAGAGAATATTAGAAGCGTTATCACTCACAATAGCAGAAATTTTATTTGAAGTGTTCCATTCCATTACTACCATTTTCAGCAATTTGCACAAATTGATAGCCGTATGTTTCTCCTTGCATTCATTGCATGAAATTAAATATGAGCATAGCTTAGGGGTTAAGTCAACAAAATGAGCAGTTACTGCAATGTAACTCACATTTGTCCTTGAAGTCCAAGTATCTGTTGTTAGGCAAACTGCTGGTGCAGTGCATAATTTTTGCTTTATTTCAGTCTCAGTTCATTATAAATTATTGGTAACAGATTCTGAGACACCGTTTTTCTTGTTGGTAGTTGATAACCCGGACAATTAGATACAAGTTCTATAGTTTTTTTAAATTCCGGTTCATCTACAATTCGTAGAGCGTGGTGTCCTTTCGAAATCATTTTGAGAACTTGCCTGTCAATTTGTTCAACTTTACGAATTTTTGGTGGCCTACGAATATACTGCAAAATGGTTTCTTTATTTTCTGGTTGAGCTTGAAATGTGGTTGAAAATGTTGAAGTAGAAGGAATACACACTTCACCAGCTTGATCAACTTGATTAGATGACAATGTCAAACCAAGATCTTCATTATTAGGCGTTTCATTTTGTCGTTCAATTGGTATTTGCGTAAATGGATGCTTTGCTTTCATATGTCGATAAAGGTTCCCAATTGATCCTCCAGATATACATAAAAGTTGATCACAATACTTACATTTAGCCTTATTTTCAATTTCATCACTGAAATGCATCCATATTCTACTAACTTTTTTTAATTTTGGCATTGTTTTAATATATTTAGTCTCAAATTAGTTTTAAGTACGCAATTAGAAACCACTGTAAGGATTGAAAAACACATAACTAAAACTATGTACCTAAATACCTAAATAGCTTAATTTTCAATAGCCTTAACACTTAAAACAGCAAACCTCAAAATTCACTAGAACATTATCATAAAGCGCTCCATAACGTATACCATCCTACTTAATTAAATACTCAAACAGTTTTTTTTAATTTTTTAAATTTTTATTTATTAAATAAATCCTTGAGGCATTGTATTTTAATAGATAAGATAACCAAGTGGATTTGGATTAAACTGAAAACAAACTTACCTCAAAGGACGATAGAACCTTCTTGCTTTACTAAATTTGGTTAAAACCTATACTTCTAAGAACACTTAACTATACTGCTTTGTTATAAAATAACTCTGAACACTCATTAATCTTAACTTTCAAACACAAAATAACCCAGGCAAAATTAAAACAATCAGAAGGAACAACCGACTCCAATCGTAACCCTTATCTGCTGCCTGAAAAAAAATCCCTTTCTCTTGTTTCGTCCTTATCTCTCTGTAAGTACTGAACTGCGAACGACGCCAGGCATCAAAGCTTGTGTAGTTCGCGAACGAACGAACTAACTGACCTATGTCGTTCAATTGAACGAAGAGACTAACATACACAGTTAATGTCAAAGCCTAGTTGGGGGAGGGCAGCAGCGGACAGTCAAATAAAATCGTCGACCTAACCCGTGTTCAAAAGTCTCTGACCGGCTCCTTCCGGCCCAGTATACTTGTACGAACAAATGACCTGAATCGATTGCAGTTAGCAGATGCAACATTTAATGTACCAACAAATGTGGATAGGTTGATTTGCAGTGACATCTATGCCGAAATCATCCACGGAGATGTAATTGAAAGCAGCGAGTGCATAGGCCCAATTCCGCAAACCACACATTTGGGATGAATCTTGTTGGGCGTGGTGCCATCGATGAAAACAAAGGTTATCCGTGCCTTTTTCAATCATGTTGATCACAGCACAACTTCAAAAAGATTGTGGGAGATTGAAGAGGAACCGTTTGAGACCTACGAATCAGAAAAAGATAAAAGATAATTTCAAAAAAATTACAAAACGATTATCTGACGGCCGTTACGATGTTATGGACCCAACATAGCAGGGTGCTGTCAGACGATTGTTTGCAGCTGGAGAGGATATTTCTAAGAAACCCAATTCAACATGAAGTATACAGAAAATGCTTGACCGAATATCGACCTCGGTCATATGACTCCGGTTGAAGAGTCCGATGAAGTTGTCAGGTCAATTTTCCATTTTTTTTGGCGAGGTTGATGGTTTTTCCTGGATCTACCTATGATTTTTTGCGCTTCGGATTATCGAAATATTACGAAATTAAACGAGACAATAATGACTGCAACGTTTTTCTTAAACGTGTAAAATTATAATGCGACCAAAAACTAATTCAAAAAATACTACAATGTCCCGAAGGTAGTAAAAATTGTTGGTCGTTCGTCAAAAATATTAGAAATTCTGCCTAATCCTCCATCCCAACGCTCATTTAAAATGACATTCCAGCTGTCAGCTCTTTGGACAAGGCCAATCTGCTTTCTGTACACTTTGCAGCCATCTCAACACTCCCAGATTCTGTTTTGTCTCCGCCTACACTTGAGTGCGTCGAATCTTCAATGGGATGAATCCACTTTCGCAATCGTGTAGTAGCAAGAGTACTTAAAGATCTTAACATTTACAAGTCCACTGGTCCGGATGGTACAACTCCCCTTCATCTGAAGAGGTGTTCTTCCTCCCTGGAAAAACCACTGCGTAAGCTTTTTCATCAATCCTACTCTTTAGGGCTCTTTCCAAGCAGTTAGAGAAAAGCATTTTTCCAGCCTGTCCCTAAAAAAGCCGAATCTTCTTCTCTCTCCTCCTACAGACCCATTGCACTTACGTTCCCTCTTTCCAAGGTCATGGAAAAGCTGATAAATCGTCAGCTCATGAAATATCTCGAAACATGGAAACTTCTTAATGACCGGCAGTACGGTTTTCGTAGCAACAGGTTCACTGGTAATCTGATGGCATGTCTCACCGAAAAGTGGAACCAAAGCGTACATCAATTTGGCCAAAGCAAGATACTCGTAGTTGCACTTGATATTTCTAAGGCATTTGACAGAGTTTGGCATCAGGCTCTTTTGTCTAAAATGCGTGCTTTTGGAATCAATGACTCTCTTCTTTAATGGATTAGAAACTACCTTTCGGAACCCACAATTCAAGTTGTCTTGGATGGTTTCAAGTATGATACTCGTAATCACAAAATAAGTGCTGGTGTGAGCCAGCGCTCCCTTCTGTCTCCGACATTCTCTTCAATATTAATCCACGAGCTCTTGTCTACTACTTCTAGTCCAACATATTCCTTTGCTGATGACAGTTCTCTCTGCTTTTCATATTCGTTCCCGGACTCACGTCTCTGCTCTTCGGCTATAGAACGGGAACGGCTGCGTATGTTAAGCTCATTAAATTCCGATATTAACAGCATAACCAATTGGGGAACTATCAACCGAGTGGAGGTTAATGCTTCCAAAACGAAATGCTGTCTGCTGTCATTACAACGAAATCTAAATACCCAGCCACTATACATCAATGGCACTTACATCGTCGAAATCGAAAAACTTTCCATTCTCGGTATGTGGGTCAGTGACAACTTACGACGGAGTGACCACATATTCGATGTCGTCAAAAATGCTGCGAAATATATAGGTTTCCTCAAGCCGTGTAAGAATTATTTTACCCCCTCTGATCTGGTCTCAATATATAAGGCATTCATCCGCCAAAATTGGAGTACAATGCCCACATCTGATCAGATGCTCCTAAAACATCTCTGCAGCTGCTAGATAGAATTCAAAACCGTGCGATAAAACTTATTGGTGATACTACATAATATCTGTCAATCAATTGACACCCTCGATCACCGACGTAATGTCTCAATCTGTTTTATCGCTATTTCCATCACCAGTGCTCCCAGTAGTATTCCTCCCATTCAAACTTTCAACCGTAACACCCGTCTCGTTGTGAATGCTCATCAGTATACCTTCAAGCCCATTTTCGGAGGTACTCTAAATTATCGTGATTCATTCCTAAGCCGTACAACTCGCTTATGGAATGCCCTGCCGATCTCTGTGTTTCCTGGTCGTTATAACTTACAAACATTTAAAAACAATGTACATTGGTGCCTGTCCTTTCTTCCTCCCCTAAATTTCCTTCGCCCGTGCTGTGTACAAACATTTTAAGGGTCCACAAACCCCTAGAGCGCGCGCTTATTATAAACAAAAAAAAAAATATTTGGATCTTCTCATGACTAATACTTGAGCTTTTTCTAGTGTATGTGTTTGTAAGTGTCGCCTGAGACAATCGAGTGACTCAATGGATTGGAAACCACGGACGACCACAGACGTGAACTTTGTTAATTAGAATTAATAAAAACGCTTCCATTGAAAATACATTGTGTTGAATGAGTAATGAAGTCCCAGCGAGAAAAGAAAAAAAAACATATTGCAAAACAAAATACTTGTGCGAATTAACGAACTCCTTTCCAAGGATTAAAAAAAAAATCGGACGACCACCGTATCCGTAAATTAAACACGTACTTAAGCTTTCATAATTAAAACTTATTCCCGATAATATAATACAATTTGATTAACCGTCGAAACAGTGTTGCCACAATCCACCAGTCTCATGGTCGTTGCCTCGCCTAAGCCCAAGCGAACTGCTGGTGCAACAGTCTTACCTATGTTGCATCTGGCGCGTGCATGTATCCAATATCGCGGAGCGTGTGCCTCGTCAGCGCAGGTTCCCATGCGTTATGCCTTGATTAAGCAGTTCATGAACATCGTGAAGGGAATCATATTCCTTAATGTGAATGTAGCTTGGATTGTGTTTGAGTTGTCCACATGAAATGACCGATTTTATAGTAAACATTTAAAAGCCGATATTATCTTTCCGTAAATTTTTATTCAATCAAAATAGGATCCGTTGACATCTATGACATTCTTCTAACGTGATACACGGTCAAATATTCCTTTTTCGGAGAAGCGCTCACTTTTTGAGGCAATGAAATCTTCAAAGGGTTTTATGACCTCTGCTCGGTTCCGGAAGAACTTCTGCCGGCAAAATGAATCCAGTTTGCGGAAAAGACGGTGTTCGGAAGTACAATATACCTTACTTTTATATAGCATATGTAATTATTATCTTTGGCTTTGTTAAAACCAGAACTTAATTCAAATGTTGAAACTTAAACTAAAATGATAGATAGATAGATAAAAAATTTTTATTTTCAGAAAGTTTTTACAAAGGCTTGGTTTTCATTATGTTAAAAATTAAATTAAATTACAATAACTTTTCAGGTGGTCTGTCAGGTTAAAGTGTTATCTGTAATAAATTCATTAAAACTTAGTGATTGGTTTATACTCTTAAGAATATTCACTTATAATTAGGTTACGGTATTTTAGAGCGTTTTTTAAGAAATTGTAAAGTTGAATATAGTTTTGCCCGTTGAGAACTTCAAGGAACCGTTCACGATTAAGGCTTTCGCTTCCAAGGAATTGTCTTCTGTATGTACGAAAGCAAGTGCACACTCCAATAAAGTGATAAGTATTTTCAGTAGCATAAAGGTTTCAGATCGTACAAATGCCTACTGAATCCTGAACAATCCACACCTGGACTTAACACCATGCTAATCATCTCGAGTGAGTTACTGTCTTCGAAGTAGTTTGGCACCTCGGAATAGGTTAGGTTGCAATACTCGTCGTGGAAACGTGATTGCAGCGCTCTGTTTGTATGTTTCATCCAATGTCTTTCTATAAGTTTTTTGCAAGTTTATATATGCAATGCTTTCCACTCAGACTTTGTTGACCAGTTAAACTCAATGTTGACCTCATTAAAGAGTTCTGACCACTCACTTGCCCAGTAAACCTGCTTTCTTATGATGATATCTGAAAGTTTTCTCGGTTATCTGTTTTCGGTAAGGGTGCTAACTTTTCGGATGTATTTGAAATGGAGTTCTAGTGTTGAAGGGAAGGCTTTTGGAAGTCCTGTTTCTAGATTCAGCACGTAATTTCATGTGTTACTAGTTAAGGAAAAACATCTCTTGATAAAAAACCTTTGCAATTTTTCGACTTCATTGTGTTCCGAGTAACCCCAAACTTGCGCGCAGTACTTCATTACAGATTTGGAAGTCGCTTCATATATTTTGTACTTAGCTGAGTGCTGTATGTTTTTGCTTCTGATGAAGTTTGGCCAGGTAGCATTTATTAAATTTTTGGACATTGCAAGTCTCTGCATAAGATGTTCTGTCTACGACATATTGTAAGTCTTGTACTTGTACTTGTTAGATATTTTGATTTCATCGTTATTAAAAGTCCATTTTTCTTCAGCTGCCCGCCGTCCGCTACTTCACTACTTCTGATTTTCTTACGTTCACAAGTAGATTCCATTTTGAGCAATTTTTGCGAAGCTATTTAGTATTGCTTGCAAAGAAGCGGGATTGTCGGAGAGAAGAACAATATCGTCGGCATAAAGTAAGACTTTTACTAATATGCCTTCAATAGATACTCCACCCGACAGATCAGAGTCAAGGTCATTCCAGAACAAGATAAATAGCAGGGCGCTGAGAACGCATCCCTGTTTTACAACTTGATTGATAGGAAAGAAGTCGCTGATGTTTGTTCCATTCCATACTGTTGTAATGTTATTGTGATAGATAGCCTTTAGGATTGAGAGCATTTTTGTGGACATTCCCAAAAGTCTCAGTTTGTGGAATAATGCGTCTCTGTTTATGTTGTCGAAAGCAGCTTTTAAATCGACGAAAAACGCACAGAGTTTCTTTTTTTGACTTAGATGTAGTTTTAAAAGGCAGAAGAGATTGAAGATTTGGTCTACAGTTGAGTAGTTTTGCCTATATGCAGGTTGCAAGTCTTTCAAGATTTGATTTTCTTCAACCCATCGATTAAGTCGGTTCAAAAGAACGGTTGTGAACAGCTTGTATATAGTGTCCATAAAAGACAGACCGCGGTAGTTGGCTACATCATTAGGGTTCCCTTTCTTGAATAGAGGAAACATTATTGACCTTTTGAACGAATCGGGAATGGTTCCTGTATTAAAGATGTTGCGAAATAGTCGGTGGTTAAATTATAAAATTCGAAAGGAATACCATCGATGCCAGGCGCTTTGTTATCATTTGCTGATGCAATAGCTGCTTGAACCTCATCCATTTTAATGTCTTCATCAAGCAAGGATGTGTGGATATCTGTATTTAAGGTATGTTCATATGATATTACTGCAGGCGATATTGGATTGAGTAGGTTTTGGAAGTGCCTTCTAAACTCAAATGATGTTATATCTGACTTTCGATTGTGAGTGCTACCGCGCATTATTTTAGCGAGTTTCGACCAATCAGTTGTTGCCTTGTCTGACGCTAGTTGACTTGCGATATTTAAATAGTAATTGCGTTGTTTCAGTATGCATAAGGCTTTGTATTTGTATTGTATTGTGTTGTAAACTAAAATGTAAACAATGAAAACGTAACGTAAAATTTGTCATAAAATTGTATGACAGTTAAAGGTTAAAATGGAAGTAACTTCCGGATGATGAATAAAGATTCTCCTTGCTGTTACACAAGACCAAGAAAGGACGCGTTGTATTTTAACCGGATTTTTTCTACCCGATTTAATCCCACACTTATCATACACATATCTTACAAAGAGAAAACCCTACACACCCCAACAGATGGTAGTCCGTTGGGGAAAGATCAGGAGAGTACAGTGAATGTGGAAGAATTTCAAATCCTAACTGAAACAGTTTTTGCAACATTACTTGTGAGGTATGGGTTCTAGCAATATCATGTAAAAGGATCGAACAGTGCTTATTGACCACCGCAGGTTGCTTTTCAGCCAATTTGGAATGCAATATGTCGATTTCCACATAATATTTGATAGCGTTTAGCGTTTCACCTGGTTGAAGAAATGAAAATTGGATTGAAACTTTCAATGTCCACCAAATTGTCACCATAACCTTTTTTGGGTGAAGATGGGGTTTGGGGTGTGATTTGGTTTTTCGTCTGCACCCAACCACTGACCAGATCTTTTACGATTATTATACAGTATCTACTTTTCATCACAAGTGACTATCCGGTGCAAGAACGGTTTAGTTTGGTTTCTTAACCCTAGAAAGATAATCATACGTCTCAGAGACGTATGGTGTATTAAATGAAACCGATGAACGTTTTATAAAATATTATTATTTTATGTATTTACTAATGTAGTTCATATTAGGAGAAATGAAGCAATGATTCAGTAAAAATAAAAATTCATTTAAGCAATAAAAACAAAACAAAAAAAAAAACAATATTTTTAAAGGAAAATTATAATTGACTTAAAGTCTTAATAGTTGCCTAATTAGCATTTTTTGGTTAAAAATAAGTCTACTGATAAGTCTTAGTAATTTTGAATCACACACGATTAAATTAAATACGCCATTTTTATGTTCGCCGCAAACCGCTTTTTTGCATACCACACTTGATATTTTTGACATTCCGCCATTTTTTGATGGACAATACTAACAATATTTCTTCTTTTTTGTAGTAGGCTCTTCTTCATTTGCCTGCACACTATTTCCACTAGCATAAGGTAGCAAGTCCGAAATATTTTGGCGAAGAGTCCTTTTCAAAGTTGGAGTATCTTGTCTTTTATCCATATGAGATGAAGTGAGTTCTTACTTAGTTTTTTCATGAAATTTTTGTGGCTGAGAGGTTTTTCATTCCTTGACTGCATATTATGACAGTAAATGACATATGCGTTAGCGAAAGTTATGTTAAAAACGCCATCAAGTACTGCCATTGGTAACCTGTTGGTTTTTCTGGAGCACGACATAAACGAGCACATTTGGTCGACACCGCCCTTCGTCTGATTGTAGTACACGATCATTTCTGGTTTTCCATTTGTTTCGCCTTTTAGATGGCTTTGGTTTATATGCAACAAGTGTCAAAGGACGGTCGTAATTTGTTTGGCCTTTAAGATGGCTTTGATTTATATGAAACAAGTGTCAATGGTTAGATGTAATCCCGATGTGTAATTGATCAAACTCTGATTTATGAATATGTGATGGGCGTAGTGATTTATCATCAACGCGCATACATCTGACAAGAAACTCGAATCTGTCACGACTCATAACTGCTACATAAAGAGTTCCCGAAAAAAGACGTCAAAAAGTTCTTCCGTTGAAAGGTGATTATTATTCATAGCAGCGAATAATGTAAAGATCCCTATAAACGCACGGATTTCAGCTTCATTGGTGTCTCTAAATGTAGCACTAAACGTCGTAGTCTCATTTCCAATTTTTTTGTCCTTATCTTCTTTTTCCATACGTTTGAGGGATATTTCTATGTTTGTCCATTTCTTTATCTCACTAACTATTTCATCTGTTATAAATAAGTTAAAACACAGCTAGGGGTCGACGATTTTCTTGGAAGATCTGGTTTGTTCCAACAATATTTATTACAGGGATCTTTCTGTGACTTTTAGCCTTGATAGTTGTCCAGCAGTGCTTGTTACGACCTCTTAGTTTGCACTTATGTGGAATAATAATGCGGGCATCTGAAGATGAAGTTAAATTACGTCCTGACGCTCATTGTTTGGCACCAGAGCTGTCCGGCACATCCGCAGCATCGTCAATAAATTCGTCTTCAATGTCACTCTGCACGTCGGCTTCTAAGAGGAAATCTTCACAAGAACTTCCTCATTCTCCATCAATAAATTCTCAATTTCACTATAATTCAACACTCCTCGGGGCGTCATGAGGATAAAATAAAAATAAGCACCAACAAATTACAATTACAAAACGTATCTATAAATAATAATAAACAATTTTTTCAAATATATCACAAAAGTTACATAAAAGATAATCTGGAAGACGTATGGCATAGCTGTAACTTGTCACCACAAGTACTTACCGTTGCTCCACGACCGTCACGGGCCACATCCTACGGAGCATATTTAGGCAGCCAACCCGATGCGGCTTTCAGTTAAAAGGATGTTATATTTTTTTTGTGAGCCATACCTCTGGCAGACGTAGATTATCTTTCTAGGGTGCAAGCGATGCGCTGATTTCAGGCGACCTAGTTTGTAAGATTCGTTCTTTACCTTTCCTATTAGAGAAAGGTGTCAACTTATTGCTATTGGGGATACTCTCCTGCTCTGTGCAATCGCCCGCACCTATTTCGTTGGGTCCCCATCCACCATTGCTCTTAAAATATCGTCGTCAACTAACGTTTCTGGCTTCCTACGTGGTTCATCTTCGAGGCTGAAATCTCCCGAACGAAACTTTCCAAACCAACGTCGTATAATGCGTTCGTTTACCGCTACATCCTCAAATGCGTCATTAATGTTTTTCATTGCCAATGACGCATTATGTCCCATTTTAAATTCGTAAAGGAAGAGGATTCGAATTTGAACTGCCGACAGCATGGTAAATAATTCCTAGTAAAAAAATAATGATACTTGTAACGAGCCCTAAAATTCTCACACGTTAAGCACATACACCACTTTATTTTATAAAAAAAAAAACTTTAACGTTATGGCACAGATGTTGACTCGAGAACTTCTTATTTCCGACTGAGCGAAAATCGGATATTTCATGAGGTACAATCCAATAACTTGCAATGCACTTGCAAAACAAAATTTTATTTTATTTAATCGAAACAAATTGCAAAGCACACTCTCACTTTTTTAGTTAATCAAATATTGGACAAATTGGAAAAATTTAAGCCCGGTGAGGATTTCGACATGTACAATGAAGGCCTTCAAATTTATTTTGAAATAAATTTTGAAATAAATTCGGAAGACGAACTTAAAATATGCTATTTAAATGCATAAATCATACCTGGACACATTGACACTTACGAGACAGTTTTTCAGAGGGATTGCCTGCCTGACATAATTTGCGTGTCAGAAAGTTGCTTAAAACAATCAATTATAGATTCTTATATTGATTCACTTGGATATAAGGCTTTACGTAAGGACAGGATTTCTAAACGTTGTAGCGCTGTTGCAATTTATTATAAAACGTGTTTCACCGAAGAAATTATATTGTAGATGCTTCAATAGGAGCCGACGTTGATTTCGTCGATGCTTATCGAATTAACAGAGAGTTTTAATGAGTATTTATTTGGTATAAGCCTCACAATATTTATAGCTCAGACAATTTTATTCAATTCCTTAGCAATTACTGCCCATCTTACACTGATATATTGATATGTGGTGATTTCAATACGAATCTAAATATTTATCACACAGTTTTTAATAAAATTACATGCTCTAACTATTTGTAGTATTAAGTCAAACGCAGTGTATGCTGATGGCATATTGCTAATTTAACGTCACATTCTTTACATTCTCACACATATTATAAATCCTTTCATCATGAGCTCTACATTACTACTGCCTGGAAGTACAACAAAGTTATTCCTTTACTTAAAAATAAAATTAAAAGTAACATTTTAGGTCAATTAACATATTGCCTTTTCTATTCAAAATCGATACTTTATTGAAAAATCAAATAAATAATTGTATTCATATGAATAAAATGCTAACACCCAGAAGACTGTGTTGCACGACTTAATCAGGACCTAGAACGTGTTTCCATTTGGGCATATAGAAATAAACTGCAGTCCAAAGCAATATCTATTTCGAATTGATGCACTGAAATGAATTCCTTGCCGAAACTAAGTCTCATGTACGTATAATGCGATTCCATATGCATTGAGTATTTCAATAGGGTCATTCGAAATTTGTTAGGTTGCTCGTATGTCGGCCATGTTGTTAAAGCAACATCTATCAAATTCATTGTGAATTGCAGGAAGGTTATCGCCTGAAATCATCAAGTTTTTTTCCAAAATCAGTACTCAGTTCGAGAAAAACAATCTTCTTTAGCGACGACACCCATTTTTGGATGAATGGAACAAGCAAAATTGTCAGATTTGGGACGATACCAATCCACACAAAATGCACTAGCACAAAATGCATTCCCAGGAAGTTACTGCTCTTTCAATAGTTCATAGTTCTTCCACAGCACAGTGCGTGCCACGATGAACATTCTGCACGAGTAATTTGAGGGCTTGGTTATCTCGCACGGCGGCGACGTGAACTAACCACCGAGATCATATGAGCGGCTATCCTAAATCGCAGGTCGTAAAGTAAGAAAAACAGTTGATGGTATTATCAAAGCAAAAGCCAATTGGTTGACTTAACACTGTAATTAACATTATTGCATTTTATATTGAATCTTATAAAAAGGTACTTAAAAGTGTTACCTATGAATGAACCCAGCAGGGAGCAGATTTCTTTTACACTTAAGACGTAAAAAATGAACTATGTACGTTGCTTAAACTTATTTATTTTTATTTATTTTTTATTTATTTTGTTTATTTCATTGCACACTTCTACTATAAATAACAATATTATATAATTACAAAACAATTTAGGAATGAATAATGCAGTACATTCTGTTGCCTAATGGACAAGTGACAAATTTACAAATACAAAATTAAATTCAAAATGTTGATGGATAAAAAAACACTGTGAATATGTTTCAAGGAAGAAAAGAAATAAAGCAGAAAATCCAAACAGATGTTACAAATAGGTTAAGCTAACGGTTCAAAGTGTGTGCAATATCCGTATAATTAAAAGAAAAAAGCCATTTTTTAACATTAACTAAGAATACTGTTTTTACTCTTTCGCATCTAACGTTATCAGGAAGCAAGTTAAAAAGACGAGGTGCAAAGACAGAATAAAACCTAGAAAAGTGTGATTTTTTTTACTACTGGTACTATTACAAAATTCCTGGTGTTATTACGCAAGTTATAATTTTCATATGTTCTAACCTGATAATAACCACATTTCTCAAAGAATATTTTTAAAACTTTATAGCAGTATAAGTGTCTTAAAGGAAGAAATTCGAGGTTCCTAAAAAGTTCTAAGCTATGCGTTGTACGACTCACTTTGCAGATAATTCTGACTGCATGTTTCTGCTTAATTAACAAGGGTTGGATGTGGATGTAATAAGCCCCACCCCAGCAAGATAACCCATACTGGAATTTAGATTTTAGTAAACCATTGTAAACTAGCTTTAGGATAGATGTATTACAAAACTGACTTAAGTGGTACAACTGTTTTACTACTCTATTCATATACTGTTTCAAATAATTACTATGATACTTCCATCTAAAATTATGGTCTAAAATAATACCCAAATATTTAAACACACTCAATATCGAAACAGGAATCAGAAAAATTAGTGATGTGATCAAAACTAATCGAATTCTGCGAACGACAGATTAAAGGAAAACGTGTACAATTCGGGCTATGGTAAGATAACGAAAAATCTTGATAGTCCATTCTTTTGATATGAAAAAACATAAACTTAGTTTTCATGCTAATTACAAGTTTATTAAGACTGAACCATAATCTCAGTAATTCAAGGTCGTGATTTACATCCATTAAAATAGTAAAATTATTGCTATGAGAATAGAAAATAGCAGTATGATCAGTAAACGCAGAAAATTTTCCTTTAAAAGGTTGACTAAACAGAGAGTTAGGCAAATGTAATTACTTTACAACTTTAGATCTTGTCAAAGGGTTCCACCAAATCGAAGTCGATTCATGCGATAGGGCTAAAACTGCTTTTTCAACCAGAAGCGGCCATTATGAGTTCATTAGAATGCCTTTTGGCCTAAAGAATGCCCCAGCGACATTCCAGAGGCTGATGAACGATGTGTTAAAAGAATTCATTAATAAGATTTGTGTAGTCTACATGAATGACATTCTCATCTTCTCTACTAGTTTCGAGGAATATTTAGACTCCTTAAACAAAATTTTTCAAAAGTTGAAGCAATGTGATTTAAAAATTCAAATTAATAAGTGCCATTTTGCTGCATTATCTACCACTTACCTAGGACATACAATTACAAAGAATGGAATGCAACCAGATGAGAATAGAGTGAAGTCGTAACCCAAGCTCTTTTTTTCTTAACTAGTTGGAGTTTCATTTAAATCTAATATGTCACTATGTTGATTATGCCGGCTTTTGCCCATTGCATAGCGTATTCAATGTTTGCTATTTCTTTTTTAATATTTTTAATTTAAATTTTAAATCTAAAATAAATTCTATTTTAATATTTTTTCCTTTGATTTGATTATTACAAAAATTGATTAGTTACATTATTAAGTTCATTTATTCTCGCCGTTACTAATTTATTTATAATTCTTTGTTGGTTATTATTGGTTAATGCATTATTTATTTTTTCTTTCGAATTTAAAATCGTGCTTATCGAACCCTATCCATTTGCAGGCATAGCCGAGGAAATCCAAAAATCTTTTATTTTTAATCTTGGGCACTAGACGGTCAAGGTGAATTTTTTTTTTTTTTTTTTTAAATATCCTTGGATAGGAAGGGAAATATGGGACTATTAGTGCTTTTAATTTGTTGTAACATTTGATCAAGTTCGCTGAGTGCTTGCTGGTATTCCTGAATGTCGATAACGTGTATGAGTTTAAATGTGCCGGTCTGAACCTTTGCACTTCCTGTTTGAATTGTGACGAGTTGGGAGTTTGAATAGTCAAGCATCTTTACATCACAAATGATGGCTGTAACCCAAAATCTAAAAAATGAAATTTGGTCTCGAATTAGAGATCTGTGTACTACTTTACCGGATATTGTAAGAATGGTTGTGGTTCTGTTTTCGGAAACTATTTTCTTCTCATAACGACGGTTTAGTTTAGATCCTTTTCGCTTATTTTGTTTTACATAGAGAATCTATCCGGGGGTGAATTCTTTAGTTTTCTGTCTTGACTTGTTGTGATACTCAAGGTCTGCGGCTTGTTTTGATTCAATTTTTTAATATCCTCTTTTCGAGCTTTTTCTAATAAGAGGTTACACTGTGACCGAAAAACACTTTATTGGCTTGCTTGCTGTGGTAGAATGGATTGAACAATTAAATTCATGTACTGCTCGTTCTAAGAGTTCCGTGCAGGATCGGTGAATGCCGTCCGTTTTCAAATATCTCATTATTTCAATAAGTGTTGAATGGAAGCGTTCGACTTTTCCATTAACACTGCTGCAGTGTGGCGGTGTTGTGAATATTTTAATTTTTAGCTCAATGAAAATTGAATTCAAAGCTTTTTCGTTGTCTATTACCATTGTTTCTGGTACGCTGAAGGAAAAGAAAATTTCTCATAAGGGTTACCGCACTTCCTCTACAGCTTTGGACTTAACGATTTTGGCTTGAGCGTATTTTGAGAATTTGTCGACAGAAGTTAAAACAAGGTTATTTTCGGTAGAGAAAATATCAACATAAACAATTTGACCCAGATATTTAAGAATTGGAGCTGCTTGAATTTCTGACTTACTAGGTTGCCCATCATATTTGTTCTCTCTACATACTGTGCACTTTTTTACTATTTTCTTAATTTTAGTTGTCATGGAAAGAAAGTAAAATTGGGATAAGATTTGCATTTTATTTTCATGCAAATTACGATGCGCTCCCCTATGTGTGTCAATGATTATATCCTCTTGTTTTGTTTGGTCAGAAATATGTCTTAACATATATTAGGCCCATTACTCTCACTTCTGTTTTTATGCAGTTGATAACAGATGGTTTAAATCCACTTTTTTAAGAATAATTTTTAAGATTGTTGTGATTGAATATTGGCTCAGTGATTACATGTCTGTGGTAAGTGGGGAATATTATTTTGAAATTTTGGCTAGAAGTTTCGCCTATTTGAAGAAAGATTTTGTTTTTAAATGCGTTAATCGGGACCTCAATACTTGAAATAAGATTTTGCAATGAGCTTTCATCACTATTCTGGGTTGAGGATAAGGTGTTTACATCAGATACTTTTGGAGCTCTGGATAAAGCGTCAGCGACAACGTTTGTTTCTCCAGGTTTGTAACTTATGTCGTGGTTATAGTCTTCGAGTATAGCTTTCCAACTTTTCATCTTGCTATTATTATTTCTGTTGCTTAACGCAAATGTTAAAGGTTGATGATCCGTGAAAATTCTAACCTTAGCGTTACCGTATAGGTAATTACGCAGTATGTCTAAAGCCCATATAATAGCTAACATTTCTTTCTCGTTAGGTTCGCAATTTTGCTCTGTATGGCTAAGTGTTCTACAAATGAATACTATAAATCTCCTATCTTGCTCTAGGACATCACAGATAGCATAATTGTGTATCGGTTGTAAGGTCGAAAGGTTTTTTATAATCAGGGTATGCCAAAAATACTTCTTCAGAAATGAGAGAATTATTAATTTTATTAAACGTATTTAAGGCTTCTTCATTTATTGGGTATATAAATTATTTGAATGTTTATTTAAGAAAAACGTGTACAATAGTATTATTAAAAGTATTGCCCATCTGAAGCTATGACCTTTTCCCATCTTTCTGGAAATTTGTGGACCCCATCCCAAAAGAACTGCGCCGGCTTGGCAGCCAAGAATGAATCAAGCCAATTTTTAATATTCTGCTCTGATTTGAACCGTATTTCAGTGAGGGCGTTCTGCATCGACCGGAACAAATGGTCAGAAGGGTCAAGGTCTGGGCTATAAGGCAGGTGGGGTAAGACTTCCCATCCACTGTTTTCCAAATAGTTCTCAACCGGAATAGCAACGTGGGGCCGCGCGTTGTCATGATGGAAAATTATTGCCTCGTGTCTGGTCGCATATTCCGGGCGTTTTTCGGCCACTGCTCTCTTCAAACGGATTAATTATGTTCGGTAGTGTTGTCCATTGATGGTTTCACCCGGTTTTAGCAGCTCATAATACAGCACACACATCTGATCCCACCAAATACAGAGCATTACCTTCGCGTCATGAATATTCGACTTTGCCGTTAATTTGGCTGGTTGGCCGGGTTTTACATATGATTTGTTGCGCTTGGGGTTGTCGTAATGGATCCATTTTTCATTACCATGCAAAACATGCAAAACCGCCTTTCGACGTCTCTCGGCTTGAGTTCATGTGGAACCCAATTTCCTTGCTTTTGAATATATCCAGCTGCTTTTAAACGTTTTCAAATGGCTGCTTGAGTGACACCTAAAGATTCTGCGAGCTCTTCTTGTGTTTGGCAACAATCTTCATAGAGTAATGCTTCCAGTTCTTCAGCTTCAAACTTTTTTGGCTGCCCGGGACGTTCATCGTCTTCCAAGCCCAAATCACCACTTTTAAATCGTGCAAACGACTTCTGTCACGTTCGCTCAGCTAGCGCATGTTCACCATAAACTTCCAACAAAATACGATGACTTTCGGCAGCAGTTTTCTTCATGAACAAGAACTCCCCGCAAAAACACATTTTCAGGCACAAAGTTCGACATATTTGAGTGAAAAAAAAATTATTGTTGTTTACGCTTCAAATGAATGACATATACTGAAATGACGTACAATGACAGTAGCTTTCTAACGCATGTTCCAATGGAATAATATAAGTTACGCCATCTCTTAGCAAACCGCACGAATTAAGTTATAGACACAATAGATTAATTGTTATTGATTGGTATTTAGATACACATCCTTCTTCCCCTTAGAAGATGGATTTTTAAAGGTTTAGCGATTTGCGGGTATTCCTTTACGAAGCGGCGGTAGTAGCCGGACAATCCGAGAAAAGATCTTAATTCTTTTAAATTTACTGGGATTGGAAAATTTAGAACGGACTTAATTTTTTCCGCGCATGTTTTTATTCCGTCGGATGTGATATCCGGGAAATTCTACTTATGACTTGAAAAATTTACACTTAACGAGCTGTACTTTCATATTAGCTTCACAAAGTGTGTTAAAAATTTGCTCTATGTGCTCGACATGCTGATCTTCATTTTTGCTAAAGATAATGATGTCGTCAATGTACACACAACAGATCCTACCAATGAAACCTCGTAGGATGTCGTCAAGTGCTCATTGAAAGATCGAAGGGGCGTTTTTAAGACCGAATGGGAGCCTTGTGAATTCATACTTCCCGTTGTTGATTGAGAAAGCGGTTCTCTCAATATCGGATTCTTTTAAAGGGATTTGATGGAATCCACTTTTTAAATCAATCACGGTAAAGAATTTATTATTTCCTAATTGTGCAGTTACCACATTGATGTCAGGTATTAGATATCTATCAGCTATCGTGACGGCGTTAAGCTTACGATAATCAATAACCATTCTATGTATATTGTTTTATACCAGTGGAGTCGGGTTTCTTTGGAAGAATCAGATTGGTGAGTTATAAGGCCACCGTGAAGGTCTTATTATTTTATTGTCCAGAAGCTTCTTAACCTGTTTTTCAACTTCTGGTTTCAAAGACATTTGAAAAGGGTAATAACGAGTATAGATAGAAATTTCTGTCGAAGTTCGTATTTAACGACTACTGCTGTGGCGTAGGTAAGTCTTTGTTCAGGTTCGGAAAATAAATTGGAAATTTTGCTTATGGCTGAGTCCAAAAGGGATTTTTGACGATTAGTCAACCCTTCAGTGTTTAGAGAGATTATGATAACTGCTTGAGAATCAAGCTGTTTAATTTTGATTTCAACTTTATTTAGGATAGTCATGAAGCTACATTGGGTAGGGATTTAAAAAATACCATGAAACTTTTTGAGAGTGTCAAAAATGAAGAATTTTAAATCAATGTGTCTTACCCGAAAAGGTTTAAAAAATATGGTGACTGACCTTTACATCACCAGCTATAGACTTGGCATAAAATATCTGTGCGTTTGGGAAGGGTTTTTTTTTAACTAAATCGGGTTTTATATAATTTTTACTGTATCAATAAGGAATTTTAATATTTCTCCTGTCTCCGTTTTGCATTTGAAGTAGGGAAGCGAGGACTCGGTTAGCCTAAAAAATGAATATCACTGTGTTCGAGTGCCGGGCCAATGGAGTACTGATGGCCAGTACACTCGGTGGACTGACCATCAGGGAAGTTATCGTCCTGTTTTAAATTGAAATTTTGTGTGAACTCGGAACACATTTTCTCATAGGCTTCTTGTTCGGGGTCTGAGTTATTGTCGTAATGAAAGCATGAGGAATTTTCAAAAGGTTATGCTTGTACTTGCGAATCGACATGATAGTTTTGCTGTTGCGTTTGATTGGGAATGAGGATTTGCCTTTGGACAGGTTGTCTGGTTTATAACCCCATTGAACTGGTTAGTACGGCCTTGGGTTAAAGGCTCATTTTTGATTTGTGGTTGGTTTGGAAAAGGGGGTCTATTATGTTAGAATGGACGAAGATTAGGATTGGAATTATGCGGAGTAAAATTATTAGGCGGTTGATTGCATAAAACCGGAGCTTGTCGTATCGGCTGGTTATTATAAGCATAACTAGGATATGCTTGCTGTTGCGCGTTAGGATTTCGATTTTGAATTTGTTGATTTTTTGGTTGATTCGCACCTTGTAGGTTTGGAGGTTGTTGTCCGAAATTCTTTCTCGACCCTCCTTGATTATTTTGCGTGAAACAAGACCAAAAGTGCTGGTTCTCGTATTTCAGGCATAAATGAAGCGCCTGAGTTAAGTCCGCGGGTTCTTTCGTACCGAATAGGTAGGTCAAATTATCTTTTAACCGTTAAATGAAAGATTCGAGAACTTTATCTCTGTATGTTTTGCGGTATTGACTGTATTTCTGTACGGGCCTTGTTTCTTTGAAACGTTCTTTTTGCCTATTGGTAAAACTTCCGTACAGTTATTGATGGAGTACAAACTATGAATATGGTATATCTGATCGCGAGCCTCTCGTGCACTTTTTTCTTCAACAGGAGAAACGGATGTTCCCTCGTGTCTTTGTTCCGTAGAGCTCACGAACGGCTCTCGTCCCTCGTTGCAGCTTTGTATAGTTCTTGTTTTGCTACTGTTGCTTCTCGATATTCTTCATCAAAGCAGGGATTTCCTGCTCGTAATCGGCTGAAATCCAGCACATCAGGTTCTTTGTCTCTGATAGCACGTTGGTTGCGTTGACACTAGTTTTCTGCTGTAGTTGATGCTAGTGGCAACGGAGGGATTTCAGGATGTGCGTTCGGCAAAAATTCTAGTCGTCTCTTGCGATTGCAGCGTTTATGAGTTTTGTGTTCCCAAATTAGTTATTATTTCGTCGATCGCTTCTCTTCATTTCAAAGTAAATAAACTTAAGTCCTCCTTGCATATCCTTGCGTTAAAATCGCCTAATACGATTCTAACGTCATTCTTTGGGCATTGGTTATACTTGTATTGTTAAGGTGCTCGTAGAAACATTATTTGGCGGCGTTATTCTTTTCTTCAGTAGGGGCATGAGCGCATATTAGGCTTATGCAATAGAAATTGACTTTGATGAGGATTGCCAGAAGACGCTCGTTTTCGTGTCGGTAGCTCAAGACTTATTGCTTAAGTCTGCCGCATATGGAAAATCTGCTCCAAGTAAGCGCTGCTTCTTTTTTTACATCAATCACCATAGTATCTATCATATATATCACAGTTTTTCTTCCAACTTCGGCCCACCCCATCGGACTTCCTGGATGGCGGTGATATCTGCGTGATAGCAGTCCAGGGGCTCTGCTAATTGTTCGATTGCACGTGGCCCGTTAAGGGTCCGAACACTCCACTTGCAGGCCCGAAGGCCGTTGTCCTATAAACGTTTGCTAAGTTCGTCAACAGTGAATTCATTCTTATTCGAAGACATTCGTTGGTTCGCCACGTCCTTTTAATCTCTTCCGCCTAGGGTTCTGGGCCCTACGATGACCTAGGCCAGTATAATGCTACTGGCGGAGAGCATACCCTTACCATTTTAGCCGGCATGAGTAAGGGTTCACTCGTGCAGTTACCGGGACCACCCTTGGGAGGTAAAGCAAGCACTTCGCTACGAATTTGATTGCAGCGCTGTTGGACCAATCCAAGTTATAGGACACCCAGCAGTTTCCCTATTAATCGCAGTGCTGGTCCGGCCTCGGGCCAGGTATTGACTGATTTAAAATAAAAAATATTCAGGCGAATATCCCTGTAAATAGTTTTTGTGGTCCTAAAAAGGACCGTTACGCTTTAAGATTTCAAAACGCATTTATAGTATTGGGTCTATAACTTGCGGTTTGCTAAGAGATGGCGTAACTTGTATTATTCCATTGGAACATGCGTTGGAAAGCTACTGTCATTGTACGTCATTTCAGTATATGTCATTCATTTGAAGCGTAAACAACAATAATTTTTTTTCCCTCAAATATGTCGAACTTTGCGCCTGAAAAAGTGTTTTTGCGGGGAGTTCTTCTTCATTGCTTTAATTGAAGAAAACTGCTGCCGAAAGTCATCGTATTTTGGTGTAAGTTTAAGGTGAACATGCGCTAGCTGAGCGAACGTGCCAAAAGTGGTTTGCACGATTTAAAAGTGGTGATTTTGGCTTGGAAGACGATGAACGTCCTGGGCACCCAAAAAAGTTTGAAGATGAAGAACTGGAAGCATTACTCAATGAAGATTGTTGCCAAACACAAGAAGAGCTCGCAGAATCTTTGGGTGTCACTCAAGTAGTCATTTGAAAACGTTTAAAAGCAGCTGGATATATTCAAAAGCAAGGAAATTGGGTTCCACATGAACTCAAGCCGAGAGACGTCGAAAGGCGGTTTTGCATGTCCGAAATGCTGCTGGAACGCCACAAAAGGAAGTCATTTTTGCATCGGATTGTTACTGGTGATGAAAAATGGATTCATTACGACAACCCCAAGCGCAAAAAATCATACGTGAAACACGCCAACCAGCCAAATCAACGGCAAAGCCGAATATCCATGGCACGAAGGTAATGCTCTGTATTTGGTGGGATCAGACGGGTGTGCTCTATTATGAGCTGCTAAAACCGGGTGAAACCATCAATGGACAACGCTACCGAACACAATTAATCCGTTTGAAGAGAGCAGTGGCCGAAAAACGCCCGGAATATGCGACCAGACACGAGGCAATAATTTTCCATCATGACATTAAGAACTATTTGCAAAACAGTGGATGGGAAGTCTTACCCCGCCCGCCTTATAGCCCAGACCTTGCCCCTTCTGACTACCATTTGTTCCGATCGATGCAGAACGCCCTCACTGAAATACGGTTCACATCAGAGCAGAATATCAAAAATTGGCTTGATTCATTCTTGGCTGCCAAGCCGGCACAGTTCTTTTGGGATGGGATCCACAAATTGCCAGAAAGATGGGAAAAAGTCATAGCTTCAGATGGGCAATACTTTGAATAATACTAATGTACATGTCATTCTTAAATAAACGTTCAAATTTTGAAAAAAAAACCGCACGAATTAAGTTATATACCCAATAAATTTTGGTGATTTCAGACTGCAAATTAAAGTTTGGTAAAATGCGTCTTAGCTCCTATGCCACTGTATTTATTCTCTCTTGGAGCTCTTCCCGACTTGAAATCTCAGTCAAATAAACCCTTTCTTTTATGGCTACCCAGAAGAAAAAATCCATTGGCGTTAGGTCAGGAGATCTAGGTGGCCAAGAAAAAGGACCAAATCGGCCAATCCATCGTCCATTAAATTTTTGATTTAAAAACATTATTGCTACAATGGCAAGGAGCTTCATCGTGTTGGAAAACCATTCTTTGTCTCTGAGCAAGTGGAACACTTTCCAGGAGTTCCGGCAACTTGTTTCTCAAAAATTCTAAATAGAATGTTAAATTTAAGACATGTGGAAGTATGAATGGCCCGAATAAAGTACTACCCAATATGCCGGCCCAGACATTCACGCTAAACCTTCTGTAAAATTGTATACAGTTAAGAAAAACATCTGCATTTCAACTGAATCTATACCTTTGAGAAGATGTTGTTCGTGTTAAGTGAGAATTAGATACTGCCCAATAGTGGGAATTTCGTTGGTTGGTAATTCCCATTCTCGTAAACTGTGTTTCGTCAGTCCATTAAACTTTTTGAATAAACTGCTCATT
Organism: Volucella zonaria; assembly: GCA_963966105.1. Classification (NCBI taxonomy): domain Eukaryota; kingdom Metazoa; phylum Arthropoda; class Insecta; order Diptera; family Syrphidae; genus Volucella; species Volucella zonaria. The sequence goes on from OZ014530.1 coordinate 81,918,113, forward strand.
CTCACCTTGTTGATGTAGCAGACATTGGCAAAATTCAATTCCTTTTTGGGAGTCCCCTGGCAAAAGTTCCTGTGCGGGCATATAATGAAATGGGTAAACGCGGTTGGCTTGAAGAACTCTATGGATTGTAGTTCTTGGATTTTGAAACTGTGCTGCAAGCCTTCTTGGCTAATAGATGGCTACATTCTTACATCATTTAAAATTCTGTCTTCCTCTTCAGCTGCTGTTATGTTAGACAATCTTTCTCTTCTTAACCCATATGCTGAGCCGGTGGTTGAAAGGCGGTGAAAAGCATTGATAGAAGTTGGCCTAGAAGGGATAATCCTTTCCTGAATCCCCATTACAGAAACCGTAATCGAAAATTATATCGGTGTATTCGCGAATCGAAAGCATTTTTTCTTAAACATTTGCTAAAGACTTTACTCGTTCACTCTTAATCAGTAAATAAAGTAAAATCGGCACATTTCAAAAGTTGTCACCGAATTAAACAAAAACATTCCACAAATGGCTTAATTTTCCAACTTTGTTTTACTTGTTAGCTAACAGCTTTTAGTAAATTTTTTTTTATTTGAACACACTATTTATTTTGTCACCCATTTGCCTGAATAAAATAGTGGTTTGCAATAACTTCCGTTGTTCGTAGGTGGAAAAGTCATACATAAAAATCGTAAATAATGAAGAGAGGTCAAAAGTATATGTCATTCATTTTACCTCGAAATCAGAGGTTCCTCATTTTAACGGCCTATAACTTGGAGCGAGCTGAAAATAGACCACCCTCGGCAATACAATTTTTTGTTTGCCAATACTTCAGGAATCTTCAACTATTAGGAGGAAAACCTAAACTGGGATACCCTGTATAAGTTACGAGTACACAATTTGTACTTTATATATCCACCTTTAGAGTTTATCACGGCTTGTATTCTTATTTTCATGGAATAAATTAAATCCTGCACTTATAATCGCTTGGAATTTTATTCGATTCCTCCGCATTGCAATTTTCAGCTTTTCTCGGTCTTTTGGCCACTATTTTTCCAAATAAGCCCACAAATTCTCAATGGGTTTTAAATCAGGACTCTGAGTATGCGTGTTCAACACCATATGCGCTTTATGGTGCCGGTCATTATCTTTGCAAAATTAGAATTTCGGTTTGTTGTCGCGATTGAATCCAAATTTATTTGCCATTTGTTGGGCTGTTAAAAATATTTAAATACTGTTGCCCATCCATGGTGTTCTCTATAAAGACTCAATTTTTAATTCCTTAGCTGTACAATCACACTATGACAGAAAGATTTCAGAATTTGACTTTGGAATATTTTTACGAATTTTCAAGGTTTTCAATGGTTTTCGCCACTCTCTATTGGGCCTATCGTTATAATAAAGCATAATTTTGGTCTCATGGCAGAATATGACTTTATTTCAGTCGTCATCAGGGGCCCAATGTTCATCATAGCGAAAGATAGTAATCGCTTTTCAATGTGCAGTGCTGGAAGCAATGGCTTTTTACGAGTATAAAGTTAGGACATACTGGCATCTCTACCAAAATAACAGCGACGAGGGAATCTTCTATGTAGAATGACAACCATGATGGGAAAAAGAACGACAACAGCTGCGAACGACGATCAAAAGAGAACAACAAGGCAGTTGTAGCGCAAACGTTGACGTAAAAGCATCAATCCCTAATTATTATTATTATATTATTTTTTTTATTATAACCGTGTTTTAGTAATGAAAGGGATTTAATAAATATTTAGTTGTTGTGAATTTTTTAATCAGAAGTGGTTGAAATATTTTTTATATTTGTTTATTTATTTAAGAGCAACTCTTGATTCATGCTCGTTGCTTTTATTATTACATTATTACACTCTTCTACGAGTTCGCCCTTTCCTTAGTAAAATGCATCTTGTTCGTTCTGATATTTTACGTGGATTAATTTGAGGAGACTAATTCCCCTGTAGTTGAAGCAGTTCAGAGGATTTCCTTTCTTTAGGGTCGGAGAAACAATTCTGAGATTCTATTCGTCGGGAATACTCTCATCGACCCATATTTTGGAAATGAGTTGATGTATGAGTATGCTCCGTATTCAGTCACCACCTGCTGCTTTAAACAGCTGGGTTGTTAAACCATCGGCTCCAGCGGCTTTTTAAGTTTGAGAATGGCTGTCCTAACTTTATTGTGGTTGAATGGTTCATTCTGCCTCATGGTGGCAGGTCTATTGGCCCATTGTGTTGCCACGTGGATCTATGATTCTTTTACTAATGGAACCAGTTTGAGCTTACGATGAAGCGTGGGAGATTGTTTACGTCTATATTTTTTAGATTGTTTTAGTCATTGTAGAAGAAAGCTCCTAAGTGAAGTTTTATTCTCTGGAAGAGAGCTGGACATGTACAGAAAAGGTGGAGTTTATCTACTTTTCCTCCTCGTCCATGCAGCTTCTACAGAAATCATTACCTATTAGGCAGTGTCCAATGATGACACCTATGATGGCGCTGAGATGCTTCCTATTTAGAAGGATCAGACCATTAGAGCGATTCGGATGTACCTTTGGCCAAATCTATTTAGTCGCCAGAGATGTTAGTCCAACAGTCCACCTAAGTTCTGTTTTTTTATTGGCATCCAGCTTTAATATTAATTTGCATGTAGCGATCGGTATACCTATGCTACCCTTTTCCTGTAGGATAAGTAGAGTGGTTCCAATTTTGGCGAGTTCGTCCACCCTACTGTCCCCTGGAATGTCTCTGTGCCTTGGCATCCAACATAGGTGAAGGTTGAACTGCTCTGCCATCTCCCTAAGAGATGAGCGGTAGTCAAGGGCGGTTTTAGAATTTAGTGAGACTGGATCCAGGGACTTGATAGCTGCCTAACTATCCGAAAATATGCGGATATCCTTTGCCGATATCACGTTCTTTTTAGCCAGGACAGAGCTTCTTTAATCGATAAAATTTCCGCCTGGAACACGCTACAGTGATTTGGAAGACGGAAAGAGAGGCTTAGATTTAGCTTATCTGAGAAAACACCAACCCAGCTATCGATTTTAGATCCATCTGCGTAGAAATAGATTGACTTGTCCTTCGTGAAAGCATCTTCCTTCCAGAAAGATCTAGAGGGGAAGCTTTCATGGAAGTGTTTGTCAAATCAAAGTTCAAGTATGGTGTAGTCGACGTTCTCTGTGTTGTTTCCTAATGTATTGAAAATGTTAGCGAGGCCAAACGAATTATTTGTTCACTGTGCAGTCGATTTAAGGCGAATAGCTGCAGTCGGAGCTACTTGCCTGCTGAAAATATCGAGCGGTGTCAAATGAAACAGAATGTCTAATGCCGCAGAGGCAGTAGTCCGTAAGTATCCGCTTATGCATAGACATGTATAACTCGGCTTAGTTTGCTCCAGTTGACTGCATTGTCTAAGGCCGTCCAGCAGACAGCAACCCCGTAAGTGAGTGTCAGTCTTATGACCGATAGCCAGTGGGCTATTCGGGTTGAAGGCCCCATTTATTCCCAATGGCTTTTTTACAAGAAAATAAAGCTCTTTCTTAAATGTTAGGTTTCCAGTTTAGTTTCCTGTCAAAAATGAGACCCAAATATTCCGCTGTATTGGAAAAGAAAAATCTGGTTTAAAGCTATACAGCGACCAGAGCAGTTTATCTCTTGTAATCAGGCCATGAATTTTGATCCCGGTTGCAGTAGGCCTGATAGGGTTGCCACTGGCCGCGAATTGAGGGATATCTGGAAAGTGGGTGTTCAGTAGCAGGTTGAGTGATTCATCACTTAAGAGCCATCGGCTTTTTTCAAAGAGCTAGGCATCATAGGATTTGTAAAGAGGTTTTTTCTTAGCCGCGATGCCTCAGAGGTTTCCGTGATTTTGTCACAGAACGACCTCCAGGATTGTCACTTTGCCTTCCTCAGTTCTTTTTTGTATAATTTGAGGGATTCTTTGTATAAGTCCCAATCAGTCACTTTTCTTGTGTTTTTTCCTACGTTGAAAAGTTTTCTGCAAAAAGTTTCTAAGCACTCCCAGTGCTGATGTTCACCACTGCGGCTTTTTCTTGCCTCAAGGTTGAATAAGAGGGCAAGAAGCGGCCACGATGGATTCCCTGACTTTCTTGTCAAGCTCATTGGTGTCACGCCGGGGACTTGAGAGTTCAGAGGGTATTTTTCTGACAATATTCCTCTGCGTTTTGGCCAATCAGTTTTTCGATAATTCCGGAATGCTGGTTGGCTGGCAGGAGCACCACTCAGACTTAATTGGATGTACTCTTGATCTGAAAATTAGTTCAGACGATACCATCCCGTTCGTTAGCATTTGAGTGAAGTTGTCGGAGACAAAAGTGATATCTAGCACTTCCTGTCCTCTGGGCTCACTGCCAATGTTGCAAATACGAGTAAAGAGGTTATTACTTAAAATATAGTCAAAAAGTGACTCACCTCTATCGTTGATGTCGGTACTGCCCCATACCGTGTTTTGAGCGTTAGCGTCGCATCCGATGATGAGGCCAGTTTTGTGCCTTCCAGCTTCCAGTACCACACTTTCTAGGTTATCACCACGGAAAGGGCCCACATGATCGCGGGGAAGGTATGCCGATACAAGTTCTAATTTTATCTTTGTCTCTTGTATAGAGCGAGGTGTATACAGGTGTCCTAAGTCCACGAACCACGCCTTCTACAATCTATGGTTCCTGGATTAGGATAATGTCTTCTGCGTTTTTGGAGAGACGCAGAATGAGTGCTGCCGAAGCCTTTTTTGAGTGATGGAGATTAATCTGGAGAAACCGTATCATTGCTACAGTTTCCCAGAGTGGCCTCCACCACGGTGTTGTTGCAGTTCTGCGATTCTGAAGATCTGCTCAAGAGCTCATCTTTTTCCTCTGATCTTATAGAACCTCTTTTTGTTTCGTCATCGGTTTCCATTTCCGACAGTATGTCAGAAGAGGAGACCGACGCACAGCTTACTTTTTAACTCGGATAGATTGGAGTTGTCACTATCCATTTCTGGAAAGGATATCGACGCTTCAAGATTTAAGGTTGTATTTGGTGGTGTCTCCGGTAAAGGAGGAGGAGGTTGCTTATCAGCATTCAGCTCATCCTTTTTATAGACCCTTAGTGGTACAGACTCGAAGCCAAACCAACTCATGCCTTTTGTCTGCATTAGAGGGTTAAGGGATTCCTTACTGATCACGATCAACGTGCATTTATAAGAGCCCCTTAATTCCTCCAATTTCGTGACTTTCCCGTCATGAGTCGGATGGGTCGGGTTGATGAGCCTGATGATTTCCAGAATGCTTTCTGGGAAGGAGGGTGCGGCTAGGACCCAGGTGCGAATTCGAGGTCTGCTAGGGATGTCCTCTTTAGACATGTCCTCGAGTTTTGCGATTTGGCCAAATCTCTCCTACTCCACCTATGGCCGTGGTGAAAAGATCGAGAGATCTTTGATTGGCACATGAGATAAGCCTGACGTGGCTTCGCTGCCAACCAGCGTCGCTCGTGATGGGAGGTGGTTCGAGGTTTTCCCGCATGATGGCCAAGATGTTGATCGAAAGCTTTAGCTTGACCAACTGGCACCGTTCAGGTGTTATTGATCCTTCGGTTTCATTCCAGTCGATTACCGTGGACATTATTGCGTCCTTCAGGACTTCGCTGAGAGACCTCAGAGATATGCCGTTGAATGGCCCAGCAATTTTGGTGTTGTAAGTTTTGGGCCTCTTGGGAATCGACACGGTTTCCTACAACGATCTTTGTCTTTTGGAAGAGTCTTTTGATGTTTTGGAAGCAGTGGAAGGAATGGGTAATCCGTCTGTTAGAGTGTTGTTACCCCCCGCAATCTTGCTCTTTATATCCGCACTTCTCTCAACCTCCAGAATGGATCCGAAGGTTTTGATGATGCGTAAAGTATTTCGGTGTTAGATGGAGCCTTGCGATGCGGCTGAGACCCAGACTCCTCCTTAGGGGGAGGAGCTTTAGTAGCAGCGACAAGTCCGTGGCCTGTCACAAACTTGCTGCTGCTAAGGGTGGAGGAAGCGATAGGACTATGACTTGCCACAGTCTAAACACTCATTGAAGATTCCTTTTTCGGCTCGTTGCGCTTGCCTTTAGAGGATGATGCACCAATGCCTGCAACAGTTTTACCTCCGCTCGACAATGCAGGAGCCTTGCCGGTAGTCGGTATAGTCACCGTTCTACTGCCCGGTATTAAAGGAGTACCGGCCTCGGGTTTTGTTTTTTTTTTTTGAGGTATTATCTATAATATGGTCCCACTAGTAGCGGAGAAATGATGGTCCTGTGTACAGATAAGGCTAGCTAATCCGGAGGTCACCAGGTATCCGAATACTCCGTTCGCGACTGCGCTATTTTTGGAGATGCTGGGCCCTCAGCCAGGTTGATCTTCGGCACGGGTCGTATGACACCTTGATCCAGCCCTGGAGAAAAAGGATTGGGAATGTGGGTGGGGGGAGTATCCTTTAGTTTCAGGACTTGTCTGGAGATTTTCTAGAGATTCATTGACCCTACAACTCGACAAGTTCAATGCTCACGGTAGAAGTCTGTAAAAATAATCTTTCAAGATTCCCAGCACCGACTGTGGTTCTTCTAGGACCTCCCGCTCCATCCTTGCAGATTTTACTTCTGAGCTTGGCACTTTAGTATGTTCGTTTTATTTTTTGGTAAATCTTTTAAATTTTATTCCTAGCCAAGGCATTAAACGAAAGCTTCTCAGGCAATTTCTTTTTTCTTCTGAGAAGCCGGTGGTCTTCCCTTCTTTTCTGCTATTAGAGGTCGAGAGCCCCTCTCTTCCTTTTCTGTAAAACGATCTGTAGACCTTTGGTGTTTTTATAAATTTGACTATGCGCACACATGATTCAACCAGGGGTTTCTTTAATGAGGTGCTCGTAGGCTGACACTAAGTACATTAGAGACGGCCTCTTTGATTGCTTCTTGTATGCTATTGGTCTTATAATGTTGCTGCTGGCTGCATCGGATTCTGGGGAACTCGATCGGAAAAGGCCCTGCCGGTCTCTTGCGATTGCGGCCGTTCGACGTTGAACTTCCTCACAATGGTTCACTGGCTATTTATTGTTGCGTATGTCCGCATCCGTATCTTGGGTAGAAGAAAATGGTCTGAGTCGATGTTAGCTGATCGGACCGTTAGGACATCTAAACCATTCGAGAAGTGAATTGCGTTGTTCTTGATATGATCAATTTGGTTTTATGATCAGAATTCAGCCAGTTCCCTCTATGGGTATCAAAATGTGGAAACAATGTTCTATAGTTATACTACGAGTATAACCCGCCGCAATAAAGACTGTGCCCGTTTCTTGAGGCTTAGGGCATTGCTCGTTGGTTTTGTCGAGAAACTCGTAACCGAAAGAATTTTCGATAAGGTTATCCTTCTTCCCTATCGGGGCGACGTGCTTCCCAAGTCTTCCCCTACGACCGCTGTCCTCTCCGCACCGGTTGCCTGTAATATTCTCCATGGCAAATATTACATTTTTTTCTTCGTTCATCCCATCGCTCTTCTTGAATGGCGGTTATGTCTGTAAAGCAGGCGATCTGTAAAGGGTCCGAACATTCCACATGCAGAGCCGTCAGTTGTCTTTAAATCGTTTTCCAGGGTTGTCAACAGTGGATCCGTCATTATCCGAGGCTATTAACTGGTCCACATTTTTTGTACCACTTCCGTACAGGATTGTGAGATGCGACGGCATCCCCTAGTATTGGTCGAGCACGCACTTGCCATTTTAGTAAGGATTTACTCATGCTAATACTCAGGACCGCCACTGGGATGCTGGCCCAATTATATAAGTTATAAGACAGTCAGCAGTTTCCCGATGAAGCGCAAATCTCCAATACTGCATTAGGTTCAATATTTAATAGCTTGGCAGAAAATTGCGATCCATTTATTGAAGCTGCTGTTCCATACCTACTGGACCATCGAAGCTTTGACATCCTATGTGAATTACTTCAGTTTTTCGTCCTTCTTCAATTTATTTTCGGTGTAATTGCATTAAATTGCTGATTTCATTTATTGTTCTCTCCGCGTTAAATGAGCTCGCTGCCACCCTACTACCATTGTGGCCATGCAAATAAATAATTGAATTGAAAGTTGTCCAAGCTTTTTAATTCAGGTCATTCTAATTAACCATCGTCACACATATAGCCAGAGGGAAAAAAATAAACAAAACAGAATTAAACAAACTTGGGACGATGATGGATGTTGTGCTCTCTCTGTTTTGGTTAATCAAAAACCGCTTAATTAACCGCAATGGCTTTATAATAACGCTCATTATAATTTGAAGGCGAAAATGACTTGAAAAATTAATGACAAAATCCACTCAGATCATTATTCTTTGACTCTGTCATTCATGTTGAAGTGTTTTCGGAGAAAGATTTAATTACGAACAGAGGTTCATCTTTTCTGCCTCTTTGGAATCAGGTAACAGGATACTGGATAGCGGATTCCCGGAACATCCTTGATCCTTATTTATGTTTGAGGATTGTTTGGATTTTGAAGAAATTTATTTTGTTTACTTAGTACGGATATGAGACAACATTTGACCTTTGCATACATACGTACAAGGTACATAGGTATATGAGAGAGCGGTATGTCCTTAATTCGAATTCATTGCGGATAGACGAGGGATTAGCTTCTGTTGTAAACATCTGCTATAAAGATCTATGAGTTTTGTATCCTTGATGTTTGCGGATGGCATTTATGATTTCTCTTTGACTAATTGACATAAAATATCGATTAAGTCGAGAATTTCCTGTTGCCAGACACTGAAAGTGAGACTGAAGCAGGGAAACTCCTCCATATCGGAAAATGACATGGTAACATTTGTTTTAACAATTGTAGACTGTAATTTAATATAATCAGGTCGTAGATCTGGAAGACAGTCGGGGGTTTTGTTAGATAAATCACTTTAAACAAACAAAAGGGTACGTAGCATACATAGCTGGTATTAGGGATTTGTAGACAAATCTGAGTAATCCTTTGCTAAAGCTAAAGTAATTGTTGCTTTGACGACGGTCAGTTCTCCTCTCTAACCAGAACTTAGGTTAGATAAGGCAACAAGTATGCTCACTTAAGGCAAAAATATATATTATAATCTGACACCGAATCCGGAAATCGAAAAGTCATGAAAAGTTGCTTTGGATAGATTTAACTAAAAGTCAAAACAGCAAACCGGAGAAGTTTGCTAATGGCTATTAAGGATAAATCCCAGAGATTCTCGAGAGATGGCATGGCCATCATGATACATCTCATATGAAAAGTTATTTCATGTATCTATACATACATATCATACAATGGTCTCAGATGTTTGTGTGACCATTTCACAAATAAAATAATCTGTTTACATCTGAGAATCAGCTTGGCCTAAATATATCTTATTAGGTTGCAGATTCGACCATTTTTCTACGTGGTATTCCCTTTAAAAAACATTAGAGTATCGCAGAAAGAGATACTCAGTTAGTGTTGTTGCAAAGGAATATCAACCCAACCCTTGATCAGTTTTTAGGCCATCTTAGCTTTTCGGTATAAAAGTGCCAATGCTCGGAATTGTGACATTGAAGCTGAAAATTATGACAACCAAGCCAAGGCTTGTGCTATGTAGTCAAAAAAGGACGTGGTGGTCCTAAGTTGTTTTCTGAGAAAATTTGTCAACTGATTTTCGGGAGTCGAAGAAGCCCGAATAAAGTGACTGCTGTCATGTTATGCAGAGCCGATGAACATTTGCGCTCCGGCTTGGGTAATCTTCAAATCAACAACAGATTGAAACTCACATTTTGAGCAAGAACATAACACATATTTTGTAAAGTATTAGCTGTGTTGTTTATTTAGTTTGAAAGCTTTATTTAATGCATGCTTAAACTTAAAACAAAACTTCGGTTATGTGTGTACTACTCATACCTGTTTTAGAGACAACCGAACGTTGATTTCATTTCATGTGTTATCACGCAGAAATCAAACTGAATATAGTTTTTTAATGCTTAGGTAGTTCGAACAGCATTGGCATCAACCCGGTCCTTCAGATTACCCAAAAACAAAAATCACAAGACATTAGATCACATGATCTTGCAGGCCACCTAACTGCTAGGATGGCAAGGACTAGTATTGGCCTCGTAGAAGTAATATCTTCTGGGCGGTTTTGGTTCATTAAAAAACGAAAAAGAGCCTCTGCAACCGAATATCTTGCGGGGCTGCTAGTAAGTTCTAATCCTCGTGGCTCCATCGAGGATTGGGAAGTTGAAAGGACAAATCTCGAATCTTCTGCGCTACAAAACAGAATAAGTGCGGGTTCATCTGTGGCCAATCGAGCCGCAATCATGAAAAAGGTTCTTGCTCCGAAACGGAAACAAACGCCTCGGTTACGGACAGATACTTTGTTGATAGCCCTTGTGGAATTTTTATTTTGGATGAAAGTGGATTATTAATTAAATTAAACAGTCACCAAATCTATGTCTTGCTTGCTTGAATGTTTTTATTAGAAGAAAGTTTGAGGTATTAGGTTTGACAGATTCAATGTGTCAAGTATACTGTTTACATTGTTTTCTCAATTCATTTATTACACTTTGATATTTCAACACCTTGGCTACCGATTACGGACAATGATCGGACTCTGGAACTTGAAGACCTGCTCGACTCCCGAGAAGAAGGTCCTCAGAACGCTAGCTTCCTCCAACTGGAGAGGGAGTTCACGCGGAATAAGTTGGACATCTTGGGACTGAGTGAAATATGATGGTGGGACACAGGAGTTTACCTTTCACTAACCGAGAACATTATACTACTTTACTCTAGAAAACAAAATGGGGCGTGCGGGAGTCCAGTGTGGGTTTTATGTTCACGAAAGACTCTCCTATCGTGGAGGCCTTATAATGAGCGTATATTAACGGCCTTATTCCAGAGAACTGTAAGAAAGATAACCATCATCCAGTGCTACGCGCCGACGGAATGCTCGACTGAAGACGAAAAGGACAGATTCTAAGGTCAATTAGGTGCCGCCTAGAATTTAACCCCTAATAGTGACATCATGGTAGTGATGGGAGACTTCAATACCAGGGTAGAAAGCGGAAAAACCACCGTCAGACACGTAGTGGGTATTCACAGCATTGGAGACCAAAATGACAATGGCGAGCGATTAGTTGATTTTTCAAACCCGAGAAGATCAGCTGGGTCTAATAAGATAAGCCGACATCGGAATGGAACGCGGTATGGTAGCTAAAATACGCCTTCGTACTGCATCCGTGAGCAGCAATCTTACTATTGTAAGATGCTCACTATATCTCGGCACAAAACCGACAGACTCCAGAATCCTGAAGTGCGCCAACAATTCAGGAACGATTTCAGCTTATGAGCTGTAACAATAAATGGATTTAAGTAAACAACTGTGGTTGAGCACTGGAGATCTGTGAAAAATATTTTCATGTGCGAAGAGTAGAGGTTTATCGGTAAAAGGCAGAGAAACAGTACTTGGTTATCAACTGACTCCTGGAGACGAATCGAGACGTGTCTTGTACTCAAATTTCAGATTGCTTCAGCCCCAGCAGCAGAGAGATCTGAACTGGAAAACCAGTACCGCATGAAAAGAAAGTAAGTACAGCTTTTTGTAAGAAGCGCTAAGCGCAATCACATGAACGCGCTATCTGCATAAGCCAAAGAGGCAGCAAACTTGTGCGACAGTATTATACTCTTGCCAAGGAGCTTATAGGGAATCGCTACAGCAAACAGCATCTTTTAAAAAAAAATCGGGTAGATCCTGGAAAAAACTGAAGGAGTCAGAATCGATACCCACCAGCTTTTCATCGATTTTAAGGCCGCAAAGGACAGCATTTATAGAAATGAGGTATATGAAGCCATGTTTAGATTTGGCATGTTTGCCCGAGCTCGTCCGTTTGTGCAGATCACTAACCACTCAACCGATGATGTCAAAAAAGGTTTTAGACAAGGCTATCATTTGTCTTCTCAAACATCATGCTTAAAAGAATTGTGGTGCGGAACTCACGAGCGATCGTACTACGGTACGGCGATGATATTGACATAATTGGCAGGATTCAGCGGGGGCCACAGATGCGTTCGCTAGTATTAAAACGGAAGCTGTCACTTAGCCGTTATAATGGCAAAATCAAATATGGTATATGTACTCGTATATGCTGTCAGCAAGGAGGAGCATACAACATTAACGAATTAGACAGAATGTCACAGTCGACAGCTATAACTTTTATGTTGTAAGGGACTTTGTCTCCTCGACTCTGCTACAAATTCTAGCAATAATACCTCAGCAGAACTGAAACGAAGGATCACTCTACCCGATTGCTGTTTCTTTGGGTTAAAAAGGCATTTGAGTAGTAAGTCTCTATTCGGAAAATCTAAAGAGACTCAATATTAGAGCTTGATCATCGCAATCGTAATTTATGGCGCTGAAATATGAACTCTATCAAAAGCAAATGATAATATCCTCAGTCGTGTCGAGAGAAAAATCCTTCGAAAAATATTCGGTCCCATTTACGTTGACTGGAATTGAAGGTGAAGATTCACTGACGTACTATACGAACTGTACAGCAACATCAACCTATTCAGAAAATTGCGCATGAGTCGCCTGAGATCGCTATTGGTATAATATGTACGACACGACCAACCCGACAGAGGAAAACCGAAAAAAGTTTAATCGAGCCAAAAATGACTGCAAGGTCTTTCTCAAGCGTGTGAAATTCCAATATGACCAAAAACTGAGGCAAAAAATACTGTAATGTCCCAAAGGTCATTTGTTAAAAACATTAGAAATTCTGCGTCATTCTCCATCTCAAAGCTCATTTAAAATAACATTCCAGCTGTCAGCTCTTTGGACAAGGCCAATCTGCCAGCCGCACACTTTGCGGCTAGCTCAACACTCCCAGATTGTGCTTTGTCCCCGCCTACACTTGAGTGCGTCGAATCTTCAATGAGCCGAATCCAATTCCAAGAGTATTTAAAGATCTTAATATACATAAATCCGCTGGTCCAGATGGTATATTTCCCCTTCTTCTGAAGTGGTGTTCTCTCTCGCTGGCAAAACCACGACGCAAGCTTTTTCATCAATCCTACTCTTTAGGACTCTTTCCGAGCAGAGGGAAAACAGCATTTGTCCAGCCCGTCATTTAGGCATTTAGGCGAATCTTCTTCCCTCTCCTCCTACAGACCTATTGCACATACGTCGCTTCATTCCAAGGTCATGGAAACCCTGATAAATCGTCAGCACATGAAATATCTCGAAACACGAAAACTTCTCAATGACCGGCAATATGGTTTTCGTAGTAGCTGGTCCACTAGTGATCTGATGGCATGTCTCACCGAAAATTGAAACCAAAGCGTACATCAATCTGACGAAAGTAAGATAGTTGCACTTGATATTTCTAAGGCATTTGGCATTAGGCCAAACAGTTTGCCGTAAACGCGTGCTTTTGTAATCGATGACTGTCTCTTCAATAGATTAGAAATTATCTTTCGGAACGTTCAATTCAAGTTGTCTTGGACGGTCTCAAGGCAGATATTCACAAAATAAATGCTGGTGTGCCCCAGGGCTCCGTTCTGTCTACGACACTCTTTTTAATTTTCATTAATGGTCTCTTGTTTGCTACTTCTAATCCAATATATTCCTTTGCTGATGACAGTTCTCTCTGCTTTTCATATTCGTTTCCGGACTCACGCCCTGCTCTTCGGCTGTAGAACGGGAACGGCAGCGTATGTTAAGCTCATTAAATTCCGATATTAACAGCATAACCAATTGGGGAACTATCAACCTAGTGGAATTTAATGCTTCCAAAACTCAATGCTGTCTGCTGTCTGCTGTCATTAAAGCAAAATTCAAATACCCAGCCATTATCCATGAATGTCACTTGCATCGTCGAAGCCGATAAACTTTCCATTCTCGGTATGTGTGTCAGTGAAAACTTACGTTGGAATAACAACATATTCGATATCGTCAAAAATGCAACGATATGTTTGGGTTTCCTCAAGCGATGTAAGAAATATTATAGCCCCCCTGATCTGGCCACAATATATAAGGTATTTAACCGCTCAAAATTGGAGTACAATGCCCATATCTGGTCGGGTGCTCCTAAAACATCTCTGCACCAGCTAGATAGGATTCAAAACCGTGCTATAAAACTCATAGGTGATACTAATATCAGTCAATCAATTTCATCCTCGAACACCGACGTAATGTCTCCTGTCTCACATTGTTTTATCGCTATTTCCACCACCAGTGCTCCATTGAAATCGCCAGTAGGATTCCGCCCATTCAAACTTTCAACTGTAACACCCGTCTCACTATGAATGCTCATCAGTACACCCTCAAACCCATTTTCGGACGTACTCTAAAATATCGTAATTCTTTCCTAAGCCGTACAATTCGCTTATGGAATGCCCTGTCGATCTCTGTGTTTCCTGGTCGTTATAACTTACAAACATTTAAAACCAATGTACATCGGTACCTGTCCTTTCTTCCTCCCTAAATTTCCTTCGTCCGGGCTGTGTACAAACCAAAACCCCTCCCTTGGGTGTCGGAGATATTAATATTCTGGCATCAAATGGGGAGATATGGGTGAGAAAATATCTTGCTGAAGTGTTGTATGCACCCCGGATTTCCGTAAATTTATTTTCACAAAATCGTGCTTTGGATAAAGGGATGCAATCCATATCCGACAATGTGTGCTGTAAATTTGTGAAAATGGTGGACTAGAGTACAGTGGCAGTGGGAGAACGTCAAGGCCAGTTATTTAATATGTGTTTTTTGATTGTGGAGTTGCTAACCTAGCAAGGAAGCAGATTTTACCTCTGTATGTGTGGTATGAGAGAATGGGTATCAAAATACCGCTCATGTGCGCAAACGACTAAAGAGGCAATGTATTTAATTTGAGGACGTCGATCAATTCACTTGTGATGCATGTTGCTTTGGCAAACAGCATATTCCGAAAGAGCACCTTTAAGGCACAAGATTAAACTCGTGAACGCTGACGTTTGTGATCCTATGGAGGAAACATCAATCGGTGGGTGTAGATATTTTGTTGTTCTTAAAGACCACTATTCTCATTACAGGCTACTATTGTATATTTTATTAAGCAGACATTTTAAAAAGTTCATAGATCGAGCGAAGTTGGAAAGTGGGAATCCTGTGAAGGTGTTTCGTTCACACAACGGGTTGGAGTTACTCAACGAAGGAGTAAAGTCATCAAACTACGGTTACTTACACCACGGAAGAAAATGGTGGTGCCGAAAGGGTGAGCCGAACAATTGCCTAAGAAATTTCGGGCTGAGGCGGTGAGTACTGCTGTGCATGTGCTAAATATAACAGGTACAAGTTCAATCAAAGGCAAAAATTCACATGAGCTATGTTGTGGCAGGGATCCTAGGGTTAGCGATTGAAAATTTTTGGTGTGGAGGTTTTTGTTCAAGTGCCTAGATGCGTAGAAAATGGTATTGAAAAACAGTTAGTGGTGTTTTCGTGGTGTATCCGGGCAATACAAAAGGCTACAAGATATGGGTACCTTCATCTAGAAAAATGGAGATATCAAGGGGTTTTGAATTCAGAGAAATGTAGTTTCCTAAAAAAAAATAACCTATAGAACTGCGTTCAGAGCAAATCAGCAGATTCAATTGTTTTGTCAGATACAAACAGGGACGATGATTGAGAGGTTTTCCCAGCACCATATTTAATGCGGAAGAGGATCACGAAGTAGTGGGCGAGGTGTTTCAGTCAGCAGACAAGAAATTTTGTGGGGATAGTCAGGATCGGAGACCACGTATTAGAAATGAATTTGCCGACTTTCCATTGAGAAATCGATTGCGAAGCGCTAAAAATAAAAATGATTCAGGTGCTTGGGTTTCTGAACAAAAACATGCTTTTCTTTTGCAGGGCCGGACAGCTAAAAAGAGGCGATACGTTTTACTTATGCTGCTCACTGAAAGAGAGCCATAGTAGATGACCACGTGCAAGACTTGGCATTCCGGCTAATGAGGGACTTTGTCTCGTTCAGTTTGATGTGAAGACCGCTCTTTTAAACGGAGATCTGAAAGAAGACATTTATATGCGCCAACCAGAAGGTTTTGATGATGGTTCAGGCAGGGTCTGTAAACTCCGAAAAAGCTTATATGGACTTAAGCAGGCATCTCGTTGTTGGAATCAAAAATTAACAGGGATTTTGAAACGTTTTAACTTGGAGCCGCGTAAGATGGATCCCTGCGTTTTTGTGACAAAAGGCAATGGAAGGCGTATTGTGTTAGCAATTTACATTGACGACGGAATAGCTTCAGCTAACGAGAAAATGTGCTCAACTGCTCAGTTTTCTGCAGAAGTTCTTCGATATCACAGTTTTAGAACCAAACCTTTTTCTGGGTATGAAGATATCAGGAAAATCGGAAAATGAAATTCATGTTAGTCAGACGCTTTATGCAAAGCGTAAGGTTCAATATGGACAACTATAAGCCAGTAGCAACACCAGCGGAAAATTGTCCTAGTGTGGTTTTAACTCGTCAGTAACGATCAATTTCCCCTACAGAGAGGTAATAGGGAGCTTGATGTATCTAGCCATTGCTACCAGGCCGGACATTGCATATGCAGTGGAAATTGTATAGCGCTATTTGGATTCGCCATGTTAATGCTGTTAAATGAATTCTAAAATACATCAGTGGCACGAAGGAAATGTGATGATTACGCTGGTGATACAACAACTCGGCGGTCCACGACAGGACACGTATTAATGTTGGGAGATGGACCAGTTTATTGGGGATCACAAAGGAAGGGATGTGTGTCACTATGAATACGTGGCAACTTCGCAGTCAGTGAATGCAATGGTTTGGATGATGAGGCTCTTGTATGAAATGTGCCCAGGCGTTTTTGATGCTGCAACATTGAATATGGACAGCCAAGGTGTAATGCGACTACTAACGAACCCGGAGTTTCATAAAAAGACAAACCACTACCATTTCATTAGAGAGAGGTATGAGTGCGGATATTTTGAAATTCATTACGTTCCATCTGAATCTCAAATTGCAGATATTTAATTTGAAAAGTTTAGATACTTGAATGGAGTTTTTTGTCTATGGATTATTGAATAGATTGTATGTAACGAAATGCCTATACTTTACTGTTCGCTTAACAGAATTAAATTTGAATTGCATTCTTGAATTGAAATATGTAAAATAAACCATGGGCTGCCGTTTCTAAGAGAGGGCCCCAATTGAATTAAATCCATACCATTTTCAGTTAGTACCAACCTTCGAAAGATACGTGTATAAATTTGACAGCTGTCGGACGATTAGTTCTCGAGTTATAGCGTTGTGAGTGAAGCAACTTTTGTCATTGTAAAAAAAAAATGGATTCAAAGCAATTTCGTGTGTTGATTTATCATTGCTTTTTGATGGGAAAAAATGCAGCCGATGCAAAGAAATGGCTTGATAAGTGCTACCCAGACTCTGGACCTTGCGAACGAACTATACGCAAGTGGAAAAATTTTAAAGTGGTCATACAAGCACCGAGGATGATGCACGCAGTGGATGTCCAAAAGAGGTTGTTTCAGATGAAAACATCAAAAAAGTCCACAAAATGATTACGAATGACCGTAAAGTGAAGTTGATCGAGATAGCTGAGGCTCTGAAGATATCAAAAGAGCGTGTTGGATATATCATACACGAATATTTGGACATGCGAAAGCTCTGTTCAAAGTGGGTGCCGCGTTTGCTCACAGTCGACCAAAAACAACAACGTGTTGATGATTCAGAGGAGTGTTTAAAGCTGTTCAACCGCAATAAAGCCAAATTTTTGCATCGGTATGTGACAATGGATGAAACTTGGCTCCATCACTTCACACCAGAGTCAAATCGGCAGTCAGCTGAGTGGCGAGCAGGCGACGAACCTCATCCAAAACGACCAAAAACTCAACAGTCGGCTGGCAAGGTTATGGCACCCGTATTTTGGGATTCACATGGAATAATTTTCATCGACTATCTCCAAAGGGGGCAGACTATCAACAGCGACTATTACATTGCGTTGTTGGAGCGTTTGAAGGACGAAATCGTAGAAAAACGGCCGCATTTGAAGAAAAAGAAAGTGCTGTTTCATCAAGATAATGCACCGTGTCACAAGTCGATGAAAACAATGGCAAAATTGAATGAATTCGGCTACGAATTGCTTCCCCACCCACCGTATTCTCCAGATTTGGCCCTCAAGTTGATTTAAACTTTCCAAAAGTGGGAGTGTAAAGTACAATATTATTTGAAAAATTTACATAAATGGCAACTTTTCGCAACTGCATATGAGTTTGAAAGTACCCACTCCTTTATGTTACTACATTGAAACTTACTTCCAATAAGCTAGTCTTATTTCTGCATTAAGTATTAGCAGCCGGTTGTTTTTTTTTATCAATATGCTTTCATTCAGATGCACATTGATTTGTATCTGTTGATTGAGATGACTCGCCAAATTATCTTTAGATGGTCTGCTATCTCCTGCCTGTTACTATCGTAAATCGTCCCGAGGAACCATTTTTGTTTTGTTGCTATAACGTTGACTAGTCCTCTTTTTGTGTTCTTCCTGGATCTATGGCTTAAAATTTTAAGAATTCCTTGAAATTTTCTACTTTAAACTTATTGTTGGTTATTATTTTAAGTGGTTTAAGGAATTAGGAGAAATGCTCTTTTAATACCTCTATCCTTTTTGTACAGTTTTTATTGAGTAAGTAAGAAGCGTGTGCGTTCTTAGCGAGTTTGTCTATCAATGTAAGAAATGGACACTTCATAAAGTAAAATGTATCCATATGAAGAGTTTCATTGAGCATAATTTACAATTATTTATAATTACTAATCCTTGACTAATTTTGGGTAATAAATTTTGTTTTTGAGGCTATGATACGTTTCTACTATTCCATTGTGCATACTTTCCTTTGTGTGGTATAATGGGATTTGTTTATGAGCTTCGTAAAGAGTTCTTATTTCTCTTGCCCTTAGAGTCGCTTTTAAGAATCTTATTTGCTTGTCACGGTGCAACAATTCTATGAGCAACTCTTAAATTTTAATGAACTCGTGATACGATAGTTCGGTGTAAATTTCTATTCATCCTAGCTTCATGAATCTTCTTAGTTAATCTAGCCGTATTCTCTATTCCTAGTCATATCAACAAATTTTAATCTTCTATTGTGCAAAATTGCTATCTCTTTGCCGCATAATTGGTTAATATTAATTGGGTTTTGTATTTATTCACTTTAACTGGACTATGGTCTAATTGTTGTCCTACCTATGCGTATGTTATAGACTGATTAACTATTGTTTTCTATTTCTCGTCGCTATCGGGAATCCGACTTAAAAAAATCTGCAATTTTGTTTTCTTTCCTTATTCTACATATATCGCACTGATATTCTTGCAGTCTAAGTAACCAACATTAGTTGGTTTCTCTGACTAAATCCTTTCCCGGAAACTTCTTATTTGGGTTGCACTACATGAAATATATAGTAACAATTTAAAAGCCAATATTATTTTTCCGTAAATTTTTGTCCAATCAAAATATAATCAGTTGGCATCTGTGTCATTCTTCCAACGTCATACAAAGTCAAATATTCGTTTTTCGTAGAATTGCTGACTTTTTGAGGGTATGAAATCCTCAAAAGCTTTTATAACCTCTGCTCGGTTCGGAAAGACCTTCTGCCGGCAAAATAAATCCAGATTGAGGAAAAGGTGGTAATCCGTTGGGGAAATCTCAACTGCAACAGTTTTTGCAACGTTACTTGTGAGGTATGGTGTCTATTGGCCAACGCAGGTTGCTTTTCAGCCAATTTGGCATGCAATATGTCGATTTCCTCACAATATTTGATAGCGTTTATCGTTTCTCCTGGTTGAAGAAATGAAAAGTGGATTGGTCCTTTCGATTTCCACCAAATTGTCACCATAACCATTTTTGGGTGAAGATCGGGCTTGGAGGTGCGTTTTGGTTTTTCATCTGCACCCAATTGCCCAGATCTTTTACGATTATCATACAGTATCCTTTTTTCATCACAGTTGACATAATGTCATTAGGATTAGGATTACTCCCTTGCACCGATTTCGTTGTATCTGCATCCACCGTTGCTCTTAAAACACCGTCGTCAACGTTTCCGGTTTTCCACGTGGTTCATTTTCGAGGCTGAAATCTCTCGATTGGAACTTTCCAGACCAATGTTGCAGAGTGAGTTCGTTTACCGCTACATCATTTTTCATTGCCAATGACGCATTATATTTATATATTAGAACTGCCGACAGCATGGTAAATAATTCCTAGAAAAAAAAACGGTACAAGTAGCAGTACGAACCCTAAAATTCTCACACTTCAAGCACACGTAGCACTTTATTTTATAAAAAAAGAAAATTTAATGTTCACCCGAGAACTTCTTATTTCCGACTGAATATAAATCGGACATTTGATATGGTAGAACAATAGATAGAAAGGTGGCCTGTAATTATCTTAAAACGTTTTTCCCGTAAATACAGTCTAACATATGTTACTGACCAAAACTCTTTATCTGTGATTGAATAATTATTCTCATAATCGTTCAATGATCTTGAGGCGTAGCAAACGAGTTGACCATCTTGTGTTAATATCGCTCCTGTGGCGTATTTACTTTCTTCAATGATTAGCGTGAACATTTTATTAAAATCAATTCGAATGCCTGGATAGATTCTTGATAGTTAATATTGATCTTTCTTTCCTTTTTCCAATTAGTTTACCATTGGATTAGTAATCTTTGCATAATCTGCCACAAATTTCCTATAGTACCCGGTTACTTCTAAAAATCCCCTTAATTGTCTCTCGGTTTTAGGTAAAGTCAAGTCTTGGATACACTTTTTATTATCTTGTTAGGATTTGGCTTCATACCATAAGCTGTCAAAACATGGCCTAGCAATTCAGTATCTTTTTTTTAGAAACGAGCATTTCTTAGATTGTACAGTAATTTAAGATTGTGTTCGGGAGGTTTTTGGAAAAATTGGTTTTAAAGAATTTATACCACCTTGTTTTTTTGTTAAGTTGGTAAATCTGTTGTTGATATTCCCTCTAAATCTTAGCCTCACAGCTCGACATTTGCAAAAGTTACGTAGCCAAGAGTACATCTATCAATGTATGTTTTTACAATTTTGGAAATGGATTTAAATTTGCAGCGACGAACTTGTATTAAATTGTGCGTAAAACACGGAATTAATGGTGCACGAACCTTGAAAATGTTGGAAAAGTGTTTCGGCAACGATTCTCTAAAGAAAACGGTCGTTTACCAGTGGCACGAGCGGTTCAAAAGTGGTCGTGAGTCAATCGAAGATGATGAACGCAGTGGCAGACCATCGACATCGAAAACCGACGAAAACATTGATGAAGTAAAAGAAATGTTGGTCAATAACCCCAAATTAACCATAGCGTAGGACTTGAACATTGAACATTTCCTATGGATCCGTCCAAGACATTTTGGTTAATGATTTAGGTTTCCGTCGTTGGTGCCAAAAGACCTCAATTTCATGCAAAAAAGACACCGTGTTGACGTCGCAAAAGAGATGATTTGCGAGCCTGAATCCGATCCCACATTCATCAAACGGATCATTTCTGGAGACGAGAAGTGGGTTTGTGAGTACGACACGCAATCCAGGCATCAGGCAAGTGAATGGCGTTCACCAAATGAGCCGAGACCAAAAAAAACCACGTCCTTTTCAGTCAAAAAAGGAAGACAATGCTCACAGTTTTCATGGATTACAACGGTGTAGTGCATCATGAATTTTTGCCAGAAGGCCTGACAGTAAACAAAGAGTATTACTCGTATTTAGGCGTTATGAAACGTTTAAGTGAAGCCGAATGAGACCAGAATTGTGGGCAGAAAACTCGTGAATTTTGCACCATGATAACGCACCGAGCGCAGTGCCATCATTATTCGTAATTTTTTGACGAAAATTGCAACAAATACCATCCAACAGCCACCGAATTCACCTGGCTCCCTGTGACTTCTTTCTGTTCAATCGAGTTAAAAAACCACTACGGGGAACGCATTTCAGTAGCCGAGAGGATGTAATGGAAAAATCGCCGGAAGCACTGATGGACATACCGAAAACCGAATATAAGAAATGTTTCGAGGATTGGATCAAGCGCTGTCATAAGTGCGTTGCAGTCAATGAGGATTACTTTGAAGGGGACAATATAGATTTAGATGAATAAACCTGTATTTTTAATTTTCTGGATAAATTCCGGGAACTTTGATCAAGGTGGTATGTTCTTCTAAACTGGTTGCGAAAGCGAGTATGTCGTCTAGATACACGACACAACTTTTATTGATGTATTCCCTAAGTATCTCATTCATAAACTTCTGAAATTTTCCTGAGGTTTTTTTTTTTTGGCTGAGGGGCTTCTTACAAATTCATACAACCCATTTGATGTAGCCAAAGCCGTTTTATGAATGTCCCTCGGTGGTCTCCTTTTGCTAAGTCTAATGAGCTGAAATACTGGGCTCTCCCTAGTTTATCCAAGATGCTATCAATTTTGGGTAACGGGTATTTATCTTCAATGGTTTTATCATTCAGTTTTCGGTAATCTACACTGAATTTTTGACGACCTGATTTATCTAGTTCTTTTCGTAACTACTAGTATTACTTCTGGCGTGCATACCTACTATTAGATTACTTAATTATTCCCTGCCTTTTCATTTCTTGTATTTGCTGCAGAGTTAATTTGCTGGTCAGTTGTAATTTTAATCGCATGTATTATAGATTGTTATAGTTGGATAATTGATCACCTTACTTGAAAATAAAAAATTGTAAACTGGTTTAGTAGGTTTTGTATTATTTCTTCGTTATTTATATGGCTTAAATCTATACCTTTTTCGTCAGAGATGAGCTCGAAACAATCAACGTCTATTCTAGTATGGGAAGAGTTAATAGGTATTTTCGGACCGTTATTTAGTAAGGGACATTTATTATTATTAAAATCCAGAGCTTTGATAATTTTATTTAGTACATCGTATGGTTTATCTTCTAAATTATGTTTGTACCATCGCCCCTTCTACATCACATTTAAAATCTTTTGGAATATTTGTAATGATTCTATCTATTTTTTGCAGTTATGTTGTTTATTGTCTGAAGTCATAGTGTAACCTGCTCAACAATCCTATATTTCCTACAATCTAATTTACTCGAATTTACGATGCTCATTGTGGACCCTGTGTCAATTAATCCTTTACATTTTTTTTCATCAACACATAGTCAAATGTAAAAAAAAAAAAAATTCAGAAAAAACTCGGTTCGACGTTGTGTATCTCTTCTTCGTTGGTAGTCAGTTTGGCATTCCGATTAGAGATTTGCCCAATGGAGATATGTAGTTGTCGGATATTGAGGTGCGTTTCGCAATTGCCTGAAGGGTTAAAAGTGTGATAGTCAGTGCTTCGATTGTTCCTATTGTTGTGGTTAGAATAATTTTCGATTGTCCTATTCTAGGATTATTCTGTCTCCTATCTGAGCTGACCCTGGTCTATTTTGTTGAGTGTGAATTTTGTCGTGTGTGGTTATATCCGTAGTTTGTCTGTGAATTGTAATATGGGTTCGAGTTACTGTGCTGTTTGTTTGCCCTAAAGTGTCTTCCTATTGTGTATTTCCTTCTTGACAACCTAGGTAGCTGTAGTACATCATTGATTTTATGAGGGTCGTAAATATTTTTTATATCCATAGACAAATTTGGTATTGTTAACTGTTTTATTCTATTCACTATTAATGTATAAAATGTATTTTTAACTTATTTTTGGTTATTCTAATACCTGGCAAATGCATTTACTTTCTGTATTAGTTCTTCTGCTTATACTGTATATTAAGGTCTGCTATTGAACTAACCCTGAAGTACGCTATTTTTCTTGCGATATTTTCGTAGTTCATCGGAGGTCAGAAATGCTGCTAAGTAGATCCCTGGCTTGGTCCCACGCTACTGGTCTGTTATGAAAAAGAAGTTCCTTTTCTTCAGGTTATAAATCGCCTGTCACAGTTCATGTTTTTCTGCTTCGTCAACTGCTCCGATGTGGTTTTCCACTACATTTAAAAATTGTGTTAAAACTGCACTATCGCCGTCGAATTCACGAATGTTCGAAATTTCTTTTAGTATTGGACTTTCCGACTCTGTTCTTGTATTGGGTTTCGAGCAGCTAAGGCTTCGATAACCTGTATTAAACGGTCGAGATGTTCCATTGTATAGTACTCGTATGAATGTTTGGTGAAAATTTCAAAGTTTTGTCTTTGTTTTTAATCTTGTTGGTTTGAGTTGATAAACTGGAAAGACAAAACTTCACTCTTATTTTCTTTTTCTGCTCTCAAGCCTAATTTTGATTTTTTTTTGTTTTCAGAGAAAAAAAGGATTCTTGTTTGTCTAGAAAACTTCAATTACCGATTTTAAGCAAAATATAAATTTTTACTGCTACCGAAAACTTCACTCTTCGATTTAAATTTTTCCGACTACGGAAGTTATGATTTGGGAAACACCAAAAATCATTTTGAAAGCTAAAGTTAATTTTTCTTCTCTACGGCACCGCGGACACTTGTAGACAAACTTACAATTTCATTCTTAAGTCTAAAATTATTTTCGTTATTTTCCTTTACAAGTTCACATGATTCCCACAGAATAGATATGTAGCCTATGCAGAAAAATCACTAGCCACTATCTCCGGTCACTGTGATGCCCATAGCTGATTGGAGCAAGGAGGCACCTCCTCCTTTACGACAACCTCGGTCTCCTCCCTGATTAAGACAGCCTTCCAAATTGGATCGTGTTGGCAAGTTTCCTAAAGAAAAGAAATCAGCCGGACTCTAGTGAATCACTACAGAAAGCCCTCACGCTGTGCTCTGCTTATCCAGCATGGACTCATCATCCAAGCGCCCCAAATCCCTGTATGAGTCGCCCAAAGTCCGCACGTTGAAGAGTACTGCAGCTGCCACTTCTCGTCAAAAGCCCTTCAGCGAAGTTGTAAAATCATAGCTTTTATAGACAAGAGTGATATCGACAGCAATATGACTCCAGAAAAGTGTAAGAACGTGGAAGTTAAGATGGCGGTTAACTTCCTACAGATTTTGCCGGACGACCCAGGCCATGATTCTACTTGTCATGATAGCGGTTGGCAATCATGTCAAGATTGTCACCTTCGCTGACCAGAGATCAATATATCCTTTTCAGCTAGCAATAGGGAAAGCAGCCGATGTTTGGCCAATAGTTTCTACCGACCAGATTGCAGATCGCCTTAGAAGGCTCTTCTGGACCCCAGCGGAACATTCCGGTCCAGTTACAATACTGAAAATAATTTCCTACGCAACCCAATCCCAATTCAAGGCTAGAAGATCGACAAGCTCGAGGAACCTAAAGGGGATTCTAGAGCTACGATAATCATTATAAATCAAGAATCTCTTGCACCTCTGACGAAAACTGGTGGTTTCATCAGCCATTACCCTCAAGTTCTACAAGAATAATGCAGAAGCAGGTACGGGAAGACCACCTGCTTCCGAATCTGTATCCGATATGGATTTGGAGGAGGCTGGACCCCGCACTACCCTTGTCGCGAAGCTTTACGTTACATAAATAACGATCACTCCCTCAAGCAGTGAGCTTGTATCACCTGGTTCGACCAATAAAATGAAAAACACTTGGATGAGTACGACCTTTTACGTCTGACCTGTATACAACCGAAATACATGTTGATGCATTCACCGATAGCTCTGATGCTGCGTTTAATGCAAGTTAACCCCATTATTCCGAAGCGGCATCCCCCACTTTTCTTCTTCGCCTATGCAACAGCGGCAAAGATATTATCATGATCCAATAACTTTATATCTGTGACGACCTGGTACTTGGACTTACGAACCTCAATTACACGCCCTTATACGTGAGAAAGAAATTTCTTCTATAATCACAGTGACCGAGGTACAGCCGTGGAAAAACTGGAGCACAGATCCAAGAACTACTGGATAGCCTCGACTTATTTGGCCCATGACTATCAAGGACCTGCACCTCAGGACAACTTGAGGTTGGTGATCGCAGATGCAAAGAACCATAATGCCGCACTCATTTTGGGTTGTGACCTAAATTCACATCACTCCGTCAGGGACAATTAGGATATCTACGAAAGAGGTGAGCCACTTTTTCAAAATATTCTCAACACTTCGTCACTAGCCATAGACAGGAAGTCTTAGAATTAATCCTCGTCTCCAACAATATCTCGGATAAGATCGCTCGCTGACGAGTATCCGGCGATTACTCTTTTCCTGATCACCGCTACATTCTTATCGGCATTAATAATAGCGTTCCTGGACAATTAAACTAGCTAATACATCTACAGGGATGCCTCCTTCTCCACCCTCCTCACCTAAAAGTGGGAATGTTAGCCTCCTGTCCGTGAGTGGAAACAGAGGTAAAAAATGACCCACATGGTGGAGCAGGCGTCTTTTTAGCAGAGCCAAAAAACCGAGAAAAGCCTATGATTGACATTTATACAGAAAACCACTTAATTCCTTTAGGAAGGTAGTTAGGAAAGCCAAACGCAAATCCAGTAGACTTCTGCGGCGTCTAGGCTCAGCAAATTTCTTTCTATAAGCCCAACCATTCCTAGCTACCTTTAAAAACCAGATGGTTGTTGGGCCATGTCTGAGGAATAGCCGAGTAGAAAAGCCGAGTACTACTATACTCGTAGAGGCACACACAGCCTCTTGCAATCCCGATTGGATCATAAACGCGTCTAAGTTTATCTAGGCCATACACACCGTCAAACCTTTTAAGGCATCCGACCCGGTTAGCATTAACCTGGCCGAATTACAAAAAACCTACAACTACATACATTGTTGTTAACCATCTTTATTTGCTGTATGAAACGCTCCTACACTCCTAAGACTTAGACCGAATCAAATCAGCTTGTCGTCTTTCCACCTAAAATTCTTCGATTGACATTCACTTTGACTGCAGCATTGACGTAAGCCTGCTGCATACTCTAAAGGAAAATCTGCTGAGACGGCATAACACTCATTATTATGCTCCATTGAGAACTCTCTTGCTTGTAAGGAATATTGTCTGGTAGTCTCTCTTGACATTGAAGGAATCATTAACAAAGTCGGATCAGAGGCGATCACTATCGCACTTTCAAATCTCGTCGAGACCTCCTTTGGAAAACTGATAAGTCAATTGCTAAAACACAGAACTATCACCACTGAACTGCGCGGGACCTCGGCTAGAAGATTTTTTCGCAGGTGCACAGCTCAGGGTGGTGTCCTATCTCCCTTTCTCTGGAACTTAGTAGTAAACAAACTATCATACTTAAAATCCTGGAGAGGGAAGACCGCAAGGTGATTTCTTTTGCGGATGATGTTGCGATAGCTATATCCAGAAAATTCTCCAACACTACTTGGACAAGGAAAAGCAAGATTCCTCACTTACCCACTTAAAATGCAAGGTACATGCATTCTCATGCGGAATGTGCTAAATACCTTGGTCTCATTCTAGATAGGAAACTAATCTGGAAAGCTAATACATATACAAAAAAAAGAATTAGGAAACTCACTATAGCCCTCTACCCTTGTAAAAGTGCTGTTGGGAAAGAATGAAGTATACAACCTCGTATACTGCCTTGGATAAGGTAGCTCACCTTCACAATCTACCGAAGGTGTAGTGTGCATCAGTTGTGCTCTTAGAACCACTTCTTAAAACCATTCTTTATCTCACCCTAGCAACAAGGTTAAAAGCCTCATCACAGAGGTCTTGTATCCGTGTATAGCCACTCCGCAACCTTAGATAACATAGGACAAATTCGAGGAAACACAATTGCTGTTTCGATAAGTGCTTCAAACCTACAATTTCGAATCGCCATGACTGGATGGATGCCACATTAGCAGATAAAGAATCTATCCACATCTATACAGACGACTTAAAAACTGAAAAAGGGATGGGAGCTGGTATCTTCTCTGAGAAATTAAATCCACATCTATACAGACGACTTAAAAACTGAAAAAGGGATGGGAGCTGGTATCTTCTCTGAGAAATTAAATCTTGAGCTCTCTTTCGGCCTCCCAAACCACCGCAGTGTCTATCAAGAGGAGGTTATACTCGTAGATATCAAGGAAGCTCTGCCCTGGCTAAAATGGAATATGATATTACAGACGGTGCCAGCGGCAAATATGTGAGGAAAGGGCTCTTCTGCAATGGTGAATGTTAGTCAACTCACTTCTTAATAGGTGCTGCACTCTCGAAGCCATTTTTCATTTAAAAGAGAAGTTGTCTTTGATACTGCACCAACTGAAGTTTTAATGACCTTGCGTGACGATTTTCTGTTGTGAGGGTTTTATGGAAAAAAAACAAGACTCGTGGTGCGTATGGGTCGCCTTTATTACAAGAAATGAACCTAGTCTATATTACAATACGGGGTTTTTATGTGGTAAATTTATGGGAATAAAGCCGTTTCGAGCAGATCACACGATCAGATGGTGACAGTGCAGATGTACTAAAAAAAAAATTTCAAACATATGAGGGTTACACTTGTGTCCAAAAACAACGCAACACTTTTAAATAAATGACTAAAGGCCATCCTGACCGTGTAATCGACTCGATTACATACTATAGAGGCAAATACGTTTGGTAAAAAATAAAAAATATTAAACATACGGTTTTAACACAAATTTAAATTTATATTGTTTATCTTAATCATATGTACAAACTTTTTAGAAATCTCCATAGATATTTATTTGTGGTAACAATTTATAAATCTCTAGATAAAATTAAATGTATGTATATTTTTATATTCTAAATTTTATTTTATTCAATTAAATTAGAGATTAAATTAGTAAATTAGGTTACACTTATTACAATATATCTTTACTTTACTTTAATATTAGTACGTAGCATCTACTTTGCGATTCAAAATTTCACTTTCATCACATTCGAGGCTACATGATTGCATTATTGCAGGAGACAATACTACTTTGTAGGGCAATCTATGTAGTTAGCTGCATGTTTTCAATATCTGTTATAAGGCAACTATCATTAGGAAGTACCTTTTTAACTAAATAAGGACCTCGGTATTTGGCAAAGAGTTTTTTGTTGACGCCTGTAACTGCTGTGTTCTTAGGCATCACATAATCATCTTCATTGTAAGTTTCTGGCATTTTATGACGCTTGTCGTAATAATCTTTGGTATATTGTTGGTTTTTCTCAATATTCCTTTTAGCCATAGCTCTAATATCCCAAAGATCGTATATTTTTCTTCAGACACTTTTATTAAAAATTCCATTACTCTATCACAAAACGCACCCTTTTGGTTTGTACCAAATAATAGTAAACTTGACGAAAATCCTGTATTCATATTAAGTGTATCGTTTAGTGCAAATTCAACTTTGACCAAGTATCTATCCCAACCACCCATTGTACTAGCTTCACATTCTTTGGTTATCACTGGAACTAAAACGCGATTAACGCTTTTAACTTAGCCGTTTGATTGAGGAGAATGAGTAGCAACTTTTACATGCACAATATTATTTTGGTTAAGGAAGTCAGTAAACTCTTTTGATGTGAAGCAAGTCGCACTATCTGATGAGACTATTCTGTTATTAGGTCTTGAGTAGTTGTCAAAAAACGGTCTTAAACAAACAAGAACTTCCTTACTCTAAGTTGTCTTAACTGGGTAAAGTTTGGTAAATTTAGAAAAGTCATCTATTATCACTAGGATATGTTTTCTTCCTGATTTTGAACTTACCAACGGATCAAGGTGGTCAATATGCAAAGTATCAAACGGAGCATTCTTTTTTGGAATAGGATGTAATCTTCCTTGACTTTTGCCAGAGTTAGGTGAGAAGTATATACACTTCAGGCATCTTTAAAATAACTTCTGTTTTTTTTGCTTCATTTTTGGAAACCAATATCTGTTAGATAAATAATCAAAACATTTGTCTACTCCTAAATGGCCATCGCCTCATGATGTGTTCGTATAAAATGATCTTCCATATTAGATGGTACTTAAAAAAGAACTAAAGAACTTTATCTTTTGTTTTTCCATAAATTAAGCCATCAATCATCTCAAAGAATGTGCTTTCAGATTTTTCTAATTCTGAAGCAATTGAAATTATTTTCAGGTCTTGCCTCTGTGCAGCCGCTAACACAAATACAAACGTTTCATTTTCAACACAAAGAATATTAAATGACCTACTTAAAGCATCAACGTGACCCATTCGATTCCCTTTTCTATGTTCTATATTATAGTCGAAACTTCCCAACGAGAAATGCGAGGGTTTAGTGACTATCTCCGCAAAGTTAATGTCATGGCTTGATAATCTGTCACAATTTTAAATGGCACACCGATAAGATACATTTTATATCATCGTAAAGCGTATATTATTGAAAGTGTGTCCAGCTCGTAGCTGTGATACTTACTTTCGCATTCAATTGCGCACTTGGAAAACTAAATAATCCGGCGAAACCTACAGTAGCTTTGCTTTTGCAGTAAAACAGTCCCAAAACCAGCGCTGCTTGCATCGTAAAGCAACTCCATTAAGTTGTGTGGACTATGTGTGGACTATATATTGATAGTACTGGGGATGCTACGAGTTTTTCTTTTAGTAATTCGAAAACTTCATGCTCCCTTTCCCCAAAAGTGAATGGAGCATCTTTTCTTAGCAGGTCATAAAGTAGCTTTGCTACATTAGCAAAATTCTTTATGAACTTCCGAAAATAAGAGCAGACACCGATAAAACTATGTACGTCCTTGGTACTTAAAGGCACCGGAAACGTTTTAATAGCATCTGAGTTACTATCGTGTCGATAAGGTCTTCTTTATTTATCTTGTAACCCAAATAAACGATTTCTGTTTGTAAAAATAGGCACTTGTCCAATCTTAATTGCAAACAATTGCTTACTATTACGTCAACGACTTCTTTTAACATTTTCAAATGTTCATCTATTGTTTCTATCGCGATTAGGATATCATCTAAATACGTTAAGACCTTACCTTCTAAAACCAATTTACCGAAAACGTGCTTCATCCTTTCAAATACAGAGGACACATTTTTCAAATCAAATGGCATCTTAACGTATTCAAATTGTCCTAAGGGCGTGATAAAGGATGTAAACTTTATAGGATCTTCATTAAGAGGCACATGATGAAAACCATTTTTGAGATCTAGTATTGTAAAATAAGATTTGACTTTTAGTCGATCGAGATGATCTTCAATTAAGGGCAAGGGATAGTTATCCGAAGAGTCATCTTATTTAACTCTCGGTAATCAATACCGAAGCTCTTTATTTTTCTTTTGTACTAAAACTATCGGAGAAGCATACTAAGAACGAGACTCGCGAATGATACCATGGCCTAATAAACGATCTAATATTTTTTGAAGTTCTAACCTATGCGCGTACGGCAATCTTCTAGGTGAACAATGAAAGGGTACTTCTTTTGATAATAATCTTTTCATTTGAAAATCACTTGATGGTGAATTATATTTGTTTTGTCCAAGGGTAGGTAACACAATTTCTTTAACCGATTTTTTTATACATATGTTGGGGTATATTTTCGTTTATACTAAATTGTGACTCACAGTTTTCCTGATCTATGTCAATGTTAAGAATTTGATGTAAAACCTCTTCGATGTTATCTTGAATGTGATGATGTGAATTGTTAGCCGCAAAGCGATCTTGGAATTCTTCAACTAAATTACTTGATGTATCTTCTTTCTTCAGCACCAAACTAATTTTCTGTAAAAAGTTTCGTCCCAACACAACAGGGTAGCTCATTGAAAAATGCTTCCAAGTACTGCTGCATGGTCTCATTTCGATGTTTTCGCCTACCTCGTAGTTCCTCATAGACGTCTGCTTTCGTTACCACTTTGAGGAATTCGTTTCTCAATGCAGATTTGAGTTCTGTCCAACTCTTAGACTTAACGCTCCTCACAAAGAAAACTGCTGTACCTCTGAATAAGCGTTTGGCGTAGAAGAATTTGGTCTTGTCGTCTAGGCCAGCTATATCTGCACATTCGTCAAACTGTTCGATCCACCGGGTGATAGGGAAATTGTCATCACCACTAAATGTTGGAATCGAGTTTTCAATGTCGTTGAAGTTATAGAGGGCGTATTTAGTCCTTCTTCTTCCACAAAGTGAGTTCAGCTTTGAAATTTCCTCTCTTTTCCTGCAGACCATTCTAAGCTCCTCAAGCTCCTCATACAACTCGTCTTCTTCTTCAGCATCTGTCTCCTTTTCAGCTGACGTTTGATCACTAGAGTGTGCCTGTCCACTAGCCGATGCACTGTTTTCACAAACTAATTGAAGCAACTCTTCATTTGGTGATCCGGCTACTGCCTCCTGAATTCGGATCTTGAGCTCTGCTTTAGTGCCACTTGATGGCAGTTTTAAGCTCTTTAGGATGTCTTCTAGTACAGCCACGGTAGAGAATTCTAAAAACTGTATCTACTCTTCCGACATTCTTACGCACTTCGTACACAAAAAAATTTATCGAAGAGAAACTGATTTTTTTTTTTGTTGTTTTTTCGTTCTGCGCGCGATCCTACTTCTGAAATGTTGTGGGCGTTTTATGAAGAAAAACAAGACTCGTGGTGCGTATGGGTCGCCTTTATTACAAGAAATGAACCTAGTCTATATTACAATACGGGGTTTTTATGTGGTAAATTTATGGGAATAAAGCCGTTTCGAGCAGATCACATGATCGGATGGTAATAGTGCAGATGTACTCAAGAATAAACTGTCAACCATATGAGGCTTACATCTGTCTTCCAAGCGGAGGTACACGCAATCTTGATGGCGACGATTTATATTGTGAATAATCAGTGAAGATAGTGAAGCATTTGCATATGTAGCTACAGCCAAACTGCGCTTAAAGCCTTCCATCAGGCTACAGGTACTTGGTGCTGATGTGGACTATATCTTTAACTGAATACTCTCTTCCGACAGAAAGTTAAAAAGAATAAGAAACCATAGAGGTCGTACTCTGCACAGGAGTTGCTTAAGTGATATAAAATACTATCTTAAGTCTGGCTTCTTTCAATAACATCCATTTGGCTGGGACCTACGATGTTGGTAGATATTAGTTTTCCAATCATCTACAAATTGCTAAGACCCACCAACTCTTCCCACAAAAAACCCATCTCCAATCGGAGTCTCAAAACTAAGATTTTTCCTAATTTTAAGCCACCTATTCATACCCCAACTCCCTCTATTCCACCCCAAAACCAAACCCCACCATCAACCATTTAACCCCTTACCCACACGCCTTTCCTTAATTTCGACCTCAGAACTGGAGCTAAGAATCCTAACTTCAGCAATTCTCATATTTTAAACCCCACCTCTGACATCCCATCTGTTGCACCATTCAAGCCCTCTTCTTTAATCACTCCCTCTCCTATTCACGTACTTTCGCCACGCACTGTTAAATTAACGCAGCAAACTAGCCATACTACTGCATGTCGCTGTGCGCTCTCTAGGCTTATGGATAAAAAAAATATGAGAATATACTTCTATATCTCACCTATCTGCACGATAAATCCGACTCGGTGTGGTACGGTGGTAAAACCAAACTCAGCGTCATGGTATCCATCCAGCAGGAAGGGCTCTCTACCGATGTTACCAGTCAGGAAACTTTATATAAAGTACTATATCACGAGATTTTCAATACGCCTCCCCAAAAAGTTGCAGACGATCTTGCTGCTCTTCGCCACTGTGTACACTCTAAAAGAGTCTCACACCTCTAATGCAGTCGACTTGACCACGATAAATTTTTTCGACCCTAAAAAGTTATGCAAAAATCTTCCTCTCTCCTTCTTTTACCAGAACGTAAGAGGACTGCGTTCTAAAACCCGAGCCGTTTTGCGTCTATCTCATGCTCTCCCATTTGATATCTACGCTCTGACTGAAATTAATCTTATCCCCAACATAAAAAACCAGGAGTTATACCCTCTTTCTTTTAATTTTTTTCGGGATGATGTATCCTACTGGCCATTCACACCAGTTTTGACTCCTCACTCGTTCCAACTTCGTCTTCTTCTAAGCTCAACTTTGTGTCAGCTAAAATAACACTTACTCGTAGATGCTTGTATGTTATGGGTTGTTACATCCTTCCGGCCAAACCTATCGAACCTTACTACCTTGCTATTGATGCAATTGACAATTTTATTGACTTATCAGACTCTACTGATGATATTATTATCATCGGCGATTTTAATCTGCCTCAGCTGAGATGGACAACTTCTGAAGACCTGTCTTTTTTCATCACTTCTAATCCCATTTCTACTAAGGAATGAGTCTTCTTAGATCGACCCTAGTGTATGTCAAGTCAGTGGCGTTTCCAACTACATATATGGAAAGTCAATTAGACCTTTTTCCCATCTAATCGCATCAACTCCTCAGTATCGTGTTGTCCTCTATCTCTTTCAACTATTGATAACTTTCATCCTCCACTTCTTCTTTAATTTTTCCGAAACTCTGCCCTCCAGCCGCCTTCCAAGGCAATTTCCATAAAATCAATACCCAATCTTAGCAGGGCTTCTTTCGAGTATACCAATCTACCTCTGGTCGCTGCCCTCTCCATTTTTAACAGAGAAATATTCAAATCCGACTCTCTTTATATGCTATATTCCCGACATAAGACATCTTCTACATCCGCTCCTTGGTATATTCCTAGACTCCGCTTTCTACGAAACGAAAGAAAGACGTTATGGGTGGTATTCCTTCGCACAGACTCTTCTTCCGACTATTTAAATCATCTAGGTACATATCCTCATTTCATTGAACTCTGCAACTTTCCTATATCGACGCTACCTGAATAGTGCGTAAACCAATAGTATAAATGATAGCAAGTCCATTTTTCAATTTATCAATTACAAAAGTAAGACCGATGGTTATCTTTCCTCCTTCGTTTCTAATCCACAGCTTCAAGTGATCCTCCTACCATCGCCAACTTGTTCGCTACATTCTTCAAGCAATCATTTGCCAACAACTCCTTCGTATCAGATCCCTCTTACTTTAATGATCTACCAAATTTCTCCATTGGTCCCTTTCTCACTCAAAATTTCAATCCTGCCGTTATTGAAGAAAAGTTACTAAATCTTAAAGATGAATTTCAACCTGGCGCAGATGGTCTTCCCGCCGTTTTTCTTAAAAAATGCTGTTCTAACCCGTCTCTATCCTAGTCC
Source organism: Volucella zonaria (assembly GCA_963966105.1). Lineage (NCBI taxonomy): Eukaryota > Metazoa > Arthropoda > Insecta > Diptera > Syrphidae > Volucella > Volucella zonaria. The sequence goes on from OZ014530.1 coordinate 81,953,269, forward strand.
TACCTATTTCGTCTATCCCTTACATAGGCAGAATTTCCCCAGATTTTGAAGACCTCTTTTATAATCCCAATCCACAAAAAGGATCTAAGCATGAAGTTACCAATTACCGTCCCTTTGCTAAACTCTTTCATATACCCAAACACTTTGAAAGCATTTTATACGAAGCCTTAAGCTTCAAATGCAAACATTTTATTTCACCCCGATAACATGGTTTTCTAAAAGGCGGATCAACTTCCACCAACCTTGTCGAATTCGTGTCTTCTGCTCTCGCAGCCTTAGAAAATGACAAAGAAATCGATGTTATCGCAACTGGCAACAGACAATTTTTTTTAAACCATTTCTTCTCCCCATGACTCTGCCTTCTTTGAGAATACCTTGATCGGTTTTCAATCTGGTGCCTCAAAAACTGCCTAGAACCTAATATAGCCAAATGTAAATCTATAACCTACACACTTAAATGCAATCGGTCTTCACCCCGATTGGGTCAACTAATACCCTAGTTCAGTCTTTTCAAGACCTTAGAATATTATTCGACTGTGAGCTTAATTTTCGTTCGCATATCGATAAGATGATGTCTAAAATCAACTCATCACTTGGTTTTATTAAAGCCAAGGAATTTTCCACCCCGTACTTAACCAGATCTCTCTACGTTACCTTCGATGCTGATAAGCAACTTCCTCCTCCTTTAAAGGAGACAGCACCAAACACAACCTCAGATTCTGGAGCGTCGATATCATTTCCAATCTATTAGAGGTCACAAGCAAGGCGTCGGTTTCCTTATCTGACACCCCGACGGAAATGGAAACCGATGACGAAGCAAAAGAGATCCTATACGATCAGATGAAGAAGATGAGCTCTTGGGCACATCTTCAGAATCGGAGGATCTCAACAGCACCGTGGTTTAGTCTAATCTGGAAAACTGTAGCTATGATTCGGTTTCTCCAGTTTAATCTGCATCACTCAAAAAAGGCTTTAGCCGCACTCATTCTGCATCTTTCAAAAAACGCATAAGACATTATAATAATCCATGAACCATGAACCAAGGCGTGGTTCGTGGACTTAGGACACCCGTATACGTCCCGTTCTATACAAGAGACAAAGATAAGATCAGAACTTGTATATTAGTGAAACGTAGTCTTAAGACACTAGAAGCTGGAAGAAAAAAAACCGGCCTCATCATCGGATACGACGCTAACGCTCATCACACGGCATGGGACTGTATCGACATCAACGATACAGGTGAGTCACTTTTTAATTATATAATAAGTACAAACCTCTTAATTTGCAATATTAGTTCAGCCTGAATGATGCTCCTCCCAGTCAACCATCATTCCGGAACTACGGGAAAACTGATTGGCCAAATACAAAGGAATACTGTCATTATAGCTATCCTCTGAACTATCAAGTCCCCCGCGTGACACCAATGAGCTTGACATGAAAGTCAGGGAATTCACTCTGGCTCTTCCGCCGCTTCCTGCCTTCTTATTCAACCTAGAGGCAAGAAAAAGCCCCATTGGTAGACATCAGCACTAGGGCTGCTCAGAAATACTTGCAGAAAACTTTTCGACTTAGCAAAAAGCACAAATAAAGTGACTGACTGGGACTGGGACAAAGAATCCCTCAAATTATAAAAAAAAGAACTGAGGAAGGCAAAGCGACAATCCTGGAGGTCCTTCTGTGACAAAAGCACGGAAACCTCTGAGACATCACGGTTTAGAAAAATCCTCTCTACAAGTCCTATGATGCCTAGCTGTTTGAAAAAAACCGATGACTCTTGTACAACCTGAAGTGATGGATCACTCAACCTGCTACTATACACTCACTTCCCAGTTAGCTCCCAATACGCGGCCAGTTGCAACTCAAAATTCATGGTCTTATTATAAGAGGCAAACTGCTCTGGGCGCTGCATAGCTTCAAACCATACAAGTCTGCTGGTCCGGACGGTATAATACCTGCCGAGCTACAGAGGTCCTCAGATATTATTTTGCCTGCTCTAGAAAATATTATGAGGAGCTGTGTAGAACTTATCCACATTCCACTCTCATGGAGAGAAGTCGATATAGTTTCCATTCCCAAAGCCGGAAAATGTTTTCATGTTGCCCCAAATGACCTCAGACTATCATGTTTCCTTCTAAAAACTCTAGAACGACGGATTGATATCCATATACGAGCTAAAATTGATCCTAGACGTCAGTCCACGGTTCAGCATGCCTACTGTAAAGGAAAGTCGGTGGAAACAGCTCTGCATTCACTGACTAGCCACATCGAACGATCCCTGCAATTTAAAGAGTACACAATGGTTGCTTTCCGGGACATTACGTATGCCTTTAACAACGTCAATACATCCGCAATCACGACTGAGCTGTCAACTCTGCAGGTAGACGACTCACTTGGGGAACTGATCCAATCTTATGCTAAAAAGCAAGATAATCAACTCAAAACTGGGTGAGACTTCTGCTAAAAGATGTATCAGCAGAGGTACGCCGTAAGGCGGTGTCCTCTCAACCCTTCTCATGAACTTAGTAGTAAATGAACTGCTGATATAACTGGAAGCGGGTGGTAGCAGGGTGATTGCCTATGCGGATGACATTGCTATAGCCGTTTCAGGTAAGCATCTTAATACCTTTAAAGAACTCCTTCAAGTAAATCTCAATAGATTAGCCAGTTGGGCAGATCATTGAGGATTGGGAATAAACCCCCATATAACTGATCTTATCCTCTTTTCCAGGAAATACAAAATTCCAGCTATAGGCCGTCCTTCAATAAACGGAAACAGTTTAGTGTTTTTCGATACAGCAAAATATCTGGGTCTCATTTTTGACAGAAAACTAAACTGGAAACCTAACATTTAAAAACGAGTCAATAAAGCTACAATATCTTTATTCTCTTGCAAAAAAGCTATAGGGAATAAATAGGGCTTTCAACTTCGGATAACTCTCTGTACATCTCGGTCATAAGACCGATACTTATTTAGGGAGTGGTAGTCTAGTGGACGGCTTCAGAAAGTGCGGTTAACTGCATTAAACTAAGCAGGGTCCAGAGAACAGCATGTCTATGCATAAGCGGAGCATTGCGGTCTACCCCCTCTGCGGCATTAGATATTCTATTTCATTTGACACCCCTCGATATTTTCTGCAGACATTAAAGCGACTAAACAGTGGGCAAAAAATCCATTTGGCCACACCAGTATTCTTAGTACATTAGGAATCCTCACAGAGAACATCGATTACACCACACCTAAACTTTGGTTTAACAAAAACTTCCATGTAAGCTTCCTCTAGATCCTTCTGGGAGGAAGATGCTTTCATGGACAACAAGTCAATCCATCTATACACAGATGGATCTAAAACCGATAGCGGAGTTGGAGGCGGCGCTAAATCTAAGCCTCTTTTTCCGTCTTCCAAATCATTGAAGGAAAACGTGATATCTTTTCGGATAGTCAAGCCGCTATCAAGTCTCTGGACTTGGTCTCACTAAATTCTAAAACCGCCCTTGAAAGCCAATCATCTCTTATGGAGGTGGTAGAGCAGTTCAACCTACACCTTTGTTGGGTGCCGGGCCACAGAGAACTGTAGAGCCGATGATCTCGCCAAAATTGGAAGCACTCTACCTATTCTACTGGAAAAGGGTAGCATAGGTATATCAATCGCTGCATGAAAACTAACATTAAAGCTGGATGCCAATAAAAGAACAGACCTTAAGTAGGTGGACTGTTGGACCAACATGTCTAACGACCAAACAGATCTGGCCAAAACTGGATCTGAATCGCTCTAAGTGTCTGATCCTTCTAAATAAGGAACATCTCAGCGCCATCATAGGTGTCATCACTGGACAATGATTCATAGGCAAGCACCAAGAAGGCTTGGCGCCTTTACAAATGATTTCCGTAGAAGCTGCATGGACGAGGAGGAGGAGGAGACAATCCTCCACCTACCCTGTACATGTCCAGCTCTCTCCCAGAGAAGAAAACTTCACTTAGGAGTTTTCTTCTACAACGATCTAAACGATCGAAAAAATATAAACGTAAACAGTCTCCTACGCTTCGTCAGAAGCTCAAACTGGTTCCATCAGTAAGAGGATCATAGATCTACGTGGCATCACAATGGGCCAATAGGCCTAAGTGGGTTTGTATTTCCAACAGCCACTCTTACCTACCTACCTACCTACCTTCGATCTTTTCGCCGAGTTCATGTTTCCCGAATTAAAAATATTGGAGTTGGAAGAAAGCAGGAATATTGCTGACATTCTTTTCATTCTCCGGTTCCTTTTCATTTCTATTTCCTTCAAAACTAACCCACGGAATCTCGTTTCTTCCGCACCTTTTATGGGTCCGTCGAATCAATCACCAGTATGCCCGATAGGGCAACTCAAACCTTTCCTCCTAGTCTCAAACAAGATCTCCTCCATCACTCCCGTGGTTCCTAGCTCTTAAGTCTTTCTGTTAGTTTCTAAGTTAGATTGAGCTTGTATTGAGCCAAGTAAATGGGGGCCTCAGCCTCGACCATTTATTAGACCTTTTGCTTTAGACTGTCGGTTGTTGCTCGTGCTGGTTGCTCCGTCCTGCTGGAACCACATGCGCTCCAGTCTAAATTCATCCAATTTAGGAATGAAAAATTCATTGATCCAGCACACCATTCAGTGACTTTGAATAGTGGTTCCTCGGGCATTACTCGCGGATTTTCATTTCCCCAGAACCGCAAATTTTGTTTGTTCACGTATCCAAATAGAGATGGAAATGGGCCAAAATCACTGACGAATTGATTATTCAAATCATCGTGACGATTGATTGATTTGATTTTTCACACAAATTCTAATTCGGTTCGCTTCACAAGTGTCAAACCCGAATTGACACTCCACGCCATTTGTAAAATCAGCGGCAATACATTATAGCCCACCCTGTAGTTAGAGTTGTTAAGCGGACGTATTCCACCAGCATACTCGTACTCGAAAATTTCTAAAATTTAAAATTAAAGGATTTCGTATACCCGTATGTCATACTTTTCAGTTGCAAACGCACGAAAAGTTATTGCGCCTTTCTTAGGAATAAGGCAGACGAAGGGAGATTATGTGATTGATTGATAGCACAATTCCTCCATGTAAGAAAATGGGTACAAAACACCCACTCGTACGTTAATGATACGAGTATTCCAACGTACATATGCCCAAATGAAGTTCGTAAGAATTTTGCGTTTTAAATGAAAAAAAAAGCGTTTACATCTTACTCTGTAGACTTTTTGTTTAGATATTCTCTGGAATACCATATTCTCCTGATTGATCCAAATTCACCCGCTTCGTTACTGAGAGTTCATAACACTCGGTATTCAAATTTGACGTCTATTCACGGGTGAAAAAATGTGCGGATTTATTTTTCTTTATTGTTTATTTTTTAACAAAAAAAAAAAAAACAGCAAATTTCTTTGAATTTGACTTTGAAAGAGTGAAAAATCTGGATGACTTTTTAAAGGAACAATCTTTTGCTGGATTATTTTGGGCTTGCCTTTGCCAGCGAATTTTGAATGAAACCATTCATCTTTTGATCAGGAGGATTTCCGCTGCTCTCCGGTTGAAAGAAAGTTTTTTTTTTTTCAATTTGTTTGGGGGATTTTCAACTGTAACCGTGAAATATTAACTCGTCCGAACAGCAGATCCCTACAAGTTCTCGGTTCTGAAAATTGATGATTCAGGAGTATTTGACTTTATCTTAAAATTCTAATTTTACGGTTTATGTTAGGCTTGTAGGGAAACCTTAGCTGTCATTGTTACCTGTCAAAGTAATAAATTACGTCAATGAGAATAATCGATCCATGCGTACCCATTCGAGTGTACAACAGAACCATCGAAGTTTGAGCATTTCAAAATAAATGTTTCAGAGCTGAAAAGAGTCAATTCTGAAACTTTCGAATGAGTTTTCGAAGGCATGGCCAAACCCCAGTGTACGAGAACAACGTCAGTGAAAATTACGGATAGCTGTTTCTACTCGTATTATGGAGACGCCTTCGAATCATGACAGGTTAGTGACTTTTAATTAGATAAGTTTGATATATTGAAGTTGCAATGCTTCTTTTTCTAATTTCTTCGACGTAATATCTCACATCTGCAACTATAGCATTGGCTAATTTTAAGGTTATCTTGCCTAGGCAAATATACTTAGTGGAATGTATTTTTTTTTACCTTCGCATGGATACCATTATATCTCAGTTTTACCTAATGCTTTGACAATTTTCGTGACTGGTTGTTATTTTGTGATTGATTAGTGAATTATTTATCATCAATCATCAGTCAGTAAATAATGGCGTAATTTTGTATTGGCTGCTAAGAAGAAATTTTCTCAAAAAGCCAGACAGCGTTAGAGGCGGTCTGCCTCAAAATGGTATTTTTTAATGAAAATACTTAATTCTGGAAAAAATAAAATGTTAAATAAAATCTTAATTTTGGTGAAGCTTGAGGCTGCGGAGTCAAATATTTTTACTTACTTATTAAGGAGCTCTACCTTAGCCGAGAACAGTCTTCCACTATCTTCTAACCTGGCGGTTAGGGGTGGACTTGTAGGATAAATTCGTAGGATGATCCCTAAGAGTAACCGACAGAAGAAGACTCATTGCCTCCACAGGGCAACCGACCTTTGATATTGCAGACTGTATATGTTCCGTGCACTCAGGCTCAGACTTTGTATCTTGCTATCGGATGAGTTATGTGTACCATCCGACTGAGACCTTTAGAGTGGACATGGTTCAAACAAGGTAATTCTAGGGAACTTGCTCTAGAGATCGCCACTGCCAAACCCAACAATGGTACAGAGGCTAAACGAATCCGATCCGACAACTCCACTCTCCCGACGTCGGAAACTAAGAGAGTCCGAAAAGGAAATGCTACAGTCGACAAAGTTTCCTATAGGAATATACTGGACCCTGTCAGGCTAGGTGTAATCCCGAAAGACATAAATCTCAACCCTCTCAGTGTTGAGAAAACGGCTCAAATACAGGAGGAGGGGTAATAGATGTTTCGATTGAACATCGAGAAGGACAGGTGAAGCCGTCTTTTGAAAGCTTTGCAATCTAGGCTGGCTGGATCGCGCTTGTTTACTCCAGTGAAACCACTACGAATTGTAGAAGTTTCTCGAAAATCAAAGGGAAATGCGGTATGAACATGATGTTAGTGGGGGAGAATTTATTTCCGAAACCACACATTATAAGGGGTTCTTTCCGCATCATCCTAGCTAGCGAGAAAATTCTCCCTCAAAGGTGAAAAAAAAGATCTCGTCCACATGGTCTTTGCTGTCAATGGCAATCAGTGGCAGTGCAATTAAATGGCTAAACTTAGACTCATTATAAAAATTTCCGACAAAATTCCAGCTGTTCGTACCTCCACCACAGCCAACATCAGTAGTCTGAGACGACAAAGCAACACTGTTAATACGGTTATAGCTAAGGGGACGTAAGCTCAACTAGCCGATTAACCTCTACCTCCACCGAAGAGTCAAGCGGCAGAAAACGTAGCTCGTTTTACGAGATTGAGGACTCCATTGAAGAGGTTCCTATACGGCGGAGAGGCGATAACAAACCGAGCCACATACGGGACCCCGCATATAGCCCCAAATGATGATGGCTGCACTTAAGGTATTGCGGGGAATCCTGCACCGTGCTAAAGGTGCCTCGTGCTCAATTCGAGAATCTTGGGCTATTGTGGGTAATATTTCCCCTCAACATTAGTAAGCAAATATTAGAATTTGCCCAAGGAGGTTTTCGACCGAGGGCTACTTTACAGATCAGTTTCAAAATGAAACATCTTCGCATTCTAATGTTAAACCCTAGATCTAGTTATAGAGATCATCGAACTACCTCAGGGGAATGGAATGTAAGAGCTCGCGTTCGCTTCACTCTTTTTCCTAGGAGACATATCGTAATCGAACAGTGCCACCGCCGGAATCGGCATCTTGTTCTTGGATGTGATGCCAATGCTCACAACAACATCTTGGGTACCAGCGACAACAGCAAAAAGGGCGAGTTAGTTTCAAATTATATTTTTAGCAAAAATCTGCTTTTATGTAATACCCCTATTACATAATCCCACTTTTATCAATTCTGTAAGAGAGGAAGTACTTGACCTGACCATCTAACCTATCTTTTATAAAAGATTGGCATGTGTCTGATGAGGTACCCCTATTGGACCATATGGGACACAGGTTCAATATAGAATGCAATATCGGAGACAGTCAAACCAGATACATGAAGAAATTTACGAAAATCGCAAGAAGATCGCACTATCAAAGCTAACTCTACAATACATTGGGGAATGAGGCAGCGGATCAACTAAATGAAGCCTTTATCTCGTCATTTAAATGCAGTTGCAGATTGCAAAAGCAATACGAGTATACGCAAAAGGTGTATGTCATGGTGGAACCCTCAACTTGAACAATTGCGTAAAATGGTGAGAAAAATTGTTAACAGATCCAAACCCAGCGGAACTGCGACTTATACAAATCCGCTTTAACTACTTTCAATAAAGCTACAAGCTTTCCCTATAACAACAGAATTAACAGCCTATCTGGAATTATGTTCAGCGTAGACAAAATTAAATGGGCCATAAACTCATTTAAGTCATATAAGGCACCTGAATCGGACGAAATTTTAGCAGCACTGATTTAAAAAGCTCTTTTCCAGATTTCTTCCAGTCTATCCGCCTTATTTAAGTCTAGCTTCAATTGGAGATACATCCCACGTTGTCCAACAAAGGGTATTGATGATCCCAATAACCATTGGGTTAGAGCGAAGCTCGCAAACCGGAAAATCTCCATATCTTCCGGTGGGACTAAAATCTCTGTCTCAGCTGTTAAAGGTTGCCCACAAGGAGGTGCTCTCTTACGGCTCTTGTGGTCACTAGTAATTGATAACCTACTAGTAAATCTTAGTAATCTGAGCTATCAAACAATATGATATGCCGACTACTTAGCTGTAATAGTGAAGGGTAAACACCCTAAAGACGTTTGCTAAAAGATGCAGATTGCTCTAAAATTATCTTTGGAGTGTGTTGGAGATAATCTCTCAATAAACTCCAGTAAAGGTATACTTGTTTTCTTCACTTGTAAAAGAAAGAAAGCCTTGACCAGATCTCACTTAACCTCATAGAAATTGTGTACTCCCATGAAGTACAATATCTTGAAATGATCCTCGATAAAAAACTAAATAGGAATTAACACATTAATAATAAAATTACCAAAGCGGCAAAAGTCATGTCGACTTGCCGTCGTATATATGATAAGACCTGAGGATTAACACCATAGGTCATCCATTGAATATAATGATGATACGCCACATCTGCACCTACTCATCAGTAGTATAGTGATACCAAACAAAGGAGAAATCTGACATGCACCATTAAAGCATTCTGCTCTAATCTCATTGACTTTAAATCAGTCTTGCCCACAAGTACAAAGAAAAACTTGGGTTAGTGGGTGGTCACGATTTGGTCGATTCTTTCATCGGGCCTGAGCCGTTCTTCACTATCCCGAATTCAGCAATTAACTCAGCAATAAAGAGTTGCGAGAACAAAATGCGTAATTGAAAAATATCCCAGGGTTTCACCAGGCTAAAAGAGTCACCAAACCCTTTCACAAAAAAAAATGAAAAATCAAAACAATCCCTACAACTCAAAAGGGATGATATCAGAAGGATGGATGCATGGATGACGACGAAACTGCGGAACACATTTTTTTTGAATGCATGGCTTTAAGTGCTTTAAGAAGCAGACACTTGTAGGCTCTCAATTCTCAATTATATCAAAAGAGTTGAACCTCTCTTGAAAAAAAAATATATATATGCTCTACTGCGACTGAACGATGGTTCGGTCGTCCCGAACCACCCGACTGTAATTCGAAAATATTCTTTGCTGTAGCATTTTGGTCCTTTCACATGTGGCTGAGCCCGTGTGGTTACTTATATTGATACGATCATTGAGCTAGCTGTTGGATTTTCTCCTCGATTCGTCCTCCTCGCATGCGGGACCAAAAATTCGACGAAGAATTGTTTTCTTAAAAGTGTTCAATATCTGCTCGTCAATCAGCTTCATTTCTGCAAAACTGAAAGCTAGGAGCTCTGAGCCTATTTAATATGCCAAACCGAAGTAGCTGTGGGTTTCTAAGCTAAGTCTCCACGAGGATGCCATTTACTTCAGTGCCAACTCATTTCGTCTTATTTTCAAATGCCGTAAAAGTCTATGACAGCGCGCTGGCAACGACCGAATAAGTCGCTGTCGTCTTCGTACCCCAGCAGCTGAACAGGTTTGTTTAAAATAATGCGTACCGAGTTAACACTTACCCTGTGCACTATCCGCTTCTGCACTAGATTTAAGAAATTACATGACATTGCATCTCCTTCCCGAAATCCAGTACGCGTTTGGAATTTTCCCGGATCCCAGATTCAGCCAGCGCCTAGTTGAGCTCAACACGATGAATGCCATTATATGCGGCTTTGAAGTCCATGAAGAGATAGTGAGTCTCAACTTGGAACTTTTTGGTCTTTTTCAGGAAATTTGCGTGATCTTCGATCTCTCGGGCCGGAAGCCACACTGGTATTTGCCGATTCGTGTGTTGCAGAAGGCCTTGAAAAATTTACACATTAAGTGGGATTGGATCGTATATGCGAAATAAATTAGAGTATTTCCACATAGAAACGAGCATCTTGAAGATCTAACAAATGGAACTGATAGTCCAGCTATCGGGCATGTTTTCATCTATCGATACCTCGTTGATGATTTGGCGCGCGTATATGTACTTTCAAAGCCTCACCTCCATTTTCGAAAAACTTCGCCACCAGCCTTGTCGTTCTTCTGTTTTTTGATTATTTAGCCAACTTCTTCTATACCGGGAAGGGTTACCTGCTTCATTGATTAGAAGCGGGATTTTTTCTTGCCCAATCACTGTTTATTTGACGAACATTATGTAGCTTGTGGTGTTAGCTACATTTTGATACCTTAGAAACCGGACGCTCTATATTAAATCATCTAATTTTTGGGGCCAAGATTTTACTGATGTTATTACTGATGTTTCTATCGGCCCTCCTTCAAACCTTGCCTACAACTGAACCTACGATTGGCTTTCAGACCGAATTTTCCGAAGACCTTCATTGAACTTAGAAAAACCATTTGATTTGCTAAGCCTGTTGACTCTCCGTTTATTAATGTGACTTGCGCAAATCAGTGAACTTCTTATTCGATCCCGTTTTTTACAGTATCTGATACATCGCCCAATATACGAGTATACGTCTCAGGTACATTTTATGATATCTGGGAATTCTGTCGAATGCCTTTCCACGTCGATAAAGTCCACATGCAAATCCTTAGAAGCTTAGCAATGTTTTTTCATCAGTATTCGGAAACTGTGAATCACCCCAGAAAGCCGCATTGACTAGGTCGCATAGAGCAAATGGAGGAGAATGCTCCAGGCAAACCCATATGGAAAAGTTTAAGCGCATACGGGGTGACCAAGTCGACTCATCAAATACAAATTTACCGCGTATACCACTAAGCTCACTGTTAAATTCGAGATCAAAGAGGCCACTGTATCTTGATAACTTTTGGAGAACTTCCTGAAATTCGTAACCAAGTGATTCTACGATTGAAACATCGATCCAAAATGCCCTTAAAATATTTGATAACATACAAAACGAATAGTACAAATCAGATAAACTCTACAGTTCTTCTCATTACTTTTGCGCTGGCTTTATAAAATCAGTTACATTCCTTAGGGCTCCTGCAACTCCAACCAATATCAATCTTCGGCGATTCATCCAGGCTCACTCACTCACATACTGCTGATTAAGAAACTCAAGAAAACTTATTAAACTTTCCTTAATTATGACTATGAGTATACATAGGGCTATATGGGAAGACACGCATCGGTGTGTTATATACCAAAGTCAATTCCGACGAGCTCTATCCATCTACTTCGTCGTCGTCGTTGACATCGCACGAGAAGCCCTTTACACCCCATCCGACCCACGAAAATTCCAAAGTCAATGAAAGGAAAGCAATGAACGAAGAAAACAAAATGGAACAAGAAAGGAAAAACATTCATTGAACAGGATCCATTACAGTTTCCATTATACCCACTCATTGTCCCGAATGAAATTACAGAGCATCACTTTCTTTCCTAGAGCATCCATCTTGATGCACCCATCATTCTGCCCGCCATCGAGCGCAATTTCTTGCCTCCATATCAAAACTTTCTATGTACGAATACATAAGATACTTCTGGCATCCACTCAATGTACAAATAGTACGTACTCGTACTCTGCTACCATTCCAGCATACGGACGAGGACCATGAGGATGACTATTTTATGACAGAAACTTTGCAATACCAGAGCACATCTTGTCGTGGGAAAAGACAACGACTACACTGTCGACGAACGATAGATGCTCGACGAACAAAAATGAGGACGGGATTCGAAAGCGATGAGTTAGCAATGCAAACAAAGTTGAGTTTTGAGGACAACAATCCATTTCGATGAGCATTTTAAATTCACTTACACCTGTAATAGTAGTTTATGTTTTATCAGGAACTCCGCGCCAAAGGCCAGATTCAATAAAGTGGAATAAACAGATGATGTCAACGATGATCCTTCTATCACAGGGAGTGCTATTCCAAAAAGCTTAGAGTATTGCCTTCCTATATCGAATCTGATATTCGATTCACGAAAAAAGCATCGACACGAGTTTTGAAAATTTGTTTGGTTTTGAGAAGAAAAATTGTTTGCACGTGAGTGATGATCTGTGTATCTATGTATTCATATCTGTGTCAGAGAGTACGTGCCACAACATTTTTGTCAAATTGTTGCAACACTCGTATACTACATTATATTCGCTAGCTGTCAAGCACAATTTTTCTTGTTGTTTGTTTGATGTTGTTTCGACACCACCGATAGATTTAACTTTCACGGAGCAGATTTATGCCATATTTTATGAAATCTCACACTGGTTGCGGATACTGATGTTCAATAATGGTTGTAAGTGGTTCAATATGTAGCGGTGGAAAGATGATATGAATTTTAGCTGTACTAAAAAGTATCTTTTTGCATTCTGAGAAGATGGCAAACAGCACTATGCACTGTACATTGACAGAATTTTAAATCTATTGGTATGATAGCACAGCACTCGTTGGTATTGTGATTCGTTAATGGGATGCAGTACAGCAAATACTATTCTCCTCTTCTCTACCGAATTTCCATCCGCTTAATCCTGTTCGGACTTCTAGCTTTTTAAATGCTTTCAAATTCCACAGCCAAATCATTTCCTCCCAACTTAATACGCATGTAGTTGAGGATCTGGTTGATGGTTCGTGTGGTCTATTTTTATTGCCTTGGTTCACTTGGGAAAGCATGTGTTACCAAAGTTTTTCTTAAATTACCATCCCCACCACAGTCCCAAATATGGATTGGTTCCTTGACTGTTAAAAAAATGATTGACTGACTCAAACCTTTAACATTGATTTATGCATACCCGCATTACAGGCCTATTTTGAACTTTTCATGATATCAGGCTTGCTCGAAACGATTTTCTATCAAATTTGGGTAGTTGTCAATCTATGCGGGGAGCATGACACATTTAATTCGGGAAATGTACATAGATAAATGTATCTAGCGCGAATTATGTATTTTTTTTATTTATTTACTAGCTAATGTATCCGCTTCGCAGCGTATTTAAAATTATTCTCTTTCTAAATCTTTTTTTTTCTTGTAACACATCAAGTAATGGATAGCTTTTTCGAGAAGAAAATCATCTTAAGTATTTTTTGAATTTGGATAAGGATGAATAGATTGTTAAATGAATTCAGTTTGATTAAAAATTCTTGCCCATTGAAGATAAGCTCATTTGATGTCTGCGACTAACAGAATGAGAATACATATCAAACTCAAATGCGAATGTATACTTGACCAATATAATATATCTACGTATGTACTCGTACATATATATATGTAGGTTTGTCTGAACAATGATGCAAGACATTTTTTCTCAACATTCTTTTCTATTTTTCTACATAGTCTCCTTGTAACTCTACACACTTCTCCAAGCGATACTCCCATCTCTCTAACCCGTCCAAATAAGTAGTACTTGGCGTTTTTCTCTGCAAAATAATTGTTCACGTTTGATGAAAATCTCTGTCCTCCGAGCGCAGTTTTTAGATGAGGGAACAAAAAGAAGTCGCTTGGAGATAGATCTGGTGAATACGGCGGGTGGTCTAGCAGTTCAAACCGTAATTCACGGATTTACGCCATGGCAACCGCTGAGGTGTGAGACGGCGCGTTGTCTTGGTGAAACAGGATTTTCGTTTTCTGCAAATGTGGCCGTTTTTCCACAATTTATGCCTTTAGCTTGGCAAGTAATGATGAGTAGTATGCTTCTGTAATGGTTTTTCCTTTTTGAAGATAATCGATTAAGATAACTCCTTTACTATCCCAAAAAACAGTCGCCATCACTTTCCCAGCCGAAAAAACTGTTTTTTGCTTTTTTGGAGCCGGCTCGCCCTTTGCAGTCCACTGTTTTGACTGAATTTTTATTTCGGGCGTATAATGGTGTATCCAAGTTTCATCTACAGTAATTAATTCGCGCCAAAACTCGGATTTATTGCGCCTAAACTGCGCCAACAGAGCGTTGGAAATGTTCATTCGAACACGTTTTTGGTCTAACGTAAGCAAACGCGACAGCCAAAGCGCGGACAGCTTTCTTATGCCTAAATCTAAGCAAACACGTTCTTTGGACATTTTTATAACCTCTAATATCTCCCTCCCTTTAATTCGGCGGTCGTCTAACACCATTTGGTGAACTTTAGAAATGTTATCGTCAGTGGTTGCAGTTTTTGGACGTCCCGAACGTTCGTCATCACCCAAGCTCTTACGGCCACGTTTAAATTCAGCTGCCCAAAATTTCATTATGGTAAATGATGGTGCAGAGTCCCCATACACAGAGTCCAACTCATTTTTGATTTGCGTAGGCGTATTGCCCATCAAAAACAAGAATTTAATAACAGCTCGATGCTCAATTTTTTCTATTTTCACAAAAAAACACTCACATAACACTCACAAACGACTGTCAACTGAAAACTGCGCGTCCAAAATAACTGAAACTTCGGTAAGTAACTGGCAAAAGATGCACAACTAGCATTCACTAGCTTTTATTGACAAGTGCCGCTATCTTTACATTGGTATTCTTGTAATGAATGCGTCCTCATTTGTGCCTCGTCCTGCTATAATACTAAACATCTGCATTAACTGATGCGGGTCTGTGTCGACAGATTTATAAAGGTGAGGGACACCTTTATTGGTGTTCAAAGGAAAGAGTGATTTTCTCAGTTAGTTCCGGAAATGTTTCATTTCTAATGCGCAGAATTGTTGCTGCAAATATTCCGTTCTGCTGACTTCGAACTGACCAATGAGCCACGTGGACGACCGGAGACGAAGGTGGATAACGACGTTCGAATCAAATGCAGCCCAAAGTACACACAATTTATAGCTAATGTTTGATGTGTCGAAGAAAACAATATTGACGCATTTGGCTCAAATCGGAAAGGTAAAAAAGTGAGTGCCGCATGATGGGTGGGTAAACGATGACCAAAAAGGCCTTCGCCTCGAAAAGTTTATCTTTCGCTCCTTTCTCACAACAATAATGAACCATTTTTGAATCGAATTGTGACGTGCGATGTGAAATGAATCCTTTACGACAAATGCAAGCGTTAGTCGCAGTGGTTGTATCAAGATGGAGGACCGAAACTCTGCCCGAAACGAGACATCGACCAGTAGAAGCTGATGGTGACTGTTTGGTGGTGATCCATCATAGTTTCATGAAACCGGGCGACTCCATCACGGCGGATGTCTACTGTAGTCAACTGGAGGAAATGATGCGGAATCTTGCGATTAAACAGCCGAGACTGGTCAATCGATCGAACCCAATCCTCTTGCACGATATTTTGCGACCACACACTGCACGAATGACTGTGGCAAAGTTGCAGGAGCTTGAGTTGGAAACTCTCCGTCACCCACCATGTCCACCCGACATTGCACCAACCGCTTCCCACTTCTTTCGGAATTTGAACAATTTGTTGGTAGGAAAAAAATCCAATTTCCAACAAGCTGTGGAAAGTGCCTTCCTGCAGTTCATCGACTCTCGTGATCCAGGTTTCTACAGCAAAGGGATAAACGAACCACCGCTGAGCTGGCAAAAGTGTGTCGATAATATGGGCGCGTACTTTGATTAAAAATAATAAGTTTAAGCATAAAATAAAACCGATTGAAAATTCACTTCCCATGTATTCATTTCATACTTCACAGCCTAATACTTCAGCATTGAAACCGTTCTCTAGGTGGACTATTATGTTTTTTGAAGTAGTTATTTTTTCAATGAATTGCCATAACAAGGATTTCTTTAAGCAAGCATTTACTTCGTCTGCTCGAGTGAGTAGCGTCGTTACTCCTCCAAATGGCGCATCCATCGATCCTAAGTCTTTTAATGTTCCGTCAACAGCTTCTAGCAACATTTTGTGAGCCATAGTACATTCATGCCAGACGACTATGAAGTTTCCTGTAACAGCTTCGCCTTAGCGCTTTGCTTATAAATATTGCAAACCGAATTACTGATCTACGCATTCCTTAGTTTGAATGTGCTGTTCGTCCACCTTGCAAAAGAGTTGCGGCAATACCAGAAGGTGTAACCGCATTGGCAACTTTTTCCGAGGATCTTATTTTTGCTAAAATTAAATCAATTGAAGATGTTTTGTATATCCCTTTTTGGTTTTGTTAAAAACGATATTGAATACCAATTTTTCCTCCACAGTCAATCACCGTTCGCATCTATTCACACGTTGCGGAAGCTTTTCTCTGTTGTATGAGGTTTCTCTAATGAATTCAGTCCTCAGTACTGAGTTTCCATTATTGCGATCGTTTGGCAGCGGAGGCCCAAAATCAGTAATACTTTTACTACTCATTGATTGAACTATTTGTTCAAAAAGAATCAAAGCTTCATTGAATGAATATTTCTCACGCGATTAAAGATGTCTTCGGGCACATTTTTTTCAAACTGCTGTCAAGGGCTCAATGGTTCCGAAACATTGCGAAAAAAGTAAAATCACTGCCAACAGGTGATGTAATGATTTTTTTTTAAATTAGCGCGCGCTCAAGGGGTTAAAGTACCCATAAAATGTTTGCACACAGGGCGGGCGAAGGAAAGCTAGGCAGGAAAGAAAGAGATGTACCGATGCATCTTCGATTTGAATGTTTCCATAAGCGAGAAGTACGGCTTATGAAAGAATCACGATATTTCAATGTACGTCGGAAAGTAGACTTGAGGGTAAACTGATGAGCATTCATAGCGAGACGGTTGTTATGGTTAAAGGTTCCGAAGGGCGGAATGCTACTGGCAATTTCAACGGGGCACGGGTGGAGCAAGATGAGACAGGGGACACAGGGTGATATTAGCATCACCTATGAGTTTTATCGCACGGTTTTGAGTCCTATCTCAAAGAGATTTTTGGCGCACCTGACCAGATATGGACATTGTACTCCAATTTTGACCGGATGAATGCTTTATATATTGTGGCCAGATCAGAGGGGGTAAAATACTTCTTACATCGTTTGAGGAAACCTCGACATTCCGCAGAATTTTTGGCGACATCAGGTATGAGATCATTTCAACGTAGTCATTGACACACGTATCAAGAATAGAAAACTTTTCGGTTTCAATGATGCAAGTGCTATTCAGGGATAATGCCTGGATTTTTGGATTTCGCTTTAACGACAGCAGACAGAATTGTGTTTTGGAAGCATCAAATTCGACTCTGTTGATTGCTCCTTGGTGATGCTGTTTACATCGGAATTTAATGAGCTTAACATACGCTGTGGTTTCCGTTCTACAGCCGAAAAACAAGGACGTGAGTCCGGGAACGAATATGAAAAGCATACAATACTGTTGCAAGACAGAGAAATCATTAATGAGGATTAAAAAGAGTGTCGGAGACAGAAAAAGGCCCTGCGGCACACAAGCATTTCTTTTGTGACCATCGGACTTAAAACCGTCCAACACAACTTGGAAAGGTAATTTCTAATTTATTGAAGAACAGAATCATCGATCCCAAAAGCACGCATTTTCGACAAAAGAGCTTGATGCCAAACTCTGTCAAATGACTTATTAAGTGCAACTATCTTGTTTTCACCAGATTGATGTACGCTTTGGTTCCACTTTTCGATGAGAAATGCCATCAAATCACCAATGGCTTTGTTGCTATGAAAATGACTGCCGGTCATTGAGAAATTTTCGGGTTTGGAGATTTCGCGAGCTTACGAATTCCTTGACCTTCATCTCCAGCTCGTTGGTGTCACGCGGAGGACTTGAGAATTCAGAGGATAACGTTTCTGACAGTATTCCTCTATATTTTGGGCAGTCAGTTTTCCGATAATTCCGGAGTGCTGGTTGGCTGGGAGGAGCATCACTCAGGCTGGATTAGGTGTATCTGTGGTCTGAAAAAGAGTGTTCAGACGATGCTATCCAGTTCGTTAGTATTTGATTGATGTCGGAGACAAGAGTGATATCCAACACTTCCTGTTGGTTTCTTGTTATAAAAATGGGCTCATTGCCAATGTTGCAAACAATGAGGTTAGTACTTGAAATATAGTAAAAAAGTGACTCACCTCTATCTTTGATGTCGGTACTGCCCCATACCGTGTGATGAGCATTAGCGTCGCTCCCGATGATGAGGCCAGTTTTTTTTCTTCCAGCTTCCAGGACCACCCTTTCTAGGTTATCACCAGAGAGAGGGCCCACATAATCATGGCCAAGGTATGCCGATGCCAGCCAGTAGGAGCCTTTCGCAGTCTCTAGTCTGGCAACGGTTAAGTCGGGGTCTCTGAGATTAGGAAGTAAAAATGGATTAAGGCTACGTTTCACTAATATACAAGTTCTAATTTTATCTTTGTCACTTGTATAGAGCGGGGTGTATATTGGTGTCCTAAGCCCACGAAACACTCCTTCTGCCATCCATGGTTCCTGGATTAGGATAAGGTTTTATGCGTTTTTGGAGAGAGTGCGGCCGAAGCCTTTTTGAGTGATGGAGATTAATCTGGAGGAACTGTGTCATTTCTACAATTTACCAAAGTAGCCCCCACTACGGTGGTGTTCAAGTCCTCCGATTCTGAAGTTGTGCTCAAGAGGTGATCTTCTTCCTCTGATCGCATAGGATCTCTTTTTGTGTCGTCGTCGGTTTCCATTTCCGGAAGAACGTCAGAAGAGCAGACCGACGGCTTAATTGTCGCCTTGGATAGATTGGAGTGATCGCTATCCATTTCTGGATAGGATATCAATGCTGCAAAGTTGTATTTGGACCCCCAAACCCCCGTTAAAGGATTAGGAGGTTGCTTATCAGCATCCAGCTCATCCTTTTTATAAAGCCTTAGATGGATTGATTCGAAACCGAACCTAATCATGCCTTTAGTCTGCGTAAGAGGGTTAAGGAATTCCTTGTTGATCACGATCAACGCGCATCTACAATATAAGAGCAACCTAGTTCTTCCAGTTTCGCGACTTTCCCAGTCATGACTCAGAAGGGTCGGGTTGCTGAGCCTGATGATCTCCAGAATGTTTTCTGGGGAGAAGGGTCCTGCTGGGATCCAGGTGCGAGTTCGGGGTATGCTAGATATATCCTCCTTAAACACGACCTCGAGTTTTGCACCTGGCCAAATCTCTCCTAATCCACCTATGGCCGTGGTGAAAAGATCGAGAGATCTTTGATTGGCACATGCTATAAGTCTGACGTGGCCTTGCTGCCAACCAGCGTTGCTTGTGATGGGAGGTGGTCCGGGGTTTTCCCGCATGATGGCCAAGAAGTTGCTCGAAAGATTTAACTTGACAAACTGCCACCGTTCAGGTGTTATTTATTCCTCGGCATCATTCCTCTCGATTACAGCGATCATTATTTTGTCATTTAGGACTTTGCTGAAAGACCTCAGAAATGTGCTGCTGGCTGGCCCAGTGGTTTCGGTATTTTAAGTTTTGGGCCTCTTGGGAACCGACACGTTTTCCTCCAACGATCTATGGCGTTTGGAACAGTGGAAGCAGTAGTTAATCCGTCTTTTAGAATGTTGTTAGCCCTCTCAATCTTGCTCTTTATATCCGCACTTGTCTCAACCTCCAGAATGGATCCGAAATTTTTGATCATGCGTAAAGCATTTCGACGTTTTTAGTAGAGCGCCTTAGGTGGGGAAGGAAGTGATAGGACCATGGCTTGCCACAGTCTTAACACCCCTTGAAGATTTGGTTTTAGGCTCGTTGCTCTTGCCTTTAGAAGATGGTGCTCCATGGCCTGCCACATTTTTAACTCCGCTCGACAACGCAGGAGCCTTGCCTGTAGTCAGTGCAGTCACCGTTCTACCGTCCGGTGTTAAAGGAGTACCAGCCTCTGGTTTTGTTTTTTTTTTAGATTATTTCCATAATATAGTCCCACGAGTAGCGTAGAAAGGATGGACTATCTGTACAGAGATCCACTGTATACAGATAAGGCTAGCTAATCAGGAGGTCGCAAGATATCCGGATACTCCTTTACCGACTGAAACATTGTTAGAGATGCTGGGTCCTCAGCCAGATTGTTCGTCGGCATGACACCTTGATCCAGCCCAGGGGAAAAAGGGGTGGTTGGGAAGGTGGAGGGAAGGTGGAGGGAAGACGGTGGGGGCATGCTTTACTTTCAGAACTCGTCTGGAGAATTTCTCAAGATTCATTGACCCTACTCAACCTCTACAACTCGACAAGCTCGATGCTTGCGGTAGACCTTCAAGTCGAAATGTTTTACCTTTTGTCGGATAACTATTCTATGTTCTTAAAAAAACACTCCAATCTTCTAAGTAAGGCATATTTCTTTTAACGAAATATACCACCGTACTCTTAGAAATTTGTATACGGAAAACAAAACCTTATCATCCGTAGTTTTTCTCTTAATCATCAATAATTCCACGAGATTACCTGAGCTAAAACAGCAAATTGGTGCTTGTTGAATTTCTGAGAACACTCAACGTGTGCTTTGAAACGAAATCCACATGGCTCATCTTTGTGCCCTTCCGATATAAAAAGATTAAAAAACCAATTTCGTTTTTTAAACAATACTGCCTTTATTAATTACAAGTTTTATTTGCGAAGGTTTTCTTGTTGTTAGCTGCCGATGGTAATGCGAATTCAAGACTAACTGCATGTTTTTAAACATAGTCTAACTCAAGCTCCAACTCCATCTCCTCACGAACATGGTCTTGGAGAGAGAGCTGCGGTAATCTTTAGTTGTTCGCAACATTTGATCTTTGGTTGCTAAAGACCAGATGTTGCGACGAATAATTATGTTGCACGGGGGTTTCTCTAGGGTCATATTTATTATGTGACAATATACAATTTTGTATTGGTACTGAGACAAATGTATCGATCATCGTTGAGGTCTGGCTGTGGCTACAAGAGAATTATGTCTCACTGGGTTAAATATTTCCTTGATAGCCATGTTATCCGTAACTAAAACAAGTTCATGGCCATAAATATACGTGTGGAGTTTTCTTTACCGCAAAAATTATAGCTAAAAGGTTTGAGAATAGTTACGTTCAGATGCATTTAAAGTACAAGGTGCGAAAAAAAGTGGTTTTTCCATCCCTTCTACTAAATGAGCTAAAAAAGCTCTCCCTTCTACTGGACATCCGTAAGAACCACAATTTCTTTCCTCGAATCGTACAATTTTAAAACACTTCTTTTTAATAAAGACTCTTTGCATTTTATGAATGCATTCTCATATTCTCAACCCCTCACTAGAGAGTGTATAACCAAAAAACTTAATGGATTTTTTTGAGAACTTACATTTTGCTAAATCTACTCTGACGTTGTGATTACTTAAACGTCGCATTACTTCAAATAATAAAGCAAAATATTCATCCGCCGTTTCCACCCCTATTATAATATCGTTAATTTAACTTCTTACCCGCTTCAATCCCAGCTAAATCCTATCCATTATGGATTAAAAGATACCCGGCGCACTACTAACGCCAAGAATAGGACGCGTAAATACAAATAAACCTTTAAAAGTAAGAGTAATTACTTAGATGCGTCATTTGCGGCAACTTGTAGGTAAGCACTCGAGAGATCTATGACGTAAAACACACAACATCCCGAATATTTCTTGAATCTTTGGAATCGGATAATACAATACGTGGTACAAATACATTTATTTACCGTAACTCTATAGTCGACACATATTCCAATGGAACCATCTTTTACTGGCACTATGACTATTGGACTGGCACACCGACTGATGTCGACCTTCTCTAAAATTCCTTCGCTTACTAAACGGTCCTGTAGTTCCTGTTCCAACTTATCTCTAGGCGTGCCTATATGCCATATGAAAAATTGGAATCGCGTCTTCTTTTAAGACAATATCTGTCTCAAAACCAGTTATTGTTGTCTTCAAATTCGAGTCAATAACAATCTGAAACTTAGCCTTAATCTCTCTAATTACATTTACCTCATCCGTAATTTGACCAGTAGTTACACAATTTTCAAAACCATTCCCCCAGTTTGGAAAAAGGACCTCAATTCAATTACGACACATTGAACTTGATTTCAGAGTATCCCCCTTGACAACTATTACTGATAAAGTAAACCTCTGACCAGCAAATATCACCTCAAAGCTCATGACTGCCAATTCTTCAATTTTACTACCTGCAACTGATGCAAGATTCGATTTTTTGCTCACTAACTTATATTTAGAAAAAATTAAATTACATGCCAACAGATGGTGTGGAGGTTGGCTATTAATTACTGAATTCAATGTGGTTGATCTTTTTGACGGATGTCATACAATCTTTGGCAACATTTCGTAAAATTCGTGAATTTTTTGGTCAACATAATCGCCTTAGTGAGTCCGGAAATCGTGCAATGGTGGAGAGTTTTGAAGAAACTGGTTCGGTATCGGGCCAAACTCCATATCGTCATGCTCGGCCACCGCGTACACGCCAAAACATCACCATTTTGAGCGAAAGCGTTCAAAACCAGCCAGGCACCTCAACTCGTCGCCGAAGTCAACAATTGGGCCTCACTTATGGCACTTTACGGCGAATTTTAAAAGTTGTTCTTCGTTTGCACGACTATAAAATCCAAATTACACAACAATTAAAGCCATTGAATCATCTACAATACGACGTTGCCGATTTGTTAACTAACTGTTGGACCGGCAGGACAATTTGTCGTCGAAATTGATCTTTCCCGATGAAGCCCATTTCTGGATGGATGGGTACGTAAATAAACAAAATCGTCATTTCTGGGGACCGGAAAGCCCATAAAAGATTCACGAAAAACCAATGCACTCGAAAGAAGTCATTGCATGGTGCGGATTATGAGTTGGCGGCATCATTGGCCCTTACTTTTTCGAAGATGAGCCTAGAGAAACAGTTACAGCGAATCGAGAACGTTATCGCAACATGTTGATTGGCTTTCTTCAGAATTGGATGAATTGGGTCTGGACGATTTTTGGTTTCAACAGTATGCTACTACCGCCCACACAAACCATTAATCAATTAATTTATTGCGTACGAAATTTGAAGATCGCATTATTTCGATTAGAGGAGAAGTTGATTGGCGTCCTTTAGACTTCTTCCTGCGGGGTTATTTGATGAGTAAGGTCCATGCCAATAACTCAACGATAATTCAGGATCTCAGTCACAACATCTAAACTGAGATTGCTGCCATTGACCCTCTCGTGTCATCGATAATTTTGACCTTCAGATGGTCGCCTGCAACAGAAGCCGTGGTGGTCACATGACTGATGTTGTGTTCCCTTCATAATTGCGATATTGATTTCACAGTAAATGTGTGTTTAATTGAAAACTTCCACACTAGCTGTTGGTTCACCGTTTAATTGATTCTGCTCCAATATCTATTCCCATATTCAAGACTTTTCCATTGACAAGACAATTACACGACTTTTTTGAAGCTGACTGTTAGTATTTGTACTGCCGACGATGACGTTCGTCGTACACATGATAAAAATTTGACCTTTTTTGCCACATACGAAATACTCCCAATTAACTACTCGGCAATCACAGTGCGCTGGTCTCCCGCAACGTTGGCACTGACTAATTCTATGATTTACTGTACGGGGATTTGATGACGATGATGATGTGGTGAGATTAGTCTGCTTAGAATTGGGATATTTGGATTTTCTCTTATTGTAATTCTGCTTGTTTGACCTGTTGTTGTTAGACATGAAGACACCATGTCCTTGAGCTGGTAGTTGGACCTATGATGAGGCTCTTTCCGTTGCTCAAAGGTAAGACTATCATCTTCCAGCAAAGTTTGTTGAATTCTTTCGTGTCTCAGGCCGACAATAACACGGTCTGAGAACTGATCGTCCAAAATTTTTAGCGTAATATACCACCAAAAGTTTGATCCGGAATTTATTCCGAAAATTAAAAATACAAGTTTTTTTATCTAAATCTATATTTTCCCTTTCAAAGTAATCCCCATTGACTGCAACACACTTATGCCAGCGCTTGATCAGTGCTTCCTACGATTTTTCCATTACTTCCTCTCGGGTGCTGAAACGTTTTCTAACTCGATTGAACAGAAAGAAGTCACAGGGAGCCAAATCAGGTGAATTAGGTGGCTGTTGGATGGTACTCGTATTTGTTGCATTTTTCGTCAAAAAATTACGAATAATGATGGCACTATGCGACGGTGCGTTATCATGGTGTAAAATCCACGAGTTTTCTGCCCAAAATTCTGGTCTCTTTCGGCGAATTGCTTCACGCAAACGTCTCATAATGCCCAAATAATTCTCTTTGTTTACTCTCTGGCCTTCTGGCTAAAATTCATGATGCCCTACACCGTTGTAATCCATGAAAACCGTGAGCATTGCCTTCTTTTTTGACTGAAAACGACGTGGTTTTTTTGGTCTCGGCTCATTTGGTGAACGCCATTCACTTGCCTAATGTCTGGATTACGTGTCATACTCATAAACCCACGTCTCGTCTCCAGTAATGATCCTTTTGATGAATGTGGGATCGGATTCAGCCTCGCAAATCATATCTTTTGCGACGTCAACACGGTATCGCTTTTGCATGAAATTGAGGTCATTTGGCACCAACATTGCTGCTACACGACGGAAACTCAAATCATTAACCAAAATGTCTTGGACGGATCCATAGGCAATGTTCAAGTCCTCCGCTATATCTTTGATGATTAATTTGCGGTTATTGACCAACATTTCTTTTACTTCATCAATGTTTTCGTCGGTTTTCGATGTCGATGGTCTGCCACTGCGTTCATCATCTTCGACTGACTTACGGCCACTTTTGAATTTTAAATTTTTGGTGGGGGCTAAGGCCCCCATTTATTGGCTTAATACAAGCTTAATTTAACTTAAAAACTAGAACTAAAAACTAACAGAACGACTTAAGAGCTAGGGCCCAGGGAAGTGACGGAGGACATCTTGTTTGGGACGAGGAGTGATCAGGTGGAAATCAAAAAGGGAGAGGTTTGAGTTGACCTTTCGGAGCATTCGGGAGATTGGTTCGTTGGAGCCATAAGAGGTGCGGTGGACCGGTAGATAGAAGAGTCGAGGACAACGTAGATTGCGGGGGTTGGTATTGAAGGAAATGGAGTTCAAAATGGATGCACAGTCGATGGAACCTGAGAGAAGTCGATGAATGAAAAGAATGTCAGCAGTATTCCTACGTTCTTCTAACGAATTCATACTTAGAAGTTTAAGGCGGTCCTGATAGGGAGGTAAGATTAAAGGGTCGTTCCACGATAGACCACGGAGAGCAAATCGGAGGAATCTACGTTGAATACCCTCGATTCGGGAAACATGAACCCGGCGAAAGGGGGACCAAGCTTGACTGGCATACTCAAGCAGGGGGCGAACAAAGGTAACATAGAGAGATCTGGTTACATACGGGTTAGAAAATTCCTTGGACCATCGCTTAATAAAGCCAAGTGATGAGTTAGCTTTGAGGATCATCTTATCGATATGCGAACGGAAATTAAGCTCACAGTCGAACAATATGCCAAGGTCTTGAAGAGACTGGACGAGGGGAATTGGTTGACCATATAGAAAATAAAGACGGGGAGGAGACGGGTTGCATTTACGTGAGAAGGTTATAGATTGACATTTGGCTATACTAAGTTCTAGGCAGTTTTTTAGGCACCAGATTGAAAACCGATCAAGGTCTTCTTGAAGAAGGGTAGAGTCATGAACCACTCGTGCCACTGGTAAACGACTGTTTTCTTTAGAGAATCGTTGCCGAAACACTTTTCCAACATTTCCAACGTTCGCGCACCATTAAATCCGTTTTTTACGCAAAATTTAATACAAGTTCGTTGTTGCATTTCTAAAATTGTAAAAAATCGCCAATACACACGGGGATAGATGTACTCTTGGCTACGTAACTTTTGCAAATGTCAAGCTATGACGTTAAGATTTAGAGGGAAACAGATTTTCCAACTTACCAAAAGAAAAAAAAACAGAACTCATATCGGAACTATGAGAACGCCACACGGTGGTGTCCCCCGGGAACTTTTTGATCAAGGTGGTATCCTCCTATTTTTATCTCTGGGGAAGAGCTTGTGGTTGTTTGCTCGGTGATGACCGCATCGTGATCGGTGAGTGTCCTTGTTTCTGGTTTAATATTGTAGAAAAATTGTCAAAAAATCACGGAAATAGCATTCGTAGGATTTTACTTTATGGACTCCCTCTGTTGCTGGACGACACGTTCCGCCCTTTTATTGGGTTTTGTTTGAAATTGACTGCGCAGTAAGGCGATGTTCTCCATAAGTTTGTTCTCGTTGGGAATTGCCGACTATATTAGATTTGCCAACAGCTCGTACATAGATTTCCCCATACTTCCAATAAAGTATGTGTTTTCATCTTCATATTTTATGGCGTTTAGCTTAAAGAAGTTAATTAAGCGATTTTCGTAGTCCTTGAAATTGTCTCCTATTTCGTATGGTTCGACGTAACCATTGAGTTTTGATATTTTGCAGGTGGACACTTAGTGTTTTTTCCTTTTTTCTTTTTATGCTTGTCGCCAGCTAATGTGATATCTTTGAATAATTGCCCTAATACACGGGTTTCCCTTTACTTAGCATTATTTTTATTTTATAAACGAGTTCTTAAAACTAGAGCAATTATGCAAAAACGTCTGTCTATTGAGCCGACTTAACATCCAGTGACGAAACAAAAATGTATTATTGAAACACAATAGTTTATGTGTATTTTACTTTATTTTATTTTCAAGGGAAGCAATACAAATAAATTTGTATCGTCAGGAGAATAACGCCGGGGTACTATGCCCATATGGCTGTTATAGATTGTGCGAGTTACAAATAAATATTTACTATACAAAAATGTACATTAATGGCTAATTTTTAAAGTGGGAACTTAAGCACGTTATTTAAATTGAATTATGTTAATCCTATGTTGAGCTTGAAGTGGGAACAGGGTTGATGTTTCAGGGGGTACATATGGATTAAGTAGTTCTTCCAGCTTTCGAACGTTGTTTGAGAAATGTTGTCTTGTGATTTGGCAGCTTTGGAGTATGTGATATACGCTGCGAATTTCATTGCATGAATCGCAAACTGACGGAGACTCCTTTTTATACAAGTGGGCTTTATTGAACATCGTGTGCCCTAGTCACGAAATTTCGTAAGGAGTTGAGTCCATACAGCTATTGCAAATGGTGGCAAGGTGTACAGAAGAGGCATTCTAATGGCTCCACGGGCGCCTTCGTCTGCTTTTTCATTTCCCGGAATCCCAACATGTCCAGGTGACCATATTAAATGAATTCTCGGGTAATTTGAAGACATAACAGCTCGAAGGCTCAGGATGATGGGAGATTTGCTTTTGTTGTTTCGGATACTGCGAATGGCGCTTAGGGAATCACTGCATATAGCTGTCTTTTCCGTTCTTGATTTTGCAAATTCAATTGCCTCCGCTAATGCCATTACTTCTCCAGTGAATGAGTTTTGATTGGGTGTGGTTAGTTGTTGCGAAATCAACCTGTCACAATTACGGTCCAGCCTGTAGATGCAGTAACCAGTTACTCCATTGTTGCAGGAAGTATCAGTGTATAAGACACAATCAAATTTGCCGGTAGATATTATTTCAGCAAATTTCTTTCGGTATACTTCCGCTGGTGTATGTTCTTTTAGTGTACTGTCCAGAGAGGTGTTAACTATCTTTGTTGGGAACATCCAGGCTGGTTTGCTATTGTCATAATTGGTGGGCATTGGAGTAGCCGTGTTTGTGAGAAGCTTCAAGGAATTGTAGAGCGCGCTTTTGATTTTACTTTTTTTAACCATAATTCTGCCGTTCCTACATATTTGATTTAGCGGTTGTTTGCAGTCCATGAGACTTCTTACAGTAATTTTAACCTGAGCGATCATTTTCATATCTGCAAAGCTTGGAGTGTTAATTTCTGCTAACAGAGCGTCGATGGGTGTAGAGGGTAGTGCACCAATTGCAGCACGTAATATGGCGTTTATTTTTATTTGTACCTGGTTGTCGCATCCTTTAGTCCAGTGTGAATATATGGTTAGACCATGTTGCATAGCTCCTTTAATTAGGACTTGCGCTATGTCGATGGTTGTGTTGGTGTGCGGTCCTTTGTGTTTGTTGCAGACTATTTTCATTAATTTATGAATTTTTCTCAGTTTTTCTGTTACTACTTTCGCATGTGCATTCCACTTCCAGGATTTAGTGCAAGTCAGTCCCAAGATTCTTGCTTTGTCCAGAAGAGATAGGGTCACATTTCCGATTTTGACTTGTGTGTTGGTGCAGTGGCGTTTTCGACATATAAGCAATGCTTCCATTTTGCTAGTTGGTAACTTTGCTCCCGAATTTTCGCACCACTTAAGTGCTTTTAGTAAGCTTCGCTCTAATGCGTCATTAACTTCATTTAGCTTTCCCGCATATGTTAGAGTTGCTCTAATGTGTTCGCTGATTGACTCGATGTCCACGAGTAGTGAGTCAACATACGCATTATATAGGGCAGTAGATATAGGTGAGCCCTGTGGATTCCCGTTATCAATAGGGGTAGATGCTGAAAAGTGTCCATTAACCCTCACGATGAAAACCCTATTCGACATAAATGAGTTGATTACTCTAAGGTAATTTTAATGAATATCCCGCTGATTAAGTTGTTCTATAATTCCGAACACAGTCCCTATCTCGAAAGCTTTCTCCAAATCCATGGACAAGAGAATCGAATGATTACGCGCGACCAACTCTGCATGCACTGCTTGGTCAAGCATGTGCAGCAAGGTTTGAGTGCCTCTTCCTTGTCTAAAACCATATTGGCCATGATTGAGATGTTTTTCTAGTGTCCATTTTAGCCTGTTCCCTATTATTTTTTCCAATAATTTGGACAGGACGGAAAGCAGAGATATAGGACGGAAACTGTCGAGGGAACGTTTGTCAGCATTGTGCTTGGGTATGGGAACCAAATGGGCCTTCTTCCATTCGTGCGGATGTACACTTCGTTCTAGAACGCTGTTATATAAGTTAATTAGTCTTAACATAGTTTTTACTGGCAGCTGTTTAATCATTTTGAATGATATTTTGTCCGACCCAGGTGTAGAGCCTTTAATTCCTCTAAGGGTTTCCATGACTTCGAGAGGAGTGATTGGAGAAATAATTTCAGGAGAAGTATGCATACTGAGGGGGAGGGAATCGATATTAAATGAGAGTTTTCTTCCGAGAACCTTATCGGAGAAATTTATTTTGGAGCTATATCCAGCCCATTTTTCTGCGAAAAGTTGTGTTATTTTCGAGGGATCAATAACGGTGGTGTAGTTACGAGTAACAGTGGTTATACCTCTCTGTGAAAGGTTCCCATTTATAGCTTTTATTTTACCCCAAATCGTTTTGGATTCCATGGATGGATGAAGAGAAGCTAGGAATTGTGCCCACGCATTAGATTTAGCTGCACGAACACTTCGCTTAATAATGGCATCTATGCGACGGTATGCAATGATGTTTTCAACGTTAGGGTATCTTTTTAATTTCAACCATGCCTTTCTTTTGTCTTTGGTCAAATGTTTTAGCTCTGAGTTAAACCAAATAGGTTGAGTAGGTCTGGAGGGAGGGTGTGTTGTTGGAATCGACGTGGCCGCAGCTTGTCTTATATTTTTTTTCATATTAGCAGCTTCTTTGTTGATATTCTGAGAAATTGGGATAAAATTGTCTGCCTGTTGGGCTTTCTCGGAAAATTTGACCCAGTTCGCTTTAGTTTCAATAAACCGAGGGTGAAATAGTTTTTGAAAAGCGAACGGAACAGAGGTCTCAATGAAAAAGGAAAATGGTCAAAGCCTAATAGATAATCATGAGTATTCCAACTAGCGCCGCATGCAACTGCAGGAGGGGCGAACGACAGGTCTATAGCAGTGAATGTGTTCCTGGTTGAAAAGTATGTAGGTGATCCATTGTTTAACAACACAAGATCAGAGTTTTGTAGCCAGTTTGCTATAACTGATCCAGCACTGGTGGTGTGCGGGGACCCCCATAAAGAGTTGTTAGCGTTAAAGTCTCCCAGCACAATACTGTGCGAGAGACGATTGGCAGCCAAGCTGAGATATTCCTGTGGGGACACCGAAAGGTCACATTGCCTATAAAGCTTTTGCAGCGTCAGAGGTTGAGAGAGGTTTATTTTGACAGTCAGAGTAAGGAAACCATTTGGCGATCAGGAGTTAGTGTGTGGAATGTCTGATTTTATTAATTTAGCGGTGCCATCTTTATTACGATTATGTGATTTGTTATTAAAGTAAGCTGTGTAATTTTTGTATCGAGTAGGATATCCAGGTTTTCAAGGTTATTGAAAAATCCTTGGATATTCCACTGAAGGATTTTTATGTTATTCTTATTCTTTAGTCTATCCATATCTTAGTTTGTATATATTTTTATTTAAATTTGTAGAGTGCTTATTGAAAATTTGGTTTTGCTTGATGAAGATTTGACTGTGGGGGTTTTCCTGTAGCTTGAATTATATTGTCGGAATAAGGTGATGAGGTAAGAAATGAGCTGTTGAATGTGAGAGTTCTTGAAATGTTATGTAGGTGCGTTAATGATTCAGACGAAGGGTGAGTTGATGGAAAAGGTATAGAACTGTTAGGTGTAATTGAAGAGAGTGTTGGATTGGGAATGGATTGTTTCGTGGGATCGGATTCCATTGTCATTTGTAAGTTAGTTGAAAATGAACGGGATATACCTTTTTTGTTGTTTTGTTCTGTGGTTATTGTAGTTGTGGAAATGGTGTCATTATTGGTATTGTTTGTTGTTATAGTTGTTTTCGGGATTATGTTGTTGTCAATTACATGTTTGGAACCTAGATGTTTAAGGGAAATCCTTTCCTTTATGATTTCTGCAAGGGGTTTTCTTGATGCGTTGGCTTGGAATTTAGGTTCGTACAGATGACCGGACTTCCTATATTCTTCTCTGGCTTCTTTTACGGTGCACCTTTTCTTTGTTTTGATTATTATTATGGCTTTTCCTTCAGAAAGGTGGGACAATTACTGTCTTTGGATGAGTGCTCATCAGTCATGCAATTGACGCAGTATGTTCTCTTGCATTCCTCTAGATGAGGCGAGAATTCTGCACAGGTGCCACAGATAGCAACTGATTCCTTACAATAATTTTTTGTGTGTCCTATACGTTGGCATGCCCTGCAAGACATAGGATTGGGATAGTATGGATCTACTTTTAATATCTGCCATCCGAGCTTGATTTATGGGAAGGGTTCTGGTGCATCGAACGTTATGATGGCAGCCCCTGTTGGTTTCATTATTCCGGCATCATTTTTGAACAATTTTTTAATTTCGGTGACTTTGAATTTTTTTAAAGAGTCTAAGATATCACTCTCTTCTAGAGAAATTAAATTGAAGGAGAATATACGACCTTGACATGAGTTAAGTGACTGGTGGTATTTAATTTCGACTGGAAAGTGGCCTAGCGATTTGCACTTTACAAACCGTTCAGCGATTAACCTGTTATTTACCTGAATGAGGAGGTCGCCATTCCTTAGAGCTTTAATTTCTTTGTACTGTGTGGAAACAGCAACAATGCCTTTGCCTATAATGATAGAATTACGATTTGCAAATGGGAGTCTTATCATTGTCGACTGGAGAGTTGGTTATGATACGAAATCGCGAGAAATCGGCATCAGCTTGTGATGGAACTGTCAATATTGGCCACTGATCACATGTAACATTGTTTCCTTTATTGTCTTTTTTTCTTTTCACTGCGTGATCAGAGTGCACTGGCTTGTTAGCATTCAAGCCATCGAACCGATTATGAGAGTTTACCGCCATACTGGCGGGAATTACTAACAACAATTAATGGGTAAGTTTTGTTTTTTTTTTTTACGCCGAGATTAGTATTGAGTGTACTTTTCACAAAAGAAAATAAACATATTACCGGTTCTGTGATCTAGTATATTCCTGTATTAAAGACGCGTGTTCCAAATTGCGCTGCGTCCACAGACCTGATTTTTTTAGTCTGATCGAGCTCTCGGAAGCCGTATATTTAAGGAATTCGTCTAAAGGGAGGAGGTTGAGCATTATGTCTAATGTAGCTTGAGGAGTGGGGCTTAACAATCCTGATATCGTGACACATGTTAGTCTTTGAACTTGTATGAGTGTGAGATCTAACTATGCGATTTCGCGGCTTCCCATCATACGAGCGCAATATAGGTAAGAATGGGTCTGACTAAGGCCATGTACATCCAGTGTATTTCAATATATGTATATGGTCCAAGTCTCCAACGTTTAGCAAAGGTTCTTTGGCATGTGTAGGATGCTCCTAATCCTTTTTCATTTCCTTCTTCGATTTTACGCTTCTAACTAAGTTTACTGTCTAGAGCGATCCCTAGATAATTTTAGGTTTCAGATGAAAGATGTATCCTAACACCGTTGATCTTGAGAAGATTAAAGTTTCCTAGCTTTCTTTTCTTACGAACAACACTAGTTCGGTTTGATGGATTTATCCGTAAACCGTTTTGTTTAGTCCATTTTGCAAGTGTGGTTAAGGTTGACTCTATTAGTTCACTGGTCGTTGAAAGATGTTTTCCTCCCACTAGAACGACTGACATAGTCGGCGTAGGCTACTGCCTTAATACTGTTCTATTTGAAACTTGTAAGGATGTCGATGAAACATAACACCAAGTGCTACTTCAAAAATACTTCGAAATGCTATGCTACTTATATTAGCATACTTACCCAAGGCAGTCCTCAAACAACCAGCCCACTTGAATTAAATTTTGTGAATGAGACGTACTGCAAGCAGTAAGATGTGTGGGGTTGTAGACTGTATCTCCTACCATTGACATTTTAGATTTTTCTTGTACGAATATTCAAATACTAAGTCTCCAATTCAGCTTTTAGAAAGATATCAGACCCAAATATTTAGGTATTCCGAGAAATGTCTGGCTTGCACCTGCTTGTCGAGATTGCATTATATCAGTTCCTTCAAATATAGGCCCTGCTGAGACCTTAGTAGGAATGTCATCTTTATAAGCAATTGCATTGCGCTTCCCTGTCTTGAGGCATGATAGTAAATCATTAACTACTAAGGTCCAAAGACGGAGTTAGGGTGCTGCTTTACTGATATAACTTCTGACAAATGTCAGACTGTGATTTCTTAGGCAGGTAGCCTAGTAAGTAAAATCTTCGGTGACTTACCGGGAGTTAACGTTATTAAAAGCACCGTCTACATCTAAATACAATTTTATTCCACTTATGGTGAAAGGATCGATGGTTTTGCAATTAACGTGCGCTGGGAGAAGTTAGGTATCACCTTTGTTCGTTTGTAAATATTGACAATTATTCAAGGGTTTTTAGAAAGGATCATAGTTGACTAAAGGATCTGCGATTTTTTTAACATACATGAAAAGTTTTTTCAGCTTTAAGCATCAAATCCATTTAAACCTACTTGTATCCTTATAACAGAAGAAGGTGGAACAGATGTATGCACTTACTTACTTAGGTAGCGCTACAGTTCGTGGTGAATTCTTTCAAATCTGATGTTAAAAAAGTTACATGATAGCACATAACCTTGCCTGAAATCTTTTCTTGATATCACAGGTGTTGGTTAACTCGTTACCGACCTTGAGGTAGCTGCATAGATGAACGAGTTGCAAAAGTAGACATGACTCTATATAGCTCGTCCCTATAAATGCGGTCATATGCGGCCTTAAAACGAAGAAAATACGGACTGTATGGATTTGGACTTCCTGAACTCTTTCCAAGATCTGTCGGAGTGTTTGAATTTCATCAACTGTGGGCTTCCTGGATGGAAATTACACTGACAGGAGCCAATCATGTTGTTAACGAGTGGTTTCAGGCTTTCACGCAATGTGGCAGATAAGATAGTGTATCCAAGTATCCAATGAGACTTATACCTCTCCTTTTTTGTGGATCAGATAGATACTGAGATTCAGGTATATACTCTTCGGACCGGGTCTCAGAAATGAATTGGTGTATGCTTTCCAGGAAGCCTCTTCTAGCACCTTTGAATAAGTCAAGCGGTAAGCCATAAAGTCCAGCACCTTTGCTAGATCTCAGCTTAAATATTCATATCGTCACTTAATTTCAGATAGGTGGAAGAATGTTTTGGCTATCATCGCCAAAGTTGAATGGTCTATTCACCCTGACGGCGGGATGTTGGACCGCCGTAGAAGAAGTTCTACATATTCCGATTGTGGCTATTCTACAAGGTTTTTTTCTTCATCCCTACATCTTGACCTGTTCTTTTTATTTTTGGTAAAACTTTCCTACGGTGTTGCTGGAGTACAAACTCTAAATATTTTTTTTTATAATCTGCGTGTGCTCACGGTATTTTGAGTACTCTTAAAATGCTTGCACACAGCGCCGCCAAAAATAAAAATCAATATTTATGATCGCGTGCTTTTCGTATTGTTTATTTTTTCTCTGGAGGAGCCGATATGCTCCAATCTCTTTGGCTCGTACAGCTCTCGATCAGCTCTTGTCCTTCGTTCCAGCACCGCTTTTTACGCTTCTTATTTAACTCCAAGTGTTTACTGGCATTCTTCACAAAACCAGGGATTTCTTAGCAGTGATCTGGTGAAACCCTGCATATCAACTGCGCCGTCTCTGATGGCACATTGGCATTGTTGCCACTGGTTCTCGGTTCTTGATGCTGGCGGGATAGGAGTTGAAAAGTGATTTCGAGATACGCGTTAGCTAGAAATTTAGGTGGTCTCGGACGTCCAGAATACTGAAGGCATGGCTTACGTGGATCGCAAAATGATCAATTTGGTTAAGCGTTTCAAAATCCGGAGACAGCTACTCGCATGTCCCCTTGTGTGTTTATTGAGATGATAAAACCGTGTACCCGCTTTAGTGACATTGCAATTAAAGTCGAAAAGCCTAAGTTCACGTAGTGAACTCATACCTAGTGTGGTGTAGACTATGCTCGCCAATTCGCCTATCTCGGCGTTAAAATCCCCATGGCGATTTTAATATCATAATAAAGAGATTGCTCATATGTCTTGTCGAAGAGCTTTGGTGGCATCGTCTTTGTCTTCGGCAGGGCATGAGCATATATCAGGCTTACGTTGGCGAATTTAAACTTAATGCGAATTTTCAATAAAACGTTCGCTAACGTGTCGACACCTCAAGATTTCTTACCTATGTTTGTAGCGTATGAAAAGCCTGCACCCCAATAACTGCTATTTTTGTCTATTATAGCAGTGACCTTAGTAGATATCACAGTTTTCCAGCCTCCCATTGATCAGCCCATCCCATTACACTTCCTGGATGCCGGTTATATCTGGACAATAGCGGAATTGATCAGCTGACTGTTAAGCTTCCGAACATGCCTCGTTCAAATCCGAAGGTCGTTGTGCTCGTTTCGTTTGCTAAGCTTGTCAACAATAGGGTTATTCATATCCGAGGCTTCTTGTTGTTTCGGAACTTTTTAATTTTTCCATGTTAGAGAAGGTACTCCTATGCACGGAATCCAACACGAAGAGACAACAGTAACTCACTTCGGTAATGCGAGCGCTGTCGTTCGTCCATCAACGGCTCCTTCGCCACCTCCTCTTTTTTCGAGACTCTGCCTCAGTCTTGAAAATTCTTTATTGCCCTGAGATCTGAGTATGTCGAAGTAGCTTAAATAATACTTGCACTAGTCTGTCTGTGGGCGTCACCGGGGAATTTCTCCGCTACACGTCTTCCATCTGAAGACATCCGAGAGCACTTGTCCATCAGGCCTTGTCTGGCACATACGTGCTGAAGTTCACCCGGTTGAGCTCGTGCTCTACATACTCGTATATACATATAGTCAGACTCCTCGTTTGTCAGTATTAGATAGCTATCCAGCAAGCACCACGTGGAGGTGATGATGCGGTTTTACCCACCGATATACAGGTATAGTATATGTACATACAGATTTCTCACGGCTAGAAAGAGTGTTGCCTTTGTTGACAGTGGACGGACTATGGGTAGCCATACCCTTTCCATTGCTTGGCTTTGCAGGAGCTGTAGCGGTGTTGCGTTTCCAAGAGAGAATTGGTTTCTTTTTTAGGAATGTTATGTCTTTCTTTTTCATAATGAATCCCGTATCATGTGTAAAGATCAGTCTGGCTAATCTGGATGTTACCAGGTATAGCGATATTTAATTAGAAACTGATTATCTGGTTAATGCTGGATCTCGGAACAGATCATGTGATACCTAGAATCCAGCCCAGAGGATAGAAAAGATAGATGAGATGGGTGGGTGGAATGAATAATGCGCTTTGGAGTATGCAGTAGGGAATGAAGCTGCTAAGAGTCTTTTGCTTTCCAGACTAAAGTAGAAACATTTTCAAGGATCTTCGACTTTATATAGCCTTACTCAGCTTTGTTAAATAGTGTGGCTTGGAAAAAGTTGTCATATCTAAATGTTTCATGACACATTACTTTCCATAGAATCTAATATTATTTTCATGTGATGCAAATCTAGACTAAAGCGTATTTAAGATTCCAAAACAGTCGATGCCATCATAATAGATTTCATTGAAATCT
This sequence comes from Volucella zonaria, assembly GCA_963966105.1. Classification (NCBI taxonomy): domain Eukaryota; kingdom Metazoa; phylum Arthropoda; class Insecta; order Diptera; family Syrphidae; genus Volucella; species Volucella zonaria. Next base: position 81,990,339 of record OZ014530.1, read on the forward strand.
CTATTAGTTCCCATCTCCTTTTATTAAATTTCAGTTCAAATTCTAGTCCTTTTTGTACTTTAAGGTCTTCCTCAAGACAGAGTGCTGTTCAAATCAGGAAATGTTTACGTATCTAAACAAATTTAATGAACTTTCGTATATTATTATAAGCCGGTCCTTGAAGTTGGTACTTCAGAGGAATTCCTCTGCTGAAATGGAATCAGGAATGTCTTCTCCAGGGAAACTGGAATACTCCACATTTGCTCGGTGTATGTATGTATATTATTAGAAGAGAAAAATACCTTTCACATGAATGAGCCCAAAACCATTGTCCAAGTATTTGCACGCACCTGTGCGACGGAGCATACATGCATCCAACATGAAACCATAACATTCCATTACTTGTACTTCAAAGTGAACATTAGTAACGGAGCCATTGTTGTAAAAGCAGCTTCATTTTAACTACCACCAGCACCAGAGTATCGTCTTCTGCTTCCCTTTCCTGGATCCATTCTACTCCTGCGGTGTCCTGGGGAGAACAATTATTGCTGTAGTCAAATGTGCACAGCCACTTGTTCTACAGGAAAAAACACTACTTAACCAAATGACTGGGCAAGCACTCAGTACCCTCTCCACACCAACGTCTAAGCTGGTCCTTCCTAGTGAGGAGTGGGGGCAGCATAATTTATTGTTTTGAAGCTAGCCAACTGTTGTTGGAATTTTTTTCTTTCGGTGTGGTTATGAAGTACTATGTGACTACTGGGAAATAGCAAAATCAACATGAGCGAGAGAGTTCTGTACTTAATGCGATTTCTTTGGGGGACCACTTGAGAAGATGGATGGACGAAACTCACCTTTAATGTCTTTCGAATTGCTGGGGAATCTGGTGTGATTGCTTGCACTGAAATCACTTCACGAATTATAGCTATTTATGGCAAACAAGTTGAAATTTAATCCGAGAGCCAGCGTGCATATCCTCCAGAGCTTGGTATTGAATTTCATAAGAGTTAAACGGTTTTGGTGATCGTAAATTTTAAGAGGTATTCCAAACCTGAAAATTCATATTTAATGTGTGTGTTTGTATACTGATTTTTGCATATGAAATTTTATGATTCTGTAAAGATAACGACATAAAGATGATGCTGAATTCTTGGGGGAAATTCAATGGCAAGCACTTTGGTTTCAAGGAGGTATGAACGCGCTTGTGCTCACGAGGGTGTCGCTTAGCTAGGTATTGTTGTTTGTTAATCTGTTAGTAAGCTTAAGAGAAGAGAAACATTTTTTCCCCAAGCACATGTATATTTAACAAGAAAGAAGAGAAGGTAAATGAGACTTTGAGGTCAAGATGAACCATTCCTTTGAATGGTTGCAATCGTTTACTTTCTATCAGCTAAACAACAAACTCATATTTGAATCTCTCTTAACCTTTCAGGCACGAAAACGAACGGCTGACGATGATCCGCATAAAGGCTAAAATCGCTAACCTAAGCCTCATAAATGCCCACGCCCCGACAGAGCAAAAGCACGACCTTACAAAAGACTGCTTCTAGGAGATCCTCGATAAATGTATCTGTGAGATCAGAATCGTCCTCTGTGATTTTAATGCCAAGCTATGCAAGAAGGCCATCTTTGATTATACAGTTCGGAAGTCCTGCCGCTACAGACATAGGCTTATTGATTTTGCGATGGGAGTAATGGTACTATAACCAGAATTGAATGTAGAAGACCAGTGGCATCATTGTCAAAGAGCAATCAGAGAGACTGCCTCTGATGTATTGGGTTTCAACCCGCCCTAAAAAAGACACCGCTGGCAGGCAAGCAAATCTGAAAAAACAACGGATGTACAGAGCAGCCCTGCAGAAAAGAGCGAGAGGAGCTCACGAGCTCTACGGGCAAACAAGATAGGAGAAACATAGGCTCCTCAGAAGAAGAAATAAAGAGCAAGAGTAGCACTCGATCGATTCATAAAGGAATGCTGAGAGAAGAATGAAGTTCAGAAGGTTTATTAAACAAATACTATAAAACGAATGTGCCAGAAGTGTAAAGCCTGAACAGAAATCTGTAAGAATGGAGTAGGAAACCACATATTAGAACCACAGTCGGTGCTGAGGATACGGAAAAATTATTTCTGGAAACTTTTTAATGGCGCCGACAAACAACATATCACCGTCAGTTAAAATGAATCATTCTACCATAGGCGAAGACAACTCCGCCCACTCGACCAAGATGAAGTTTGGACAGGACAGGCTTAACTGCCACGCTGTTTAAAGCTGCAGGTGATAACTGGATATGGAGCATCAACTCATCTCCAAAATTTGGATCGATGAAAATATGCCCGACGAATAGAACCTCAGTACTGTCTATTCGATCCTAATGAAGGGAGATTCCCTGAACTGCGTCAACTACAAGGAATAAGACTTCTCAACATCGCATATAAAATCCTGTCTGCCGTATTATGTTAACGCCTAGTCTTACTAACCTCTATCAGTGCGGTTTTAGGCCTGCAAAGTCCGCCATAGATCAAATTTTCACATTACGGCAAATCTTGGATAAAAACCCTGAAGTTCCAAATCGATACACACCACCACTTCACCGACTTCAAAGACGCATATAACAGGATTTACAGAGATCTACAGAGCTATGTCTAGTTTTTTCATCCTAGTGATTATTTATCTTGAGCAACACATGCCATGACTTTACCAGATTTGCCGTTTTCATTGTATTTATAAAATTCAATCGAAATACCTTTCGAGTTCATAATCTGAGGTTAGCTCTGTGTTTCTTACCCGTTTACTGCTGCAAGACTGTGCGACATCCAACAGGGATTTTTCTCTTTTCGATGGCATCAGGTCATACCAATTGCCTGGACACATCTTTTTGACATGTTGTTGTCCACATTTGGTACAACCTTGTCACTTCTAATAGTTTGATTTTGTTGCCCTCCTCTTGCATCATTCAATTTTCCAGAAGTACCGCCACTAATGCACTCTTTCGATTGCTCTTTGATTACTTCTATTGTTCTGGTCATATTAATTATATTTCCATTTTTTTTTGTGGACTCATTTAGTAGCTTTTTACGTATGTAGTTATGATTCCTATTTAAGCCGCTAACAAACAGATCGCGAACCAAATCAGCCTTTAATATCCCGAATTCACAGCTTTTGCTGGGATTTTTTAGTGCCGTCCGAAAATCGTCAAAAGTCTCTGCGTCTTCTTGCCTTCTTTAGAAGAAATGATATGGTTCCATTTATGGATCGACTTTTGGTACAAATTTCTCGATGAATTTATTCACCAGCTCTGTATGCTCAGTAGTTTCATCATTAATCCCAAATGAGTCAAATATTTCTTTAGATCCCCTGCGCATATGAAAACTTTAAACTGCTTATACTAGATAAAAGCTTACTCTTAAAGTTGAATGATTGTAGACCTTCAATATCAAGAACGATTTGTTGAAAGCAGTTACCAACCCGCGGTACTTCTTTTGTTACAAGTTCCTCACCGTCAACTTCGGACATGTTTCGGTTTCGCTCCGCACCTAACTTAACCATTTCTTCCTGTGGATTTACTGACTTTGTAAAACGAGTGTTTACATACAATGGGGTAGGTGGAGAGAAATTCCATCCCATATGCATTGGTTTCAGCAGAAATTCTCAAACTCATCTCATCTGTCACATATAATGCTGATAATAAAATGTAATAACCAAAAACTGGAAAAAATATAACCAAACTCATTTCCGAGAGCTACTCCTATGGTACTCTAAACAGCTCAATCGATATCAAGTCTCACCGCTCCAACACGTTACTAGCGATTCAATCACCTTCAATTCAGTTGGGAAAATTTATTTCAACATTGACTGCCGGATCCTTTCAACATGACCGAAATTTTCTTAATGAGGAAGCTGCATCCAATAGATCAACCACAATGCAGATATTGGATGAATTAAAGCACATCTCTAATAAACCGCATCTACCTCCATCTCTTATTAGGCCGTGTAACAAATACTGACACAATGAACTATATTCACTACTCTTAACCACTTCAGTCGCAACTCATCCAATAGCCGCTACTACCGAACCACCCGCTCAACTGAGATTAATGCAACTTCGATCACCAATCCCGTCCCAAGATCACAGCCAATGGTAAGGGCTTTTGCGACATTTTGGACTCTCCCTGAATGGAACAACAAATTACAAAAATAAAATAAAATGAATTTTGAAGACACCAACCAACCGAAACTAACTACTTTCTTCATCCAAGCTGCCCCACGTCACGCAAGCCCGTCCAGGATCAAAGACCTTTTTAGGAAGAAATTTGGTATTCAAATGTAAACTAGTTGGCAAAGCCAAGAGCAAAAATGGCCAGTGTTTCGAAATACGTATACCCACTAAGTACGAATGGATGTCCAAATCACCGGCATACCCATCTCGGAAAAGATGGTCGTTACCCAAAGGTTGGATATGGAATATAATAAGCTTATTAATAAATGAAATGTTATCACCCACAACTCTGCCCAATCCCATCAACATCTCGACCCAAAATGGTCATTTAAGACCCAAATATTTCCATGATATCCTTCACATCTTCCCCCTTTTGCTCCATCTATAGAGAACAAAAGAGTCCCGTCACCAAATCTTCTCCCACCTATCACCAAACCTTTAAAGTCGTTTCAAAACAGAGTTTCATTTAACCTTATTCCTGCGCCTTCTAACTAAGTTTCAATAGACGTTACCCCATCGGGCAAATATCATAATTTTATTACTAAACCCAACCACCTAATAATCCACCTGACCCAACTCCACTCACTAGTCAATATTCTAGATCGGTGGTGTTTGACCAACGTGTCCCTTCTTCATTCGCTCGTTCTTCGATTTCGCCTGCTCCAGATTCTCACCCGAAGTATTTCGTTGAACGGACAAACCCAACTCCGTTTGCATTGATGGCATAACCAAAACCAATATTATGGTTTCGATTTAAGCCAGGGGCATTGATGTAAATTTTCATTCGCTACCATGAGAACTTCGACATCTCTTCCGATGAAGTTCATAAAGATCTTTCTACGCTGTCTTCTCATGTCAACTCAAAACGTCTTTCGCACTTACAAAGAACTCGTTAAAATTTTAAAAACTATTACAGTTCCTAACAAACTCAATTTTTCTATCCTTCAGTCCAAAATGCCTGTCCAATTACTACCAAAATGTTAGGGGTTTGATCTAAAATCTCTGTCGTATATGTTAATTCTTAAATGTTTCTCTATGACATATTTGTTCTTACTGAAAAAAATCTAATTCCTGACATTAAAAACTAAAAGATGGATTTCAAAGAGCTGAGGTGTTTTACTAGCAAGCTGTTTTCACACAACTCCTGTTGACATTTCTCACACTGGCAACTTTCAGTTAGTATGTGCCAAAATAACGCTCCCCAAACGCTGCCTTTACGTACTTTGTTGTTACATTCACAAATCTCAACCAATTGAGCCTTACCGACCTGAAGATAGTATTATTCTATTTCAACTTTTCTCACCTAAAATGGGAGCCTTCCGACGATTCGTTTCATTTCGTCTCTCGTAATTCGTTCTCTAAAAGAGAAATATTGATGGTGGACTGCCTAACCAACTCAAGTCAATATCAGATTAGTGGAATACCTAATACAATGAACAGACTACTCGACCTTGTCTTTAAATCCGACACGGAATATCTACTTTCCACCCTAGACCTCCTTCATCCCCCTTGTTAATTATATGTATACTCATATGAAAACGGCAACACATGTGTCAATTTGGGAAATTTATTTTCATTTAATTTCCGAACAACCGATTTTAACAAACTTAAAAGCCGCATCAGCATCAGCAACATTAACTTTGACTTTATTGCTGAGGCAACTAACATTGATTTTGCCCTATCAACTTTCTATTCATTATTTTTCTCCTGCTTTCCCCACACGGTTCCATATACATTCCGAAAGGACTGGATGTCAACTCCTCCCTACTACAATACAACAATGAGTTGCGCTCTCTCCGTAATAACAGAAACAGTTTGTGGCACAAACGTCGGTGTTTGTGTTTTTTGTGTTTTTCTTTCTTTATAAGGACCCGGGAATTCATAGTGGATATTGCCAATATACGCGGGCTAAAAAGTAATCACTTTTCTGCGTACGTCCACGTCTGCAAATACAGACCAGCTGTTTTGGCACTTAGTGAAACACAGGTAGATCCCCGCCCACACCTCTCAGATCACTCTGATCTGAAGCTACCTGGCTACGAACTAGTGCCACTATTCTTTTCTCATCGCGGTCTCGCCATTTACGTGCGTAGTGATGTAGCTTACCAAATTCCACCACAATGTAGTTCCAACCCGGAATTCAATTTCATGTGGTTAAAATTCCATATCCGTAAGCAAATTATCCACTACTTTATTTATTTACAGAAGTCCCAAACTGGACAGCAGTTCACCTTTTAACGAGTTTGATGCGCTGTCTGACTCTACTCAAAGAATTGTATCACTGTACCCTCATACTGAAATTGTTAATACAGGCGATTTCAATATACACTATTCTGGGTGGCTTCCACATTTTGGACAGACAACACTCGAAGGACGGTGTTTTGAGATCTTCGCTGCGGAAAACAACTTAACGCAACTTGAAAATGAGCCCACGCGAATACTAGACGTTGATAGTCATACCGCCAACACACTGGATTTGTTTCTAACTTCTCACCCAGATAAGTACTCCGTTGATGTGCTCCCCCCTCTAGGCTCGACGGACCATTGTGTCATATTAGCTAATTTCTCGTACGCCGAGAGTTAGAGTAGAGTTAGAGTAGAGTTAGAGAAAAGATTCCTAAAAGAACCATATGGCAATACGAGAAAGCCAATTGGAGCGAACTTAACACTTTCTTTCGGAAATTTAACTGGTCGTTATGTTTCCTCGATAATGACGTGGATGCCACTGCTGATATGACCACTGACATTATTCTCTTCGGAATGAAATCCTTTATCCCTCATCGGATGAAGAGTATCAGACCAAAAGAAAAGGCATGGTACGACTCGAGCTGTAAAGATGCTGTCAGGGTTAGAGAAGTTTAACAAGAAGAAGAAGACCAATCCGACAGATGAAAACCGAAAAAAGTTTAAACAAGCCATGAATGAATGCAACGTCTTTCTCAAGCGTGTGAGATTTCAATACGACGAAAAGTTGAGTCAAAAAATACTACAATGTCCCAAAGGTAGTACAAGCTTTTGGTCATTTGTCAAAAACATTAGAAATTCTGCCACATTATCCATACCAACGCTCATTTACAATGACATTCCAGCTGTCAGCTCTTTGGACAAGGCCAATCTGCTTGCTGCATACTTTGCGGCCAGCTCAACACTCACTAATTGTTCTCTGTCTCCTCCTACACTTGATCGCGTCGAATCTTCAATGGGACGAATACACTTTCGCACTCGTGTAACAGCAAGAGTACTTAATGATCTCAACATACATAAATCGACTGGTCCAGATGGTATATCTCCCCTCCGTCTGAAGAGGTGTTCTTCCTCGATGGCAAAACCACTGCGTAAGCTTTTTTATCAATCCTACTATTTAGGACTCTTTCCGAGCAGTTGGAAAACAACATTTGTCCACTCCGTCCCTAAAAAAGGCGAATTTTCTTCTCTCTCCACACGGTCATGGAAACGCTAATAAACCGTCTGCTCATGAAATATCTCGAAACACAAAAACTTCTTAATGACCGGCAATATGGTTTTCGTAGCAATAGGCCCACTGGTGATTTGATGGTATGTCTCACCGAAAAGCGGAACCAAAGCGTACATCATTCTGGTGAAAGCAAGACAGTTGCACTTGACAGAGTTTGGCATCAGGCTCTTTTGTCGAAAATGCATGCTTTTGGGATCGACGACTCTCTTCTTTAATGGATTAGAAATTACCTTTCGGAACGTTCAAGTTGTCTTGGACGGTTTGAGGTCTGATATTCACAAAATAAATGCTGGTGTGCCCCAGGGCTCCGTTCTGTATCCGACACTCTTTTTAATTTTCATCAACGATCTCTTGTCTGCTACCTATAATCCAATATACTCCTTTGCTGACGACAATACTCTCTGCTTTTCATATTCGTTCCCGGTCTCACGTCCCTGCTCTTCAGCTGTAGAATGGGACCGTCAGCGTATGTTAAGTTCATTAAATTCTGTTATTACCAGCATAACTAATTGGGGAACCACTAATGTTTCCAAAACACAATGCTGTCTGCTGTCGTTAAAGCGAAATTTAAACACCCACCCATTATCTATCGTCGAAACCGATAAACTTTCCGGTCTCGGTATGTGTGTCGATGACTACTTACGTTGGAATGAAAACATATTCGGTGTCATCAAAAATACTGCGAAATGTCTAGGTTTCCTCAAGCGATGTAAGAAATACTTTACCCCCTCTGATCTGGCCTCAAAATATAAAGCATTAATCCGCCCGAAATTGGAGGACAATGCCCACATCTGGTCGGGTGAGCCCAACACATCGCTGCACCTACAAGATAGGATCCAAAACCGTGCGATAAAACTCAAAAGTGATACTAATATCAGTCAGAACGTACCTGGATTTTTAACGTAAACCAACTGTCATGTAGACTTTATGTTTACGAGGTGCCCATACACCCATAGGGAGCAAGGATACGCCTTGCCATCGCCCGCCACAAAAATTTTGATACCAATTCGGAACTGTGTTGGAGGCAGAAGTTCCACCCTTGGTATGAGTCGAGGCCGACCTAAAACCTCTTGCTGCTCTTAGGGTAACAGTACTTATTTGCTACTCTACAATGGGTAAACAGAAAAGAAAACCCGTACCCGCGATTTGGGTTTAAACCACAGCCACCATGAAGCTCCCACAAGGGGGCCTACCTCTAACAAGTCAGGCCCGGACCGAAGTCCGGGGGGCTCCTGACTCCCATGATACCGTGTTTTAAGTCCTGGTATGGACTACCGGTAGTCAAGCCACCAACAAGACCTATGACCGGCAACTTGTAACTGGTCAAATCGTATCATCCATTCATGCAAAAAATCTGGATGTTTTCGATAAGACCAGTTATAGAATAATCTACCCCCGCTTTTTATAGACAACGTCATTGATGGGCGAAGCCTTGATAATTGGGCGGGGGCCCACTAATATCAGTCAATCAGACACCCACGATCACCGACTTAATGTCTCCTGTCTCACTTTGTTTTGTCGCTATTTCCACCACCAGTGCTCCATTGGAATCGCCAGTAGCATTCCGCCCGATCAAACTTTCAACCGTGACACCCGTCTTGCTATGATTGCTCATCAGTATACCCTCAAGCCCATTTTCGGACATACTCTAAAATATCGTGATTCTTTCCTAAGCCGTACAACTCGCTTATGGAATGCCCTGCCTAGCTCATTATTTCCTCCCTGATTTTCCTTCGCCCGCGCTGTGTGCAAGCATTTTAAGGGTACATGAGCGCCCGCAAATTATAAAAAATTGTATAAAACAAAATATTTCACTGTCTGTTTAGATTCTATCACATTTTGATTGCTACAAAACCTAGGCAAGTTCTACTTTTATTTAAATAAAAAATAAAAAATGAAAGATAGGAAAACGTCCAAATATTTTAGGCTGTTTCACCACAAAGAAATTATCTTCCCATTATGTTGATTATAGCTGTTTACTTATCAGTTTACTCACTAAGTTACAAATACACAATCGCAACTCACGTTACTCAGGCGGACTTCGCAACCACTCGAAATTCTCCTGAATTTTGATTTCAGCTTTTAAATTTTCATATTTCCTCAACATAATAAAAAGTATTATTACAACTAAGAGCAATAAAATCAGTAAGGATACATTATGTGCTTATAACATACTAGATGGAGTGAAAAGTGACCTCCTTGGCCGACAGAATGCGCTGCTAATGTAAAAAAGGTTATGGTGCCTTGAAGTCCGTTCATATTTAGGTAGACATGCCAAATTTCAGTGCGATGCTGTCTTTAGTTTTGTTTTGACAGCTGATTGTTGTTGACGTGTTTGGCATCATGTTGAGTATGGACAAAAACGATTTTCGTTCTTTCATGAAACATTATTTTTTTAGAGGCAAAACGGCGAAGGAAACAAAAGAAAAGTTGAATAAATATTATGCGGCTAATGCTCCGTCAGATTACACCGTCAAATATTGGTTTCGAGAGTTTCGTGGTGGCCGCAACTCCACTACCATCAAGTCCGTAGCGGCAGGCCCTCCGATGCGGTTACAGAGAACAATGTCAAAAAAATACATGAAATGGTGTTGGCTCACTGGAAAGTGAAGGTACGCCAGCTAGCAGATACCACAAAGATTAATACTGAGTGCACACGCCATATTTTGGGCAATATTCTGCATATGAAAAAGTTATCCTGCCGCTGGGTGCCGCGAATGCTCACTTTTGACCAAAAACACGAACGCGAGCGCACTTCGAAAAAGTGTGTGGACTTGCTGATGCGGAATCGGGCGGACTTTTGGCGTCGATTAGTAACTGAATTTGGATCTCTCTGACTATTATCTCTTCCCAAACCTCAAAAGAAGGCTTATCAGTAAAAAATTCAGCTCACGCGAGCAAATCATCGACGCCACAGGGGAGTATTTTGCAGACCTTCCGGAAAATTACTTTTCGGACGGGATCGAGGATCAAGAATCGCTGGAATACGTGTATCAAACTAGAAGAGGACTATATTGAATAATCTAAAAAAACATTTAAAAAAAAAACAATTTTTTAATTCCCAAGGAGGTCACTTTTCACTCCATCTAGTAACTATTGTTTTTATGGTATTGAAGTTCTTGAATTTTTCTTAAATTTTCTATTTGAAATTTTTCACCATATGTTCAAACTGCATTTCTTCTTTTATTGAATAGTGTTCCTCATCTCCATACCATTATTCAAGATTATAATTCATAATTGTAACATATAAAATATTACTTGAGCAATTGTTAATGGTTTCTATTCAGCTTAAGTTATCTGTTGTCACATTTATTTATTACAGTTTTACTTTTAAAATTTTTACAAACATCTATATTTTCATAAGGTCCAACTGTTTCTCTTTTACTATTTTGCCTATAATTGCATTCACCTTTGCTTAAACGGTTTTTACTTACATTTAAATATTTTATGTAAACAATATCTGAATTTTGACCAAACTTTCTGCCATTTATTTCATGAAATGATAATTCATTTATATCTAGTTCTTTATACTCATTATTCTGTACTTGGACGATAATTTTAACACTAGGCTATATTTAGTGTCAATTTAACACACTTTTTTTTTTCAAATAAGCAAAACTTCTAAGAATTGTAGTGCTATTGCTAAACGCTCGCGGCTCACCGGGCTACTTTCTGGTCTAGTTTCTGTAAAAACAAAATTGTTGTCGCCAGAGGGCTCTGAAGGCTTGTAGAAGCGTTATTACATATCTGATGTTTGGTGTCAATTTGATATTGCCAGTGCTGTGACACTTCGTCCCTTATTTTTTATTATTCGATTGTGCAACCTTTTGCTGTGAATTATTTCAGATTTTTTTTTTTCAAACAATTACTGTAAAATGTCTGACTATGAGCGATTCTGCGAACAGTTTGTACGGCAAACAGAAGACAGCGATGATCTGCCCGAATTCTCGGAAGATGATACAGATTATTCACCAAGTGAGACTGAAAGTGATTCCGAAGACTATAACAGTGACAAAAGTGATGCTGATTTTATAGGACAAGAAATGCGTTTGGAAATCGCTGCTGAACCGGACAACGCTCTAAAGTCGACAGACAAGAAAATTCAATATGTGCGCGATCCAATGCCACCTTGCCCATCAGTCTCGACAATAGATTTCACTTCTCGTCAAGGTTTGGTTTGAGTTTTTTGTTCAGGCGCTTTCATTTGAAATTTTTGCAGGGCCAACATCATTTGCAAAATCTCGCATCAGCAATCCAGTAACTGCTGCGTTTTTGCTTTTTATCGAGCCAGTCGAGAATATTGTGGTACAAATGACCAATTTATACGGTGTTCACAAGCATGGCGTCACGTGGAAGCCGGTTGATGTGTCTGAAATGCGCGCCTTTTATGGACTTTAGTTGTTGGCTGGGACATATCGGTCGAAAAGCGGAGCAGCTGATGAGCTTTGGACTGCTAACCAATTTTCGCAGCGACAATGTCACTTATTCGCTTTCGAGCCATTAGCCAATCAATACGATTCGATAACCGAGAAACTCGGCATAATGTTCAGCAGAGTGTAAGCGATAAACTGGCGTCTATTCGCGATTTGTTCGATCTGTGGGTCCAGCGCTTGAAAGTTATGTATGTTCCTGGCAAATTTCTGACCGTCGATGAGCAACTGCTGCCATTTCGTGGACGATGCAGTTTTCGACAGTACATTTCGTCTAAGCCTGGAAAGTATGGCATCAAACTTTGGATTCTGGCCGACGCAGGATCGTTCTATGCCTACAATATTCAAGTTTACGTTGGCCGTGACAGAAACTGTTCAGCAGAAATCAATCAAGGTCAGCGTGTTGGTCTGGATTTGTGCCAAGGTATTTCTTCTTCGTGTACATGCCTTTATTTTTCTCTGATCTGTGATTCTTTTCCATTTTTAGAAATGAACAGATGCAATGTCACTTGTGACAATTATTTTTACATCTTACAGTTTGGCACTCGAGCTGAAGGAGAAGCAAATTACGATTGTGGGCACCATAAGGAAAAATAGCAAAGAGATACCGTCAGCGCTGATTGACATGAAACGAAAATCAGTGCTGCATACCGAAATCGTCTACAACCATGCAGATCGTGTCACGAAGGTGTCATACGTGTCCATGAAAAATGGCTTCGTAACTTTGCTTTCAACCTATCATGCGGCTATCCACTTCGATCCAGCTGACCAGGCAAAAAAGCCCAACAGAATTCACTTTTATTCTTGACATTTCGGCTTTGAATGCTTCCTTGATCTTCATTCAATTGTTCCCGGAATGGATCAAGAGTAAGAAAAGTTTCCGCCGACGAATTTTTTTTTTTGGACTTGGGCGAGGCCTTATATGAAGACAATATCAAAGCTAGGGAACGAACACCACATGGTATACATGCGGCAGAAGTTTTTCGTCGTGCGCGAGATCAAAGTTCGTCAATTTCACCGTACTCTTGCTTGAATTCTCTATCAACATCATCACAAGCATCAGCATCGGTCGAAATGCTAGCGGTCAACATATTGATTCATCAGCCAACCACTAAAAAACGGGCTTGATTTCACATGTGCCCTCAAACTCCGATCGCAAATTTTCACAGTATTCGCTATGACATGTGCGTGAGACCAACGAACATCGTTTTATTCTTTGCGAGAAATACGGAAAAATTTGACAACATGCTAACTGGTGTTGAGCTAAGAGAATGGAGAACTTTTAAAACTGTTGTGACAGAATTTCTTGGAAATGATGTGGGAGCCGAAAATTGCAGAGATCTTGGAATTGAAGGATATTTAGGGAGAAGGAAAAGAGAGGTGCCGATGTACATTGGTTTTAAATGTTTGTAAGTTATAACGACTTGGAAACACAGAGATTGGCATTGCATTCCATAAGCGAGTTGTACGATATTTTAGAGTACGTCTGAATATGGGCTGGAGGGTATACTGATGAGCATTCATAGCGAAACGGATATTATGGTTAAAAGTTTGAAAGGCTGGAAAGCTACTAGCAAATTTTCAATGGAGCACTTTCGGTGGAAATAGCGATAGAACAAAACTAGACCTCGTCAGTGTTCGAGGGTGTCAATTGACTGATATTAGCGTCACCTATGAGTTTCGTAGCAAGGTTTTGAATCGTATCTAGCAAGAGCAACGAGGTTTTAGGGGCACCTGACCAGATGTGGGCATTGTACTCCAACTTTGGACGGATGAATGCTTTATATTTATATTGAGGCCAGATCAGGAGGGGTGAAATATCCCTTACATTGTTTCAGGTAATTTTGACATTTCGCAGCATTTTTGGCGACATCGAATATGTGGTCATTCCAACGTAAGCTGTCATTGACACACATACCGAGAATGGAAATGTTTTCGGTTTTGACCGTAATGGCTGGATATTTAAATTTCGCTTTAATGACAGCAGACAGCATTGAGTTTTGGAAGCATTAAATTACACTCTGTTGATTGCTCCATAATTGATTATGCTGTTAATATCGGAATTTATTGCTCTTAACATACCCTGCCTTTCCTGTTTTACAGCCGAAGAGCAGGGGAACGAATATGAAAAGCACAGGGTACTTATCATCAGCAAACGAATATATTGGACTAGAACTAGTGGACAAGAGATAATTGACGAATATTAAAAAGAGTGTCGGGGACAGAACGGAGCCCTGGGGCACACCAGCATTTATTTTGTGAATATCAGACTTGAAACCATCCAACGTTCCGTAAGGTAATTTCTAATCCATTGAAGAAGATAGTCGTAGATCCCAAATGCACACATTTTCGAATAAGGAGCCTGTCAAATATCTTAGAAAATATCGAGTGCAACTATCTTGCTTTCCGCAGATTGATGTATCTACGCTTTGGTTCCACTTTTCGGTGAGACATGCCATCAAATCACCAGTGGACCTGTTGCTACGAAAACCATATTGCCGGTCATTGAGAAGTTTTCGTGTTTCGAGATATTTCATTTGTTGACGGTTTATCAGTGTTTCCATAAGCTAGGAAAGAATGGACGTAAATGCAATGGGTCTGCAGGATGAGAGAGAAGAAAATTCGCCTCTTTTAGGTTATGCTGTTTTCTATCTGCTCGGAAAGAGTCCAGAAGAGTGGGGTCGATGAACAAGCTTACGCAGTGGTTTTGCCAGCGAGGAAGAACACATCTTCAGAAGAAGGGGAGATATACTATATGGACCAGCGGATTTGTGAAGGTTAAAATCTTTAAGTACTCTTGCTATAATACGAGTGGAAAGAGCTGGCAGATGGAATTTCATTTGGATGGAGGATGAGGCAGAATTGTTTTTGAGGAACGTCAAAAAAATTTTATTACTTTTGGGACATTGTGGTAATTTTTGCCTGAGTTATTTTTTGTATTGGAATTTTGCACGCTGAGGAAAGATGCTTCAGTCATTCCTGGCTCGTTTAAAATTTTTTTGATTCTCCTCTGTCGCGTTATTCCTGTAAGACCGAAAAATCCTAACCCTGACAGCTTCTTTAGAGCTCGAGTCGTAAAAACAAGTCCAGGGGGTTGCATGCATGCATGCATTTACATTTATAAGCCGGATCAACAGATCCTTCGGATGTTGTCTGTCCAGAATATTGAAGCCACCCAAAATTGTGTACGTATATTGAAATCGCACGTTATAACGATTTCAGTATAAAGGCACAGGGATACAATTCTTTGTATGGAGTTAGACAGCGCATCAAAGTACTGAAAGGTCGAATTTGCTAGCCAGTTTGCCCAGAGTTTCTGTAAATAAAGCTGTAGTGTATAATTTGCTTACGTAGGTGCAATTTTAACCACATGAATTAAAATTCCGGACTGGAACAGGGGGATTGTATTGTGGTGGCACCGAGATCGCGGTAGGAGGAGAATAATGGCACTAGTTCTTATCCAGTTATCTTCAGATCTAAGTGATCTGAGATCTGCGGGCGGGGATCTACCTGTGTTTCACTATGTGCCAAAGCAGTTGGCCTGTACTTACAAACATGGACGTACTCAAAAAAGTGATTAATTCTTACCCGAGTCATAATCACAAACAAATACAAAAAGCACAAACACCGACGATGCTAAACAAGGTTTCGAATAGGGGCGGGTATAAATAAAACGAACTAGTTAAAAAAAAAGTTTTTCATCCCGACGTAACCGTTTCTTTTTTTCATAAGCAAAGAGTTTATACATATACGAGGGTTGTCTGAAAAGTTTCCGACGGCAACGTAAATATAGCGGCACTCGTCAATAAAAGCTAGTGAGTGCTAGTTGGGCATCTTTTGAAAGTTACTTACCGAAGTTTCAGTCATTTTGAACGCTCAGTTTTTAGTTGACAGTCGTTTGAGTGAGTCGATGTGAGTGTTTTTTGTGAAAATGGAAAAAATTGAGTATCAAGCTGCTTTTAAATTCTTGTTTTTGAAGGGCAATACGCCTACGCAAATCAAAAATGAGTTGGACTCTGTGTATTGGGACTCTGCACCATCATTTACCATAGTGAAATTTTGGGCAGCTGAATTTAAACGTGGCCGTAAGAACTTGGGAGATGATGAACGTTCGGGACGTCCAAAAACTGCAATGATAGCAGCAAGCGCAGAAGAAAAGAAAATGAGACAAGAGTCGGATAATAACGACTGTCCATTTATATCCGACGGAGGTGAAGGCCACTACATGGGAGCAGACAACAGCTTTGCTACCCTCGCTGCATCTGAGTCAGATGACGAAGAGGAGGAGGTCGAGGCTCTATACAGTAGCATCAAGCAGCTACAACAAAAAGTGCTAGCTATAAAAGCAAAACAAGTGGCAAGGAGGGAGATGGAGAAGCAGCAACTACTCCAAAGACCTCAGGGACAACAAGACATAAACGTGAAGCTTCCACAACAACAACAACAACAACTGAAACAACCATTGGTAAAACAAAAAACACAGAAACCGGCACAAGAATTGACAAAATCAGATGTACAAACACAGCAAAAACATAAACAACAAAAAGTACAGAAAAATAAGCCCCAACAACAACAGCAGCAATATCAACAGCAACAACAACAACAGCAACAGCATCAACAACAACATAAGCAAAAGCAACAGCAGCAGAGACAACAACAACAGCAAGAGCAGAAAGCCACCAAACAAAAGGTGCCACCAATTAACACCTTTAAATTGGAGTTAAAGGACACTATCGAACTATGTAAGTCGGCCATAGGCTGTAATTTTTTTATTAAAAGACTAAGTGTAGATAGGCATGCGATCCACTGTAACACAGTGGAGCGCTACAACAAAATCAAAAGTTTATTGAAGGATTCGACGACGGAGTTCTTCTCCTACACCCCGAAGGACGAAAAGCTGCAAACAATGCTGCTGAAGGGGTTAAAACCGTCGACTGATCCGGAGGAGCTCCTTGCACTGCTGAAAGAGAAGGAGTGCGAAGGGCTCAAATTCGTGGGGGTCAAGCCATTTGTCACGGCTAGAGCCAAAAGGGAGAAGCGGAAACTACCGTTCTTCCTGGTCTAGCTAAGTCCCAACAGCAAACTGGACGGTCTAAGGAGTATAAAAGTCCTAGACTACCAGGTTGTACACTGGGAAAAATTAAAGAGGAGCGAAAACATTTTACAATGTGTTCGCTGCCAAAAGTTCGGGCACACCGCGTCGAACTGCGAAATGCAGCCTCGATGCGTGAAGTGTGGAAAGAACCACAAGTCAGAGGAATGCGCTCTAGGTAAGGACGGAGCGTCGGAAAAAAGGAAACTCTCTTGTGCTTTATGTAGGAACACGGGAACTCCGCAAATTATCGGGGTTGTCCCAAATTCCAATACATCAAAAGAGTAAATCTGGCTCGGCAGCAGAAAGTGGAAGTTAAACATCCACTCGTACAGGCACAAACACCAGCCGTTACTCCCCAAGTTACCTACGCCCAAATGGCAGCAGATAGGGGAACTACGGTACAACAAGCAAAGGTAGCTTCTCAGGCCCCAGCGCCTAGAGCACCGGAACCTGTGCCTGACATGCTGGCTATCTTGCTCTCTATCCAGGGGCAGATGACTCAGCTTCAGCGTCAAATACAGGAACAGGCTACGCGGGTAGATCAAATATACGCGCTGCTGCCGGACCTAACGCACCTCCAGTCGTAATGGGTACGTACATGGCGGAGCAAACCCTGAATGTCCTTGCAATGTTAGTTCATTGATTAGGTTCGAACGACGAGCCGCACTATTTAAGTTGCTTAAAGACCAAGCCCCTGATGTGCTTTTGGTTAGCGAAACTAAGTTTAGCAAAAGACACAAGATGAGGTACAGAAGGTATGAAATATTACGAAGAAACCGACCCAATTCCATTCAAGGATGAGGTGTTGCGATCTTTGTAAGAAAGGGACTGCGTTTCAAAAGAGTATACAGTCGTGTGGCACGTATGTTTCAGGTGCTGGAAGCATGCGTCATGTACATCCCTCTCCGTAGTGGAAAGCGGTTGTACATGGTGTCTGTCTATGCACCTAAGGCTACTCAATCCACCTTATTCATCTCAAAGCTCGAGACACTTTTCGATTCCTAAGACTGGAATTGGAGGAGAATTACTTTATTATCGGCGGAGATTTCAACGCCAAACATAGAGATTGGGGAAATAATACACCAAATACTAGAGGAAACCTACAATTCAATTGGTGGGGTCAGCACAGTAAAATGTATCGTCTCGGGCTTAAGGCGACGGATAGTTCATCGTTTCCCAGACACAGGTTTTATTTGGATCTCCGATTGACCAATACAACTGACGCGCACTAACCCACAAACTACAAACTGTCTACGCACTTTCGTGTATGACAGTGACCATTGCGGTCTCAGTACCGAATTAAGCGTTGTCAACGAAACTGTGGAATTGGAAAAGTTTGTTCAAAGGCATTCCTACAACTATAGTAACAACTATAGTAAGGTGCGTTGGACACACTTCTCAAGAATACTGACAAGAGCATTGTCCTCGAATTCGTTCTACTCACTGTCCAACAGAAATCTGTCAAACGAGGTGATTGACAGATATCTAAGA
Source organism: Volucella zonaria (assembly GCA_963966105.1). Classification (NCBI taxonomy): domain Eukaryota; kingdom Metazoa; phylum Arthropoda; class Insecta; order Diptera; family Syrphidae; genus Volucella; species Volucella zonaria. The sequence goes on from OZ014530.1 coordinate 82,009,027, forward strand.
CTAATGGACGTGACAATCAAACGAACAATGGGCAAAACGATACCTCGGTATAAACACACTGACAACGAAGACTTATTCCGCAACGCAACTATTGACGCACTACACCGACATAAAAGTAGACTGCTGTCAAGACTAAAAACCTTATACAGACAGTTTCCTGACAGATCGTGACACTGAAGTCGTCGATCAAAAACCTCCAAATATTAATAAAAGAAAATTACAGAAATTCTGTAAGTTTGTACTGGAACAACAAAACTCGGGCTGTAAACACCAGCAACCCGAATATGTTCCCGCAAATAAATAAAATATTTCAGAGAAATAATCAGAACGACCTTCCATGTCCTAGAATCGCCCGAACAATGAACAAATACTTGTAGCAGCAGGCATTGATCCAAATGAGGCCGTTATTGAAGACAACTTCTTTGTGGTCGAGGATCCGCAGGAGAAGGTAGAGGCTATAGGAGCGTCTTTCCAGGAAGTATACAAGGCGAATGACATCATTGGCCCGAACCACGACCTGGAGAGTCGAGTCCTTGTGCACAATTCCTGCCTTCGAAATGAAATTGCGAATTTTCGATTCGAGAGCTCGGGTTTCACCCAGTTCAGTGACGAGAATATGGCAAATAATGTCATCACCAACGGAAAGGAATTACCCCCGTTCATTTCGAAGGAAGAGCTCCAAACGATCTTCGAATCACTTAGAAGTGATTGTGCTTCGACATCTCCCTCTAGAAGCGGTGGACATTTATAATACCCTGTTTAATAATGCAATGAATAATGCACATTATCCAGCACATTGGAAAACTGCGGTGGTACATCCCATTCCCAAAAGGAATAAAGATACATCCAATCCGGCGATTCTCCGCTCGATCAGTCTTCTTCCAAACATCAGTAAGGTTTTCGAGAAGGTGATCAATAGAGTCCTGACTAAGTGGGTTGAGGACAAACATATAGTACCGGATAATCAATTCGGTTTCAAGGCGGGGCATGATATCATTCATGCTGCGTCTAAACTGGTTTCTGATATCCAATGGAACAAAGGCAAAAAACAGTGCACTGGTGCCGGCTTGATTGACTTGGAGAAGGCCTTCGATACCGTATGACTAGAAGAACTCTTTTTCAAGCTGGACAGGTTGGGCATTAGTAAGCCAGTGCTGTATATTCTTTTTGATATGCTCTCCAGTAGACAGTTCATCGTGAAGAATGCCGATGTGACTTCCGCTGGAACATTTAACATCAAAAACGGTCTGCAACAAGGTGCGGTAAATTCGCCGACCCTATTCAACATTTACACAAGTGATCTCATAGGTTCACTTCACCATGCCATAGCGTACGCAGACGACTTAATCGCGTACAGATCAGGTCCAAAGATTGAGGTCATTAATACACTTTTGCAACGTGACTTCGACAAAATTAAACAATATTGCGATGACTGGAAGTTGAAAATCAACTTTCAGAAGTCGGAAACCATTCTGTTTAGGACGCCTTTGTCTGGGGCCTCTAGGGATACCAGAAAGAATTGGCGAAAGTTCTCTATCGTCGAACAACATGGGCAGCCACTTGCTTGTCGAAATGTAGTCAGATACCTTGGGATCTGGCTAGATCAATATCTATATTTTAACAAACATATAGATGTTGCTCTGGCCAGAGCCAAAGGTGCTTTTGCCCTTACAAGGAGACTGTTTTACAACAGCCAACTCGATGCGAGGGTGAAGGTGATCTGCTACATGACCCTTATCCGGCCTATGCTTGTGTTTGGATGTCCTGTGTGGTTCAACGTGAGAGCAAGTTTATTGGAAAAGATTCGGGTGTTTGAGAGGGCTTGCCTTAGGGCTTGTCTTCGGTTATACAGAACACCAGAGTCTGAGTACATAAAATTCTATCGCAATGAGGTCTTGTACAATAGGGCGAACCTAATAAGAGTGGACAATTTTGTTATTAAGTTGACTCGAAGGCACATTGCAAGAGCAATGACATCGTCGAACAACCTGATCTCTGGGGCTTACTACCCTAATTATATATATCATGAGAGAGTTCGCTTTAACGGCTATGTTCCTCCAGAAGCGTTCCTCTATCTAGATAGCAAAGGTCTGATCCAGGACCGATTGGCGGTGCCGCTAATCTTCCACGTTGCTCGAACAACTGCGGACAGGCGACTCAACTACGACAGAGACGTCGCACACGGCAGTGCGGAGCGTCTCCGGTTCAGTAGGGCGGTAGGGAGTCGCGATAGGAGGGATGTTGCTCAGCAGCACCAACAATTTTGGTGGCTTTTTGAGGGCGAGGATGCTTCGTCGTCGAATTCCTCCAATACTTGGTAGCTTCATGTAAAGCAAAGTGGGTCGCCTAATTTTTTTAACCATGGCCGGCTTCCATAGTTTTAAGTACTCGTAGGAGTAAGTTAGATTTAAGAAAAAAAAAATATATAAAAACAAAAAAAAAAATTAATAAAAATCAAAAATGAAAAAAAAAAATATGTATATATATATATATATATACATATATTTATATATTAGGTACATATATATATATATATATATATATATATATATATATATATATATATATATATGTATGTATGTATTAGATGTAAGTAGGTTAAGTAGATTAAGATTTATTTGTAGGTAGTTTGTAGGATTTTAGTTTTAAGTTTTATGATAAAATAAAAAGAACAGTCCTGTTACTAAGTTTTTTTTTTGTAAAAAATGTGTCTTCGTTTCAATTATAATGAAAATAATTAGTATAGTATAATAGTAAGATACGTCGAAAGACATAATTTAAGTGCTAGGTTTAACTTAGAGTGCCCGCATGGGGCCAGTAAGTTAGAATAAGATAATTTTAAGTTAATTAAGCTTAAAAATTAGCGTTTTTTTGTCTAGCAAGTAAGAGTACATTAAGTGATACAATAAAAATGCATATAAACTGAAAAACTGACCAGATCTCGTTTTTAACTTTTTCCGCATTTTTTGTTCGTTTGCACTAAAAGATATGAAAACGGTTTTTCGCTCGTTTCGGGAATGTAGTTACTGTCAGTCAGTAGTGGAATTAACAATTAAAAGTTGGGTTTATATTACATACATTTAAAACAACGGTTTCATTTGGGTGGATGAAAGTTTAGACTAGTAAAGTAATTGAATGAGAACATTTTACATACCATATTTGTAAAAAGAAATTATTTGGTAACTAACTACATATTATAAAATTTGCATACTTAGTTACGAGTAGCGTATTTCTGTAAAGTTAATCATAACAGACACTGAAGATGTCGGCACGGAAAAATACTAGTGTTTTACGGAATCATTTTTTTTTTTTTTTTTTTTTTTTAAAAACTTAACACTCAAGTGGGTATGAATACACTTATAATGCCTCAGCATTAAGTTTTTTTTGGAAAATGGGATAGAGAGAGAAAGAAAGATGTTTGGGCTCAGCGGATATTTCGCTCCATGGGTGGCATCCAACATTTAATGGGAAGACTAAATTCTTAGTGGAAGTTGGCTTGATGTTAATTTCTAGTCAACTACTCGTCTTACTTGATTTGCATCAACTGCGAAAATGGATAATATGTCTTTCGGGCGAGGCTGGGATTCGAACACCGAACCTTCCGATTTGGAAGCCAGTCCACTACCACTTGAGCCACGACCACCCACAAAAATTTGAAAAAATGTAAACGGAAAAGCATATTGTAATATTTGCAAAGACATTTTTAGTTTTAAATCAACAACTGCTAACCTAAAATTACATTTAATGAGAAAACATGTTTTGGTTTACTCATCATTAGTTTCATCAGATGAGCCGATAAATCAAATCCAGCTTCAAACTCAACAAAGACCGCAGCAAGGCACTCAAGGTAGTGAAAATATTGAACCGATTCCTGGAACAAGCAGAGGACTAGACACAGCGCTAGAAATTATCCCGCCGCAGATTAAACGCCAAAAAGTCATATGCTTCAAAAAAAATTAGTACCGGACAGAAGAAACTGATTGCCCTCGATGTGTTAGACATGGTTGTTGATGGTTTTCACCCATAAGCTTAGTTGAGGAAAGGGCTTTTAAAAAATAATAATTATACGATGGATACCAGGGTATAAGCTCCCAAGTAGAAAAACCGTTTCTGGATCACTGCTGCAAGAACTTTATACAAAAACCGAGGCATTTATAAAGGAACAGGTTTCAAAAGAAGTAGAAAATGTCTGTATCACTACGGATTTGTGGACTTCAAAGGTAACTGAAACTTACATAGCAGTGACTGGTCACTACATAAGCCCAGATATTGAGTTCAAGACCGTATTGCTTGGATGCTGCCAATTTGAGGATACTCATACTTCAAAAAATATCGCAGACGAGATAGGTGAATTTCTTAGGAAGTGGAAACTCCAAAACAAGGTAAACTTTACTGTAAGCGACAATGGTCCAAACATGAAGATAGCAATTAAAGATTACTTGAGATAGAACCAATTCGGTTGCTATGCTTACACGCTCAACTTGGTGGTGGATGATGCTTTAAAAGTTTTCAAGGACGATATAGAGGAAATAAAATGACTTATGAGAGGTTTTTCATCAGAAAAACTCCATAAATGTCAAATGCAGCAAGATAAGTTGCCAAAAAAACTTATACAGCAGATAGATATCAGATGGAATTCCACATATCTTGTGTTAAATAGATTTGTTGAGTTAGAAGAAGCTGTACGATCCACTTGTGCTCTTATTAGCAAAAATTTGCCAATTTTTAGTTCTGAAAAGTGGTCTACTTTTTCGCAGCTGTGTGAAGTGTTGAAACCGTTCGAAGAAATAACAAACATAATGAGTGACGAGAAATATTTAATTGGCAGTTCGGTTATAGTAGTGACGAGTCTTGCAATAAGATGCTAAATAAGGAGAATTTAAATTTAGCTATTCGGAACGTTGTAAATGCTCTCAAAAGCAGGTTAGACAACTGCTTCGAAAACATAGAACAAACTGAAACCCTTTCCTTGTGCACATTAATGGACCCTAAATATAAAATGCAGGCTTTCTCTGACGCAAATGAGACCAAAAAAACGAAAGAAACAGTTCAAAATCTGGTAGCTAGCATAGTAGAACAGATGTAGATCAATATGACCATAATGTGACGGAATATGTTGGTAAGGAGAAAGATGAGCTCAGCAAAGCTATAAAAGAAATTGAGATGTTCTTGGCTGATGAAAAACTTCCAAGAATAAACAGAGAAGTGAAAGCATCGGTTCCCGCTAGATCACCGAAATTAAGCAGTGTTGGGCGCGGTAAGTACGCAGGTGGATGACCACATGGGAACTCAGTACTCCGCGTGCTGTTGACAAAACACGCCACATGGGCATAGTACCCCGGCGTTAAATCCCGGACCCTACAAATTAATTTGTATCATTCCCTTGATAATAATAATACGAGTAATAATAAACAGAGAAGGACAATGGAATTGCCCACTGCAATGGTGGAGAAATCATCGGCACGCTTATCCTAACCTTACCAAATAATTTATTAGTAGGTAAGTGTAATATTGTTGCCACGTCGGTTCCATGTGAACGCATGTTCTCAAAAACGGGTAACATAATTTCCGAGAAAAGAACTAGGTTGACAACTGAAAATGTTGAGAAACTTATATTACTAAACGTTAACTTAAGCGAAAATCGTTTTATTTTATAGATTCCATTCAAATAAAAATTTATCATGTTCTAAACAGCAAACCTAAGTACCTTTAAAAAATTACTATTAAAATGAAAACGTTTTTTGTAACTAGTTTTTTAACTAGTTATATTTCTTTAAATAAACTGTTTCGTTTCGTTAACACAAAAACCGAAAACGACCCACCTCTAGTTTCGAAGTGAAAATTCTGACTTTGGTTTTCCGAATCAATTTGTTATAGACGTTATACGTTTACAACTATATGAAACAGTGCTCCAGCAAAATTTGCACTAACAACCAGCTATCCTGCGGTTGTTACATATACTCAGTCGTTGCCCTTGTCGGATGACAAATACAGCAACAGCGCTGGTCGAGTTCAAGCAGCAGCACTATGACTGGTAGTGAGAGAGGTGGTATACCCGCGTTGTTTTTTTCCCCCCCTTTTCGTTTCTGTTGACACTGCACTGCACTGAACATTCTTTTTTTCACAAACATGCGGGCTTTTTTTTGGAAGTTATTTAATTTTTATATTTTTTTATTCAATAAAAGAGGGCGAGTGTAAATTTACGAGTGCACTGTGCTAACGTGTGTATATTCCTTGCAAGTCGGCTCGGTACCCTCTATCAATTCCAAGGATTTATATCTGTTCCACCTATTAACCAAGTATGAGAATTAAATTTCAGTGGAATATGAAATGTGTTCACTCTCATCTCATCTCACACAGCCACTCAGTTCAATGACCTTTCAGGCTTACATACACACGTTCATATTCGATCACGTGCTTTAGGGGATTAAAATCTGAGATAAGAACTTTTTTCCATCATACAATAAACCAAATTCAATTAAATTGTGTAGGATGTCTATTTTCAGATAAATTGTTATCCTGATCCACCACATCGTGAGATATGTTATGTATCATGTTAAATTTGAAATCGCAGCCGGTCGGTCGGTCATTAATCAATATGTATCTCATCGGACAAGTAAATGATTCGAATCTCTCAATCAATCATAATTAAGAATCCATTTCTGGGGTGACCTGGGTAGTTAAGCAATACTAACCACCATTATTCTGTTCTGTACGCTGTTGACAAGATGACACAATTGCGTGATTGATGGTGCTGAAAGTATACAGTCTAGTTAAGAATATTTACTACCTACCTGTCGTGAATCTAATTTAATCTCTGCAACTGACAGCCTATAAAAGTGCCTGGTCATGTGTGTAGGCTTTTTTTCACAAGCGGACAGCGTAGGCATAGGTATATGAAACCTTTGAAACACAAGTGGATGGTTCTGTAGATGGAAAAACGCACAACTTGAATACGCCGTTATCGTAAGTTCGTTGCTCCTGTGCTGGTTGGTAATTGATTTTGTGAGCTTTTTATATTTAAGTGGCAAAGTAAAACTTATCACTGGCCTGCTTAAGTTGTACATGATGGGTAAGTTTCTTGGTTGTATCTCTTAGTTAAATGCCCTTACATGTTTGACTTGTAAAATTTGAAGAGCAAGTGCTTTTTTATTTCCGGTTTTGTAGTAGACACGGGCTCTTCATTCTAAAATTTGTAACTCCTTTTCAATTGTACAGAGGCCTTCTATTAAGTTTGGAATCGCTATTTGATTTTCCGATTCAACTGGGTCTAGCGAATCAGTTTGTTCAATGTCTTGATCATGCTCAAACATTTCTATAAGCTCGTCAACTGTTAGCACTTGATTGTGTGAATCCAGCAATTCTTGGACGTCATCAGCATCCACCTCTAAATTTGTTTGTTTGGCAATATCGATCACTTCTTCTATTATACCTTCGATTTGTTCAGGATCAGAGGCTGATTCTTCTTCGGTTTCTGTGGTGAAAAAAAATGGACACAGCTTTTTCTAGGCGCCATTCAAAGTTTTTTGTGAAATCTCATTCCAAGATTGTCCAATAATTCTTACAGCATCTAAAACATTGAATTGCTTCCAAAAGTCTTTTACAGAAAGCTCGCTATTTTGTCTCATAGCTTCATTTAGATGCGCAAATGATCGCCTTGTGTAGTAAGCTTTAAATGTTTTAATGACTCCCTGGTCCATTGGTTGAAGCACGCTGGTAGTGTTTGGTGGCAAAAATACAACTTCCACCCGTGGATCGAAATTAATTAGAGTTGTAGGAGGATGACCTGGTGCATTGTCAATTAGTAGCATCACCTTAAATGGAATTTCTTTCAATTGGCAATAACGTTAGACTTCAGGAATAAAATGATGACCAAACCAGTCCTCAAAAAGAGAAGCTGTCACCCAAGCTTTCGCATTAGATTTCCAAATGACGGGCAAATCAGCTTTAGATTTGTTTTTTAAGGCTCTTGGATTTTCTGAGCGATAAACTAAGAGAGGCTTCAATTTACAATCACCAGCTGCATTCGCACCATCACCATCACTGTTAATCGATCTTTGGCGGCTTTGAAACCGGGAACGGTTTTCTCTTCACGCAAAATAGAAGTTCTTTTAGGCATTTCCTTCCAAAAAAGATCGGTTTCGTCTACATTGAAAATGGTTTGGCTAGAGTAGCCACCATATTCAATCATTTTCTTGAGTTTTTCTGGTAAAGAGACGTAGTTTCTTTGTCAGCACTTGCCGTCTCTCCAATTTCTGCGATGTTATGCCAATTACAATGACTTTTAAATCTGCTGAACCAGCCGTTACAAGCTTTAAAGCTTTAATTTTTGGCCGCCTCTCCAACATCTTCCTTTAGTCTCTGAAAAATCTGCTTAGCTTGAAAGCACACTGTATTTTGGTCAACAGGACAATTTTTAAGTCTTACTTGATTATCACACCATAATTGTAACATTGTTTTCATCAGAGCGATAATACAGTGACGTTTACGAATAATGCTTGAATTCAAATATTGAGAGCCTTTCACATCTTCAGAAATTTTTTTTTTATTTTTTATAACTGTTCGGGCTGTTGATTCCGGCAGATCAAATTTCTTTGCCAATTCAAAATTTTTATTTTCGATTAATCGTCTTTGATAATATTTAATTTACACTCCAAAGACAGTGTTTTTCATTTCGTGTTAGGTTCACATGACTCATTTTTTAGTTTTTTAGATGACATAATTAAAGATAAACCAATCATTATTGCGTACGTAAAAGAATTCCACAAGGAACACGTCCGAATAACTACTGAAACGAATAAAATCTGTGAATTTTAATGCGGGCTATACTTCCAATGTGTAAAAATTGCAATCCCATTTTGTACCCAAATTAGCCTGTATATTCTCTAGTTTCAGTTTGTTATTGATTTTAGTTCGGTTCAGTTTAAAATATTTATAAAATATGAGTCAAGAGGAACGCCGTAAAAAGATCACCGACAAATGGCTCGAAAATACTTCGCGTCCAAACCATTTGATAGCAAACAATTTAAACATAGCACCCAGTCCATTGGATTCTGTTATTAAACGATATTTGGAGACGTTGACAGTTAAGCGAAAACAGAAAAGTGGAGCTAAAAGTGGAGCACATAATACAAATTTGGACAGGAAAATAGTGAGTACCATCGTAAAAAACGGGACTAGGTGATCCAGAGATTTTGCTCGGAAATGTAATACCAACCAAACAATGGTACAAAGATCTAAAAAACGTAGCGGTCTAAAAACACGAAAAAAACAAAAAATACCAAAAGTTACTGAAAAGCAAAAAAAAGTCATGAAAACACGAGCCCGAAAGCTATACGAGTTAATCGGCAACAAGAAAGCGTGCTTAGTTTTGGATGACAAAACTTGTGTCAAAGCCGACTTTACTACTCTTCCAGGTGAGCAGTTTTACAACTCGTTTGAAGTCGTTTAAAGCTGAGATTCTTCCGCAATCAACAACATCGATTGGGATGGAAAAATTCTGGTCAAAATATCTCGTTTGGCAGGCCATTTGCCAATGTGGACACAGAAGCTCATCGTTTATTACAACGGGAACAATTAACGGAGAAGTGTGCATAAACGAGTGCCTAAAAAATTGGTTGATTCCTTTCTTAAACAAACACGAGGGTTCAACATTATTTTGGCCAGATTTAGCTTCAGCTCACTATGCTCATGAGACGTTGAGCTTTCTTGTTGCTAAAAATGTCGACTTCGTCCCAAAAGACATGAATCCACCCAATGTTCCATAGTGCCGTCCCATTGAAAGGTATTGGGCTTTGGTCAAAGTTAAATTTAGGAAAAGTGAGCAGTGTGCAAAGAACGTAAAAGATTTTAGTGTTAAATGGAAAAGAGCGTCCAAAAAGATCACGGATGTAACTGTCACCAACCTTATGAAGGACATTCGAAAGAAGTTGAGGAAAGAAAGGGAACCCAAATAATTTTTTTTATTTTTTGTGATTGTGAATAAATTTAATAAAAACAGAGTTTTAAAGCAAATAAAAAAAAATTACATGAATTACGAAAATATTTTTTTTTTTTACTTTGAAGTTTCCAAATTTTATTCGTTTCAGTCCTTAAACTGAATTTGCACTGCGTACGTAATATTTTACGGAATTGGAATTGTTATTCCACACGGAACACGTTCGAACTTGTCGTAAACCGAACACGCCGATGCGCGCGACGATCAAAAAGAAAAACCGCGTATCTCCGAATTCGCTTAAAACGAGGTAGAGTAAGTCGGGGTATTACTGTATAACAAAATGCATAGTGGGATCTCTTTGCAAAGGCATTTACTAACTTAAATCCTGTATCCATTCGCCTACGTCTTATTTCATCCGATTTGTGGATGTACATCGCAGTTCTACCGTCCTATCTGCCATCCCTCCTTCTCTTATTTCTTCTTGGATCAACGAATTCCACTGAATCTATGCAGCCGTCGCGTTTTCTGATCATTTGGCCAATACGAATACTTTAGCACATTCCCTTTATTTTACTTTTAAATTCATTGTTATTGTTCCTCTCATTATTACTTACATTCTAGACAAAAATTATTAAATCTAATTTAACAATGATCGTTACTTATTCTAGCTTACTGGCTCTTAAAGAGCGCTCTAAACTTAACAATCTCATTCAAAGTTTACCTTTCGGTCTTAAAAACTATCTTACAATCAATCTTATCTATCAATATTACAATATATGAAATTTCTAAGAAAGTTTTAGAAAAACTTACATAGATATTGTATCTTTTAAATTTTGTATAAAACTCAAAACTCTGTCCCTATTCTATTTGACCTACCAAAGCTACTTAACCTAACTTAACTATAATCGGGGTGGTGTGCACTCGTAGCGTCTCGCACCGAGTGGTCTCCATCCCAATTGCGATTTCGGGCGCCTGGCATTCGTCAACATCGTGCACAAGCATCCCCGAGATTTAACCAATGCCATAAAAGTTCGGTCACTTCTCAGCGGCGCCACCTTATCTTAACGAACGTAGCCTTTCCACGAGATCCCCTTACTATAGTTAATCTAACTTACAACTAAGAGGAGTGTGTTACCTTAGTAATGTACCGACATAGAAAAGCGAGGCCACCCTCTCCCCTGTACTGTTTCTCGGCATCGATCCGATCCCTGTCCGCAATCGCAGGACTAAAACGGAGGTGCTCCTGAGCATTGGCGACATACCCGTCGTAGATGAGCCGCTTGTCCCTTGCACCGCGCTATCGGTGGTATACCATATTACCGGGACACCATCCCCTCTTTGCACTAACCCTTTAGCATCTACATGACTCTGGCGTGATAAAGCCCATGCCCTTTTACATACGAGTATACATAAAATGGCGCATATATGATACAACAATTTACCATCCGCTGTTCGTTAGAGATACGGTCAGAGCACTGAAACTCCCACTACTCAAACTCCCACCACTCAACCCCTAACACACACGCCTTTCCCTAATTTTGACCTCAGAACTGGAACTAAGTATCCTAATTTCATCAGTTCTTATGAAACCCTATCCGTTGCGACACCAAACTCATTTACCACTCCCCGTTCAATTGACCCCCTTTCGCCACCCACTGTGTCGCGATATCACCAGGTGTCGCTATGCGCTCTCTAGGCTTAGAAATAAAAAGATATATGAGAATATACTTTTATATCTCGCTTATCTGCACGATAAATCTGACTCGGTGTGCTACGAGGGTAAAACAAGCATCATGGTTTCTATCGAGCAGGAAGGCCTCCCTATCGACGTTACTAGTCTCAGGAAACCTTATATAAAGTATCACGAGATTTTCAATACGCCTCCCTAAAAAGTTACAGACGATCTTGCCGCTCTTCGCCACTATGTACACTCTAAAAGAGTCTCACCCCAACGCAATCGACTTGACCACGATAAATTTTTTCGACCCTAAAAAGTCATGCAAAAACCTCCCTCTCACCTCCTATTACCAGAACGTAAGAGGACTGCATTCTAAAACCCACGCCGTCTTACGCCAATCTCATGCCATCCCATTTGATATCTACGCTCTGACCGAAACTAATCTTATCCCCAACATAAAAAACCTTTAGGAAACACCTCTTTCTTTTAATGTTTTTCAGGATGATGACCGCATACCCCCCTTGATTGAATCCCCTTGTCATAATGTCCTACTGGCTGTTCACAACAGCTTGGACTCCTCTCTCTCGTTGCAACATCATCCTCTCCTAAGCTCGACTTTGTGTCGGTTAAAATAACCCTCACTCGTAGATGCTTGTACGTTATGTGTTGTTACATTCTTCCGGCGCAACCTATCGAATCCTACCAACTTGCTATTGCAGCAATTGACAATTTGATCGACTTATCAGAATCGCTTGATGATATCATTATCTTCGGCGATTTTAATCTGCCTCAGCTGAAGTGGACTCCATCTGAAGACCTATCTTTTTTCATCGCTTCCAATTCCATTTCTACTAAGGAATGCCTATTCTTAGATCGGCTAACAGACTCTAGTCTATGCCAAGTCAGTGGCGTTTCCAACTATATGGAAAGGCAATTAGACCTTATCTTCACAACTGATCCCATCAACTCCTCAGTATCGTGTTGTCCCCTATCTCTTTCAACTATTGATAACTTTCATCCTCCACCTCTTCTCTCATTTTTCCACAACACTTCCCTCCAGTCACCACCCACCGCAGTTCTATTTTCTTACAATTTTCACAAAGCTAATTTCCGTAAAATCAATACCTAGATAGGACTTCTTTCGAGTTTACCAATCTATCTCTGGTCGCTGCCCTCTCCATTTTTAACAGAGAAATATTCAAATGCATCTCCCTTTGCATGCCATATTACTTCTACATCCCCTGCTTGATATAATCGTAGACTCCGCTCTCTACGAAACAAAAGAAACAATTTATGGGCGGTATTCAAATCCTCAAGTGATTCTCCTGCCATCGCCAACTTTTTTGCAACATTTTTCAAGCAATTATTTGCCAACAACACCTTCGTACCAGATCCCACTTACTTCAAGGATCTACCAAATTTTTCCATTAGTCCCTTTCTCACTCAAAATTTCGATCCTGCAGTAATTAAAAAATCCTAAAGATGAATTTGTACCTGGCCCAGATGGACTCTCCGCCGTGTTTCTTATAAAATGCTCTTCCAACCAGTCTCTACCCCTTTCCTACCTTTTTCGTCTATCCCTTACACAGGGAGAATTTCCCCAGATTTGGAAGATCTCTTTTATAACCCCGATACACAAAAAGGAATCCAAACATGAAGTTACCAATTATCGTCCCTTTGATAAACTCTCTCATATACCCAAACACTTTGAAAGCATTTTATACGAAGCCTTAAGCTTCAAATGCAAACATTCTATTTCACCCCGACAACATGGTTTTCTAAAGGGAGGTCAACTACCACAAACCTAGTTAAATTCGTGTCTTCTACTCTCTTAGCCTTAGAAAATGGCAAAGAAATCGATGTTATCGCGACTGATTTTACTAAAGCGTTTGATAAGATATCTCATCAATTGATCCTCTTCAAATTGTCTGCTCTCGGCTTTGAGCCTCTCTTATTAAAACGGATTGTTCTTACCTGGTAGGCCAATATTATAGTGTTCGGCTTAGATCCGCCCTTTCTGTTCCATTCCTGGCCTTAACTGAAATTGCACAAGGCAGTCATCTTGGCCCTCTTCTCTTCATTCTTACTATTAACGATATTGAGAAAGTCATTAAGCACTCCTCCCTCTCCCTTTACGCTGACGACACAAAATTTGTTAAAACTATTCCCTCTCCCCATGACTCTGCCCTTCTTAAATAAGACCTTGATCGGTTTTCAGTCTGGTGCCTCAAAAACTGTCTAGAACTTAAAATAGCCAAATGCCAATCTATAACCTTCTAACGTAACTGCAACCCGTCTCCTCCCCGACCTTATTTTCTCCATAGTCAACCAATTCCCCTGGTTCAGTCTCTTCCAGACCTCGGCATATTATTCGACTGTGAGCTTAATTTCCCTTCGCATATCGAAAAGATGATCCTCAAAGCCAACTCATCACTTGGCTTTATTAAACGATGGTCTAAAGAATTTTCCAAGCCGTATGTAACCAGATCTCTCTAATATTACCTTTGTTTGCCCCCAGCTTGAGTAAGCCTCTTTCTCCGGGTTCATGTTTCCCGAATCGAGGGTATTCAACGTCGATTCCTCCGATTTGCTCTCAGTGGTCTGCCGTGGAACGACCCTTTCATCTTACCTCCCTATCAGGACCGCCTCAAACTTCTAAATATGAATTCGTTAGAAGAATGTGGGAATACTGTCGACATTCTTTTCATTCATCGACTTCTCTCAGATTCCATCGACTCTGCACCTATTTTGAGCTACATTTCCTTCAATACCAACCCCCGCAATCTACTTTGTCCTCGTCTCTTCTATCTACCGCTCCACCGCACCTCTTATGGCTCCAACGAACCAATCTCCCGTATGCTCCGAAAGGTCAACTCAAACCTCTCCCTTTTTGATTTCCACCTGAGCACTCCTCGTCTCAAACAAGATCTCCTCCATCACTTCTGTGGTCCCCAGCTCTTAAGTCTTTCTGTTAATTTTTAAGTTAGATTGAGCTTGTATTAAGAAAATAAATGGGGGCCTCAGCCCTCACCAAATTTAAAAAATTAAATTAAAAGTAGAAATACAAAAGCTTGTAGGTAATTGAGGACCTACACTCAAGAATAATAATATAAGACATCACAGTTTTGAGAGTATTCCAAAATTGGCTTTGGTTTTTCCGAGATGGACATGTAGATCCTTTGGTTGTTATAATGTCATAGTGCGATGAAAGGCAGAAATCATCCGCGTAATTGGGATATCTAAAGCACTTAGTTTAGTTACCCTCCATTCAATTTCTGGTCGAAAAAAGCATACCCGACGAATGGAACCTCGGTATTGTTTGTCCGATTTTAAAGAACAGAGATCCCCTGCACTCCAACTTCAGGGGAATAAGCCTTCTTAACAACCCATATAAAATCCTATCAGCCGTATTATTGAACGCCCAAGATTCTTGTTCAACATTCTGGCCGGCCTTATTAGTGTTTTTTTAGGCCAGGAAAGTTCACAATAAAATCCCACGAGTTGCAAATCTATACACGCCAAAAAGTCTTTATAAAAGATCTTTATCATCCCAGTCCTGCTTTATGGTGCAGAAGTTTTGACACTAGCGAAAGCAAATGAAAATCCTTTTCGGGTAATTTTTGGTTCCATTTGCGTCAATGGAGATTGAAGGAGCCATTTCAACAGTGAACTGTACGCGCTGTACAGAGATGTCAATCTCTTCAGAAAAGCATTGATAGACCGGGTTTTATGTCTGGGTCAACCAGTGCCCCGGCCCGGAAAGATTTCAACCCCTGTCCAGAGAGACAACGCAGAAGAAGACGTCCTATCTCAGGTGCCGCCCACAAGTGGAAGGGAATTGCAGCCAACTTCGTGTGTGGAACGGGTGGCAACCGGCAGAAGAAGTCACTAACTATAGAGGCATGTTAGCTTAGGTCCCGGTCCACAGTTGACTTAAGGGTCGTCGAAGTAAGTAGGTAAGCAGTCACACGACGCAATGTATTTCTAAAAAAAGTTAATTCCACTTTTTAATTGCTCATCATCTTAGTACTTTTGTTGCCGGTTATGAACGTTAAACTCGTTAGAGATGATGAACATTTCATAAAGTACTTTTTTTTAAACTTGCTTAAAACGATCTTCAACTGACGTAACGACGCTCAACCGAGATCTGGATTCCGCAAACTATCGACAATCTTATCCATGCGCCCTTCAGGATTTGCTGTTCTGTATTGGATAAGAGATTTTACAGATTTTACAGATCTAACTCATCTTAACCGGAAGTTTTGTCTTATGCGTCGAAAATCTTCAAATAAGCGTCTCGAATAAGAGCGGGTAACCTGTTTACGACAGGAACAAATCCCAAGTCGCAAGACGAGAATCCCTTTGTCGACTCAGGAGACCAGAATTCTCAAAATGGCAGACTCTCTGAATTTTTATTGACTATCACTTATTGTACAAACACTGCCTTGCTATGGAGAACTTATGTCTTGCAGGCATTTTAAATTAATGGACATTGATGGCAATATTTCATGCTTCATCAGCAACTACTAGGGTGTACAAAAAAGAGAGTTTGTGCTGCTCTTAAGTTAATTCTAGTCGGTGACATCACGAATATATTGAGTCTATAGCTTAATTCGTGCGGTTTTCTAAGAGATGGCGTAACTTGTATTATTCCATTGTTATTATTCCATTGTTATTATTCCATTGGAACATGCTTTGGAAAGCTACTGTCATTGTACGTCATTTCAGTATATGTCATTCATTTGAAGCGTAAATAACAATAATTTTTTTCCCTCAAATATGTCGAACTTTGTACCTGAAAAAGTGTTTTTGTGGAGAGTTCTTCTTCATTACTTTAATATGAAGAAAACTGCTGCCGAAAGTCATCGTATTTTAGTGGAAGTTTATGGTGAACATGCGCTAGCTGAGCGAACGTGCCAAAAGTGGTTTGCACGATTTAAAAGTGGTGATTTTGGCTTGGAAGACGATGAACGTCCTGGGCAGCCAAAAAAGTTTGAAGATGAAGAACTGGAAGCATTACTCTATGAAGATTGTTGCCAAATACAAGAAGAGCTCGCAGAATCTTTGGGTGTCACTCAAGCAGCCATTTCAAAACGTTTAAAAGCAGCTGGATATATTCAAAAGTAAGGAAATTGGGTTCCACATGAACTCAAGCCGAGAGACGTCGAAAGGCGGTTTTGCATGTCCGAAATGCTGCTGGAACGCCACAAAAGGAAGTCATTTTTGCATCGGATTGTTACTGGTGATGAAAAATGGATCCATTACGACAACCCCAAGTGCAAAAAATCGTATGTGAAACCCGGCCAACCAGCCAAATCAACGGCAAAGCCGAATATCCGTGGCGCGAAGGTAATGCTCTGTATTCGGTGGGATCAGATGGGTGTGCTGTACTATGAGCTGCTAAAACCGGGTGAAACCACGCTACCGAACACAATTAATCCGTTTGAAGAGAGCAGTGGCCGGAATATGCGACCAGACACGAGGCAATAATTTTCCATCATGACAACACTCGGCCCCACGTTGCTATTCCGGTTAAGAACTATTTGGAAAACAGTGGATGGGAAGTCTTACACCACCCGCCCAGACCTTGTCCCTTCTGATTACCATTTGTTCCGGTCGATGCAGAACGCCCTCACTGAAATACGGTTCAAATCAGAGCAGAATATCAAAAATTGGCTTGATTCATTCTCTGCCAAGCCGGCGCAGTTCTTTTGGGATGGGATTCACAAATTGCCAGAAAGATGGAAAAAAGTCATAGCTTCAGATGGGCAATACTTTGAATAATACTATTGTACATGTTTTTCTTAAATAAACGTTCAAATTTTGAAAAAAAAAAACGAATTAAGTTATTTATAAGTTATCGGATAGACACCGATTAGTTTAGACCTACTTACTTATAACGTAACATAATCCGGAAACTTTTCGAGACAAACGATGCCAGTTACTTGGCATTACATTTCCAAATTAGCTGTATTCTCATCGAGTTGAACGGAAAGACCACAAGGAATAACTTATGCCCATTGGAAAGCCGACTTAAGGAGACTGTTCAAGATCGAAAAAACTTCAGTAATTCAAAAGGTAAAATTTAATTCAAAGTTATATCAGCGCTTTCCTTTATCAATGCATGGCCTGGTGGCACCATATTTCTTTTTGTGCTAACATCAAGTAATCCAATTTCACTGTCAGAGGACAGGGTGATTTTTTCATACATCGAACTAAAGTAGGCCTTTTCGCCATCATCATCGAAACACGATTATAATATATTAATTGTAGTTGGCAATATATTATGCTACCTATATATACGTAAGGACAATTTTCTTACTGTGAGACGATGCTTTCCGAATGCATATCCTAAGTCATTGTTTACTAGACATTTTTCATCAACAGCCGTGATGTTTTTATTAAACAGCATTTTAATATGGTAGATTTCAAAATCAAATGACAACCTATCTATGAGTTCGCACACGTTATCCTAGATAACAACACCATGTGTTGACTTGGTTTGATCAGTGGGAATCATCTTTACACAGTTGCGCACTCCCAGTCCGTTAAGGTCCCCTTCTACTTGTGGGCCCCACCTACTCGTATGTTGAGGTCTTCTTCTACTGCGTTGTCTCTTCGGGTTAGATTCAAAGACTCTGTGGGCTGAAACATTGGCGTCCATTAGCTCTGCATGTCCTAACCATCTCGAGCAGCTGATGTCAAAGTTCTCCAGATGAGTCCCGAAACTAAGGGATTCTCACCCCCGCCTCCCTTCCCCTTCTCCGCCATCCCTTCCACTCCTTTCACCCCTTTACTGGATCAAGGTGTCATACGACCGTGCCGAAGATCAGCCTGGCTGAGGCATCGGCATTTCCAAGAATAGCTCAGTCGTGAACGGAGTATCCGAATACCTCCAGATGAGCAAACCTGTACAGATGGACCATCCATTCACCAATACTCATAGGATATCAATGGATAAACTCTCAAAAAAAGAAAAATCCGAGACCGGTACTCTTTTAAGAACGGTGACAGTACCGACTATCGCCAGAGTTCCTGCATTGTGGAACGGAGGTAAAATTGTGCAGGCCATGGTACACTGTCTTTTAAAGGCAAACGCAACGAGCTAAAATTCAAACCTTCAAGGTGTTTTAAGACTACGCAAGCCATTTCGTCCGCCCCTAGCAGCAGCAAGTTTGTGGCCGGCCATGACCTCGCTGTTGTTACAAAAATTCCTCACTCAAATGAGTATTCAGAGGCACAGTGGCGTCAGCTAACCTCTTCCACGGTGCTCTATAACAGACACCGAAACTCTTTACACATTTTCCAAACCTTCGGATCCATTCCGGAGGTTGAGAGAACTGAGGAAATAAAAAGCTAAATTGATCCTCAAAGATTGATAACCAACTGTTTCCAGAAAGCATTCCGAAGATCATCAGGCACAGCAACCCGACGCCTCGGACTCATAACTGGAACGAAATTAGAAAAGCTAAGGGATCTTATAAATGCGCGTTAATTGTGAATTATCTGAGGTGACAACAAGGCCCTCGATCTCCTTCTCTGACACTCTATCGGAAATGAAAATCGACGACGAATCCGAGAGTGAAGATGAGCTCTTGGACACATTTTAAAAATCGAAAGACTCGAACAGCACAGTGGTGGAGGCTCCTCTGGCAGATTGTAGCAATGATACAAGGGTTTCTCGAAATTAGCCTCTGGTGTTACTGCGTCTTTCCAAAACCGCAGAAAGCATCATCCTAATCCAGGAACCATGGTTCATGGAGTTGGGAAACCTGTATACGCTCCGCTCTATAAAAAAGACAAAGGTGAGATTAGAACTAGTATATTAGTGAAAGGTATCTTATTTCCTAACATCAGAGACCCCGACATAACGGTTGCCAGATTGGAGACCGCCAAAGGCACCTACTGGCTGCCATCGGCTTATCTTGGACAATACCATGTGGGCTCCCTCCCTGGCGATAACCTACAAAGGGTGGTACTGGAAGAGGTGAGTCACTTTTTGATTACATGATAAGCACTAACCTCACCGTTTGCAACATTGGCAATGAGCCCACTTTTATAACAAAAAACCGACAGGAAGTGCAAGACACATCACTCTTGTCTCCGACAACATCAATCGAATGGTAACGAGCTGGATAGTATCGTTTGAACACTCATTTTCAGATCACAAAAAAATCCTCCCACCCAACCAGCATCCCGGAATCATGGGTAAAACTTATTGGCCACAATACAGAGGAGCACTTTTAAAAACGCTGTTTTCCGAATTCTTAAGTCCCCCGCGGAACACCAACGAGCTTAACATGAAAGTCAAGGATTTCACCCTGGCTCTCAATCAGGCTATAGCTGCTTCTGAATAAGAGGTCATTCAACCTAGAGGCAAGAAAAAGCCGCACTCTTGGACATCAGCACTGGCACCATTTAGAAACATTTGCTGAAAACTTTTCAACCTAGCAAAAAAGACAACATGGAACTCACGTGAGTACAAGAAATCCCTCAAAGGGAAGACAAAACGAAAATCCTGAGACAAAATAACAGAAACCTCTGAGGCATCGCGGGAAAGAAAAACCCGCCCGACAAAACCATATAAATTTTCTCGTCCTGGCGGTATAATACCTGCCGAGCTATAAAGGTCCTCAGATATTATCCTGCCTATGTTAGAAGCTATCCTGAGAAGCTGCCATAGAGAGAAGTAATGTAGTTTTCATTCAAAAAGCCGCAAAATACTCTCAAGTTTTCCCAAAAGACCTCAGACCTACTCGTATAAGTCGTCATCTTTCCTTCTGAGAACTCTACAACGACTGATATAGAATCTAAAATTGATCCCTGGCTTTTGTCAATGGGTCAACATGCCTACGGTAAAGAAAAGTTGGTGGAAATGGTTCTACATTCACTGATTCACACATTGAACGATCCCTACAATGTAAAGAGTACGCAATGGTCGCTTTCCTGGACATAGAGGGCACCTTTAACAAACAATGCCAACACATCCATAATGACGACTGCGTTCTCAACTCTCCAGGTGTACGACTCACTTGGGAAGTTGATCAGTCTTATGCTAATCAGCGGGAAAATCAACTCCATACTGGATGGGGCTTCTGCTAAAAGATGTGTAGGCAGGCGTACGCCGCAAGGCGGTGTTTTTTCACCCCTTCTCTAGAACTTAGTGGTTAATTGACTGCTGATATACCTGAAAGCGGGTGGTAGGAGATTTGTTGCCTATGCGGATGACGTTGGTATAGCCTTCTCAGGAAATCATCTCTTTTCCAGGAAATATAAAATTCCAATGAAAGACCCACCCTCAATTAATGGAACCAGTCTAGTCTTCGCCGATACAGTAAGATATCTTTATGTCATTTTTGACAGGAAACTAAACTGGAAATCTGAAATTCAAGAAAGCTACAGTAGATTTATTCTCTTTCGAAAAGGCTATTGGAAACAAATGGGGCCTTCAACCTCGCATAAGCCACTGGCTATTCTTATCGGTTATAAGACCGATACTGATCTACGGGGTGGTTGTCTGGTAGACGGCCTTAGAGAATGCAGTGAGCTGCAGCAAAATAAGCAGAGTCCAAAGAACAGCATGTCTGTGCATAAGCGAATCCCCACGTACTACTCCCTCCGCGACACTGGACATTATGTTTCACTTGATACCCTCGATATTTTCAGCATTTTCAGCGGCCGCAGCTATTCGCCTTAAAGCGACTACACAGTTGACAAATAATTTATTTGGCCATGCTACTATTCCTAATAAACTATGAATCCTCCTAGAGAATCTCGATTACACTTTATCCCAATATTGGTTTGATAAAGACTTTCCTGTAAGCACCCCCTCTGCAGTCTTATGGGAGGAAGATGCTTTCATGAATGACATGTCAGTCCACTTCTATACACATACATCAAAGACTGGTAGCGGGGTCGATGGGGGTGTTTTCTCAGATAAGCTTAATCTAAGCCTCTCATTCTGTCTTCTATATCACTGTATCGGTGGAAATTTTGGCGATTAAGGAAGTCCGGTCTTGGCTGAAGAAAAACTGATATCCGAAATTTTCGGATAGTTAGGCTGCTATAAAGTCTCTGGACTCAGTCTTATTAACTTCTACAACAGAGCAGTTAAACCTCCACCTACATATTTTGGATGCCGGGGCACAGAGATATTCCAGGGAATTGTAGGGCCGACGAACTCGCCAAAATTGGAATCACTCTTACTGTTCTACCGGAAAAGGGTAGTATCGGCATACTAATCGCTACGTGCAAATTAAGGTTAAAGCTGGATGCTAACAAAAACCGTAGACGAACTGTTGGATCAACATGTCTAGTGACTAAACAGATCTGGCCAAAGCTGGATCTTAATCACTCTAAGTGTTAGATCTATCAAAATAGGAAACCTCTTCGCGCTATCATAGTGATGACACCTATGTTTTAGGCAAGCATGTAAGATGGCTTGGCGTCTTTACTAATCATTTCTGCAGAAGCCCCATGGGCGAGGAGTAGGTGGAGACAATCCTCCACCTATTCTGTGCATGCCCCGCTCATTCCCAAAGAAGGAAACTCAATTTAAGAGCTTTCTTCTACAATATATGTAGACGTTAACAGTCTCCTACGCTTTATCATAAGCTCAAAGTACTCGTAGTTCTAAGAGTAGGAGGATCACAAGTCCCCGTGGTATCATAATTGGCCAATAGGCCTAAGAAGGTTGTTTTCTCCTTCTCCAACAGCCACTTCTACATCATCTAAGTTGAATGGTCTATTCTTCTTCTTCGCCGTTGCATATTCTCAGCACCGACTGTGACTCCTTCTTCCTTCTTCATCTCTAAAGGCTTCTGTACTGGTCTTCTTGCATACACATGTTCTATTTACTTGTTGGTGAAACTTCCGCGCGTTATTCCTGCAGTATAACCTCTCAATATCTCCGATCGCCCGTGTTATGTATGTAAACGATGACACCACTATAGTCAATCTTAGTGGTGACATCGTATATCCCGATCCACCAATTATTTCCAACAGATTCTAAATGCAAGTCTGCAATAACATGGGAACGCGAACGCAGTGTATGACTTTACTTTGCGTTTCCATCAAGAAGTGAGACATTCAATCTGGAAAGAAATTAGCTAAAGTTTAAGAAGTAAGTTAAGAGAAATGTAACCAAAAGAATAAAGATTCAGTTATGCTTCAACTTTCTACTTAATTTGTTTCATTTTGACGCTCCGCGATTCTCTCAAAATATAACTCGTGTTTATCCTGGAAAAGATGATGTTCTTCCCATCTCTTCTGATCCATGAGCAGCTCTCGCCTTCTTGCTTGTTTAATTGCATTTGCTCGTTGGCATTCTTAATCTAACCAGGGATTTCTTGATGATGGTCGGGTGAAACTCATTACATAAGTTGCACCCTCTCTGAAGGCATGTTGCCATAGAACACGTTGATAGATTTCTGGATATGTGTTTGGCTAAGATAATTGCGGCCTCTTGTGATTGCAGCTTTTCTGTGCTATGTCTTCTCACATATTTTTTTGATGGGGCTTAAGAAATCCAAACGTTGCGACGACCAGATTAATGAAGACATGACTTACGTCAATCGCAAAATGATTAATTTGATGAAGCGTTCCATAATCCGGAAAGAGCTAAGGAAACCGTGTGTTGCTATAGGGATATTTCGTACCGCCGGAAAGTCAGTAAGCCTAAGTCCGTTACCGGACGTGGTATCGTATAAGCTATGCTTACCATCTGTCCTGACACATCAGCGTCTTGTCGAGAAGCTCGTAGAAACATTCTTTGGGGTCGTCGTCTTTGTCTTCCGTAGGGGCATTAGCATTATGTTAGCGATTTGGCCTTGATGCGGATTATCATAAGATGCTCGCTCACCAGTTGGAAGCTCAGACCTAAGTCTGCCACATATGGCAAACCCGCATCCGAATAAGCACTGTTTCTTTTCCCTACAGCAATCAACATAGCAAATATCATAGCCTATCCCATCTCACTCCCTGTATGGCGGTGATATCTCCGTGATAGCGGTCTATGGCCTCTATTAATTGTATTACGTTGCCTATTAAGGGTACATTCCACATACAGATCCGAGGGTCACTGTCTTTTAAACGTCGTCAACGGTGTGAGCCTATGACGGCGTACGCCAGTATAATGCTTCTGGTCGGACATTCCCTTGCTACTTTAGCCTCCATGCGGAAGCGGTTACTAATGCAATATTGGGAGGTAAGACAAGCACTTCACTATGAACTTGATTGTTGCGTTGTTGGCCCAATAAAGTTATAGGATACTTAGTAGTTTCCCAATCAATCGCCACGCGAACATACAGTTGCAACTCTGAATGAATATAGGCGTAGCATCAAAAAAATACATATTATGGATTTACAAGGTCGTCTAATCTTTTCATTTATCTGTCTTACTCTTACACATTAGCTTCGTGCAAGCAAGATAAATTAAGAAGATAAATCAAGTCATCTTGCCGTGGGCAATCGCGTTGCATCGCCTGTGAAAAGCAGAGCAAATGCATTGATGACTACGGCTTAAAGCCTTAACTTACCTGGAAAGGCTTGTTATCTGAAGCCGGACTATAGTCCTATCGAAATGGCAATATATTCTAGCACAAGGAACTCAGTTGTTTTTAAAGGGCTGACATTAATTTTTAGCAGATTATTCACAAGCTAAGTCAGAATTGTCCTTCTGATGTTATTGCCAAAGCGAGCTTCTAACTTGAAAAACCCAGAAGCCATCAATTTGCCCAAAAACCCAAACGATGAATACAAAATGACGTCAATTGACTAAATTTTGTTGCGACATTAACTAAAACCTTGACACGCATAAATTTCCGCATGTTACTCCGTATGTTAAAGAAAGGTAAAATAGATTAACTAGCCTCAAAATTTATCAAGATTCAATGAATGAATGATTGCTGTGACCCTGTAGAAAGCTTTTCAATTTTCGAAAATCTAATTTTATACCTTTCCGATGGTTTTATATCTGAATGTCAAATGGAAACTTTGCCATTGGGAGCTAACCTTTTTCGGTAAAAGGTTTTTATTATTCGGATTTTTAGATTTGTATACAGCCTTAGAATATCGCCGTCTATGAGCACACCACTTGACAAATGAACTTTCCAACGAACGTTTCAATGTCACACGATATTTAGGTTTTATTGTTCGGAATAAATCAAACACAATTTTACAATCACAATAATTCACTTAGAACGTGCGTGTCGTAAGGATTTGTTCCTTGGAACACACCTAAAATGTGGCCACCTCAGCTCCATGACATAACCCCAATTAGGAGACGAATGAATGGATATGTAGGTTATGTAAAGTAGTGTCTTTCTTTAGAGGGAAATGTATCTGTTTATCGATTTCCATGCCAAAACCAAAGCAAATATACGAGTATCTACCCAAAAAACCCGTATACGGACGTAATCATGTGTGCCTCGAATGTTTCGTTCCGGACTCATCCAGTATACGAAGCTAATTTTGGAATAAAATCAGGGCGTGTTTACACGGCTTTGCCCCCTCAATTTATGTTGGTTAATATGCGTAATGAAACGTCGAAACGTCAATATTTGATTTAGGTATTATACGTTTGGATTGTATCTGTATTGTATTGTATTTTGTATAGTTTCAATTTACCGTGTTTATCATAAACGATTTAAGTTTCAATAGCACAATGTAAATTCTCTGCGTAGCAAAACACGGTAGTGATGAGGTGGGTCTTCATAGAAAAGTTACCGGTGAAATTTTCAAATTAAAATTTGAAAATATTTCTAGTAGAAATATTGTAGAGAGGAAGTCACCAATTTCTGAAACTTAATATCAACAATGTCTGCGATTCAATACAGGGTCTTCCAGTAGGGATTTCAAAACTTTGGCAGTTGATAGCGGCTATACTGTTGAAGCTACATCTGCAAAATTGGCTGTCAAAACATCGCCGTTGCCTGTGGGAGTGTGCAGGAGAATCCGAGGCAGTTGATTTCGCGTCGCTCACAAGAACTCGGCCTTTCGGCCTTTCGCAGACCACAACTTGGCGAATTTTGCGTCGTAACTTGGGCCTGCACTCGTACAAAATTCAACTGACCCAGGAACTGAAGGCAAAACGACCATAGCCAACGACGTGTGTTCGCTGAATGGGCTCTGGAGCAATTGGAAACTGACCCTAATTTTCATCGAAAAATTATCTTCAGAGATGAGACCCATTTCTGGATGAATGGGTACGTCAACAAACAAAATTGTCGAATTCGGGATGATACCAATCCACATGAGATCCAAGAGGGTCCAATGCATCCCGAAAAAGTCACTGTTTGGTGTGGATTTTGGGCTGGCGGCGTCATCGGTTCATACTTCTTTGAGAACGTCAACGGCCTGGTTTCAACAGGACGGCGCGACGTGCCACACCGCTCACGACACATTGGAAATTCTGCAAGAGTGTTTCACGTGGAGGTGATGCGAACTGGCCACCGAGATCGTGCAATTTGACCCCGTTAGACGTTTTATTGTGGAGTTTTCTAAAGCCGCAGGTCTATGAGAATAAGCCACAAAGCAAAGCGGCTCTCAAAGCCAACATAACCGATGCCATCGGTCAAATTCAGCCTGATTTATGTGAGACAGTCATGGAAAATTGGACATTTCGGATGCGCACCACCCAGAGAAGCTGTGGCGGACATTTGAACGATGTTATACCATATTCCAAACGTAATGGTATCGATAAGCCTTTCAAACGAATAAAAAATTTCGATAATACCTCACACACACTTTGTTTTATTTCAATTTAAAGATAGGAAGCGCTTAATGAAAGACCCTTGATATGCACTCATGGAGAAGGATTCTGTTTAAGTAAACTGTATAATTTTGAGTGAGCTGGGCCGCTGAAGCAACAAAGTCGCATTAACATGAAAGATTATTCCACCTGCCAATAAACGTTTGGAATAGAGTTGCCCTTTTCATGGGCGTGTAGATCTAAGGACCCCACCACCATGGTCGAAACCAGATGTAATGACATATTCAATCACAATACGTTTGCTATCTGCAAGATGCCCAGATATTTAGCTTTCTTGAAAATTGATAGTGACATTTTTGAGCACTAGCTGACATATTTAAAAAGTCATTCTCATTTGCTCGCAATGAACAATTACATTATCGCTTTTAGGGCTGTATTCGCATTAGAGCTGTGATTTTCTACATACATATGACTACATAGACAGTTTGACGTAGAGAAATAATCAACACGCACCATGACATATATGGAGGGAAGGGTCGTGCTCTCTAAAATGCAACATTCCAACCAACGCTGAAGATACTGCGAGAGTGCGGTAGACAAGAAGGAATACACGCTCGGCATTTTCATCGACCTTGAGGGTGCTTTCGACAACGCATCTTTTGACGACATGCGTCACTCTTCCCGACAGCATGGCGTAGACGAATCACTAGTTTTGTCGACCAAAGTAATGCTGTCGAAAGGAACACTGATTGCGGATGCTAACTGCGGCTAATATGTCGTGACGGGGGTAAATATGTTTTTTTTTTTGTTGTTATTTGGATCGGAGGCATGATTGCCCACCGTTAAGGTGCCAGTATAAGATTCTGAAACACTAAACCGTTAGGATTAGGTACAAATAATCATCATCCTTATCTCATGCCTCAGAACCGCGATAAGTCATAACTTCGTGGGGTAGGGAATAGCTTTAAGCTACTTCGTTGTCTTACTCGTTTTGTTGTCATATTTTTGACTTACATACATACCGAAGACTATCGGTATTTGTGCATATGGCTGCACTTGTTTTGTGGATCTGAGTGTGTCTGAGTAGTAGAGTTGGTTTCCCCCTGCACACTTCCACCACTTTCCCAGCGTGACTGCCGTTAGGTATTACTTCGCGGGGGTGGTCAGCAGTTTTCTTTCCCTGATTGGCGTTGTTTGTTCCAAGCCGTTTGGGTATGGTTGCTCTGCCTGAATCTCTCCAGTCGTAGCAGTTTCTTCATGATCTTCGCTGCAGTCTATTTCACAGCATCCCATATTGCACTCGATGTTAACATATGGATCACAATGTTCTCGGAAGTCGGTACGAATATTTTTCCAATTCCTTCCTCAATATCTCTACGCTCTGTACGAAAGCCTGGACACTGGAAAAATACGTGTTGTTCATCCTTTCTGGCCTCTCCGCAATTTAAATAGATAGGAGACTCAACAAGCCCAAATCTGTTGAGATAAGCTCGGAAGCAGCCATGTCCGGTTAGAAACTGGCTGAGATAGAAATCCACTTCTCCATTGTGCTGGTTCGTTCATTTTTGGATGTCGATGTGTCCATCTTCCTCTTGGAGACTGATTCCATCTCTCGTGCCATGTTAACAATCTTCGCTGTTTTTCTTTCAGCTTGATATCTTTGTATGAAGCTACGGATTCCTGGATTTTGTATCATAGTCGCAATAATACTCATAGCATCGTCTGACACCCCCATAAGCACGGCATACTCTCAGCGCGCATAGAACGTTGACGAATTAATCCGTCTTGCATAAGGCTTAATTTTCACTGCTTTAGCACATATGAACTAGTTGACAGAATTAATCTCCTTTGTTGTCTGGGTCCGCAAATATTCGTCATTATTCCGGACAAGGCAACACTCACCGAGCAGCTTTGTCGCACATTCTTTCAAGATGTTCCTTGAAAGTGAGCCCAGAATCGATCATCACACCTTGGTATCCGATTCCCAGTGTGGCGAGACCGTTGACTGAAGGTGATTGTCTCTCTATTCTTGTGGCTACTAATACTGCTTCCGTTTTATGTTCGGCGAGCTCTAACCCGACTGCTGCCATCCACCGTGGCACTTTTTGTATACATTCCTTTCCAATGTCCTCTATTTCTTCCAAGTGTTTCACCGCCACAACGATTGCAATACTCGATTGCAATACTCGTATCATCGGCAAAGTCTATGATTTTTGCTCCGTTTGGGATTTCAAGCCTTAGAACCCTGTGGTACATAATGTTCCACAGGATGGGACCTAGTACCGATCCTTGTGGTACTCCGCCAGATATGTGGCACTGCCTTACTCCATCGTCGGTATCGAAAAGCAGGAACCGTTTCTCAAAATAACTTAATATTATTTTAAATAGGAACCCTGGTACTATCACTGCTCAAGAGAGTGCACTATATGAGCCCCGTTTTGCAGCGATGAACGCATTTTCGACGTCCAGTGTTCTTTCAGCACCATATTTCTGCACCTCCTCTCCATCTCCTATCCTGAATAACTTTTTCCAAGATTATAGTTACCCTCCGTATAGCTTTTTCTAAATGACCGGCTTCATTAATTGCAACCAGAGTTCCATTTCCGTGGCGGCTGCGATCTCTTGTATTTCCTCCGGTGCTTCTGTATGTTTTGCAGTGGAAATAATGCCGATACTATTTTTTACAACAGAAAAGGGCATGAGGGTGAGGACTCACATTTGCTTGCTCGCAGAGTTCTTTAAAGCTGTTGCTTTTACTTCTCCGAATAGCTGATTTCAGGTCACTACGCCTATTTTTATTTTGCACATGTAGATCCTGATGGGACGGCAAACATCTGGATCGCTGGAATAGTCTTCTAGCTCGAAGACACTTGCTGAGTAGATTTTGTATCTCTTGGTTCTATCAGTGTACTGGTGGATTTGTTGACTTCCGGACGACGCATGCGTCGTAAGCCGCAAGCCCTCGCCACTTGTTTAGTAACCGCAGCGGTTATAGCATGTGCTGTTCCTGGGTTTATTGTACATAGACTCTTTAAAAATCAGGATAAAAGATTCTTCATCCAGTGTGCTTATTTTCCACCCAATTCGATGTGCCTTCTTTAGAGAGCGTTCCTGGTTCGCTCTCCTCGGTTGTACCCCAAACTAGATGGGGATGGCCGCTGTGGTATATTGGTTACTGATTCTCCACTTGGCGCATTTCGGTAGGGCACTCATTACACAGGTGATATCAACTATGGAGCCGACGTCGTTACTGCTAAGGGTGTTCTCGCTTCCCGTCTTAAGCAGTATTTCGCCTAGTGACGATACAGCTTCTAGAAGAGCTTCTCCTCTTCTATTGGTCCGAGTGCTGCTCAAGTCAGTCACCCATGCGTTGAAGTCTCCAGCTATATTTGTTTAGCTACCACCTCTAATGTCATTCATGTCCCTACTCAACATACCCTGGAATTCCTCAAAGGTGCTATTTGTAAATCCATAACAATTGCAGATATGTACCCACCTGTCCATTCATATTCTTCGTGCGGCTTCTGTAGCTTCTTGGTGTACAGGACATACTGTGCTTAATGCTACGTGTTTGATGTTGCTACTCCCTTTCCTTCGCAAAGGACACACATTGCATCATTGCTGCAGTTCTTGGATGCATGGCCAAACTTGACGCAATCACTACCTGTTTTTACACGCCTTTGCTAGATACCCGAAGTCAAGGCACTTAAAACATCGCAGCGGTACAGGTTTTCCCGCTAGAACTTTTTGGAAGAATTTATCGGAAGTCTAATGACTGCAGCTTGTGTTCCTGTGTAGGCTATCCTCATAGGTTTAACGGATGAGGGCTTGGCAGATCTCTTCCTTTGTAGTATCGTAATCTAGGTCTTTGCATTCGCGTTAGGGATTTCACATCAGTCATTTCCCCGAGAACTTGTCCTACTTAACTCTGGAAATTAGATAACTCTCCCTTGGCCGTCTTTCTTATGTACGAGTAGGTTACATCGCAGTAAGAGAATTCTCCAATCTTTATAATCACCAGTGCGTCCTGCTTGATATGCATTCGTATCTTGCCTCGCCCTTTTTCTACTACTGTGGTCCTGTCTTGCAGTTCTTACACCTTTTTTTTTTTTCTCAGGGTTTCGCCGTCTATTCCGGGTTTTTCTCTTTCATCTCCCTTTGCTACTTATGAACGCTTTGCTTCGCTACCGTTTCTTCTTTTCTCGTGACTATGACGGATGACAGTGCCGAGGGTTCTTCATTATTTTTTCGCGTAGGTTCTGGCAATTGTTTTAACGGAGAAGAAAAAGGGGCCAATTGGCTCGTTGCTGATGAAGGGATGGTTTGGGTAGCTTTAGACGATCTACTGCTTACAATTTTATCTTTATCACACAGTTGTAGTGTTTGCGTATTGCACTAGCCAGCCTTCTAATCTTGTGATGGGCATTGTTTTTCTCCTTAATGGATTGCATCTGTGTAGTGATGTTGTTTCCCAAGGATTGCATTTTCGCTGGTTACTTTGGCCCTTACTTCAGTGTTGGTTTCGTACGTTGTTGGTACCAGTTGATGCTTCTATGGGGGGAAAGTTCGGCTGCAACTACGAGCCGAACTCTCTTCACTTAATGGTTATCTGCGTCGCACCCTCCGTTGCTTTTAGTGGCGGTGATCGCATCAGTACAGAACTGTACTGGTCGCATAATAACTTGCCTTGGGGACAGCGCGCTTATCTATTGGTGGCACCCACTCGCCTGTCACAAAAATTTAACTGGGCTTATATACTTTTTCCGTTACACCGTCCGTTTTTTCGCTCTGGATCGGGGACTGCTTATTGCTTATTCGCAGTTAACCTACATATCTATTGGCCGTTCAGCTATCCGCCAAGATACTGACCCCCCTGTGGCTGAGCTCAGGCTACATATGAGTTACCCACAAGGCAGCGTCGTCTCTTAAGTGCTGTTGGCCTTCTGGCAGTGAAAGGAAGCCGTCAGAAAGATATGGTGTCCAGTCAGGGAAGGGTCCTTCGTATCTACAAGGCCAATGTGTTAATTGTCTGGTGGAACAAGCTTTCACGAAAGTACGTGACCGCACTCTCAAAGCCATATTTCCCTTAAAAAATTTGGTCTTTGGTATAACCGGCAAATCAGTTTTGATAACTTTATGCATCAGCTGTGTTTTGAATCTGATCTTATGCCGAAAAAATACGAAATCAACATTCCCTGTGCTGGTTTCGACCAGAATCTGAGCAAGGAAAGGAATGTGGTCGGATCTTCACGGACGGCTTCATAACTGATTTATGATGCGGCACTTGTGTCTGGAGGATGACAACCTTAAATTTTACTCCTCGTTAGGAAATTTGCATCTGTCTTCCAAGCAGAGATATGACGTATACGCAATCCTGACGAATAAACTACAATTGTAGAAAATCGATCAACGGGTCGAAGTGGCGGTAGCCAAGTTGCTCTTAAAGCCTTACTGGACCCTCTCACGACTTCCAAGCTACTTCGATAACTGAATGCAGTTGGTAGGCTAAGTTCACCGAGTCTCATTTGAATCCCACGTAATAATAGAATCACGGGAAATGAAATGGCCCATGAACTTGGTAGGCAAGTGTGTGTATTTGTGTGTAAGTATGCGAGTCGTAAGTGACACAGGATCCAGCAACACCTGCTGTGAAAATTATGACCACACTACGGAGCACTACCTCTATCAGTGTTTTGCCTACGCTTGCATCAATCTGCAGGTACCCGACGCTGATAGGCACTTTATCACTGAAGCATCATCTTTTTTCAAAAGGCTGATCAATTTTATTAAACAAGTTTTTGTATGAGTGCTCTGTTCCGATAGAAACAAAAATAATAGTGGTGAACGGCCACGGGAATGGTATACGACCACATATAGACTACAAGCAGCGTACTTAACCAAAGGTAGTTTTTCTGCTGTTTTTCGCAGTGTCTGCAATCTACGTGATTTAGACGGTTGTCGTTGCTTGCCCTTCGAATTTGGTATGCCAAAGGAGCTGCTTTGCAGACTAACCGATTTTGTTGCTTTTTACATTCCGCGATTTTCTAACAGATAAGTTTTACTGTGTCGTTGGGGCTTTATTTCGTTTTTACAGCAGTGAAGCAACATTTTCTTATTGTGTCATTGAACAGTTAAGTAGGGTTCTCGTAATTGCTTTTCAAAGCATTTATCTTTAGCTATATTTTACTCGCCCAGACTTTTAAATTCTGAACCCTCGGGTTAAGGTATATAGTCATATGCGTAAGTAGACATATGCCATATATTTGAATAAAATATCTAAGAAGGACGTGTACCATGAAACACTGTTTTTCTTTTTTCTTTTTAAGAGTTAACACTCAAGAGGGTATGACTACACTTAAAATGCCAGAGCACGTGTTAACTTTTTTGGAAAATGGGACAGAAAGAGATCGGAAGGTGGTTGGGCTCAGTGGCTATTTGGGTTTATGGGTGGCATCCAACATTCAATGCGGAGACTAAATTATTAATGGAATTGAACTTGTTTTGTATTTTGGATAACCACTCATCTTACGTGATTTAAGTTGCCTGAAAAGAAGAATGTATTTCGAGCGCATTTGGGATTTAGAAGTCAATACACTGCCACTTGAGCAACGGTCACCCATGGATTCCAAAGGCGTTTAAAAATTTACCATGTAGAATAAAATATTTTGTTCCTTTATATCGTCACTTTTGTTTGACATGTTTCAAGTGACAAATTTGTTCATAAGGGGTATCCTCACAGCACATACATTCCTTTGAATCATCAGCATAAAGCTACAAAGGTCCTCAGTTCCGAGGCATGTCAATCCAGACATAATTCAGAATGCTATTACCCGTCCCCCTATAGAACATATGTAGTTGTGAATACACTTTTTACAGTGTTTCTTATCTATTGTAGATGACATTGCAGTGGGTAATAAAACAAACAAGTACATACTCTAGGAGTAACTAAGTAACAACACATACAGTAGAAAAGACTGACTGCAAAGAAGCCATATGGAAAAGGGGCCTACAACCTCAAATTACTCATTGGCTCTACACTTTGGGCGTTGGACCTATAAATATATATGACACACCAATTTAGTGGTTTACACAAAGAGAATAACTGTCTCGCTAGAAAAGGTGTATCAGTGGTGCTCTGAGATTTACCCACTACTACAATACATTAAGCACACTTTTTCACATCCTACCTCTAGATATCCATGATAAGTAGGTGGCGGCCGGTATACCTGTTGTCTAAAACCCATCTCACAGTGAATCACTTACCAAACAGGATACCCGTTTTAGTCGAGGCAATAATGAATATCGGCCAAAACATCGACTGGTTGGATGTTTGAAAGCAATTTTAGTGTGACAATTCGGAGCAGGAATTACCTAAGACTACTTATACAAAAAGCTGGAATTTAGTAACCTATAGGCATATCCTTGTTTTAAGCGATTATGTAATGCCAAATTTGCTGATAAATTTGTTCTTTCGGGGAACTAGCAATTATGTATTCTGCGCCAAGGTAAGATTTATCGAGGAAACTCTAAAACGTCAAGGATCGTGAGCAATTTGCCAAAAATAGCACAGGTGGCTGAATATTTCCTTTTGATTCCTAAATCCCCATAATATATTCAAATGCGATCACTTTGACATCAAACAATTCCTCTTTCGGCTAAAGTGGAATATCAGAATCTGCACTGATAGCCCAACCAGATTGGATAGATAGATAGATAGATATTTATTGCGGCACAAATTTATAGTCTTTTAGATACAATTATCATTTTATAGAGATTTGGTATAAAGTACCTTACACAAAAATATATATAAATTTTTTTTAAATGTAATATCACAGATTTTATTGAAAATTTGAAGGAAAAGCCAGTAAAAACTTTCATTAAAGATAGGATAGCATTATGTCTCAGCGAGGAAGAGAGAAGTGGTTACAACACTTGATTTCAAGCAATTTTAACATTGAGTAACAATATAAGTAAATTACGAAACGAATAAATAAATAAATTAATAGATAAACGTAGAAATAGATAAGTAACAACAAAAAATAAATAACAACAAAGAAACAACTCTGTTAAATAAATAAATGAATAAATAAAATAAATAATTTTAGAAATACCATATATTAATAAATAAATAATTAAATAAATAAATAAGAAAACAAACAAATAAATAGATTAATAATAAACAAGTGAATAAATAAATAAATTCAAAATAATTAAGTCATACTCTCATGAGGCTAAGCTGGAAATCAAGTCATTATCGGACGATAAGCAAGAGATATTATATTGGAGATAAATTTTTTCGATTCTATTTGTAACCATTTCTACATTAGCCATTATATGTAATTCCTTTGTTGAAAAAAACGAGCGAAGATTAAGCATCATTTTGAGCAGTTTGTTTCGTTCTATTTGGAGTTTGCGCAGAAGACTTATTGCACACATGCCCCAAATAGGAGAGCCGTAGAATACGAGGGCGGGTCAATAATTCCGTGCATTTTTGAATTTCTGACCTCTTTACTGAAACAGCAACACTGCTCCTGTCAACAGGCATCGGTCAGTTGACTCCTGTCAAAATTTAAACTTGCTGCGTCAGTTAGTTTGTGTTTGACAGCTATTTTTATCAGACTACTCACTAATTTGAGGAGAAAATGGAAAAAAGTGAATTTCGTGTGCTTATTAAGCATTATTTCTTGCGAAAAAAAACCATTACCGAGACCAAGGCTAAGCTTGATAAATACTATGGGGACTCTGCACCATCGATTTCAATGGTAAAAAAGTGGTTTACTGAATTTCGTTGTGGCCGTACAAGCACTGAAGATGCCGAACGTCCTGGACGCCCAGTTGAGGTCTCTACACCCGAAACAATCGAAAAAATTCACGATATGGTGTTGGCCGACCGAAGATTGAAAGTGCGAGAGATTGTGGAAGCCGTAGGGATCTCGCATGGCTCAGTGGTTTCAATTTTGAATGATCACTTGGGCATGAGAAAGCTTTCCGCAAGATGGGTGCCGCGTTTGCTCACAGTCGACCACAAACGCAATCGTGTAACAACTTCACAGGAAGGTTTGGCGTTGTTTAATCGCAATATGGAGGAGTTTTTGCGCCGTTTTGTAACCGTGGACGAAACATGGATCCATCACAACACACCAGAGAACAAACAACAGTCAAAACAGTGGGTTTCTAAGGGTGAATCGGCGCCAAAGAAAGCCAAGGTGGGTTTGTCAGCCAATAAAGTTATGGCGACTGTTTTTTGGGATGCACGCGGGATAATCCACATTGACTACCTTCAAAAGGGAAGAACAATCAATGGGGAATATTATGCCAACTTATTGGACCGATTCAATGACGATTTGAAAAAAAAACGACCTCATTTGGCCAAGAAAAAAGTTCTTTTCCACCAAGACAATGCAAGGGTGCACACATGTGCAGTTGCCATGACAAAAATCCATGAATTGGGCTATGAATTGCTCCCTCATCCACCCTATTCTCCAGATTTGGCTCCGAGCGACTACTTCTTGTTCCCAAACCTGAAGAAATGGCTTGGTGGAAAAAGATTTGACTCCAATGATGAAGTCATCTCGTCATTTTGAGGACCTCGACAAATCATTTTTTTTGGAAGGGATAAAAAAATTGGAGAAGCGTTGGACAAAGTGTATAGAGCTCAAAGGAGACTACGTTGAAAAATAAAATTACTTTTTTATCAAAAAATCTGTTTTAATCCATTATTATTGACACGCCCTCGTATAATTGCTTGGAAAATAGCTTTAAAAATTAATAATTTATTGGCATAATTCAATTTTGAATTTCTGCATATGAATGGGTAGGAGGGAGCCTTACAGTAACATGTGAAGATTGAATGTTAAGCGTTTATCTAAGTGAATGCCAAGATATTTTACATTCGACTTCCACTCGACTTGTACACTGTTGATGTGAAGATTGTTACTTGGAAGTAAACAAGCTTTCCTTTTACGTGTGTAAAAAATAGCTCGAGTCTTTGTAGGATTAGTTTTAATTTTTCATTTACTACAATACGCTTCGACAGCATTTAAGCCTGATTGCAGATTAGTTTCAACGTTGAAACCGATTGCATCTGAGGAATAAATACACGTATCGTCAGCAAATAGGGCAATATCACAGTTGTTCAAGTTGGGGAAATCCGATGTATATATATTGAAGAGCACTGGTCCAAGAACAGATCCCTGATGAACTCCAGCATGCATCAGTTCATTGCTTGAGAGGCTCTGGTTAATGGATACCTTGAAACTTCGGGAGGATAGAAATGACTGAATGATTTTAATTAAATGTAAGGGAAAGTTAAAATTCACTAGCTTATGAATCAAACCATCATACCAAACAGTATCGAACGCTTTTTCTATGTCTAAGATCACCATACCAGTACTTTTACCCTCTGACAGATTTTCTTTAACAGGATTTGTGATCCGATGGACGCGATGAGTCGTGCTGTGAAAAGCTCTAAATGCGAGTCGCTCTGGGAGCAAAATTGTACTGTTAGCAACGAAAGTTAGAACTCTGTTCTTTATAAATTTTTTCCAGGCACTTACAAAGAGGAATTAGCAGACTAATTGGCCTGTAACTACAAGGTAAGTCAGTTGCTTTCCCAAGTTTTAAAATTGGAATTACCTTAGCAGTTTTCAAGTCATTGGGGAAGCATCCCAATCTAAGACAGTTGTTAAAGAGATCCGTTTATTTATTAAGAGCAAAATCTGGAAGATTTTTAATGCAGACGTTTCTTATCCCATCAAAACCGGAGGCTTTCCTCGTTTTTAAATTACTCATAATATCTTTTAGTTCCATAAGGGGTATTAGAGTAATTTCATTAAAAGAGGAATGTGAATTAACAAAATTCACTGCCTGGTCAACGGAAGACTGATTGTGAGCTGTTGGCGAAGCACTACTAGCTATACTATAGAATGATTTTTAAAAAAGTTAACTGCAAGCGAGTTTGCTTTTTCGGGGCAAGAAAACCTTACAGAGCTAACAACCTTTAGTGAAGGAATATATGTAGGTATTTTTTTTCTTTATTATTTTAATGACATTCCAGAATGGTTGGCTTTCCTTATCTAAGCCTTGTAGTCTTTTCTTCCATGATTGGTTTCTAAAATTGGCTATAGCATATTTAACTAGAGCATTAATTGGTTTATATTGTCCGAGATAGAAGGCATTTCTTGTACGTCTTGATATGGATCTGCAAGTGTTCCTTAGTGCTATCATTTCTTCGAGAGAAAAGAGCTCTTCGCGGTTCTTCACGCCATTGTTGTTGGTAGTTTTGGTTCATGCATTCGATGTGTTGTAGTTGAAGGTGTTTGCAGTTTTGGATGTCATGCTAGCTGATACACTTCGATTTAATAGTAGTGAGGGAAAATCCATGATGTTGGCTTCAAAAGTTGGTTCTGCCCTTCTAACACGTTTTATTTTGTTTTTGGCAGAGAGCTTTTCTCTCATTTCCATAAAACTTTGGCGACGAACACATGCAAGATCAGTTGATTTGTCTGTTCCAATGCAGTTCATCAGTTTTGTGGCACTAGGAGCAAATAGCGCAATGAGTCTTGATGTGGCAGTTTTTCTCGCCGTGTCCATACATTTGGCAGTTATAACACTGCGTAACACGATTTAATTTTCTTCTTGAGAAATCCCGCTTAATCTAAGTCTTAAAGACCGATCTGATGTTTTTCTTAAGCTCTCCGCGGCGAATAGATCCGCTTTCGCGAAAAACTAAATAAAATACATCGACGAAACGGTTATACTGCTTTTTAATAAGCTTAGCTCTTCTGTAGGTAACTCATCTAGACCATACAAAATAACTTTAAATGACCCTGACGTTGGTAGGTCATAAGTGAAGAACTGCATGTTTTTTATTTTAAGTATATTGCACAATTTTTGATTGGATTCTACACTTGCACAAGAAACCTTGATTCCGATACTCATTTTTTTAACAAAATAATTGTCAATTTTATTTTTGCGAAGGAGACCATGGGTTTCGTGGAGGGTTTTTTGCAAAACGCACACCGAGGGGATTTTCACTTTTTTGTCCAAGGCGAATGGAGTTAAAACTTCATCACAGTCTATGTCTTCGTTGTCCGAATCCGGTAGACACTGCAACGGCGTGAAAACTAACCTAGTAGTTTGTTCTAGAATTGTTTTCTCTAGAACCCATTTTAATTACCTTTATGTTAGAAGACCGGTGGTCTTCAACATTAGGTGACCGATTTTGACACACGCTATGATCAGAAGTAGTTTGACGGTCAAAGCACTGAACAGCACTGGCCCAACCAGATTAAATCCACCAAACTCGGATCTCGGTTATGGCAACATCGAAGGTGGGTAAAAACATAGTTTTCAACGAGATCGCCAAACAGATTATAATCCATGCTTGGTGAATTTCGTAGGCTGCAGGCTCTGGGAATATAGGAGAGTCATGTTCAGACTAGATGCAACACACGAGGCCAAATGCAAGTGGTAAGAGAGCACAACCTGCAATGTAACCAGAGAGTTCTGGCCTTATCTTGTTGACACTAAAAGACCGATATTGATATTAATACGTTAAGAGTTCTTTATTGACATAAAGAACATTAAATAGATTAAGAATACCAGGGTACATAAGAACATATGGTTGAAATGTTAGAACAGAGTGCTTATGAAGCTCTTACAACTCTTCCCTCAAAATTAAAGTTTAATAAAGGTTCGATTTAAATACAATACATCTTCAAAAAAAAAAAATTATAATAATAACAAATCGGATATTCAAAATTGATTGAAAAATTAAACTAGCTGAGGCCTAGTTTTTTAACAAATTCATTATGGTTATTTCAGTATTTCAGTATTTTTATTGCAGTATAACAGCGACATTTATAATAGACCATTCAAATCTTTAAGCTATAAATGTGATACAATTAATAAGTGACTTAAGATTAAACTAAAGTTACAATTCTTTCTGAATAAAGTAAACTTTAAAATATTAACATTTGATTGAAATAAGTTTGAGTACAAAAAGAGAAAAACAAAATTAGTTTATAAGCTTTCTTGAACAATTAAAATAAAATATTTGTATGGTGTGCATTGTCTGCTATATGTCGAAAGAGAGTTTCGCTAAAGCTGTTTGTATTATAACATAGAGTCGTCTTATATTAAAGGGGAATGAATCACAAAGCCGAATGGCGTGAACGAAAAACTGTCGTTCGGTAACTTGATAAGCAACGCAATTAAATTTAAAGATCTACTTGAATACGAAAACATTAGTTTATCATGTAAGTATTTGGGCTGTTGGTTTTTTATAATCCTGTGTAGATATTTGATTGCACAGAAGTCAAAATATCGGTCAAGTGTGCAACCAAGAATATTTTTGGTATAAGCCGACACATGAGCAAAACGATTTAGGCCGTATACGTATAGCACAACATTGTTAAAAGCAATGTTGAGCTTACGTCTGGCAAAGGCGCCTGTGCAACAAAAAATTTCGCAGCCATACGTTATCAGAGGAATGAGCACCGCCTTGACCAACATGAGCTTCGTATTTACTGATGTGAAGCTTTGAGATTGGGAGAGATTTCTAAGACATCCGTATATTTTTCCCACAACTGAGCAAACGTGGTCGTCCCAGGTTAATTTTGTATTGAACCAAGTACCAAGATTTTTGGCTTTGCTTACAAATTCGATAGCTTCAATACCAAGGTATCCTAAAGGAACGTTGATAAGAGATAACGGATTTCTATTTATGAGAAGACACTTCGTTTTTCTTGGGTTAGGCTGCAGAAAGTTTTCATCTGCCCAGCAATGAAGACGTTTTAGGTCTTCATTAAATTTCAAAGTAGCATGATCAATAAGATTATTCTCAAAGCTTAAATAGAGCTGAATATCGTCAGAAAACATGTGAAAATTTTAACTTTTAATGCTTTTGGGAAGATCGTTAATAAAAATTGCGAAAAGTAGGGGACCTAGAATGGATCCTTGTGGAACACCAACTGGAATTGCAATATAATCTGACACAGCATTGCTTACATTAACTGCTTGCTTTCTTTCAACCAGTAAGGACCGTATGAGATTAGCGGCTGATGTAGAGAAATTATAGAGGTTTATCAATTTTGATAAAAGTAGTTCATGATCAACGGTGTCAAAGGCCTTAGAAAAATCTAGGAGAGCGATAAGGGTGATTTGATTCTTGTCTATTGCAACTCTCATGTCGTCGCATTCTTTTGGAAGAGCTGATGTGCAGCTGTGGTGTTTCCGAAATCCAGACTGGTAGGCGCAAAGAACTTGTTCTTGTTGAAGAAAGCTCGATATTTTATGGTGTATAACTTTTTCAAATATTTTTGACAAATATGGAAGTATAGCGATAGGTCTATATTCAGTTTAGGAGTTGCCTACTTCTTTCCTTTTTGGGATTGGTATAATCTTACCTTGTTTCCAAGAACACGGAAAAGTGGATCTTGTTATTATATTACTTAAAATATGTGTTAAAGCTGGAAGTATATAGGGTAATATTAATTTAATAAAAGTTGGGTGGATGTTATCGACACCAACAGCGTTAGATTTAATTTTTAGCACAGCTCTAGCAACGTCGATTTGTTCCCCTCGGCCAAATTCAAATAGGCCAGTGTGTAGCGTTTGGATATTGTTTCCATTTGGGCGCAACATCGCTTGTACTTTTGCGAATTCTTTGTTTAGTTCGTTAGGATGGACTTCAAGTTACTACTTACACCTAATTCTCGTAAGTTTGTCCAAAGTGTTTTGGTTGGAAGTTTATGATCGAAGTGCTTAGCATAATAGCGACGTTTGGCTTCTTTAATCTTCGAGTTAACTATGTTACGTAACAACCGATAACTGTCATAGTATTCGGGAATCCGAAAATGTTTCCACTTTTTGAATCCAGCATCATGCTTGTTTCTTAGCTCAAAAATTTCAGAGGTAAACCACTTGATGTTACTATATTTGACAGCTTTCCTTTCTAGAGGAACACGTTTATTGAAGAGCTGTTAAACTACGTAATGGAGAAATTCAACTTGGGCATCGACCGATGTTTCAAAAAATACGTTATGCCAATCAAGGCAAAGAAGGTCTTATTCAAGTTGCTCCACATTTAGATTTTTAAAGTCCCTGAATGTATAAACCGATTGTTTGTTACTGGTGACTAGATTAAAAGTGACAAAAATGAGGTCATGTTTAGAAAAAACAGGAGCAGAAACCTGGGTAAAGAACATTTCCTGACAGTCACTGGTGATAAAAATGTCCAAGAGTGTGCTGTTGGAACCAGTAAAGTGCGTTGGAATGGTTGAATTTACAACATCAATACCAAGCATTCGAATGGAATCAATAAAAGGTGACGATCTCATATATTCAAGAATATTACGAGGGCGGGTCAATAAGTCCGTGCATTTTTGAATTTCTGACCTCTTTACTGAAACAGCAACACTGCTCCTGTCAACAGGCATCTGTCAGTTGACTCCTGTCAAAATTTAAACTTGCTGCGTCAGTTAGTTTGTGTTTGACAGCTATTTTTATCAGACTACTCACTAATTTAAGGAGAAAATGGAAAAAAGGGAATTTCGTGTGCTTATTTATTATTATTTCTTGCGAAAAAAAACCATTACCGAGACCAAGGCTAAGCTTGATAAATACTATGGGGACTCTGCACCATCGATTTCAATGGTAAAAAAGTGGTTTACTGAATTTCGTTGTGGCCGTACAAGCACTGAAGATGCCGAACCTCCTGGACGCCCAG
Source organism: Volucella zonaria (assembly GCA_963966105.1). NCBI lineage: Eukaryota > Metazoa > Arthropoda > Insecta > Diptera > Syrphidae > Volucella > Volucella zonaria. The sequence goes on from OZ014530.1 coordinate 82,051,082, forward strand.
TTGAGGTCTCTACACCCGAAACAATCGAAAAAATTCACGATATGGTGTTGGCCGACCGAAGATTGAAAGTGCGAGAGATTGTGGAAGCCGTAGGGATCTCGCATGGCTCAGTGGTTTCAATTTTGAATGATCACTTGGGCATGAGAAAGCTTTCCGCAAGATGGGTGCCGCGTTTGCTCACAGTCGACCACAAACGCAATCGTGTAACAACTTCACAGGAAGGTTTGGCGTTGTTTAATCGCAATATGGAGGAGTTTTTGCGCCGTTTTGTAACCGTGGACGAAACATGGATCCATCACAACACACCAGAGAACAAACAACAGTCAAAACAGTGGGTTTCTAATGGTGAATCGGCGCCAAAGAAGGCCAAGGTGGGTTTATCAGCCAATAAAGTTATGGCGACTGTTTTTTGGGATGCACGCGGGATAATCCACATTGACTACCTTCAAAAGGGAAGAATATTATGCCAATTAATGGGGAATATTATGCCAATTTATTGGACCAATTCAATGACGATTTGAAAAAAAAACGACCTCACTTGGCCAAGAAAAAAGTTCTTTTCCACCAAGACAATGCAAGGGTGCACACATGTGCAGTTGCCATGGCAAAAATCCATGAATTGGGCTATGAATTGCTCCCTCATCCACCCTATTCTCCAGATTTGGCTCCGAGCGACTACTTCTTGTTCCCAAACCTGAAGAAATGGCTTGGTGGAAAAAGATTTGACTCCAATGATGAAGTCATCTCGTCATTTTGAGGACCTCGACAAATCATTTTTTTTGGAAAGGATAAAAAAATTGGAGAAGCGTTGGACAAAGTGTATAGAGCTCAAGGGAGACTACGTTGAAAAATAAAATTATTTTTTTATCAAAAAATCTGTGTTTTAATCAAAGTCACGGACTTATTGATCCGCCCTCGTACAATTAAAATCACCACACACAATAGTTCGCAAGTGTAATGACGAATAATTTTCTAATAAGCCAAACTGGGATGACAGGTCAATATTATTGTAGGGTCAATAAACGACACCAAACAGGCATTTCGTTTTTTCAATTTCTATAAAACAATACTGAAAATCACTATCGGGGGTGACTCAAACAGAGGATTTACAGAGGGTTACATTTCTTAAAATTCTTTGTAAAGAGTCTTAGCTTTTTCCAATACAGCAAAACATTTTGGTCTGATTTCTAACAGGAAACTAAATCGGAAATCTAACATTCAAGAAAGAAACAGTAAAGCTACAGTAGCTTTACTCTTTTGTAAAAAAAACTATTGTTAATAAATGGGGCCTTCAACCCCCCATAACCCACTGGCTATACATCTCGATCATGAGACCGATACTCACTTCCGGGATTGTAGCCTGGTGGACGGTCTTAGGCAATGCAATCAACTGCAGTAAACTAAGCAGAGTCCAAAGAACAGCATTTCTATGCTTAAGCGGAGCCTTACGATCTACTCCCTCTACGGCATTAGATATTCAGTTTCATTTGACACCCCTCGATATTTTCAGCAAGCAAGTAGCTGCGACTGCGACCATACCTGAACTTTGGTTTGACAGAGACTTCCATGTCAGCTTTCCCTCTAGACCCTTCTGGGAGAAAGATGCTTTTATGGAGGACCAATCAATCCAACCGATAGCGGGGTTGGTGGTGGTGTTTTCTCAGATAAGCTAAGTCTAAGCCCCTCTTTCCGTCATCCAAATAACTGTAGCGTATTTCAGTCGGAAATTTTGGCGATTAATGAAGCTCTGTCCTGGCTGAAGAAAAACGTGATATCTGCAAATCTTTTTGGATAGTCAAGTCCCTGGAGTCACTATTGAAAACCGCCCTTGAATGCCGATCATCTCTTATGGAGATGGCAGAGCAGTTCAACCTTCACATTTGCCGGGTGCCGGGCAACAGATACATTCCAGGGAACTGTAGGGCCGATAAACCCCGCCAAAATTGGAACCACTCTACCTATTCTACCGGAAAAGGGTAGCATGAGTATACCAATCGCTACGTGCAAATTAATATTAAAGCTGGATGCCAATTGACGTTGAAATATATTTTACTTCAATAAATTTCCTTTTGCGTCAGGTCCCGAATGTCATGTATTTTAATGTCGATATGTTTAGTTTTTTTACTATAAAGCTTTATTAAATCTCCTACTATGCAGCTAAAACCCATAAATAGATAATAGCTTTTGCAGCGGAAGAATATGCCACGTACTCTGCCTCAGAGGTGCTTTGTTCGACAGTTTGTTGCTTCTTACTCTCCCAGTTAATAGAGGCTCCAACAAAAAGAACACAAAACCAATAAATGGCTTTCTATCATCGCCACTCCCCTCCCAGTCAGCATCGGAAAAACCATATAAACATGTTTTATCCTGAAAAAAAATCAATTTTAAGTTTATTGTTGGTTTAAGATACCTTAAAATATATTTCGTGGCGTTCAAATGTTCCATATGTGGCCTGAGATGAGAGTTTAATATTGCTTTGAGTCAGCTTTATCACAGTTTATGGAATTGTCACATTTGGTAAATCTGCTACCTGAATCTAATGTTGTTATAAATGGTATGCGTTCCAACGTCATCCAGCAAATGTTCTATGAACGGCTTTAAAAAGAGGGGCTGCATACTGGAATAAGGCAGAACTAAGTGTTGTGTTGAGTGTTCTCAAAAGTGGGGCTTTTAACGTGGTAGCGACTGAATTTGTTGTTCCATTTACGTACTTTACCGCTCTCCAAAACTCAGCGGATTATCTTGAGTTATTGCCAACAGCAATCTTTTGTTATTCATAGGCTACCTTTTTTGAGTAATGCAGGTGCTTAAAGGCCTTGTTTGCTTCGCTGTACATAGATCTAAAAATACGGTGTTGGGTTGTTGGTGCAATTTTAAAAAGGTAAAAGACCTGCATCTAGAATTATTACACTCTATGTCTAACCATTTTTGCTTGCTGGGGCTTCTGATATCTTGTGGTTTGAACCGTGGGACTGCAGTTTTAATAACATATGTCAAGGCCTCAATATTTAGCGGGGTGTTTGAATTATATATACGCTCTATGTGGAGATTTATATTACTACTACGCATTTTTTCGTTCCAAACCAGTTTTGGTAATAATCTTAGTTGGGTGGTGTTGGTTTCATTTGATGAACTGGTTGCGATGCACCCAATGTCGAGGGGCATGTGATTCGAAAAGTGTTCCACTCCTACTTGAAAATCGGCCACAAGTTGTTTCCATGTTCCGGAGATAAAACAGTAGTCAAATACAGCTGAGGCTGTTCCTCGAATAAAAGTAAACTCGCATTCACAGACACCTTTACAGCATCCATTCAAAACGTTACAATCGAAGGCATCAGCCAGCTCAAGTAATTTCTTACCCTTATTGTCACAAACTCCGTCTTTTGATCTACGACTCACATGCATGATTGGAGCATTATATCCGCTTACAAAGTTGTCCTGTGACACACCTATCCATCCATTGAAATTCCCAATAAGCATAAGATTTACTATGCCTATATTGTGTAACGTTTCACTAAGCTTGTCGTAATCGCTTTGCCAATGACTGCTATTAATGTAAACAGATATTATGGTGAGGACGCTGTTGTAAATTTTAACGTCTATTACATATTCTTCTGAGCTTCTAAAGTTTACTTTCACGCCATTAAGATTCTTACGATAGCCGGATAGTTCTCCCCCACTTCCCCTACCAAAATTTTCCGATTTGATTGCAGCTATCTACGAGTATTTTAGTTCAAAATTCAGAAATATTTTCTTAAAGATTTCCTCTTCATTTTCAAGTACATGCGTTTCAAAAAGCAGAAATATATCAAAATTCTTAACATAATTAAAGAAATTCACAAACATTAACTTATTTTTTAAGCCAGCGATATTATAACTTAAAAGTCTTAAATTACTAGTGTTTTCAGCTTGGTAGACGGACGTTCCTCATGCTTCATGTAAACGAGAACTTGTATGTCCAGCCAAATTGTTTGCAGCGGCTGTCATGACAATGACACTTTTGACACTTGTTGAAAGTTGTTTACATTTGAGCATTCGTTGTAATTGTGAAATATCTCCAAAGATATCCAATGATATCCCAAGTAAAAACTTTATCAGCAATACGAAGGTTATCGTCTTTTAGCGTAACTCTCATACTTGGGTCTTTTGCGCGGAGTGCCTTCATTATCGGGATCAGTTTGGCTCTTCTTTGACGCATATTAAAAGGCATGTCCTTATGAATGCGACCTTCGAATCTTTTAATTTTTTAGCATTATGCAATACGTTCCATACCGCAGACTCGATGCCGGTGTTAGTTTCATTTGTGCTCATCAATTCAACACAAACAGCTTTCGCTTTTTCGTTCATATCTGTGTATAATTTTACTGGAAGACAAACCACTAAATTAGTTCCTTATCAATTCTGATAGTAAGTAGTCGTTTATCATGGCCCTGTAGCGTTCGCCAGTAACAATGACCGTATTGCCGATAGCGTCCTCAAAAAAACACGACCCAATCACTCCTCCTGCGTGTACGTTGCACCACACAGTGGCTTTGAGTGGATGTGATGGCTCTTCGCGCATCACACGCGGATTTTCATTGCTCCAAAATTGACGTAACCGCTTAAGTGAAAATGCGCCTCGTCGCTGATGATGATTTTCGACACAAAATCGTCTTCTTCGTAGTTGAGATTGAGGATGGCTTTACAGTAATTCACACGCGACTGACGGTCAGGAGAGATTAACTCATGCATTGTTTGCACTTTGTACGGGAAGATGTGTAAGTCTTTCACTAAAATTCACTGTAGGGTCCGTCTGGTGATGCCCAATTGGTCGATATTTCTTCGTTCTCAGCGATATTCTCGGCGGAACGACCAGTCCGGTGGCGACCACGCCATGCATGGTCTCCTGTGGTTGCATTCTATTCGAGTCGACTAGCTAAGCGCCGGAATGTTTGCCCAGTTGGCGCGACACCACGTGGAAATTCACGCTGCGCAAACATGACCAACCGATTATAGGTCAAAAATATCCACAGAATTATTTCACGCTCTTGCAGAGCGTGTCTGTTGTATACTGCAGCTGTCTAGTTCACAAATGTCAAATAAGATTGACGTACGACGATTTGCAAAAATTATACCATCTTCCGATAGGGTGATTAATTTTGCGCCAACTTGTATATGCTGATGATATCCAAATATATTCGTTGTTCCCAAAATCACTTGAAAATCAAGGGTTAAACAATATTAATCAAACACTGAAAGAAATGCACACCTGGTCTTTAAATAATGGACTTAGTCTCAATCCAGCAAAAACTAAAACTACGATCATTAACAGAAGCAGAAAAAACATTAATAGCTCTAATCAACTATAAAACAGTTCAACTATTTAAAAAAATTATAACAACTAAAGAACCAGATTACTTATTTGAAAAAATTAAATTAGTGACTAACCCGAGAACAATGAAAATAATTCCACCTAGACATAAGTATTTAATTATAACCCGACAATTTTATATACATGCGATTCATCTTTGGAATGGACTACCCTTGCATACTAAATGGACAAATAACACAACTACTTTTACTAAGGACTGAAACGAATACAATTTGCAAACTTGAAAGTAAAAAAAAAAAAATATTTTCATAATTCATGTACATTTTTTTTATTTGCTTTAAAACTCTGTTTTTATTAAATTCATTTACAATCACAAAAAATAAAAAAAATTATTTGGGTTCCCATTCTTTCCACAACTTCTTTCGAATGTCCTTCATAAGGTTGGTGACAGTTGCATCCGTAATCTTTTTGGACGCTCTTTTCCATAGAATGTCCTTTGCACACTGCTCACTTTTCCTCAATTTAGCTTTGACCAAAGCCCAATGCCTTTCAATGGGACGGCACTGTGGAACATTGGGTGGATTCATGTCGTTTGGGACAAAGTCGACATTTTTAGCAACAAGAAAGCTCAACGTGGCATGAGCATAGTGAGCTGAAGTTAAATCTGGCCAAAATAATGTTGAACCATCGTGTTTGTTTAAGAAAGGAATCAACCGTTTTTTTAGGCACTCGTTAATGTACACTTCTCCGTTAATTGTTCCCGTTGTAATAAAGGATGAGCTTTTGTGTCCACATTAGCAAATGGCCTGCCAAACGAGATATTTTGACCCGAATTTTTCCATCCCAATCAATGTTGACGATTGCGAAAGAATCTCAGCTTCAAACGAGTTGTAAAACTGCGCACCTGGAGGAGTAGTAAAGTCGGCTTTGACATAAGTTTCGTCATCCAAAACCAAGCACACTTTCTTGTTGCCGATCAACTCGTATAGCGTTTAGGCTAGTGTTTTTATGACTTTTTTTTGCTTTTCAGTAACTTTTGGTATTTTTTATTTTTTTTCGTGTTTTTAGACCGTTACGTTTTTTAGATCTTTGTACCATTGTTTGGTTGGCATTACATTTCCGAGCAAAATCTCTGGATCACCTAGTCCCGTTTTTTACGATGGTACTCACTATTTTCCTGTCCAAATTTGTATCATGTGCTCCACTTTTAGCTGCACTTTTTTGTTTTCGCTTAACTGTCAACGTCTCCAAATATCGTTTAATAACAGAATCCAATGGACTGGGTGCTATGTTTAAATTGTTTGCTATCAAATGGTTTGGACGCGAAGTATTTTCGAGCCATTTGTCGATGATCTTTTTACGGCGTTCCTCTTGACTCATATTTTATAAATATTTTAAGCCGCTCCGAACTAAAATCAATAACAAACGCATTGGAAGTATAGCCCGTATTAAAATTTACAGATTTTATTCGTTTCAGTCCTTAGAGAAGCTTTCAAATACTATGCTCAAATTTACTAATGGAATCTTATCTAACTCCCTTTCCTTTCTATCTTTACTCTTAGCTTTTTCTTCTTCCCTTTTTAATTTTACTTCTATTCATTTTATTTTATTCAATTGGTTATCTAATTTCTGTAACATTGTAATTTAATATTTATAAGCTTGGCTTGTACAATTTATTAATACATTATATCTTACTTGTACAATGAATTTTTATAATAACTATATACAATAAAATACAAAGCAAGGACTACGCGCTATGGAGAATGAACTCTGCAGGCGAAGCTGTGTAGGTTTTTGATGAAGAGGAGGAAATTGCCAAATAACACTACAGGAATCAGCCCCGCCGAATTGATGTTCAAAAGGTAAACCAGAACAAGAATATATCTCATCAAAAGGGAATCACCAAGGCTGAAAATACTGAAAGTCCTACGAAGATACAGCAATATAACGTTGAGGATTTGGTCCAAACTCGACTTTATGCTAATAAGGCCTGCAAATGGAAAGTTAGAGTTATTTGAGCGAAGAGTTGAAATCTTAAGTATGAGGTGATGATCGAGAACGAAAAATATATCCAACATATTGACCAAATACGCCGAACGGAATGTAAGCCCGTGAATAAAAAACCAATTTGGGATAGTGAAACGGAAGCTATAGATACTACCTGAATTGACCGACATGACTTGACACCGACAATGACAAACTTACCTACCCCGCCACGTGCTAATGATCTAAACTCACAAGAATTCGAGGTATCTGATAAAAAAGATGCCCAACGTGAGATGATTGATGTGGAAATTCAAGACGATCTAACGCCATTAAATGCCGGCTCATCCGGTCCTGGACCTATTTCATCAGAATCTGTTTGCCGACGTTCAACACGACGAAGGTAATCTCCTAAATGATTGCAGTGTACAAGTTTTCTTCACGAAGGGAAAGGTGTTAAGTCCTCACTTAAAGCTGGCAATGTTGGAAGCATGACCGATTGAAGAATTGTCAAATCCGCTCAGACGGTCGACCGCATGTATCTGACACTTCTTCTCAGATACTTAAGCTTATTATACGCATATTTGAATTACTATATTAATAAAGCTGACTTATATTAAATAAATATACAGCGAAATCGAAAGCATTATGAAGCGTGTAAATTCTACTATTTAGAATTTTTATATTTTTTAATTCAATCGCCTAATGCAGCAGGTAGCAAAAAGGCTTGGTTCGATTAAATAACAAGACTGAGCCGAGTAACTTTATTTCAAGTTAATTTATATAAAAATTTTGCTAGCCTAAGCAATAAAAACGAAGCCACAAAGTGCAAGTTAAAAGAATACCAAAATAAATGCTGACACATAAAAACACAAATATTGTTAACCTAAGCAATAAATGCGAATAATGAAGGAAAATAACTATTTTACAATATGTTGATATCATCAACAGACCGATTCAAGTACAAATCGGTTGTAGAAACAGTAATGCTACCATATGCATAGTTGGAAATGCCACTTCGTTGGGTGTTTCAACATGATAGCGATCCGAAACACACATCGCAGTTGGTAAAGGAGTGGATAAAGGATAGTGGGATTCAAGCCCTTGATTGGCCGGCCCAATCACCCGACTTGAATCCCATCGAAAATCTGTTTTGTATTCTTAAAAGCCGGGTCGCTGGACAACGTTTTCCCAACAAGATAGAGCTGTACAATGCTTCGAAAAGTGAGTGGGGAAATATATCTGAGGCTAAAATTTCAAAGCTAATTGCTTCTGTGCCTCATCGTTGCGCCGAAGTTATTCAAAATAAGGGATATTATTGGTTTTTTTCAAAATTTGAACTTTTATTTAAGAACAACATGTACAATAGTATTATTCAGGGTATTGCCCATCCGAAGCTATGACTTTTTCCCATTCTCTGGCAATTTGCGGATCCCATCACAAAAAAAATTCGCCGGCTTGGTGGCCAAGAATGAATCAAGCCAATTTTTGATATTCTGCTCTGATGTGAATCGTATTTCAGTGAGGGTGATCTGCATCGACCGGAACAAATGGTAGTCAGAAAGGGCAGGGTGGTAGCGTTGTCCATTGATGGTTTCACCCGGTTTTAGCAGCTCGTAATACAGTACACCCATCTGATCCCACCAAATACAGAGCATTACCCTCGCGCCACGGATATTCGGCTTTGCCGTTGATTTGGCTGGTTGGCCGGGTTTCACATATGATTTTTTACGCTTGGGGTTGTCGTAATGGATCCATTTTTCATCACCAGTAACAATCCGATGCAAAAATGACTTCCTTTTGTGGCGTTCCAGCAGCATTTCGGACATGCAAAACCGCCTTTCGACGTCTCTCGGCTTGAGTTCATGTGGAACCCAATTTCCTTGCTTTTGAATATATCCAGCTGCTTTTAAACGTTTTGAAATGGCTGCTTGAGTGACACCCAAAGATTCTGCGAGCTCTTCTTGTATTTGGCAACAATCTTCATAGAGTAATGCTTCCAGTTCTTCATCTTCAAACTTTTTTGGCTGCCCAGGACGTTCATCGTCTTCCAAGCCAAAATCACCACTTTTAAATCGTGCAAACCACTTTTGGCACGTTCGCTCAGCTAGCGCATTGTCACCATAAACTTCCACCAAAATACGATGCATTCGGCATATTAAAATAATGAAGAAGAACTCCCCGCAAAAACACTTTTTCAGGCACAAAGTTCGACATATTTGAGTGAAAAAAAATTATTGTTGTTTACGTTTCAAATGAATGACATATACTGAAATGACGTACAATGACAGTAGCTTTCCAACACATATTCCAATGGAATAATAACAATGAAATAATACAAGTTACGACATCTCTTAGCAAACCGCTCGAAAGTTATAGACCCAATACATCAAATACTAAAAAAGTTGCTTAGGTTTTGCACAGCAGAATTTGGCTACATTTTTGATTTTCTGTTTTTTTTTTAAATGTTCAAGTATTACTATTTTCTTACAAAGTTATAAATTTCAAAAATATACTCTTATATACATCATTCGATATTCATTTGTTTTTATTTGGTGTGGTAGAAAGTTTAAAAAGTTTGCTGGGAAATGTCATTTCGAGATGATCGCTTAAGTTTTGCACAATACTGTACATATAATGTGTTTTAATGCCCATAGCTATTATGCCATTCCGAAAAATTTCCTCTATCCACTTTCATTACATTAAGCTTACTTACTTAAGGTTTGTATATAAAGAGATCACCAGATTTTGCCGCTCGAATAACAATTTTACCACATTCATCTATTATTGTCGCGAACTGAATCAGCCTTGTAATTATGTGGTTAGAATTACTCATATATGATATAGCGGAATGCCACCACACTTATAGCACTTCTTGTTGCTCAATTTATTATTAATTTGTTGACTTGATTCGTTTTTAGATTTAAAGAAAAAAGCTGACTCACATGTCTCTTCAGTTCACTAGCTCTCTCGTCTTAGCTTCTTCAACTAACTTATTCTTCAATTCAGTTGTGTTTGGCAAAGCGTGTGTAGACTACATCGCAATTACAAAATGTTTATAGCTTGTTGGAATACTACGAATAGATAGTAGAATAATCGTTGACACTTCATCTTGCAATTTAATATCTGTTTCCCCTAACTTTTCAAAAAGATTAAAAAATTTATTGATGTGTTCAGGCATAGAGTAGTTTTCTTGCATTTTCAAATGTAAAAGCTGCTTAAATACTGTAACTTTATATGCAGGTCCTGAGGGACATTGGACTTATAACGGCTTTTTTCAAGCCTCGCAAGAACTTTTGCAGTTTTTTATATGCACACATACATACAATAGTAACTAATCGAAACTAACGCTTTTTCATCTTTGGTTTCGCAAGCACGTATTACGGCATCATCCCCTGATAACTTCTCTCAAGTCACATACATCCGTAAGTCACTACGTATTAATACCAATCTCATGTGAACTTTCCAAGTATCATAATTAACATAATCAACCTTATCAATTTGATACTGTTACGTGTTTGCGAATATAACCGGCTCACCACTAAAATTTGACAACTCATTCCTGTCATCTTCTTCTTTTTTTTGATGGTTCGACACCTTAATTTGACACTTTTGTTTTTCATTCTACAAGCGGAATAAATAGGTTTTCTAACATCAGGCTGTATTTTGTTTTTGTTAACCGCAATCATTCTCTCAAATATTAGCAAAAACGCTACACTGGTGTCAGAAGTGGGATTCGATATGACGGTGAAATTTGTCGAAAGCTTACAGCAAATTCTGTCCAAGTTGAGTTACATTACTACAAGCACGGAACAACAACATGGAGAGATTGCCGATTTAAAAGAGAAACAACAGAGACACACAGAATAACTGCCCACATTGAGTGGAACAAAACATTGCTCTACACCGAAAGGAAATGACTGGGCGACCAACACTGTGGTCGTTACGGAGGCACAGGCAGTGGACAAACATGATACCCAGAAATCTTCACAACAACAAGCGAGCCCAACACCCAGCGGCCTGTGCCACTTTTTCCCACCGCGGTTTGATAGTCACATAACGCGCTGGCATGACTATCAGGTGCAATTTGACATCATCGCTGAAGGGAACGAGTGGTATTCCCAGCAAAAGGCACACACATTGGCTACGTTGCTACGCGGCGAAAGAGTAGATATATTGTCTAATCCGTGCCGATTATGACAAGCTGGCTTCAGCACTACAGCTAAGATTTCTTAGACAGGAAAAGCATGCGAGTATTACTCACGCGTCTTTTCGTTGCAGACAATAACGTTAGAAGGAAGACCTCGGTGCATACGTGAGCGAGATCCAAAGTCTAACTAGAATTGTTTTTGAAGACTGCCCATCCGATCCCCAAGAACGCATCGCAATTATGAAGTTTGTGGACGACATTAACGATCGCTCAGTCCAAGAGCACGTTAGATTAGTCGAACCCAAGACGTTTACGGAAGCTGTGTTTAGAGATGTCACCGTTGAAGCTGTTCGACCTGCATCCGAACCCATTCACCACAACCGGGTCTCGAAATCAATGTAGATATACCGCAGAATAATCACACGACTCATCACCTACGTCTCCGGAAAAACGAAACTGGATGTGGCGTAATGGAGCCGATTACTGGGTCGGGAAACGATCAGCAGTCAGCGACCAGGGGTCAGCGCTGATGCAATGCATTCGACCCCAAATCTATAGCGCCCACTCTGACGACTGGCATAGCGGGTTTACGGTGGCATCACTTGTTGGTAACCAACCAAGACAACTGTTGACGGACACGGGATCGTCCTGGTAAACTGGTAAACCGATCGATAATTCCATCTAAGGTACGCCTTCAACCTGGAAATATAAACATTCAAACATTATGTGGCAGAACGTTTCGAAGCTCAGATGTGTGGCAAACAATGCTTCAACTTGGCAGGGTGAAACGTCACGTAAAGGTGGTGGTGGTCGTTATCCCGCTTCCGGTTAGCTGCCAGGGTATTCTTGGCATCGATGTACTGCAAATTACGAAGAGTGTTTGGGGCTTTTCATCACATCAAATCAGGATTAGTAAACATCATAGGTATTCAGTTGACCTGTGAGCGAGACAAAGTTCAACACAACTCCCAAAACGATATAGGTGGAGAGACTCAGCGTATTGTTTTTCTGCGTACTGCAAACGAACTCCACGAGCGGAAACAATCATTCAAACCATTGCTTCTGCAACCAATTCATTCGAAGGAATCGTCTCTCCGATAGGAAGCAACTTACCGAAAGGGTTGTTAATTGGAAAATCGATTAATCAGATGCAAGATGGAGCTGTACTTGTTCGAGTAGCTAATTTGGCTGATCATTCAGTTGTTCTGCCAATCAATGCGAACATATCACGCTTTGAGGAGGTCAAGTGTCTGGATATGGGACAATCAAATTTGGAGGCTTGTCTTGATTTCTTCTCTGACCTGATTGTACGTTCACAAGCACATCGACCGCTAACACAACGACTAGTCACCAAAAATTTACTTCGAGAATACGCCGATATCTTCTCAAGTGGGCCGGACGATTTAGGCAGGACCGACATTGTTCAACATAGATTGATGTTGGTGATGCGAAGCCGCTTAAACAAACTCCGCGTAGGATGCCACTCGCCAAACAAGAGGAGTCTCAATAAATAATTAAAGATATTACTGAGCCTTCTTCAAGTCCTTAGTCCTCACCTACCGTCATTGTTTAAAAGAAGAATGGGTCGACCAGCTTTTGTGTGGACTATCGCCGATTAAGTTATGTCGCCATCAAGGATTCGTTCCCACTACCCCGTATAGATTGCGTGGATCGCCTATGGAAACTAGCTTAATTTATCTGGACGACCTTTTAATCCACGGTAAGACGTTCGAAGAAATGGTTACTAACCTCCGTTCTGTTTTTAGTCGTCTAAGGCGTTCAGGTTTGAGACTTAGTCCAGCCAAATGCAACCTCTTTCAACAAGAAGTCATGCAACAGGTCTCCAGATCGGCAAAGGTTCTGGTGGTTTGTTGCGATTTCGGCCACTCGCCGTTAAATCTCCTCACAGTTGTTGTGGTGTTTGAGGTATCAGTAAACGTACCTCAGTTCCAGTTCCCCGTTCGGAGGAAAGTTCAGACGCATATAATGCTGGAGGATTATCTTGCGTCAATCGCAACATGATCAATTTGGCTAAATGGTTTGATTATCAGATGGCCACAATGTGTCTTGGTAGAAATTAAGGTGGGAAAAGCATGTGCTAGATATACACAGTAATGTAAGTCATTTAGCCTTTTTGTTAGTCCCATTTTGGCGTAAACATCACTTAAGATGGTTTCAATAGCATAGTAGGGACATTGCTTATAAGTGGGTTTTGTCGACGAGCTCATAGAAACATTCGTCGTCGTTTTCCTCTATAGTGGCGTGAAGTGGCTGACCTTGGTGAAAAAAGCGCATTGTTATAAGCCGTTTGATCACATATCGAAAACTCAAGATTACTTGGTTAAGCCTGTCGCTTACAACAAATCCACACACAAATAGACGCTCTTCGTATTCTCTGTAGTAATCGCATTGTATAAGTCACGGTTTATCGTACTTCTTTGGTCCGGCTAATCCAACCGTACTTGCTGAATGGCGATGATATCTGCTTGATAGCAGTCGAGGGTGGTCTTTTCAAGGCTGTTGGTTGCTTCAGAAAAGCAAGCTATTTACGTGGCCGGATAGTAAATCATATGCACAACCCCCAGCCTGGAAATTTCTGTCCTTTTATGACCACTTGGGATAAAGAGGCCAGTTATTCCGGTAGCAACTTCGGTGATATGAGATCTGCCCTTGACCCATTAAGAGTGCGTCCATCTCTATGCCAGCAGCCTGAATAGTCCTGAAAATCCTTACATCCTGTTGGAGAAGACCAGTACCTAGCCGGTACCTCGATGAGGTAAAATTGATGTTTAGTCAGAGTTGCAGCACTGGCACGTAGGTGGACACACCACCCAGCCGCTAGATCATTGCCATGCCTGGTTCCATTCCTAGATTATCCACATACTCGAAAATACCCAATAATTATTTGCCTTTTCCATGGATCATTATCCAGAATGAATGAGTTCTATTTTATCGTAATCTACCATTATTATTGTATCATTATCTCGAGTAACTTAACATAACGGTCAAAGTTGACTACTTCAATTTAGGTACTTGTCATCCAGGCAACACCACTCGAAGCAATATCGTAGTTTGTAGCCATCGTCATTTTTAGCTATCTTACTTCTTCAATCTTGATGAAGGCCAGAAAATTGATATTCCTATTTCGCATAAATTTGCAGGATTTTGCGTGCTCCAATACGAAAAGAATTCTTCAGTAGGAGATTCTCAATAATCCTTATACATATACTTAGGCCTATTTATTTCGACTCAAAAAGAAGAAAGAAAACATTCCACATCATCTCTAATCATACTCTTACATACTCGTACATGTAATGCATGTAACCCATTAACTTTACCATAGCCCACTAAGTTTCTTTTGGAAGAAAAGCACAAAGTATGGCTGTTTACCACACCGGAAGATAAATCTGTTCATAAAAATCTCTGCAAGCAAATACCACGACCACAACTTGCGAGCAAACAGAAATCCGAAAGAAGAACGCTCCTAGAGCAAACAACTGTCAAGCGTTGATGATTTCAATAAAAGCAGCAGTGTCCTTGGTGAATATAGCACCCTTCACCGCCCGCCAACTGTAATGGGAGTCTACATTCAAATGTCCTAAGTTTAGGAAAATTCCACAGAAAATCAAAAGTTGATTGTGACAGTGGCACTGTCTCTGTTAACTATTTTAACCGTAGCAAAGCAAGATGGGAAAGAGTATTATTCTCAAAGGACCGACCACCTACCTAGCCATTTCCCCCCGAGCCCATAATCCCTCATTATATTCTTCGAGTGTCTCTCGCCTGTGCGCTAAATTGAGAGTTCAGTCCTTCTTATCGCATTTCCTACAATTCACTGTAAGAAAACAAACAAAAGCCGAACGTGAAAAGTGTCCTACTTAAGAGCATACTCTACTAATAAACAGTGTGACCATCCGCCTTGCATACATGTTTTTAATTTCGCTAACAAATATGGTCAAGTTCCATACACCAATATTCACAATGTTAGAAAGAGTGCAAAATAATGAAGGCGGGTACTTATCTGATCAAAATCTAAATCTTGGTTGTCGTAAGAGGGGGCTAGAAAAAGCACTTGCCTTATACGAGAAGACGTCTGGGACAGCTGTGGAATCAATGCGAAATCTAATTACTGCGTGACTTAAATTCAACATTTGGAAATTGACGATGGAGTAAAAGTAAATAAATGAGAAGCAATACTTTCACGCATACCACCGCCAATCAGACGAACTGAGAGATCTGCAATATCCGCAAAGCTAACGTAAATTGCTTCGAACCGCTTGAACAGAAACGACCCTAATCCAGCAGGCAATATGATGCTTTCATCTAAGTATGCCAAGTATGTCAAGTGTTTTAAATTAATAAACATATAACAACAACGTTATTCCGTGTGTTCAGGAAATAAAATGGCAAGCAAGAACTATAACTTCTGATCCATCATGGATGCAAGATGACAATGAAATAGTAATTAACTTACTCGTATAATCCGAATCTAAAGAAAAGTTTTGTTTTTTTTTATAAACTAGCGCGAGCTCAAGAGGTTAAGGTACCCTTAAAATGTTTGCGCACAGCGCAGGTGAAGGAAATTTAAGGAGAAAAGAAGGATAGGTACCGATGTAAGTTGGTTTTATATGTCCGAATGTTATAATGACTAGGAAATTGGGAGCTCGGCAGGGCATTCCACAAGCGAGTTGTTTGTCTTAGGAACGAATCACGATATTTCAGAGTACGTCCGAAAGTGGGCTTGAGGGGATACTGATGAGCATGCATAGCGAGACGTGTGTTACGGTTAAAGGTTTGAAGGAGCGGAATGCTACTGGCGACTTCTATAGAGCACTGGTGGTGGAAATAGCGATAAAACAAAGTGAGACACGAGACATTTCATCGTTGTTCGAGGGTGTCCATTGCTTAAGTGATATTGGTATCAGCTATGAGTTTTATCGCACGGTTTTAATTCCGGTCTAGC
Organism: Volucella zonaria; assembly: GCA_963966105.1. Lineage (NCBI taxonomy): Eukaryota > Metazoa > Arthropoda > Insecta > Diptera > Syrphidae > Volucella > Volucella zonaria. The sequence continues at coordinate 82,067,489 of OZ014530.1, forward strand.
AGATGCAAAGATGTTTTAGGAGCACCTGACCAGATGTGAGCATTGTGCTATAATTTTGTGCGGATGAATGTCTTATATCTTGAGGCCAGATCAGAAGGAGAAAAGTATTTCTTACATCCTTTGAGAAAGCCTAGACATTTCGCAGCGTTTTTGGCGACATCGAATATGTGGTCATTCCAACGTAAGTTGTCATCGGTTTCGACGATGTAAGTGCCATTCATGGATAATGGCTGGGCGTTTAAACTTCGCTTTGACCACAGCAGACCGCATTGTGTTTTGGAAGCATTAAATTCTACTCTGTTAGTGGTTCCCCAATTAGTTATGCTGTTAATATCAGCTTAATATTCGCTGGGGTTCCCGGTCTACAGCCGAAGAGCAGGGGCGTGAGTCCGGGAACGAATATGAAAAGCAGAGAGTACTGTCGTCAACAAAGGAATATATTGGATTAGAAGTAGCAGACAAGAGATCATTAATGAAAATTAAAAAGAGTGTCGGAGACATAACGGAGCCCTGGGGCACACCAGCATTTATTTTGTGAATATCAGACTTGAAACCATCCAAGACAACTTGAATTGAACGTTCCGAAAGGTAATTTCTAATCCATTGTAGAAGAAAGTCATCGATCCCAAAAGCACGCATTTTCGACAAAAGAGCCTGATGCCAAACTCTGTCAAATGCCTTAAAATTATCAAGTGCAACTATCTTGCCTTCGCCAGATTGATGTACACTTTGTTTCCACTTTTCGGTGAGACAGTGGACCTGTTGCAACGCAAACCATATTGCCGGTCATTGAAAAGTTTTCGTGTTTCGAGATATTTCATGAGCTGATGGTTTATCAGCGTTTCCATGACCGTGGGGAAAAGGGACGTAAGTGCAATGGGTCTGTAAGAGGAGAGAGAAAAAGATTCGCCTTTTTTAGGGACGGGCTGGACAAATGCTGTTTTCCATCTGCTCGGAAAGAGTCCTAAAGAGTAGGATTGATGAAAAAGCTTACGCAGTGGTATTGCCAGCGTTGAAGAACACCTCTTCAGAAGAAGGGGAGTTATACCATCAGGACCAGCTGATTTGTGAATGTTAAGATCTTTAAGATTCGCCGCACTTAAGTGTAGGCGGAGACAGAACACAATTTGGGAGTGTTGAACTAGCCGCAAAGTATGCGGCAAGCAGATTGGCCTTGCTCAAAGAGCTTACAGCTGGAATGTCATTGTAAATGAGCGTTGGGATGGAGGATGAGGCAGAATTTCTAATATTTTTACTTTTACTACGTTTGGGACATTGCTGTATTTTTTGCATCAGCTTTTGGTCGTATTGGAGTTTCACACGCTTGAGAAAGGCGTTGCAATCATTTCTGGCTCGTTTGAACTTTTTTCGATTTTCCTCAGTTGGGCTGGTCTTGAAGGACCGAAAAAACCTTTCTCTAACCCTGACGGCCTCTTTACAGCTCGAGTCGTACCATGCCTTTTATTTTGGTTTGATACTCTTCATCCGATGAGGGATAAAGCATCTCATTCCAAAGAGAATAGTTTCTATGATCACGTCATCTTCATCCACGTCGTTATCAAGGAAACATTCTTTTAGAAATGTTTTCTCTAACTGTGTGGTGGGTGTACGAGAAATAGTTCGATGAGCCTAGAGTGGAGAGCATATTAACGGAGTACTTATCAGGGTGAGAAGTTAAAGACAAGTCCAGAGTGTTGGCCGTATGACTAACAACGTCTGGTATTCGTGTGGGCTCATTTACAAGCTGTGTTAAATTATTTTCCGCGGCGAAGTTCTCAACACACCGTCCTTCAGGTGTTGTCTGTCCAGAATGTCGAAGCCACCCAGAATTGTGTATATTGAAATCGCTCCTAATAACAGTTTCAATATGAGGATACAGGGATACAATTCTTTGAATAGAGTCCGACAGCGCAACAAACTCGATAAAAGTCGAATTGCTGTCCAATTTGGGGCTTTTGTAAATAAAGCAGTAGTGGATAATTTGCTTACAGAGATGGAATTTTAACCACATAAAATTGAATTCCGAGTTGGAACAACTACTACATTGTGGTGGAATTTGGTAAGCTACATCATTGTGCGCGTAAATGGCGAGACCGGAATGAGAGAAGAATAATTGCTCTAGTTTGTAGCAGGTAGCTTCAAATCAGAGTGATCTGAGAGGTGTGGGCGGGTATCTACCTGTGTTTCAGTAAGTGCGAAAACAGCTGGCCTGAATTTACAAACGTGGACGTACTCAGAAAAGTGATTAATTTTTAGCCCGCGTATGTTCGCAATGCCCATCCTAAATTCCCGAGTCATTATAAGAAAATAAAAACAAACACAAAAAAACACAAACACCGACGATGCTAAGCAAGGCTGCGAAGTGAAAATTCTGACGTTGGTTTACGGAATCCAATTGTTGTAGGTGTTATGCCCTTACAACCGTGCACCAACAAAATTCTCACTCACACAACTCGCTATCCATCAGATATTTTCAATACTCAAACACAGCAATGGCATTAACTGGGTGCAAGCAACACTACTTACGACCAGGAGCGTGAGTGGTGGGATACCCGCACTCTGTAATATTTTTTTTCTTCGCTGCACTGTAGTACTTGTTGTTTTTTTTTTTTTTTGTTCACGCGAAGTCGCGGGTTTTTTTTTTAATACTGCGAGCTCGGAAAGAGATTAATTACAGGGTTTTGCATTAAGAACTACTCGTATATCTTTTTTTTTAAATGTAAACGCACCCTTAATGTTTTTTTGCGAACTGCACCTGACGCTTTCGCAAACAAATTATAGGTCCCAGGTCGCAATAGCTTTCAATGCAACAAAATCTTTCTTGCTCTGCAGTATAAAAGCAAACGCGAGTATGAGCACCTCAGAGGGCGATTCAATTACAAAAGTGAAAGTTATTTTCCAGTGAAAGTTCAATAAGGGCTACTTGTACAGAATTTTTAAATATTGCATCTCTGATATTTTTCCCTAAGTTTTGCACAATTCTTTCAAGTATGATGTCGAAATCCTTTTTGGCAACAAATGTTTCGGTGGAGTCACTACCTGCATAAGTAGACGAGTTCGTATAAGATGCGAAAAGTTGACATGGCCTTATTAGTTCGTTTCTATTAATACTGTCATATGCGGCCTTAATATCGACGAGTTGGAATTTATGGATTTTTTTTCTAAGATCTGCTGCGATCGTGGACTTACCAGACTTAAAACTACACTAGTAAGGCCTTATTACTGTTTCTGTAGGATTCTAGACGTCCATATGTTATAGTGGATATGATATTACGCGCGACGCTAAGGTGGCTGATACCTCTGTAGTTGGCGCAGTTTTAAGGGTGGCTCTTCCTTTTTAAGAATACGTTAAACGGTGCTCTGATTCCATTCACTGCACATACTTTTATCCAACCAGATTTTATAAATGAGCTTGTGTATGCTCCTTACCAAGCCATATCCCACACCCTTAAATAATTTGACAAGGTGCCAGCAGACTTTTAAGCTTTTAATTTAGACAGCACTACTCTTTTTGATCGGTTGGACGGAGTTGTTGTCGGTCATAGTTGAGGTTGAATGCTTCATTCTACCTAACCGCAGAGTGTTGGCACGTCTACGCAATAAACAGTTTCCAGAAGTATTCCTTCCAGATTTTCAGCACTGTACTATTACGTTTCCGTCCTTATCTCTACATGGTTCTGTTGGGGATTTTTGACTTTTTTGATAGCACTTTCGAAAATCTTTCCTGTAGTTTCCCTCCTACATTGCTCCAATCGAGCGGTTCTCTGTTTCTTTCTTTTTCTTTTTAAGAAACCAGTCTTCTTTAATACCAGCTTTTTTCTTCATAGAGCTAACGAGCAGCTCTTGTCCTTCTTTGCAGCGCCGTTTTGTCTGATTCCTGTTTCTCTCTCTTCATGTATCTGCCAACACTTGTCATTAAACCAGGGGTTTCGTGGTGAAACCTAGTATTTCACATGCGACATCTCTGATAGTTTGTTGACAATAATCTCACTGGTCTTGATGGTATCGGGGCTCATTTTTGGATGTTGAAGTGTGGAAGACGTATGCTGTGCATTTCGTCCGTTTTGTGCTTTGTCTTGGTTATGCTTATGCATTACATTTGCACGGTTGCACTCAACATTCTGCTTGGCTTGGCTTGACTTGGCTTGGTACCGGGTATGAAGGAATTTTCAGAAGTAATCAGGTTTCTGAAATAGAGAAAGAGCCCTTAGTAGGGTGAATTCACTTGTATATTCCAGCCTATTTCGCCGAAATGATCCAGGACTGGCCACCCAGTTTGAGGGTTATCTAAGCGAGTTATAGCCTTTTGGCACTTGACCATTACAATACACTACAAAGTTAAATTCGCCAGGTTCGCCTTTCTACACAGAAAAGAAAAAGTTTTTTACGAGCTCCTCAAAAAAACATAGCATCAATGCCATAACTACATACATATTACTATAGAACAGTTTCATGGTAAATGATTAAAATGTCAAAATAAGGATGGAGCACATCTTGCTTATTGTACACTACGTCTAGAAATGTATTTTGGATATTAAATTTTGCTATGGTCTGGGATGTAACACAACTATTACTAGCACATAGTTTCCCTACCTTAATATTCGCAAAGGAAGGCGGCCGTCAACTGATCATCAGGCCAGCACAAATCACAGTTCATACATCTAATCACTGCCAAGATTTGTCCTCTTTCGGCAATAAAAAAAAATATTTTTTATATACACAAGAGTCTAATGTCGGAACAAACCACTCAGATAAGCGCTTCAGTGGCAAAGTGTCTATACTACGAGCACCCACAATTTCAAGGTCGAATACCTGCAGCCTGATGCGACCTACACTTTCTTTATCGACAGTCAACTTCACACCTGACATCTGATTTATGCTAAATTTGGTTTGCAATAACCATGGATATTTTTATTGATAATACGTATTACGTATTCTCAGAGATGCCGCTCAAGGCACACCGAAAAAGCTGATGCTGTTCCATCCATTTTATGGACGATAAGAAATACCTTGTTGTCCGAACTTAAAAGAGCAAGCCCTTGCAAGAATCTATGCCACTTGACCATCGCGTGCATTATACTTTCGGTGCTTCTTCTTGACCCTCTTTTTCACTGAAAAACTTTGTACAGCGATGAAGCTCATTTTGGGTTGAATGGCTACGCCAGCAATCAAAATTGCCGCATTCGGAGTGAAAAAACTAGACAAACCATTTTTGCATGCTGCCATAATAAGTTAAATAAAACAACAACGGAAGAAAATATAAAATTTATTCTGCTTTTATTTTAAAGCCACGTTCAGGCTTGTATGGCATGTAGCGCCGTCTTGTTGGAATCATAGCTCGGATTTTTTGGCCAAAATCCGGATCTCCGGCCAACATTACCAACGCCCAATTAGCGAACTCACGGCATTGCATATGGTCGTCCGGCTTCAATTCTTGCGTCAGCATAATCTTAAACGGATGTAACCGCAAAAGGAGCCGAATTGACTCTCTGGCGATGCCCGATTCAGATGATCGGCGCGAATCGACATTTCTGGGTCTTCTTCGACACTGGCTGCTACGGCGGCTACGTTTTCTTCATTTCGCACCAATCCCTGTCTGGTTGGTGGCTTAATTTCGAAAGGAGTGTACTCACGCTCGCGATGATGACGACGAAATTCACGTTGCCTATTTACAACTTAGCCGGAATTTTTTAATAATTTCCAGACGTTTGGCAATCGTAAAACGATGCACGGGGAAATGGCAAACCTAACTGAATATTTTGACAGCTATCATTTGTAACTTTGGTGGAGTCATATTTCTTCAAATGATGCCGGCCAGAATGTTACAGTCAACGGGGAGTGGTACAGATCCATGATCGTTTCATTCCCCAATTGAATGGCATTAATGTGAAAGAGTTTTGGATTCAAAAATGCACAACATCTCACAGAGCCTGTCACAATAAAATTATTATTGAAGAAAACATTCGATAAGAGCACAATTCTGTGAAATTGGCCTCCAAGATCATGTAACTTGACGAAGGCGGTGATAAACGAAAGATGAGAATTTGAACACTCTATTCGCAGAGGCGAGAAACTCGTATGACACCAGCTGCGCGAAAAAGTAATCGGAAATTGGATTTTCAGATGGCGGTTTATTCGAGCCAGCTGGGATGCTCATGTGACCGATATGTTAGTTAATTATGTGGCACTATATATAGTGAAAAGCAGAGCCGCGTTCGACTTTGGCATCACTGCCAAGCACACCAGATTGTTTAAAATAACAATAGAAAATTCATGCTGGTTCATTAAAGTCGGAAAACCCTCACCGAGACCTTTGAAGTAAAAAAAGGGCTTGGTCGGGGCGTCATGTCAGTTCATCAACATCACACATTAGAAAATTCTGGAAAAGTGATAATCCAACAATAGTAATCATCATACGCTATTGACAATAACCTTATTGGCCGAACGCAGCGAGTTAACAATTGTGCGTTCGTAAATTTAAAATATTTAACAGGACAAGTTCAACACCGGACGACTTTATTCAGTTTGATATAAACTGGTCTTAAACTAAAACTAAATGACATAGAAGTTAACGGTCGGGAGATGTGATAATTGAGGGTGTTTTTGAGTGCACTTCTGCTCCAATGGACAGCTTCGACACCTAGAATATGGCTTTCATAGTAAGGGAACCATACCTGGCTAGCGTAGCCTAACAAAAGTACAGGCATTTGGTGACATAATGGTCAAAAAATTCTTTGGAGCATCGTTTAACAAAGCCAATAGCGAAGTTAGCTCTACTAATTATGGAATCAATGTAGGTGCAGAAATTGAGTTCAGTATCACAGATAACGCCCTACCCCTGCATTGAAGCGATCGAAGCTACAGCTTGGATTAATAACTATGTAGGTTCGAGAATATAGTAAGTTAGGTCAAGAAATGTTGAACACTTCCGGAGCATAAGATGGCTTGTCATTTCTTTATGTTGAGTGCAATGAAGTTTCTGTGGCACCATATTGAGAACCTATTGAGATCGTCTTGTAGAGGTTGAGAATCTGAAAATTTGTGAATTTGTCTACAGGTTTTCACATCATTGTCATAGGCACATAGGCAGGTATGTGTGAATTTTTTTGTAATATTGTGTTTACAATGTCATTAATAGTCGAAATGAAAATTCATGGACCAAGCTCAGTAAGAATTTTTAGGACTAGTCAGGGTAATGAAATAGAAACGGTGGCGGATGACCGCTAAATAGGGTAACGGGAACTTCCATACCCCCGAAGTGGGTTACTGACTCCAGAATATCCGGTCCCTTTTATTTAAGGGCTATTGGTCCGGCATGGGCCTTTTGTTTGGGGGTTATGCGTGGTGTTAGCTACCCAACCACGATAAAAACTCACTGTTACGAGCAAACCAAAAGCATCGGGTGAGGACGGATATACAGTTCGAATCTGCACATGCAATGTTCGAACTCTGAATAGACCGCTTTTAGCTGAAGAATTAGCAAAGGCTTTCGACTGCTCTAATTCAGTTGTCACCGCCACTCATGAAGTGTGGTGGGATCGACTGAGCAAAAGAAAGTTAAAAAACTATGACGCGTACGAGTACTACGGTGATTACTACAGAGAAAATAAACAGCGTCTATTTGAATTTCGTAATTATTGTTAGCGGCAAACTTAAGCACGAGGTCTAGAGCTTATTGATGTTAACCCTATAAAGATAACCTACGCCTCAGAGATACCAGCAAAATAGCCATATTACTGTCTCTATTTATCCAACGCGCATATACGCTTGTCCTTCTCAGCCAACTCGGTCGTCGGTCAACTCCACAACGGGACAACCGTTTCTGTGCTGTTATGATGAGTTGATAGCGCTCGAGTTACGTGCTATGCAGTTCTACATTTAAGACGACAACAATAGCAATGATGCTGGCTTATCATTCTTTATCAGCAATTTCACGAAAATATTTTAGATATAGAGACGAGTGAACTGCCTAGCAACAGCTGAGAGTTAGTACCACGCGGCGTCCATTCGACAATTGGGCTTGGGTTCTCTTAAAGTTACAACAAAACCACGATTCAATCCTGTTTAGTATTTGAATAAATAAAGATCAATTATAGGTGACTCTCAAATTTTATTTTTTTTTTAACGAGGTTTTAAAGCTGACAACTCTCGTGAGGCGTATATTTATCTTTTGTGTAACTTTGAGAGTTGGTTTGTAATTTGGATTTATTACGGTGTATTTTATTTATACACATCTCTGTTTTATTTTTAGGTATCACTATTTATGCAGACGTCATGGCAAACAATGGAGCACTACTAGACGAAGAAATACTACCATGATCAGTTCCAGGAATTTATTCAGAAAATTAAAAATACAAGTTTATTCATCTAAATCTATATTGTCGCCTTCAAAGTAATCCCCATCGACTGCAACACACTTATGCCAGCGCTTAATCCAATCCTCGAAACATTTTTTATATTCGGTTTTCGGTATGCCCATCAGTGCTTCCTGCGATTTTTCCATTACTTCCTCTCGGCTGCTGAAACGCGTTCCCCGTAGTGGTTTTTTAACTCGATTGAACAGAAAGAAGTAACAGGGAGCCAAATCAGGTGAATTTGGTTTCTATTGGATGATATTTGTTGCATTTTTCGTCAAAAAGCTACGAATAATGATGGCACTGTGCGACGGTGCGTTATCATGGTGTAAAATTGCTTCACGCAAACGTCTCATAACGCTCAAATAATATTCTTTGTTTACTATCTGAGACTTGTGGCAAGAATTCATAATGCACTACACCGTTGTAATCCATGAAAACCGTGAGCATTGCCTTCTTTTTTTACTGAAAACGACGTGGTTTTTTTGGACTCGACTCATTTGGTGAACGCCATTCACTTGCCTGATGTCTGAATTGCTTGCCGTACTCATAAACCCACGTCTCGTCTCCAGTAATGATCCTTTTGATGAATGTGGGATCGGATTCAGCTTCGCAAATCATCTCTTTTGCGACGTAAGCACGGTCTCTTTTTTGCATGAAATTGAGGTCTTTTGGCACCAACTTTGCTGCTACACAACGGAAACCCAAATCATTAACCAGAATATCTTGGACGTATCCATAGGCAATGTTCAAGTCCTCCGCTATCTCTCTGATGGTTAATTTGCCGTTATTGACCAACATTTCTTTTACTTCAGCAATGTTTTCGTCGGTTTTCGAAGTCAATGGTCTGCCACTGCGTTCATCATCTTCGATTGACTCACGACCACTTTTGAACCGCTCGTGCCACTGGTAAACCACCGTTTTCCTTAGAGAAACGTTGCCGAAACACTTTTCCAACACTTTCAACCTCCGCGCACCATTAAATCCGTTTTTTACGCAAAATTTAATACAAGTTCGTTGTTGCAAATTTAAATCCATCTCTAAAATTGTAAAAAATCGCCAACACACACAGAGATAGATGTACTCTTAGCTACGTAACTTTTGCAAATGTCAAACTATGACGCTAAGATTTAGAGGGAATGTCAACAATAGATTTACCAACTTGTGATATGTACTTTATTAGAACAGCAAAATGGCTGTGATGAACCCCTGGAAAGTGACAGCGAGATAAAAAATCACCTGAGCGAAGACTATGTACAGAGTGACTTCGACAATAATAATCAGTACGGTGACATCGTACAAATATCAATATTATTCGTACAAACGTAGGTCCAACGTGTATGTGTCGAAATACAACATTCATGATCCAGTTTTATGTATTGGTCTGTTCATCTCTGATTAAATAATTAAATAGATAGTGAGATATCAGTGAAACGGCATGAAAATATGACCAGTGCCACTTTTAGACACAGCAACTCTACCGAACTTCACGCTTTGATTGGAATCCTAACTTGGAGTGCTGCAATGAAAGAGTCTCTGGGACAAGATATGCAGCAGTGATGATCAGGGATCATCAGGCCTTTACGGCCTACTGTTCGTCAGGGAGACGCTTTCATTCCAATCAGTATTTTTTTTTAACTGTTTATAACCCAATGTAAACTTAATTACTCACCAGGAACGCGTGCCACGATAGATGAATAACTACTGGTTTCGAGGAAGGTGTCCATTCTGGATGTACATTCTTAATAAGCCCAATAACTACGGCATCAAAATGCTAGTGATGTGCGATGGTGGAACAAAGTATATATTGAATGCTATGCCATACTTTGGGAGAGCCACAAAGACCAATGGGTTGCCACAAGGAGAATACTACGTGAAGGAATTAACGCAACATATTCATGGTACAAATCGTAGCGTAACCTCAGAACGTATAAACCAACTCATGTTGGTACTATTTATAATATTAAGCAAACGCGGAATCTCTGAAGAGTTAAAGAGCACCCGCCCTCGAGCAATAGGCACGTCATTGTTCTGCTACGATGGATGTTTGACCTTTTTGCCAAACAAACCGTAGCCCTCAAAGATGGTTTATCTATTATCGTCCTGTGATAGTACCATTAACCCAACATAATAATAATGAAATAATAATGTTCTACAATCAGTCCAAAGGGGCTTCTATGTATACATTTGATCAAATGTGCTCTACGATGTCATGCTCAAGGAAAACGAATAGGTTGCCAATGACAATGTTCTATGCTTATTGAATACAGCATTTGTCAATTCTTATGTGATTTACTGAAATAATGTCATATCAAAAGGTGACAATCCATTGAATCGAAGGGAATATTTGAAAACTCATTACCCAGCTGACTAGTCGGTGGATGATAAAAAGACTGGAGGTCACCACTTTGCCAAGGCATGTGCGAGGCAATATTGAAAGTATACTCCCTAAACCTGTTGAACATGATCCAACACATGCCTTCCTGCGGTTACTGCACAAAAAAAAAAAGAATATCAACGATGACCTGCACAAAATGCAAAAAAAACAGTTTGTGGCGAGCACAAGATTGACGTTTGTCCTAACTCTTTCTAAACCAAATTTTATGGTCGTGATTAGATTTTTTATCCTAATTATGATGTCCTCTCATAATTTGGAAAAAAAAAGAAATTTTTTTTATAACAATTTACGGAATTGTTTCCATAAACAAAAGACCGTTTATTTTTGTTATTTTCTCTCGAAATCTACTCATTAAGGTTTGAATTTACAAAAATAAACAAATAGGAAATACAATCATCTTTTATTAAAAATTTACACTTATACCTATAAAATCATTATATAAAACATAAATAAATAAAACTAAATAGTATTAATTAGCGTATAAAGCGTGAGTCGTAATATGGTTATCTGTCTAGGGTTAAAGTCGTCTTATGTGATTAAACCCCGAAATAGCACGGAAGAACATTTTTGGCAGCGCTGCTACGCGACTGACTAAAGCTAATTGACTTTCGTGCGGGGCAGAATACCACTAAGGCTAGAATTCTCGACGTTAGTATCCACAAACGGGCATGGTGGTGAAACCATTACAGGTATCCGAAATAATGAGTAGAGAGCATAGACTCGAGCCACTATCTCATTGCAGCCAAGGTACGTTTAAAGGTATATGAAACACCACAGTAACGAAGACATATGTTGAACTGTTGCAATCGCAGAGAACAGTCAGAGTCTTTGCTGATTGTCTATCTTTTTTTTTTTTTTAATTTTTCTTTGGTGAATTTTAGGGAACAAAAAGAACCTAACTAAAATCTGTTGTCAATTTAAGAAATCTTATTGTCTAAGTTTACAAATAAAAGAAAAAAAGGTTTTGCGATAATATGTTATTTTTATTATACAAACTTAGCTTAGCTCGGTAACGCCCTGTGTAAAACATACCGGATTTTCATTATACTTAATATTTTGTCCAGTAACCGTTGTTTTTTAAGACCTCCTCGCATCTTTTAGTCATGGACGACACTAGATTATCAAAAGTTTTTTCTGGAATGTTCTCCTATTCATTCTTTAGTGACGTCAGAAATGCGTTTTTGGATGTGTACGTCTTTGACCATACCCGTCTTTTTAAAATGGCCCACAAGTTCTCGATAGGGCTTAGATCGGGCGATTCCGAGGGCCATTCCAACACATCAACATGTTGTTTTGGGTCATTATCATTTTGATAAACCCAACGCAGTGGCATCTCCTCCTCAGCGTATGGTAGCATTACGGATTCCAGTATATCCCTATACTGAAAATGATCCACAATAACACCAATCTCATGTATTGGTCCACATTCCCCACCAGGAAAACAACCCCACACCATAATTGAGCCTCCTCCATGCTTTACGGATGGACGACAATGTCGTGTCTGAAGATGTGTCCCTTATTTCGTCTAACATGAATACTTCTATTGGAAGCAATCAAGTTGAACTTATTCTCGTCGCTAAGAGTACAGTCTTCCACTTCGTTGCAGACCAATTCAAATGTTTTTTTTTTTTGGGAATTCCAGTCTAGGAAACGATTAGCGTTAGCAAAGCAATCAAAAACTTACCAGAGGAATAAAATGGTACTGTTTTTGTCTATTCTTAGTAGTAAGTAGAAGCTTTTTCGCTGGCCGAAAACCAGCTCCTCGTAAACACCTGCGTACAGTGCTTGCTTCAATTGAAGGATTTAGCTCGCTAAGTATCTTCCTTGAAGGCAAGAAAGGAAAGTTAAGAATTATATTCTTAATTTGCCGGTCGGTTCGGAGTGTAGTTTTTCTGAGACATCCCCTTCAGTGAATGGTTTCGACCGGTTTTCCGAAACTTTTTTATAATATCACACACTATCGATGATGGCATTTTATACTTTTTGGCTATAGATTTTTGTTTTAGCTCTTCCCTGAAATCCGCTACCACCTAATTTTCAACCACACCACTGTATTTATTTTTAGCCATTTTATTAGTAAATAAATTGGAGACACCTAACCTTTTAAGTATTGTTAAGTCTATAACTCACTTCGGATGACAGCCAGCAAGTTAAAGAGCAAGAAAATACGGTACTTTTGTAAATCCGGTATGTTTTGCACAGGTATGGCATTGAGTTGAGCTACATTTTTTGGCAAAACTCTAAAAATAATCATAGCAATGCCTTGTTTTTTTTTTCTATTTGTAAACTAGAACTTTTCAATGAAAGATGTTCAGGAAAAATACGGTATGTTTTGCACAACACTGTGCATATACGGAAAGCAATTCGCCTACGAAGCGGCACTGCATAGAAAGACAAGAACGGCCCGTGAGCTCTACAAGTAAAAGAGGAGAAAAGAACATAGTCTTCTCAAGGCAAATAAAGTGCATGAGAAGCCGTGATCGAGGAAATAGTGAGGTGCTACTCCAGAAACTATATTCGAAAGTTTTACACAAAGTGAAAAGAAGGTTTCGAAGCAAAAAAACCCGAACAGAGGCCTGTAGAGATGAACAAGAAAGCTTAGTAGTAGATTCCCATTCGATATTGAGGATATGTCATGCCGCGAAACTATAAGGCTTCATTAAGTTATGTAAAAGAAACTTTACTCGTCCTTCACACCACCACCACCTTCCAAATTGAACCAAATACCTTTTGCCTCATCCAACGGATAATTTTTGCTGTTGCGTTCAAGTTGCGGAAGTCTTTCTCGCACGGCACGGCAAAGCTTACATCATCTCAATTGTCACGAGTTTCCATACTGCCTGCTCAAAATTAGCCATGGGCTTGTGTGTGTTTATTGCCATTTATATTTATAAAATTAATTTTGTCAAATCGTCGATTAACCTTAACAATTTTGGCATATGTAAATCATTGTAATCAATTCTCCAGACAACAGCTGAGAGCGTCAGATTCTTATTGAACCGATTGTACGATTGCAATTTTACTTAATAAATATTTAACACTGGTCACACTCAAACACTACATTCGCTTTACCTCCCTCTACACCTGTTCTTCTTTACATAAGCACACACAGCTCAGAGCTGACATTCAAATCCACAAGGATGTTCAAATGAATACAAATCTCCTTTCGTCACTGTATGTCGTTGTCATTGTCGCTGTTGAGATGAGAACCAACAAACAGAAAAAGAAAAAAAAAAAAAAGATTCGTGTTTGAAGAGAAAAAAATTCTCTACTACGTCCTGACATTAGTGAAGTTACGAGTATGTCGACCGGATACAGGGTTAAGTGTACAGAGGAAAGAATCGGAATCGATTTTTCCCTCCAATATGGCTACAAACGTAGATACGCAGTTATAAGAACACGTATTTGTATCTGTCCACTCGAGTTAGGTGGTAATACCAGCCGCCAGGCAGAAACGTTCAACAAATGTTTGCGTTTTCAGTTTATTGGTCGACTCAATTCAAATACACACATAGGCTTGTCTTCCAATCTACACAGTTCCGATAGATGACACAATACCTTTGCGATACGATCCTACTCGTAGAATTGTCAAAGCCTTTTTTCAATTATCCTTTCAACTCAATCCAAAATTGAAAACAACATCAAAAGGATTCTTCTTATTATGTAAATACAAGTTACGATTTCAAGTATTTCATTTGACATTGATTTTCATGATACCTTCTTTATTTTTCTTTTCAGGAATCCAGCAACTTCTTACCATCATTTGAAGCGATATCCTTTGCTGTGAAAAGTGTAGCCGCCAAACTTAATTGGACTCAAGTTGACATCTTTGTCGGAGGTGAGTTCGCTGAAATATTTACAAAATCCAGGAAATAAAGTCAAGTACTAACTACAAGTCCCTACATACTTGGAGAATTTTTTAAGGATCTATTCGTACATTGCGAATGTGACAACACATTTGAGTGTGAATGTTTTAAATTTATGGTATATACAATACGAGTACTCCTATGTACATCGATGACTTAGTATCTTAAGTTTGCGATATCTTAAGTGTTGTTTGTATCTCTTTTGGATGTCGTTGGATGATGTTAAGAAATTCACAGCAACTAAATTTGGACAAAGGCAACGAACACGCATCATGAATTTCTTTAGAAAATGATTTCTTTCTTTTTATTTATTTCTGTCTTCCGTTTGGATATCCCAACAAAGGCATTGCGGAACACATACCCACTAATGGATTTGAGATGTAAAGAAAATTTTGTAACAGGATCAGAGAAATGTTATTTTGTTTACTTAAATCAATTTGCTGCAGAAAACTTTCTTCCTGGGGTGGCTTTGTAATCTCATGTACATAAATGACAATGAATTTCATAAGTCATTTGAATTTAAGAAATCTCCGGCGAAAACAGGACCTTTGTCAGTGATAAGAGCAGAAATAGAAAAATGATTGCTTTGCGATATATTTGCTTTATTTTTTGAATAAACGGAGCCTTATCTCCCTGTACTAAAAGCTATTTATTCTTTGAAAAAGTCCATAAATTTTCAATGTCTGGCATTAATTCGTTTTTAAGTAGGTCCAAAGGATACTATT
The DNA here is from genome assembly GCA_963966105.1 of Volucella zonaria. Taxonomy (NCBI): domain Eukaryota; kingdom Metazoa; phylum Arthropoda; class Insecta; order Diptera; family Syrphidae; genus Volucella; species Volucella zonaria. Next base: position 82,082,832 of record OZ014530.1, read on the forward strand.
TGAGTTTTCTGGAAAGCATTAATTCGACGGAAATTTAACTATTGTAATCACAAAGATACTTCAACTAACGCTTATGAACATTTGGGAACATGGAATGAAGCACATCAAATTAATTCTCAAATGTAGCAGCATAAACGCAGTATTTTGGCCGTCTAGACCTTAACACCTCAAAGTACGCTCTAACAACAAGGCAGCTTGTGCCCGTTATCAGTATGAAGGACATGCTACAACCAAATAGGTGGAAAATTGAGTGGACCGAAGTTAAATGCCGAATCAACACCCGGAACGCAAGGAGCGAAAAAAGGGCCAATCTGATGAAATCACAGATGCCTTCTACTGATTGGGAAGATTGACAAGGAAAATATAATAAGTGATGCAAATTGTTGACATCAAGCGGCTAATTAAGGTAACAAGATCTTGAGACATTAAGAAGACGGCTTGTTGCCATTTTATTTTCTCGGATTATGAATTGAGTTCAAGTATTTCCTAGTCGTGCTGGCAGAAGGAACTTAAAACACTTGGTAAAAATTTTAAGAAAATATGAATTGGATTGCAGTTGTAGGTGCAGTTAGTTGTCATTCGGTCCTTGAGCGGGTCTAATTCTTTTTCTTGCATCCTCCAACCTGAAAAGAGTTGTGAATGAAAGAGCAAATAATTCTCAGAGGTTATGGAAGTAGTAGCTTCCTAAACTTGTTTGTTTGTAATTACTGACAGTGGCACAGAAGCTGCAGGCTATCCCCATACGCCCCTAGAAGATTATGGCCTGTGAGTTATCCAACAAGGATAGATATTTCAGACCATATGATTGGTCTGACGATAGCCGTGTACATCCATAAGATGATCTAGGGCCTAAGCCCCCATCTTATCCCAAATACACAACTGTGGGTGTAGAAATCCATCGTTGCTTTCCGGTAACATTCTTCAACATTGGACTTCCAACTCAGTTTACTCTCTATTGTAGTACGATACCTAGGCATTTAGCACTGCTAGACAGTCGGAAGGTTGTCCCATCTACGAATGGAAAGTCAATCTGTGGAATTAACTTTTTTCGGGTTGATTCTTAGTGCACAGAGCGTGGCACATTCACCGAGGATTTTAAGGATATAATTTAGAATTTTACCGATTGTGGGAAGGAACTTGCAAGTAGTCATATGAACGACATCATCATCATCCCCATTGTTGGATGCCTCTTTAGGTAATGTCCATAAATACAGTGTTTCCTAATGTTGCATTGATGTTCCTTTTGCGGTGCATACTGGTTTGTTATTGCCGGATTAACAACGATATTTTCTAAATTGCTACTTATAGCGGGAACGTTAACATTACTGACGGCTCCTGCAATGTCAAGGAAGACAGCCAATGTGTATTTCTTATCGTAGAGACTTCTTTTAATCATGCTAACAACTTCATGCAGAGCCGTTTCCGAGTCTTCACATGCCTTGAGGCTAGACCTCTTGGATGGAGTGTCAAACACTTTTTCTAAAAAAATTTATAATTAACGATGTTAGACTTATGGGCCTGAAGTCTTTTGGATGAGTATGACTGCTCTTACCTTTCTTGGGAATGAAGATCATCTTCACCTGAAGAGTCTTATGATCCTAAGGTCTATTGGATGGACATGGCTGGTCTTACTTACGATGGGAATGAATACTATCTTTGCTTTTCTCCAGCATTTCGCCACATATTGATACTACTGCTGTATAGTCTTTTTCAGGAACGGTATAACAGTCTGCTTAGTTTTTTGATGCATTAATCGTATGATTCCCTTCGGCCCAAGGAATTTGTTAGCGGAGAATGAATCTATAGCCCAGCTGATTTTAGTTTATTCTAGCATCCTCTCTAGGAGTTCGTGTTGGTTAGAAATTTGTGATTCACTATGTATTACTGATGCTGAGGTCGGAGCGCATCCGTGGAAGTGAGCTTCTTGGTAGCAAGAGGCCCAAAGCCTCAGTGCTGGATTTTGTGTAACTACCATCGGGTAGTTTTAGATTTCTAGCTACAACTTTGGCAGACGTTATTGAGTATTCAATATCGGAGCAAAATTCTCTCAATGACTGTCTTTCAGCGCTGTAGATTGAGCTATGGTATTTTCTCTGATGGGCTTATATTTGTCCCAGTTCGAACAGAGATTGGAGATTTTGGCTGCATTTCTAACTTTCTTTGGTCCACCAATGTGGGGGACAGGTTTTGTTAAAGACATTGGTGAATGTCGTCCAAGTCTTTCCGCTGCGAAATGGGCTTCGATGAGCGTTTCCATCTCGGGTCCGTTGAGGAATCCATGTTTCTTATCTCTCTGTCATTCTGGGATTCATATTCCGCCCAAGAAATAGTTTTGATAGAAAACACAGCCTTCCAATTAAAAATTGTAAATTTTTTATTGATTCATAAAGTACATTGTACAGGGTTATGTATGGAATAGCACATCGGCCAAATGACCTCCACGGTTTTACCCGTACAAACGCGATCTTATGTCGAAATTTTCCGTGACAGTTTTGCTGGGTTTTGTTGATACACCGCTCAATTTGTTCCTTCGAGACGTGGGTGGTCAGACTCTTGTCTGACCTCTCTTGTCTAGACCAACGGCGTTAAATCGCATGATTTGGCTGGCCGATTCTGATTACCAAAATGTGTAATTACCAGACCAGAAAATGGCTCATGCAGTAATTTAATTTTTTTTTTGCCTGTATGGCATGTGGCACCGTCTCGTTGAAGCCACATGTCATCCACATCCATATCTCGCAATTTAGGCACAAAAACTAGATTATCACGTTGCAATAGCGAGCACCATTAACTGTTAGTGCCTAACCAGCGGCATTTTCCTAGAAGAATGGTCCAATAATACCTTCAACCCAAAACCCGCTCCAAGCAGAGACACGTAGGTTTTGGGCTGGAGGTATTATCAGATCATGAATTTTCTGAAGCCAAATTCGACAATCTTGACGATTAACAAAGTCATCAAGATAAGAACAACATTCATCGCTGAAAATGATTTTGTTTGAAAAATCAACATCCATTCGCTGTGCGTGGTCAGTAGGCTCCAGTTCTTTGTATGCAAGAAGATGCTAGTCTTTCGGGAGAATACTCGGTAGAGGGCTTCTTGAAATGTCTAATTCTTGACCACTTTACCGAATTGATGTCCTTATACTCTCAGCAACACTCTTATGAACTGCTTCGATGTAATATGTTGAATGACTTGTTGAAAAATGTCAAGGATTTCTAAGATCACTAATTGATTCAGGCCCCCTGAATTCCCTGAATTATTCCGCATTGTTCCACTGTTTTTTTTATGGCGGAAAACTCAAATTTTACGTGAATTTAAGGACGCCATTAACAACAATTGAGGGGGTATAAGCTTGATCAGGAATTTTACAAGTAACGATTCTCACTTGAGCGCACATCGACAAGACTGTTCAGATCAGAGACAATTGAGCGATGGGCCTAGTATAAATTCGTGGATTTAAAGGTTCTATGAAACGTCTTCAGCTCTAAATAGGCCTCAGAAAGGTTGAGAAGAACATCAAGGACTACCGAAAACATTCGTGAGTTGGAACCCAGTCTGTGTGAAAATCCAAGAATTTCAGTGCGAAAAAGTCTTCCTGACTATCGTTCATGAAATTCAACAGGAGGACTTAAAATTTCATCATTTTAAGATTCAATTGGTGCAATAACTTAGAGAAAATTATTTTAATTCATGCAAAAACTTTTGTGGAAAAATGTTGCTAGATTTCGAACTGTGGATTGGATCTTCTGGAGCAAAGAGGCACACTTCGACCTGAATGGCCACGTAAATAAGCAAAACCATCGCTACTGGCTCCGTAACGGCCGTTACATTGTGTTGTTGGCCTTTAATGCGCTTTATCGACGAGCGAAATCATCGTGCCCTTTTTTTTTTAATTCTAAAGAAAAAACGATGGTTGTGAACATCGAAACTTGTGGACGGATGACTGATGGGATCTGCACTGCGATTGAAACTGCTGATTGTCCCGTAACTATAGAAATCGACCAGCAGCCCACATTTAAATTCTTTGTGCTTGCTCTACCACCCAGTGGTGATCTTCGTTAACACCATGAGTAAAATTTTACTGGTACTGTACAGTAGCATAATATACGTACTCGCCTACGCCGTCATGAAGCTCACAACACTATACGGAAGAGATAGTAGCTGCGGATTAACTGCTGACGACCCTAGCAAACGATTAAATGACCGAGTGGTGCCGAATAACTAGCGGAGATTCTCGGTTGCTAAGAAACAAACATGGCCGCCACCCGAGAATTGCGATGAGATGGACCAAGCTGAAAGTGGATGAAAAACTTCGACATCTACAACGGCGGCTGCAACAAAGCAGGATTTTATATTTGGGTGTGGATTTGCTATTCGAGGTTCAAGCTTTCGGCATGTAAGCGAAGGCCTCATAACAATGCGCATCAAGGTCAAATTCCGTAACGTGAAATAGATTTGCACCCTACGAGATCATGGAATCAAGAAAACGCAGACTATACAGACGCAGATAACTTCGAACATTTTATCAAAGAATAAAACAAACATACCAGGGCCACAAAGACAGAATGAAAGCCTACACTCTATCGGAAGATGGTATAATTTTTGCAAATGGCGTCATTCGTCAATCATATCTGGCATTTGTGAACTAGACAGCTGCAAAATACAAACAGACATGCAATGGAGCGCTGTACTCCGCAAGAGCGTGAAATAATTATTGTGTCGATGTTTTTGATCAATCAATAATCGGTCGGTGGTGTTAGCGCAGCGTGAATTTCGAAGTTGATTTCCTAATCGTGTTGCGCCAACTGGGCAAACATTCCGCCGCTTAGCTACTCGACTCGAACAGAGCGGAACTACAGGAGACCATGAAGGGCGTGGCCGCCACCGGACTGATCGTTTGGCCGAGAATATCGCGGCTGTGGCTGCTGATGTCGGAACGAAGAAACATTAACCAGACGACGGGCCATGCAATTGGACATCACCAAACGGACCCTACAGCTAATTTTAGTAAAAGACTTACACATGTTCCCGTACAAAGTGCAAACCGTGCATCAGTTAACGCCTCCTGACCGTTAGTCGAGTGTGAATTACTGTAAAGCTATCCTCAATCTCAACAACGAAGAGGACGATGTTGTGTCGAAAATCATCATGAGCGACGAGGCGCATTTCCACTTAAGCGGTTAAGTCAATAAGCAAAATCTTCATTTCTGGGGCACAGAAAATCCGCGTATAACACACGAAGAACCACGACATCCACTCAAAGCCACTGTATTGTGCGGCGTTCACGCGGGAGGAGTTATTGGGCCGTATTTTTTTTTGGACGCCATCGGCAATACGGTCACTGTTATTGGCGAACGCTACAGGGCCATGAAAAAGAACTTATTACTGCCGGAATTGGATGAGCGGGGCTTGTCGAATATGAGGTTTCAACAAGACGGTACAACTGCACACTCAGCACGAGCCGCAATGGATATTGTGAAGGAAGCGTTTCCTGGTTGCGTAATCTCCCGTTTTGGCGATTTGGCAAGGCCAGCAAGATCACCCGATTTGACTATCCCAGACTTATTTCTTTGGGGCTACTTGAAGTCGAGGGTTCATGCCAACAAGCCTCAGACAATCGCAGCCCTTAAAGAGAATATTCGAGAGGAATGCGAACAGTTATCACTGGAAATCTTGCCGAAAGTCATGGAAAATGCGATAAAACGGACACAGTGGTGTATCAACACTAACGGAAGCCACTTGGCGGATATCATCTTTTGCACTTAACAGGAACAATTGTAAGGTCCAAGAAAAGATTTCCATCACACAAAATCATTTGTTTTTATTTAGTAAAAAAGTAATTCGGAAGCCGCTAGCGCATACAGCATATTTGCCAGCTTATATGTAAGATATGGTCAGAGGAAAGCATGCCCGAAGCAAAGAATTTCAGCATCGTTTGTCCTATCCACAAGAAAGGAGACCCTTATCACTAGAAGAAGAGGGATAGTCTCCAAAACATTGCTATAAATTTCGGGAATTTTTGATCGACTGTCGTCATCTGTTTGTCGACTTCAAATCATGATAGAGAGCATAGGGACTTGGGTTACAACACCATGTCTAGTTTTGACAACCTAATCAAACGCATCAGGTTTTGCAGGATAGAGAATTCATCGCTGCTCCGTTAAGTTCTGTAATGAATTAATCGTGATATTCGATGTCGAGGAGTAAGATTTTAACTCTGATGTGACCGTTTTTAAATCGTCCTAGAAAGAATCATGCAAAACTCACCGGCTAACAATGGAGGTAAGATCTTTTTTACGCTCGCACACTTACCAGCGCATGCGGATGATATTGATGAAGCGGACAAAATGAGTATGGCGATAAACACGGGGAAAAAAAGTACATGTTATCACCAGAAAGGACGTACCGATGGCTTGGCCAAAACGTAATCAGTTATAACCTTGATGTAGTTGGGGACTTATATGCCAAGGCATATGACTCTGCAGTTATAAACAGCAACGACATCAGACGCAGTTTCTTTGGGCTCAGAAGCCAACTGAATAACAGTGTCCCATCACGCAAGACAAAACTGGCTATATACGAGTACAATACCTTTATAATCCCGAGTTTGGCCTATGTCGCAGAGGCTTGGAACTTGTCGAAGGCGGATGAAGAAGCATTTGACCGTTTCGATAGGAAGATACTGCATACGTTTTTCGGTCCCATTTGTATTCACGGGAAATGGAAAAGAAGATTCAACCGCGAACTGTACTGTATAGCGATATTGGTCTAGTCATACGCCTACGGATCCAACGTCTGAAATCGTTGGCTCATGTTCAGAGAATTTACGCCACAACTCCGGTCCAACGCGTTTTCGAGAATAACCCTGAGAGCCAGTGGAGGTTGACCGTATCGAAAACGACGCACGTAATTTGATCGGGACTTTGATCCACTTGGAGACCGGCATTGGACTCAGTTGTCGAGAAAGCCGAAGAGGCTTGTTGGTTGGGGCCCAGGTCCGACTGAGTGTAGCGCCACCTAAGTAGGTAATATGCCATCCCAAGTACAAGTATTTAAGCATAAACGTATTGGGCTGATGCTTCAACTTATGATTTGACTACTACTCCTAGCTGACAGTGGAAATATATTTGTGACGAAACTTAGAAGACTTGCGTCGCCGCCGGTTGAAATTTTTTGAAAATTTTTGTAACCATTCTTCTTACTGTTGAATAGTCAATTAATTGTGGACTCATAACTATCATACTCTGTTATGAATAAGCACAAAAAGCAGTTCCATTTGTGCATCGGATATTTAGGGGCTCTCCCCCATTTGTTCATCTCTTAGCGTGCTTTACGTTTTATGAAACCCTGGTTCCTTTTTCCGATGCTAAATCGAGTGAAATTTCCCCCTCTTAGACACAAACAGCCCGACATTGTCGAAAATAATTTATAAACATCGCTCGCAGCCAGAATACTCATATATTTCACATGGCAGATACCAGTACGATGGAAAATTTGTCTATACGAATAAAGCCGTATATATAGGTCTGTACTTGTTTCTATATGAAAACGAGCATGTACAAGAGTCCTTTTTAATAATGCAGCTGATTTAATGGGCAATGAGAGCGCATACATACGCAAACAGGATGTTATTTACTGATGCCACTGTTCCAGAGCCAGGAAGAAGTGAGTGAATTAATTGAGCTGACTAAACGATGCCATCTTTTGAGGTAGTAATTTCGATTACGAGTTATTTACAAACGACGTTCACGATTAATTCGTAAAAATCAATAAAAACCATCAGCTTAAGGGGGCATAACGGCGATTTAATGGAGATGAGGACAATTTTTGTGGTAATTTAATTGTGCCGCAATGTATTGGAACATTCGATTGGATTACAATACGCGGTTGACTTATTTGTGGAATTGTATGTTATAATTCGAAAATTAAGCAATTATGACCTGCAGTTACGAGATTTAATTCGGAACGATTAAGACTACAATACAAAGGACTAAGAGCATTTTAAGGCTAACAGGATGAGAGTTTTAGTTGAAACCAATGCTTACTAGTCTTGAGCACAAAATAAACGGTTCTTACCTTTTTTGTGGTATTTTTTTACTAATTACAAAATGTAAAGTCCGTTTTTGGAAGACCTTTGCAACATAGGTTATTGGATACGTTTGTTAGTTCCGTCGTTATTGAGGGTGCCTGAGGATCCCTTTTATGGCTCATGTTCTACTTTGAACAAAGAAAATATCTCGCCATGTCTTCATACGATTCACTTTAAGTTACACTCTTTTCGTGTTATTTTCAAAAGCCATATATGGTATGCCAGATAATGCCAATACAATATTCTTTATAAGTAGGACTGATTTGAAACACGTTAACTTCTGGCGCCTTTATCCAATAATTAGGAGTTGCCCAAAGAACTAACATCGAGAACAAAAAGAGAAGTATTTCGCAATACATTTCTCTTTTGGTACTTAGATCGCCCACTCTCGCCCACAGATCTTGGATCTTCTGAAACTACCTAGATACGAACCAGTGCCATCATTCCTCTCTCACCGCGGTGTCGTTATAAGCATGAATAGTGATGTACGAGCTTATCACACCCCGGCACAACGTGATCTCTGTTCCTGTCCGGACTTCAACTTCATATGGCTAAAATTTTGTCTCCGTAAGCAAGCTGCCCGCTAATGCTTTTCTTTACAGAAGCCCCAAACTGAGTAGGAATTCCACCTTCAACGAGTTTGGTGCGATGTCTGACTCTATTCAAAGAATTGTATCCCTGTATCCCAAACCTGACCCCAACTGGAGTCATAAAAGCAAAAAATTCCTCAATTTTTTCACTCCGATATATACCCCTAAGCAATCCCATTCACATCTTCCCACAAATGTACCTCTCACACCCAACTGTTCAACCACCAACAATCCCTCCTACTCACAACTCCATTCCAAATTTCGACCTTGCAACTGAAGCCAAATAACTTAACTCACCTTCCTCGTCGGTTGTGCATTCTCTGCCAATAAGATCGATGCCTTTTCACCTTCTACTGTTAAATTGACCCAACAAAATATAGATAACACGGAATTCCGTTCTGGGCTCTCTGGCTAAGAGGTAACAAGATATACGTAAATATACGTCTCTTTCTCGCCTACCTTCACGGCAAATTGGATTCTGTTTGTTTTGAGAGAAAAGCAAAATGTGCGTCAGGCCTCCTTACCGGTATAACTAGTCTCCGACACTTTTACAACAGGTACCACATGATTTTCTCGTTCCTAAACTGCCTTCTTTGTCTACAAAAACGATCAAAACGTAAAAAGCTTGCACTCTTCAGATCGCGCTGTTTTGTCTACATCTTATCCCCACTCTCTCGAAGTTTACGCTGATACAGAAATCAATCTCATGCATGAGCTGTACACTGCTTTTTATTATGTTTTCCAATGTTGATAACCATACCCTCCTAAAAGTTGATTCTCCATGCCGAGGCATCCAACTGGCCATTCACAATTACCTTAACTCGTCTCTTCGTCAGCCAAACTTAGTCAATGTAGGTTATGTGGTGTTACATTCTCCCGGCTGAGCCTATCGTATCCTACATATACCTGCAATTAAATCGGTTGACCAATTGATTGACCTAAGTGATTCCGTCAACAATATTCTTATCCTCGGTGACTTTATTCTGCCGCAGCTGAAGTGATTTCTATGGTATTCTGTTTTACCGCGTCAAACGCTAGTTCAACCAACAAATGCCTATTCATAGATTGTGCCATAGACTCGAGCGTATGCCAAATGGCGTCCCTAACTCCATCGGTAGGAAACTTTTACTTATTTTCATAAGGTGGCTCCAGCGTCCTGGGTGGACGAGAGCCTCAACCAACAAGCCTCTCCAGCCAACCCGATCTTTAGCCACCTGCCTAGAGTTTCGTATGCTAAGTTGGTTGAGGTCCCCTTCCACTTGCATGCTCCACCACAATCCTTGGACCATCACTTTTCTGTCTAAGTCGATGTCGCTGTACAGCCCGTACAGTTCGTCGTTGTATCTCCTCCTCCACTCATTTATCTATTTTTGATAAAATCCATACCTTTGCGCAATAGACTAGGATTGGGCTTATTAAGGTCTCATATAGGGTAACTTTTATTGTTCGGAGAGGCCTTTGCTAGTCAATTGCATTCTTAGTCCAAAAAAGCAGTTATCCTCAGTAGACTCCAATGGCAACTCTACCTGCTTCTATAACTGCCTCTATCAAGCCCCCCTTTACACTGCGTAGACCAACCTATTCAACGATTCTTTTTATCAATTCATCAATTACAAAAGAAAATCCGACGGGTAGCGTCCCTCCCTCTCTTTCAAAAATACCACTTTAATCAAAAAGTTCCCGCACCACACCCGTTCCGATTTGAGTTCTGTTTTTTTTTTGTTAAGTTGGTAAATCTGTTGTTGACATTCCCTCTAAATCTTAGCGTCATAGCTTGACATTTGCAAAAGCTACGTAGCCAAGAGTACATCTATCTCTGTGTGTGTTTGCGATTTTTTACAATTTTAGAAATGAATTTAAATTTTGCAACAACGAACTAGTATTAAATTTTCCGTAAAAAACGGATTTAATGGTGCGCTAACGTTGGAAATATTGGAAAAGTGTTTCGGCAACGATTCTCTAAAGAAAACAGTCGTTTACCAGTGGAACGAGCGGTTCAAAAGTGGTCGTGAGTCAATCGAAGACGATGAACGCAGACCATCGACATCGAAAACCGCCGAAAACATTGATGAAGTAAAAGAAATGTTGGTCAATAACTGCAAATTAACCATCAGAGAGATAGCGGAGGACTTGAACATTGCCTATGGATCCGTCCAAGACATTTTGGTTAATGATTTGGGTTTCCGTCGTGTAGCAGCAAAGTTGGTGTCAAAAGACCTCAATTTCATGCAAAAAAGACACCGTGTTGACGTCACAAAAGAGATGATTTGCGAGGCTGAATCCGATCCCACATTCATCAAAAGGATCATTACCGGAGACGAGACGTAGGTTTATGAGTACGACACGCAATCCAGACATCAAGCAAGTGAATGGCGTTCACCAAATGAGTCGAGTCCAAAAAAACCACGTCGTTTTCAGTCAAAAAAGAAGGCAATGCTCACGGTTTTCATGGATTACAACGGTGTAGTGCATCATGAATTTTTGCCAGAAGACCAGATAGTATACAAAGAGTATTATTTGGGCGTTATGAGACGTTTGCGTGAAGCAATTCGCCGAAAGAGAAAACTCATGGATTTTGCACCATGATAACGCACCGTCGAACAGTGCCATCATTATTCGTAATTTTGACGAAAAAATGCAACAAATACGAGTACCATCCAACAGCCACCGAATTCACCTGATTTGGCTCCCTGTGACTTCTTTCTGTTCAATCAAGTTAAAAAACCACTACGGGGAATGCGTTTCAGCATCCGAGAGGAAGTAATGGAAAAATCGCAGGAAGCACTGATGGGCATACCGAAAACCGAATATAAAAAATGTTCCGAGGATTGGATCAAGCGCTGGCATAAGTATGTTGCAGTCGATGGGGATTCCTTTAAAGGTAACAATATAGATTTAGATGAATAAACTTGTATTTTCAATTTTCTGAATAAATTCCGGGAACTCGATCAAGGTGGTATATCATCTACCGATCCGAACTATTAACAGTTTCTTTTTGAAACAATCATTTGCAGGCAATTAGTTTTTAATTAGCCCCTGTCAATCGTATCGAAGAGACGTTAAAAAAACTCAACTCATCAATTGATCTTTTTAAATTTCCTACCCTCAGGTTTGACCTCTTATTTTTATTATAATGTTCGATTTAGGTCAGTCCTTAAGTAATGAATTAAATAATCTTAATCCCATTTTTGGAAGCCTCTGTTGTCCCACAAGGAAGTAATATAGGCCTCCCTCTTAACATTTTAACCATAAACGATCTTGTGAGAATTATTAAACAGTGCCTCCTATCCATTTACGCCAACGACACCAAATTCTCGAAAACTATTTCTTCATCACAAGACTACTCGTATATGTAAAGTCCTTCAAGAAAACCTTGGTAGCTTTTCCACTTAATGCCTTGAAAATTTCTTAGGCCTTACCATCTTCAAATATCAATCTATGACTTTGGCGCACAAGCTCAATCAATGCCCTCTTCGACTTTATGTTCTGCACGGCCCATCCCCTTCGCGACCTTGGAATATTGTATAAAAGAGAGTTATATTTCCGTTCACTTATTGTTGAGATAACCCTTTAAGCCATCTTCTGACTTGGTCTTTTCAAACCATAGTCCAAAGAATTTTGCAACCCTTATGTGACCCTGTACATTACCATTGTCCGACCCCTGCTCGAATATGCCAGTCAAGTGTGGTCCCCAAAATATATAAAAAAAAATTATCCTCATAAGGAGTGTTTTTAGAGGTTAGGTTGCCAGTTTTAAATGGCAACAGATTGTTAATTTGACAGTTGAAAGTTGATTTGTGGTTAGTACGTTTTGCCATTTGACGATGAAGAGATTAACGCGAGCAAATTGTGCGAACTTATTTTGAAAACCATGGTTCGGTTCACCAAACTTATCATGTGCTACGTCCATTTTACGGTCGACATAATCGTCCATCTGAGCAAGTTATTCGGAACACGATGAATCGTTTTCGCACTACGTACACTCTAGTGGATAATACGCATCCCCAAAGACGGCAAACAGTGCGAACAGAAGAAGTTATTGCCGTTGTGGAGCGCAGTGCTGAGGAGAATCCGAATGAGTCGATTGGTGCTATGCCCATCCACTTTGTGGAAGATTTTACGGAAAGAACTTGACTTGAAAGCTTATAAGATCCAGCTTGCGCAAAATATAAAACCGCGTGACCATTATACCCGTCGTAGGTTAGGTGAATGGGCCGAAAACATTATTTAGCATGTTCCTCATTTTCGGTTAAATGGATATGTAAACAAGCAAAATTGCCGAACTTGAGTGGAGAAATCCCAGATACTTTTGTCGAGATGCCCTTACAACCATTAAAATTCACTGTTTGGCGTGTTTCATGGACTGATGGAATCATCGGCCTATATTTCTATAAGAACGATGCCGGCCAGAATTTTACCGTCAATGGAGAGTGCTATAGAAACGTGGTTTCTAACTTCTTCGTCCCTCAGTTGAATGGCATTGACGTGACAGAGTTTTGGTTTTAACAAGATAGGGCAACACGCCACACAGTAGGCGACACCATCAATTATTGCGGGAAGCATTTTTCAGAGCGTATTAGACCTGTGAACTGGAATCCACGATCCTGTGATCTCGCATCTTTAGATTACTTTCTTTGGGGGTATGTGAAGTCACTGGTCTGTGCCGACAAATCGGAGACGTTGGACGATTTGTAACTCAACATTCGTCGTCTTATTGCTAATATACTTCCCCAGTTGCTCAATATAGTTGTCGAAAATTGGACTTCAGGATTGCGCTTCGAGCCGTGAGACGCATATGCCCGATGTCATATTTAATCACTAATGTCATAAAATTATCTATTAAATAAAGCTAATATCATAGACATTAACATTAGCTTTAAGTGTTTTATTTCATAATGAATTTGTATAACTCTGAAAAAAACACCCTTTTCTATTGTAAATTAGTTATTCCGAACGATATCAGCATACACAATTTGGATAGACAACCCCCGAAGGACGATGTGTGTGTTGAGATCTTCGCAGTGGAAAAAAAATTAACTCAGCTTATAAATAAGGTCACGCAAGTACCCGATGTTGATAGTCATAACACCCTAGGCTTGCTTTTAATTTCTAACCCTGACTTCTTGTCCCCCTTCCAAGTTCGTCGCCGCCCGCTGTGTTATGAGTAAATCAGCTAATTTCGCGTACTCTGGCTACAGAGTTATCCTAAAAACTCTTTCCTTTAGCCTGCGAAATCGCAATACGAAAAATATACCGTCATATTATATCCCACAAGTTATTAAAAACTTTTGGCCGTTCATCAAAAACATCAGAAATTCTGCCACATCCTCCATTACAACGCTCAATTTATACATAACAGAATTCTCGGTTTCAGCTCCTTGTACAAGGAGCAAATTTGCTTGCTTTACAGTTTGTAGTTAGCTCAACACTTTCAAATTGTCTCTTGTGTCCCTCTACATATGAGCGCGTCGAATCTTGGATGGGACAAATCCACTTCTGTATTCGTGTAAGAGCCGGAGTACTTAATCTAAATAAATAAAAATGAAATCCGATTTGGCTAATTTTTTTTAAGTTTTTGCAATACCCCGGGTAAGGTTTTGCGGAAAAACACTGAAAAACGGATTTTTGTATGAATTCGTAACCATAATCCACGATTTGAATGATGGATCTGCGTAATTCTTTTTGTATTATCAGTAAAATGAAAAATCTGGGAACACGCATTCCAGCCTAGATTTAAATAAAATTACATTTGATTTTACTTTTCGTTGATTTACAATCTGTCCAACAAATGTCGTTATATTATCTATTTCACTAGATCCCAATAGATGGCGCTACATGCACAATTATCGTATGAACGATACGGTCTTTCTTTTGTAATCTGTCAACGCACATATTGGATTCGGACATTCCGCAGGGCCCCCGCCCATCAATGACGTTGTCTAATAAAAAGCGGGGGCAGAGCATATTACTGGTCTTATCGTAAACATTTTCAGATGACGCCACCGTAGGTTGCAACGATTTGATCAGTTACAAGTTGCGGTCATAGGTCATGTTGGCGACATGACCACCGGTAGTCCCTACCAGGAGTTAAATAACGTTACCATGGTTGTCAAGAGCCCCCGGATTTCGGTCCGGGCCTAACTTGTGGAGGTAGGCCCCCTTGTGGGAGCGTCATGATGGCTGTGGTTTAAACCCAAAGTCGCGGGAAGGTTCTTCCTATTGGTTTGACCCACTGTAGAGTAGCAAATAAGTACTGGGTGCTGTGACCCTAAGATCAGCAAGAGGTTTTATATCAGCCTCGACCCATACCAAGGGTGGAACTTGCGCCTCCAACCCATGTTCTGCTTGGTATTATACTATTAATGTAGGTAAGCGATGGCAAGTCGTATCCTTACTCCCATGGGTGTATGAGCATCCCGTAAATTTAAGTGTACACGACAGGTGTTTACGTTAAAGACCTAAAGACTAATAAATTCCGCAAGTTTTTCCAGTTTTAATTGGTTTAAAGTTAATTTCAAATTGTGAATCAGGCTTCATTTCATAAGGTGGATAATAAGTAAATAAAATTCACGGTCAGTTCTAAAGTATCAATCGGTTACATAGTTACAAAAAATTGATTCTGTTGTCCAATTTCAGTTGAATTGTGATTCTTTGCATCGCACATTATGTTGCAATCGACAAAGTGATTAATGGAATTGCAATGACGCCAATAAGACGGAGCAATTTAGGCCTCAGAACTAGCAACGTAACAAAGCAAACGATTTTGTGATCTAATCAAACTGTAGAGCAATGCGTAGAGCGAAATGAAATTCATCGGGATCGATTATCACAAACACGTTTAGCACGTACAAGTTACGGATCATCACAAACAACAAACCAACTGAAGACTGATTAAGTTAGTTGCTTGGTTAATGACTGTACTATGTGTAAACAAACAACACGCCGCACTTACACCTTAAACCATATATTCATTTTCATTTTTAATTCATTTTATTTCATTCTCCTTAAATTTAGTATACTTACTCGTACATGCTAATAGAAAAAAATGCTTAAAAGCTAGCTTAACATTACTTAATGAACTTATTCTAACTTACTGGACCTCCAAGCGGGCGCTCTAAGCTAAACTATATTCTTATTCTATGTCTTTCGACGTCTAAATTAAAATTTTAAAAAAATAATTATTATTCATTAAACATCTAGTTAAACTAAGAAAATATTAAGTATTTAAAAAAAACTTAGTAAACGAACATTTTTTTTTGTATTTATATAAAACCTAAACATCTAACTTATACTACTTAAACTAACTACCTATGCTAACTTATACTAAACCTTAAACTACTTAGCCTAACTATACAATCTAACTTAGCCTTATTGTTAGTAAACTTCAAGTTGCTAATCTAATTGCTAGCAAACCCAAGGTTGCCAACCGTCATACCTTAAGTCGGCCATTTGCTAAACATAGCAAGTCAAATATGGCGCACTTTGCCTTCTGACTAGGCTAACCTGGACTTGAAGGAAACGACGAAGAATTCGGGTCTTCTTCACTCAACCACAAAATATTTTGGTGCTGCAAAACAACATCTTTTTTATGGCGTTTTGAAACCGCCCTGCTAAACCTGTGACGTTCAGTACTGCCGTGTGCAACGCCTCTATTATAGTTGAGTTACCCCTCACCAACTGCACGAGCTACGTGGAAGATTAGCGGGACCGCAAACCTATCCTGGATCAGCCATTTCGTGTCAAAATAGATAAACGCTTCAGGGGGGCCGAAGCCTTTCAAGCGCACACTCCCATGATATAAGTAGTTGGGGTAGTAGGCACAAGATATCAGGTTATTGAACGAAGTCATTACTCTTGCTCTTGGGCCACATAGTTGCTTGACAAGTGACTGTACTATCACTGTCCATCAACGGTACCTACAAATGTGTTTATCACAACTTAATGATCTTAGAGATAAGGGTACGCGTTTTACTTCTGAGAAAGTGCAAGGCAGTACAGATTTAGAGTTCTCCTCGTTCGGTCGAATCCAGACCAGAATCTTCCCTATGAAGGGGAATACAATATTACTTCTTTGTTATCAGTCAAATTTAAAATAAATAAGTCCATTAATATGATAAAATAATAAAAAAGTGGAACTAGTTGTTTTTAATTTACACAAGATGAAAGAGAAAATGCAAGCGAGTATGGTATGCTCAGCTCTTTGGATAAGACCAATCTGCTTGCTGTACACTTTGCGGCTAGCTCAATGTGCTTTGTCTCCGCTTGAACTTGAGTGCGTCGAATCTTCACTGGGACAAATCCACTTTCGCACTCGTGTAGTAGCAAGAGTTCTAAAAGATCTTAACATTCACAAAACCGCGGGTCCAGATGGTATATCTCCCCTCCCTCTGAAGAGGTGTTCTTCCTCGCTGGCAAAACCATTGCGTAAGCTTCTTCATAAATACTACTATTTAGGGCTCTTTCCGAGCAGATGGAAAACAGCATTTTTCCAGCCCGTCCCTACAACAGGCGAATCATCTTATTTCTCCTACTACAGACCCATTGCACTTAAGTCCCTTCTTTCCCAGGTCATGGAAACGCTGATAAAAATATCTCGAAACATGAAAACTTCTTAATGACCGGCAATATGGTTTTCGTAGCAACAGGTCCACTGGTGATCTTGTGTTATGTCTCTCCGAAAAGTGGAACTAAAGCGTACATCTATCTGGCGACAGCAAGATAGTTGTACTTAATATTTCTAAAGCATTTGACAGAGTTTGGCATCAGGCTGTTTTGTCGAAAATGCGTGCTCTTGGAATCATTGACTCTGTTTCTCAATGGAATAAAAATTACCTTTCGGAACGTTCAATTCAAGTTGTCTTGGATGGTTGTAAATCTGATATTCACAAAATAAATGCTGGTGTGCCCTAGGGCTCAGTTCTGTCTCCGACATTCTTTTCAATTTTCATCAACGATCTCTTGTCTGCTACTTCTAATCCAATATATTCCTTTGCTGATGACAGTACTCTCTGCTTTTCATATTCGTTCCCGGACTCATGTCCCTACTCGTCGGCTGTAGAACGGGAACGAAATTTAAACACATAGCCGTTATCCATGAATTGCACTTGCATCGTCGAAACCGATAAACTTTCCATTCTCGGTATGCGTGAAAACTTACGTTGGAATGAACACATATTCGGTGTCGTCAAAAACGCTGCGAAATATCTAGGTTTCCTCAAGCGATGTGAGAAATATTTCACCCCTCTGATCTGGCCTCAATATACATATAAGGCGTTTATCCGCCCGAAATTGAAGTACGATGCCCACATCTGGTCGGGTGCGCCCAAAACATCTCTGCACCTGCTAGATAGGATCCAAAAGCGTGCGATAAAACTCATAGCTGGAATGCCTTGCCAAGTTATTTATTTCCTAGTCTTTATAACCATCAAACATTTAAAACCAACGTTCACCGGTACCCCTCTTTCTATCCTCCCTGATCATCCTTCGCCCGCGCTGTGTGCAAGCATTTTCAAGGTACCTAAATCCCTTGAGCGCGCGCAAATTATAAAAAAAAAAAAAAATGCATCAAATGAGACATCTTCGGTCAGTCGAAACCAATCGTGCGACATTGAATTTGAATAATCGCGCACGAACACAAATAAATATGGCGTTGAATACTTATAAAATGCCCGCATTGTAAGGCATTTTAATCGTCCCTCCACCGAAACCATTACGCTCATTGGTTTCTGGAATAGGAACAAATTCCACACATTTGCTGACACAAATCCGGAAATACAACAGTTGCTTCCAAATGACTTCATTTGGCCCAACGAATGTTGTTCGGGACAATTTCATGCCGCCGTTTAAGGTAATTGCAACACAGTCATCTGTCACATCATTTGATATTCGACACTGCAACACTTTGCAGATTCAAAGTCAAATATTCCATCGAGTAGGTTCGCTATTGCAATTGCAGAGTATAAAATTTCTGCAGATTTATTTCATGGGCATTTCACTACAAGAAGTAGATCAGCATTGTGCGCACAACAGTTCGGCTGGGCCACATGCCATCTGATAATCAAAAAATTTTAATCAGAGCTGATTAGACGCCTGTGGGAGAATGCGGAAAGCGTTTCAATACGCTAACATTTGATGAAGTCGCAATTGTCGTCGTTGGTAAAAATTTGAAATTCCGTCATATCGTTCTACATCGGCGGAACGGTCAGCTGCAGCATGTGTACATAACCAGCTGATTATATGAAGCGTTGCAATATTCCATCATATTTTGGCAATATAATATGGCAGTTGAATAGCGAATTTTAATTCATTTTATTGACGCAAAAATTAATTTGCAGGCGCTGTAACGAATAAAAAAATCAGTTCAATGAACTATTATTCATATCGGCTGACGGTTCATGAAAATGAAGACAAAAAGCTTGAAATATCGGCGTCTATTTCACCAATATGTCGTCGATATGTATGTACGTCAAAGTGGAAACTGAGCGATTGACATTCATCAGATTGAACCAGGCAAAACTCCGTTGCGAAGATTATATTCACCTTCGAGACGCCACAAATGCTGCTGGAAGCGCACAGAATGTCGACCGAATAAGAATTCTCCCAGCAAATTACGTCGGAAGCCCGTGACACATGAATACACTCAAGATGCCATGCCGTATGTTTGCATTATCTCGATCTCGCGTTCGTGGGCCTACTTAAAACTTGAAGGAAGGTGTTTTCCTCTCCTCCATTAAGCCACCAAGATATCTGGTGCTGCCGATCAACATCCATTATGTCACGAATCCCTTCCGCCCTAATGAATCGGAGACGCTCCGCATTGCCACATGCAACGTCTCTGTCGTAGTTGAGTCGCCTGACCGCAGTTGTTCAAGCGGCGTGGAAGATTAGCGGCACTGCTAATTAGTCCTGGATCATCCGTTTCTTATTAAAATAGAGAAAGGCCTCTAGCTGCCGTTAAAGCGTGCAGTCTCGTAATAAAGATAATTGGGGTGATAGGCCCCATTTTTGTTTTTTTTGTGACATCCAAGGATGTGGTAATCTTCGGAAGATACTAATAGTCCGGGCTATCAGCATGCACGATTCGCAAGCCCCAAGTACTCGATTTCTGGGGTGCGCCTACGTACTAACCCACACGGGGCTGGTAAGCGCTTTATGTCCTTCTTTCTTTCTTCCGTTTGCTGGTTCGACATTGAGGGCAGTATTTACTGTTCCTTGTTGTATTAGAGATGCCGTCTGGGTTTGATTTTCATTAGTGCTCTCTCTGGCTCTTTCCAACTGCCGAAATTCCTTCATTATTTTTGCCGCAGCCTGTTTCACCGCATCCCATATTATACTTGATGTTAGCTTATGGTTTACGATGTTTTCAGGTATTGGTATCTCTCTAATTTTGTCCTCTAGTTCTCTGCGCTCTGTTCTGAAGTATATCTGCGGGTAGCATTCCCTCAATGACATATATAGCACCATCTGACACCGTCCGATATGCACAGCAAACTTTCGGAGCACATAGTCTGTTGAGAGTGTTAGTTTTTCTTGCGTACGACTTAATTTTCAGTACTATCGCTCATATTGGCGCCGCGTACATTGTGATTGACTGCACCACCCTTAACAGAACTAGTCTCATTTGTTGTCTGGGTCCTCCTATGTTAGTCATTATTCTAGATAAGGCAGCGCTCACCTTTGCGGCCTTATCGCAAGTTCTTTCAAGGTGTTAAGTGAGCCTTGCATCGATCAACATACCTAGGTATCTGATATCCGGTTTTGATGTTATATCGTGATCTCCCACCCTGATGGTGATTGCTTACCTTTCCTTGCGATTGGTTACCAGAACTGCTTCCGTTTTATGTTCTGCCAGCTCCAACCCAACTGTTGCCATCCACCGTCTAACTTTTCGAATACATTCATTGCCAAAGTCTTCTATTTCTTCCAGGTGTTTCGCCGCCACAACGATTGCAATATCATCTGAGAAGCCTATGATTTTAGCCTCAATTCGGATTCCAAGGCTTAGAACCCTGTCGTATATAATGTTCCATAAGAGAGGTCCTAGTACCGATCCTTGTGGAACTCCGCCAGTATTTGGTACTGCCTTACTCCATTGTCGGTATCATATGTAGAGTAGGAACCGATTGTCGAAGTAACTTAGCATAATTTTTATTAAAAATTGTGGCACCATCATTGACCTAAGAGAGTGCGCTATAAGCCCCCAGCAGTTGAACGCATTTTTGACGTCCAACGTTAATATGGCGCCGTATTCTTTGGTACCTCCTATCCATCTTCTGCCCTGAATGGCTTCTTCTAGGGTTGTAGTTACCTTCC
Organism: Volucella zonaria; assembly: GCA_963966105.1. Taxonomy (NCBI): domain Eukaryota; kingdom Metazoa; phylum Arthropoda; class Insecta; order Diptera; family Syrphidae; genus Volucella; species Volucella zonaria. The sequence continues at coordinate 82,103,824 of OZ014530.1, forward strand.
AAATAGACTTCGCCTATCAATGACGTTGTCTAATAAAAAGCGGGGGCAGAGCATATTACTGGTTTTATCGTAAACATCTTCAGATGACACCACTGAAGGTTGCTACGATTTGACCAGTTACAAGTTGCCGGTCATACTTCCTGTTGGCGGCAAGACCACCGGTAGTCCCTAATAGGACTTAAATCCCGGTACCATGGGAGTCAGGAACCCGCCGGATTTCGGTCCGGGCCTGACTTGTTGAGGTAGGCTCCCTTGTGGGAGCGTCATAGTGGCTGTGGTATAAACCCAAATCGCGGGAAGCGCCTTCCTGTTGGTTTGACCCATTGTAGAGTTGCAAATAAGTACTGGATGCTGTGACTCTAAGAACAGTAAGAGGTTTTAGATCGGCCTCGACTCGTACCAAGGGTGGAACTTGTGCCTCCAACACAGTTCCGAATTGGTATCAACGGATTGACGGAGAGAGATGGCAAGGCGTATCCTTGCTCCCATGGATGTATGGGCATCCCGTAAACATAAGTCTACATGGTGGTTTACGTTAAAAACCAGAGACTATGTAGAGCGAGCCTTTCTAAATCCATACTGCTGGTTTGAGAGTCCCCGGGCTTCATCAATTTACACCTCCAGTCGGTTGCATATTTACCAGTATTCGCTCCAGTATTTTACCCATCGTGTCTAGTAAGATATGGGACGGTATATCGAGGGCTCAACTGGTGGTTTATTCCCTTTGAGCAGCAGCACAAGACGTTGCTTTTTCCGTTGGTCTGGAAAAGCCTCTTCTGTTAAACACTTGTTATACATTTCCTCGAATACTTCTGTGTTTATTTTGACGGCTAGCTTAATTTGGTATTTGATACGCCGTCCAATCCAGGTGATTTATTATCGCTAAATCGTTTGCATACATCCAGAAGTTCTTCTCGCATAACTGGAGGGATCTCACCTACTTCCTGCGGTGGTTCTATATACTCTGTTGGTTCTTGCGGTGGAAATAAACCTGGCACTATTTTTTGCAGAGTGGGGGTGCCCTAGAGCCCTTTAGTTTTGATATGACCGTCCCGTAGGCAGTACTCCAGGATTAATCCCTGCTTCCTCGCAGCGTTCTTTGAAGCTGTTGTTTTAACTTCCCCGAATTGCTAATTTAAGGTCCATACGCCTATCTTTGTATTACACCTGTAAATCCTGGTGGGAGGGCTGACCTCTGGATCGCTGGCATAGTCTTCTAGCTCTATGGCACTTGCTGCGTAGCTCTGCTATCTCTTGGTTCCAGCAGTATACTGGTGGCCAGCGGTTTGTTGACGTTGTCTGTACCATAGATACGTCGCAAACCCTAGATACTGTTTTTGTAACCTCCGCAGCCATCGTGTTTGCCGCTCCTGAGTTTATTGTGGATTCTCCACAAATCAGGAAAAAGGTGTTTTCGTCCAGTGTGCTTGTTTTCCACCCCATTCGTTGTGCCTTCTTTAGATGGCGCTTCTGGATTGCTCTCCTTGCCTGCACTTCAAATAGGGTGGCCTGGTGGTCACTGTGGGTGTATTCATTACTGTCTTTCCATCTTGATCCTCTAGGGAACTTGTTACAAAAGTTACATAAACTCTGGAGCCTACGCCGTTTCTGGTGAATGTGTGCTCATTAAGCAGTACTGTATCAAGTGACGATTTGCTGGCCAAATCAGTGGCCCATGCGTTGAAGTCGCTAGCTATGATTGATGGAGTACGACCTCTAGCATCATCCACGAGCCTATCTAGCATTCTCTGGAATTCTTCCAGCGTTGCATTTGGAGATGCGTAACAACTGTATATACATATATACCCTTCGGTCGGACGAACCCTATTCCAGGTGTCACCATTCTTTCTTCAAATGCGTAGTCTCCGCAGGTCCAAATAGCAGCTCTCTTTGAGGCGTCCGGTGCCCAAACTTTATCATCGAGGTTCCTATACTGCTCGCTTACTACGGCCACATCAATCTTCAACTCTCGAACAGCTTGTGGCATAAGGTAGTGTTCCGTTTCGCAGTGATTTAAGTTATGTTGCAGCACTTTCATATTCTTCTGGTGGCCTTTGCAGCTTCTTGGGCATTCTGAACTTCCTGCCGCATGTTTGATATTGCTACTTCTTCTTTCTTCACAAGGGGCGCATTCTTGGACACTTGATCCTTCTGCCCGTACTTGACACAATTTTCGCTTCTGTCCACATTACTTTTAAACACCTTTTCAAGATGCCCAAAATTAAGGCATCTGAAGCATCGTAGTGGTATTACTTTTTCTCGTATTCTTCCTACCTCCACAATATTTTTGGCAGCGTTAATTGGGTGGCTGATGACTTCTGTTTGAGTCCCTGCGTAGGCTGTCCTCAGGGATTTAATGGCTGAGGCCTGAGCACCGCGCAGTTCCTCACACTGATCGGACAGGGCTTGGCAGATCTAGATCTTTGCATTCAAAAACACCTCGTACGTTAGGCACCTCACTTCCTCAACTGCCCCGAGAACTTGTTCAATTTTTATTCGGTGCTCTGAGGTTCTCTCATCCGATGCTTTCTTGAGCACAAGCAATAATTCTCCATTAGCCGTCTTCCTTATGCGAGTTACATCAGCGCCTAGTCCATTTAACTCCGGGTTGGTCTTCACCTTTCTGAGTATATCACAATAGGATATTTGGCCAGTTTTCTTAATTGCCAATCCATCCGACTTGACGCGTATCTTGCCTCGCCTTTTTTCCACCAATTTTGTCCACTCCGCTTTCTTATCCTTACGTCTTGTAGTTTCTACGCCTGGATCGATGTCTAGAGGTTTTGCCCTCAGACCCATGGTCTTCTTTGTTTGCTTTTCCTCCCTTTGGCCCTTATGGACGGTTTGTTTCGCCTTTGTTGCCCCATTTGCCGTGACGATGTCGGCGTATAATGGTGTCGATTCTTCGGTGTTTGATCTAGTCCTTTTTCGCTTGGGTTCTGGTAGTTGTACCAACGACTGGGAAGCAGAAGCCAATTCGTTCACTTCTGATGTTTGGCTTGTTTGAGTGGCTATATACGAGTATATTTCAATGTTAGCTATTTTATCCTTTTCTACTACAATAGTTGTATTCTCTATGTATTCCACTTGCCAGCTTCCTTATTTCATGGTGAACATTATTTTTCCCTTTAATAAATTCCTCCAGCGCCGTGATGTTTTTTCAGCGTCTTCACGCTTCTCTCCTTCTTCGCTGGTTCCGGACGTCAAACTGCTAGTTGGTGTTTCACCTAGCTGCTCGCTTCCGTGTTGCTGCTCACTTAATTGTAGACGGCATCTGTGTGCCAATGCTCTCTTCTTGCGTTGCTCCGTCCGTTATTTTTAACTGCGGTGAACGCATCAGTACACTACTTCTTCTGAACGGACTTTCTTCTGTTCTTTCGACTCCTGTGTTTTGTTCTTTTTTTCCTGTTTTATTTATTTGTAAAATGTTCATAGTTGGATCCCACGAGTATGGGGGAAAGGAGGTCCACCACATCAGAGACCCCTGTAATGTATTAAGGCTAAGTTACAACCAGAGGGCATCAGGTATCTGGAGGACTCCGTTATGGATGGATTTTATGTTCCCAGCACCATTCAGGTCTCGGTACGGATCACATAACGCCTTGCCTTAGGGGACAAAATGCCTATTTATGGGCGGCATCTACTCGACTTGTCACAAAAATTTCACTGGGCTTGTGTGCTTTTTCCGTTAAACCCTCCATTTTTTCCGCTTTTGGTCGGAGACTGCTTATTGGTTATTCGCACCTAGCCTACATATCTGTTGGCCGTTCAGCTATCCGCCACCGTGCTGACCCCCTCGGTAGCCTAAGCTCTGCCCCGAGGGGTAATAGGCCCATGGATCAAGTTGTTCGTCGAGTTCATTGCTCTAGCAACGTACCTTCGAGTCAGTCTAATGACGAAATTGTCCACTCTTATTAGGTTCGCGCAGTTGTGTAAGATCTCGTTAGGATAATATGTATTCCGACTGTGGTGTTCGGTACAAACGAAGACAAGCCATCTCAAACACCCGAACGATGTCACGGGACATCCAAATACAAGCATAGGCCGGAGACAAGGGTCATGTAGCAAATAACTTTCACCCTCGCATCGAGTTAGCTGCTATAAAGCAGTCTCTTTTTGAGGACAAAAACACTTTTGACTCTGGCCAGAGCAACATCTATATGTTTGTTAAGATATAGATATTGATCTAGCCAGATCCCAAGGTATCTGATTATATTTCCTCAAACAAGTGGTTGCCCGTGTTGTCCCACGATTGAAAACTTTCACCAATTCTTTCTGGTATCCGTAGAAGCCCTAGACAAAGGCGTCCTAAAAAGAATAGTTTTCGACTTCTGAAATTTAATCTTTAACTTCCAATCTTCGCCATATCGCTTAATCTTTATTTTATTTTATTTCCAAAGATACAATACAAATAAATTTGTAAGGTTCGGGATCTTACGCCGGGGTACTATGCCCATGCGGCGTTGCCAAAAGAACGCGGTGTTTGTACCGATTTTCCATGTGGTCCCCTTATCTTATCGAAGACATCTGTACGCGATTAAATCATCTGCATACGCTATGGCAAGATCCCTTCTATAGATGTTAAATAAAATCGGCGAATTAACCGCACCTTGTTGCATAACGTTTTTAATGTCAAATATTCCAGCAGAAGTCCCATCACCATTTTTCACGATGAATTGTCTACTGCTGAGCATATCAAAAGATTCGCCGGATTGGATGTGTCTTTATCCCTTTGGGAAATTGGATGCACCACCACCTGTGGCTTCCAATGCGATGAATAATGAGCATTGTTCAAAGCATTGTTAAACAGTGTGGTGTAAATACTTACTGCTTCTAGTGCAAGATGTCGGAGCATAATGTTTGGTATCCCATTTCACTGATCTTCGAAGATCATTTGGAGCTCTTCCTTTGAAGTGAATCGGGTAGCTCCCTTTCGCCGACGGCGACATTATTTCCCATATGTTCGTCATTGAACACTAAGCTCTCGAATCGCCAGTTCTCCAGTTCATTTCGATGGTAGAAATTGCAGAAGGACCCGGTTTTCCAGGTCGTTGTTAGAGTCAATTACGTCATTCGCCTTATAAACTTCCTGGAAATATTGGGTCTACAAGTAAGTTTCCAGCGTTTTTTTTCCAAAATTTGAAGTTTTATTATGAAAACATAGTTACAATGCTTTATTCAAAGTATCGTCCATCGGAAGCTACAACTTTCCCCCATCTTTCTGGCAATTTATGAATTCCGGACCAAAAAAATTTCTCGTCTTCCGAGCCCAAGAACGTATCGAGCCAATTTTTGATTTCCTCTACTGAGCTGAAGCGTATTCCCGTAAGAGCGTTCTGCATCGAACGAAACAATTGGTAGTCAGATGGTGCCAAGTCTGGACTGTAAGGCGGGTGAGGCAGAATTTCCCGTCCACTATTTTCCAAATAGTTTTTTACCGAAACCGCAACATGTGGCCGAGCGTTGTCGTGATGAAAAATGACGGACTCATGCCTGGTCTCATATTCTGGCCGTTTTTCTTTTAATGCCCGCTTCAAACGAATTAGTTGGGTTCGATATAATGGTCCTTTGATGGTTTCACCACTCGGAAGCAGTTCGTAGTATACGAATTTATCATAATAAATCCAATTCTCACCACCAGTGACAATACGATGCAAAAATGATTTATTTTTATACCGCTACAGTAACATTTCGGACATGCAATATCGCCGTTCGACGTCTCTTGGCTTCAATTCGTACGGCACCCAGTTTCCAACCTTTTGAAAAAATCCCAGTGCTTTTAGGCGCAGGGAAACGGCTTGTTGCGTGACGCCCAATGATGCAGCAAGTTCTTCTTGAATCTGACACGGATCCTTATCCAGTAAAGCGTCCAGTTCCTTGTTTTCAAAACTTTTCGGCTTTCCGGGGCGATCTTTGCCTTCAACTCCAAAATCACCACTTTTGAACCGTTTGAACCACTCGCGGCACGTCGATTCACCAATACATTCCGCCCCATAAGTTTCCGAAAGCAAACGATAGGCTTCAGCCGCACTTTTCTTCGTATTAAAGAATAAAAGCAGCGCTTCCCGCAAATGACGTTTATTTGGCTGGAAACTTGCCATGATTTTGCTCGATGAAATGTACGACACCGATAGAACTGCTCAAATATAACACTGCAAAGTTGTTGACAGATACAAAACCTACAAATAAAACACATGGGGTCTGACATTTCTGCCCGGGATCCACTGGTGGCGCCATCTCTGACAAACGCTGGAAACTTACTTGTAGACCCAATATGATCATATGGCCTCCACCTTTTCTTCTGGATCCTCAACCATACAGAAGTTTTTACCATCGACAGCTACTCCTGGATCTATGTCTGCTGTTAACAGTAATCGTTCGTTATTCGATGTTCGAGCACTCTTTAAACATAGAAAGCCGTTTCGATCTTTCCTTCGAAATATTTTATTTATTTTCGCCGTATTCGCCATTGCTCTCGAAGACATTCAAAGCGCACATCAACGTCGGATCTCTTGGTCCTATCTGCAAGTACGAGTATGTGACCAAAGGAAGTGACATGGCTATGTTTGGAGTTTGTGCGAAGAATTCCAGCGATGAAGTCACTCAATAGGAAATGGGTCGCTATGTAAGCAGTAATGAAGCAATTTGGCGCAATTTTTCATTCGCCATTCAGGGAACACATCCCACTGTTGTTCACCTCACATCGGGAAAATGGTCAATAGAACGCATTACATCAGGCTGGTCGACCGCCATCTACTTACGACTTCAACGTTGACAACTTTTTTTGAAATGTGTCAGAATGATGACTTTGCCCAAACACTGATATACTCCGAAATGCCTGGATATTATTCTTGGAATCAATCGTCAATTTTCAACAACGGAAACAAGGAAATCCAGTTCCAGGTTACTCAAATGTATTTTCCACCGATCAATTAGGTCGCGTTTACATAGTCCATCCAAGTAATGACGAGTCTTCTGTTTGCTTTTGCTATTAATCAACGTTCGTGGCCCAACATCATTCCAACATCTACGAACTGTTAATGGTGGATTGTGTGGCACATATGTATAAAGAAGCGTGTCAACGTTTCCAATTACTAGAGAATGACACTGATTGGTATTACACCCTCGCTGATGCTGTGACTTCGTCAAATGCTCATCAAATACGGGCATTGTTTTCGATAATTATCTCAACATGCTTCACATCGAAACCGATTGATTTGTGGACTAAATGCAAAGATGACCTATCTGATGATATTTTACATCAGATGCGTAATAGAACACCAAATCCAGATTTGCAAGGAAGAGGACGTATGCTTGATGATATCGAACAAGGTATATCAATTAGACATGACAGCGCCCAATCATCCGATGCGCGATACATTTAACCAAGAGTTGAAATGCGAAAAACAATACAAATTGCGATGCATTGAGGGATTCAGTTCGAACGAACGTAATGCTGTAGAATCGGCAACAAAAATATGCGTACGACACTCTCATGAAAGTTGTGAATTATGGAACTGGAGGGATTTTCTTCTTGAACGCTCCCGGTGAATCTGGAAAAGTTTTTTCGACCGCATTGATTTTTGCAACTATTCGCTCGCAGAATGAAATTTCCTTTCACTTGCTTCACCGGGAATTATAGCTACGCTGTTGGAAGGTAGCCGAAAAGCTCATTCAGCACTCAAGTTGCGGTGGATATCCAAATGAGTTAAACTCCAATGTGCAACTTTTCGAAGAACTGTGCGATGATCAAGGTTTGCAGCAATGCAAATTGATCGTTTGGTGAATGTACGATGTCGCATAAAAAGCCTTTGGAAGCATTAGACCTAGCGATGCAAGATTTACGAAACAATCAAAACCGGCTTGTTGGTGCGTGATTCTGTTGTCAGATGATTTTCGGCAAACAATGCCAGTGAATCCACGCTCAATGGTAGCCGATGGAGTTAATGCATATTTGAAGTCGTCCGTTTTGTGGAAACACGTCAATACTCACAAATTAATTTCAAACATGCGTGTCGAGTTGCAGAAGGACTAATCTGAAGAAGTATTTTCAAAATAACTGCTGGACGTTGGCAATGGCAAAATCCGCGTAGACATTTCGACCCGCTGCTTTACTTTTTCCCCGGCGATTTTAGCCAGTTCATCAAAGGCCGAACCTATCCGAAAGATGTTCCCAAAATTACAAAAATCGTATTTGGTTGAGCGACGTGCTATATTAGCTACGAAAAACATTAATGTCGACGAATTAAATTTCAAGATTCAAAGTGGAATTGCTGGCGAATTGGTAACGAACAAATCGGTGGATTCCGTTACTAGTCAAGATAATGTCGTCAACTATAGTATAAACCAAATTTTTAAACGCGCTGGAATTGCCCGGATTGCCACCTCACAATCTTCAATTGAAAGTCGGACCGGTAATCATGATGTTGCGAAATATCAACGAACTACGTCTTTGTAATGATACCATCATTACATACCATACAAAGTCATCGAAGCACCAATTCTTAAAGGAAAGTAGAAAGCAGAAATTTTGATACCACGCATCATAATGATTCCGACCGACATGAAATTTGACTTTAAGCGCTTGCAGTTTCCGATGCGGCTTGCATTCGCAATTATATACTCGTAATAAAAAAATCGCAAGGGCAGTCTTTGAATGTTTGCGGCATTAACCTTGAAAATCCATGCTTCTCGCATGGTCTATTTTATGGTGCTGGCACTCTCTCTCTGTTTTTTACAGAGAATTATTCAATTCCATTTATTCTATGTCCCCTTTTCGCGCAATAAAACCCTTTCTACGAGCCCACTGTGGTATAATCGTAGACCTCGCTTTTTACGTAACAAGAGAAACAAATTGGGGGCAGTTTTCGTTCGATCCAATTCTTTTGCTGACAGCTCCAACTATCTCGGATGATACCTTCAATTCGCCCAGCTTTATAATGTTCTCTATCAGCGATACCTGGATAGTGTGCAATTAGGGCTTATAAACGATCGTAAGTCTTTCCACCAATTTGTTAACTATAAAAAAAATCTGACGGTTTTCCTCCATCTCTCTCAGACGAAAACATATCATCAACCGATCCGCATACTACTTATAGCCAACTTTTTTGCTACTTTTTTAAGCAATCTTTTGCCAATATTTCCTTCGCACCGGATCCCTCTTATTTTAATATAAATTCCTACTTAACTTAACTATTGGCTCCTCTATTTCTCAAAGTTTGGATCACACAGTAATAGAAAATAAATTACAACTACTTAAAGATGAATACTTGCCGGGCCCAGATGGGCTTCCATCTATATTTATTAAAAATGTTCCTCCACACTTTCCAACCCCCTTTCAAATCTCTTCCAGTTATCGCTCTCTTAAAGTGAATTTACACAGATATGGAAGTCTTCTTTCATAATACCGATGAATACATAAAAAGGTATTAAAGAGCGAAGTCACAAATTACCGCCCCATAACTAAACTTTCACATATACCCAAACTCCTAGAAAGAATTTTACACGAAGCTTTAAGCTTCCAGTGCAAATCTCTTCTTTGCCCTAATCAACACGGCTTTCTGAAAGGTTGATCAACTACCACTAACCTCGTCGAATTCGTGTCCTCTGTTCTCTCAGCCTTAGAAAGTGGTAAAAAAGATGACGTTATAACAACTAATTTCAGCCAGGCATTTGACAAGATATCTGATAAACTAATCCTTTTCAAACCGTCCGTCCTGGCTTTGAACCCATTTTGTTAAAATGGATATCTTATTACCTGGATAATCGTTTTTATATAGGTAGTATTCGTTTCAGGTCTTCCTATCGGCCCCTTTCTTGGCCACTTCAGGTGTTCCTCAAAGTAGTCACCTAGGTCCACTTCTCTTCATCCTAACATTTAACGGTCTTGAAAGGGTCATTTAACACTCAGTACTTTCTCTCTATGCTGACAATACCAATTTGTTTAAACCCATTTTCTCACAACATGACTTCAGACTTCTTCCAATGGATCTAAATAGTTTTTCCACCTGGTGCATCAAGAAATGCTTAGAATGTCACCAAATCTCAATCGATTACCTTCTCCTCTCACGTATGTGCAACAAGTCTGCTCTCCGGATTTGCGTTCTCCAACCTATGTTATATCCCTTGTTTAGTCTATCCACGATCTTGCATATTATGCGACAGAGAGCTTAATAACCGCTAGCATATTGATGAGATAATTCCTAAAGTAAACTCAACACTTGGCTTCGTTAAAAGATGGTCCAAATAATTCTGCAACCAGTACGCGTCCAGATCACTATACATTACTCACATTCGCCCGCTTTTCGAATACGCTATCGAAGCGCGGTGTCCCTTTCGATGAGTTAATTTTTTTTTTTATAATGATCATGAGCTCAAGGGGTTTTTGTACCCTTAAAATGCTTGTACACAGCGCGGGCGAAGGAAATTTAGGGAGGAAGAAAGGACAGGTACCGATGTACATTGTTTTGTAATTGTTTGTAAGTTATAACGACCAGGAAACACAGAGTTCGGGAGGGCATTCCATAAGCGAGTTGTACAGCTTAGGAAAGAATCACGATATTTTAGAGTACGTCCGAAAATGGGCTTGAGGGTATACTGATGAGCATTCATAGTGAGACGGATGTTACAGTTGAAAGTTTGAATAGGCGGAATGCTACTGGCAATTTCAATGGAGCACTGGTGGTGGAAGTAGCGATAAAACATAGTGAGACAGGATACATTACGTCGGTGTTAATTGATTGACTGATATTTGTATCACCTATGAGTTTTATCGCAAGGTTTTGAATCCTATCTAGCAGTTGCAGAGATGTTTTAGGCGCACCCGACCAGATGTTAGCATTGTACTAAAATTTTGGGCGAATGAATGCCTTATATGTATATTGAAGAAAAGTCAGAAGGGGTGAAATATTTCTTACATCGCTTGAGGAAACCTAAACATTTCGCAGCATTTTTGATCGCATCGAATATGTGGTCATTCCAACTTAAGTTGTCACTGACACCCATACCGAGAATGGAAAGTTTATCGGTTTCGAGTTTTGGGAGCATTAAATTCCACTCGGTTGATAGTTCCTCAATTGGTTATAACTGTTAATGAGCTTAACTTACGCTGCCGTTCCCAGTCTACAGCCGAAAAGCAGGGGCGTGAGTCCGGGAGCGGATATGAAAAACAGAGACTACTGTCATCAGCAAAGGAATATATTGGATTATTAGTAGAAGACAAGAGATCGTGGATGAAAATTAAAAAGAGAGTCGGAGAAACAACGGAGCCCTGGAGCTCACCAGCAGTTATTTTGTGAGTATCAGACTTGAAACCATCCAAGACAACTTGAATTGAACGTTCTGAAAGGTAATTTCTAATCCATTGAAGAAGAGAGTAGTTGATCCCAAAAGCACGCATTTTCGACAAAAGAGCCTGATGCCAAACTCTGTCAAATGTCCTAGAAATATCAAGTGCAACTATTTCGCTTTGGCCAGATTGATGTACGCTTTGGTTCCACTTTTCGGTGAGACATGCCATCAGATCAGCCGTGGACATGTTGCTACGAAAAACATACTGCCGGTCGTTAAGAAGTTTTCCCGTATAGAAAGCATCCAGCGTCCTTTTCTTCTATTTGCTCTCCGAGGTCTACCTTGAAACGATCTCTAATCTTACCTCCCTATCGAGACCGTCTCAAACTCATTAACCTGGATACCCTTGAGGAACGAAGGGATGCAGCTGACATTCATTTCATTCACCGCCTCCTCTCATGCTCCGTCGATTTCACCTCTCTTTACAACTCCATTTTCTTGTACGCTAACCCTCGAAATCTACGTTGCCAATCCACCGGACCACATATGGCTCTAACGAACCAATCTCCCGTATGCTGCGTAAAGTTTTCGTTTTCAATCGCAGCACTCTCTCCCTCAAATTCGAACTCCTTTAACATCCCTAGCTTTGAGCCCTAGTCCTAGATATTGCTAAACCTGTATTTTTATTTGTTTTTAAGCTTGTATTAGGCCTAATAAATTAAAATTAAATTAAAACCAAAACTATATTGCCTGTTCCCGTATCGGGAAACCAGTTTTGTTTGTTTACGCGCCAGACAATAAAACAAAAAATGTCGAGTATGCAATGAACGAAATGGTGATGTTCAAGCAAAAAGTGAAAACAATGCCATTGCAATCGAAATGTAAATAAAACACCTTGAGATTCACTGTGAATTCAAATTTAATGGAAGAAGATAAATCTGTCGTGTTCTTTTCAATTCGACTTTGTTTTACATATTTCCAATAGCTGTTCACAAATTTACAAAACGAACACAAACAAATTTATTGAAGTTTGGACATTCACAAATCCGCTAGTCCAGATATCCCTACATCAACCACTTTTTCACCAATATTACCCCTTAAAAATCTTCTTGAGTAGACGGAGAGCAGAATTTTCCGGCACGTGCTCAAAAACGTCGAATTTTCTTCTCTCTCCGCCTATTACAATAGACTGTTCCACTTACGTCCACTCTTTCCAATGTCATGGAATCGTCAATAAACCATGAGGTCATGAAATACCGCGAATTACGAAAACTTCATAATGACCCGCAATACGGTTTTCCTAGCAATATGTTCACTGGTATTTTGATTGCATGTCTGACCTCAAATCTCAAACGCATTACATCATTTCAAAGGCATTTACATCAAGCTCTTTGGCGAACCTTTCGGAACATTCAACCATAATATCCACAAAGTAAAAGCTGGTGTGCTCCATGGCTACTTTCTGTCTCCGACACTCTTTTCAACCTTCATCTCTGTTCAGATCAAAATGTAACCAAACAGAGATATAAAAAATTATTGCAGTTTCTCTAGTTGCAACATTTACATGTCACTTCAACAGCATATCACCGACTTATTGTATTTGGAAATCACTCATCCATACTCTTTTTTATTGTTTCCGTTCCTCGTTGTTGATTACGATCTCAACCAAGAAAGACGTGTTTGAAGCCAATAAAGAGTATTTGCACGATAAGGGTATCAACGAGCAACCAGCCGGGGATACTCCATACTCCATACCTCCACTTCAAATCCAGTATATGCATTCATTTGCTGACAATAGTACTCTCTGCTGCTCAAAATCATTCCCTTACTCTCGTCCCTGCTTTTCGATAGCCTCTTGCCTCATTTAAGTGGGACTAGTTTATGTTCTTGACTGATGCCGCACTGATTACCCGTAATAAAAAGCAACATTTTTTCACGAAGCGTTCTAGGATACCAGAAATCATTTAGTAATTAATCACCACATGACAGTCCAGATAACATGTAGTTGCATGTGGTCACTATCTGTCCTCCTTAAAACAGACTGCCTTTGGGAAAGCTTTGAGTATTTTGACGTTATAGTTGTTATGACTTATCTATAACAATAAATAGTATACGCATCAAATATGAAGGCACCAAAAATACATGTTAGACATTCTATACGTATACGCTATCGTGAATACATCATACACGAAGATAGAAAACTTTTGAAAAAAAAAAAACTAATAAATTATCCTTCATGACTTTTCCAAAATACGTAAAATTTTGTTTGTATTTTGTCAGTGAATCTTCTGCTCGTATTAGTTTTGAAGTCTCCGATTACCGCCCTAAGTGCGTTTACAACTTTCCAAGTAAGCCCATTACCTAATACTCTCATATGACTTACAGCTTGTTCAACTTTTATTGCATGCAATTAATTTTAATAACTTCGCTATCATCCACTTCATCCATTGCTAAATGATCACCATCGTTAATTCCTTGCTTTCGAGTATCTTTCGAACACACTCGTTTCACGAACGCACTCGCACCGGTACTCACACAGTTGTGAACACAATCCCTAACGCTGTTTATGACGTGACACCGGCAATAAACGTCAATAATATTCGTGCCAAATTGACGTTTCGTACGGCTGTTGTATGACCATTCATCAGGCCTAAGAGGGTTGTGGCCATCATTCCTTCGAGTATCTCGGGGGCGTTTTCCACACGTTTGACCAAGGATACGAGGCGATAATATGATATCATCACCTCGAGTTGACGGTAATTTACATTCTGAGCATGTTACACGTACGTAATCCGGAATTTTGAATGTACGTTTACGGTACACTGTGCTTGGCAGTCATAATGTTCGGAATCCTTTAATCTTCGGTTTTGTTGTACTGTCCTGTCCTGTCTTCGGTCGATATAGAGTATGTAATGCAGGCATTCATTAACGCCATTCATATCTGGGAGCTTATGGATGAAATTCGTTCGCATTCGCATAGGCTATAGTTGCACAAGAGTAGTTCAAATACGAGAGAGCGTCATAATTTTTGACGTTTCCATTGAATATAAGCGCTTTCATGCTTTCATCAGGGTTGATGTTCAGTAACTTTAAGTGTGCCAGCTATCGGTGATGGATGTTTACGTGGAGTGCTTTCAAATCATTAAGTAGTAGTAGTAAATGCAATTGGGATAATATTAACGACAGCCTTGTTACATTTGAATACAAAGCAGCTTTGCTTTGGATTTAGGAATTCTTTAAGTATTACTTAATATCTATTGCTATATTACAAGTACATACTTTTTAAAACTACCCAGGCTTTTCTTTGTCTGGATGTAATATCAGCTCTTGAACCTCTTTGGGTTGCTCTACACCCCAAATATGGTTGTTTTACTTATTGACGTAGCCTCTAAACCAGAAATGGGCCATATCACTGATCAAAATGTTAGTTTAAAACATTGGATCTTCTTGAAGCTTTTCTAGAACCTAACGACTGAAACGGTGACCTTTTGGAAGGCAACCAACTTCAGTTCTTTTACGAATTGAGTTTTTTATGCTTTTAAACCAAGTTGTTGGATGCGATAAGCCAAGTTGTTCAAAACGGCGCCGAGTGGATTCATCACGGTCATCGCGTACACTGGGTAGAGGATAGGAGTCAACTCTTCTGGGTACTCTGCAGGAACTTGAGACATCCTGCTAGTTATATAGGTTTTTCTAGGTTCCGGGAGTTGAAAAATAAATTTTAGACTAGAAAACAGCTGAAAGAACAAGAGTCGCGCGTTCACTGACTTTGTAGCGCCCAATGTGTCCTTTGCTTAAATATCAGCTTGATCGAGTGGTGCCACAATGACATTAACAACATTAACGTCAAAAGTTGCTGAAAAGGCACCGGAGGCGGATACGGACTTGCATGTAATCCTTCTGTCCCGGAATGGAAAGATCAATCATTTCCAGAAACAACTTAATGAACAATCAGCTCGAACAGGCGTTATCTATTCGACTCTGTTTGACAAGACCGGCGCGCCGATATAACGTCTAATACGCTGAATGACGTTAATCTGAAGAACCTGATGAGAATAAAAAAGATAAAAGGAGTAATCTTTCTAACTTGTTAGTAAGCGAATCCCTAGATATTATTTTGGTAAGCGAAACGAAGCCTGACCATAATCACAAAATTGGTTACAAAATGGTTGCAAAATTTATAGAAGGCACAGAGAGGATGGGGTTGGTATACTCTTACGTAAACGCTTTTGCCATATTGTCATACCATATATAGCACGGTCGTGGGTAGGTTCCAGATGGTAGAAGCGTGCATCGTATGCATTTGTCTATGCAGCGAAAGATGGTTGTATGTGGTGTCACTTTATGCAGCTGAAGCACTTCTTCCCACTCAATTTGTAATAGAACTCGAAATATTTTTTCGTTGTCTTATTTTTAATTTTTTTTTTTTTATTTATTTATTTAAGCAATCATAAAGTACAGGTAAGACTTGGTCTTTTTAGAGTACTAACAAACTATCACAAAGATACATATTTATATTAAAAAAAACTAAGAAAGAATTAGTTTTATTTAAGATATACTCGTAAGCAACTATCAGTGAAAAAATAAGAACAAAGCTGTAAAAAAAAAAAAAACAAAAAAAAAGAGAATAGAAAACTAAAAGAAAACTACTGCTGTTTAGAGAAATATTTAAATATAGCTATCCTAAATTGAGACGCTCATTTGTTGCTCATTTTATGTGTTCAGGCGCGAAAATGACATAATCAGACGCGACGAATGAGTGAAGTTAAAAGGTTGAATTATAACATATGTAGTCAAAGCTATAGCCTTCTTTGCCCCAGCCAGACAACAACTACATGTAAATATCAAAATGTAAATACTTACCAAGCCAGATACCAAGATACCTAGCTGCGCGTCTTATCGCTAGTGGTAGTCTCTTTTGTTCATTGATTGCCAAATTTCGCCAGTTATTTCTTGTTGCTGACTTTTGGAAATTAATTTTCAATTTCCAATCATTGCAATACTCCTTAATATGATCGGAGTCACGTTGCAAAAGTGTTAATAACTTCGATTTTGACTAATCTCTACGCCACTAAATCATCTGCATATGCGATATTGAGAGCACTTATTACATAGATCGCTCGTGTAATGAACAGTATCGGAGAAATAAACGAGTCCTGTTGTAAGCTATTTTCATTGTTAAAAACTTTACTCGAAATCACGTTGCCACATTTGACAACGTACTTCCTTCCCATAAGCATATTGTAAATCATATAGAGCAGAGGTTTCCGCAAGACCATTCTGGTTAGTCTGTAGGAAAGCCCCTATAACCATACGGTGCGGAAGGCCTTCTCCAAGTCAACCACACAAGTATACATTCGTTTTTGCCTTTGTTCCACTGTAAGTCCGTGGTTCCCAGATCTAAATTATGGATTTTGTTGCGCAGATAGAAGTGATTTGCGTAAGTTCTGTTTTCAATATCGTGGTTACGGTGAACTGGATTGTGGGAGTAGTAGCGTCCATTTCTGTTAAATGTCTTTCGATTTCGTCGTTTATGCTTTACAGTAGAAGAAAACATATGATCATATAGTACAGCAATGTTTGCTCATTCTGAATCCTTACTGTGGCGGTGAGTCCGTAGTGATCGCTATCGCAAACAGTTCTTCGTGGCTGGTTCTATGTTCGCCAGTTCTATCCTATTGTCTATTAACGCCAAGCCCAAAAACGAACCGGCTGATGGAATGGATGGGATATCTGTCGCATACAACTCGAGCTTATACTCAATCCTATGTAAACACCACATGTTAAATAACTGGCTGCCCTGATATTTTGTGTAGCTGGAGCTGAAAAACATGTAATGCATTCGCATGAGCAGGTCGTAGTTTTTACCCCGTCCGCAATTGTATTTTATTTTTCGGGTATATGATTCGTAGTTGAATTTAATAGTAGTATCTTATGAAGAAACATAATTATTATTACGTTCATTGTGTGCAGTGTTAAATTATTTACAAAAAAGAAGAAAATCTCCATCGACATTTTTGTTTCTTTTTTTTTTTGTGATTATGTCGCACTCGCATTCAGCTGGAATTGGAACCAGAGCTCTTCAAAGTAAGTCATCAACACCGTCACAACCAATTTCCCCTATGACGACCAAATCCACATATGGTGCTGCTAATCTGACACTCGAATTGCTTGATGACCGCCTGGAAAAACATCGTCTTTTGATAACTGCCCACATATCAGAGGAAATAAATATCATTCGCGATAAATTTCTCTCTAAAATTCAAACCATTCAACAGTTCTGGTTGAATCGACTTGATGCACTAAATAAAACTATCGCTGACATATGGTAGTTCAACGTGTTGAAAGAGTTGAAGCTACTGATAATACGTTAACAATAAGAAAAGAGCTTCTCTCTTTACAAAAACAACATGATAGCATGTATTAGAGCGCAAAGATTTTGCTACTGATGCTGTTCTATTTGGTATCCTCGAACAACCAGAGGAAAATCTCAAAAGGATCTTCAATCGACTTTGTTTCACTATTGTCCTCTCAAACTGAAACAAATCTTTCGTAAACGGCAACGTAACAAAACCATCTCACCTAACACATGGGATGAAAAGTCCGTGCCGTTTCTAAGAACGGGCACCACTTGAATTAAATCCATACCATTTTCAGTTAGTACCAACCTTCGAAAGATACGTGTATAAATTTGACAGCTGTCGGAAGATTAGTTCTCGAGATATACCGTTGTGAGTGAAGCAACTTTTGTCATTGTGAAAAAAAAATGGATTCAAAGCAATTTCGTGTGTTGATTTATCATTGCTTTTTGATGGGAAAAAATGCAGCCGAAGCAAAGAAATGGCTTGATAAGTGTTACTCAGACTCTGCACCTTGCGAACGAACTATTCGCAAGTGGATTCAAAAATTTAAAAGTGGTCATACGAGTACAAGCACCGAAGATGATGCACGCAGTGGACGTCCAAAAGAGGTTGTTTCAGATGAAAACATCAAAAAAGTCCACAAAATGATTACGAATGACCGTAAAGTGAAGTTGATCGAGATAGCTGAGGCTCTGAAGATATCAAAAGAGCGTGTTGGATATATCATACACGAATATTTGGACAAGCGAAACCTCTGTTCAAAGTGGGTGCCGCGTGTTGATGATTCAGAGGAGTGTTTAAAGCTGTTCAACCGCAAGAAAGCCGAATTTTTGCATCGGTATGTGACAATGGATGAAACTTGGCTCCATCACTTCACACCAGAGTCAAGTCGGCAGTCAGCTGAGTGGCGAGCAGGCGACGAACCTCGTCCAAAACGACCAAAAACTCAACAGTCGGCTGGCAAGGTTATGGCACCCGTATTTTGGGATACACATGGAATAATTTTCACCGACTATCTCCAACAGCGACTATTACATTGTGTTGTTGGAGCGTTTGAAGGACGAAATCGCAGAAAAACGGCCGCATTTGAAGAAAAAGAAAGTGCTGTTTCATCAAGACAATGCACCGTGTCACAAGTCGATGAAAACGATGGCAAAATTGAATGAATTCGGCTGCGAATTGCTTCCCCACCCATCGTATTCTACAGATTTGGCCCCCAGCGACTATTTCCTGTTCGCAGACCTCAAAGGAATGCTCGCTGGAAAGAGATTTAAGACCGAATCGCCGAAACAGAGGCCTATTTTGAGGCTAAACCGAAATCGTACTACAAAACTGGTATCAAAAGATTGGAAAATCGTTTCAATCAGTGTATCGCCCTCGAAGGCAACTACTCGTATATTGATAAACAAAGTTGAATTTTGCAAAAATTTTGTGTTTTACTATAAAACTCCGCTTCAACTGAATAGGTACAACATTTTTCAAGGGTATGGGATTTATTATTTCCAAATATTGTACGTGAATTGATCATTTCTTGCTGCTAACTGTTTGTCTATGATGTTGCGAAGAGGAGTGAGAAAGAATAATTAGAAAAGCACCGTTATTTTTCCTCTGGCTCTCTTCCAAAGCATTCCATATGGAAAAATGCATTTTTTTTTTTTTGAGTCAACTGAATAGGTACAAATAATGAAATTACAAAATGCTGTTAATGGCTGAAACAAAACAAGTTTTTCTTAATCACAACATTTTATTGGTTAATTCCAGTAGTGCGTACTACCTCCTTTATTCATAATTACTTCACAAATTCGGTCCGGCATGGAATCGTAAAGAGCTTTTAAGTAATCCAGTGAAATTTTTCTCCAGGCTAATTGGCTTCAATAAGAGATTCTCTGTCTTCAAATTTATGGCCAGACTCGTACACTTTTCGGACTAACCATCCCCATACGTTTTCCATAAGGTTCAGGTCCGGTGAGTACGGTGGCCACTGAAGCAATTCCACATTTTGCTCTCTTACCCAATTTTTAACTAACCGCGCCGTATGAAAGGGTGCGTTGTCCTGCTGGAAAGTCCAATTTATTCCAATTTTTTTCCAGTATTCCCTTGTACGATATTGCAGTCATTTTTGCTGTTTGAAAATCAAGTTAAACAGTTCCATAGTAGCTAACTGCTCCCCATGCCATAACACCACCTTCTTGACTATGATGCCGGGCTAAAAAACGTTCATTTTTTCTCATGTCATGAAAATAATAGTGAAATTCATCAGGTCCATCAAAATTGAACTTCTTTTCATCTGAGAAAACCACGTAACACCATTGCTCTTTCCAAGTCATATGGTGCCTCGAAAAGTCCAACCGCATACACTTCGGTTGATGGTTTAGTGGTCTTTTTTTTTGAAGTTTCAGCCGTTTTAGATGATTGGCACTATTAATTACTCGTCTAACTGTGGAAACACTAGCAGTAACACCAGTTTTTTGCTTAATTTTCGCAGCTGAGTCGCAGGAATTGGAAGCAGAATGTAATATTGCTCTTCTACTTATCAGCCGCTGTTGTTGCTATTTTATTACCCCCCTAAATGTTTTTTCCATACGACTCTTTGTTTCTCAAGTGCGAATAGATCACATTAAAGCTTCGTCTAATTTTTATAGCAATAGCACGTCCGGTTAAATCTTGCTCCTTAACTAAGTCGATTTCAGCCTTTTCAACATTGTTAAGTGATTTTGTTCTGCCCATGTTACTCCAAAATTTTAACTTATCCATTAAAATTACAGAAACACGTTATCAATTGCTTAAACATATCAATCTTTGCAGTACACACAAAAACAATGAATAAGTCCGTGACTTTTTGAATTTCTGACCTCTTTACTGAAACAGCAACACTGCTCCTGTCAACAGGCATCTGTCAGTTGACTCCTGTCAAAATTTAAACTTGCTGCGTCAGTTAGTTTGTGTTTGACAGCTATTTTTATCAGACTACTCAGTAATTTGAGGAGAAAATGGAAAAAAGTGAATTTCGTGTGCTTATTAAGCATTATTTCTTGCGAAAAAAAACTAAGCTTGATAAATACTATGGGGACTCTGCACCATCGATTTCAATGGTAAAAAAGTGGTTTACTGAATTTCGTTGTGGCCGTACAAGCACTGAAGATGCCGAACGTCCTGGACGCCCAGTTGAGGTCTCTACACCCGAAACAATCGAAAAAATTCACGATATGGTGTTGGCAGACCGAAGATTGAAAGTGCGAGAGATTGTGGAAGCCGTAGGGACCTCGAATGGCTCAGTGGTTTCAATTTTGAATGATCACTTGGGCATGAGAAAGCTTTCCGCAAGATGGGTGCCGCGTTTGCTCACAGTCGACCACAAACGCAATCGTGTAACAACTTCACAGGAAGGTTTGGCGTTGTTTAATCGCAATATGGAGGAGTTTTTGCGCCGTTTTGTAACCGTGGACGAAACATGGATCCATCACAACACACCAGAGAACAAACAACAGTCAAAACAGTGGGTTTCTAAGGGTGAATCGGCGCCAAAGAAGGCCGAGGTGGGTTTGTCAGCCAATAAAGTTATGGCGACTGTTTTTTGGGATGCACGCGGGATAATCCACATTGACTACCTTCAAAAGGGAAGAACAATCAATGGGGAATATTATGCCAACTTATTGGACCGATTCAATGACGATTTGAAAAAAAAACGACCTCATTTGGCCAAGAAAAAAGTTTTTTTCCACCAAGACAATGCAAGGGTGCACACATGTGCAGTTGCCATGGCAAAAATCCATGAATTGGCCTATGAATTGCTCCCTCATCCACCCTATTCTCCAGATTTGGCTTCGAGCGACTACTTCTCGTTCCCAAACCTGAAGAAATGGCTTGGTGGAAAAAGATTTGACTCCAATGATGAAGTCATCTCGCAAACAAAGGCCTATTTTGAGGACCTCGACAAATCATTTTTTTTGGAAGGGATAAAAAAATTGGAGAAGCGTTGGACAAAGTGTATAGAACTCAAGGGAGACTACGTTGAAAAATAAAATAATTTTTTTATCAAAAAATCTGTTTTAATCCAAAAGTCCCGCCCTCGTATGTTAATGACCTCAATCTTTGGACCTGATCTGTACGCGATTAAGTCGTCTGCGTACGCTATGGCATGGTGAAGTGAACCTATCAGATCACTTGTGTAAATGTTGAATAGGATCGGCGAATTTATCGCACCTTGTTGCAGACCGTTTTTAATGTTAAATGTTCCAGCAGAAGTCACATCGCCATTCTTCACGATGAACTGTCTACTGGAGAGCATATCAAAAAGAATATACAGCAGTGGTTTACTAATGCCCAACCTATCCAGCTTGAAGAAGAGTCCCTCTAACCATACGGTGTCGAAGGCCTTTTCCAAGTCAATCAGGCAGGCACCAGTGCACTATTTCTTGCCTTTGTTCCATTGGATATCAGAAACCAGTTTAGACGCAGCATGAATGATATCATGCCCCGCCTTGAAACCGAATTGATTATCCGGAACTATACTTTTGTCCTCAACCCACTTAGTCAGGGCTCTATTTATTACCTTCTCGAAAACCTTACTGATGTTTGGAAGAAGACTGATCGAGCGGAGATTCGCCGGATTGGAAGTATCTTTATCTCTTTTGGGAATGGGATGTACCACCGCAATTTTCCAATGCGCTGGATAATGGGCATTATTCATTGCATTATTAAACAGGGTGGTATAAATGTCCACCGCTTCTAGTGGGAGATGTCGAAGCACAATGTTCGGTATTTCATCGGTTCCCACTGACTTTTTACTTCTGAGTGATTCGAAGATCGTTTGGAGCTCTTTCTTCGAAATGAACGGTGGTAATACCCTTTCGTTTCTTGGTGTGTTATCTCAATGCACGTGGTCTTAATTCCATTAAGCTAGATTACGTAAAATATGTTTTTGAGGGCTCAGATGTTGATGTAATTTGTGTGAGTGAAACGTAGTTTAAGCCCGATATCCATATCTTCGACATGACAGGATAACGAACACAATTGGAGGTGGGGTAGCAATCTACGAGGGCGTCCGTGACTTTTGGATTAAAACACAGATTTTTTGATAAAAAAATAATTTTATTTTTCAACGTAGTCTCCCTTGAGCTCTTTACACTTTGTCCAACGCTTCTCCAATTTTTTTATCCCTTCCAAAAAAAATGATTTGTCGAGGTCCTCAAAATAGGCCTTTGTTTGCGAGATGACTTCATCATTGGAGTCAAATCTTTTTCCACCAAGCCATTTCTTCAGGTTTGGGAACAAGAAGTAGTCGCTCGAAGCCAAATCTGGAGAATAGGGTGGATGAGGGAGCAATTCATAGGCCAATTCATGGATTTTTGCCATGGCAACTGCACATGTGTGCACCCTTGCATTGTCTTGGTGGAAAAGAACTTTTTTCTTGGCCAAATGAGGTCGTTTTTTTTTCAAATCGTCATTGAATCGGTCCAATAAGTTGGCATAATATTCCCCATTGATTGTTCTTCCCTTTTGAAGCTAGTCAATGTGGATTATCCCGCGTGCATCCGAAAAAACAGTCGCCATAACTTTATTGGCTGACAAACCCACCTCGGCCTTCTTTGGCGCCGATTCACCCTTAGAAACCCACTGTTTTGACTGTTGTTTGTTCTCTGGTGTGTTGTGATGGATCCATGTTTCGTCCACGGTTACAAAACGGCGCAAAAACTCCTCCATATTGCGATTAAACAACGCCAAACCTTCCTGTGAAGTTGTTACACGATTGCGTTTGTGGTCGACTGTGAGCAAACGCGGCACCCATCTTGCGGAAAGCTTTCTCATGCCCAAGTGATCATTCAAAATTGAAACCACTGAGCCATTCGAGGTCCCTACGGCTTCCACAATCTCTCGCACTTTCAATCTTCGGTCTGCCAACACCATATCGTGAATTTTTTCGATTGTTTCGGGTGTAGAGACCTCAACTGGGCGTCCAGGACGTTCGGCATCTTCAGTGCTTGTACGGCCACAACGAAATTCAGTAAACCACTTTTTTACCATTGAAATCGATGGTGCAGAGTCCCCATAGTATTTATCAAGCTTAGTTTTTTTTCGCAAGAAATAATGCTTAATAAGCACACGAAATTCACTTTTTTCCATTTTCTCCTCAAATTACTGAGTAGTCTGATAAAAATAGCTGTCAAACACAAACTAACTGACGCAGCAAGTTTAAATTTTGACAGGAGTCAACTGACAGATGCTTGTTGACAGGAGCAGTGTTGCTGTTTCAGTAAAGAGGTCAGAAATTCAAAAAGTCACGGACTTATTGATCCTCCCTCGTATTGCAAATCAACATTAAGATGTAAAGTAATTTGCAAATCCGAACATAACGGAATTGAATATTTAATGTCAGAGGTGTCAGATGGTTGTGTTAAATGTATTGTATCTTGTGTGTATAACCCAAGTAGACGCTTTTCGACAGATCCGTTTTTCTTGACGTTAGCCAATTTCGTTCAGTTATATGAACATATCATTGTATGTGTAGATTTTAACACTAATCTTGGTAGACATGATGACAGATATCACACAAACTTTTTGACTTGGTGATATCCAATTGTCTTGTTGTTATAAACTCTCATCCTACTTGATATGCTCCAAGCACCAATTCTAGTTTATTAGATTTGTTAATAGTCTCTGATGCATCTAAAGTTCTCCTTTTTGATCAACTTACTCTTGAAGGAATATCTGCCCATGATTTGTTATTTTGTTCTTATAATATTGATTTTTCACATGTTCCAATCCCGCATACATACACCTACAGGGATTTTAAGTCTATTGACGTTCACTCACTACATAGGGAAGCATGGGCAATACCATGGGAACACTGTTTGTATCTTGAGAATGCTAATAATAAGCTGAACTTTTTTCAGTCGAAAATTGAGGATCTTTTTAATAATCATGTGCCGCTGCGGATAAGACAAATAAGAAATTTGAAATGTCCGTGGTTCACTCACGAAGTACTGGATGCAATAAATAACCGCAGAAAATAATGTAGAAATTGGAGACGAAGCCCTACATTTGGAAATTGGGAAATTTACTGTCTATACCGTAATCAATGTACTTTCATCACACGCTGTGCTAAGCGTAATTATTTTGTATCTACATTAAACAATTCGCTTCCTTCCAAATTTACGTAAAATAGGTGTTGGTAAAAACAGTGTCTCCGATTGTCGATTACTTAGATCCAAATATTCTTAATTGTTCTTTTCTAACAAGTACAGATAACAATCCTCAGTTCTCCTTACAAGAAGAACGGAAATGATGTTGTTGAAAGTATAGTTGCCCTTAAATCGAATGCCGTGGGTGAAGATGGCATCGCCCTCCGCTTTGTAAAAATGATTCTCCCTCACTTATTACGTACACTAACGCATATAATTAATTATTGCTTAGCTTATTCTACTTTCCCTGATAATTGGAAGGCTGCTAGAATTATAAATCACGGCCCTCACTTCTTACTGATTTTCGGCCTGGAAGTATTCTTCCTACCCTGACAAAAGTTTTTGAGAAGATACTGGCAAAACAAATAATCGGTCATTTAAATATAAATTCTCTGCTTCGTCCTTTTCAGTCAGATTTTAGATCCCAACATAGCTGTGCTACTGCAATGGTTAAAGTTCTTGATGATATTGATCAAATCGACTTCTTCAAAGCATTTGACAGGGTTAAATGTATGTAATAGTGTATTACCTTTCTGCCGATGACATCCAAATTTATTTATCAAGACCTATTGGTCTAGTAGAGGATATTTTCCTCCTATTATGTTATCGAATATACAAATTAAATTTGTTGATAAAGTCACCAGCTTAGGTTTTATAATAAACTGTAATCTTTCCTGTAATGACCATATAAATTATAAACATAATAGGCCGTATCTATGGCTGCCTTCGCAAGTTATGGACATGTGTCCGCTTTATCCCCCGTGTTACTAAGCTAAAATTAATGAAAACGTTGTTAGTTCACATTATAACTTACAGTGATGTAATATACTGCAAGCTTGGTTCTACATCGAAAAACAAATTGCAGGTTGCTTTTAATGGAATGATTCGATATGTGTATGGTCTTAGAAAATATGATCATGTATCTGCTTACTAAAAGAGTATTTTAGGCTGTTCGCTGACACAATATCTAGATACCAGAAACTGTATTTTCCTGCATAAAATCATATATTCGAAATCACCACGGTATCTTTATGAAAAACAACAATTTACACAGTCGGCTAGAATATTTAATATTAGCAGTCAACTTCAACAGAGTGAAAGTCATATGCTACGCTGCCCTAATTAAGCCAATCATCACTCACGGTTGTCCGGCGTGGTTTAACATAGCTCCATCTTAGTGTGTTTGAGTGATAGTGTCTTAGAAACTGCATTCGATTGTAGAGAACACGAGTCTGAGTACATAAAATATTATCCCAATAAGTTCCTTCACATGGGAGCTAGACTAAATAGGATTAACATATTCACAATTAATGTGATTCGAAGGCACGTCGCAAGAGCAATGACAAGCGATAATAGTGTGATCTCTGGGGTGTATTACCCCAACGCAATGTACCAAGAAAGAACACTGTAATCTGGCTTTATAGGCCAAAAACATTTCTCCAGGTTAATTCTAAAGGGTTAGTGTCAATTGTGGCGGCTGCTTGAAGCCCTTCCGAAAGCATTATTGCTGGTAATACTGACTGAGCTGTTAGCTACGTAGGCTCGGCTTGTCTCTGCGTTCAACTGGCTACATCTTCTAAATTTGTGAATACCGAACAATGATACAAGACATTTTTTCTCAATTTTTTTTTTATTATTCTACATAGTCTCCTTGTAACTCTACACACTTCTCCCAGAGATACTTCCATCTCTCTAACCCGTCCAAAGAGTACTTGGCGTTTTTCTCTGCAAAATAATTGTTCACGAAGGTGATTGCCTCCTCATTTGACGAAAATCTCTGTCTCTCTGAACAAAAAGAAGTCGTTTGGGGCTAGATCTGAGGAATAAGGCGGATGGTCAAGCAGTTCAAACCGTAATTCATGGATTTTCGCCATGGCAACCGCTGAGGTGTGAGACGGCTCGTTGTCTTGGTGAAACAGGATTTTCTTTTTCTGCAAATGTGGCCGTTTTTCCACAATTTCTGCCTTCAGCTTGACAAGTAATGATGCGTAGTATACTCCTGTACTGGTTTTTCCTTTTTGAAGATAATCGATTAAGATAACTCCTTTACTATCCCAAAAACAGTCACCATCACTTTCTCAGCCGAAAAAACAGTTTTTTTCTTTTTTTGGAGCCGGCTCGCCCTTTGCAGTCTACTGTTTTGACTGAATTTTTATTTCGGGCGTATGGTGTATCCAAGTTTCATCTACAGTAATTAATCGGCGCCAAAACTCGGATTTATTGCGCCTAAACTGCGCCAACAGAGCGTTAGAAATGTTCATTCGAACACGTTTTTGGTCTAATGTAAGCAAACGCGGCACCCAACGCGCGGACAGCTTTCTCATGCCTAAATCTTGATTTAATATGTAACAAACACGTTCTTTGGACATTTTCATAACCTCTACTATCTCTCTCACTTTAATTCGGCGGTCTTCTAACACTATTTGGTGAACTTTAGCAATGTTATCGTCAGTGGTTGCAGTTTTTGGACATCCCGAACGTTCATCATCTCCCAAGCTCTTACGGCCACGTTTCAGTTCAGCTGCCCAAAATTTCATTGAGGTAAATGATGGTGCAGAGTCCCCATACACAGAGTCCAACTCATTTTTGACCTACGTAGGCGTATTGCCTACAAAAACAAGAATTTAATAACAGCTCGATACTCAATTTTTCCCATTTTCACAAAAAGCACTCACATCGACTCACTCAAACGACTGTCAACTAAAAACTGCGCGTCCAAAATGACTGAAACTTCGGTAAGTAACTTTCAAAAGATGCACAACTAGCATTTGCTAACTTTTATTGACGAGTGCCGCTATCTTTACGATACGGCCGTTGCTGTATTACATTGTCATACAGCGCGTGCAGTGACTGAGTGTATGTAACAACCGATGGATAGCGGGTTATGGGTTTGAATTTTGTTGGTGTGCTGGTTCATATTGTTGTAAGGGTATAACACCTTCAATAATTTGATTCGGTAAACCAAATCTGAATTTTTACTTCACAGCTGTGCTTAGTAACGTCGGTGTTTGTGTTTTTTTGTGTTTGTCTTTCTTTATAATAACTTGGGAATTCAGAGTGGCTATTGCCAATATACGAGGGCTAAAAAGTAAGCACTGTAGACCAGCTGTTTTGGCACTTAGTGAAACACAGATAGATCCGCGCCCACACCTATCACATCACCCTGATCTGAAGTTACCTGGCTACGAACTAGTGCCATTATTCTTCTCTCACCGCGGTCTCCCCATTTACGTGCTTAGTGATGTAGCTTACCAAACTCCACCAAAATGTAGTCTCTGTTCCAATCCGCAATTCAAATTCAAGTGGTTAAAATTCCATCTACCTAAGCAAATTATCCACTACTGCTGTATTTACAAAAGACCCAAACTGGACAGCAATTCGACTTTTAACGAATTCGATGCGCTGTCTGAATCCATTCAAAGAATTATATCCCTGTATCCTCATACTGAAATAGTTATTACGGGCGATTTCATTATACACAATTCTTGGTGACTTCGACACTCTGGACAGACAACACCCGAAGGACGGTGTGTTGAGATCTTTGCTACGGAAACGCAGCTGGTAACTGAGCCCACGCGAATACATGACGTTCATAGTCATATCGCCAACACCCTGAACTTGTTTTTAACTTCTCACCCTGATAAGTACATCGTTGATGTGCTCTCCCCACAAGGCTCGTCGGAGCATTGTATTATATCAGCTAATTTCTCGTGCACCCACCACACAGTTAGAGAAAAGACTCCCAAAAGAACCGTATGGCAATACAAGAAAGCCAATTGGAGCGGTTTTAACAGTATCTTTATTAATTGTAACTGGTCGTTATGTTTCCTCGATAACGACGTGGATGCCGCTGCTGACATGATCACAGACGCCATTCTCTTTGGAATGAGAAACTTTAACCCTCATCGGATGAAAAGTATCAAACCAAAAGAAAAGGCATGGTACGACTCTAGCTGTACAGAGGCTGTCAGGGTTAGGGAAAAGTTTTTTCAGTCCTTCAAGACCTACCCAACAGAGGACAAACGCAAACAGTTTAAACGAGCCAGGAACGACTGCAACGTCTAAACGTGTAAAATTCCAATACCACAAAAAACTGAGACAGAAAATACTACAATATGCCAAACGTAGTAAAAGTCTGTGGTCGTTCGTCAAAAATATTAGAAATTCTGCCTCATTCTCCCTCCCAAAGCTCACTTACAATGATATTCTAGTTGTTTGCTCTTTGGACAAGGCCAATCTACTTACTGCATACTTTGCGGCCAGCTCAACAGTTCCAGATTGTGCTTTGTCTTCGCCTATACTTGAGTGCGTTGAATCTGCTCTTTCGCACTCGTGAAGTAGCAAGAGTTCTCTAAGAGCTTAACATTCACAAATCCGCTGGCCCAGATGGTATATCTCCCTTCCTTCTGAAGAGGTGTTCTGGCTCGCTGGCAAAACCGCTGCGTAAGCTGTTGCATCAATCCTACTCTTTAGGACTCTTTCTGAGAAGTTGGAAAAGAGCATTTGTCAAACCCGACCCTAAAGAAGGTGACTCATCTTCCCTCTCCTCCTACAGACCCATTGCACTTACATCCCTTCTTTCCAAGGTCATGGAAACGCTGATACACCGTCAGCTCATGAAATATCTCGAAACACGAAAACTTCTTAATGACCGGCAGTACGGTTTTCGTGGAAACAGGTCCACGGGTGATCTGATGGTATGTCTCACCGAAAAGTGAAACCGAAGCGTACAGCAATCTGGCGACAGCAAGATAGTTGCACTTGATATTTCTAAGGAATTTGACAGAGTTTGACATCAGGCTCTTTTGTCGAAAATGCGTGCTTTTGGGATCAACGACTCTCTTCTTCAATGGATTAGAAATTTCCTTTCGGAACGTTCAATTCAAGTAGTCTTGGATGGTTTCAAATCTAATATTCACAAAATAAATGCTGGTATGCCCCAGGGCTCCGTTCTGTCGTCGACACACTTTTTAATTTTCATCAACCATCTCTTGTCTGCTACTTCTAATCCAATATATTAATTTGCTGACGACAGTACTCACTGCTTTCCATATTCGTTCCCAGACTCACGTGCCTGCTTTTCGGCTGTAGAACTGGAACGGCAACGTATGTTAAGCTCATTATATTCTGATATTAACAGCATAACTACTTGGGGGACCACTAACAGAGTAGAATTTAATGCTTCCAAAATACAATGTTGTCTGCTGTCGTTAAAGCGAAATTTGAACACCCAGCCATTATCCATGAATAGCATTTGCATCGTCGAAACCGATAAACTTTCCATTCTCGGTAGGTGCGTCAATAAAAACTTACGTTGGAATGATCACATATTCGGTCTCGTCAAAAACGCTGCGAAATGTCTAGGTTTCCTCAAGCGATGTAAGAAATATTTCACCCCCTCTGATCTGGCCTCAATATATAAGGCGTTTATCCGCCCGAAATTGGAGTACAATTCCCACATCTGGTCGGGTGCGCCCAAAACATCTCTGCACCTGCTAGATAGGATTGAAAACCGCGAGATAAAACTCATAGGTGATACTAATATCACTCAAACAATGGGCACCCTCGAATACCGACGTAATATGTCGTGTCTCACTCTGTTTTATCGCTATTTTCACCACCAGTGCTCCATAGAAATCGCCAGTAGCATTCCGCCCATTCAAACCTTTAACTGTCACACCCGTCTCGCTATGAATGCTCATCAGTGTACCCTCAAGCCCACTTTCGGACGTACTCTAAAATATCGTGATTCGTTCCTGAGCCGTACAACTTGCTTATGGAATGCCCTGTCTGGCTCTTTATTTCCTAGTCTTTATAACCTTCAAACATTTAAAACCAACGTTCACTGGTACCTCTATTTCTATCCTCCCTGATTTTCCTTCGCCCGCGCTGTGTGCAAACATTTTAAGGGTACTTAAATTCCTTGAGCGCGGGCAAATTATAAAAAAAAAAGTGGTATCGGTCCAAATCAAAAATATTTGTCTTAAGAATTCGTCAAAAGAGGGAGTAAGATTTTTAACCTTCATTATTAATGCATGCCTTCAAATACAATATTTCCCTGATGCTCGGAAGCTAGCAAGTTCTACGATAACAGACCGATAGGCTTGTTAAGTCCGGTTGATAAAGCTTATGAGAAAGTATTGAAGAAAAAAACTATTAAGATTATTGACTAGCGATAAATATATCCTCCCCATCATATGTAAAATCATAAAAAGAAACCTTGCTATGGACAGACCAGCAGGAAGGATAATTACTCGTCATTAAAAAACCATTTGATACGATGTGGTATAAAAGGGTCACATACAAAATTATAATTTTAAACTTTCCCCTATTTCTATATAAAATTGTTCAAGGTTAATGGTTGTGTATTCGATATAATTCATTCTAGTCCCGGTGTTTCCCTAGGATCCGTTGTTGGCCCAGCGCTATACAATTTGTGCACCTCTGATCTTCCAAACTTTCCGGAATGTGAAGTCGCGACATATGCCAATGATGCATGAATATTTTCGTTGCAATAGCTCAGCCTTAATATTGAGACGAGTTTACAAAATGCTGCTAAAGTATTGCAAAAATTTTACTTAAGGTGGAAAATTAAGCTAAATGCCGAGAAAATTCAAGCCGCCTTTTTACTCGAAAGAGAAGACCTTGTTTTCATCCTTACCTACTTAGGCGGCGCTACAGTCCGGGGTGGATCTCAGCCTCAACCAGGATTGTCCTGGATTGCATTTAACAAAATTTTTATTCTTAAAGCTTATTAAATTATAAATTATACACTGTGAAAGAAAGTGCAAGGCGCATAGCTTGTCAACCTATGACAGACAGAGCAAAAATCAAAGTGACAGCTTAAGAAATCGAATCCGCTGGCGCTACTGTTCTTGACAGGGGTTCGTGCCTGTGATACAAAATTCACCACATCCACTCCCCTTCCAGTGACCTGCCACACTGAGGAGGGGAACGATACTGACGTTCTTGAGAAGGTTTTGACCGGCCTGTCCATTGTTATTGATGTGTTTTCTTTAGTAGAATGCAGCTGTGCTGGAGTTGGTTGATTAGTTTGTGAAGCTGGGTCTGTCTTGGCAATAAATGCTGGCTTCAGACGATCTATCAAGATAGCTTTCTCAGTGTCATTGATGCGAATGATAAATACTCGACCGCTGATACGTTTGATCACCTCGTGAGGGCCGGAGTACGGATGGTCAAGTGGTTCTCTGACGGCATCCACCCGGGGAAAAACGTGCGAGCCTGAAAACAAGTCCGTCAAGATGAAGAACCGTGACTTAGTATGACGAGCCGTTGGTGTGGGTCGTACCTTTCCTGATATGTTCACGAAACTTGCTAGGATTGGCTGGAAGATCTTCTGTGAGAAAGAATTCTCTTGGTATTCTTAGATCAGTGCCGATGAGTAATTGATCTGGTGATGCATTTAGATCTTCCTTAATGCAGGTCCGAAGGCCAAAGAGAACTGTTGGAAGTAAACCAGGTCAGGGTGTTGAAGCGTGACACATGAGTGCGGCCTTGACGCACTTGATGCCATTATATTGAGGCCGATACGGTGTTGTGAGCATGGTAGCTCCAACCATGTTTGTCAGTGCAGTGAAGGGTTGAGACTCAAACTGTTTCCCTTGGTCTGTCGTGATGGTTAAAGGAGTGTCAAAGTGGGCAATCCAGCTCGAGTAGAAAGCCGTGGCGACTGTGCCAGCTTCCATGTTAGGGAGTGGCGTTGCAACAGGCCAGGGTGAGAACCTGTCAATCATGGTAAGGCAATAATGAAGTCCTTTAACTGGTAGGAGTTCGATGAGGTCAAGGTGCATATGATCGAAGCGATTATCCAGTACATCAATGTGCAGAGAAAGATTGCGGTGTGCCTTTGAACTTTGGGCTTCTGGCACTGAAGGCATTCGCAGGTCCACCGAAGAGAGTCGCGTCTAATTCCAGGCCAAGTGATCTTCTACTTGAGTTGGCGAGTAGTGACATGACCACTGGTGTGAGCGAGACCGTGTACCACGTCGAAGGCACGCTTGCGGAGAGGCAGTGGGATGTATGGACGAATCCAGCCGGTGGAGATATCACAATAGAACGGGCGCTCTTCTATGACGAGTTTCTGCAGCTTAAGTGACGTGTGCTCTTTAATTCGTTTTAGCTCTTCATCACTCTGCTGGGCTGCATGAATTGTTTCCGAGTTAAGAGTATTATGGAGTTGCCTGGGCGAAGCTTTGTCTGGTCGTTGAGAGAAGGCGTAGATGAGAGGTCGATGATCTGTTTTGATGACGAAACATCGATCATCGAGAATATGTCTGAAGAATTTGGTGCTTGCGAAGATAGCGAGGAGCTCTCTATCATAGGTACTGTAGCGAGTCTCTGCTGGATTGAGCTTACGCGAGAAAAAACTCAATGGCTTCCAGTAGCCTTCCTCTTGTTGTTCAAGTGCGGCGCCGATAGCAAAATCTGAAGTATCTATTGAACGAGCCAGTGGTGCATTTAGAGACAGGAAGGAAGATGTGACGGCCGAGGCAACACTGTCCTTAAGAGTTTTTGAGGGTTGCCTCTGAGTCGGATGTCCATTTAATACTGCGGTTGCCCCGCTTTTTAGCGTTCTTTAGGTAACTAATAAATGATGCTTGAATGCGAGCAGCATGCGGAATACAACGGCGGTAATAATTTACCATTCCCAGAAAACAGCGAAGGTCCGATATTGTTTCGGGTTTCGGGTAGGAGAGGATAGCTTGGACCTTGTCCAGCGGCGCAGAGTACCTATGTTTGCTGGTGGTGTAGCCAAGATAAATTACCTGCTGCTTTGCCCCATTGACACTTGTCAGAGTTGATGGTAAGATGACTGTCTCGTAGGTTATTGACATCCCGTAATGTCTATGAGGAGGCCGTAGTAGGTTGGCATATCGGCTCCCATAATGGCAGTCTTTATGTCGGCGATGATGAAGTTCCACCTGAGAGGACGGCGGATGCCAAGATTCGGGGTGACGCGTTGCTGCTGTGTTGTTTGCAGCATATAACTTAAAATCAGTTGGTTTTGCCTTGCGATTTGTTCAGGTACTTGGCACGATGGAGATACGGGACCCTGAATCGACAAGAAACTTCATGTTGGTCTGACGGTCGAATAGAAATAGACGGTTTTGGGTGGTGATAAAATTGTTGCTATTATTGTTGTAGTTGCTGTCGCCTGCCGCCTGCACTGATTACGGAAAATTTGGTTTTCCGATGATGATAGCTGATTGAAGCTGTATGGAGGTTTGCAGTTCCGTGCATTTGACCCCCATTTGCTGTGGAAAAATCACATACCGGTTGTTGCTGGTGAAACAGCTCCTGCACCAGGTCGAGAAGATAAACGTGATCTGTTATTGCTGGAAGGCCTCAAGAGCTTATTGGGGACTGCTCTGTTGAGAGTGATCAGCTGAAATAGTGAGGGTCAGAGCTATATGAGTTCTTGGTTCAGAGACGATTTAAAATATTAGCCTTCAAATTAATGCTATATACTTCTCTTTGATTTATGGTGCTCTCAGAATGTCTGACACTTCGCGCAGTGCAACAGTTCCGAGAGCACTGACTACAATGTGATATTTACAGGCATCGGAACGGATGTTATTCGCCTGAAAGATGGATTCCACCTGGAAAAACCACAGCTCCGGAATAGTTTTCCAGAATGGGGGCATTCTGTAATTATGAATGGCCTCAACATCACAGTTAGTAGAAAATGTTTGTCGAGTTTGCGCCTAAGTAGATAAGCCTTGACCTGTGGTGACGGCTGGAGAAACTCGTCATCCTGCTCACAAAGTAAAGCATTTTATTCTCCGGGTTGTGCATGTGGCGGTGTGCGCTGAAGAGACATTGTCACAGAAAGATATCCGCAGTCGTGTGGAAATGGGATGGGTTGTTGAAACACAAAGAATAAAGGTTAGATCGCAATCTGTTCGGATCACGTCGGGGTCATCAGTTATGGGTATTTCTTTCTGCTGCCCACAAAAAGAATGTGCCCTCGATTGCGTTTCACAAAATGTTTATTCTTAAAACTTAAAACTATTTTTAAAACCATTGGTTGGCGCTGCTATTCTTGCCATAGACCTCACTTCCGCACTCCACCTAGGACGAGGCCTACCTGCGTTGGGCCCTCCAGATTAGATTCGAAGATTCTGCAGGCTGGAGCTGGGCTCTACATGTCCCAGCCATCTCAAATGCCCAATGCGCAGTTTTTTAACCAGGTCGATTGTTTTCATCCGGCTACCCAACTAATCGCTAACGGCCATTTAATAACATGGAAGCCGATGTAAAATATTTGGGAATTCATCTCGACACAAGATTAATGCATAATATATGCAGACACTTCAAAAATGTTATATTGCTATTAAAATGCTATATCCATTCGCTAACAAAATATCATTGCTTTCAAATTTTTTTTTTTTATACCGATGTACATTGTTTTTAAACGTTTGTAAGCTATAACGACCAGGAAACACAGAGATTGGCAAGGCATTCCATAAGCGAGGAAAGGCTTAGGAAAGAATCACGATATTTTAGAGTACGTCCGAAAATGGGCTTGAGGGTATATGTACTGATGAGCATTCATAGCGAGACGAGTGTTACGGTTGAAAGTTTGAATGGGCAGAATGCCACTGACGATTTCAATGCAGCACTGGTGGTGGAAATAGCAATAAAAAACAAAGTGAGACAGAAGACTTTACGTCGGTGTTCGAGGGTGTCAATTGATTGACTGATATTAGTATGACCAATGAGTTCTATCGCACGGTTTTGAATCCTATCTAGCAGGTGCACAAATGTTTTAGGAGCACCTAACCAGATGTGGGTATTGTACTAAAATTTTCGGAGGATGAATTCCTCCGATCAGAGGGGGTAAAATATTTCTTACATCGCTTGAGGAAACATAGACATTTCGCAGCAATTTTGGCGACATCGAATATGTGGTCATTCCAACGTAAGTTGTCACTGACACACATACCGAGAATGAAAAGTTTCGACG
Source organism: Volucella zonaria (assembly GCA_963966105.1). NCBI lineage: Eukaryota > Metazoa > Arthropoda > Insecta > Diptera > Syrphidae > Volucella > Volucella zonaria. Next base: position 82,139,643 of record OZ014530.1, read on the forward strand.
GCCCGACGATGCAAGTGCCATTCATAGATAATGGCTGGGTATTTGAATTTTACTTTAAAGACAGCAGACAGCATTGAGTTTTGGAAGCAATAATTTCCACTCGGTTGATAGTTCCCCAATTGGTTATGCTGTTAATATCGGAATTTAATGAGCTTAACATACGCTGCAGTTCCCGTTCTACAGCCGAAGAGCAGTGGCGTGAGTCCGGGAACGAATATGAAAAGCAGGGAGTACTGTCGTCAGCAGTATTGGATATTGGATTAGAAGCAGCAGACAAGATATTATTAATGAAAATTAAAAAGAGTGTCGGAGACAGAATGGAGCCCTGGGGCACACCAGCATTTGTTTTGTGAATATCAGACTTGAAACCATCCAAGACAACTTGAATTGAACGTTCCGAAAGGTAATTTCTAATCCATTGAAGAAGAGAGTCGTTGATCCCAAAAGCACGCATTTTCCACAAAAGAGCCTGATGCCAAACTCTGTCAAATGTCCAAGAAATATCAAGTGCAACTATCTCGCTTTGGCCAGATTGATGTACGCTTTGGTTCCACTTTTCGGTGAGACATGTCATCAAATCACCAGTGGTCTTGTTGCTACGAAAACCATATTTCCGGTCATTAAGAAGTTTTCATGTTTCGAGATATTTCATTAGCTGACGGTTTATCAGCATTTCCATGAACTTGGAAAGAAGGGACGTAAGTGCAATGAGTCTGTAGGAGGAGAGAGAAGAAGACTCGCCTTTTTTAGCTGGGCAAATGCTGTTTTCCATCTGATCGGAAAGAGTCCTAAATGGTAGGATTGATGAAAAAGCTTACGCAGTGGTTTTGCCAGCGAGCCAAAACACCTCTTCAGAAGGAAGGGAGATATACCATCTGGACCAGCGGATTTGTTTAGATCTTTAAGAACTCTGGCTACTACACGAATACGAAAGTGGATTTGTCCCATTGAAGATTCGACGCACTCAAGTGTAGGCGGAGACAGAGCACAATCTGGGAGCGTTGAGCTGGCCGCAAAGTGTGCAGCAAGAGCTGACAGCTGAATGTCATTGTAAATGAGCGTTGGAATGGACGATGAGGCAGAATTTCTAAAGACCACAAATTTTTACTGCTTTTGGGACATTGCAGTATTTTTTGCCTCAGTTTTTAGTCGTATTGGAATTTCACACGCTTGAGAAAGACGTTGCAGTCATTTCTGGCTCGTTGAAACTTTTTTCGGTTTTCTTCTGTCGGGTTGGTCTTGTAGGACCTGTGTGGTGGGTGCACGAGAATTTAGCTGATATAGCACAAAGGTTCGACGAGCCTAGAGGGGAGAACACATCAACGGAGTACTTTTCAGGATAAGAAGTTAAAAACAAGTTCATGGTGTTGGCGGTATGACTATCAACGTCTGGTATTCGTGTGGGCTCATTTACAAGCTTGGTTAAATTATTTTCCGCAGCGAAGATCTCAACACACCGTCCTTCGGGTGTTGTCTGTCCAGAATGTCGAAGCCACTCAGAATTGTGTATATTGAAATCGCCCGTAATAACAATTTCAGTATTGGTCGAGTTGCTGTCCAGTTTGAGGCTTCTGTAAATAAAGCAGTAGTGGATAATTTGCTTACGGAGATGGAATTTTAACCACATGAAATTGAATTCGACTCTTCACATTTCTTAAAGAGGCGTTTGACAATTTTCACAATAGCTTCTGCTTTCCCATTGCCACGTGGGTAGTATGGTGAATATGGCTGAAATTGAACTCATTAGAAAAATCCAGAAAAAGTTTATTGTTGAAGTTATGGGCTACATCAGTGATAACTGTTTGTGGGATACCATAACGTGCGAAATTCATCTTGCAAGCGAGAATAACATCTTTGGCCGTGATAGTCCTTAAAAAGTTGACTTCAAAAAAATATAGAATATTTCTTTTTCTACCTTTATACATAGATTCACAAAAGTCCATTGATATTCTTTGAAATGGAAATTCAGGAACTTCATAGGTCATCATTGGAAGCTCTTGTAGAGCACTGGAGTTTAGTAAAAACAGTCTGTCGCGATTTCTCTATACAAGATTGTATGCCAGTATGGCCGTAGTGTAGAAGCTCGATATATTTTCCCCTAAGACTTTTAGGAATGACAAAGCGATCACTCTTCATTAAGATTCCAGACTGTACTGACAATTCATTTTTTACCGATTTGTATATGTACACTCGTTTGTTCATTTACCTGTCTACTCGTCCATACGTTACATACTTCTCTTATTACATTTTGTAGTGTCATATCCCTTTGTGTTGCTTTTTTTAGTTCAGTTATTTGTTTGTCATTATGATCTTCTTTATTTATAGGTTCTATTGATTCAATTTGTAGCAGAAAGTGTGCAATTTTTAAAACTCTTTCGTCTTCGTTTACAATTTGAGTGTTTGTTTTGGCTGGTAGTCGCGAGAGTAAATCAGGAATTAAAAGCTGCTTTACAGGACATATTAGTAATTTATTTTAATATCATATTTTTGCAGTTTTAGTCTCAGTCTCTGTATGCGTTTCGTGCACTTGTGTATTGGTTTGTTAAAAACCTCTCTTAGTGATATGTGGCCCGTTTGGATTTGTATGTTTCCTCGCCCACTTGTGAATTGGTCAAATGTCAAGCAAGCATATGTAATGGCCAGCAATGCTAATTCAGTTGGCGCTAATGACTTGCTGGCAAATATAACTGGGTGGTTATCCTGTATCATTACTGCTTCTAGTCCTTGCCGGGAAGCATCAGTTTGTATGGTGACATCTCTTTTCAAACCATAATATTGAAGTATGGGAGCCTTAGAGAATAATGGTTTAGTGTTGTTGAATGCAACTTCGTGTTTCTCGGTCCATTCGAATATTTTTGTCTTAACGATGTAACGTAAGTCTTCTGTCATTTTGGTGAGGTTTGGAAGAAATTTACTTAGGTAGGTTACCATTCCCAAAAAAGTATGTGTTTCTCGTATGTTTGAAGGCTTACGCATGTCAAAAATTTAATCAATTTTCATCTCATCCGGTTTTACACCATTTGTTGTAAAAATATGACCATAAAAATCTCGCTTCAGTAACACCCAATCTCATTTTCTTTTTGTTAAGCTTAACATTTGTTTTATTTCAATCTTTGAAAGAGGTTTCGCAGTTTCCTGTTGTGGTCTTCGTGAGCTGTTGCATAAGTTTCGCCAACTCCATATACTAAAATATCATCTGCAATTGCTTCGACTCCTTCTAGGCCCTTTACAATTTAATTTTGTTTTTGTTGGTATATCTCTGCAGATGCACTTATAGCAAACGGTAGAACTCTAAATCTATAGCGTGCATGAGGAGTCCAGAAAGTAGTTATGTCCATGCTGTCTTCATGTAATGGTATCTGCCTGTAGACATTTTTTGCATCCAGGATACTAAAAACTTTTGCATTTGCCATCTCTGGAAGAACCTCCTCTATAGTCGTCATTTGATATTTTGGTCTCTTAATAGATTTGTTAGGGAATTGAGGATCTAAACATATTCTTAAATTTTATCTTTCTTTTGTTGTACAACTATATTAGAGATCCACTCAGTGTGGAGGGAAGTCTTTTCTATTATTCCTCTAGACTCTAGTTGATCAAGTTCTGTCTTTCCTCAATGGCTATAGGGATTCTTCGTGGGCTTTCCTGTACTGGTACTATATCTTGATCTACGAGTATTTCAAAGCTTACTTTGTAGGGCATTTTTCCATCTCCCTCAAATATACGTTCAAATTCAGATATTAGATCTTCAAGTGAGTTGTTTGTATTTAGTGTAATTGATCTTACGTCTGCAGTTGCTAAAACTAATCCCAGCCTGGCAAACATTTTCAGAAAGAATGGGGTCTAAGTGGCCATCAACAACCTGAAAAGCTACTCTAAATTCCTTTTCATTCTTTTTACATTTTATAATAGTTTCTGCAATAGGTCGGATCGACTTACCAGCAAATGGTTTCAGTTTTATATTTGAGCTAAAATACTTTGGATTGCTCACAATTCTTTTGAAGTTATGTTCCCCAGGTTATGGGGCAGCACGATGCCCCAGTGTCCCAGTATGCCAGCAATTTCTCAAATTTTCCATCCGCATTTTGTACGCTGATGTTACCCTTTAGCACATTTTTAGATTTACTCCGACTACCTATCACTTCTACAGATCTTATGCCATCACACTCACTATCGCTTGTCTCAGACTTCTCCAGTTCGCAGTATCTCACACTTTTTCCCTTTCTTCTAAATTTACCTTTCTCTTTATATTCATTTTTACTTTCAGATTTTCGGGGATAACATATTGCAAAATGATTTTCTTCTTTACAATTTAAATATTCTTTGCCATATGCGGGGCACGGCTTTCGACCAAAAATGTGATTCTTACCGCAGAATTTACACACTTTCAGTTTCTCTATCTTGTTGATGCTCTCCTCATCAGCAACTTTTTCACCAACAGCAGAAGCAGCAGCCGCCGCAGTATTGTTTATTTTTTTCATTTGCATAGCATTAGCTTCATATCTTTCTGCAATGTCAATTGCCTTTGAGAGCGACAATTCCTCGTCTTCGTTTCTCATAAGCTCGTCTGTAATTTTTTCATCCCGCAAACAAAACTGATTACAAGCAATCTTGTTCTCCAAATTAGAGAATTTGCATGACTTTACTGCTATCAATAAACGACTAAGATAAGAATCAAGACACTCACCTTCTTCCTGGGACAAGTGGTTGAATATCAGGGAGCTGTAACGTGATGTTGTCGATGATGTAAATTTGGTTTCCACTGCATTTAAAATGTTGTCCACCGTACCTTTTTCTTCTCGAGTACGTCTATCAAGAATTTGATTACGAGGGATGCCTGAAAAGTTTCCAAACAATGATACAAGACATTTTTCTCAATTTTTTTTGTATTGTTCTGCATAGTCTCCTTGTAACTCTACACACTTCTCCCAGAGATACTCCCATCTCTCTAACCCGTCCAAAGAGTACTTGGCGTTTTTCTCTGCAAAATAGTTCTTCACGAAGGTGAGTGCCACCTCATTTGACGAAAATCTCTGTCCTCCGAGCACGGTTTTTAGATGAGGGAACAAAAAGAAGTCACTTGGGATTAGATCTGGTGAATAAGGCGGATGGTCAAGCAGTTCAAACCGTAATTCATGGATTTTCGCCATGGCAACCGCTGAGGTGTGAAACGGCGCGTTGTCTTGGTGAAACAGGATTTTCTTTTTCTGCAAATGTGGCCGTTTTTCCGCAATTTCTGCCTTCAGCTTGACAAGTAATGATGCGTAGTATACTCCTGTAATGGTTTTTCCTTTTTGAAGATAATCGATTAAGATAACTCCTTTACTATCCCAAAAAAGAGTCGCCATCACTTTCTCAGTCGAAAAAACTATTTTTTCTTTGTTTGGAGCCCTTTGCAGTCCACTGTTTTGACTGAATTTTTATTTCGGGCGTATAATGGTGTATTCAAGTTTCATCTACAGTAATTAATCGGCGCCAAAGCTCGGATTTATTGCACCTAAACTGCGCCGACAGAGCGTTGGAAATGTTCATTCGGACTCGTTTTTGGTCTAATGTAAGCAAACGCAGCACCCAACCCGCTGACAGTTTTATCATGCCTAAATCTTGATTTAATATGTAACAAACACGTTCTTTGGACCCTTTCATAACCTCTATTATCTCTCTCACTTTAATTCGGCGGTCGTCTAACACCATTTGGTGAGCTTTAGCAATGTTATCGTCAGTGGTTGCAGTTTTTGGACGCCCCGAACGTTCATCATCTCCCAAGATCTTACGGCCACGTTTAAATTCAGCTGCCCAAAATTTCACTGAGGTAAATGATGGTGCAGAGTCCCCATACACAGAGTCCAACTCATTTTTGATCTGCGTAGGCGTATTGCCTTTCAAAAACAAGAATTTAATAACACCTCGATACTCAATTTTTTCCATTTTCACAAAAAACACTCATATCGACTCACTCAAATGACTGTCAACTAAAAACTGCGAGTCCAAAATGACTGAAACTTCGGTAAGTAACTGTCAAAAAATGCACAACTAGCATTCACTAGCTTTTACTGACGAGTGCCGCTACCTTTATGTTGCGGAAACTTTTCAGACAACCCTCGTAATTTGCGTATTTACTTTTCTATTAATTGTTTCATTTCTACGAGTATATTTATTTATTTACTTATTAGCATAGCCAATTATTTATTTATTATTTAGTTATCTACTAATTTAATTATGCAATTTTGAATATGTTTATTTATTACATATTCATTTATTTATTTATTCTTCTATAGGCTAGTGTTTGTTTTTTCTAGTCATTTGTATTCGAATGGATTTCTTAAATCATGCACTAATTAATTTTATACATAATAGTTGTTGTTTTTGTTTTTTTTCCAAAATGCTATATTCCAAATTCAATAAATGATTTTCCAGTACAAAGATATACCTTTGTAATTCACATCTCTCATCTTCACATTAATGTAAATTGTGAGATAACAAAATTTCATTTACGACCGAAATAAAATCTTAACAGAAAAATGAACGTCATTTGCCTGAGATGATAAGGCCTTGTGAAATAAATAAAATCGCTCCGATTCAGAGCTATACAATGAGTGTAAAGACTATACATTGGTCTACCCCGAACTGTTGCGTCATTAAATCATTGATTTTTTGTAAGCGTCTTTCAATTTTCCCAAATATCGAAATTTATGGATTTCAGAAAGCCAGATTAAAGAAAAAAAAAATAACCCTCCTAGACATGAAGTGACTGAAATTGATTAAATATACAAGAACCATAAAAGATTAGATCTCAAAAAGGCACAACCGTTGCACATCAGCTACATCCATTAGATTATTACCTTTATCGCTTACCTCTTGCTGGAAATATCGAATGCCATTGTTCAAAATACTCATTTGCAATTCCACCTATATTCGTGGTCCACCACTTCCAATAAATAATATTTTAAGAACCCATCGATTCAGCTCCATAACCACGTTTTAAGCCATTTCAGCTGCTGATGTGGCAATCAAATTCGATGCAAGGGAAATATTCAACGTAGGTGTAGGTTGTTGAAGTGAAGTGTAACCTCTCCAAGAGAACCGGCTTCCAATTTTACCGAACATTAAATAAAAATCGATTTTTCAAAATAAAAATCTGCATACTCGTACATCCCTCACTGTTGCTGAGAACGTAATTTCAAGTCGGAGCCATCCGTACCAAAAACGAATGGTAGATACCGCCCGGGGCGCTGAAATTGAAGATGTTAAACGGAAAATTTATTTCCGAGCCATTAAATTATCTTGGTTGGAATTTAAAATGAAGTAGAAGTAGAAATGTGAATATTAGGGTGACTCTTATTTAGATTCCTCGGCGCCGTCACAATAGCTTTGGTTTTTTATGAATTGGAAGACGTTATCAATACAATTCGAAAACTTTTGTCGAATCTTTGAGGCAGAAATTTATGCCAAGATGAATTGTTGAACGGCTGTGATTATATGTGGTCAATTCGGTGGTTTATCTGCGATGAACCGAGCGACCAGTCATTTACTTACTACGGCATGCTATATAAGTAGATACATGTTAAAGTTAAGGTACAGGACTTCAAAAACCGAACATATGGACAGCAAAAAGATGGAAATTTTCTGGCATTTGTTTACGAAATTCTATTTTCACCCCTATGTAGTTGACGAATATTTTTTTCAAACTGAATTTGATAAAGTGCCAAAGTAACAAACCATCGAAGTTCCTCCCTAAAATGAAGCAAGTGCTGGGTGCTTCAAGTTGCAAAGGAAGACTTGTGCAACATATTTGGTTCATAAGCTACTTAAGCCAGACCAGCGGACACCTTCGACAATGGCCAAAGCTATCCGAGAGAAATTTCTACTTGTTGTTTGTAAACGTAAGTGTTTATACAGTTCTGTCTTATGGCTTATTTCAAACAGATGCAATAGCAACAGATCATTTACTTACTTACATAGATGGCGCTAAAGTCCAGGGCAGACAAGGCCCTCAGTTAACATCCTCTCAAGCTAGCGCGGCTTTTTGGCACGAAGTTGGCTGAGAGTCCCTCACCTAGCCATCTAGCCATCTAAGCCCGGTTATCCGAGATTTTTTGACGAGGTCGGCATCGCTGTTCAGTCCGTGCAGTTTGCTGTTGAAATGTCTCCCTCATTCTGCATTGATGCAAACGAGACCGCAAATTACCCGGAGAACTATTCTGTCTAAACGCCGGAGAGCATCTTCATCCGCTTTGGTCAGTGCCCAAGCCTCTGCGCCTTAAAGCAGGACTAGGATGTTGTATTATGAATTATGAGAAAGGGCTTTAACTCAATTGTCTTCGAAGCGGAAAGGAGCAGCGATTAGCAAGAGTGACCCTTCGCCGTTGTCGGGTAGATAAAGCTGTACCTCCTCATTGTAGCATCTGGTCCTAGGCGTCGATGTTACATGTCATTCCTAGTTTTTTTTTTTTTAAACCAAAAAAACACTTAACACCTAATAGGGTATGACTTATCTTAAAATGCCGGAGCACGTGTTAAGTTTTTTTCGAAAAATTTGTTAGAGAGAGAGAGGGAGGAAGATTTTTGGGCTCAGTGGTTATCAGATGGGGTGACATCTAACATTTAATAAGGGGACTAAATTATTAATCTAATTGCACTTGTTGTTGTACACCAAGCATTCATTCATATAACACAATTTTAGTTGTCCGAAAAAAAGAATGTGTTTCGTGCGCGATTGAGATTGCACATCGAACCGTCCGATTAGGGAGCAAATACACTACCACTTGATCCAAGGCCGAAAACTTTCTTTTCCCTTCATTGATTTCTAAAGTCCTTTATGCGACTCTTGATTAAATAGTCGCAAACGCTGCATCCGCAATTCATTATGTTCTTCCCGTTATATCACTATCACCTGCGTATGCGATCTGAACAGACTTTTGAAAGGTAGCCTATGGAGTTGACTTTGAACTTCGCATAATTCTTCCAAGGACGATCTTGAACAAATCACATGACAGAGTATCGCCACGTTTAAATCCTTTTCTGATATTTAAGGTCTCGGATTTGTCGTCACCGACCTTGAGCAACATGCATTTTCTATCGTCATTCTGCATAGCCTAATGAACTTGACAGGAATGGCAAAATTAAACATGGTGGTGAGTATCGAATTGGAACTCTAGGGTTTTTTCCAGGATCTGAAGTAATGTGAATATATTGACCTGTGGTGGATTTTTTGAGTCTAAAACCATACTGATAAGCGCGGGTCAGACTGCTTACGAAAGATCTTAGGCGTTCACATAATACAGCAGAGAGAATTTTATATGCGATTATTATTTGATGAGACCTATTCACATATAATCGACATTTACAATGACACTCCAGCTGTCAGCTCTTTGGATAAGGCCAATCTGCTTGCTGCACACTTTGCAGCCAGCTCAAAACTCCATGATTGTGCTTTGTCTCTGCCTACACTTGAGTGCGTCGAATCTTCAATGGGACAAATCCACTTTCGCACTAGTGTAGTAGCTAGAGTTCTTAAAGATCTAAACAAATCCGCTGGTCGAGATGGTATATCTCTCCTCCTTCTGAAGAGGATTTCATCCTCGCTGGCAAAACCACTGCGTAAGCTTTTTCATCAATCCTACCGTTTAGGACCCTTTCCGAGCAGATGGAAAACAGCATTTGTCCAGTCCGTCCCTAAAAAAGGCGAATCTTTTTCTCTCTCCTCCTACAGACCCATTGCACTTACGTCCCTACTTTCCAAGTTCATGGAAACGCTGATACACCGTCAGCTCATAAAATATCTCGAAACACGAAAACTTCTTAATGACCGGTAGTATGGTTTCGTAGCAACAGGTCTACTGGTGATCTATTTATATTTCTAGGACATTTGACAGAGTTTGGCATCAGGCTCTTTTGTCGAAAATGCGTGCTTTTGGGATCAACGACTCTCTTCTTCAATGGATTAGAAATTACCTTTCAGAACGTTCAATTCAAGTTGTCTTGGATTGTTTCAAGTCTAATACTCACAAAATAACTGCTGGTGAGCTCCAGGGCTCCGTTCTTTCTCCGACTCTCTTTTTAATTTTCATCCACGATCTCTTGTCTTCTACTAATAATGCAATATATTCCTTTGCTGACGACAGTACTCTCTGCTTTTCATATTCGTTTCCGGACTCACGTCCCTGCTCTTCGGCTGTAGAACGGGAACGGCAGCGTATGTTAAGCTCGTTAAATTCTGTTATTACCAGCATAACTAATTGGGAAATACTAACAGAGCAGAATTTAATGCCTCCAAGACAAAATGCTGTCTGCTGTCGTTAAAGCGAAATTTGAACCCCCAGCCATTATCCATGAATGGCACATGCATTGTCGAAACCGATAAACTTTCCATTCTCGGTATGTGTGTCAATGAAAATTTACGTTGGAATGACCACATATTCGGTGTCGTCAAAAATGCTGCGAAATGCCTAGGTTTCCTCAAGCGATGTAAGAAATATTACACCCCCTCTGATATGGCGTCAATAAGGCGTTTATCCGCCCGAAATTGGAGTACGATTCCAACATCTGCTCGGGTGCGCCCAAAACATCTCTGCACCGGCTAGATAGGATTCAAAACCGTGAGATAAAACTCATAGATGATACTCGTATCTACTAATATCACTCAAACAATGGGCACCCTCGAATACCGACGTAATGTGTCGTGTCTCACTCTGTTTCATCGCTATTTTCACCACCAGTGCTCTATAGAAATCGCCAGTAGCATTTCGCTCCTTCAAACCTTTAACCGTAACACACGTCTCGCTATGCATGTTCATCAGTATACCCTCAAGCCCACTTTCGGACGTACTCTAAAATATCGCGATTCGTTCCTAAGCCGTACAACTCGCTTATGGAATGCCCTGCCTAGCTCTTTATTTCCTTGTCTTTATAACCTTCAAACATTTAAAACCAACCTTCACCGGTACCTCTCTTGCTATCCTCCCTGACTTTCCTTTGCCCGCGCTGTGTGCAAACATTTTAAGGATACTTAAATCCCTTGAGCGCCCAAATTATAAAAAAAAAGACGAAAAGTTCCGGGAATCTCCCTACATACTTAAGCATCGGGCTAACATTGCCGAGGTTCAACTCGTCGGATATACTTTTGTCGATCCAGAGTTTAAAGATTAGTTTATGTATGTTCTGTATTCAACTGCCTTGGTAAAACTTACGAACTTCATTGTTTTCGCAGCACCTCTCCAAAGCCTGTTCCGAGGATCCTTCATTTCTCCTCAATCAGCCCGTGAACCTCTCTCGATGTTTTCTAGATGGCCGCTGTGTACACACGTTGCTTTCTTTGATTTTTCAATATATTAGAGGTGCCCTCTCCGATTGATCTTTTGCCGTGATTCCACTGATTTTCAACATTCCGTCAAAATATAACCGGGGCTGAGTCATCCAAATGGCCCGTGTTAGTGGTTTCTTAAAAAAAAAGTGTATGCACCTGGACCAAAAAGTTTCCGGGGGACACCACAGTATGGCGCTCCCATTGTTCCGATTTGAGTTCTGGTTTTTTTTGTTAAGTTGGTAAATCTGTTGTTGACATTCCCTCTAAATCTTTTTACAGTCGAATTTTTACAATTTTAGAAATAGATTTAAATTTCCAACAACGAACTTGTATTCAATTTTGCGTAAAAAACGGATTTAATGGTGCGCGAGCATTGGAAATGTTGGAAAAGTGTTTCGGCAACGATTCTCTAAAGAAAACGGTCGTTTACCAGTGGAACGAGTGGTTCAAAAGTAGTCGTGAGTCCATCGAATATGATGAACGTAGTCGAAAACTGACGAAAACATTGATGAAGTAAAAGAACTGTTGGTCAATAACCGCAAATTAACCACCAGAGAGATAGCGGAGGACTTGAACATTGCCTATGGATTCGTCCAAGACATTTTGGTTAATGATTTGAGTTTCCGTCGTGTAGCAGCAATGTTGGTGCCAAAAGACCTCAATTTCATGCAAAAGGGAGACCGTGTTGACGTCGTAAAAGAGATGATTTGCGAGGCTGAATTCGATCCCACATTCATCAAAACGATCATTACTGGAGACGGGACGTGGGTTTATGTGTACGACACGCAATCCAGACATCAGGCAAGTGAATGGCGTTCACCAAATGAGCCGAGACCAAAAAAACCACATCGTTTTCAGTCAAAAAAGATGGCAATGCTCACGGTTTTCATGGATTACAACAGTGTGGTGCATCATGGATTTTTTCCAGAAGGCCAGACAGTAAACAAAGAGTATTACTCGTATTTAGGCGTTATGAAACGTTTGCGTGAAGCCGAATGAGACCAGAATTGTGGGCAGAAAACTTGTGGATTTTGCACCATGATAACGCACCGAGCGCAGTGCCATCATTATTCGTAATTTTTTGACGAAAAATGCAACAAACACCATCCAACAGCCACCGAATTCACCTGAATTGACTCAATGTGACTTCTTTCTGTTCAATCGAGTTAAAAAACCACTACGGGGACGCGTTTCAGCAGCCGAGAGGAAGTAATAGAAAAATCGCAGGAAGCACAGCTAGACATACCGAAAACCGAATATAAAAAATGTTTCGAGGATTGGATCAAGCGCTGACATAAGTGTGTTGCAGTCTATGGGGAAATATAGATTTAGATGAATAAATTTGTATTTACAATTTTCTGAATACATTCCGGATCAAGGTAGTATTTTGACGCTCAGTTTGGGCGCTATCTGTCAACTAGCTTTTTGTCAGTGCCCAAAGGCATTAGTTCACCTCAAGTGCTATCGGTGATTTTTACTGTGGAAAAAAAAGCAAAGAGCTTGTATGAATTTTGTTGGTTCCGAACGGAATTTATTGTTCGGACGCATCCAACATTTAATGGAGAGACTAAATTCTTAGTGGAAGTTGGCGTGTTGTAGATTTATAGTCAACTACTCATCTTGTTTGATTTTTGTTAACAGAAAAAATAAATGTCTTCCAGGCGAGGCTGGGATTCGAAGACCGAACCTTCCGATTTGGAAGTCAGTCCACTACCACTCGAGCCATGGCCAACCATCATGTGGCAAAGAAGTTGGCGATGGTAGGAGGATCACTTAAAGATTTGATTTCGAAAGCGAGGAAGGAAGGATAACTATCGGTCTTACTTTTGCAATTGACAAAATGAAAAAAGGACTTGGGGTCATTTTTAGATTGGCTTGCGCACTATTCAGGTAGTATTGATAGAGAGAGTTGAAGAGTTCAATGAAATGAAGATACTCGTATGCACGTAGATAATTTTAATAGTCGGAAGAAGAGTGGGTGCGAAAGTATACCGCCCATAACTTGTTTCTCTAGTTTCGTAGAGAGCGAAGTCTATGATTGTACCAAGGAGGGGATATAGAAGATGTTTTATTGCGGGAATATGGCACATACGGGGAGATGGATTTGAATATTTTTCTCTAAAAAATTGATAGGGCAGCGACCAAAGATAGATTGGTAAACTCGAAAGAAGCTTTGCTTAGATAGGTATTGATTTTATGGAAATTAGCTTCGTGAAGAAGAGAGAATTGCTGGGTGACTGGAGGAGAGAGTCGTGGAAAATGAACAAAAAAGTGGAGGATGAAAGTTATCAATAGTTGAAAGAGATACTGAGGAGTTGATGAGATCAGTTGTGAAGATACGGTCTAACTGCCTTTCCATATAGTTGGAAACGCCATTGGCAACAGTCTGTTAACCGATCTAAGAAGAGGCATTCCTTAATAGAAATGGGATTAGAAGCGATAAAAAAGATAGATCTTGAGATGGAGTCCATTTCAGCTGAGGCCGATTAAAATCTCCGAAAGTAATGATATTATCAAGCGAATCCGACAAGTCAATCAAATGTCAATTGCATCAATAGCAAGTTGGTAGGATTTGATAGGTTGGGCCGGAAGAATGTAACACATAACATACGATCATCTACGAGTAAGTGTTATTTTAACTGCACACAAAGTCGACCTTAGAAGATGAAGTTGCAACGAGAGAGGATCAAAGTTGTTGTGAATGGCCAGTACGACACCCTGACAAAGAGAGTTAATCAAGTGGGGTGCGATCATCATCCCGAAAAACATTAAAAGAAAGAGGGAATAACTCCTGGTTTTTTATGATGGGGATAAGATTAGTTTCACTCAGAGCGTAGAAATCAAATGAGAGAGCATGAGATTGACGCAAGAAGGTGTGAGATTTAGAACGCAGTTCGCCTACGTTCTGGTAATAGAAAGTGAGTGGAAGGTTTTTGGATGACTTCTTAGGTTCGAAAAAAATTATCGTGGTCAAGTCGACTCTATTAGAGGTGTGAGACTTCTGTACATACAAGCGATCACGAGAATATTTTAATATGTATGTTCATGTGAATGGATATGGTGAAGCAATGAAAAACGAGCCAGCGTATCGCCATACCGGCAACCACTTGGTGGCCTATCTAAGCAGAGTGACCACAACCACGTCGACTTTGTTCGACTATTACTTCCATGAGGATGGCTTTAGATAATAAAACACGCCGAAAAAATAGCTTTTAAGACACAACTCAACCACATGTAAATTTGAACAACAAAACTAGAATTTGATAACATTTAAACACCAAATAACAAAGCTAAGGCGTCAAGCTTATAAAGGAAATTTCCGAAATTTCAAATATAAATCCGATATCCAAAATATACCGCCGTTTGTAAAGCAAGGAAATACTTTCATTTTATACGACTACAAGAGATAGAAACAAAACCGCTGGAATAACTTGGCCAACGAATCCCATTTCACATTGCAACGTCACTATCTACACTGTTTTCCCTTTAACAACAAATTCACACCCAAAACAGAACAGGATATCCTTGTGCGAAAATACCAGACCATGACAACACGGACATATGTATGCAACTGCCATGTAAAGCACATTATACGCGATGCAACGTCACGGAATCGTGACACAATAAAATGGATATCCCTCCGGCAACCAAAAGAGAAAAAGAGGAACCCCCTTTAGAAAAAATCCTGTAATTGTGCAGTGTGTCGCATCTACCAGTATTGTTGCAGTTCCCCAGATTTTCCACTCGTTCACTCATAGACTGGAAATGTACGACATCTCGTCCTTTTTTGTGTTACAGTACAGACGTGCATACGCTATTAGTCATAGTGTTATAGTTGAGCCTCACATTACATTCGTGCCATACAATCGCACAACAACAGGTCTCTCATAGCATGTCGTTATTTTGTGTTTTTAAGCTGAACGTACGTCTGTCCTCGAAAAATCTGTGTGGCTGGGAAGCAAGTCCATGGATACGAATAGTTGCAGAATATCCTTTTTATGTGCCATGCCAAAGTACTGCTCATGCTAAAGAAGTTTATTAGAATAGCGGATGCGATTGCATGCACAGAATTATTGTTTAAGTTGGCAATGATTGGATTTAATTGGGCTTACAATTTCCTTTCTGATGGCAGGAGTATACAGCCCCGGCAGCGAGTAACAGAAAATTGAACTCTCGAATGTGATTTAGAAATCATGGACACTGATTTTCAACATAAGGAGTGCATATAATTTTTATCACTCGCAGGACACTGAATAAACCTTGCCAGTCAATGGGTAGGACTTCGTCAGTCAAAACTCAATTGATTTCGCAGCAAAATTACCTATACTCTGGTGTTGGTATTCTTCTTATCCCTTTCAAACATCTGGTCCATAACGACAAAAGTTCACATCGATCAAAGTCACTCAGAGACACCTAACATATACGGCTGCCTAATGCTTTTTAGGGTGACATCACACTGCATTGGCTAGGTTTCATCCATTCAAATTTTAATCGGCTTACCGTTTACTGATATTCGTAACGGCGAAGTACGAAGTATTATACTGTTGTACTTTCCATTTTCCATATTCAGCAATTTTCCAACCCAGTGCTTTTGGTAATCGACTTTAGCACATGACATTGTCAGGAACGTCGCAACATCACAAGGAATGATTTAATCCTGCTTTAAAATACAGAAGTTGAACAGGCCAGACTTCAACATATTTATCAGATTGAATTACCTGTCCAGCCTGCATCAGTGGGTGTTTCGCATTAAATATCGGAAACTTTAAAGAGTGATTGCTTGCCATACAATATTAAGAGACAAAAATTGCATGGGCCGGGGAAAATACTTGACAGCGTTAGAGCGATTTAAAGCAAAGCCTTGCTACTTGTTTATCTACATACATTTCTTTTTCTTATGACTGCGGCGGTATAGTACATCCGCAAAGTACATTTACCATATTTTGGAATTTCGCTGTTTAGATCTTTTCAACTCATCTCGATTCTTAATTTCTCTTTTGCTCCTCTACCTAATTAAGCGAATGTATTGCACTGCATGACAACAGAACTCTCGTCATGCTGTAAAATTTTCACTGTCACTTTTTTCGTCAGAATCTGATGGCTCGTGTCTCTGATGTCTACGCTCTTGTTAAGAACTGTTTTTTTCAATACAAGGATCGGAAATATATAGGTACCTGTTCACGAAAAATCGCAGTTTACCAGTTGCATGTGTAACTCTCAGTACTATACACCCGAGTAATTAATTAGATCGGAGTAGTTGCATCTTAGTTTTCGTGCTGAATTACTCCTCCATATCTTAGATAATATACCCAGCACCGCTTTTGATTGTCCGCTTCTGGGTTCCACATAAAGTTCGGTACCACCATCGCGATCGTCCAGGATTGTACTTTCGTTCTGCTGCCCAGCAATGTTTAGCTGAGCCCTAAAATTGTAAAGCTTCGGGCTCTACCCTGCCGGCCTCGACTTCCATTTTGTAAGCCATTTGGTATAGTGTGTCCAAAATCATGTCCAATTAAAAATGCGTATCATCATTTCTATTGAATTTATTGCCTTTCCTTCGCAAATGCTGCGCTAACAACTTTCGATGACCGCAAGGAATATATAAATAGTGGTAGAATGCAGCCCAGTCATACCTTGCTTTGTATTTGAAATTCTTCAGAAGCAATCTGTTATTGCATTTATTTGTTTATTTATTGGGTAAAGTATTTAGCTTTTTTCTTGGCGCGGGTTGGAGTTATTAGTATCCTTAAAATGTTTGCACACACCGAGTCCGAAGGAAGAAGAAAACGGAGGTACCGATGAACATTGGTCTTAAATGTTCGCAAGTTATTACGACCACGAAATCGAAGACCCGGCAGGGCATTCCATAAGCGAGTTGTACGGCTAAGGAACACATTTTAGAGTACGTTCGAAAGTGGGCTTGAAGGTGTACAGATGAGCACTTCATAGCGAGACGGGTATTACGGTTAAAAGTTTGAAGGCGCAGAATGTTACTGGCGATTTCTATGGAGCAGTGATGGTGGGAGTTGCGATAGAACAGGGTGAGACACGACAAATTACGTCGGTGTTCGAGAAAGCCCATTGTCTGAGTAATATTAGTATCACCAATGAGTTTTATCCTATCTAGCAGGTGCATCTGACCAAATGTGAGTATTATACTCCAATTTTTGGGGGATGATTGCCTTATATATTGAGGCCAGATCAGAAGGGATGATATATTTCTTACATTGTTTCAGCAAACCTTTGGCGACATCGAAAACATTGACACTGATGCCGAGAATGGAAAGTTTTTCGGTTTCGACGATGGATAATGGTTGGACATTTAAATTTCGCTTTAACGACATTGAGTTTTGGAAGCATTAAATTCCATTCTGTTGATATTGGTTATGCTGTTAATATCAGAATTTATTGAGCTTAACATGCGCGGACGTTCCCGGTCTACAACCGAAAAGCAGGGACGTGAGTCTAGGAATGAATTTGAAAAACAGAGAGTACTGTTGTCAGCAAAGGAGTATATTGGATTAGAAGTAGCAGGCAAGAGGTCATTGTTGCAAATCAAAAAGAGTGTCGGAAACAGAACGGAGCCCTGGAGCACACCAGCATTTATTTTGTGAGTATCAGACTTGAAATCATCCAACACAACTTGAGTTTAACGTTCCGGAAAGTACATAGTTTCTAATCCATTGAAAATAAGAGTCATCGATCCCAAAGCACGCATTTTCGACAAAAGAGCCTGATGCCAAATTCTGTCAAAAAAAAAAAAAAAAACAACGCACAGTGTACAAAAAAAAAACTCCAAACCACCGCGCGCGTGTGCAAAACTACTTGCACTCGGCCACTGCCGTTGCTGTATTCATCATACGGTACGGGCAGTGACTGAGTGTATGTAACAACTGATGGATAGCGGGTTATGGGTTTGAATTTTGTTGGTGCACTGTTTCATATTGTTGCAAGGGCATAACACCTACAGCAATTTGATTCGGTAAACCAACGTCAGCATTCTCACTTCGCAGCCTTGCTTAGTATCGTCGGTGTTTGAGTTTTTGGGTTTGTCTTTCTTTATGATGACTGTGGAATTCAGAGTAGACCTTGCCAATACACGCGGGCTAAAAAGTAATCACTTTTCTGCTTACGTTCACGTCTGCAAATACAGACCAGCTGTTTTGGCACTTAGTGAAACACAGGTAGATCCCCGTCCACATCTCTCAGATCACTCTGATCTGAAGCTACCTGGCTACGAACTAGTGCCATTATTCTTCTCTTACCGCGGTGTCGCTATTTACGTGCGTAGTGATGTAGCTTACCAAACTCCACCACAATGTAGTCTCTGTTCCAATTCGGAATTCAATTTCATGTGGTTAAAATTCCATCTACCTAAGCAAATTATCCACTACTGCTTTATTTACAGAAGCCCCATACTGGACAGTAACTCGACCTTTAACGAGTTTGATGCGCTGTCTGACTCCATTCAAAGAATTGTATCCCTGTATCCTCATACTGAAATCGTGATTACGGGCGACTTCAATATACTCAATTCTGGTTGGCTTCGACATTCTGGACAGACAACACCCGAAGGACGGTGTGTTGAGATCTTCGCTGCGGAAAATAACTTAACCCAGCTTGTAAATGAGCCCACACGAATACCAGACGTTGATAGTCATACCGCCAATACCCTGGACTTGTTTTTAACTTCTCACCCTGACAAGTACTCCGTTGATGTGCTCTCCCCTCTAGGCTCGTCGGACCATTGTGTCATATCAGCTAAATTCTCGTACACCCACCACACAGTTAGAGAAAAGATCCCTAAAAGAACCGTATGGCAATACGAGAAAGCCAATTGGAGCCGCCTTAACAGCTTCTTTAGGAATTATAACTGGTCGTTATGTTTCCCGGATAACGACGTGGATGCCGCTGCTGACATGATCACAGAAACTATTCTCTTTGGAATGAGATGCTTTATCCCTCATCGGATGAACAGTATCAAACCAAAAGAAAGGCATGGTACGACTCGAGTTGTAAAGAGGCTGTCAGGGTTAGAGAATTGTTTTTTCGGTCCTACAAGACCAACCCGACGGAGGAAAACCGAAAAAAGTTCAAACGAGCCAGAAATGACTGCAACGTCTTTCTCAAGCGTGTGAAATTTCTATACGACCTAAACCTGAGGCACAAAATACTGCAATGTCCCAAAGGCAGTAAAAATGTTTGGTCATTCGTCAAAAACATTAGAAATTCTGCCTCATCCTCCATCCTAACGCTCATTTACAATGACAATCCAGCTGTCAGCTCTTTGGACAAGGCCAATTTGCTTGCTGCACACTTTGCGGTTAGCTCAACACTCCCAGATTGTGCTTTGTCCCCGCCTACACTTGAGTGCATCGAATCTACAATGGGACGAATCTACTTTCGCACTCGTGTAGTAGCAAGAGTACTTAAAGATCTCAACATGCATAAATCCGCTGGTCCAGATGGTATATCTCCCCTTCTTCTGAAGAGGTGTTCTTGCACGCTGGAAAAACCACTGCGTAAGCTTTTTCATCAGTCCTACCCTTTAGGACTCTTTCTTAACAGATGGAAAACAGTTTTTTCCAGTCTGTCCCTAAAAAAGGAGAATCTAATTCTCTCTCATTCTACAGACCAATTGCACTTATGTCCCTTCTTTCCAAGGAAACGCTGATAAACCGTCAGCTCATGAAATATCTCGAAACCCGAAAACTTCTCAATGACCGGCAATATGGTTTTCGTAGCAACAGGTCCACTGGTGATTTGATGGCATGTCAATCTGGCGAAAGCAAGATCGTTGCACTTGATATTTCTAAGGCATTTGACAGAGTTTGGCATCAGGCTCTTTTGTCGAAAATGCGTGCTTTTGGGATCGATGGCTCTCTTCTTCCATGGATTAGAAATTAGCTTTCGGAACGTTCAATTCAAGTTGTCTTGGACGGTTTCAAGTCCGATATTCACAAAATAAATGCTGGTGTGCCCCAGGGCTCCGTTCTGTCTCCTACACTCTTTTTAATTTTCATTAATGATCTCTTGTCTGCTACTTCTAATCCAATTTATTCCTTTGCTGATGACAGCACTCTCTGCTTCTCATATTCGTTCCCGGACTCACGCCTCTGCTCTTCGGCTGTAGAACCGGAACGGCAGCGTATGCTAAGCTCATTAAATTCCGATATTAACAGCATAACCAACTGGGAAACTATCAACAGAGTAGAATTTAATTCTTCCAAAACTCAATGCTGTCTACTGTTATTAAAGCGAAATTCGAATACCCAGCCATTTTCCATGCATCGTCGAAACCGATAAACTTTCCATTCTTGGTATGTGTGTCAGAGACAACTTACGTTGGAATGGCCACATACTCGATGTCATCAAAAATACTGCGATATGTTTGGTTTCCTTAAGCGATGTAAGAAATATTTTACCCCCTTTGATCTGGCCACAACATATAAGGCATCCATCCGTCCAACATTTTTGTACAATGCCCACATCGGATCAGGTGTTGCTAAAACATCTCTGCACCTGCTAAATAGTTTTCAAAACCGTTCGACAAAACTCATTGCTGATACTATTATTTGTCAATCAATTGACACCCTCGAACACCGAGGTAATGACCTTCAACCGTAGCATCCGTCTTACTATGAATGCTCATCAAGCCTATTTTTGGACCTACTTTAAAATATCGGGATTCTTTCCTAAGCCGTACAACTCGCTTATGGAATGCCCTGCCGATCTCTGTGTCTCCTGGTCGTTATAACTTACAAACATTTAAAAACAATGTACATCGGTACCTATCTTTTCTTCCTCCTTAAATTTCCTTCGCCCGCGCTGTGTACCAACATTTTAAGGGTACAAAACCCCTTTAGCGCGCGCCGATTATAAAAAAAAAATCTAGCCTTCGCCAGATTGCCGGTCATTGAGAAGTTTTCGTATTTCGAGATATTTCATGAGCTGACGGTTTATCAGCGTTTCCTTGGAAAGAAGGGACGTAAGTGCAATTGGTCTGTAGAATGAGAGAGAATAAGATTCTCCTTTTTTAGGGACAGACTGGAAAAAACTGTTTTCCATCTGTTAAGAAAGAGTCCTAAAGGGTAGGACTGATGAAAAAGCTTACGCAGTGGTTTTGCCAGCGTGCAAGAACACCTCTTCAGAAGAAGGGGAGATATACCATCTGGACCAGCGGATTTGTGAATGTTAAGATCATTAAGAACTCTTTCTACTGCACGAGTGCCAAAGTGGATTCGTCCCATTGAAGATTCGACGCATACAAGTATAGGTGGGGATAAAGCACAACCTGCATGTATTGAGCTAGCCGCAAAGTGTGCTGCAGACAGATTGGCCTTGTACAATGGCTTACAGCTGGAATGTCACTACAAAATTTAAAGTTTTTGATGAACGACTAAAAATGTTTACTACTTTTGGCACATTGCAGTATTTTTTTCCCGAGGTTTTAGTCGTACTAAAATTGCACATTGCAAGACGTTGCCGTTATTGCTGTCTCCTTTGAACTTTTTTTTGGTTTGCCTCTGTCGGGTTGGCCTTGTTCGACCGAAAAGATATTTCTCTAACCCTGATAGTCTCTCTGCAGCTCGAGTTGTATCCCGCTTTTTCTTTTGTTTTGATACTCTTCATCTGATGAGGGATAAAGGATCGCATTCCAAAAAGAATAACGTCAGTGGTCATATCAGCAGCGGTATCCACGTCGTTATCGTTGAAACATAACGACCAGTCAAAATACTTAAAGAAGGTGTTAAGTCCGCTCTAATTGGCTTTCAAGTATTGGCATACGGTTCTTTTATTAATTTTTTCTCTAAATTAGCTGATATGACACAGTGGTCTGACGAACCTAGAGGTGATACCACATCGACCTTGCACTTATAAGGGTGTGAAGTTAAAGCCATTAAAACTGTCCTCGGCTCGGAAGAGAGGGCATCTTTGGTAGAACTGTAGGAAAATATATTCTGCTCGACACCACCACCGATAACGGATTCAGGCCACACGAATCATTATCGTAGCTAGCACGCGGTTATCACATCTCTACATTCACAAGCGGACTTGGAGAACAGTCAAATAGATTGACCACATTTTGATCGACACAAAGCACCCTTTCAGTATTATGAATATCCGAACGTTCCGAGAGGCCAACACCGCCTCGGACCATTACTTTGCTGGCTACGGATATCTCGCCACGTTCTGTGGCGTGTAATATTGCCAAAAAGCCATAAGAGATGCCTACTCTGATGTGCTGGGTTTCACTTGGCCACCTCAACGCAACACCTAGCTTGACGACGAGTGTCGGGAGCACATGAAGCTAAGCCAAATGCACACAAAGCAGCGCTGCATAGAAGGACTAGAACTGCTCACGATCTCTAAGAGCAGGAGGGGAGAGACGAACACCGGCTTCTCAGGAGGAAAATGAAGAAACATGAGAAGCGCGCAGCCAAGGAAATTGAGAGATGCTACTCCAAGAATGAGATTCAGAAGTTTTACTACAGACAAAAAAAATTATGTCACGGGCATAAACCCCGAAGTATGGAGACGAACAGGGGAACGTAATAGTAGATAGAGTTACAGTCGATGCTGAGGATTTCCAAATTTCATTTCTTTAGACTGTAGAACTGTCAGGCAGAATAAACCTTTCAACCTGGGAGATGTAGACCAATAATTCCGTCCACCCGACCTGAATGAAGTGAAGATAGCCATATCTAAGCTTAAATCCAACAAGATGCTGGAGCAGATTCATCTGTAAAATATGATCGGATGAATGTTTTCCCGATGAATTGGGATTGTTTGTCGGGTCCTCAAGAAAGGAGACCGTGTGAACTGCGCCATCTACAGAGGGATCAGACTTTTTAACATCGCCTCCAACCTCCTACTTGCCATATTGTGTGAACGCCTGCAGCCGTTTGTCAACAACCTGATTGGTGTCTTTTTAGGTTAGGGAAGTCTACTATCGACCAAATATCCAAACTACTTCAGATCTTGGGAAAACCCCATGAGGTCCAAAATTTTGACACCCCTGCTGCTAAATTCTCCCGTTTGTGCAGAATGGCGATGTAGAATACACGCTGTTCTATCAAGGCCGGTAAGAGCTTGCCGAGTCCTTTGATGTCAAAAAAGGATTTAGACAAGGCGATGCGCTGTCATGCGATTTTTTTAATATCATTCTTGGAAGAATAGTGCAAAATTCACGCGCCAACACAAGAGGCACAATCTTTCAAAAGTCCGCCCAATTACTCGCATACGCCGATAATATAGACATAATTGGAAGAAAGCAACCGTTCAGCAACGGTCACCAAGAACAAGAACAAGTATGTTATATCCTGTAAACAAGAAAAAAGAACTTCGTCCTCGATAGATATAACTTTGAGATAGTTAAAGACTTCGTCTACTTAGGCTCCAATATCAATTCAGACAACGACACAAGTCTGAGGTCAAACGAAGAATAACTCTTGCCAATCGCTGCTTATTTGGTCTAGAAGGCAATTTGTTAGTAAAGCCCTCCCTCGAACAACAATAGTGACTCCTTGCTCTATGGGGCATGGACTTTATCAAAAATGTATGAGGGTGCTCTTGGCTGGTTTGAGAGGACACCAATGCTCCGGTTCAAAAAGTCTACGAATCAGCCCCCGAGAGGCAGCCCAGTAAAGAAAGAAAGCGACACAGGTGGTACACGCAATTGGAGGGGACCTAAACCAACTCAGCGTTTCAAACTGGAGGCAGTTAGCTAAAAATCGAGCTGGCTACGCTTATTGATTGAAACCCGGCTCCACCCCGGACTGCAGCACCACCTTAAGTAAGTAAGTAAGGTCAAAGAAATAGTCAATATTTCCATTTAATTCCAATTTAACATCAAATTTCGCCTGTGTGGTGATAAGAAAAACTGGAAGATCTTTTGTCTGTTTTTAGTTTCCTTTATAACAGTTACGACAGCGCCAAGGTCATTCTGTTTAAAGAGTGTACTGCGTAGCATGCTAACGGTGCAAATTTAAGTTAAATTTTAATTGC
Source organism: Volucella zonaria (assembly GCA_963966105.1). NCBI lineage: Eukaryota > Metazoa > Arthropoda > Insecta > Diptera > Syrphidae > Volucella > Volucella zonaria. Next base: position 82,163,953 of record OZ014530.1, read on the forward strand.
ATTTATATTGGCCATAAAAATAGGTGTGGCAAAAGTAAAGCGTAGGGATAGGTCGTAAGGGGCACTATACAATAGAAGAACAGAATTTGGTACAAAAGCTAAGAGCTAGACCTACAAATTTAACGCCGAGGTACTAGAACGCTCCTAAAATGTTGTGACGAATATTCTAAAACCCGTCAAGGCTGTGGAAAATCGAGGATCACTAAAAAAAAAGAGCAACATAGACCTTCGCATAGTTGTATTGGCTAAATTGGATCCTTTCGCTTCATCGAGAACGATTTGTGCTGAAATTGACCAACAAGTTAGCACACGCACAGGTTGCAGAAGACTCCAAGATGCCAACCTTTCGGCAGAGTTGCAAAAACGTGCCTCTATTGCGAGGCAGAAATTTTGGCATTCGCAAACAATTTACTGTAAGCCACCATGTTTGGAGGAGCCCGAAAAAAAAATATTAAAAAATGGTGTAATATTCTACAGAGTGACGAAACGAAGGTCAATTTGTTCTCCCCGGATAGTAAAGGAAAGGCATTTCATGAGCGTTGTACGAGAGAGACAGTGAAGCACGGAGACGGAAATGGCTATTCCACCAAAATAATAATCCGAAACACACATAGAATCTTGTGAAAGACTGGTTTCAATACTTGAAACTGTCCATAATTTCATGGCTAAGTCAATCTTCAGATCTCGATCCGATTGAAAATTTGTGGAATGAGCTGCAGAGGAAATCGGCGGGCCAATATTTTCCCCATAAAGAGAAATTATTGAAAGCCATCCAAATAGAATGGTATTCTATGCCCGTATCAAAATGCCGTATATTAGTTGAGTCAATGCCTCGGCGGATTGAAAACTCTTAGCAAATAATGGTCAATATCCTGGGGGTACTACAGTGAATAAAGCGCAAACATTTTATTTAAAAAAAAATTATGCTTGGTAATGAAACTATTTTCATTTCAACATAGCACGCATATTTTATTGAGCAGCTGTGTACATGAAGGTCGTGCAAAAGTATCAGTTCACTATGCGGTGAACTTTATTAATTCTTGTCCCTCCACAAAACAGCTTCCAGGTTCTTGTGGAAAAAATCGATTTGCATTGTATAAATATTACGACACAAACATACGATAAATCAGTTTCAAATTTCCAGATATCGCTTGAATTATAATTAACAAGCACATCAATGTATACGTAGAGCCAGCCTTTAATGGTTTGTTGGTAACTTAGCTAGGAGTACAAGAGCCGCATCACAACCATTAACGACGTCATGAAAAGACTAATAATTAATTCTATCTCTATGTTCGATGGGAAATTAATTTCAGCACTTCATTAACCCATGGCACACTCTTTCGCTGTTGCAGTGAGTTGTGTCACCTTACTTCATTTGCATAGAGTGCATAGAGTACGCAGTTGCCTGTAAACTTGCATTTTTTTGCACACCCACTGCAGCAATCCTTGAGTGAAAAATAAATCCTGTCAATGGCAACCACTGCAACACTAACGACAAAAGCCCCATTGTTGCCACCGCTCGTTCAGTACCCACTACATTCCCCTTGATGCTTGTGTAGTCACAAATCCCCCTAAGCAGTCCGTATCCAAGCATCGGACCATACAAACTCATAGGTCTCTATAATTAATCGGCATAAATAAATCTAGCTCAAGCCACCCACGCTGAGCACGGGTGGCTTGGTGCCCTGTTTGCCGGAAACTCAACGCAGCGAAACAAATTTGTAGCAAGACAGAAATGTAGCTACGCAGGGACAAATGGCAAACTGCACCGTTCGTTAGCAAGCTCTATGAATTCTTTGGGCTCTCTTTGTCATCAGTTACAAGGATTTATATGGTTGGGTTGTGCAAAAGACGGCGACAGCGACGACAACGACGACAATGACGACAACGACGACAACGGGGCAACAGGATATCTTGGTCGCGGATTCGATTGAAACGCGCAAAAGGCTGATGGAAAAAATTAAAGAAAAACAAACTGAGACAAATGAACACAAATCCCAACACAGGACTGGCACAGGACAGTAAAGAAGAACACTTACTCTTTCCCTCCAAGATTCAACAGAAGTGGAACCATTTTTTTCCAAGCTCATACACCACCCCTCACCTTTGACTGTTCAGTAAAAAGTGTGTGGGTTGTGTTGTACGAGTACGAGACGAGTACATGTTTATTTTTGCGGCTCTTCCACAGAATGGCAAATGGCGTTGCTCGCAATCCAAGTGATTATGACTTAATAATTTAATCCGAGAGAGTTTTCGGGTAAATTAAACTTTATGACCGAGTTAGCCTCGGTGTAGGTACGAATATATTGAGCGCTGAATTTGCCTTGCTGATGCCGACATCGTCGCTGGCAAATTATGGACGAAGCGATGCCAACAAAATTGGCGAAGATTTTGCATGAGGTTCGCGTGAAGGATTAATGGGGTATCTCAAATGTTAATGTTTAGAAACTTTAACGATACCAGATGCAGATGAAAATTTGTTCATGGCTGCTACCTCTGTGGGGTGAGTTTGACAGTTTGGTGGTTTGCTGAGTTCGTACTCACTGCCGTTTATTCTTTAAAAGATTTTCCAAGCGAGATTAGAAGCTGCAGAAAAGAAATCAATGAGAAGAGCTAAGCACAAATGTATTATGTTGGATCAAAAAACAAAATTTTGAACAAAAACACCCAATGTTTGCACCGGAAAACAATATGGTTAAGCGGGAAAAACTTGAAAATGCATTTTGCAAAAGAAAGCGGAGGCAAGAAAAATAAATTAAGATGTACAATATTTTCTACTTCAAATCAACCTTGAAGCCCAGAGGGCTTGCTTTCCATTCCCAGACCCATTTTTTTCCTATTTCATAGCACGGCACCGTATAGGAGAGGTGGTATGATGATAGTTTTGGGGGGCACTATATTGGTCTTTCGAATTCGGAGCTTCAAGTTCCATTGTTTCACCAAACAAACGAAATACAGACGAGGCGATCATATGAGGAGAATGGAAAAAATTAATCCTTATTTTGGACAAAAGCAGTCAACAGAAATCGAGAGTAGAGTATCTTTTCTTGTAAATTATACCATCTTTGTACAAATGAATCTTAAATTATATCAGCATTAGGGTAGGTTAGGTTGGGTAAAAGTGGCTATTGGAAAGACCAACCCACTTAGGCCTATTAGCCCATTTTGTGGTGCCACGTGGATCCGTGATCCTCCTACTCTTGGAACCAGTTTGAGCTTATGATGAAGCGTAGGAGACTGTTAACGCCTATATTCTTTAGATCGCTTAAGTAAAGTTTTCTTCTTTGGTGGAGAGCTGGGCATGTACAGAGTAGGTGGAAGATTGTTGCTTCCTGCTCCTCGTCCACGCAGCTTCTACAAAAATCGTTTGTAAAAGTGTCAAGCCTTCTTGCATGCTTTCCTAGAAGGCAATGTCCAGTGATGAAACCTATAATGGCGCTGAGATATTTCCGATTTAGAAGGATCAAACTCTTTAAGCGATTCAGATTCAGCTTTGGCCAGATCTGTTTGGTCGCTAGACTTGTCGGTCCAACAGTGCACCCAAGTTCTATTCTTTTGTTAGCATCAGGCTTTAATATTAATTTGCACGTAGCGATTGGTATGCCGATGCTACCCTTTTCTGGTAGAATAGGTAGAGTGGTTCCAATTTTCGCTAGTTCGTCAGCCTTATAATACTCCTGGAATGTCTCTGTGGCCAATATAGGTGAAGGTTTAACTGCTCTACCATCTCCGCAAGAGATGATTGGCATTCGAGGGCGTTTCTGTAATTGTAATGAGACTGAGTCCAAAGACTTGATAGCGGCGGGACTAACCGAAAAGATGCGGATATCCTTTGCAGATATCACGTTTTTCTTCAGCTTCTTTAATCGGCAAAATTTCCGCCTGGAACACGTTACAGTGATGTGGAAGACGGAAAGGGATGGTTAGATTTATTTATTATCTGAGAAAACACCGCCACCAACCCCGTTATCAGTATCAAACGAACGATTTATTTGGATGGCGGAATGCGGGGTTCGGTGAAAGCACGACAAGCAACATAAATGTGACAAAGATGATCACGCCACTAAAACAATATGCACATACACACGACGACAAGACGCAATACGAATGAATGCAGGACGAACGAAATACACAGACGAGACGATCATACGTGGAGAATGGAAGAAGATTAGTCCTTAGGGAGGACAAAAGCAGTCGGCAATAATCGATAGTAGTGAATAAACTTGTCCACTTTACTTTTTTGTGAAATATACCAACTTTGTACATACGAATTAAAGTCATTAAAATACAAATAAAAGTGGACTATAGTGTATAGCGCACATGTTAGAGAAGCTACAGCTGTCAAATTTAAAGATTATAGTAGATAATATTGGGTAAATCATCATGCGAAACTACAGTAAACTTAAAGTATTTTTGACACCATATTAAACATTACTATTAAAATGCGATTAGAGCTACGTTCCGTCCGCTACTTAATTTTTACGGTGCATAAAACCTTCCTGTTAAGTCGACTATTCGTTATTTGGTGGGCAAATTCAAATCAACTAAACAATCAATTAACACCCGTACTTTATCGAAACGTAAGGTCGTTATCAACACAAAAGAATGCAGTTGTTCAATTTGTCGCAAGCTGAACAATAGTGCACCATTGTGCACTACGTGAATTGTGGTACCTACCACTTCATATGCGTCGAAATTGCAGAAGAAATTGAACACCAGGATTGGGCTTCCGCCACTTGTAATTCTAACAAAGACAAAACGATTATGAAAGCGTCTTCAACCAAGTTGACTAAATCAACGACCAGTTCCAAGCGTACTGCTATTGAACCTCAGATATTGGAAGAAAGAAGGGCTTTGCAAGAAAAGAGGGACGAATAGTATTTAAAGAAAGCGCTAGATATTATGATGCAGAGTGACCAAAGTAATTTGGATCCGAATGAAGAGGAATCCCCGAAGCAACAAGTTGAAGAGTAGCTACATAAGTACTGTCCACATCAGGAATATCGTGCTGCACTGAAAAAAAATTATTAGGTATACAGGGTGTTCTAAGTTTAATTTGGAAATAATTTGCCCAAGTAATGTTGTCTTGACTCAAATTTAGTGGAGGAAAAATGATTTGTACTTCAAATTAAATTTTATTTAAAATTAAAAGACTATCAAATTGACTTCACGTTATAAGTTTATTGTCTTACTATACTGATTGCTAACTGACAATTAAATTATAAATTCTACTCTAGTTCCCATGAAACCTCGTTTTTAGTTGCTACTGTTAAATTAACGTAGCATCATGATTATACATAAGTAGGTCAATGACCACATGAACTTGACTTGGAATTTCTTAAACTATAGTACATTAATGTAGAATCTGGCTCTCGATTCTACTGGTAGCAATCAAACACACCGCTTAGATATTAAGAATTCAGGTTTATTATTAAAATACCATTAAAATTAATGCTTTGTACTATGACAACCACGTAAGCGAATAACCCGCCGACTTTGCTGAGTTGAGTTTGGGGACTGGTTAAGGAATTTACTTTCGTTCTTGTCATTGTGCATGTGCGTGTATATGTAAGACGGTTGCATCACCGCTCTCTGTAGTAGTCGTTCATTCGTTCTTTGTCTGCTTCTTTTCCCACAATCGGCTATCCTGACGGATCATTCGCCCCGAATAAAGGATTCCAGGGCTTCATGTTTTCAGCGACTGTCGTTGTTCTATTCCTCACGACCTTGAATGGGCCCATGAACTTTGGCTTGAGCTCAGCTCTGGTTCTGAACTGCGTGTGCTTAATGGCGACTAGTGCATTAGGCCCATGCTCTCTCTCGGGCTTTCGGGTACTATCGAAAGTTCTCCTGTTCTCCATTTGTATGGCCGCGCTATTTTGACACACTTCCTTCCTTATGGTATCTCGTCCTGCGTGTAGGTCCTGAACTTCTGCTTCAGCTAACCACTTGCGTATTTCTGGGTATTCGGACGTTCGCATTTCCAATCCAGTCAATATTTGGAACGGACTGAACTTTGTACTCCTTGAAGGTGAATTATTCAACGTTCGCTGTACCCCTTCCACATGCTTACTAGACAGGCCTTTGTCAGCATCGGGAAAATGATTTTATGAATCCTCTCTACCTGTCCATTTCCTCGCGGTATACCTGTCGCGATCATAAGGTGTTGGATGTTTTCGTCTCTGCAATAGGTCTCGAATGCAGTTGAGGTGAACGCCGCCCTCCTGTCTGTGATGACTCTCCGTGGATTACCGAACACACTTGACTGCCTTTCCAAGCGATCCACGACTTCGGTAGCTCCCGAAGAGTACGGATGAAGCCACACGAATTTAGAAAATCCGTCTACTACGACCAAAATGTAATTGTACGCCATATGTGTCCCTTTCCAGGATCTTTCGAACCGCTCTGGTCCACTCATCTCCCTGTTGCGCTTCCTTTATCCGGTGGCTGAGCGAGTCTTCGATCATGGGGCAAAACACTCTGCTCAAAGTGTCGATATGTTTCATCTTGAAGCTTGACCTGTGTTCGATTTTGTAATTAAATTCTTGAAGGAACATTGCCCATCTGGCTACTCTTAGCGGAACATCCTTTTTCTTCATTGTCTGCGCGAAAGCATTGCAATCAGTAATAATTTTGAAATCAACACCTAGCACATACAATCGCCACTTCTTCAATGCCTTAACAACTGCAAGCACCTCGAGCTCATACGAATGGGACTGTTCTTCTGACTCCTTGGTCTTCCGGTTCATGAATTGTACTGGGTGTAACATCTGATCTTTCTTGTCTTTCTGGAGCAAAACCGCACCGTACCCAAACTTACATGCGTCTGTGTGGATTTCCGTCTCAGCCTGTGGGTAGAACAATTTTAGTACCGGCGCTTTGACTAATGCTGACTTCAGTTGTTCAAAGGCAGCAAGTTGCTCGACTCCCAATTCAAACTTGGCATTCTTCCGCTGCAGATCTGACAGTGGTTTAACGATTGTTGCATATCCTTCGACAAATCTCCTGAAATATGATGTTAGTCCCAAGAAACGTTGAGGTGCCTTTTGGTCTTTCGGAACCGGGTACACAGATAAGGCCCTTGTTTTCTCTGTGGAAGGTTTGATAGTACCATTGATCATTCTCGATTATATATCCCAGGAAGTTGATCTTCCGTTTCAAAAATTGACATTTCTTCCAATTTAACCGTAGCCCAAACTTCTCTGCTACTTCCAACACCAGCTTCAATTTCTCTATGCCCTCCTCCTCATCGTCCGATGGTATGATGAGATCGTCTATGTACACTTCCACGACTCCCTTTTGGACTAGCATCCTATAGATTGCGTGAATATACCTGGCAAAAACCGCTGGCGATTTGGATATCCCAAAGGGAACAAACAGGAACTCAAATTGTTCGTCTTGGGTGACATACTTTCTCAACTCGGGATCCATCGGAACGTGGAAGAACCAGTTCTTTAAGTCCAACATGGTGAACACCTTTGCACCTTGAAAACGTTCAAATACCTCGCCTATATGTGCCATTGGAAAGTTATCCCTGGTTACTTTCCCGTTCAATTTGCGGTAGTCGCAACACAATCTCTTTGATCCATCCTTCTTCGTTACAAGCACGATAAGTGCCGTGTACTCGGATTTACTTGGCTCCCTCTGTCAGAGGGAGACGATGCTTTGCGAGGATGTTGACATTTGTTGACATTCGTCTTCGTGTTATCCAGTGGTTTTTGGTGGCCCCAAATTGTTTTTAAAAAAATGTGTTGGGAACCAACACAGGGTGTCACCTAATTCGTCAACGATAATTTGAGAAATGATTCCTGGGTATATTCTATGAAAAAAATCGTTCTACAATCAGGGTCTATCTCCAATGTTGACAACATTTATCCAGGATTTAAGAATAGGCTTACTTTGGTGTACCCTGTCCCATGTTAACGCAAATTGCTCTGTTAATACTAACAGTAGAAACTTCGTGTAGGACTTTATTTTTAGAAGAAATACTAGCCTTTGTAACGGCGTTCAAATAAAGTTGATATCTTGTTTGAGTCCTTAGATATACAATTTCTAAGCCTGTTCCATTTTCATTGCCCATGCTAATTTTTGACTTTGAGATCACTTTTCTCCAGAAAATGCCTAATGAGCATAACATTTCCCAATTCTTTTCTTATGGAAGTAACAATAATGAAAAACAACATCATCAAGTAACCTGAAAATGGATTTTATGAAACTTGGAAAACCTGCAGCAGGTAAAAAAGGAATTTATGATTTTTTACCAATGCCTCTAAGAACAGTTGACAATACTCGTAAGAATGGTTTTCCAAGAATTGCTATTTTTTCAATATTTTTTTTTAAATTGCGTAGCTATCAAAGAGTTTTAAAGCGTACTCGTTTATTTGGCTACCTGTCAAAACCCTCATTTCCTTACCTTATTCCTTAAAAGTTCTCAGAAAGAGTTCCTTACCTTGTTCCTTATTAGTTCTCAGAAAGGGTTAGGTTAGGGATTTGAAGGCCTATTTTGAAAATTTACCAACCAAAATTTTTATCCATACCACCATACATCTGTACAAGAACTCCTCCCATCCAAGCGGAGCTTAGATGACAACGAATTTATTAGCAGAATTCTTTGGGCGGACGAATCTCAATTTACAAGATATGGGATCAAAAATTTTCATAGTCTTCATACGTGGACTGCGGACAATCCACATACAAGGAGACATACCATAAGTCATTTCAAAGCAAATTCAGCGTCAATATGCGGGCAGGTGTACTTGGAAACAAGTTAATCGGCCCCTTCAAACTACCACCTAGACTGAATTCTACAAACCCTGTATAACGACACAGCGGTGATCGCCTACAACGCACCACAGCCGATTTGCAATGATATTGGGTTCCTCAAGTTGATGTCAGTGACTCATTTACAAAATCAGAGTTTATTCGTCTAACGAAAATACAGTTAGCGGCCCGTTATGTAATGTCGAAAGAGCTTCTGTATTTTAGTGGTAATCCAGAGGACTTGCCACTATTCCCATCCAGCTACGAAGGCAGCATTCAAATGTGCGGCTACTCAAACCATGAGAACCTCTTGCGCTTGCAGAAATGCTTAAAGTTGCATGCGTTGCAGGCAATACGAAGTAGATTGCTGTTTCCTTCAAATGTTCCTAGCATTATTTCGACATTGAAGATGAATTATCGGAGTCCCGAAATAATCATCCAGACACTCTTACAGATAGTTCAATCTGAACCGTCACCACGTGAAGACAGATTGAAGTCTGTGATTCCCTTCTCGTAAGCAGTGGAGTATCTAGTAGCAACCTTGGAAGCGTGTAAACTATGTATGTATGTAATCATCTCGCAAATCCGATTTGTTAGAAGAAATCGTTTATAAACTTTCATCCCAGCTTAAAATTAATTGGGCTATACATGGAAAAGATATACTGCAAGTTAGCACTATCTTTGGCGCTGGGTTATTCCAATTCGCGGAGACCATCAACACAGTCACTCTTTCTACATCCATCGCTATATGTATATGATGATGAAGGAATAACTCGCGATCGAGTTAAATTCAAAAAATGAATCGCTTCCTGTCCGGTTGACAGGAAAGGCATGTCACCACACATCTGATAAGAAATTTCATATTTCTGGTATTCGAACAGTAAGAATTTTGGGCTTACCATAGAAGTCGTGAAATGTAGAGAAGTTGGCTGCGTTGCACCCATATCCACGAAGGTACCCTATAAGGCCATATCAGCAAGCGTCATTTTGAATGCTTATAGGTCTCCATAATTTGAGTTTATCGATCCTTCTCAGACTTTTTGATGACGACATAAGAGACCTAGTTGGTCTAGATTAGAATGGGTGACATACGGACCATCGGCATCAGAGGACAACAAAGGAGGTGAGCCATGTTTCCGGAATGTTAACGTATGTGAGGACGGTGACAAACGCAGTAATGACAAAATTTTGCATGACTTGATGAGAGAATACTCCCTAGATACTTCTCCAGGTTGACAAGATCATTGAATCGGCGGAGGAGGACCGCGCATGCCAAGCATTAGGAACGTCAACAATACGTGTTGGTAACCGTTTCGAAACAGCGTTACTTTGGAAACATAACGGAGTCCAACTCCCTAATAATTTCCCCATGGGTCTTCGTCGATGTCAGTGTCTTGAGAAAAGAATGATGCGAGATCCGAATCTGATCATAAACCTCAAAAATCAAGTCGATGAGGACTTGGAAAAGAATAATATCCGGAAGTTATCTGAAGTAAAGCTAACATACAACTCAAATTTCTTCGTACATGGGATCTTCTAAAATTTGTTTTCACTAATCCAAATAATATAGTTTGGGATGTCGCCGTCAAAGTCAACGGAATCTATTTAAATTACCGATTATGCGAAATATTTTACCAGATTAATGTAAAAACAGAAGATCAATACTCTCAAACGTTTTTGTGGAACCCTAACCTAGAAGTCACACCGAAGGTTTACGCAATGAGGATTTTGACATTCAGATCCAAGTGTTCGCCAAGTAGCGATGCTACCTAAGGGTCCGCATACAAGAAATATGGCATTCGAAAATTGAGTAGAACAAACCGATCAACGACGAAACCTTTGGAAAGTGGCTGCTATGGGTGAAATACGGGTATCTTCCAGAAATAAAATAAATCGAAGTTCTGAGATGCTATTTTAAGTCTATCAGGTTTCGTGAACACGCCAAATAGCAGCTGCATACTCGTACCTTTATGGATGATAGCATAAATGTTTTTACGGCACCCGTCTATATCAAGGTGGCAAAAAACAATTTTATAGAGTGCAGAATCTTCGGAGGGAAATCTCGTGTGGCTCCGCTTAGATTAACATCGATTCCGAGACTCAAACTTTAATCAGCAAAGCTTGAAGGGCGATAAGCAAATAACATTAAAGACAGTCAAACAATAAAATTCAAATATATATCCTACTGGTCGGATTCAAAGACCGTTCTGTCCGGGGTTAAGTCAGATCATCAAAATTGTCATCAGTTCGTCGGTTTCAGTGTAAGTGAAATTTTGGAAACAACTTGGAAACAAAAGAGGTTATCAGGGTTAGAGAAATGTCTTTTCGATCCCTCAAGACCACCCCTTGTAAAATTTCAATACGACCAAAAGTTGAGGCAAAAAATACTACAATGTCCCGAAAAGGTAGTAAAAGCTTTTGATCGTTTGTCAAAAACATCAGAAATTTTGCCTCATCCTCCAATCTGCATGCTGCACACTTTGCGGCCAGTTGAACACTTCCAGTTGAACATCAGGAGAGTATGGTCGATGCGGAAAAATTGCAAATCCCAACTGCAACAGTTTTTGCACCGTTACTTGTGAGATATAGGGTCTAGCATTGTCATGCAAAAGGCTCGGACCGTGCCTATTGACCAACGCAGGCTGCTTTACAGCCAATTTGGCATGTATGTAATATGTCGATTTCCTCACAATATTTGACAGCGTTTATCGTTTCTCCTGGTTGAAGAAATGAAAAGGGGATTGGTCCTTTCGATGTCCACCAAACTGTCACCATTTGGGTGAAGATCGGACTTGAGGGTGTGTTTTGGTTTTTCATCTGCATCCAACCACTGCCCAGATCTCTTACGATTATCATACAGTATCCACTTTTCATCGCAGGTGACTGACTATTCAGTGCAAAAACAGTTCAGTTTGGTTTCTTAATGTATTCCAGGCGCAGTAGTTTTTGGGATTCGTTCAGTTCATAGGGTACCCACTTATAGTTTCTTTACCTTTTCTATGAAAGAAAGGTGTCAACTTATTGTCATTAGGGATACTTCCTTGCTTTGTGCAATCTCCCGAATCGATTTCGTTGGGCCCGCATCCACCGTTGCTCTTAAAACATCATCGTCAACTTACATTTCCGGCTTCAAACGTGGTTCATTTTCGAGGCTAAAATCTGCCGAACGGAACTTTCCAAACCAACGTCGTATAGTGCGTTCGTTTACCGCTACATACTCAAATCCGGCATTAATGTTTTTCGTTGCCAATGACGCAATAAGTCCCATTTTAAATTCGTAAAGGAAGAGGGTTCGAAGTTGATTTGCCGACAGCATGGTAAATAATTCCCAGAAAAAAAATAACAGTACTTGTAATGAACCCTAAAATTCTCACACGTCAAACACACGTACCACTTTATTTCATAAAAAAACAAAATTTAACGTTCTGGCACTGATGTTCACTCGAGAACTTCTTATTTCCAACTGAGCGAAAATCGGACATTTCATGTGCTGCAACCCAATATGAAATCTGTCATTTCATGTGGTAGAGCCCAATAAATCATACAATCCCTATGTTCGTTTATTTTGCCACAAAATGAGTTCATTTAGAACATGTATCTGACCTCAGCTCCAAAGCTTTAACAGCTGCACTAAAGCGACTCATAGGGCGAACGGGGTGACCAAATAAAATATATTGCGATAAAGCAACCAATTTTGTTGGCGCAAAGATCCAATTCAAGTTCATACCGCCTCGAGCGTCTCATTTTGAAGGCATTTCAGAGGCAGCAGTCAAAGCAGCAAAACGAAAACTTTTGGTAGAGCTCTTTTGATGTTTGAAGAACTCATCACAGCACTGGCTGAAATAGATGCCAATAACTGAAGTGGCGCACCGATAAATTCGTTTCCTGAACCGCAAATATTGACTGATAAAATTGCATATCTTAACAGGTGGCAAAGAATTATAGCCCTAAAGCAGCAGTTTTGGGAAAAGATGGTCAACTGAATACGTCCGAAGTCTCCAAGATAGATCCAAATGGTGTAGCACTAAGACGAATGTAGAAGAAGGCGCACTGGTTATTCTGAAGGATGAAAACCTATCTCCATACAAATGGTTTCTAGCGAGGGTGGAACGAGTTGTAAGAGGATATGACAACAACGTTCGGGTGGTAGATTTGAAGACTCCAAATGGGGTATTTCGACGTCTAATAACCAAGATAGCTCCGCTTGATCTGGATTGATAGCACAGCTCATCAATGAGACCTGAAGATTGCTGCCTTTCAGTTTATTCGCATTTCAAATTAAACGTTAATGCATCTATCAAATTTCTCCCAAAACAAACTCACCACACCCAATTTTTTTCCTTTCCTCATTAACACAGTTTGTGTATTGAATCACCACATTGTCGATTTCAAAGGTGAATCGTTCGTTCGTTATAGTTTAAAATAAAATAAAGAATAATTTATAACGTTTAAGAAAGTGGATGTGGCTTCTCTTTTAATTTAAAGAGTTCATTTGGAATTTGTACAGTTATAAAATTAGTTATATGTATATTTGTGTAAGAGAAATAAATTGTAATACAATACAATACATATTAAAATGATTCGATACAAGCAATTCAGTATTAAGAAGCTCATTTGAAAATGCTTCATTACTAAACAATATGGTTTCATAGGTTATCTGTCTTTTTTAATATCTCATACAAGTATAACTCATTTTAATTTCAATTGCAAAGGACTCATGGTCAGTTATTTTAAACTCCATTTCTTCTTTAGCATTAACATCCACATAGTCGATTAATGTCGCCAAAATGTCTGTTATTCTTATAAGTTCAACCGCAATTTGTTGAAATGAGTTTTCTGTTGCTGTTTATTCTGCTTTCCGTTTGTGATACTTCTAAGCCAATCAATGTTAATATTACCCATTACTATTCCACCCTTGAATAAGCTGGATAACTCTTCTATTTTAAACTTGAAGAACAAACGTAGTCTGAGATCTGTAAATCGCAACCAGAACCGAATTTTTTAGTTTAGGGTTACCTTAATCGGCAACCTGCTATATTTATTAAGATGATTTGATTTTTGATGTACGAGGGTTGCCTGAAAAGTTTCCGACCGGACAATGATACAAGACATTTTTTCTCAAATATTTTTTTAAAAAGAAGTCGCTTGGGGCTAGATCTGGTGAATAAGGCAAGCAGTTCAAACCATAATTCATGGATTTTCGCTATGGCAACCGCTGAGGTGTGAGACGGCGCGTTGTCTTGGTGAAACAGGATTTTCTTTTTCTGCAAATGTGGCCATTTTTCCACAATTTCTGCCTTCAGCTTGGCAAGTATGCGTATGCGTAGTATGCTCCTGTAATGGTTTTTCCTTTTTGAAGATAATCGATTAAGATAACTCCTTTACTATCCCAAACAGCAGTCGCCATCACTTTCCCAGCCGAAAAAACAGTTTTTGCTTTCTTTGCTTTGTTTCGGGCGTATGTATAATGGTGTATCCAAGTTTCATCTACCATCGGCACCAATTTTTTTTTGATTATTTCAATTTCTTAAATGCTAGTTGGTACAATTATTGTAAATATAATTCACAATAAAGATACTTGTATATTGGGTCTATAACTTAATTCGTTAGCGGTTTGCTAAGAGATGGCGTAACTTGTATTATTCCATTGAAACATGCGTTGGAAAGCTACTGTCATTGTACGTCATTTCAGTATATGTCATTCATTTGAAGCGTAAACAACAATAATTTTTTTCACTCAAATATGTCGAACTTTGTGCCTGAAAAACTGTTTTTGCGGGGAGTTCTTCTTCATGAAGAAAACTGCTGCCGACAGTCATCGTATTTTGGTGGAAGTTTATGGTGAACATGCGCTAGCTGAGCGAACGTGCCAAAAGTGGTTTGCACGATGCAAAAGTGGTGATTTTGGCTTGGAAGACGTTGAGCGTCCTGGGCAGCCAAAAAAGTTTGAATATGAAGAACTGGAAGCATTACTCTATGAAGATTGTTGCCAAACATAAGAAGAGCTCGCAGAATCTTTGGGTGTCACTCAAGCAGCCATTTCAAAACGTTTAAAAGCAGCTGGATATATTCAAAAGTAAGGAAATTGGGTTCCACATGAACTCAAGCCGAGAAACGTCGAAAGGCGGTTTTGCATGTCCGAAATGCTGCTGGAGCGCCACAAAAGGAAGTCATTTTTGCATCGGATTGTTACTGGTGATGAAAAATGGATCCATTACGACAACCCCAAGCGCAAAAATTCATATGTGAAACCCGGCCAACCAGCCAAATCAACGGCAAAGCCGAATATCCATGGCGCGAAGGTAATGCTCTGTATTTGGTGTGATCAGATGGGTGTGCTGTATTATGAGCTGCTAAAACTGGGTGAAACCATCAATGGACAACGCTATCGAACACAATTAATCCATTTGAAGAGAGCAGAGGCCGAAAAACGCCCGGAATATGCGACCAGACACGAGGTAATAATTTTCCATCATGACAACGCTCGGCCCCACGTTGCTATTCCGGTTAAAAACTATTTGGAAAACAGTGGATGGGAAGTCTTACCCCACCCGCCTTATAGCCCAGACCTTGCCCCTTCTGACTACCATTTGTTCCGGTTCACATCAGAGGAGAATATCAAAAATTGGCTTGATTCATTCTTGGCTGCCAAGCCGGCGCAGTTCTTTTGGGATGGGATGCACAAATTGCCAGAAAGATGGGTAAAAGTCATAGCTTCAGATCGGCAATACTTTGAATAATACTATTGTACATGTTTTTCTTAAATAAACGTTCAAATTTTGAAAAAAAACCGGACGAGTATATTTATATACCATAAAATACAATAGAATAAAATAATTTTATTGCGATTTTTTAAGAAAGAGAATAGTGATCATTCTGTAGCACATAAGTGACTAGAGGCGAATGATCCTTCAATTCAATATAATTTTTTAGATTTCATGTGGGGTAAATTCAAGAATAAGATAAATAAAACAAGAATAATAACGAAAAACAGGTAATATTACTTTATAAACATTTTAGATATACTACATAGTTAACAAATTAAACGGCTGTATTTATAAATCTGTTGCCATACTAAAAAGAAATTTTTTTACTTCGCTAAAAAATAAAGTGGGTTCTACAATAAATCTAACTTCGATTGATAATTTATTAAAAAGCCTTGGTGCTGTCGCAATGTAAAATGTCACGCAATGAGTTTTAATGGAAATTGGAATGTTAACGATTGCCATATGATTTACTCTTAGTCTGTATATATTCGAGCTTCTTAGTGTAGCACTGTAGCCGCTTCGCATGAAAAAAACTTTAAGAACCTTAAAGATGTATAGATGCTTTATTGGAATTATGCGTAGGCTAGAAAACAATGGCCAAGTATGGGCTAGATAATTTTTAATGCAAATGATTCTTATTATGTGTTTGTGGCAGTATTTAGAATTTCGATGGTGCTGTTGTAAGTTCCACCCCAACTCGGAATACCGTATTGAAGTTTAGAGTGTACAAGTCCATAATAAAACATTAGTAGAATTTTTCTTGAACAATGTTCTCTTATGAGATGCATCTTATGAGTGACAGATAGCTTGTAATTTTTTAGTTCTTCGACATGTGTCTTCCAAGACAGGTTGTTGTCTATTAGGACACCAAGACACTTATAACTCTTAACACCTTCTATCTGAAAACAATTTGAACAGCACACTAAATCTTTGTGGAAGTTGATATTGCCACACGTATGAACAGATAAGGACATTTTTTTACAAGAGCTAGAGTGGAAGATAACATCACAATTAAGTGGGCAAGGACCTCTTAAGGTACATATCATAAGTTTTGTTTTATTGCTTATGAGTAGCTTATGTTTCGCGAACCATTGTCGCAGGATACTTAAATCCCTATGTAGTTTAACAACTGAGTCAAAAACGCTTTTATTATCATATGTCAACGCCATATCATCAGCAAAGGCAGTGATACGACTACAGAAGTTTTGGTAAAACATTGAATTGACATATATTAAAAATAAGATTGGTCCCAAAACTGAACCTTGCGGTACACCAATTGTGGTTTTTATGTGACTACTAAAGATTCCTTCTATTTTTACTCATTGAGTTCTCTCTGATAGGTACGTTGAGAACTATTTATGAATCGCACCTTTTAGTCCAGCCCTATACAATTTATCTAAAAATATATCGTGATTGACCATATGAAATGAAGAGTACTAGAGTAGTGTTATACTTCACTACACTACACAACTTTAGAATAGCATCTTCAGTAGATCTCCCTTCGCGAAAACCAAATTGTTCGTTTCTAAAAAAACATGTTTTCATTTAAAAATGATACTATGCGTATTTTTATTAGTTTTTCAAAAAGTTTACAAAACGTTGGGAGTATAGAAATGGGCTTATATTCGATTTCCTTTTTTGAATAGAGGCATGACTTCAGCACATTTTAAAGACGCAGGGAAAGTACCACAATAAACACTTAAGTTGAGCAAATGACTTAAGACATCAACAAAGAAATACGTTTTAAAAGATAGTTAGTTATGCCATCAGATGTGCAAGAATTTTTGTTATCAAGAGACATTATACATTTGTGAATGTCTATCGGTGTGATAGGTTGAAAAACAAAACTGTTATTTTGAGAAGTATCTTCGACTATATCTGAATACATATTACAATTGCAAGTGTATTGCGGCGGATATGGGTTCGATTCTGTTGCGATAGTAGCAGAAAATTTATTAAATTGATTGGCAATATCTACTGGGTCTGATAATTCTATACCATCCGCATGGATTTTAAGAATTTTTTCGTGTCTTTACATCTTTAAGTAGGTTACTTGATGGTTCTATGAAAACGTTTTTATTTAAGTTATTTTCATGCAGATGGTATATATGTTACATAAAATAGTAAAATGTTCGTTAAAAATACGGCAACTAATTTTTAAAATATCAGCGCTCATCAGACTTATTTTTTCCACTTTACAATCGCTTTCGTATTCTTTTTTAATATATACATACTATGACACCACCAGCTATTGCAATTGGGATAGGGTTCATAACCGGGAATACTGGATATTGGATATTTCATAGTAGTACAACCAGATTTCAGTAAGTATAATAAAAACTGCATTAAAATTATATGCGTTTAAATTAGCTAAAAATAAATTTAAATTTTTTCATACACTACGAATATTTTGATGGATGATTAGTTTATTGCGTTCGGTGAGCTAATTTGGTTTCAATTGATTTTATGCTGTTATTATAATTGTTTGAGGTCCTCGAAGCACCTCACTTTAAAAACAATATCTCCCTCATCCTTGCGCCAGAATATTATGCTGTTCCTCATCCATATATATTAAAATTTCTTCTCTATTTTAATTTGTTTTGTTGCATTAAATAATGCTCTCATGTGGGAAGTTAAGCTTTCGTTGATGTACGAGTAGATCCGTGAACCATCATGATTTTCGCCTAGCAGCTTCGTTGTTAGTTTTTGTTTCTTCTTTCCCTTAAGTTTGATGATATTCTACTTCGTTACGTGGCGAGTTAGTTTAAGAGACAGAACATTAGTGGGAGTAGCATCATTTTTCTTTGTTTTTATCTTTTTTACATAGAGAGAGTTAATATCTCGCTCATCAAGGTCGTAGCCGACACCATCACGAACAATGTTTAACGCTGCTTGCAATGCAGTTGAATTGTCAACATTTAGCACGTTAAAAATCTCAATCGAATTATTGAGTTTTGATTGTTCTAAAACATTAATTTGATTTTGTAATAAACTCACTGTTGTTTTAAGTTCTGTATTTTCATTTTGTAGAACGGAGATTTTTAAGAAGCATTCTTGATTAACTTTTTTTAGTTCTTGTATTTCATTGTAAACCATTTCAATTGTTATGTTTTTATTTGTTTGTTTTTCATTTTCTTCTTGATTCGCGTGAGAAACCGGAAGAGGGCTACCATCGGCACAGAACGAGTGTCTTCGCGATGTAGTCCACTGAGAGCACCTCCAGATTTTGCGGTTTTTTTTTTATACACCCTGAATGACTCGAACTGCAACCAACTTCAGACTGCTATAATTTCCAAACCGTTCATGACAGCGAGCTCAAATTTTGACACATGCCAAATAATTTTATTATTAACACGTTTTTTAAATGATTTGCGTCTCAGTTGTGTTGAAAAATTTTTATCCGCGATGGAATCCAAACGTGATAGTGTAATTGCTTTATATTTAGCTGGAAAACCACAGAGAGAGCCCTCCAGCACCACAACGTGAAAAAATCATTTGTGTCTCGAACCATAGCTCGTTACCGTGATACTGGCAGCGTTGCAAAACGCCATGAAGGTGGTCATAAAAAAACAGCAACATCGGCATGGTTCGGAAAGTGAAGGCTCGAATTGAACGAAATTCGCGTCGAAGTGGAAGAAAAATGGCTCGCGAGCTCAACATATCGATGGAACGGATGCAACACATACTGAAAAATGAGCTTGGGCTCATGTCATTAAAGTTCCAAAAAGCACACGATCTTGCACCGCAACAGAAAAAAGTTAGAGTCGAAAGAGCGAAGGAGTTGCTACGCTTGCACGAAAGTGGTGAGTTGCCGAATTTGGTTTTTTCCGATGAGTCGCCATTTGTTATCGAGCAATATGTCAACAAACAAAATGACCGAGTTTGCTTGCCAGAGAGGTCCTTCGAAAATTTACACCTTCGGACGGCCACCAGAAACAGGCAGCACCGATGGTGATGGTTTGGGCCGCCATAACCGCCGATGGTCGTTCTCCGCTCGTATTTTTGGACTGTGGCGTCAAAATTAATGCGATCGTATACCGTGAAACTGTATTAGAGGCAGTACTGAAGCCTTGGGCAAACAATCATTTCGGTCGGAGACCGTGGACATTTCAACAAGGCTCGGCACCGTCTCACAAAGCGCGCGTCAACCAAGATTGGTTAAAAAACAATGTTCCACACTTCATTTCTTCGACACAATGGATTGCAAATTCTCCGGATACAAATCCGTTGGATTTCTCTGTCTGGGGTATTTTGAAGGTGAAGGTTGGCATTTTTGTTTTTTAAAAAAGAACTTAACACTCAAGTGGGTATGAATACACTTATAATGCCTCAGCATGTGTTAAGTTTTTTGGAAAATGGGATAGAGAGAGAAAGAAAGATGTTTGAGCTCAGTGGTTATTTCGCTCCATGGGTGGCATCCAACATTTAATGGGGAGACTAAATTCTTAGCGGAAGTTGGCTCGATGTTGATTTCTAGTCAACTACTCATCTTACGTGATTCGGTAACTGAAAAAATGGATGATATGTCTTACGGGCGAGGCTGGGATTCGAACACCGAACCTTCCGATTTGGAAGCTAGTCCACTACCACTCGAGCCACGGCACTAAAAAATACCAAAGTTTGGACCACCTCAAACAAGCACTTCGCCGGGAATTTGCCAAAATACCGCAGAGCCACTTGCGTGCAGCGTGCAATGCTTTCTTCGGCCGTCTCAAGGCCATTATTCGCGCTAAAGGTGGACATATTGAAAACTACTGATACAATTTGAAAATTGATGTATTTTTCAACATATTTTGCTTTGGCACAATAAAATTTATCAAAAAATAAGAAAATTATAGCATTTTAAAAAGTTGGAGTTCGAGTCATTCACCCTGTATACTCGAGATCGTGGATCAGCACATTCACACACCTCGCATGAAAAAGTTTTTTGCAATCGTTGCATTCGATTTTTAAGTCACTGCGTTCGACTTTTTTTTGCACAGAGACAAATCATTTTTGATTTAGTTTTATACTTCAAAGTGAAGAATTAAGTTTAACCCTATAATGGTAAGCAGCGCCTGTGAAGCGAAACAATTTTTTTTTTTGCGATATTTCCCAATCGGTTACTCGTATTAAAATATGCGCTCGTGCCAACTCAGTTGAGTGTTGTATGTGCTTCTGCGCAAACGTGCTTTGTTTTTCTCCATTGCATTGCCGATATATACACATATGTGTTGCCTGTAAGGCGAAGTTTACCAATAGGGGTAATTTTCTTGAACATATTTGTTTGTGCATGTTTTTGCTTTTTTGCTAAAAAATAGTGTTTGCATAAACGTTTTATGGTTTTTTGAGATGACTATTTCTGAAGCGCTTCTGGAAAAATGGCTGGAGGAGATATCACTAGATGGAAGTGAACTTGAAGACGATTTGGGATTAGACTTCGATTCAGATGATAGTGAGGCTGACCCCACTTACGTCACTGATTTAGACGATGACATGCAGAATATTGATGTATCTAATCAAGATGATGTCAATGAACAATCCACACCTACTTATGTTCAGGAAGCTGTAGGAACGTCGAAACGAGCTTGTGAGAATTTGGTAATTACACCACCGGCATCGGTTATGAGGGGTAAGAATAAATTTATTTGGTCTTCCGAATCGTCTTCGTCAAAAAAAGTATCGAGAAGAACTCCTTCGAGAAACATAACCCATATTATGCCAGGGTCAAAAGAAGGAGCCAAAGGCATTGCAGATCTTTGAAGTGTTTTGAACTGTTTTTGTTAGCAGATACTAAGTATAAAATTCAGAATACAACTACATCACAGATCACAATAGAAGAACTTCGTGCTCTCCTTGGCATATTTATCTTGAGCGGTGCATTAAAAAATAATCACTTGTCAACTGATGAACTGTTTGATCCTAGTATTTGTGGCTCCCAAAATATAGCTGCAATGAGCTGTAAACGTTTTGAATTCCTTGTCAGGTGTCTGCATTTCGATGATCGCAATACTCGAAACGACAGGAAAAAGTCTTATAAATTTGCGCCTATCCGATATATTTGGGAAATTTTTATCAAACAATGCAGAGATCTTTATAAATCAGGCTCGTACGTAACAATAGAAGAACAACTTTTGGCGTTCAGGGGACGTTGTCCATTCCGTATGTATATTCCCAATAAACCGGCCAAATACGGAATAAAGATGGTTTTAGTATGCGATGTAAGATTGAAATATATGATTGATGCTTCACCCTATTTAGGAAAAAACGCCGATTCAACTGTAAAGGAACCATTGGGTTCTTATTATTGTAAGCTCCTTACAAAGACTATACATGGAACAAATCGTAATTTAACTTGCGATAACTGGTTTACTTCGATACCGCTAGCTGAGCAATTGCTTCAATCACCGTACAACCTCACTCTTATTGGAACAATTCGCAATAATAAGCCAGAAATTCCAGAAGAGTTCAAGCATAATTCATCACGACCTGTTGGGACATCTCTTTTTGGATTCAACGATAAGCTCACTCTTGTTAGCTACAAGGCAAAGCCTCAAAAGACTGTTCTTTTGCTATCGACGATGCACGACCAGGCTTCCGTTGACCCCGTTTCCGGTAAGCCAATAATAGTTCAATCATATAATGAAACAAAAGGTGCTGTAGATACTTTCGACCAGATGTGTGGTCACTCAAGCTGTAACCGGAAAACCAAGCGTTGGCCACTTTGCTCATTCTATGGAATGTTAAATATGGCTCTGCTAAACAGCTACGTAATTTACGTATCGAATTGTGAAGTTTTAAAAGTAAAGCCAATGTCAAGAAGAGAATTCATCAAAAAATTGAGCAAGGACCTTTGTAGCGACTGGTGCTCCATCCGTTTGCACGAAAGGCCTCGTATACTGAGACTGACGATGATACAGACGGTATATAAAAGGGCAAAAGATCAATATGCGATTTCTGTCCTCCGAAATTGAGGCGTATGAGCATTTATTTCTGCGCAAAATGTAAGAAAACTTACTGTTTAGAACATAGATCACCCACCTGTTGGCAATGTGACGTAAAAAAGTAGGTGGAAAATCCACAAAATTTACTTTGCTCTGCACAAGTTTTTTCAAGTTATACCGGCTGTAAGAAACCGACTTTTTTTTTATTTCCAACTGATTTTTATTTATTTTTTTGTAAAAGATCTCTTCATACCATAGATTAAAATATTCTATAATATTTTTAACATATTTAATATCGAATTTTTTTTTACCAATTCTTGTAACCAACTATGTAATAAATTTATTTTTCTTTCAGTTTTAATATTTTTTTGTTTTTTAACGGTGAAATGTGCGTTTTTTTTATAAAAGTCGCCTCATAGGCGACTTAAGCTATTCTCGATACATGTGTACCCCACAACAATCGCATTGAGAACTCGGATTTATTGTACCTAAACTGCGCCAACAGAGCGTTGGAAATGTTCTTTCGAACACGTTTTTGGTCTAACGTAAGCAAACGCGATACGTTGATTTGGTGGAAAGGTTTTTGTGCTAAAAAAAAAAGCAAGGTTTCAGCACCTATAACTTCAGCAGCCACAGAACGTCATTTAGTATTTCGATACATAACAAGAAACGAAATCGATTTACTATGTATTGAAAGAGCCGGAAAATTAATATGTACCATATATCGCATGTTGAAATATCACACGAGTGTTTTCTGAAAAGTTTCCGTCTGAAAAAGCAACGTAAATATAGCGGCACTCGTCAATAAAAGCTAGTGAATGCTAGTTGTGCATCTTTTGACAGTTACTTACCCAAGTTTTAGTCATTTTGGACGCGCAGTTTTTAGTTGACAGTCGTTTGAGTGAGTCGATGTGAGTGTTTTCTTGTGAAAATGGAAAAAGTTTAGTATCGAGCTGTTATTAAATTCTTGATTTTGAAAGGCAATACGCCTACGCAAATCGAAAATGAGTTGGACTCTGTGTATGGGGACTCTTCACCATCATTCACCACAGTAAAATTTTGGGCAGCTGAATTTAAACGTGGCCGTAAGAGCTTGGGAAATGATGAACGTTCGGGACTTCCAGAAACTGCAACCACTGACGATAACATTGCTAAAGTTCGCCAAATGGTGTTAGACGACCGCCGAATTAAAGTGAAAGAGATAGTAGAGGTTATCTCTTTATTTAGACATGAGAAAGCTGTCCTCGCGTTGTGTGCCGCGTTTGCTTACGTTAGACCAAACAAGTGTTCGAATGAACATTTCCAACGCTCTGTTGGCGCAGTTTAGGTGCAATAAATCCGAGTTTTGGCGCCGATTAATTACTGTAGATGGAACTTGGATACACCATTATACGCCCGAAACAAAAATTCAGTCAAAACAGCGGACTGCAAAGGGCAAGCCGGCGCCAAAAAAAGCAAAAACTGTTTTTTCGGCTGGGAAAGTGATGGCGACTGTTTTTTTTGGATAGTAAAGGAGTTATCTTAATCGCTTACCTACAAAAAGGAAAAACCATTACAGGAGTATACTACGCATCATTACTTGCCAAGCTGAAGGCAGAAACTGCGGAAAAACGGCCACATTTGCAGGAAAAGACCTCAGCGGTTGCCATGGCGAAAATCCATGAATTACGGTTTGAACTGCTTGACCATCCGCCTTATTCACCAGATCTAGCCCCAAGCGACATCTTTTTGTTCCCTCATCTAAAAGCTGCGCTCGGAGGACAGAGATTTTCGTCAAATGTGGAGGCAATCACCTTCGTGAACATTTATTTTGCAGAGAAAAACGATAAGCACTATTTGGACGGGTTAGAGAGATGGGAGCATCGCTAGAAGAAGTGACTGTACACAATGAGACTATGTAGAAAAATAAAAAAAATACATTTGAGAAAAAATGTCTTGTATCATTCTTCGGTCGGAAACTTTTCAGACAACCCTCATACAGTGCTGTTCAAAACATAAGCAACAAAAATTACCTTAACGGTTAAATGCGTAAATTTTCTTCGGTAATATGTAGGGATTTTTGGAAAAATTTAATAATGTGCATCGAAAAAACATTAAATCTCCTCATAATGGTATACTTACAAAAACAAAAACAATTCAAATATAAAAAAAAAATTAACAAAACAAAAAGAAGTACTCAAATAGGCTGTACGAAACAGAAGCAACAAAACATAAAAGCAAGAAAAAGTTAACGGTATTCTAGTTCCGTACACTTTTTTCTTAGACAAAGCAAAGCCTATTGTATGATCAATCAATTGAGATGATAACTAAACGGTGAGAAGATTGTTTTAGTGGAAAACTATGGCGAGAAATTAATACGGCGAAGAGTTTCAAAACCGGGTTATTTTCGACATTTTAAATGGAATGTCACAAAGTTGAATTGCGAAAAAATACAAAATTAACCGGTCTATTGTCTGCCGGCTTTAAAAAAAATTTTGACAAACGGGACACACTAAAGTTGTGCATTTATGTGGTCGAGCACGAAAAACAACAATTAAAACCGATAAACGGATTAGTAGCTTGACTAAGAAGGAACCGTTTATCACTTCAAGACAAATTGTAAATAACCTGAATTTAAATATTCATCCAAGCACAGTCAGGAAACGTTCTTTGGAAAAAATTTTAAAAAGTTATAGGCCAGTAAAAAAACTAATGTCAAAAAACAATTCACTTCCGTCGAAGGTATTTTTAAAAAGCCTAAGTTTTGAGCGAATATTTAATTAATTATTGGATTTCTCGATTATTATTTTGGATTTAGCAAAATAATATGGAAGTTGGTCTATCGAGGAATGGAAAACTGGCCTTTTCAGTGACGAATCAAAATTCAATTTGGTATGCTCAGATGATATGGCTACAGTTAGGCGTACCAAAGGACAGCGTCTAAATGCCCGTTACTGGAAACAAACACGGCGAGGGAGGGGTAATACTTCGGAAATGCTTTTTTATGAAATTGAAGGCACTATGGACCGCTTTGATTACAAAGATATTTTGGAGATGCATATGATGCCTTACGCAGAGTGGAATATGCCGCTTCGATGGGTGTTTCAGCACGACAACGACCCGAAGCACACATCGAAGCCCATAAAGGACTAATTAAACGACAATGAGGTTCAAGTTCATGATTGGCCCGCACAATCATCGGACTTAAACCCCATTGAGAACCTTTACGGGATTCTTAAGCGAAGCGTTAGGCGCAAAAAATTCAGGAATAAAAGAGAGTTGTTCCGAACACTGAAGAGTGAATGGGAACAAATTCCTGAAACAATACTAGCTAATTTAATATGTTCAATGCCCCGAAGACGTGCAGAAGTAATTACAAGTAGAGGCTCATACACAAAATTTTGATTTTGTTGCTTTTGTTTCGCACAACCTATTTGAGTACGTCTTTTTGTTTTGTTAATTTTTTTTTTATATTTGAATTGGTTTTGTTTTTGTCAGTATACCATTATGAAGGAGATTTAATGTTCTTTCGATGCACATTATTAAATTATTCCAAAAACCCCTGCAGAAGACAATTTACGCATTTAACCGTTAAGGTAATTTTTGTTGCTTATGTTTCGAACAGCACTGTCGGTAATTTTCTACAAGTTAATTCCTCTCGAAAGCGTTTAACACGTTGACTGCCACCATACAAGGAAAAACTATTACCAAAATTTCGAACTGTAAATATCGTTTCAAACTGATCATTACCCGTGTGTTAAGTGTTCTGCTGTTGTCTTTTCTCGTTTGGGACGTTTTTTGAGTATTTTTAGGCTCTGGATACCGGTGGCTCATATGGCACTCTGTTAATATTGGAATTAATATACCACCTTAATCAAAAAGTTCCCGGGGAACACCACCATGTGGCGCTCCCATTATTCCGATTTGAGTTCTGCTTTTTTTGTTAAGTTGGTAAATGTTGTTGACATTCCCTCTAAATTTTAGCGTCATAACTTGACATTTGCAAAAGTTACGTAGCCAAGAGTACATCTATCTCTGTGTGTGTTGACGATTTTTTACAATTTTAGAAATGGATTTAAATTTGCAACAACGAACTTGTATTAAATTTTGAGTAAAAAATGGATTTAATGGTGCGCGAATGTTGGAAATGTTGGAAAAGTGTTTCGGCAACGATTCTCTAAAGAAAACGGTCGTTTACCAGTGGCACGAGCGGTTCAAAAGAGTCAGTTGAAGATGATGACCATCGACAATTGAAGATGATGACCATCGACATCGAAAACCGAGGAAAACATTGATGAAGTAAAAGAAATGTTGGTCAATAACCGTAAATTAACCATCAGAGAGGTAGCGGAGGACTTGAACATTGCCTATGGATCCGTCCAAGACATTTTGGTTAATAATTCGAGTTTCCGTCGTGTAGCAGCAAGGTTGGTGCCAAAAGACCTCAATTTCATGCAAAAAAGAGACCATGTTGACGTCGCAAAAAAGATAATTTGCGAGGCTGAATCCGATCCCACATTCATCAAAAGGATCATTACTGGAGACGAGACGTGGGTTTATGAGCACGACACGCAATCCAGACATCAGGCAAGTGAATGGCGTTCACCAAATGAGCCGAGACCAAAAAACCACGTCGTTTTCAGTCAAAAAAGAAGGCAATGCTCACGGTCTTCATGGATTACAACGGTGTAGTGCATCATGGATTTTTGCCAGAAGGACAGACAGAAAACAAAGAGTATTATTTGGGCGTTTGCGTGAAGCAATTCGCCGAAAGAGACGAAAAATGCAACAAATACGAGTACCATCCAACAGGAACCGAATTCACCTGATTTGGCTCCCTGTGACTTCTTTCTATTCAATCGAGTAAAAAAAAGCTACTACGGGGAACGCGTTTCCGCAGCCGAGAGGAAGTAATGGAAAAATCGCAGGAAGCACTGACGGACATACCGAAAACCGAATATAAAAAATGTTTCGAGGATTGGATCAAGCGCTGGCATAAGTGTGTTGCAGTCATTGGGGATTACTTTAAAGGGGACAATATGCATAGATTTAGATGAATAAACTCTTATTTAAAATTTTCTGAATGCATTCCGTGATCTTTTTGATCATGGTAGTATTTCTCCGTTATTTCGATTCAGGTTTTTCTTTAGTTTTTAGGTTATTCATATAAAAGTGTGACTCTAAATAATATTTTCAATGGCCAACAACGAAACAATTCCAACCAGCTTATTTTACGGGCAAACAAAGATGAAGTTTCTGATGGTGATGATAATTTTGATTTTGAAGGTTCCGATTCCAGTGACTACGTACCAACTGGTTCTGAAATTAGTGACTCGGGCGCTTTAGAGGATAATGACGAATCGCCAAAGGATGAAGACGCTGCTGGTGTCGATATTCCATCACACGTATGGACAGCGGCTAGCGGAATGTCACTCAAGACGTTTACGTTTACTGATCTTCCATCAACTTATTATGTTCCAAACTAATTTAAACGCAAATCAATTCTTGGCAAAATCTACAGTTACTCGAAAACCGCGAATAAAGAAATGGGGCGATACAAATGTACCAGAGATGAAAAAATTCCTGGACATTGTGATTTACATGGGAATAATGAAGTATCCAGCAATTTCGTTATACTGGAATACAAACCCATTTTATCAAAATAATTTTGTCCTCTATATAATGTCACGTAATCGGTTTCAATTGATGCTCAAATTTATTCACTTCGCTGACAATACAAGAAAGTAATCGCTTGGGTAGAGTAAGCCATTTACTTGAAATTCCCGAAAACAATTTCGTACGTGCTCAAATTCCACGTGAGATCCTGGCAGTTGATGAGAGTATGGTTTCTTGGCGAGGGAGGCTCCAGTTCTGCTAGTATAGCCCTGGGAAATCTCACAAATATGGCGTAAAAGTGTACAAGGTTTGTGACACAAGTATCTATAGATATATAAGCTCAGGTTATATGAGAAACTATCCTGAGACATCATCCGTTTCGCTAAATATAACTACATCTTTGGTGTCTGATAACATTACCAAACTTAAAGATGATTTTTCGTCCGGCCCTGATGGCCTTCCGGCTGTTGTAATAAAAGAGTGTATTAACCATCTCGGTCCTCCCCTTGCTGCCCTATTTAACTTGTCTGTCTCAACAGGTACTTTCCCTTTCCTATGGAAGGAATCTTACATCATCCCTATTCATAAAAAAGGAAGTAAGGCCGAAGTCGGTAATTATAGGCCCATAGCAAAACTCTCTTGCATACCCAAACTGTTTGAAAGCATAGTCTATCAACAACTGCTTCCGTACTGTAGGCCAACTATCTGTACAAATCAGCACGGTTTCATGAAAGGTAAATCAACGACCACTAACCTAACAGAGTTTGTCTCTAGGACGCTTCATGCTTTAGAAGACGGTGATGAAGTCGATTCAATTTCCACTGATTTCAGCAAGGCATTCGATAAAATTTTTCACCAACTTATCATTTTTAAATTAAAAAAACTTGGCTTTTCCCCTCATTTTGTGGCATGGACCAAATCCTATTTAGAAGACCGAGAATACAGGGTCATCTTCAGATCTTCAATATCCGACCCAATTAAAGCAACATCTGGTGTCCCTCAGGGTAGTCACCTTGGGCCAATCATCTTTATCCTGACGATTAACGACATAAATCTCATTTTAACGAATTGTAATCTTTCTATTTTCGCTGATGACATGAGAATTTCCAAAGTCATTTCATTGCTTTCTGACTCCCATTGCCTGCAAGTTGACTTAAATAAATTTTCGGTATGGTGCAAGCAAAACTTTTTGGAGCTTAATGTCAGCAAATGCCAAGAGTTAACCTATTCCCGCAAACGTTTACCTCCCCCTCCAAGAAACTACTTCATCTGCGATGAGCCTATTCCTTCCACTACACAAGTACGGGATCTAGGAATAATTTGTGACAGAGAATTGAATATCGACTCACATACATTACTTTTGTAAGGCCTCTTCTCGAATATTGCAGCCAAGTTTGGTCACCCTATAAACTAACCCACATTCAAAGAATAGAAGCAGTCCAACGCAGGTTTATCCGTTTCGCACTTCGTGGTCTACCCTGGGCCGACCCATATGGATTACCCCCCTATGAAAATAGGCTGGAACTAATTAGCATGCATACCCTAAAAAAACGTCGTGAAGTCGCTGATGTACTTTTTATCCACCAGTTACTGACTGGAAACATCGAGTGCTCGAGAATAACGCAAAATATTGCATTCACTCCCAATCCCCGTAATCTAAGATCTGTCCCACTCTTCCTGATCCGAACTCACCGTACCAACTACGGTCACTTTGAACCAATATCTAGAATGTTGCGTATAACGAACAACTACGCCGAAGTCTTTGACCTAAATAGCAGCAAACACGAAATGAAAAAAGCACTGCTCAATATGCCACTCCCTTAACATCTACCTCGTCCACCGTTTCTCCTCGCCTCATATTAGGTTAAGAATATCTTTGTTAGTTTTAAGTCTAGGTTTAAGTTTTTTGCTTGTTAATAAGCTAAATAAAGTTGTCCGGAGTAGACCCGGGCTAATAATAATAATAATAATAAAATGTGATAATATCAATCAGAGAGGAAGGCCAACTGAAGGCACTTCACACAGCACCCAAATTGTATTAGACCTTGTTGATCGGTATTTGGACAAAGGCAGGACAATGACCACAGATAACTTTTATATGTCTGTATCATTGGCCAAAAATCTCATTGATCATCAAACACACCTAGTTGGAACTCTGAGGAAAATTAGAGATGGAAATTCAAAGGACGTGACGTGAAAAAACCAAATTATTGAAGGTGAAAACTCGGGAATAGTCATTGCGAAGCCGAATGACAATCGTGACGTGCTTATGCTTAGCAGGAACCACAACTTAGAGGAGAAGAGAAATCGCAGCAACGAAGAAATACAAACATTGAAAATGATAACGGAATATATTAAAGGTAAACAAGGAAAAGATATTTCAGATCAAATGGCGTTCTATTTAACGCCATTATGAAAAACTATAAAATCGTACAACAAAATCGCATTTGAATTTCTACAAAGTACATCCGTTGTAAATGCATTAAGTAGTGATCTACAAACAGTTTCATAAAAATGCACAAATTCTTGAATTCAGGCAATCAATCTGCGAATCTCTTTGTGAACTGGAAGTACATCCGTCAACTTCTTCCAGTAGGATAGTCAAACATGTCATAAAAGAGTTCTACACACGAGACAAAACTAATCGAAAAACTTGAAAACGTTGTTCCGGTTGCTACAACGAAATTCAGCAGAACGAAAACAGAGCTGCAGCTCAAAAAAAAACTAATGGGGTATCCACACATTGTGACCATTGTGATGGTAAACCTGCACTATGCGTGGATTGTTTTTTTTAATTTTTCCAACAAGCTTTGAATTATTTTATTTTATGTTATGTTTCAAACAAAGTCAAATATAAAAAAAAAAAAACAATTTAAAATTAATACCATAAATAAAGGAAAAAAAACTAAAATTTCTTCTTTTTTTAATCCTTTGAAAAGAATAAAACTTTACCCAGGTGCCACTGAAGGAAAAATTTACTTTCATCAACAGACGGAAAAACTATCGTTTAAACAAGTAAACAAGTCATGTGTACCAGCGGTGGTACACGCGGCCTCATGCTAAAAAAAAATGTGTACCACCGGTGGCTCACGTGGTAGCCAAGGTGTTAAAAGTGTTACCTTTTCCGTTTCTAATGAATTAGCCGCTGAATTTAGCAGTTCTTTGAGAATTTGATGAGCGTTGTGAATCAAACATTTGTCCGATTCGAATTTCGTTATGTAAACTAGGACTGGCTTAATTAACTCTATTAACTGAAGAATTTGGCGACAAAAAGACTCTGCGTTAATCAATGCTATTTTTATTTCCTTGCAAAGGGACGAAGGCTCATTTAGAGCCGCTATTTGCAAGGTAATGTAATATAAATTGGCTGCCATTTTGTTAGAAATGAAAAAAAAAAACCGCCCTATTTTCGTAAAAGTGCAAATTGGTGACGTTAAGTTAAAAAATGGTAGCGGTCAAATGACCACCTACGGAGTTGATACACATTTGTGCTCGTTTACAGCATTTTGGATTTTTGCTCGCAAAACATCTGGCTCCAAATTGGTGTTTTCGGGTTTTCAAAAAGTCCAAAAAAAAGGAGTCAGGAACCGTCAGATCTAGCGATCTGGCCGGCCAATTCAAATCGCCAAAACTTTAGATCGCACGGCCTGGAAATTGATGACTCAAAATTTCCACTGTTGCCCAAGCGGTTGCTCTGTTCTGCTGGTACCAACAATGCTCGAGAATCAATTCAGCAAATTGCGGCAAAAAGAAACTCGTTTAACATCTGTCTGTACCGCTCACTGCTCCCCCCCGGCGTCCTTGAAAAAAGTGAGGGCCAATCACTTTTTCACTGCAAATTCTGCACTAAACAGTCACTTTGAGGAGATGCAATGGCTCTATGGATCCTCCGTGTCGCAGAAACGCAAATTTTGTTTATTCACATAACCACTTAAGTGGATATGATTTTGGGTACAAAATCATCCTCTTCTTGCACCAGGTTTAACAGAGCATGGTATAGTAAGCTAACCTCATTTGATGGTCAGCTCTTAGTGTGTTCATAGTTGTCTCATCGATGTTTGTGGACCCTCTCGGACCTCCTCGGTCACAGCAGTTATATTATAGGTCGAACGAGCACTACGGGGCCGGCCGGGTCGGATCTTGCGACATCTCTAGTGGACCCAGTTTGCAGCCAAATGCTTAATTGCTCGCGCACATGGTGTAGTCGACCAAGAATACAACGACGAAATCCATGCTGCGGATTGGAAATTGGTCAAATAAGGAGTAACAATAATTCCGCGTTCTTCAGTTGTGTATCGCTTCATTGCTTATTGTCAACTAATTTTCTATCTGTATACACATATCAAAGCACAATGACCCTCGACACCATTTCCAAAAATTCTGGCATTACTTTTGCCCCTCCTTGTAGTTTTCCTTAAGCAGACGAACCCTGTAGGTAAATTCCGTGTTTCAGAAGTCTACAAAAACTGGATCTGGTTTTGATATAATAAAATTGATTATATGTACTTTCGTTGCGGATATTGCTCCAACCATCACATTGGAGATGTTAACTTTATGAACTATGTTGTTTATTTGGTATCTTGCTCTTTACCGCCTTGTATTCTTCCTGTATGTAACACATTGCCAACTGCCTTCTCGCAGTTCCGCAATTTAAATGACGGCTGTAGTTCTTGAAAAAATTATTTCCACAAAGGATGCTCAGCCAAGGATAAAGGTGACCCATTTACGTAAACAGCATAAATAAATTGTGTCTCCTTAAGACGGACTATTTCGAAATTTGAGAAAAAACCCAGTGTTCACTTGAAAAGTTTTGAAGTTCTTACTACAGAGTTTAGACATGGAGGTTATTTATGGAATACAATATCCTATAAATGGCCGCCTCATGACAGATGGCACACGTTGTCATTTTGATGGCATTTTGGCATAGTGTCAAACCTACGAGCAATGTCCTATGTATCACATTAAACTCATCCTAGGCGACTTTCAATGCAAAATTGGAAAGGAGGACATCTTTGGTAGCACAATCGGAAGATATAGCCTACACTACACCACGTCTGGAAAAGGGGCTTAGGCTAATCGATTTCGATGCGTGACGTAACGTTACTATAGCAAGCACACGGTTTCCTCACCTCAATATTCACAAGCGCAGATGGCAAGAACCAGATCAACAAACTGTCAACCAGATTGATCATGTTGCGATCGACGTAAGGCACTCCTCAAGTATTTTAGATGTCCGAACATTCCGAGCGAATAACATAGACCCGAACCACTACCTAGTTGCAGCAAAGGTATCTCGACGGATATCTCAGACGCCACAACAACTGCAAAGTACTATGAGGAGATTTGACGTTGAACGATTGCATTCGGAACAAGCCGCCAGAACGATCGGGTATCCCTCAACCTCTCTAAAAGTTCTTTGCAGCCAGCATCAAGTACTGAAGACCAGTGGCTTAGATGCTGAGAAGCCCACAACCACGAAACCCCTGGTTTGATGAAGAGTGCCGACAAGCACACGCAGCCTACTAAGTGCCTCTGCACAAAAGGACGAGAGCGGCTCGTGAGCTCTAAGAGCAAAAAACGAGGGAAGAACATCGGCTTCTCCGAAGAAAAAATAAACAGCATGAGAAGAGTGCCATCGAGGAAATAGAGAGGTGCTACTCCAGGAATATTGTTCGGAAGTTTTACCAAAAGGTAAAAAGAAGTGTTTGGGTAATGAACGGAAACCTGTAGAGATGAGCAAGGAAACCTTGTAGTCACTGTCGGTGCTGAGGGTATAGAAAAACCATTTCTGCTAAACGGCGAAGACGGCACAAATTCCGCTGTCAGGCAGAGCGAACCATTCAATATTGACGATGAAAGTCAAGAAATCCGTCCACCCGGCCAAAATGAAGTGAGGAAAGCTATATCCAAACTGAAGTTGAACAAAGCTCCCGGGTCGGACGGTCTACATGCCGAACAATTTCAGGCAACAGGAGATGACTTGGTAGACAGCGTATACCAACTTATTTCCAAGATTTGGGCGGATGAATGTATGCCTGGTGAATGGAACTTCAACATCGCTTGCCCGATTCACAAGAAAGGAGACCCTCTAAGCTGCGTCAACTATAAAGGTATCAGACCCCTAAACATCGCATATAAAATTTTGTCTGCCATATTGTGGGAGCCCCTGAAACCATTAGTCAACGATCTGGTTGGACACTATCAGTGCGGTTTTATGCCCGGTAAATTCACAATTGACCAAATGTTCATACTGCTGCAGATCCTGGAGAAAACGCAAGATGTTCGGATCGATACTCACCACCTTTTTATCGGTTTTAAAGCCGCATATGAGAGTATCTACAGACACGAGCTATACAGAGCCATGTCTAGTTTTGGTATCCCTGCCAAACTCGTCCACTTGTGCAGAATGACGATGGAAAAAGCTCGCTCCTGCATCAAGGCAAGTAACGACCAAACCGAGACCTTTAATGTCAAAAAAGGATTTTGTCAGAACACTGCTGGTGCGTTTGCAAATATAAGAACAGAAGCGCCGAAAACGGGTCTAGCGGTAAACGAGGGCAAAACAAAGTGCGTGTATGCTGTTAACAAGAAGGGACATCCAATATCGACAAATTGGCCAGAATGTCACAATCGACAGCTATAACTTTGAGGTAGTTAGGGACTTTGTCTACATCGGCTCTGCCATTACATATGAAAACGACATATCTTCGGAAATCAAACGAAGAATAATGCTTGCCAATTGCTGGTTCTTTGGGCTGAGAACGCAACTGTGTAGTAAGGCCTTCTCCCGAACAATTAAGGAAACTCTGTATAAGACTGTTGTAATCCCAGTCTTGCTCTATGGTTCCGAAGCATGGATCCTTTCTAAAGCGGATGAGGATATCCTTGGTCGTATTGAGAGAAAAATTCTTCGTAAGATATTTAGTCCCGTATGTGTTGACGGGTTCTGGAGGAGACGATTCAACGGTGAATTCTACGAGCCGTACAGCGACATCGACCTGGTCAAAAACCTGTGCTCTAGCCAGCAGAATCTTCGACTCTAATCCGAAGGTACAACGCAGTAGAGGAAGGCCTCGACTTATATGGCGCGCGCAAGTGGAAGAGGACCTCAAATAACTTGCAGTACGCAACTGGAGGCGGTTAGTCAAACACAGCGCTATTTAGAGAGGCTTATTGGTTGAGACCCAGGTGCACCCCTTACTGGTCACGCTTCGCCAAAACTTTGAAGCGCAATTTGCGTTCGAGCGCATACGGCGAGATTGACCGACATTTAACAGAGATGGACATTGTAATTAAACGAACTACGGAGCAAACTATCCATCGGATACAACACTCCGAAGACAATCAGACTAATAAATATCAAACTCCCACAATCGACGCACTATCCGCACACAAAAGTAGATTGCTCTCGAGGCTGACACAGCTATACTGACAGGAACGATACTGAAATAAGTACACTTAAGTCAATGATAAAAAACCTAAAACAATTAATAAAAGAAAATTTCAGTAAATCCATAAGTCTGTATTTGGGCAATATAATCCGGGCTATAAAATCCAGTCGTCCGAATATGTTTCGCAGATCAAGAAATTATTCAGGCGGAAAGATCACAATGACATCCAATGTGTTCGAATCACACAGACGACAGAAAACAGACGTTATTACTGACCGCGGGAATAAGTTCAGAAAGTGTCGACTCAGGAGACGGCATCTTTGTGGTGGAAGACCCACAGGAGAAAGTCATCGTCGCCGATGGACATGCTGCCAGTCACTTGTTCGTGCGAAAAGATGAGCTCCTGTGCATCTTTGATTCATTAAAGAACAAAAAGTCGGCGGGAGTAGATGGCATCTCTAACGTCATATTGAGACACCTACCCCTGGAGGCAGAGAATATTTTCACTACGCTATTTAACAACGCACTGAACAATTCATATTATCCAGCGCACCGGAAAATAGCAGTGGTACACCATATCCCAAAGTGGGATAAAATTAGGACCAACCCTGTTAATCTTCGGTCAATTAGTCTACTTCCGAACATTAGCAAAGTATTCGAAAAGGTAGTCAACAGAGCTCTGTTGAAATTGGTGGGGGATAACAATATAATCCCGGACAATCAGTTTGGTTTTAGGGCGAGGCACGACACCATTCTCCGACATACAGTGGAACAAATGCAAGAACCAATGTACGGGTGCTTGTGTGGTTGACTTGGAGAAGGCCTTTGACACCGTATGGTTAGAGGGGCTTTTCTACAAGCTAACCAGAATGGGCATGAGGAAACCTTTGCTATATGTGATTTACAACATGCTTATGGGAAAGAAGTTCGTTGTCAAATGTGGCAACGTGATTTCGACTACAGTTTTCAACATTAAAAATGGCTTACAGCAGGGGTCGGTTATTTCTCCGATACTGTTCAATATTTACACAAGTGATCTAATAGGTACCCTCAATCAAGCTATAGCGTATGCAGATGATTTAGCGGCGTACAGATCAGGACCAAAAATCGAAATGATTAACACCCTTTTGCAACGTGACTTCGATCATATTAAGGAGTATTGCGATGATTGGAAATTGAAAATTAATTTCCAAAAGTCAGAAACAATTTTATTTAGAACTCCATTGAGAAGGGCGTCTTGAGATACCAAAAATAACTGGCGAAATTCGAATGGATTACCACTAGCGGTGAGAAGCGCAGTTAGGCATCTTGATATCTGGCTTGATAAGTATTTACATATATTTTGATAAACATAAAAATGCTTTTCTGGCTGGGGACAAGAAGGCTCTAGCTTTGACAAGAAAACTGTTTCAAAATAGTAAACTTGATTACAGGGTGAAAGTCATATGCTACGTGGCTCAGTCAGGTTTAATGTAGCGCCGTCTTACATGGAAATGATTCGTGTATTTGAGGGACAGTCTCTTAAAACCTGTCTTCGATTGTACAGAACACCAAAGTCTGAGTACATTAAATATTATCACAACAAAGTCCTTTACAAGGGAGCTGGACTAAACAGGATTGACAATTTTCTAATTAAGGTGATTCGAAGGCACATCGCAAGAGTAATGACGAGCGATAATAGCCTGATATATTACACCAATATAATGTACCACGAGAGTACACTTCAATCTGGCTATATCCCGCCTGAAACATTTCTCCATATTGACGCTAAATGGTATTCCGG
Source organism: Volucella zonaria (assembly GCA_963966105.1). Lineage (NCBI taxonomy): Eukaryota > Metazoa > Arthropoda > Insecta > Diptera > Syrphidae > Volucella > Volucella zonaria. The sequence continues at coordinate 82,201,175 of OZ014530.1, forward strand.
TATTATACCACCGCCACCACGGTGCGAGGGAAAAGCGGCTCATCTGCAATTGCGGACAGGGATAGGATCGATGTCGAAAAGCAGTACACCGAATACTGGTGGCTTAAAGAAGGGGAGAGAGGCGATACGCTCTCCTAGGTAGGTGTGTAGCTTCTCCTAGGTATAGTATAAGTAGATAAGGGTTAGCTAGGGGATTTTCGTGTAGAAGCTTGTTATCACGTAGAGGTACCTCCGAGAATTGACCGACGCTAGACGGTCTCGATCAACTTTCGGAGGAGCATGTGCACGATGATCACTGCCAGGCGCTCGAAAACGCAATCGGGATGGTGATCGCTCGGAGCAAAAGAAAACGAGTGCTCGCGATCTGGCTTATAGCTAAGTTAAATTAAGAAGGTAGATTAAGTAGATAGGTAGCTTAAGTTTTAAATAACATTTAAAAAAGATAAGACATCTAAGTTTTTGGCAATAATTTTCTTAGAGAATTGTATATTGTATGTAAATACATATTATGGTTATATAAGCTAAGTCCTAGTATAGATTTAAGGTCGAAAGGCATTAGTTGTAGTAATATCGCTAAGTTTAGAGTGCTCGGTAAGAGCCAGTAAGCGAAATTCAGAAACGGTCGCTGTCAAATTAGATTTAAGCATTTTTGACTAGTATGTAAGTTAACATATAGAAAGAAATAATGAAAATGAATTTAAAAGTAAAAAAAAGTACCTATGTATGTATACAGGGTGTCCCGTAAGTCATGATCCAAACTGAAACTTGTAAAAGGGCGCGTTATGGCCTCTCAGAATTTGGTAACTTGTTTATACCAAATCGTAACGGCTTTTAAGTAACGACTGTGTTTTTTTAAATTTCAAATATTCCCTATATTGAAACAGTGGTTTCGCCACCCTATGCGAAATAAATTTTTGTTTTTTATAATTTTTGCAGCAAAACATTTCCCTACAGTTGGACTAATTTTAAGCTAAAAAAAATTTTAAAATTATCTTTACCATCTCGTCACAAATAAAAAAAATAATCAAAAAACTTTGTCAAACCCTTTTCTTACTTGAAAATTTAAAACAGCACCTCGAAAAAAAAGGTACTGGTCAGCGCTGGCATTCCATCTTAAAAACTTGGTTCGTATTTGCAGTTTCCAAAAAGCTATAACACTTACCGAAGCTACGCTTAGATCAAAAGTTATAACAATTTGAACTTCAGCGGGCATGGTTCTAAAACAAATAAAAATTACACATTATTACTAACCAAGTTTTTTAAAATTTTAAAAGGGAATGCCAGCGCTCTCCGCCAATACTTTAATACCAATTCAGAACTGTGTTGGAGGCACAAGTTCCACCCTTGGTATGAGTCGAGGCCGATCTAAAACCTCTTACTGCTCTTAGGGTCACAGCACCTAATACTTATTTGCAACTCTACAATGGGTCAAACCAACAGGAAGGCCCTTTCCCGCGATTTGGGTTTAAACCACAGCCACCATAACGCTCCCACAAGGGGGCCTACCTCAACAAGTCAGGCCCGGACCGAAATCCGAGCGGCTCCTGACTCCCATGGTACCGTGATTTAACTCCTGGTATGGACTACCGGTGGTTAAACCGCCAACAAGACCTATGACCGGCAACTTGTAACTGGTCAAATCGTAGCAACCTTCAGTGGCGTCATCTGAAGATGTTTACGATAAAACCCCCCCGCTTTTTATTAGACAACGTCATTGGTGGTCGAAGCCTTGGTAATTGGGCGGAGGCCCACTTACGAGTACAGAACGTACCTGGATTTTTAACGTAAACCTCCTGTCATGTAGACTTAATGTTTACGAGGTGCCCATACACCCATAGGGAGCAAGGATACGCCTTGCTATCGCTAATCTTTCGGGATTTGAATTATACCAATTCGGAACTGTGTTGGAGGCACAAGTCCCACCCTTGGTATGAGTCGAGGCCGACCTAAAACCTCTTGCTGCTCTTAGGGTCGCAGCACCCAGTAATTATTTGCTACTCTACAATGGGCTAAACCAAAAAGGAAACCCGTACCCGCGATTTGGGTTTAAACCACAGCCACTATGACGCTCCCACAAGGGGGCCTACCTCTAACAAGTCAGGCCCGGACCGAAGTCCGGGGGGCTCCTGACTCCCATGGTACCGTGTTTTAAGTCCTGGTATGGACTACCGGTGGTCAAGCCTACCAACAAGACCTATGACCGGCAGCTTGTAACTGGTCAAATCGTATCATCCATTCATGCAAAATATCTGGATGTTTTCGATAAGACCAGTTATAGAATAATCTACCCCCGCTTTTTATTAGACAACGTCATTGATGGGCGAAGCCTTGATAATTGGGCGGGGGCCCACTTACGAGTACAGTAAAAACTCTTTATTCGCTCTTCTTTCATTGGCGTTTTCACTATTCGCGGATTTAAAAAATGCGATCCAATTCCTATATTAGCGGCTAAACATTCCTTTATTCGCGGATCTAATCGGTATATCGGTGCATGCATATTAATAAAAAGGATTCAAATGGACCTTATTACAATTATACCTAAAGTATATTATTAAATGATTTCGCCGCTGTATTGGTTCGGCCTTTGACACAAGTCGCTTCGCCGCGGTCGGCGTTTGTGATATTGTACAGAGGGTGGCCAAGTCATAAGCACGGTTTTAAAAAAACGGCTTTTACGTCAAGTATTCTTAAATACCAATCAACATAGCGAAGAAATATTTATATCTAATTAATTCTGGGAATTTCAAAAAATCATTTTAGTATAGGTCAAAGCAATAAAATTTGGAAAAGACCGCTTTCGGAAGTGCTACACGCAGGGGGAAATTGCGGAAATTTAAACAAGTGTGCTAGTGACGTGGCCACCCTCTATAAACAAATTCGTTACAAAAATTGTGATCGAGTAACACGTCTCTACCGCTGTCTTCCTAATTTATAATGTCGACTAAAAGAATTGAAAAACAAGTTTCGACGCGAAAAAAATCTATGTTACCGCTTAAAGTGAAAATAGAAATGCTTGATCGTTTACGCCTTGGAGAGCCGTTTGTATCCATATCACGCTCATTCAATGTCAACGAATCAACTGTACGATCAATAAAAAAATCCGAAGATAAAATAAGGTCGTCTGTAGCTTCAACTTCACTGTCAATGAAAATTGTTCGTGATCCAGCAATAGAAAAAATGGAAGTGGCGTTGTCATTATGCATTGAAGACCGCAACCAAAAAAGGGTGTCCCTGAGTGGTCCAATGGTGCGGGAGAAGGCAAAGCGTCTTTACGCACATTTTAAAGAACCTGATGATGGTTGTGGTGGTGAATGTAAAGATCTAGGATTTCAAACATCGGAAGGTTGGTTCAATAAATTTAAGGTGAGACAATCATTGCATAGCATTAAAATCGATCGAGAAGCTGCATCTGCAGACATTCCTGCAGCAGAAACATATCCAGAAGAATTTGCAAACCTAGTAGCTGATGGAGGATATAAACCTGAGCAAATATTTAATGCAGGCGAAACTGCACTGTTTTGGAAGAGAATGCCAAACAAAACATTCATTTCTAAAAGCGAAAAGTCTGCCTCTGGATTTAAGGCAGCAAAGGATAGGATTACACTGTTGCTATGTTCAAATGCATCAGGAGATTGTGTCATTAAACTACTGATTCTTTACAGATCGTTAAATCCTCGTGCTTTAAAAAATCAAAACAAGGACGACCTGCCAGTATTTTGGCGTGCTAATAAGAAAGCGTGGGTTACAAGCGTTATTTTGTGCGACTGGTTCCGAAATTGTTTTGTTCCTGAAGTTGAAACTTATTTTAAAAAAAAAAGAGTTTAGACTTTAAAGCAGTTCTAGTTTTGAACAATGCACCAGGTCATCCTCGCGAACTTGAAACTATGCATCCAAATAATCCTATGCAAGGAATAATCCAGGCCTTTAAGCTCTATTACATTAGGCGAACCTTCAAAATCATATTGGATAATATGGAATGTGATCCTGATATGAATGTTATGGAATGCTGGAAGAAATTTGACATAGCAATATGCATCGTAAACATAAAAGAATCATTGAAAGAACTGAAGCCATACACATTGAAATCATGCTGGAGAAAACTGTGGCCTGCTCTGACTGCGGAAAATGACGAAGAATCTGTGCAAATTCAAACTTTGACTGCAAACATAGCCGGAATTGCAAATGGAATAGGACGAGATGGGTTCGAACAGATAGAATCAACTGACATCCAGGAGTTGCTTGAATCGCAAGATAAGATTTGACTGAAACCTACTTGGGGGGAATGTTAAATTCACAGCCCATTGAAGAGGAGGCTTCAACAAGCACTGGAAACCTGACATTCAATTTGAAAAATCTTAGTGAAGATTTAAGAATGGCAAATGAGCTTTGTGATTTCTTTATGCAAACTGATCCGTCTATGGAACGAAGTCTTATTTTTAAGAGGCAGATTGCTACTGCCACTGCTGAATATCGGTCTGAATTGAAGGAGCTTTTAAAAACTGCCAAGCAAGAAAAAATTACAAAATCCTTTAAACCATTGCCTAAGCCTGAAGATAATAATTAATCAATGTGGTCGAAAACTTCAATAAAATTCATTTTTTATACATATATGTACTTGTTTTTTATTTTGTCACCTAGGAACAACCATATTCACTGTTTCTGTGTTCGCGGCATTTCTACGGAACATATACCCCGCGAATAAAGAGCTTTTACTGTATGTCAATTTGTATTGATCGAGCAGAAATAATTGATGATAACCAGAATTCCTTTTTTTTATTTCAATTGTACTTTATTAAGTGATTAAAAAAATAGAACAACTAAAAACAAACCCCAAGTGTAAAAGTTTTCCAAGTAGTGAGTCAAAACACCCGCAGCAATTCATTTAATCTTCTACCTACATACTCGTAGTTAGCCCATACGGAATACATTTGTATGATTTTTAGGGTACGGTCGTAAAATAAAAGTAAACCAAGGAGTCTATGACTATGTACAAAGAAAATTTCTTGGAAATCGTTCGTATTTTTCTATTAATATTCTGGTTCATAAATTTAGTGGAAAAGAATCCAGATTTATTGAAACTAAGTCAGCAAAATCCACATCTTTTCAGGTCGTCAACTTTTTTGTCGATTTTTTTCCCGGTTAGGAAAAAATCATAAAGTCAATCGGCCTTTAATACATAAAATAATACCATAAATGTCGGTTTTTTATTGTGTAAATACGGTTTTGTGGTTGGGTACTGTAAAAATAGGCACTGAGCGGTCTTAACTTTGCCATGACCAGTTTTGTAACAATCACCACACTTGTGCTTATCCAGTACGTACTAACTGAGTACTGGTCGATGTCCATACGGACTGGACTCGCCAAATTTCATAGTTCATAGTTTATAGTTCATATTTTATTTTCACTATACCTATCATATAGATACTCGCAAATATATTCAGTTTTTAAGAATAAAAAATACAAACAAATTATTATTATATTGTACAAAGAAATGTAGATGATGACATTTGTATTTTATATGCCAAAATTGTATTAATGTCATAACAGCTAAAAAAATCTTAAAAAATTAACGTAGGTGGGGTTACCCTTGAAGTTAATTTAAGGGTAAAAGAAGGCAAAATAAAATTAACACACTAATTTCGGTAAGATAAGTAATTTTGAGGATGAAAAAAATTAAGATAACAAACAAGAAACCTATTCACCAAAAGATCTGAAACGCTATTTATTTCTGAACATCAAGAACAGATTCTAAACTTACACCGTCTAAATCGAGAAGCCAGTTTTTGAGAGCTTTCGAAAAGGTATTTGATACATTTATTGATCTTAGATAGACCCTTTTCAATAAACGGTACCAGTTTAGTATTTTCCGATATAGCAAAATATCTGGGTCTCATTTTTGACAGGAAACTAAGCTGGAAATCTTACATTCAAGAAAGAATCAATAAAGCTACAATAGATTTATATTCTTGCAAAAAAGCCATTGGGAATACATGGGGCTTTCAACCTCTCATAACCCGCTGGCCATACATCTCGGTCTTAAGACTAATACTCACTTACGGGGTGGCCGTCTGGTGGACGGCCTTGGAAAGTGCAGTCAACTGTATTAAACTAAGCAGAGTCCAAAGAACAGCATGTCTATGCATAAGCGGAGCACTGCAGTCTACCCCCTCTGCGGCATTAGACATTCTGTTTCATTTGACACCACTCGATATTTTCAGCAGGCAAGTAGCTGCGACTGCCTTAAAGCGACTAAACAGTGGACAAATAATTCATTTGGCCAGGCCAGAATTCTTAATACATTAGGAATCCTCACAGAGAACATCTATTACACCATATCTGAACTTTGGTTTGACAAAAACTTCCATAAAAGCTTTCCCTCTAGATGCTTTCATGAAGGACAAGTCAGTCCATCTCTACACAGATGGATCTAAACCGATAGCGTAATTGGTGGCCGTGTTTTCTCAGATAAGCTAAATTTAAACCTCTCTTTCCGTCTTCCAAATCACTGTAGCGTGTTCCAGGCGGAAATTTTAGCGATTAAAGAAGCTAAAGAAACACGTGATATCTTCAAAGGATATCCGCATCTTTTCGGATAGTCAGGTTCTGGACTCGGTCTCTTTAAATTCTAAAACTGAACTTGAATGCCGATCATCTCTAGTGGAGATGGCAGAGAAGTTCAACCTTCAGCTTTCTTGGCTGCCGGGCCACAGAGACATTCCAGGGAACTGCAGAGCCGATTAACTCGCCAAAAGTGGAACCACTCTACCTATTCTACCAGAAAAGGGTAGCATAGGTATACCAATCGCTACGTGCAAACTAACATTGAAGCTGAATGCCAATAAAAGCACAGACCTTAGCTGGACTGTTGGACCAACATGGCTAGCGACCAAACAGATCTGGCCAAAACTGAATCTGAAGCGCTCTAAGTGTCTGGTCCTTCTAAATTATTGTAGAAACATGTCAGAACTATCATAGGTTTCATCACTGGATACTGCCGCATAGGCAAGCATGCAAGAAGGCTTGGCGCCTTTACAAACGATGTCTGCAGAAGCTGCATGGATGAGGAAGAGGAGGAGACAATCCTCCACCTACTCTGTACATGTACAGCTCTCCCCAAGAGAAGAAACCTTCACTTAGAAGCTGTCTTCTACAACGACCTAAACGATCTAAAAAATATACAAGTAAACAGTCTCCTACCCTTCTTCATATTAGTTCCATGAGTAAGAGGATCAGAGATCCACGTGGCATCACAACGGGCCAATAGGCCCAAATGGGTTGGTTTCTGCAACAGCCACTCTTACCTACCTACCTACCTTGATCATAAACATATTAGAAGTGAGTTAAAAATTCGGCAAGAAACTACAGTAAAAGAATTACGATAGGCTGTGGTCCAGAAATAAAGAGTAATAACGAAGAATAATTCAGTACCGCGCAAGTTATGATTGTCAAAAACTTTGAAATTGAAATTGCCTGATCTCATAGAAAAAGCTTTCATCACCTTAAAACAGTAGAAATATCTAACTAAAAGAATACTCAACTGAGGAAAAAGTGGAAAGATAGGGTACAAACATCTTTCTCTGCAAATTTTTCTCACAACGTATTTCTGTGTGGTTAATAACGGCATGATTTTATTTGAATAAGCACTACCCCAACAAACTATGCCGTATTGCATTTTGGAATATAATAGACCATAATAGATAATCGTAAGAAACTCAGTTGAACAAAGTGTACTCAAGTAGCAGAAATGTCTGAGGAATCACCCAAGGTATTTTTTGAGAGCATCTGTGTAGCTAGAGTCATCAACTTTCTGAATTTTAAAGCATTGATTATTACAACTTAGACGGATATTAAGGGTGTTTGTGGAATCAGAAAATCCACAGGAGCAGTTCAGCAGTTCAAACTTAAGACACTCAGGTGTATGGAAGAAAACGTTCAGTTCAAAGCGGATGATTCCAAGTTAAAAAACATTATTTTTTTTGTAGAACTAATGACCCAATTATGCTCTGCAAACCATTTTCTAAGAAGGTCTAATTTGTATCAGGCACCAGGTTTAGTAGACTATCATCTCCATAAGCACAACCGATATCATCTGCAAAAGCAATATGAATTCCTTTGAACTTAATTGGAAACAACGAATTAATATAGATGGGAAATTGTATTGGACCCAAAACTGAAATTTCAGGTACTCCTAGATCGACAGCACTGCTGATTCCAATCTTTTCAATCTTGTTAAGTAGAATTGGTTATGTCTACAAATAACCCAGCTGTAAACATTTCGAAAAAATCTGAGTACAGAATTTTAGCAGGACATTTTCTGTGGATTTACCTTTTCGAAATCTGAATTAAGCCGAACTAAAATATTGAACAGAATCTAAATAAGAATAATTCTGCTTTTAGTGGCTTTTTCAAAAACTTTGTTTATTGAAAAAAAAGGAGAAATAGGGCCGCATTTGAAGATGTTATCGAAGTGGACTTTTTTATGAACATATATGACATTGGCACATCTCATGGCTTCTGGAAATACCCCATTGGATTGAAAATATGCATGTCTACAATAAAATTAGCTCAAAGAAAATCGTGCTTATTTAGGAAACCTCCTGTCGAACACAGCTACGGATTGAACTCGTTAAAATTGAAACGTTTGGTTGAAGATTGTTGAGTGATAATTTTTCGACCAATTTCCACAGTGACTAATAATAAAAAAATGACGAAGTCAAACAATGAGCAAAGATATTCGTAGCTAATAAAAAAAAAACAAAATTCCAAAGTTCTACAAATTTTATTACCGTCTTCTCTTATGTCCTTACCTGGATGAGTTTTAATAACTTTGTCCATCATCCATTTGCCAGGAGGTAAATTCAGGTCCTTAACAATAACGACATCATCTTTTTTGAAGTCTCGTTGCGCCTTCTGCCATTTTATTTATTTATTTATTTATTTAATTCAAAAATTCTTGTACATTGAGATTAAATCTTTTTTTACATTGTGCAAGCAACAGTTATATTGTAGCGATAAAAAATTAGGAAACTTATAAATATACCATAAAAATAAAACGAAGAGGAGAAGAAATAGGGGATGTGGAAGACTAAAATAGTTTGGAAAAAAGATTTGGGGAAGGAGTATAAAGGTTGGGATCTTCCATCAGTAAGTTTGAGCAAAGTATTTAAAAACCTCCTTTGTAAATATATTTGTGTTGCTTGATCGTTTGATATCTATTGGTAGACGATTCCAAAGGTGAGTCGCATGGATAAAAAAAATTTCGACTAGTTGTAAGATACTTATGTCTAGGTAAAATTATTTGCATAGATCTTTGGTTACTTGCAAATTTTAGCATTTCAAATAAATAGTCTGGTTCTTTGGTAGTAATTATTTTATGAAGCAATAGTATGGTTCTGTAATTCAATAAGGCTATTAGGGAACAGCCGGTAATACTTTTAGTCAAGTGCGTAACGTGCTCTGATCGTCTGATATCATAAATATACCTTGCCACAGTTAATTTTCTTTTCGACACATAGTCCAAGTCCCCGTATATTTCGCATCCGTAAAGCAATATCGGCAAGATAAAAGATTTAACCAATTTCAGTTTAAAACTTATCGGGAAGTAGTTTTTCGTGGGACTTAGACCACGAAGAGCGCTATACACTTGCGATATTAGTCTGTTTACGTGTAAATTCCAAGTGAATGTACTACTAAAGTAGACTCGAAGATTTTTTTATCTTATCCACATACTCTACAGGAGTGTGATTGAGAAATATTGGAGCGGAAATTTCTGTTTGTCTACCTCTATTAATGAACATAGCTTTTGATTTGACTGGATTAAGACTGAGCCCATTTTTTGTTGACCAATCATGAATTCTTTTAAGATCTTCATTAGTATTAATTAACCCCTGGTTTTTATGGTATTTCGGAAACAAAGAATATATTTGTACATCGCCGGCATATATATGGCACGCGGAGGTCACGAAACATTCAGATATATCATTTATGAAACATTTTGGTCTGGTTTGTAGTGATGTCACATACTCCATGCTCCACCTCTTCCAGTACCTGGTCGTAGTGTAGTGGTACTAGCAATCGCTTCTCACTCGGAGTGTCAAGATTCGAATCCTAGACACGGCAAGTTTTCATTTGTGTAATTGGAACTCAGTCAGAAAAATCTGCGTGTGAAGGCATAACACTGACATGTAGATTTGGCTGTTGTAGAGTTTTCAAACACAAAACAACCGTTAAAATCTACAACCCTGAATCATTCCGAGTGAAGAAAAATCTCTCCGTCCTATTCGGACTCCCATCCCTGGAGAGTCAATATCGAAACCAAACACACCTGAATTTCAAACCACAACATCACAACAATGCTTTCCTTTCTCCTCCTTCTATCTTTCCGCCCGCCCAGGCAACAGTAAACATAACCGTAAATTTAAAAAAAAAAAAAAAAAAAACCCTTGAACCTTGGCTTCGATAGATTGCTGCTATGGACGATAGGCGATTTATTTATTTATTTTTTTTTTTTTTAAAGAACTTAACACTCAAGAGGGTATTACTACTCTTAAAATACCGGAGCACGTGTTAAGTTTTTCGGAAAATTGGATAGAGAGAGAGAGAGAAAGATTTTTGGGCTCAGGGGTTATTTCGCTCTATGGGTGGCATCCAACATTTAATGGGGAGACTAAATTACTAGTGTAAATTGGACTTGATGTTATATTTAGGCAACCATTCATCTCATAAGATTTTAGTTACCTGAAAAAAAGTCTTTTGGTCACGGCTGAACCCTGAACCGTCCGAATTGGAAGCCAACACACTACCACTTGAGCCACGGCCACCCACTAATTTATAGGTAAGTCCAAAGTTGAATAAGATTGCCCTAAAAGTATCCAGAAGTTATCGGCTCAATATCATTATCGAACACGTGACATAAAGGCCTAGAATTGAGAATCGCCTCACTTTGTGTAAGAAGCGTATATAACTCTTCGAAAGTGAGAATATGTTCCCCGATCACACGTTTAAGGTGGCTTTTAAAAGATTTTACAACCGCCTCCCACAGTCCTCCGAAGTATGGTGAGGAGGGAGGTGTGAAATGCCAGGTAATGCCATCTCGTGTCAATGCTTCTACTACCGCTGAATTGTGATCTTCCGAAGGGCTTGATTGTGCATTTCAGAAAGTGTACGAGCAGCTCCTCGAAAATGTGTCCCATTGTCAGCGTAAATGTGCGACGGTTTGCCTCGTCTAACCACAAATCGACGTGGCTAGATCACTGACAAGCTCCAGGTGTATAGCCTTTGACACAAGACATACAAAGAGTGTCTACAAAGTAGACAAACAACTTAAATTACATCATATTTCTCACATTTAATTTTGCTGAATGTGCGTCTCGCATCTCAGGTTGCCGTACACACTTTTGTTAAAATTCACTTTCCCACACTAAAATTAGCTGAATGCGCGTCTCGCATATCAGATTGCATCACAATTTTTGTTCTGTATTATATATTACATTTTAAGTTGGAATGAAATAAATATTCATTGTCTATTTTACAACCGAAGCATCAGGTGCCTTTTTCTGTGCTTCGGACAAAGAGTGAAATATATCCTTTGGTTTTTTGTTTTTATTGCGAATGGACCTGCATAGTTACATCCACCATGGCCAAAAGGCCTACACTGACGTATTCTTTGCCGATGTATGTAGGTTTGCCATTATTTGGCTTGCCGTAGCTTTTTTCTGCATAAAACATGGAATGCATATGTGCAATATTTTCCTGAGTAGGTTTCTGCATCCGATAATTCAGTAGTCTTGGCGCATGAGTACGAAAATCGTTGATGCCCCTGGATGAAGGTATCTGTGGTGGGCGTCGAGTAGAATAAGTTTGGTGATACGATGTTGCTTCGGAATTATAATTGGATGTTTTGCACTGAATGACATGTTGGCATCTTCAGTTCTTCCTCCTACTTGAAGTATTCCTTCTTCATCTAAAAATGGAGTTAGACTAAAAATATTAAATTTGTTTGGAAATTGACCATGTTCTTGGAAGTACAAAATTGAGTCACGAAGTTGAAAAACTGCCTGCAGCCACTTGATTGGGCAAGTAAGTACAGGGATGAGTTGCGAGAGTTTGAAATATACCGCAGAAGCAATGCGACGCTTCTAACTAATTTGTTCCACGATGAAACTCTCCTTGAAAGGGTTTCGAAGTGATGATCAAGAGGTACTGCAAGCACCGATTGTTGCATTGGTTTCTTTTCTTTCTTTATGCAGTCCGGGTGTTCCTCAAACTTGTTTTCAATAGGCTATTTTCCAAGTTCTTGTGGTCCATCCCACCACATACTATGCGTCAACCGCTTTGTTGGTGAAATGCCATGCGATGCGCAATCTGCAGGATTGCAGTCCGATCGAACATGGAACCATCGGTTTCGTGAAATCGTATCTAGGATCTCCGCTATTCGATTCCCAACAAAGATTTCCCATCGACGACATGGTGAGTACAGCCATGACAGAACGATTTTTGAGTCACTCCAAGCAAGTATGTTAGCGAATGTTATTTTTTAATGATTTGCAAACAGCCTTCAATAATCTAGCTCGTAAAAGAATTGCGCACCATTCGAGACGCGGAATAGTAAGCTGCTTTAACGGAGCAACCCGGCTTTTAGCCGCCACAAGTTGTGTTTCGAATGTTCCATCTGGTCGCTGAAACTGCGAGTACATGACAGCTGCATAAGCGGTTGCTGAAACGTCGCAAAATCCGTGAAGCTGAACTGATGTATTTGATAAGGTAATTGGACGAGGAACGAAAAGCTTCGCAAGGATCTTAAATTCTTCTCGATATGTATGCCATTGTGTTGCGCTCGATCTTTAGTTGTCATAAACCTTGGAACATGATTTTTAGAAGGATAATAGAAGGTACAAGAAACCCAAGTGAATCAAAAATGCTAGCTACATTTCGGAGAATTTGTCATTTTGATACACAATTACAAGGAATAAGGTTCAAGCGAAAAGTAAAATTCCTACGACATCGAAACACCTCCGTCCGGCATTCGATCACCAGTCTGCAAAAGATCAGCAATTACCTTGCCACTTATTTAATGTGAATCCTCCTTTCGAAAGAAGTTGGATTAGATTAAGGATTCCTTTTTAAGTATCGCTTCGTCCCATGAATTTGCCCCTGATACAACGTCGTCCACATAAAAATCATTGTTCATGATTTCGGGTGCGAAATTCCTTTTGACGGTCCGTTGTCAATTGTTCCAAAGCGCGAACGGATTGAAAATGTGCACAGGACGTATCATAGGTCACTGTACATAGTTGATAATGTTCTATAGGCTCGGCAGGTGATCTTCGCCAGACAATCGAATATTGTCCCGATGTTGTTCTGACACCCAAATTTGGCGAAACATCTTCACGATATCAGAGGCAAAAACGAATTTGTGTTGCCTAAATCTCAAAGTTACACAAAACAAGTTTCTTTGAATAGGAGGGCCCGTCTGGATCTACTTCTTTGGTTGTCCAGAATGCTTGCAGAATAGAATCCACAGCAATAATGCCGAAAAGCGTTTGTTTGGCAATAGGGTACCCCTGGTCGCTTAATTTTAATGCACCTTGCAAATTTTTCCAAACGTTATAGGACAGAATATCTATCGAATTGGACCTGCTAAAAGAGTTGTCTGCTAAATTCAGCTTTGTAAGGTGATTCCAATCCAATTACATCAAACGTGACCGGTTGCAAGCATGTTGTAACCTTTTCTAGTACATATGGTAAGCATCGGCTAAAATACTTGTTTATTCGAAACGTGAACCGATGCGCATCAAAACAACACTTCTACAATAGATTTACCTGCGTGCGTACTTCCTATTCCACTAGTCAGTATTCTTCCATTTCTACGCTTCAGCCCCAGTCTTTAAACGCATGATTCGGAAATAAATGATACCTGAGATCCCGAATCTAGAAGGAACCGTACGTTTTGATAATTGTCTCTACTATCAACTACTGTCCCAATAGCATTGGACAGTAAGGTTTGCGGAATACAGTGTATTGAAGTAAGCCAGTGATTGTTTATTAAGCGATCCGATGACTTATTAACACGTTTAGCGGCATCGTATATTTTTGCTGTTACCTTTTGGGATTGAAATATTTTCCGTGCTGTTTTTTGATTGTGAGTGATTGCAATGTCGTTTACAGTTGTGTGTTATGTAAATTAAGTGTAAAACCGTCAAACTGTAAATGTGTCCACCCGTGGACACGCGGTCCCAGAATGTGAAATTACACCGTCTGATCACGTGTCCACCGGTGTCCACTGGTATCCCCTGGTGTCCACTTTTTTTTTATATTATATTTTGCTTGTTTACAATAAATAAAAATGGACAGAATTTTGGAAAATTCAGAGTTAGAGATAGAAGTACAACGCGCGATGGCTTCAGACGACAGCGGTGGCCGGAGTACCGGTTTTCCGTTAATTCTTTGGACGAAAAAAATTATGAAACCGAAGACGAAACATCAAGCTCAGATTCTGAAGAACACGATGAAGAATATGAGCTTAGCGTACCTGAGCGCTCGGTCGATGGAAATCAAACATCCACTCTTCAATGGCAGTCTGTTGCGGGTTCAAGGCAAACATTTGCTGCTAATTTTCTAGTCAATGGCATAGCATCTGACGTTCATGAACAACTATTTGAAAAGGATTCACTTGCTTTTTACAATTTTATTGTTTCTAACGAAGTTATCTCATTCATCGTTGCTGAGACGAATCGGTTCGCTGCTCAAAAATTGGAACAAACACCCGGTTCATCGCGCCAAAAGTGAAGGTAGCCTAAATGGGCCGAAACAACGGCTCCAGAGATTCACAAGTTCCTGGGATTGATTCAGTAGATGGGTCTTGTTCGTCTGCCCCAAATAAGAGATTATTGGTCTAAAAGCCCAAAGGCTGTCGAAACTGTCAAGTTTGATAGGTCTACTTCAAGCGAAATTCAAAGAAGCCTACACTTCTGAAGATGTTTGTATTGACGAGAGCAATGTCCCATTTCATGGTAGAATTTTTTTCCGTCAATATATCCCCAACAAAAGGCATTGATACAGCATAAAGCTTTTCAAACTTTGTATTCAGGGCGGCTACACGTGGGCTTTCAAAGTCTATACTGGAAAGGAAAAAGTTGACAATTTATCTGTTTCCGAGAAAGTAGTAATGGAATTGATGGATGGCCTTTTGGACAGCGGAAGGACTCTGTTTTGTGACAATTGGTACACCAGCCTTTCATTGGCAAAGTCTTTGGTCAGCAGATAAACCCATTTGGTTGGCACTCTTCGAATTAATCTGAAGAACAACCCAGTAAACGTCGTAAAAGCCGAACTAAAAAAAGGCGAAACATTTACTGAGCAGAACGAGGACAAAATCGTTGTGATGAAGTGGAAAGATAAAAAACCTCTATTGATCTGTCGGACCAAATGTCGGCATATTTGCCGTACTTGCGCCGGGCACTTAAGTGGTACAAACGCTTATTTTTTCACTTGGTTACTGCCACATCCGTTGTAAAATCTCTCGTTCTATACAATTAAATAAACGACACTAAAATGAATATAACCAAATTCAAGGAAAAACTCGTCGAAGGCTTAACGCGGAAGACATCTGATGCACCAAATACTTTACCACAAGTTTTTACTCATAATTTGTAACAAGCACCTGGTAGACCCAAAACTTTCTCTAGTGTACTGAGGAACTAGAGAAACTATCAGCATATAAAAAATATGTACGTTTCGTGTCCACTGCCGGACATATATGTAGGCACATGTACCGCCGGTGGACATGGCGGTCTACTGTGGTAGTACAAAAATGTACCACCCGTGGACACATGGCGCTGAACGTGTTAAGAAAATGGGAACTTGTGCTTGAAACAGGATCAACTTCTTTACTAGGTTGCGAAGAGTTTATTGCAATTGAATTAAATGAATCAAATGAACTAAGGTATGGTGGCGATTATTACATGTCTTGCATCGCAATTTACTTTGACAACGAGACGATGTATGACCGCTGCGTAGACAGTTAAGGCATAGCTTGTTTGTCTTGACGAAATCCCTTTTTGTATAAATGTCTATGGATAAAAAGTCTGTACACTAGGGCAAAACATGTGAGTTGCCACATTTGGGACAATTTAAGGATGACGAAACATGCATATTTTTTCAGCAATTTGTTTTGACCTGGTTAATTCAAGTGTATGCCGTTTGCAGCTTTCAATGGCTTCACACCTGTTTTCCAAAAATTTAAGAAAATTGTCAATTGTTGGGTAATCATCGCCAATAGTGTTCTCTGACCATACTTGACGCATGTCCGGGTCAACCTGATTTAGGCATAGATAAATTAACCAGCGGCCCCTGTTAAAAGCATCGATGGATGTGAGTCCCCTGCTCCATCCGATATTTTATGCAATGTAATTGTGTTTGGAGCATTAATATATGGTAAATCAAAAAAAGTTTTAATGAAGTTATTTATAATATGACGCGGTCTATTATAACGATTTTTCAGTCGAACCCATAGCCTGAATATACGTAGCATCAGTATGATTGAGTAAATTCAAAGCCTCTCCGCGTACATAAGGTTTTCAAAGTTAAAGTTTTTGTATGGACGTTAACGAAGAACGAGTATGTACCGAGCCTTCAAACATATCTCGAAATGTTGGCCACTCGCGATAGCTTCCTGGTTCAATTCTAATTCGTAGTAAAAGTGTATCACCCTGCGGGGGAGGTAGTGTCGTGGTGGACACGTTAACGCGATCTACCAAAAGAGCCTGTTGTTGAGCTAATCGATTTATTGCACCATTAGGGCATTTAGATTCAGTTCTATTCAGAGACATGATCTACACAGTCTTCCTGGTTAGTAAGCTCGTACATCGAATCTTGAGAATCTTTGAAATCAATCCGCAATTCATTCAAACTTTCAAAGCGCACTTCCAATGCCTCTAAAATCTACTATTTTTTCTGTATAGAATGCCAATTTGGTTAGTGACCTTGATGTGACCTCGAATACCACGAATACATGCTAATTTTGCCTTTCTACTCATATCTAATTTAAAAAAATTATCATTCAAGCTGAACGAAAACTTTATAACTCGTAGTCACGTGTTGTGTTTTCCATGTACCGTTTCACCAAAATTCTTCGATTTCCGCCCCAAAAATAAATAAAAGCGAATATGAGCCACCACTGAACTGGGATGGAAAATCAGCAACCACTATACGAAATATGCACACAGTCTCCACGAATAACTAATTCTAAACAGATCTTCAAATAATCTACACCAATCTCCTACGAATAGTAATTAACCGAAATTTGATGAAAATCCGGCTCGAAGGACCAAATATTGAGTGACAATTTTTAGACGAATTCCCACGATGGCAAATAATAAAAAATGACGAAATCTAACGATGGGCAAATATACTCGTAGCTAGTAGAAAAAACAAAATCCCAAAGTTCTTTCGAATTTTATTACCGTCTTCTTTCGTTGTCCAGATCCAAATGTATCTGATCAAGAATGTTACAAAGCATATACGAAAGAAAGTGCAAAAAGAAATGCAAAACATAGAATTCAAGTTACGTTACAGTTATAAGGGAGCGCACAAATTGTAATTCAATGAGATTATGATACAATGATAAGAGAGCAAGCAAATTTAATTCAGTTATAAGGTATCTTGTTTGCATAAATTGCGAAAACGCATTACCTTTCTAAACAATTGCTGACAATTATCGTGAAATAGTTGCTGTAGACGTCAGCAACAGTTTGTTTATCTGTGACAACAGAACCATTCAAAAGAAAGGATACCATTCCTCTTTTAAATAAACCTTAGCTCTTCTAAGCCTAGCCCTGTAAAATTCATCACGGCACACTTTTATTTCTTGTTTTAGGGAAAATGGCACTTTTATGAATTGTTTTTTTAGATATCGTGTAAGAGGATGCTCTTTACACTGAACTCGTAAGTTATTCGTTTTATTTACTTTCTAAATTAGCCCACTTGTAATCCGAGGCTTAAGTTTTTTCGTTTAACTTTTTTTTGTTACCGAGTAGTTGCAATCATTTACATGCTTTGTGAGCTTAACCAAAAATAAATCGAACGCCCTAGAATTTGAGCTTAGGTAAATCGGTTTTGATTGCCGTGTGGCGTGAATTAGATCCTTTAATAGCTTTATTTTTACAGGAGTCAGTTGTTAAGGTAGTCATACAACGATAGAAAATGTTGTAATGGACTGAAACATTGCTGAAGCGACCACAAATATGATCCAAGCATTTCCCAAATGAAGCTCTGGTTGGTTGATTTATCAAGTGCCGAGCTGACCATCGACCAGTGCACACGCACATGTGTGCACTCGTAAATTCGCTCCTCGCGTGAGGAAAAAAACAAAAAAACATTCGCTGTTTGGGCACAAAAAAAAGACACCAACAACAACAACACGCAAGTATAGTGAAATCGTCATCCACAGTGCGAGCATTCCTACCTTCCTGCCCCAGGTCCTCCCGTTGCTTGCACTCGGTTACTGCCGTTGCTGTATTACATTGTCATACAGCGCGTGCAGTGACTGAGTGTATGTAACAACCGATGGTTAGCGGCCTGTGGGTTTGAATTTTGATGGTGTGCTGGTTCCTCTTGTTGTAAGGGCATAACACCTACAACAATTTGATTCTTTAAGCCAACACTGAATTTTTGCTTCACAGCTGTACTTAGCCCGTTGGTGTTTGTGTTTTTGTGTTTGTCTTTCTTTATAATGACTCGGGAATTCAGAGTGGATATTGCCAATATCCGCGGGCTAAAAAGTAATCACTTTTCTGTGTACGTCCACGTCTGTAAATATAGACCAGTTGTTTTGGCACTTAGTGAAACACAGGTAGATCCCCGCCCACACTTAACAGATCACTCTGATCGGAAGCTACCTGGCTACGAACTAGTGCCATTCTTCTCTCACCGCGGTCTCGCCATTTACGTGCGTAGTGATGTAGCTTACCAAACTCCACCACAATGTAGTCCCTGCTTCAATCCGGAATTCAATTTCATGTGGTTAAAATTCCATCTCCGTAAGCACATTATCCACTACTGCCTTATTTACTGGACAGCAATTCGACTTTTAACGCATTCAATGCGCTATCTGACTCCATTTAAAGAATTGTATCCCTGTATCCTCATACTGAAATCGTTATTACGGGCGATTTCAATATATACAATTCTGGGTGGCTTCGACATTCTGGACAGACAACACCCGAAGGACGGTGTGTTGAGATCTTCAATGCAGAACATAATTAACTCAGCTGGTAAATGAGCCCACACGAATACCAGACGTCGATAGTCATAAAGTCAAAACCCTGGACTTGTTTTTAACTTCTCACCCTGATAAGTACATCGTCGATGTGCTCTCCCCTCAAGGCTCGGCGTACCATTGTGTTATATCAGCTAATTTCTCATATACTGATTACAAAGTTAGAGAAAAAATACCCAAAAAGACCGTATTTTAACTGGTCGTTGTGTTTCCTCGATAACGACGTGGATGCCGCTGCTGATATGATTACAGACACCATTCTCTTTGGAACGAGAAACTTTATCCCTCATCGGATGAAAAGTATCAAACCAAAAGACATCTTACGACTCGAGCTGTAAGAGGCTGTCAGGGTTAGAGAACTGTTTTTTCGGTCCTACAAGACCAATCCGACAGAGGAGAACCGAAGAAAGTTTAAACGAGAAAGGGATGACTGCAACGCCTTTCTTAAATTGTTGGTCGTTCGTCAAAAACATTAGAAATTCGGCCTCATCCTCCATCCCAACACTCATTTACAATGGCATTCCAGCTGTCAGCTCTTTGTGCAAGGTCAATCTGCTTGCTGCACACTTTGCGGCCAGATCAACACTCCCAGATTGATCTTTGTCTCCGCCTATAATTGAGTGCGTCGAATCTTCAATGGGACAAATCCACTTTCGCACTAGTGTAGTAGCAAGAGTACTTAAAGATCTTAATATACATAAAACCGCTGGTCCAGATGGTATTTCTCCCCTTCTTCTGAAAATGTGTTCTTCCTCGCTGGCAAAACTACTGTGTATGCTTTTTGATCAATCCTACTCTTTTGGACTCTTTCCGAGCAGATGGAAAACAGCATTTGTCCAGCCCGTCCCTAAGAAATGGGAATCTTTCCCTCTCTCCTCCTGCAGACCCATTGTACTTACGTCCGTTCTTTCCAAGGTCATCGAAACGCTGATAAATCGTCAGATCATGAAAATCATGCTGACCGGCAGTATGGTTTTCGCAGTAACAGGTCCATTGGTGATCTGATGGCATGTCTCACCGAAAAGTGAAACCAAAGCGTACATCACCCTGGCGAGAGCAAGATAGTTGCACTTGATATTTCTAAGGCATTTTACAGAGTTTGGCATCAGGCTCTTTTGCGTACTTCTGGGATCGACAACTCTCTTCTTTAATGGATTAGAAATTACCTTTCGGAACGTTCAATTCAAGTTGTCTTGGACTATTCCGTTCTGTCTCCGACGCTCTTTTTAATTCTCATCGACGATCTGATGTCTTCTACTTCTAATCCAATATATGGTATTCCTTTGCTGACGACAGTACTCTCTGCTTTTCATATTCGTTCCCAGACTCACGTCCCTGCTCTTCGGCTGTAGAACGGTAACGCCAGCGCTTGTTAAGCTCATTAAATCCAGATATTAACAGCATAACTAATTGGAGAACCGCTAACAGAGTTGAATTTAATGCTTCCAAAACACAATGCTGTCTGCTTTCGTTAAAGAGAAATTTAAACACCCGGCCGTTATCCATGAATGGCACTTGCATCGTCGAAACCGATAAATTTTCCATTCTCGGTATGTGTGTCAATGAAAACTTACGTTGGAATGATCACATATTCGGTGTCGTCAAAAACGCTGTGAAATGTCTAGGTTTCCTCAAGCGATTTAAGAAATATTTCACCCCCTCTGATCTGACCCCAATATATAAGGCGTTTATCCGCCCGAAATTGGAGTACAATTCCCACATCTGGTCGGATGCGCCAAAAAAATCTCTGCACCTGCTAGGATTCAAAACCGTGCGATAAAACTCTAACAATGGACACCCTCGAACACCGACGTTATAGGTCCAAAAAAGAAATCCTGCTCCATGCACTGCCATCAACAAGTAGCTGAAAAGATGTCACAACATTCAATAGTCTAATTGCCAGATTGAAATCACCAAATACAAGCAAATTATTTGATTTTTACATATCTAAAAAAAAGACGAAAGTTCCTCCAAAAATAATGAGACATTAAAAGCCAAACCTATAGAAACAAACAGCCACGTAGCCTAGTTTGATTACTTCGAAAGATGATCTAATGACATCGGCACTTTTAATGTTCAATACAGAAACAACCACACCACCTGCCGCGTAACCTTCGGTTGTTGCAGAAAAAACATCAAAGCCTGGCAAGTTATAATCACTTTTCTTAATGTCGTAAATCCAGATTTCAGAAACGAAAATAAAATCGGGAAAACATGCGAAAATGTATAAGTGAGATACATGGACATTAAAATTATTTCTCAAGCTTCTGATGTTCTGGTGAATGAAAAGTAATTCAAGGTCTTCAAAAGATCTTATCTTGATGGGGCTACTACCTTTGATCTTCTCTATTGAAATATAATTATTCTTGAACCATTCAAATTTATACTGCTTCTCTATTTTCACCATCTTTGCCGCCATTAAAATTAAAAGTACCGAGTGTAGTTGGTGAGAGCATCATTAATATAAATGTTGGTATTCTGACTGTTGCCACCGCCACGATCATTCCCATTGCCATTTCCAATAACAGACGAACTTAATTTTTTTAAATTTTGTCTCTTTCTTAATTCCTCCTTCATTATTCGTTCTTGGAGCGAGCGATGTGAGAGTTGTATAAAAAGGACTGAACTCTTTGTCGCGGGAGAATTTTTTTCATCTGCTACTTTTTGTTTGATTCTCATTTTTTTCACAAAACATTCTTCGATTTGGTTTTTCGCTAGTCCGACTCCCTACGGATTAAAATTTACTGTATAGAACTTATTATTATTATCATTATTAAGGGAACGATACAAATTAATTTGTAAGGTCCGGGATTTAACGCCGGGGTACTATGCCCATGTGGAGCGTTTTATCAACAGCACGCGGAGTACTGAGTTCCCATGTGTATAGAACTTTTAGCATTAAAATCATCGGCATTGGAAAAACCAACGATTTCGATGCAGTTCTGCAAAAAAAATAGCAGCACTTGAAAACGGACAGCGGATGAATGTCGCAGATGGAATCAACTGTGCAGCAAAATCCCAAAATAAAGAAAATAAGACCTTATCCGGGCTACTCCGACATATTTGGAGCTCAGGCCGGTAAGGATTTCCGGGATTCAATCCGGGTCTTGGAAAAGAGATATTGGCGGATGAGCCCTTAATAGATCAATGGAAGCGCTCACATCCCCGAACGGGTTACTGACTTCGGTCTACCCGAGTTCTCATCCTAGGGGTATCTATAATGGAACCAGCCCCCCCGGTTTGCCGTTATGCCGTCTTGGTAACTGCCCAGCAAAGGTAAAAAAAACTACAGTTACGAAGCAAAAACAAACCTATGATACGAACGGATCTACTGTTGACAACCCCTGCAAACGAAATAAGAACAACGAACCCTTAATAGGCCACGTGCAGCCGAACAACCAGCGGGGGTCCCTGACTGCTGCAAAGCATACGTTACCGCAAATCCTAGAAATGTGATGAAATAGACCAGACAAAAAGAGGATGCAAAACTGCGACGTTACGTTATGTACAGCAAAAGCAACGCCTATTTGGATGCGGATTCGTTGTTAGAGGCAGACTTAGGCAAGAAGTCTTGTGTTTGCGGCATGTCAAGGAGCGCCTCGTGACAATTCACATTAATGCTAAATTTGTCAACATTAACCTTATATACACAAACGCTCTAAAGAGGAGAAATATAACGACACCAAAGAAATCTGCTACGAGCTATTGGAGAAGACTTACGAGCAGTTCCGTAGCTATGATATTACAATTGTTCTCGGCGACTTTAATGCAAAGCTAGGAAGAGAGGGCATCTTTGGTAGCACTATCGAAAAGCATAACATGCATGACACCATCTCCGATAACAGATTCAGGCTGACCGACTTTGGGGAGGGGCGGATAATTGTTGTAGCTAGCACGCGTTTCCGGTATCTCGATATTCATAAGGGGACATGGAGATCTCCTGATCAATCAACCGTCAGCCAGATTAACTACATTGTGATCAACGCAAGGCACTTCCCCAGTATTATGGATGTCTGGACGTTTCGAGGGGCCAAAATCGACTCGGCCCATCATCTTGTTGTATCCAAAGTACGGTTTCGGATATCCCGAACATCGCAAAGACAAGTTAATATTGAAGTTTAGAAGTTTGACGTCGGATGGCTATAATCACAAGAGTCTCCCTTAATCTCTTAAGGGATCCTGTGCCGTCATCTCAAGTATCAAAGACCAAGACCAGTCAACATTGCTAAAAAGCCACCAAAGATGCTTCCTCTGATGTGCTGGGTTTCATTCGGCCACCACAACGAAACCCTTGGTTTGACGATGAGTGCCGGCAAGCCAAATGCATACAAGCAGGCGTAGCACGGAAGGACCAGAGCTGCTCATGAACTCTAAGAGCAGAAGAGGAAACGAACATTTCTCAGGAGAAAAAAGAAGGAACATGAAAAGCGTGCGATCGAGAAAATTGCGAGATGCTACTCCAGGAATCAGATTTGGAAGTTTCATTAAAAGGTAAAAAAAAAAACATGCCACGGACACAAAAAATGAACCGAAGCCTGTAAAGACGAACAAGGGAACATAGTAGTAGAGTCACAGCTAATGCTGAGAATTTGATAAGAACATTTCGTATAACGGCGATCAGGAATCAAATACAGCTGTCAGGCAGAAGGAATCTTTTAAACCAGGGAGATGTAGATCAACGACTCCGTCCACCACTTTAACGGAATTGAGTTCAAGATGTGTCAAGATTTTCTCAAACTGCTTTTCATACACTGCAACAAAGCTTAAAGGTCATTCCTGAACAAATCCTTTTGAACTTCCGATGTGGGTAATCATGAGCCTCTTTCCATTTCAGGGTGGCCATCGGAATCCAATAGATAATCCTAAATTAAAAGTTTGTGCTGGTATTTCGGTTGCTGGGTTTGTCCATATATTTTGCTATGTGTGAACGTCACTTTGACGTGAATAAGTTTTTAAATCCGGTAAATATTTTCATCTCCAAGCAACTATGTCATTTCTTTCGAGTAGCAACCTTTTCTTTTGGCATCTGATGAATTTAAGACCAAGGCCTATTTTCAGAACTGAGTGTAAAGTCTTGCTTATCTTCAATACAAGTATATTTACATATTTTCATACTGGCACACTTCGTGCAGTACGATTACTTTACCTAGTGAAGGTAAACTGTTATCAAGGAACTTGTCTTTTATGTAGTACGTTTGTCGAAATCGCTGATTGGTTTTCCTTCCAGAATTGTTTTTTTTCTTTGGTGGTGAAATGTGACTTTCTATTTTATTTTCCTTGAAAACGTTGTACAGTAGGTCCTGATTTATACTACGCGTATTTCTGTCTCTTCTAGTACTTGTATTGATCACATTATGATACGTCTTTCCAAACCTCAAAGTGTAGGAATTTGTAGCTCTGTTGTTCATTTGCAAGTCTCTGATCATTGTACCAAGTGTCTTAGTTGAAAATATTCTTGTTCCCCTATAAATGAAAGACTTTCGAATAGTGATGCTTTTGTTAAAACCGATTTTGCATCTCTTAATAATCTCCTTGGGTTAGAACATTAAGAAAATGTATTGAATAAAGGTAATCCTTCCATTGCCTTCTCTAAGTTTATTAAGACACTATAATACTATACCCTTCAATGTTCTAAAAAAATAGTAAAAAAGAAGAATAAGTTGAAAAAACTCAAGCCTTGGATATCTTTTGATTTATTGAGAAAAATCAAGAATAAAAATAAATTATACAAAAAGAAAATTAATAATTCTGACAATGACAATATCAAGACTAAATATAAAAAAATGTCTTAAGATATTTGTAAAGATGTTTTTCTATGCAAAAGCAATTGCTATCTTAACAAGTTTAGTGGGGCCCATGGTAACTCCAAAAGGGAATGGGAACTATTAAATGGATCAAATCAAAAAGAACAACTCCAGAGCATAAAAGAAAATAATGCTCTTATATCAGACTCTAATATGTTAGTAGATACATTTAATAAGTTATTTTGCTTTATAGGTGCTAAGGTAGTTTCCGATCGTACTGATTCATTCTCTAATTATAACTGCTTAGCTCAGGAAGGCTCTATCCCCAGAGTTTTTTCTTTGACCCTATAGCTTCTTATGAAGTATAGAAAATTATTATAGAAAGTCTCTTAAAAACTCTAACACACAAACGTCTGATGGAATTTCAAACAACTTCGTTAAAAATTTATGATATTTTATGTTTTGTGTTTAACAGAAGCGTTATATGTAGTGAGTTTCCAAATTATGTAAAAATAGCTGAAGTGACACCTTTGTATAAGAAAGGCGATAAAACCTTAATAAACAACTATAGGACTATCTCGTTATTGTCGATTTTCTCGAAAACCTTTTTGAAAGCTTTTCGAAAGAGCTGTTGAAATAAGAATGGTCAGGTTCTTAGAAAGAAATCGTTTTTTCAGTGAGTGTCAATCCTATAATTCTGCGCTGAAATATATAATGGTTTTAATAATAGGAATCTAACCGCTGCACTCTTCATAGACATAACTAAAGCCTTTGATACTGTAGATCATGATATATAGTACTTCTGAGTAAACTCTACAAATGTGGTTACAGAGGTATTATTCATGATTGGTTTCGATCCTACATTTCCAATAGAGTACAAAGAGTAAAAATTAGTGGCGTCTTTAGTTCCCTTCGTTCTGTCCCTGTAGGTGTTCCTCAAAATATCATAGCAAAGTCACTGCATTTGCGGACGATATGGCGTGTGTTTTCACAAACAATTCTGCATTGAATCTTTGTGCTGACATTAATCATGATATTGAAGCGCTAAGTCATTGGTTCAAAATGCATAAAATGGTTATAAGTGACAAAACAAAAATTATGTTTTTTAATCAGAGTGGTATAGGAGTAGACTATGGACCTTTCCTGTTTCATAGTGGCAACTGTAATAGATATAAGCATAGCATGACTGTTTGTAATTCTGACGTAAGCTCGCAGACGTATTTTGAAAAAAAATCTTGCTCTGACAAATGTTTAGTATAGTAAAAGTTAATCAGTTCAAATATCTTGGAGTTTTGCTTGACTGGAAGATGAGTTTGTCGGCACATACAACTGCGCTTAAGATGTGTCAGATGGCAGCTACTAGACAAATTTATTTTCTAAAGTCCTACTGCACACAGGATCTTCTTAAGCGTACTTATTATGGTTTAGTGCATTCTTCCTGGGGTGGCACTCACTATAATAAAATGCATCCCCTCCTCATTTCCCCTTATTTGTAACAAAAACCCACAGTGTAATAGCTTAGTTCTTTTTAGAAACCTTGGCATTTTACCTTTGAAACATTTATATTGTTATGAAGTTTTAAGGGCATTCTTCAAAAGATCTGGCTATTTATTAAATAGACGCTCATCTAACTACCGACTTAGAATAAATGAACAAAATTCGTCCAAATACCTCATCACAATGTGCAAATCCTTTTTAATTTTTTTACGATAACTGCTCCTAGACTTATTAACAAGCTACCTAAGCTAATATAAGACGTATACATAATGAGTTCAGTTTCCTTAAACAAATGAAATCATGGCTTTTAGACTTAAACTACATGTTCTTGGTCTGCTCTGTGTATTGACGTACGCAATTTTCGCTTCTCATGTCTTGTCTTCTTTTTTGTAATTTTTTTTTATTGCTTTTTATGTTAAATTTTATTAGTTATCATCTTTTCATTTTTGTTACTGCTTTTTATGACCCCACTCATTCAATTTGTAATTTAATCGTTAATCTTTTTGCTTGTGAATCTGCTCTCTCTTCTGGTTCCTTAAGAACTACAGATTGCAGACACTTTTTTTTACTTAATACATTACTTCCATTTGAATACACTGTTCCTTGTACTTTCTATTTATAAAGTATTTGTAAGAAAGTATTAATATTAATAGTAATAATAATAATAATAATAAAAATAATTTTTTGCTGGTCACATCCTAAAATTGTTGGTGAAAAGGGTGAAAATTGGAGGAGAATGTCAAACATGGATGGTTCACAATTTTCTATCCTCTTCCTGACCGCTAAATTTTATCTCGTTGTGATAAACTTTGCCCCATACACCTGCATATTTTACCCCAGATTCTTTACAAATGGAGTTTTTGCTTTTAAAGCAGCCTGGCATTTGCTCCTTGTTTCACTTCAATTAATCTTACACAAATATGCAAACTTTTTTAAATGGAATTATGTTATTATTATTATGTTATTTTTTGCTAATAATCTTTTTATTAGCAGGGATTTTAAACACGTCTATCACCCACGTCTATTTCTCATATATCCAAGCCTAACTTTATTTATCTAACCTTTAAATTGTTTGCTCTCTTAACATATATGCATGTCACATTCATTTAAATGTCTTTAACTGAACAAAAACTTCAAATAATCTGTGTACCTTGTATACTTAAACAGGTAAAATGGTTTTACTTTTTCAGAGGAAAAAGTTTCTTCCATGCAGCAGATAACCGTATCTGTTGAAATTCACAGAAAAATAGTTACCAGCTTCTCCCAAACTTTTTTATAAGCACTTGGAGAAATTCAAGTTCATCCCTTATCGCATTACTTCCACATTGTATGCCCCATTTGGATGTAACTCTTTAATGCTCATCATAGCTTTAGGTGCATACTCGTACTTCGTGGTTACTTTTTTGATCATAAAAACACACCTAGACCTTGAAAGTTTATTTTTCTGTTTTCACTGCACATACATACCTGTACGTACACGACCTTCACTTTCGCAGAAAAACAACAATGACTCCAGAGAGTCAAAACTAGCCATGAATTGCTCTGAATGGATACGAACAGTTTTGAATGTCTCCTAATGGCGCCCGCTGCGAATGTTTGTCCCTTTAATATCCTGTTGAACTTTCATTCTTCTCCTCGCTATTATTAAAATACTTCTCCCGAGAAGCACAAAGAGAAAAACTTAACTTGACCCTCTTTTTTTTTTGTTCATTTCTTCCTATTCTGCAATCTTGGCAACTTTCCAATAATCGTTTCTTTTTCTTTTTCAGATAAAAACTGGGGTCTGCCACTGATGATAGCCGCAAATCTACACATCCCTTACAGAATCGAAATAGGTGAAGAAAATGCTGCAACCGATTTAAGAACTAACGACATATCGGGCAAAGGTAATGATATCCTGACACACAAATTGTCCCTTCTCTCTATTTAGTAAATCCGATTTCTTTTAGCCATCATAATCACGGCAGACATGAACGACGCATCCACCCTGCGGATACTCACCCTGCTGGAAGCACTTAACCACACCAAAGTGCTACTAATCGACATTCTCGCCACATCGTTTAATGCCGAGAATCGTTTCTACAAAAACCTCTCTCTCATGAAGGCTACCTCGAGACTGATGTCAAATCTACTCTTGCTTACTGTGCTTAGCGACAAGTATCGCCACTTCCTCAACGTTGCATTCGATGATAACCGCATTGGAACGGTGCAAAATTTTCATCAGATACGCCGCTGGCAGCAACAGCAGGACCAGAACCAGAACCAAGTACAGAATAAAACTCAACAGAATATCCTGCCAGAAAACATACACTGGCCAATGCATTTGGACCGTTCTATCCAACTTCAGCCAATTACTTTGCCACCGCCATGTAATGACTCCGTTAAGCTGCAAAACATTTGCAAGGATATTAAAACCTTCGTGCAGCAATGCAATGAATCAAATCAGACGCACGTAGGAGTACTAGGGGCACAGCTCAAAGATTTGTGTAGTTCCAGTAGTGGGCATCTTTCGCAGAATAACACCACAGCAGCAGCTAGTGTTGCTGCAGCAAGGATATCGACTCTGAGGAATTTCATTGATTTCTTTCATTTTTACGATTTTATTATTGCAAATGCGCGTGGTCCTTCCTTGGGCAGTATGCAAGTGCCCAAGTATGACTTTCTGGTGCTGGACGTTGTCCGGAGTGCAGACAATGAGACTGACAGTTCACATGAATTCAAATGGAGACCTTTGCTCATCCTAGAGCAGCATGAAATCAACCTGAAGACATACATTACGCATTCAATCCTTCCTGGCTACAATGATTGGCTTTTGGTCAGCACCTCACAACTATGGTATTGTGGTATCATGTGCTGGACTGCGGTGGCTGTTTGTGTGGCAATGCTGTTCTGTATTGTGGTGGCAAGTGTTGCTGCTGGAATTGCTATGAGGTAATTTAATTCAAAATTGTTATCATGTATGTTGTACAATAGGAAATTCTCCATTGCTTATTTCTTCGACGAATTCAATTCATTGAGAATTGAAATCATTAATTGGTATCTGCACTAAGTGAATAAATTAATTTGAAGCAATTCATCAATAGATATTGTGCGGTACACTTGAGCTTTGCACGTTTATAGTATACGTTTAAAGAAAGGATTCATGGTACACGTACTCAAGCCATCAATATATGAAAGAAATATTTTGAGGACTTATAAAAAGCGATTGATGTCCATGTGAGACTATAAGAGAACCCGGATAAAACAATAATCACAGTTATTAGTTTATTAATGACTTTTATTTCATTTGAGATAGAGACATATAAAAAAGGTTCTAAAGCTATGTTCAGACGATTGCCAAATCTGACAATATTGTCAGGTCTACAAATGTTCTGACAATAACCTACAAATGAGCTGACAATAGCGAACTACGAGTACCTTAGAATGCTAAATTGCCAGTTCACACGGTTACCATACTTTGTCCCAAACTCTGGCAATTTCATTGTCAGATGGTTGGCCTGACAATATATTGCCAGACAACGTTGTTAGGTTGAAAATTGTCAGTTCACACGGTTGGCAGATGTTTGTTTACAAAAAAATTAGCAGATTCGTTGACAGGCATTGTCAGCCAAATTGAAAATTGTTTTTTCATCCGGCACTGAGTGAAGTGTTTTTTTTTTTTTTGAGAATTTTAATAAAATATATAATAAATTGATAAAATAATCGAAATGGATGCGTACATATTGGAAAGCAGCGAGGAGGATGAATTACCACAAAAACGTCGGCGTGTTTGGACGAAGGATTGGGTAGCCCGCCGTCTGCAGGAGGCAAAATGCAAAATTGCTTGTCGAATTAAGAGCTGAGGAGCCAGAATTGTATCGGAATTTTTTGCGTATGGATTGTAAACAATTCGATGATCTTCTAGCTTTGGTGACTCCACACATCCAAAACCAAGAAATTAATATGCCGCGAGCATTTCAGCGGCTGAGCGGCTTGTGTTGACGCTATGGTACCTAGCTACCGGCAAACATTTTGGGTGTATGCAATATCTATTACGCATTTCTGTGTCAACGATCACATCCATCATTCTAAAAGTTCTGGATGCAATCTACAAAGTGCTCGTCGGTAAATATCTTCAGGTACCTTACCTTATGCAATGTACACACAAATGCACATGTTGTTGCCAGCAAATTCAGCGAACTGTTACAATTCCCAAACTGCATTGGAGCAATGGATGGAAAGCATGTAGTAATGATCGCACCACGAAATGCTGGCAGCATATTCTACAACTAGAAAGGCACACATAGCATTGTTTTGATGGGCATTGCCGATGCGGAATATAAACTGCTGTACATCGACGTCGGCAGCAATGGACGATTTTCCGATGGTGGTGTGTTCAACCGATACACATTTGGCCAAGCGCTGGACACTAATCAGCTGAGCTTTCCAGGAGACAAATCAGTACCCGGTAGAAAATTGCCTGTTCCGTATGTACTCGTTACAGACGATGCGTTCGCCTTACAGCCGAACATATTGAAACCATATAGCTAAGGTGGTCTATCAATGGTGCCACGAGTATTTAATTATCGATTGAGTCGCTCCCGCCGTATTATTGAAAATGTTTTCGGTATTATGTCGGAACGTTTCCAAGTGCTGCGAAGCCCGTAAATTTGGATGCGGAGAAGTCTAAGAAAGTTACGCTTACGTGTTGCGTGCTCCACAACTACATGATTACAACAAATATAAAGAAGTACTCCTATACTCCGAGTAATTCATTCGACCATTATAGTGATATCGGCGAACTTATCTTGGATGATTGGCGACGTGATGTGGGTGTGTAAAGCAGTACATTGTATCCATTAGAAGGAACCCGTTCTTAAACTCTACTCGAAGCCAAAGATGTAAGAAATGAGTTCAAGACTTACTTCTTGGAAGAGGGTGAATTAGAATGGCAGTATAAATTGCTTCAATAAAAAAAAAGAATTTGTATTTTTCTATAAAATATTTTCTATGTTGGTGGTTGCGCCCTCTCACTGGCGATTTCGCCACTGTCAATAATTTCTGTTGCTTGCTGCCTGGTAATGGACATCAGTTCATACTGTTCCAATGGTTGTTGCTGCGGCCGCTCTTTCGGAGACGAAGGCTATAATATGAACAGAATATATAAAGGATAATGAAACTGAAAATGCACTCACTATTAGAGCAGCTTCATCCATTATATCACTGAATGATATAAGCACGTTTCAGCTTAGACCTTGCGAACGCAACTTGTTCTGTATGTAGTCGAATAAGGCAGTGAATGTATTTTTCGGTTGCGAACGAATGGACTGCAGTGCTTCTACCGCCACTTGCTTTACACGGCTGCCATCTGACATGGTGTTGACGTAGTAATACTGAGTTTGCGTCCTTACCCAGATGTCAATTGCGACGGTGACACAAAGTCCAGCGTATTACGCTCGCTCACATCCAGAAAAAGTGTGTCGTTGTTGACAGCGGAGTTCTGAAAAAGGAACACATAGAATGAGTAATTCTGAAACATGAAACCAACCTGATTTTTTTTGTCCGATACTTTTCAAGGTTGCTATTAAAAGTTATGCGGAGATTCGACCATTTGCCCTTACAGTCATTGAGGCTCATATGGATGCTGTCAGCGACTTCCTGCCATTAGGCCTTCTTCGGCATTTTGTATTGTGCGCATTCCACAACTGCGTCGCGTCTCAATTTCTTGAATGAGTTTCAAAATTTGGTCCTAGGACCATTCACTCTCAACTTTCTTCCGATATGATTTTTGCAATTTTGTTTTTTTTTTGCATATTTCGACTTCGTCGGAGACTGCGAAAGTGGTAGAACCTCAATCGCATACACAGTTTATTTCACTCATCGTTACAAAAACAGACAGCGTAAAAAAAGCACCGAAACTTGCGTTCTGCAACACTTCCTTTTGCTCTTTCAAATATGAAAAATTATCCAACAATGAAAAAATTGTCGGACTTTATAAACATAGCACATCTGACAATAGCAAATGTGCCTGCAAATGTGCTAAACATATGAAAATGGTCTGACAATGGCACAATTGTGTGTTCAGACGATTTCCAGATACCAGATATTTTCATTGTCTGATGAGGATCTGACAATGACCCGACAATGTGTTTTCTGCAAATATTGTCAGACAAAATTGTAAGTTCAGACGGTTGTAAGACATTTTGAACAATATTGTCAGATCTGGCAATCGTCTGAACATATCTTTAGTCTACTATGGTTTTGCACAATGCTGTCTACTAGGTTAAGAGACGTTGGAATTATATACATATGAACAAGCGAGTTAAGTGAACACAACCTTTAAAAATCTTCCTAGGAGTATAAACAATCCCATCATAGTCGTCCGTTTAAAATACAAGAGGAACTTCTTCATCTACAACCGAGACATCTGTTCTGAAGCATCTTAGAAATGATTGCAGACACTGCACAAAATTGTAAGTTCGGATTGGTGAAATATAGAGCTTAATGTTATTAAAATACTGGTTATTTTTTCTATTGGATTGCGGTTAAGGAAAGATGTCTTATTCTAGTCAATTGACCATAGTTCGACTGGTATTGTGAAAACCGAGTTATGACTTTTTCGTACAAGTCACAACTCAATTTTTTCCAATAAGGCGACAAATTATCTTCCTGGGGATGAGTAACCCTCAGCGAGGTTAATGGAAAGGCTAAGTTCACATTTAGACGCGAGGCTCCTCCATTCTTCCGCAAGGTTTCCTGTCCTAATGATATGCTTAAGCATCAATGACTACCCTACTTTTTCCATAGCCACCACTTTAACTATATATCGAGGCAGTGGGTGAGCGAAATAATTTTTACTTCAAGCTATGTGCTATGTATGAGTATCTGATCTTAAAAACGCGACTTTACACAGATAAAATTAAATGCTAAGCTTCTGTGTATTTAACCTACAGGTGCGTAGGTTGGTCGACGCTCGATGCGTCTTTTTTTTTACTGCGAGTCTACCAGTAGACAGAGGTACATCGAATACAGCATCGGTTGTTGAAGAGGTGCAATCCACGGAGAACCAATTGGACACGCTTTGAAGAGGAGCCTTGTAAACTCAACTCAAGAGAAAATAGAAACTAGAGAAAGCTATTCAGAATTTAAACGGTAGCCTCACCAAGTGTTTTGAGCTGACATGTCTAGCTAGAAAACAATTCTGCAGATCACCTGTTGCTTGGTGGAATGCAGATCTGCAATGACTATGAAAAGAAACCATAAAATTTCTAAACAAGTCACTTAAGACATCTTTGGAGGAATATTTACAGATCGAAGCAAGAATAATTTAAAAGCTATTTCGAAAAGTCACTTTTATAAAGACTTTTACAAAAAGATGAAAATTGTGTGTGAAACCAGCAGACTACTCAGTCCCAAAAACAGGCAAACCAACTAAGCTGGAATCACTCAGAAAATCTGATGGCAACTACACTGAGCCGAAAGCAGAGGCTTTCCGCCTCATGCTTGAGACTCACTTTCTAAGTAACCTAATCAGAGCCAACTCACGGTCAACTTCTATTAACTAAGCTAGTGAGCTAAATAATACAACACGCCGTAGCTTCTATGTATATCTCACCGGTTGTGGTGATGGACGAAGATCAAATATGCTGTTGCTTCCTTTGTCAGCTTCAAGTCGCCTGACACCGATGTCTTACAAAACAGTATAGATCAGCTGCTGGTAATTGCGAAGAGAATCTTTATGCTGACCTGGTACTTGTATACATTCCTAAACCCTGGCGAACAGTGAGAGCAACCAGGAACTTCAGATCTATAGCATAAGTCTGCCTTCCCTCATGTTAAAATGAATGGAGAAAATGGTAGAGGTACATGTGCGCAAAACTGTTTGCCAATGCATCCTCTATTTAAGAGTCAACATGCTTACCAATGCGGAAAATTCTGCGAGAGTGAGCTACAAAATTTGGTTCCCAGAGTTGAAAATGCACTCGACAAGAGGAAATCCGCCCTAGGCATTTACATCGACATTGAAGATGCAACCACAGACAACACTGCGTGGACGAATCACTAGTTTTTTGCATAAAAGTAAAGCTGGTGCATAGCGGAAGTAAACAGAGGTCGCTCTCAATACGGCGGCCTAGCTCCAATGTTATGGTGCATGGCCGATGCAATTCTCAATAGTTATCGCACCTACGCACAAGCATGATCAGATGATATAAATGGTTTTACTGTCTGTTGGTTCATTTCTAGCGACTCTCTGGTCTACAGCGTAGACACTTTGGGACTCTTTCCGAAAATATGGAAAACAGCACTTGAAACGGAGTGGTGAAAAAAAGACGAATCTGCTTTTTCTCCCTTTACAGACACATTGTCCTTACGTTCATTCTCTCTAAGAAGATATTAACGCTCACAAACAACCAGCTTATGAAGTATCTTAAGCCAGGAAAACTTGATATTTCTAAGAGGCTTAACATCAGGGCCTTTGTCGAAAATGGGTGCATTTGGGATTGAATATCTTCTTCATTGGATTAGAAAATGATATACACAAAATAGATGCTGGTATGCCTCTGGGACTCTTCTTAATTTTCATTAATGATCTCCTCTCTGCCACTTCTAGTCCAGTATATTCCGTTCCGACGGCAGTACTTTCTCATTTTCGTATTTGTTTCAGGACTCAAGTCCTTCCAAAACGCAGTGGTGTCTTCTGTCGTTAAAGCGAAATTGAAACACCCAGCCATTACCCATGAATGGCACTTGTATCGTCAAGATCGGAAACTCTCCGTTTTCGATATGTGCGTCAATGACAACCTACGTTGGGATGACCACATATTTAATATCGCCAAAAATGCTGCGAAATGTACATATATGTAGACCACTTGATACGATATAAGAAATACTTTTCTCCCTTCTGATCTGGCCTCAATATACAGGGTGTCCCAAAAATCACCCAAAACGGGTGATAAGTCAAGTGGTGTCGGTTATCACAAAATTATAAAAAAAAATCTTAAGTCATATGCTTTTAAAATTATTGGCACTCAAAAAAAATCGAGAAATCTGACACCCTGTGCTGATCTTTCAAGTACTGTGACGACAGCTCTTTACTTTTCTTCGATTTTTTTATTGTCACGTAACCCTGAGTAACTGTTCTATAAATTACGGTCCAAAATTGAAACATAACTCTATCAGTTTTAACTAAAATGTTGCTTTTTTTTCACTCCATATATCTGGAAATCATTAATCACCTTACTTGAACTGACTGTACAAACAAAAAAAATGTACTGTGCCACTTTGGCAAGTAACTTTAAAAGATGGCGTGCTTAGTCTGGATTCAAAATGGTATGACAATTACTAGTGCTAACACTAATTGAGGACAAAAAAATATTTTGTTAAAGAAACCCGATTCATTGTTAATTCTTTTTAATAAGTTAAAATGGGGACCAAGTGTGTACGAGACAGACAGTGACGGCGTGATTGAGACTGATAAACATGCCATTTTGACTAGTTTGAGTGAAACAGATAGAGACGCCACCCTTGTCAAGCAGTGACTCATAGGCACATACTGCAGTACGTTACGCTCCTTCGCTTACAGCGCATTGGTCTGTATTCGTGTTGATTTTATGCTTACAAACTTTGGCTTTCCTTATTGGACTTCATTGCATTGCCACTTTGGTTTGCTATCTGACCGTTTCTTTCGAACCTGGATTTCTTCTGGACTAGTGTTGATCGTTGATCCCGTGATCATGCTATCTCGATACACTGCTCATGAATATGCTAACATGCATCTCCTTTATGGGGAATGCAGGTGTAATACTAGTGCTGCAGCCAGACTTTATCATGAGAGATACCCAAATGCTCAGCGTCATCCGGATCATCGAGTGTTTTTAAATGTACACCGGTCATTCTCAGAGGGTCGATTTCCAAATCCAATAGTTAGTGAGGGAAGAGCCGTCATGTGCTACGAGGATGATGTCTTACAAACAGTCGCACAAGACTCTATTACCTCAGTACGTGCAATTGAAGAAAGCACAGAAGTGCCCAAGAGTACAGCACGCCGAATTCTAAGGAATAACCAGCTCCATCTGTACCATGTACAACGAGTCCAAATTCTGCTACCCCGATATTGTCCAGACAGAGTGCAATTTGGTCAAACGATGTTGCAGAGTTTCAGAGAAAATCCGAGATTCTTCGCAAAAATTCTATGGTCGGACGAATCAACTCTTCAAAGGGACGGTTACATGAACCTCCACAATTTGCACGAGTGGCACATGGAAAATCCACATTTGATGCGGGAAGATAGATCACAGTACCGTTTTAAAGTAAACATGTGGACAGGAAATTTGAATGGTAGAATTATTAGCCCATTCGAGCTGCCGCCGAATTTGAATGCCGAGGTTTATTTAGATTTTTTGGAGAAGCACTTACCAAATTTATTGGAAGACGTGCTACTAAATATTTATGCATGCATGTGGTATCAACAAGATGGCTGCCGAGCGCATTATGCTCGCACAGTACGAGAGTTCCTCGATCGGGAATACTCCAACAGGTGGATAGGGCGGTCTGGTACAATTTCGTCCCAGCCCGTTCACCTGATTTAAATCCACTCGATTTTTTTACTGGGGAGCAGTAAAAGAAAAAGTTTATTCTAAGCCGATGGAAAATTTAAACGAGCTGGAACAAAAAATTGCTGAAGACATCAACTCCAGAAGATATGCCCATCATATTACCAGATCATTTGTAAGAAGATGCAGAGCTTGCATTGCAGTTGAAGATAAACAGTTTAAACATTTGTTGTAAGATACAAGATCGGTAGATGGCGATCCTGAGAGTATACACCAAGAGAAAGTAGTGTTCTGTGTGCTCTGTGACGGGAAAAAAATGGAATGAAATGACAAGGGTGGTATCTCTTTCTGTTTCACTCACACTAGTCGAAATGGCATATTCATCCGTCTCAATCACGCCGTCACTGTCTATCTCGCTCACACTTGGTACTCATTTTAACTCAGATAAATGGATGGACAAAAAAGCAATATTTTATTTAAAACCGATTTAGTTATGTTTCAATTTTGGACCGTAGTTTACAGAACAGTTACTTGAAAGATCGTCACAGGGTGTCAGATTTCTCGATTTTTTTTTGAGTGCCAATAATTTTAAAAGCACATGACTTAGATTTTTTTTTATAATTTTGTGATAACCGACACCACTTGACCTATCACCCGTTTCCGGCTTGACACTGATTTCTGGGACACCCTGTATAAAGCATTTATCTGCCCAAAATTTGAGTTCAACACCCACATCTCATCTGGTGCTCGCTAGGACTTCTGTTCACATGCTAGATAGGATTTAAAAGTATGCGATAAAACTCATACGGGTACTAGAAAACGCTTAAGTGCTTATAAAAAAAACCTTATTTCTTTCAGAATAGGACGGGTGTAGCTATTTGTTTGTTTCCAAAAAGACTGCGCTGCGTGTCACACAAGTTTGAAAAAATAACAAATTTCACCACCTACATAATACGATTTAATATAGTGCGACTTCTTTCCATGGAGCAATTTCAAGCTGACGCAATTTCTTATTATTAACGGCAACTCTTCTTCTCTTGACGGTATTAAAAATTATACCCAATTTCTTTAAAAATACGTCTTATTGTGATAAATCAAAATGAAACCTGTTATTGGAAAACGCTTTCCATGCAGATCCTTGCATTTTGACTCAAAATTCCACGTTCCAGTTTTATTTGTTTCGATCTGGAGGTACGTGGCTACGAACGAGTCCCCATAGCGCTAGCGCCATTTATGTGCGCTATCTAGCTTACCAAATTCCACCACAATGTAGTCCCCGTTCCAACCCGGAATTCAATTTCATGTGGTTAAAATTCCATCTCCGTTAGCAAATTATCCAATACTGCTTTATTTACGGAAGTTCCAAACTGGACAGCAACTCGAACTTTAACGAGTTTGATGCGCTGTCTGACTCCATTCAATGAATTGTATCCCTGTATCCTCATACTGAAATCGTGATTACGGGCGATTTCAATATACACAATTCTGGTTGGCTTCAATATTCTGGACAGACAACACCCGAAGGACGGCGTGTTGAGATCTTCACTGCGGAAAATAACTTAACCCAGCTTGTAAATGAGCCCACATGAATACCAGACGTTGATAGTCATACCGCCAATACCCTGGACCTGTTTTTAACTTCTCACCCTGACAAGTACTGCGTTGACGTGCTCTCCCCTCTAGGCTCGTAGGACCATTGTGTCATATCAGCTAAATTCTCGTACACCCACCACACAGTTAGAGAAAAAATCCCTAAAAGAACCGTATGGCAATACGAGAAAGCCAACTGGAGCGGCCTTAACAGCTTCTTTAGGAATTAT
Organism: Volucella zonaria; assembly: GCA_963966105.1. Classification (NCBI taxonomy): domain Eukaryota; kingdom Metazoa; phylum Arthropoda; class Insecta; order Diptera; family Syrphidae; genus Volucella; species Volucella zonaria. The sequence goes on from OZ014530.1 coordinate 82,240,044, forward strand.
AACTGGTCGTTATGTTTCCTCGATAACGACGTGGATGCCGCTGCTGACATGATCACAGAAACTATTCTCTTTGGAATGAGATGCTTTATCCCTCATCGGATGAAGAGTATCAAACCAAAAGAAAAGGCATGGTACGACTCAAGCTGTAAAGAGGCTGTCAGGGTTAGAGAATTGTTTTTTCGGTCCCACAAGACCAACCCGACGGAGGAAAACCGAAAAAAGTTCAAACGAGCCATAAATGACTGCAACGTCTTCCTCAAGCGTGTGAAATTTCTATACGACCAAAAACTGAGGCACAAAATACTGCAATGTCCCAAAGGTAGCACAAATTGTTGCTCATTCGTCAAAAACATTAGAAATTCTGCCTCATCCTCCATCCCAACGCTCATTTACAATGACATTCCAGCTGTCAGCTCTTTGGACAAGGCCAATCTGCTTGCTGCACACTTTGCGGCTAGTTCAACGCTCCCAGATTGTGCCTTGTTCCCACCTACACTACAGTGCGTCGAATCTGCAACGGGATGAATCCACTTTCGCACTCGTGTAGTAGCAAGAGTTCTTCCACGCTGGCAAAACCACTGCGTAAGCTTTTTCATCAATCCTACTCTTTAGGACTCTTTCCGAGCAGATGGAAAACACCATTTGTCCCGCTCGTCTCTAAAAAACACGAATTTTCCTCTCTCTCCTCCTACAGACCCATTGCACTTACGTCCTTTCTTTCCAAGGTCAAGGAATCGCTGATAAATAGTCAGCTCATGAAATATCTCGAAACACGGAAACTTCTTTCTGACCGGCAGTATGGTTTTCGTAGCAACAGGTCCACTGGTGATCTGATGGCATGTCTCACCGAAAAGTGGAACCAAAGCGTACATCAACCTGGCGAGAGGAAGATAGTTGCACTTGATAACATATTTCTAAGGCATTTTACAGAGTTTGGCATCAGGCTCTTTTGTCGAAAATGCGTGCTTTTGGGATCGACGACTCTCTTCTTCATTAGATTAGAAATTACCTATGAACGTTCAGTTCAAGTTGTCTTGGATGATTTCAAGTCTGATATTCACAAAATAAATGCTGGCTCCGTTCTGTCTCCGACACTGTTTTTCATTTTCATTAATGATCTCTTGTCTGCTACTTCTAATCGAATATATTCCTTTGCTGATGACAGTACTCTCTGCTTTTCATATTCGTTCGCGAACTCACGCCCCTTCTCCTCGGCTGTAGAACGGGAGAGGCAGCGTATGTTAAGCTCATTAGATTCCGATATTAACAGCATAACCAATTGGGGAACTATCAACCGAGTGGAATTTAATGCTTCCAAAAGTCAATGCTGTCTGCTGTCATTAAAGCGAAATTCAAATACCCAGCCATTATCCATGAATGGCACTTGCATCGTCGAAACCGATAAACTTTCCATTCTCGGTATGTATGTCAGTGAATGACCACATATGCGATGTCCCCAAAAATGGTGCGAAATGTTTAGGTTTCCTCAAGCGATGTAAGAAATATTTTACCCCCCTGATCTGGCCACAATATATAAGGCATTCATCCGCCCAAAATTGGAGTACAATGCCCACACCCGGTCAGGTGCTCCTAAAACATCTCTGCACCTGCTAGATAGGATTCAAAACCGTGCAATAAAACTAATTGGTGATACTAATATCAGTCAATCAATTGACACCCTCGAACACCGACGTAATATCTTCTGTCTCACTTTGTTTTATCGCTATTTCTACCACCAGTGGTCCAATTAAACCGCCACTAGCATTCCGTCCATTCAAACTTTCAACCGTAGCATCCGTCTTGCTATGAATGCTCATCAGTATACCCTCAAGCCAATTTTCGGTCGTACTCTAAAATATCGTGATTCTTTCCTGAGCCGTACAACTCGCTTATGGAATGCCCTGCCGATATCTGTGTTTCCTGGTCGTTATAACTTCCAAACGTTTAAATACAATGTAGGCGTTGTGTACAAACATTTTAAGGGTACAAAAACCCCTTGAGCGCACGCTGATTATAAGAAAAAAAAAAAGTTTAAAAACTAAAAATATTGGTCTGGAGTTTACATAGATGATAACTACATATACTAGGTTCAATAGAGTTGACTTCGCCAAGTATTCTGGACTCGGATTCATAGCAGCCATAATTCGTTCGATGAGGATTAATACATAAACAGGGGAGTAGATCTGCGATTTCGTGTGTTAACGTTCAATGAGATACAATGTTACCATGTAAATCTGATGAGCAGGGAGTGTGTCACCAAGTTAACTACCTATTGTTGTCTAGAATGTTGTTAGTCTAGTATGGGAGCGCAAGGATAATCGTATACTTTATCTACAGTAATGTGGTGAAAAAAATTTGATCGTGAAGAAATATTAAAACTAAATAAGGTCTCACATTTCTTAACTAGTGAATAGCTCAATAACTTGTTTCGGGTGTCTATTACACAGAATGTCTTTCTTTATCCGAATAACTACTAAAGACTTTAAATAGATTTTCGTCTTGTGAACTATCGACAACTTCACCAAGGTCATGCATGTGTATCTTGAGTTCCTGCTAAGATGGACCAGATATCCTTCTTCCCACCCATCCAACATAAATACACAAATTTTTTCAGAGTGCCTTTGTTTTGTTTTAAAAAGTTACGTTACGTAAATGCGTAATGAATAATATTCAAATGATTTCATTGCAATTCCAGTCAGAATTTTTTAGAAAATGGAAACAAATATTCGGAATTAACTTTTCATTTCACGAATTAATGAGCTACCAACCGTGACTGCTAACAGAACTTTGAATCTTTTCCCACGCAATATGCTAACAAATCGTCGAAGTAGATCTAATTGTTTTTCTTTTCCGAGACCAAATTTAAATACGAGTTTCATTTGAAAATCAGTACTTGTTGGGTTTATTTAAGGATAGGGCACATTTATTTATTTTCAATTATAATTGAATAAATATATATTTATCTACATCAAGCTATACTTTTGGCGTGTTTGTTGTCTATTGGTTGAACAATTTACAATTTAATAATAAAGCTTATCAACAACTAGTGTATATGTAATTTTAAACCTAAAAGTTTGATGTTGTTTAGAGTACCAGAGAGTGAATCAATAAGTCTGTGACTTTTAAATTCCAAGGACTAAAAATCAACACCGTTACCGTCAACTAAAGGGTGACTAGATAAAAGCGATAGGAAAAAAATTCAAATAAAACAATGATGGGGAGAAATATAAAATTTATTCTGGCTTTATTTTGAAGCTACGTTCATGCCATTATGTGTGCAATAGCACATCAATCAAACGGCCGCCTCGGCTTCGCTGGTAGTGCTTCGAGCGGTCGGTCCAATTTTTGATGACTCGGTCCAATATGTGCGGCATTATGCCGGCAATAGCATGTCGATTGTTGGTCTCAAGCTCGTTCAAATTGGTTGGCTTGTTAGAGTAGGCTAAGGACTAAGGACGTAGCCCTAGAGACAATAATCGAGTGGTGTCAAATCGCATGATCGGCCAATTGATGAACGCTCGCCGTGAGATGACCTGGTCGCCAAATTTCTCCTTCACTACTTCGAGCGTTCCGTCGCTTGTATGGCATCTAGGGCCGCCTTGTTGGAACCACAGCTCGGATATATCGATGTCGTCGAGCTCAGACCACAGAAAGTCAGTTAACATCGGTCTTCCTTATTTCGAAATAAATAAGGTCCAATGATGCCGCCATGCCGTAAACCGCACCAAACAGTTCATTGATGCTAGTCCGAACACTTGTGGATTGTGTTCACTTCAATAACGGCGATTTTGCTTGTTGATATAGCCGCTGAGCCGAAAATGATACTCGTCCGAGAAGAAGATTTTTTGGCCAAAATCCGGATCTCCGGCCAACATATCCAGCGCCCAATTAACGAACTCACAGCATTGCCTATGGTTGCCCGGCTTCAATTCTTGTGTCAGCACAATCTTTTATAGATGTAGGACCAAATCCAACCGCAAAATAAGCCGGGTTGACTTTCTAGCGATGCCCAATTCAGCTGATCGGCACCGAATCGATATTTCTGGGCCTACTTCGATACTTGCCGATACGGCGGCAATGTTTTCTTCATTTCGCACCAATCCCTGTCTGGTTGGTGGCTTTAGATCCAAAAGAGTGTACTCGCACTCAAACTTTTCCACGGTGCGATGAACTACCTGCACACTGAAGCCATGACGACGACCGACCTCATGACGAAATTCACGTTGCATATTCGATGATATTTTTTAATAATTTCCGCACGTTCGGCGAGCGTAAAACGATGCATGATGAAATGGAAAACCTTACTGTATATTTTGCAAGTTGGATGTTATTGGTATCCTTGACAGTTGCTGAAACATACCAATACCAATTAGGGAAACTATTATTGCTATCTGATCACCCGTTATATTAAATACGAGTATAACACAATTCAAGTTATTAGAGAAGAAAATATAAGAAAGGTTGGCGACATTAAATATCTATATACTGTAGAAGTGAAAGATAGTGTTGAATTACACTTCAGTTGCCTTAAGGAAAACAAAACTAAATGTTTCCGTGGGGTGAGCCTTTAATAATTCACAAAATAGGCTTTAAACATAATAAACAATTCGTTTCATGCAAAACTAAAATTTTTAAAGGAACAATAAACAGAGGAAAAATACGAGATTCTAGCGCAGCATAATCAAAGCCCAAAGAACCACATTTTCACGCATTTTAAGAATGTTCCAGGTAAAATTATTGTCCTGTTGGATTGAGGGAGTACATCAGTGATACGGAAATTAGCTACAGATAAAATATTTAAAAGGTTTCCACGAAGATTACATATAACTAGAAATTAAACGAAATTTAAGATTGCCAGACTTCGTAGAGAATATTTTTTACACTTTAAAATTATATAAATGACGAACAGGGGGAATTTTCAGGAACAGAACAAAGGAAAGCTAGAATGTCTATCAGATTTACGGCAAATTTACCGTAGGGCATATTTATGCAGAATCAACAGTGGTTGTATTTTATTACGATACACACCCGCCCATCAAGTAATTCCGTATTGTAACTTAGAATGGAAAATACCATAATAAATTATCTTAAAAAGCTTGATAAAGCATACTGTTTCAAAACATCAGCGTGATTCGCAAAACTCATCTTAGAGTCAAGGGAAAGCCCCAAGTATTTAAATTCGTCCGCTTCACTATAAGTTTGATTTTAATAAAAATAGGGAAATGAAAAAGCAGACGAAAAATAGCAAGTGGCCGGTTCATATCTACGACACTCAGGTGCGTGATATAAACATTTGCTTCCAAATTGTTTGAAGAAGATAATCTGAAGGACATTATCTTAGTTAGCTTATTATTAAATTATGTTCAACAAACCACGGTCTCAGTAAATTTAGATGCCAATTAACATCGGAAATTAATTTTAATTGATGAAATTTATTTTGCTGGTGAGAAACCTCATCAGTAAAAGCAGTCGGTGAACCCTTGAAACTCAAAGCAAAGGTTGAATTTATGTAAACTAAAAACAGGATTAGATCTAAAACAAACTCTTGTGAAAGACCAGGGTTAAATTACCTTATTCCGCTCTTATCATCTATCTTCACTCTTTGCGAGCTATTTACTAAATACGACCTAAACCAGTGGAGCATAAAAGCACTAAATTATCCTTCTTCCAGTTTTCTCAACAAGAAATTGTGGTTAACCATGCCGAATGAATTGGTAATGTCAATAAATATAGATATTTTGTCAAATTAACGTGATGCTGATAATTTTCTGGTGATCTTATCTTCTTTTGGTTTCAGCTCCCTGGTAAACACACCTTCGAGAGGGTCCTCATGGTTAGATGATATTTTTATCAAATTACATAGGAATAATGGTGTCACCTATAAAACAGAAGTATGGTATATGATCTTAAGATAACTGATCATAGCTTAACCATAATTCAGTTAGCGTGCTGTGTTGAAAGGAATAAGCCCTCTTGCATAAATTCCTTTAAAAAGATAGATTTTTCTGCATTTAATACTGCTCTGACCTTTGAATTCAGGGGAGAAGTATACAGAGAAAATGATCCATCTATTGCGTTTGATATTTGTTTTGCAAAAACTTCAACGTCACATCTCAGACAGCAGTCAATGTTTCAATAACAATAATAAAAAGTTAATACCATTAAAAAAGTGGATGAACATAATCTCTACTTAGGAAAATTAATTTAAAGAACAAGCTCCATGTTAGGCTAAAAACGTGTTACGATAAGCTTTGTAAAGAGCTAAAAACTGAAATACCGCGTTGCAGAGATAATTAATTCAGTAATCGACTCGCTGGTAGTTTAGGTAATTCTAAAAATTAATGGGAAGTTGTTAACCAGATCTTAAGTAGAACCAAGTCAAAAGCTGATGTTTCTATATTGGATGGAAGTCTTAATACAGATAATGCTCCGCCTTCAAGTTTTTGTTAATGTTCGCATAGTATTATTAAAGATTCCCTTAACGCCGACAGCTTTTTCTTTGAACATTTTTCGCCACTTGAAATTTCTAATATTAGTATGTCTCTTAAAACGTCTAATTCAACATCAAATGATACGAGTATGATTTCCAGTAAAATTTTAAAGAACCTTTCGTACAACCTTTCTGACGTATTAATGCTTATCTTCAATCTAAGTATACAAAAGCAGTATTTCCACTTAAGCTGGCAGTGGTTATTCCACTGCACAAAAAAGGTGAAACTACGAATCTTAACAATTGTCGTCCAATTTCGCTTTTATCAGACTCCGCTAGAATTTTTGAAAAAGGTATGAAAACAAGAATGTTAACTTTTCTGGACAAAATCAATTTCCTTAGCAATTCCCAATTTGGGTTCAGAAAAGGTAAATCGACTGCAGAAGCAATTTTGAAATTGTTTAGTGAGCTTTATCAAAGTTTGAATGAATCTCAAACCGCTGCGACTCTATCGTCCTCTTCGTTGTTGAAATTGAGGATGGCTTTACAGTAATTCACACACGACTGACGGTCGGGTTTGCACTGTTTGCAATTTGTACGGGAACATGTGCAAGTCTTTCACTAAAATTCACTGTAGGGTCCGTCTGGTGTTGTCCAAATGCGTGGCTCGTCGCGTCGTCTGGTTGATGTTTGCCCAGTTGGGGCGATACGATTAGGAATTATTCCACGCTCTTGCGGAGTATATCGCTCTATTACTTAACTTATCTGTTTGTATACTGCAACTGTCTAGTTCACAAATGTCAAATATGATTGCCTTAGAATGCCATTTGCAAAAATTATACCATCTTCCGATAGGGTGATTAATTTTGCGCCATCCTGTATGAATAATTTTGTTTCTCCTACAAGAAAGTCAATTCGGATTTTGCTCGCAGATCCTTCTCGCGTTCGTTTTCATCTGCATTCATGGATGGTTTCGTTTCCATGCAACTCCAGAGGCATGACCAGGTACGATTTCGCGGCGATTTTCCACTCATCGTAATTCTCTTTTTTTGTCAATTTCTCAACAAAAATATTTGTCGCCATTATATTGTGTGCATAAGGGTGTCTGGGCCCATAACCTATTGAATGTCGAACGGGACCGTGTTATATGTATGTCCTGCCCTTGTGATCAAGTTGCGTTTCTAACTCGGAATATTAACTCATTTTTTAGTAATCATTTTCAGTCAAAGTGACTAAACATGACCAATGTCCCTGGTTTTCAAACGCAGTTCGTATGCTCATGTGTCTACAACGTGTGGAAACGTTTTCGAATAGATGTCCATCTACGTCTTTATCGTACACTGCGCAATCAGGTGGTTTCCAAAATTCGTGCTGCAAAAAAGCAAATGTATGGTAATAAACTAAACCCAGCTATGAAAAGTCGACAACTTTGGAAAAATCTACAATACATTGGAATTGGAAAGTGTATCACAGGTCTTGACACCAATATCGATATAAACATACTCAATCACACCTTTGTAACGCTTCCTTTTCCAGTTCTGAATGAAGTCTGTCAAAGCACTTCCGAATTCCATCTTAACAACTAGTGTTTTTCCTACCCAATGGAAGCTACCGATTCAAAAGAGCGCTAATAGCCATGAATATAGACATATTTCCATTCAACCATATTTTTCCAAAGTGTTTGAGCGAACCATACAAAAGCAAATAAATTCCCAAATCCGTTCATGCAATCTTTTATCTGCAATGCAATCAGGTTTCCGCCAATAGGAAGGCGATAGATGATGACCAACTAACTTTTTTAGTTCTTCTATATTTCTCTAAAGCATTCGACACCGTGGATCACGACAATTTGTGTAACAAACTAGCATACTGTTTCCAATTTTCCACATCGGCCACTCGATTAGTGTCCTCCTATCTTAGGCTCTGAAAACAAGCTGTTTCGATTGGTCATATGCTATCTGAATTTCTTCCAACAATTAGAGGGATTCCACAGGGGTTCCATACTAGCGCCTCTTCCCTTTTCTTTATATGTCAACGAGCTCCCTTTCATTGTCAGTTCATGCTCTATACATATGTATGCCGATGATGTCCAATTGTGCCGTCTTGGGTTGATTGAAGACTGCGCAAGTAGAGTCAACGCAGATTTGGACAGGATCTCAGTATGGGCGGAGAGGAATGGACTATTTCTTAACCCTAACAAATGTAAATGTTTAGTGATTAGTTGGAAGCCCGTCGATCTATCATATTTTCCTAAAATTCATGTAAACGGCTCGACCGTTGAATATGTTGAAACGGCAAAAAATCTAGGAATGCTATTTAGCAGAACACTATCTTGGGATACCCATATTAATGCGTTTATGGTATACTGCGCCTGTTATGGGCCTCTCAATACCATACGCCTCTGAACACACGTCTGCTACTCGCAAAGACACTAGTTGTTCCAACCCTCACATATGGCTGTGAAATTTTCTGCAAATGCAAATGGTTTGAGGCGCCTCGATCATATGTCCAACTTCTCTCGACGAATCTATAATATCTCCTTAGACCACCTTTTACGTTTCATATCACTCATATTGTTATACAATGTAATTCAGACACATCAACCCAGCTATTCCTTTAATAGACTACGTCTTGGTTCATCTAATAGATCCCAACAGCTTGTCCATCCGCGGTATCATTATCGTACTTCGCAGCGCCAGTTCTTCATCAACGTAACCAGTCTTTAGAACTCCCTTCCACGGCATTTAAGAAGGTCAGGTACCATTGCGCAGTTTCGGAATGGGTTACAGTCTTATTTCCAGACAATCTCTGACTAACATTTTATTTTAGTAATACTTATGCGTATACCATATATTGTAATTTTTGCTTGAGGAAAGAGAGATGTATATTGTATATTTAACTTTTTTTTTGTGAACTTGTATTATCTTATAGTATTGACGAAAGAGAAAGAGAAAAAATTTTAATTATTGAATTTAACGCTAACATTTTATGTAGCTTTTTATTCTCATTTTAATGAATTATATTAAAGCCTTGCACTAATTTATAAGATTATTGTTATCTTAATGTGTAAGCTTTTAATGAATAAATAAATGAACAAATGGAAGACAGCCAAGGAACATTCGCGCGAATTTAACCTCAGAATTTTTCTGTTTTGTTTTGTTCGTGAATGAAATGTCAAAATTTGCGAATATTCTCTCGGTCGTATTCGCAGTTTGCTAATCTGTGATTGGACTTTTAATGATAACTAATTCTGAAGTGGTTGATTAAAGAGGAGATTATGGACGGGGTGCCTTTTTCGAGTAGAGTCAGAAAGACCAAATCGTTGCCTGGAGCCACGGAAAGATTCCAGTCCTGCCTAAAATTTTGCTCAAAATCACCCTTTACGATATTTAAGCCGAAACGGACACGGGCTTTGTATTTTCGTAAGAAAACTTTTATTTTATTTATTTTATTTTCTTGCTTACAGCTAACAATATGATTCAATTATTTAAATATTTCAGAAAATAATAATAATCAATCATTAACTTAATAGTTAGTGTGGATTGATACAACAAATTCATTGCTAATATAAAACAAATGTTTGATGTGGGTAACCATCGGATATTAAAGAATAAGTATAAAAATTCATAAAAAAAACCTCAAAAATTTTAAAAGGATACAAATCGATTACTAATAGGCAATAAAAAGTTATATAAAAAAGTTAATTAAAAAATATAAACTATATCAAGGTATAACTTGTGCTGAAATTAGTATAGCCGATCTATTTTGAGTAGTGATTTTAAAACATTATAGTTAAGCGTAAATAACCAATCCTTAACTTTTTTTAAGACCGAATTTAGATGTAAAGTTGTTCTAATGGCAAAAGGCAAATTATTAAACATTAAAGGAGCTGTAACGGTATAGAAGTTAGAAAAATGGGTCTTGCACACAGCTGGGACATTTGTAAGATACATTGTGTTTACAAGAAGACTATAATATTGATTTGATCTACTAGGAATATTACCACTTTTCTTAAAAACTTCGTTAAGTACTTTGAAAAAATAAAGGTGTTTCAATGGTAGAATGCGAAGTTCATTAAATAAAGGCCAGATTTGGCTAGTACGATTATTATTATAGATAATTCTGAGTATATATTTTTGGGCTATGAGCAACGGCTATAAGAACCACCCCAAGTCGAGTTACCGTACTGCAATTTTGAGTGAGCTAAGCCATAATAAACTTTCTTCAAAACTTTTATGGAACAATATGGCTTGATAAGATACATTTTTCGCGTAACCAAAAGCAAGTGCGTTTTAATGGTTTGTATATGTTCTTTCCAGTTTAAGTTTGGTAAATTACTACTCCAAGGTGTTTAAAATGAGATACTGTTTCGAGATTAGAACAATTACTAGAACAGCATAAATTATCCATAAAATTACATTTACCACAAATATGTTTACACAAACGGTAAACAAAATTTTTTACAATAATGAGCATGGAAACATACGAGTATATTATAATCTTTTACAACGTTGTTCGATAATTTGAAGGACATGAGCTTTGTTTTTTCACTAATAATCAATTTATGAAGCGTATACCAAATTCTTAATATTTCTAAATCTTCTGATATTTTTGCAACACATTCGAATTCAGCATCAAGCTGGTATGTGAATGCAATGTCGTCTGCAAAAGCCGTTTGCATTCCATTAGGTTAAGACCAAACAGAGAGTTTATGTAAATTAGAAATAGCAAAGGGCCAAGAACTGATCCCTGTGGTACGCCATTTTTTAATAAACGGGAATCATTGAAGCTTCCATTTACGTTGACCGTTTGTTTTCTCTCTTTAAGGTAAGAAGTAAACCAATTGTGTATTACTCCCCTAAAACCAGCATTATATAATTTTTTTAGTAGAAGGTCATGGTGTACCATGTCGAAAGCTTTGGTCATGTCAATAAAGAGAGCCATTGTGGATTTATTACGGTTGATACCTTCATATAACTGCCTACACACTCTTAGAATAGCATCTTCGGTGGACCTAGATTTTCTAAATAAACTGACTCTTGCTAAAAAAGTTTGTTCGGTCTAAAAAAGGTATCATGCGAGATTTTACAAGTTTTTACAATATCTTTGAGAACGAGGGTAGTAGAGAGATAGGTCTGTAGTTAGGCATTTTCCTTTTATTACCTTTTTTAAAAATAGGAATAACTTCACCGGTTTTAAGGTATTCAGGGAAGGAGCTATATTGAACACTCAGATTAAACAGATAACATAGTACATCCATAAGGTAAAAACATATTTTCTTCAATAACATGTTTGAAATACCATCACTCGAACACGAATTTTTATTTCTTAATGATAATATGACCCGAAGGACTTCCCTTGACGTAAAGGTTTTTAAAACAAAACTGTTGGGTTGGGTATAAGTCGAGGGTGCAACAGAACAACAGCAATCAGTTGAAATCACTATAGATGGTTTGAGTTTTTCAGAATTTTCAGTGAAGTACTCATTGATTTTATTGGAAATATAAACTGAATCAGTATAACGAACTCCATCTATTTCCAAGTTGTTGATACCTAGTGTTTGCCTACATTTACCTAAAATGTTGTCAACTACCTTCCATTCTTCTCTCATATTTCCTCTAGATTTCCCAAATAAATGAACATAATAATTGTTTCGTGTTTCTATAATATTTTTGAGGACAGACTTGCTTAACTTGACACAAGAGAGTATGTGTCATTCACAGCTTAAGAAATGTATTATTTTTTGAGAAATAAAATGAACCGGATGTACGGCAATCAATGTGGTCTTTTAAAATTTTTAGAAACATATCGAAGGCAATTGATGAGTTAGGTTCAAAATAAACTGGATCCCAGAACTCATACCTTAAATATAGTAAGGGCAATATCTTTTTCTAATATTTGTAGTGTTACAGCTAGGATTACTGATAATGTGACATATGAGAGTTGTCTGTTTCCGACCGAACAATGATACAAGACATTTTTCTCAACATTTTTTTTGTTTTTCTAATCCGTCGAAATAGTACTTGGCGCCTTTCTCTGCAAAATAATTGTTCACGAAGGTGATTGCCTCCTCATTTGACGAAAACCTCTGTCCTCCGAGCGCAGTTTTTAGACGAGGGAATAAAAAGAATTCGCTTGGGATTAGATCTAGTGAATAAAGCGGATGGTCAAGCAGTTCAAACCGTAATTCATGGATTTTCGCTATGGCAACCGCTGAGGTGTGAGACGGCGCGTTGTCTTGGTGAAACAGGATTTTCTTTTTCCGCAATTTCTGCCTTCAGCTTGGCAAGTAATAATGCGTAGCATGCTCCTGTAATGGTTTTTGAAGATAATCAATTAAGATAACTCCTTTACTATCCCAAAAAACAGTCGCCATCAGTTTCCGAGCCGAAAAAACAGTTTTTGCTTTTTTGGAAACGGCTCGCCCCTTGCAGTCCACTGTTTTGACTGAATTTTTATTTCGGGCGTATAATGGTGTATCCAAGTTTCATCTATAGATAGTAATTAATCGGCGCCAAGACTCGGATTTATTACTGCGCTAACAGAGCGTTTGAAATGTTCATTCGAATACGTTTTTGGTCTAACGTAAGCAAACGCGGCAACCAAAGCGCGGACAGCTTTCTCATGCCTAAATCTTGATTTAATATGTAACAAACACGGTTTTTGGACATTTTCATAACTTCTAATATCTCTCTCACTTTAATTCGGCGGTCTCTAACACCATTTGGTGAACTTTAGCAATGTTATCATCAGTGGTTGCAATTTTTAGTCGTCCCGAACGTTCATCATATCCCAAGATCTTACGGCCACGTTTAAATTCAGTTGACCAAAATTTCACTATGGTGAATGGTGGTGCAGAGTCCCCATACACAGAGTCCAACTCATTTTTGATTTGCCTTTCAAAAACAAGAATCTCGTAACAGCTCGATACTCAATTTTTTCCGTTTTCACAAAAAACACTCACATCGATTCACTCAAACGACTGTCAACTAAAAACTGCGCGTCCAAAATGACTGAAACTTCGGTAAGTAACTGTCAAAAGATGCACAACTAGCATTCACTAGCTTTTATTGACGAGTGCCGCTATCTTTATATTGCGGAAACTTTTCAGACAACCCTCGCATAATTAGGGTAATCATGCAATGATCAGTTATTTTTAAGTCAGATGCAGATACGCCAATAAACATTTTATTATTGTTTTTTCGGTACGAATAAAGAAATAGCCAATGCAGGTTTTAGTGGACTCCCTTATGCGAGTAGGCTCATTAATTAAACTCTTCAGGCCATATGACGCCATAAGAAACAAATAACTCTCAGTATCTTTATCAAATACATTCATAATATTAATACTTAAATCACCAACAACTATTAAGTTCTTTACTTTACAAGACCTCAGAACATCGCTAAACTCATCACTGAAAACACCTTTGGAGATTGTATGTAATCTATAAACACATAACATTCCATTACTATCGTTCAAGAAATCGAAAGACAGCTTTAGAACGTCGGCACTAGTAAGATAAAATTTAGCACAATCGGGTGCAAGACCATCTCTAACATAAACTGCCACACCTCCAGCTGATTCATTTTCATTACATTTACCAAATGGAGTATTTTTTTTTTTTTTTTTTTATAATCGGCGCGCGCTCTAGGGGTATTGTACCCTTAAAATGTTCGTACACAGCGCGGGCGAAGGAAATTTAGGGAGGAAGAAAAGACTGATACCGATGTACATTGTTTTGTAATTTTTTGTAAGTTATAACGACCAGGGAACACAGAGATCGGCAGGCCATTCCATAAGCGAGTTGTACGGCTTAGGAAAGAATCACGATATTTTAGAGTACGACCGAAAATTGGCTTGAGGGTATACTGATGAGCATTCATAGACGGGTGTTACGGTTGAAAGTTTGAAGGGGCGGAATGCTACTGGCGATTTCTATGGAGCACTGGTGGTGGAAATAGCGATAAAACAAAGTGAGAAACGAGACATTACGTCGGTGTTCGAGGGTGTCCATTGTTTGAGTGATATTAGTAGCCCCTATGAGTTTTATCGCACGGTTTTGGATCCTATCTGGCAGGTGCAGAGATGTTTTGGGCTCACCCGACCAGGTGTGGGCATTGTACTCCAATTTCGGGTGGATAAACGCCTTATATATTGAAGCCAGATCAGAGGGAGTAAAGTATTTCTTACATCGCTTGAGGAAACCTAGACATTTCGCAGCATTTTTGACGACACCGAATATGTGGTCACTCCAACGTAAGCTTTCATTGAGACACTTACCGGAATGGAAAGTTTATCGGTTTCGACGATGCGAGTACCATTCATGGATAATTGCTGGGTTTTTAAATTTCGTTTTAACGACAGCAGACAGCATTGTGTTTGGAAGCATTGAATTCTACTCTGTTAGTGGTTCCCCAATTTGTTATGCTGGTAATATGAGAATTTAGTGAACTTAACATACGCTACCATCCGTTCTACAGACGAAGAGCAAGGACGTGAGCCCGGGGACGAATGTGAAAAGCAGAGAGTACTGTCATCAGCAAAGGAATAAATTGGATTAGAAGTAACTGACAAGAGATCGTTGATGAAAATTAAAAAGAGTGTCGGAGACAGGACGGAGCCCTGGGGCATACCAGCATTTATTTTGTGAGTACCAGACTTGAAACCATCCAAGACAACTTGAATTGAAGGTTCCGAAAGGTATTTTCTAATATATTGAAGAAGAGAGTCGTCGATCCCAAAAGCACGGATTTTCGACAAAAGAGCCTGATGCCAAATTCTGTCAATTGACTTAAAAATATCAAGTGCAACTATCTTGCTTTCGCCGGAATGATGTACGCTTTGGTTCCACTTTTCGGTGAGACATGCCATCAGATCACCAGTGGACCTGTTGTTACGAAAACCATACTGCCGGTCAGTAAGAAGTTTTCGTGTTTCGAGATATTTCATTAGCTGACGGTTTATCTGCGTTTCCATGATATTGGAAAGAAGGGACGTAAGTGCAATGGGTCTGTAGGAGGAGAGAGAGGAAAATTCGTGTTTTTTAGAGACGGGCTGGACAAACGGTGTTTTCCATCTGCTCAGAAAGAGTCCTAAGGAGTAGGATTGAAGAAAATGCTCACACAGTGGTTTTGCCAGCGAAGAAGAACACCTCTTCGGAAGGCGGGGAGATATAGCATCTGGACCAGCGGATTTATGTATATTGCGATATTTAAGAACTCTTGCTACTACACGAGTGCGAAAGTGGCTTTGTCCCATTGCATATTCGACGCACTCTAGTGTAGGCGGAGACAAAGCACAATCTGGGAGGCTTGTCCAAAGAGCTGATAGCTGGAATGTCATTGTAAATGAGCGTTGGGATGGAGGATGAAGCAGAATTTATAATATTTTTGACGAGCGACCAAAAATTGTTACTACCTTTGGGATATTGTAGTATTTTTTGACTCAGTTTTTGGACGTATTGGAATTTTACACATTTAAGAAAGGCGTTGCAATCATTTCTGGCTCGTTTCAACTTTTTTCGAGTTTCCTCAGTTGGGCTGGTTTCAGCATAGATTAAATCCAATGTAATGTTCGGTTGTTTGAACAGAGATGTTTGGTTGTCGGGAGTATGATGCAACATATTGGAGCTACATGCTGGTGATTTACGTCGTTTAACGGCAACACAGGCATTGCACTGCCAGAATTTGTTTGCTTTTTTCATATAATCTATATCGGCAGTTAAAACATTTACACAATCTGCGCTTGAAATGCCTTTGCAGTCTCGACACACTATCTTTAGTTGAGTGCGCTCCACTCGGTCTTCTATTTTCGAGTCTCAACTTTTCGTTTTTATAGATAATATAAAAACGCACAAGTATGTTTTTTTAGCATCCTCTGACTCCCACCCAAAACAAGAGTCTTACCTGATCCCTTAAGAAAAGTATTTGGGTTTGAGGTAAAAAGTAAATAGCACTTATTACCAAAAACATAAAAAACCTTTTCAACTTGTAAAGGGATCGTTTACCGCATCACAGAACAGAAAACTTACATAGAAACACATCCAAAAAATCCTTACACACATTCGAATCCTCTTTAATCTTCGTACTAGGGTAGGCACTCTGGAGAAATTAAAATTGGCATTTTTTATTGTTTCTTGGTCAGGTAGCTGTAACTCTTATCCCTGAGAGTATATGGATTCGCCAGCAAATAAATTTTTGATTTCATTTACGATTCGATTCTGGTATTGTCTCCATTAACTTCGGACAGCTTCCCCAGAACAAATAGACCTTATTTTAAGACTTGTAGATATTATGCAGATACATATAAACATACGAGTACATATCACGCTAAATGCAGTTGAAAAGGCTTTATTAACCAGATACAATGTTGTATTCCTTGCAATTTAACATTCATATGCCCTTGCGGAATATCTCTGTGATATGCCTCTAGAACTCGTTTATGTAAGACACTTACAGAAAATCTCGGAGCTCTGACAATGATTTTTATATTCTCATACCATGCACTGCTTTGTGGCACGACGTTTGCCGCCTGTTGCATACATATGTATGTAAGTCCCTCACCTATCGACTGCTGATTTTGCTCAATTGCGAGCTATAGGCTCCATATGGAAGCCGTATGTCATTTGGAACTATTTATTAATAAACGGTTATAAATATTGTATTATAGCTGTCATGTCGCACCGCATAGGTTAAGAGCCATTAATATTTTACAATAAATGCAGAGATAGAAAATATCAATTCGTGCCAATTCGTTTATTTACTTACCAAAATTTGGAGCACACCATACAATGAAATATTACAATATTTGAAGATGGATTACGACTTTGTACATATATACATACTTTACATATGTACATATATGGTATATCTTTTCCTTTTACGAGTAATTCAGAAAAGTATCCCTATTAGGTTACTTTATTACCTGTACTTACTTGCCTTAATGTCAACAATTCATCAAATGAAAGCGACAGGAAAAATCGTGCAGGAAAAAGCGCTTTCCTCAAGATTTATCCTTATCCTATGAAAAGTCTTTAACACGTACAACCACCTGTCACTACCTGTATCCGTATAAAGGGACAAAAGAAAAATCAGTGAAGTGGCTTGGAAACTCCCATGCACTTAGGAAAGAAAAATGTTTGACTTGCTACATTTTATCTTTGCCTTGGTTTCGTTTTGTGGATACCAACCAAGCCCTCGTCGTCACCATCTGGCACCACCGTCACGTCACCTGTTCTAATTACCTTTTGGAATATTTTTAAATTCACTAAAATAAACTTAGCAAGGCTTTGCTTGCTTTTCTCCTCGTTCCATTCTTTCGTGGTAAAGAAGTAATGTCCTTAGGGGGAGAAAACCCCTTCAAGCCCTTCCTTCCGGATAATGCACTTTTCAAAACAAATGAAATTGTTGGCTTAGTTCAGCGGATGAAAAAACTTCTAAAGTTGGGAAAATCTCAGTGAGGATGGTTTTGAAATTTGAAGCTGGAACTGTCCGAAGAGTAAAGAGAAATTCGCGCTCCAAAAACTAATTGATATCTTCAATCCTTCAAGTAAAGTGCAGGATTGTGCGATTTCAAACTGGAATGTCCTTTCATACTATGATGTATTATTTTCTGCTTGGAAAATGTAAACTATAAGTGTTATTGAATATGTGTAATCCGCTACCATTTTTCTCTACAGTTTTTTGTCCCAGACAATTTCAAACTACCGGACCTTGATTATCTGAAGCTCTGTTTAAATTCCCTAGAATATGCAACAACAAATCTGTTAAGGATTATGAACACCTTTCTCTAAAATCAGTTTTAGCCGATGTCGTCGTAAAATACTCAATCGGAAGAAAAGAGCGAAAGGCCAATCATTGATGACTGGAGCACACTATCCTCGTTAATTCGTGCATAAAGCATTGAGATGTAAGAGTTAGTTTCAGATCTGCGTATTGCTTTGCACGTGATTTTAGTTAATATTTTTGCCTTCACTGCTGACGCCAAAGAGGTGGCTCCTGCTAATAAATATGGGTACCCGACTTACCGTTCTTACGAGAGACTCTTGGCTTATGCAAATCACAATTGTAACCGCATCTTTAGCCTTACGCAAAATGTGTTAACCAAGTTGTCGATCCATGTAAAGTAAAGAGAAGGAGTGCGACGGGCTCAAATTAGTAGGGGTCAAGCCATTTGTCACGGCTAGTGCCAAAAAGGGGAACCGGAAACTACCGTTCTTCCTGGTTCAGCTAAGTCCCAACAGCAAACTGGATGGTTTAAGGAGTATCAAAGTCCTAACATAGACTACCAGGTTGTACACTGGGAAAAATTAAAGAGGAGCGAAAACATTTTACAATGTGTTCGCTGCCAAAGGTTCGGACGCGTTCGCTGGTTCGCCGCGTCGAACTGCAAAATGCAGACTCGATGCGTGAAGTGTAGAAAGAACAAATCAGAGGAATGCGATATAAATACCAGCCGTTACTCCCCAAGTTACCTCCGCCCAAATGACAGCAGGTAGAGGAAATACGGTACAGCAAGCGAAGGTTGCCTGATATGCTAGCTATCTTGCTCTCTATCCAGGGGCAGATAGCACAGCTTGGAGCGTCATCTAACTGAACAGACTGCGCCTGGCCTAAGGCACCTTTTGTCGTAATGGGTACGTTCGTGGCGAAGTGAACCCTGAAGGTCATGAATTCATGAATGTGGATTCACTGATTTGTTTCGAACGACGAGCCACACTATTTAAGTTGCTTAAAGAACCAAGCCCCTGATGTATTTTTGGTTAGCGAAACCAAGCTTACCAAAAAACACAAAATTTGGCACAGAAGATATGAAATATTACGAAGAAACCGACCCAATTCCATTCAAGGAGGAGGTATTGCGATCTTTGTAAGAAACGGACTGCGTCGTATGGTACGTAGGTTTCAGATGCTGGACGCGTGCGTCATGTACATCCCTCTCCACAGTGGAAAGTGGTTGTACATGGTGTCTGTCTATGCACCTAAAGCTACTCAACCCATCTTATCTCAGAGCTCGAGACACTTTTTCGATTCCTAAGACTGGAATTGGAGGAGAATTACTTTATTAGCGGCGGAGATTTCAACGCCAAACAAAGGGATTGGGGAAATAATACACCAAATACTAGAGGGAACCTACTATGCAATTGGTGGTGTCAGCACAGTATAATGTATCGTCTCGGGCTTAAGGCGACGGATAGTCCATCGTTTCCCAGTCACGGATCTTATTTAGATCTCCTGATGTTCGACTCACGAATACAACTGACGCGCACTAACCCACAAACTACAAACTGTCTACGCACTTTCGTGTATGACAGTGACCATTGCGGTCTCAGCATCGAATTAGGCGTTCCCAACAAAACTGCAGAATTGGAAAAGTTTGTTCAAAGGCATTCCTACAACTATAGTAAGGTGCATTAGACACACTTCTCAAGACACACTGACAAGAGCATTGTCCTCGAATTCGGTCTACCCGCCCTCCAACAGAAATCTGTCAAACGAGGAGATTGACAGATATCTAAGACTAATGGACGAGACAATCAAACGAACAATGGACAAAACGATACTTCGGTATAAACACACTTACGAAAGACTTATTCCGAAATGCAACTATTGACGCACCGCACCGAAATAAAAGTAGGCTGCTGTCAAGGCTAAAAACCTTGTACAGACAGTTTACTGACAGACATAACCCGGAGATCATGACACTGAAGTCGTCGATTAAAAACCTCCTAACGTTAATAAAGGAAAATTACAGAAATTCTGTAAGTTTGTATTGGAACAATAAAATTCGGGCTGTAAACACCAGCAACCTGAATATGTTCCCGCAAATAAATAAAATATTTCGTAGAAAAGATCAAAACGACCTTTCGTGTCTTAAAATCGCCCGAACGACGGACAATGAGCACATACTCATAGCAGCAGGCATCGATCCAAATGAGGCCGTTGATGATGACAACTTCTTTGTGATCGAGAATCCGCAGGAGAAAGTAGAGGCTATAGGAGCGACTTTCCAGGAAGTGTATAAGGCGAGTGATATCATTGGCCCGAACCACGACCTGGAGAGTCGAGTCCTTGCGCACAATTTCTACCTTCGAAATGAAATAGTGGCGATTTGAGAGCTGGGGTTTCACCCAGTTCAGTGATGAGAATATGGCCAATAAGGCATCACCAATGAAATGGTACTACCACCGTTCACTTCGAAGGAAGAGCTCCAAACGATCTTCGAATCATTTAGAAGTAAGAAATCAGTGGAATACTTCCAACCCGCGAATCTCCGCTCGATCAGTCTTCTTCCAAATATCAGTAAAATTTTCGAGAAGGTGATCAATAGAGAACTGACTAAATGGATTGAGGATAAACATATAATTCTGGATAATCAATTCGGTTTCAAGGAGGGGCATGATATCATTCATGGTGCGTCCAAACTGGTTTCTGATATCCAGTGGAACAAAGTCAAGAAACAGTGCACTGGTGCCTGCCTGATTGACTTGGAAAAGACTTTCGACACAGTATGGTTAGAGGGACTCTTCTTCAAGCTGGACTGGTTGGGCATTAGTAAACCACTGCTGTATATTCTTTTTGACATGCTCTCCAGTAGACAGTTCATCGTGAAGAATGGCGATGTGACTTCCGCTGGAACATTTAACATTAAAAATGGTCTGCAACAAGGTGCGGTAAATTCACCGATCCTATTCAACATTACACATGCTTGTGTTTGGATGTCCTGTGTGGTTCAACGTGAGAGCAAGTTGTTGGAAAAGATTCGGGTGTTTGAGAGGACTTGTCTTAGGACTTGCCTTCGCTTATACAGAACACCTGAATCTGAGTACATAAAATTCTATCCTAATGAGGTCTTGTACAATAGGGCGAACCTAATAAGAGTGGACAATTTGGTCATTAAGTTGACTCGAAGGCACATTGCAAGAGCAATGACCTCATCGAACAATCTGATATCCGGGGCTTGCTACCCTAATTATATGTATCACGAGAGAGTTCGCTTTGACGGCTTTATTCCTCCAGAAGCTTTCCTATATCTAGATAGTAAAGGTCTAATCCAGGACAGGCGACTCAACTGCGACAGAGACGTCGCACATAGCAGTGCGGAGCGTCTCCGGTTCAGTAGGGCGGTAGGGAGTCGCGACAGGAGGGACGTTTCTCAGCAGCATCAGCAATTTTGGTGGCTTAATGAAGGGGAGGATGCTTCGTCATCGAACTCGTCCAGTGAGAGGTAGCTTCATGTGAAGCAAAGTGGGCCAGCCTAATTTTTTTTTTTTAGCCATGGTCTGTAAGTCTTTAGTTTTAAGTTTTTATCAATTAAAACGTCCGTATACTAAATTTTTGCTTAAAATTTATTCTCTTAGTTTTAGTTTTAACATGTAAATATAAAAATAAATATAGATTGTAAAGTATTGATACGTTGAAAGGCTTAGTTTAAGTGTTAGGTTTAACTTAGAGTGCCCGCATGGGGCCAGTAAGTTAGTATAAAATTATTTATATGTTATTTAAGCTAATTTTTAAGCATTTTTTGTCTAGCATATAAGAGTAAATAAATTAAGAAAATAAAAATGCATATAAACTGAAGAAAACTGAAAGAAATTGTCGGCAGCCCATGTATGGAGAGTGTGAAAATTTGTGATCCCATCACTTGTAAATTGAGATTCGCCCGTCCAAAGAATTCTGCTAATAAACTCGTTGTCACCCAAGCTCCGCTCCAGCAACCAGTTACAACGTTCAAGTCTATTTTCCAAATCATCGGGAAGCAGTTCTTGCACTAGTTTAAGGTGGTATGGGTAAGATTATTTTTCCAAATTTTTAAGGAACAGAGTAAGGAAGTGAGGGTTTTAACTGGTAGCTTTTTAATAGCTTTGCAATTTTAGAAAAATATTGGAAAATTAGTAATTCTTGGAAAACCACTCTTACGAGTATTGTCAACTGTTGTTTCTAACAAAAGTTGGTAAAAAATCGTAAATCCCTTCTTTTACTTGCTGCATGTTTTCCCAAGTATTATAAAATCTATGGCTTTTTGTGCAAACTAGTTGATATTTTTTTATTATTATTGTTACGTTCATAAGAAAAAAATTTTAAAACGTTATGGCAGTGGCTCAAGTGGTAGTGGACTGGCTTCCAAATCGGCAGATTCGGTGTTCGAATCCCAGCCTCGCCCGAAAGACATACTTATTTTTTCAGCTAACGAAAATCAAGTAAAATGAGTAGTTGACTAGAAATCAACAACAAGCCAACTTCCAATAAGAATTTAGTCTCCCCATTAAATGTTGGATGCCACCCAACAAAATTGTTCTCCCCCTCTCTGTCCCATTTTCCAAAAAACTTAACACATGCTGAGGCATTATAAATGTATTTATACCCACTTGAGTGTTAAGTTCTTAAAAAAAATAAATAAATAAATAAAAATGTTTATTACGCATTTTCTGGAGAAAAGTGACCTCAAAATCAAAAATCAACGTGGGCAAGAAAAATGAAACATGCTTAGAAATTGCATATGAGAAGACTCAAACAAGCTATTAACGTTATTTAAACGCCGTTACAAAGGCTAGTATTTTTTCTAAAAACAAGGGTTAAACGAAGTTTCTACCATTAGTATTAACAGAAAAATGATGTCAATATTTGAGGTAGAGCCTTAGTGGAGAAAGATTTTTTTTCTTAGAATATACCCAAGAATTATTTTCAAAACGAATTTGGGAACACCCTGTATAAACACGTCCATGTTTTGCATTTCAATCTTTGGTGAATTTAGAGGAAGAAAATGAATTGTGAATTCGAACTTTCGAAGATGAAAATTTGGCGTTCTGAATTTCGATCGAAACGATGTTTTTGAACTGCATTTTCGAAAATGAAAATTGCATTTCGTTTTACTCCGGTTTCTATTCGAAATCATTTTACTTAATCTTTGTCTAGTGAATTGTGTGGATGTGAAGTAAATTTGTTTATATAAATTTTGTCGCATATGTTTTCTTTTATATTTTATAGAGAAAAATCTTAATTTAGCAAAGGGTTGAAGATAAAAATAATTCAAATTTTTAGGCATTTGATAACTCCAGCTTCGATAAGTCATCGACCGACATGGAGAAAATTAACATTTAATTATCGAGGTGGTGCCACTCTGACACCGCACACACCTCTTTCAGTACCAATTTGTTTTGACTTGTTTCTTAATTAGCCCTTCGTACGCACACGGTGCAGCAACAAGTGTCCTTGGTTGAGCTGATTAGTGTCACCGTGACGTAGAGTCCGTGTTAGTATACCTATTTTAGAAAATTAAATTTGTTCATGTTACCGTCAAATATTTTAATTTCTTTAATATTCGCAAACCAGTCGTTAAATAAGTGTTAACGTTCCCAACTTTAAAGCGATCTGGTTAGAAGAAGAAGTAGAAGATTTTAGTGATATTGATGATGAGGTGGTTGATGCCGGCTTCCATTATGATCATGACACAGATACACAGCAGTCTAAAGATGAAGATCAATCAACTGTTGTGCAAAATCAGTTGGAAATGCCATTAGAAACCCAATAATCTTCAACCGCAAACTATCAAACATATGGAAGAAAGTGAATGTCTTATCTCTTATCTCGTAAAAAATAAGTTTAAATGGAGCGCTGAGGAGCCTATACAGAGATCTTGCCGGTCGTTGTGTCACAATATACTCTGGATTGTGTCAAAGAGGCACAGAAAGTATACAAACGCTATGGCTTGGTGATCGGAATTTATTGATACTGAATTGATGGACAAAATTGTCATGTTCACTAACCAAAAGTTGACTAACATGAGAGTAAAATAAACATAAAATGCTGACAGGATTGAACTACGTGAAGCAAATTCTGTGGAAAAGAAAGCTCTTTTCTGGCTGCTGTTCTATTCTTCTATTTTCAAATCTAATCATGAAGTCATCCGCAACAGATTGCGCGGGACGTAAAGTTTTCAGAAGCGTATTGTCCAAAAACAGATTTTTCCTTTTGCGCAATGTCTTGCGACCTGACGACATTGAAACACGACTTCAAAGAAGACCTTTTAGCTGCCATTACTGAAATATTTGGAAGCTTCGTAGAAAAATGTAAAGCGACATATAATCCACGGCTAGCTCGAATGAAGCGCAATCGTGAAGTTCAATTTTCGACAACTTTATCGAGCAACTGGGGCCAATAATACGGCTAATGTTGGCTTCCAAATCGTACAACGTCTCTGGTTTATCGACATAGACCAGTGACTTCACATACCCCTAAAGAATGTAATCTAAAGGTGTGAGTTCATTTCACAGGTCCATTGGAGGCCATTTCACAGGTCCATTACGCGAAATTATGCGCTCAGCAAATGTTTACCGCAATAAATTAACATTGTCGCGCGCCGTGCGGCATGTTACACCATCTTTGTCAAGTCAATGCCATTAAACTGGGGAACGAAGAAGTTAAAAATCATGTTTCTATAGTGCTCCCCATTCACGGTATCATTCTGCCCGGCATCGTCCTTAAAGAAATATGGGCCGATGATTCCACCAGCCCATACAGTACACCAAACAGTGAGTTTAAATGGTTGTAACGGCGTCTGGGCAAAGGCTTCTGGGTTTTCTCCACTCCAAATTCGGCCATTTAACTAAAAATGGACTTCACCGGAGAACAAAATCTTGCGTTGAAAATGAGGTTCAAGCTGAATAATGTTTCCGGCCCATTGACCGAATCTACGACGTGTATAATGGTCACGCGGTTTCAACTCTTACACAAGCTGGATCTTATTATTGAAAATACACGTTGGTTTCTCTGCACAGACTTCTTTATTACATATAAAAAAAAGTTATGTTAATGACATTTAGTATAAGTAAGTAAGTTGGTAATTCTGACTTGACGAAGTATAAATTTCGTTACATTATTTTACGGTATTATGTTGTTGTTTTGATATAATTACAACACCCCCACTATATCAAAATATTATAATTCAATAATACCTAACTCTTTAATGAAATTATAATGTTTTTGAGTACATAAGCTTTTTGTTAATAAATCAGCGGTCATATCAGCTGTGGGCAAATACTTAATTACAACAATTTTGTTTGCTATAGTTTCTCTTACAAACTGATGTCTAACATCTATATGTTTAGATCTATTATGGAATAGAGGATTGGCCGACAACTTCTGTGCGCTCTGATTGTCGTTATACAATTTTACAGTACTTGTTTCTTGTATTATTTCATTTAATAAATTTCTTAAATATATAGCTTCTTTACAAGCTTCAGATATAGCCATGTATTCAGCCTCAGTGCTCGATAAGGCAACGGTTTTTTGTTTTCTACTTTCCCTGGAATTCGCAGAATTATTCAGTTTAAAACAGTGTAAATATTTTAAAATTCTCTTAGCATAGTTCCAATGTTGCTCTGTATAACAATTATTAAATTGGCTTAAAAAACTTACTGAAAAAGCAATATCGGAGCTAGTCAAAATAGCTAGATACATCAGACTGCCAATGAGTTGTTGGTACGGAAATTGGGACTCACATATATCTCCCTTAGTAATGTTTAATTTTGCCTCCATTGGATTTAAAGCCATTTTAGAATTAGACATATTAAATTTACACAACAACTCGTTGACATACTGTTCTTGATCTAATATTATGACCCCTTGTTTTTTATCAATGTTTACTCTCATGCCGAGACATTGTTTTACTTGACCTAAGTCTTTTATATTAAATCTTAAATTCAAAATCTTTTTTAAATTATTGATTTCAGTTTCGTTATTTGAAAAAATGAAAAAATCGTCTACATATAATGCCTCAATTGTTTTTAAATCTTTTTTCAATTTTTGTAAATAAACATGGTTCCAATTTCGATTTTCTATAACCTAAAATTTCAAGATTCTCATCTACCTTTTCATATCATGCTCTTGAGGATTGCTTAAGGCCATATATTGCCTTTTTACAATTTCTTGGAACTTCATAACCCTCAGGCATATACATATAAACATTTTTCTCAAGAACACCGTTTAAGAAGGCAGTTTTTACATCTAAATGTGTTATATTAAAATCTAATTTAGTTGATAATGCAAACCATAATCTTAATGTTGAATGTCGAACTACTGGCGAAAACGTTTCATCAAAATCAATACCTGGTTTTTGGGTATATCCCTTTGCCACCAATAATGCTCTATAGCGAATCTCGTTCTGACAGTCGACCTTTTTCTTAAAGACCCACTTACACTGCACGATAGTTAAATCCTCAGGTGCATCAACCAGTTCCCAATCATCGTTTTCGTCGAATGATATTAACTCCTCTTTCATCGCCTGCAACCAATATTCTTTATCTGGTCCATTCATCGCTTCGTTTAACGTAATACATCCTCCTGTGGCTGAAACATTTGCAACACACATATTGGTAAGACCGAAACGTTCTGGTTCACGCATTTATCTTGTTGATCGCTTTACCACTGGTGTCGTGTCGTGTGTCGGCAACTCCGATGAATCTCCTTGCTCGTTCGCATCCTTCGGTGAGTCTTACGGCGGCGTATTAAAATATTCTGGATCATCTGCCTCTTCTTGAGGGAGTGAGAAATCGTCTTCGAGTTTCACATCAGATTTCTTGACTTCTAAGTCCCCCACAGAATCCAAATTCTCTTCTTTTGGTGATTTATTGTCAATGGTTACATTTGTTGTTTCTCCATTAGCATCTTCCATTATGACAACATCTCGGCTTGAAGTCACTGTATTGTTTTGAGAATTATATACTCTGTATCCTTTAATGTTCTCTGAATAGCCAACAAGTATGTGTTTATTTGATTTTCTATCCCACTTCAACCTTCTCTCCCTCGGAACTTGGACCATTACACAGCTACCAAAAATACGCAGATAACTCAAATTCGGCTTACAGCCCTGTCCAACACTAAAACGGTGTCTTGTTTCCTAGACCAGATGAAATTGACATGTTTCTTAAATAGACTGACGTATTAACGGCCTCCGCCCAAAATCTTTTACCCAGCTTAGCATCAAACAGCAAACAACTTGACTTTTCCACGACGGTGCGGTTCAGCCTTTCACAAAGCCCATTTTGTTCAGGCGTATACGGGTTAGATTTCTGATGAATAATCCCTGCATTCCCTAAAAAAGCATCAAACTCCTTGCTGCAGAATTCGCCACCATTATCCGTTCTAAAAACCTTAATACGTCTATTTTTCTGATTCTCCACCATAACCTTAAATTCTTTGAAGCGAATAAGAACATCGCTTTTTGATTTTAAAAATAAACAAATGCCATTCGGCTAGGAGAAGAAAATAGATCGATCTGCTGATGGACTTCATCTCCATAGGCCCACATACATCTCCGTGTATCACTTCCAGTAATTGTTTGCTTCTAGTACCAACATGAGAAAATGGTAGCCTTGACTGCTTTCCTTCACAGCATACTGCACATGTCATATTTCCAATGTTCGCATTACTTGGGTATGAAATACCTTCAACAGCCCCGCACTTCATCTTGTTCATATCAACTGCATTTATGTGACCTAATCTTCTGTGCCAAACTTCGGCAGAAGCCACTGGTGAAGCTAGCAAGCAATCATAATTGCTGATTTTTAGTTTACCACCATTTGCCAAATCAGCTGAAGCGACGTGCTGATTTTTCTGGTTGTAAATATGACAAGCATCATTTGTAAAATTGACTTTGTTCCCGTTTCTAATCAGCTGGCTTACAGATAACAAGTTGGTCGTAAGTGTTGGGACACACAGTACGTCTCGCACGGTGATATCGTAAGAGCATTCATTTCCAATTGTGGTAATCTGCACATCTCCAGCGCATAACACAGGAACCTTTGTTTCATTCGCAACAATTATCTCTCGCATTTGGCTCTTATAAGAAACATTTCTAATCCACTCTCTATTTGCTGTCATGTGCATACTAGCACCAGAGTCGATGTACCAATCTTGCTTGCTAAATTTTCCATTCAGAAAAACAGCACTAAAAGCGTTCGATTGTTTTCGTTTGCTGTTTAAGAACGAAGCATTTGGACATTGGCTCTTGTAGTGGCCAATTTGCTTGCACTTGTAGCACTTTATAATTTTATTGTTGGACTTTGCATGTGAATCAGTGTTGCCTACCTTTTTGCACCGTTGTCAGCTTTTGCTCACAAATGCACTACTCTGTACCCCACTGCTTTCTGGTTCCATATCCAAAAGCTTAGTTTTGATGGAATCCGCCGTGTATTTTGCTCCAGAGTGCTCGATCGCCATTATCATTGGCGCAAATCGGTGTGGCAGACCTGCTAGCATTAATGCTCCTATCCACTCATCATTTATATTAAACCCAGTGCCGCTTAGTTTCTGTCCAGTCTCTATAATTTATGTGACGTAGCTGGTCATGGAATCACAGTTTTCTAATCGCATTGAGATGAGATTTCGTAGCAAGCTTATCCTCCGAGAGAAACCTGAGTCATCAAACATCGTCTTCAGTTTTGTCCAGAGATCTATGGATTTATCAGCATCTTTAATATGAACTTATAATGAAGGATCGATTGTTAAAATTAATTTGGCCTTAGCTTTTGCATCCTCAATAGTGGCAACTACTTTTCTTCCTGTAATGCAGTCTAGCATTCCTTCCAAGATGAGAAAATTCTGGGCAGCAAAAGCCCACTCATCATAGTTTTCTCGTCCCTTTAACTTCGGAACGTTTAGTACGTAACTAGCAGCCATTCTTGTGCAACTCAACTGGAAAACTTAATTTAGTCAAAAAAGGATTGGGTCTGGGCCCATAACCTATTGGAAATACACGTTGGCTTCTCCGCACAGACTTCTTTATTACATGTAAAAAAAAGTTATGTTAATGACATTTAGTATAAGTAAGTAAGTTGGTAATTCTGACTTGACGAAGTATAAATTTCGTTACATTATTTTAGGCTATTATGTTGTTGTTTTGATATAATTACAACACTTATAAGCTTTCCAGTCAATATCTTTACGTTAAATCTACCACAGAGTGGATGTGCGTAGCTCCAATTGCTGTTCACGATGTTTTTTTTTAGTGCATAACATGACAACCACAGGCCCTTAGTTTAGGAGTTACAGCCATTTTAGTGTTGAAATTTAGTTTTTTTTTGTGCATAATATGACTATATGGCGAATCGACTCATTCGGATTCTCCGCAACGCTGCGCTCCACAACGGCAATAACATCTTCGGTTCGCACTGTTTGCCGTCTTTGGGGATGCGTATTATCCACTAGAGTGGTGCGAAAACGATTCATCGTGTTCCGAATAACGTGCTCAGATGGACAATTATGACGAGCGTAAAATGGACGTAGCGCATGATAAGTATGGCAAACCGAACCACGGTGTTCAAAATAAGTTTGCGCAATTTGCGCGCGTTGTTCTGGCGTTAATCTATTTATCGTAAGATGACAAAATGTACTAACCACAAATCAACTTTCAACTGTCAAATTGACAATCTGTAGAAACAGTGTTGCCAGTTTAAAAGCCAAACCTCTAAAAAGAACACCCTTTATATGATACATGCCAAAAAAAACCTGCTAAGTATGCCATAAAGATTCTCCTTGCATGTGATGCTAAAACGTTTAACGTTCATAAGTAATACCATAGAAAATGAAATACGTTTATATTTACCACGAAAAAAACGCAGATGGTGTCGGACTATCAGATAAGAAGCAGAAGTTGGTTATACCAACTCAGTCAGTTTTGCGCTTGTGCAATGATTTCGAGAATATAAACAGAAATCTAACAGCCGAATAATTGGTTTAGCTCCATTGAGCTGGTGGAAAGCTAAAACAATGAGGGTTGACTTATAGTGGTACATTGAAAAAAAAATCTCGCATTCAAAACTTGAGAGCCTGGAGTTTATATGGTTTCACCATATAGTTTCCTATGTGCCAAAGAAACATAAAGCGGTGTTGATAAATAGAAATTGACTCAGAGACTAACAAACCAGAAAGCATTCCGTATTACAATAAAACAAAAGGTGGCATTGATGAGGTAGACAAAAAATTCTCTAACTACTCTTGCAGCCGCCGTACACAAAGCTGTGTGTAGTGTATTTTATTTTCTCATCATAATTGTTAATTTTTACAAATAAATTCAAGTGCAATAACTCTAAGAGAAATAATAGTGACATAAGTATTTAATAAAAAAAATAGAGATAATGCCACTTCAAAACTTAATCAAATAGTACTTAAAATAATAGGAAAAAGTGGGTGTGAGGACCCTGATAATAAACCTTAAATATTAAAAGCAAGAATTAACACATTTTAAACAAGTTGGCAATAAAAAATAATTGAAACGAAGCAATACACCAGAATATCAGAGAAGAACTTCAAACAAGGATTCAATACTTTTGAGATCAAAGCAAAAATGCCAATTTTTTACATATTTATCAAACACAGAATGAGGAAGTTTTTTGAATACTCGACATGAAACAATACTATAAAGGTTACGAAACGCGGTGGATTTAAAGAATTGCAACGTACATTGTGATTGAAGGCTTGTCTGAGATTATGATTCCCTGACTTATTAAGGAAAGTTCTTAGCACTTTATAACAGTATAAATGGCGGAACGGAAGAATTTTCAAATCACCGAACAATGGAAAACTAGCATGTAAGCGGGGTTTACGGCAAATTTTGTTCAAAAGGTGTTTTTGAAGTAACAAGAGTGGCTGAACTTTATTGAAGTAAGCTCCTCCCCAGCAGGTGATACCATATTGTAATCGAGAAGGAAAGATTCCATAATAGATTTTCATCAACAATTGGATCGAGCAAACCTTGCGTAGAAAATAGAAGTTTCTGAGAGTTCCACGAAAATAGTTTCTCAAATTTTCTATGTGGGTTTTAAAAGTCATCTTTTAGTCAATGAGAAGCTCCAATTATTTGAATTCATTAACAGCCTCAATTTGGAAACAAGCAGCTTTCACAACTATAAAAAGTGCAAGATGACAAACTTGTATAGCTAGTGCAGTGTGCGAGTGTAAATCTTGGGCAGTCACTTGCATGAAAGAAGATCTCGGCATCAAAACTGTTTTGCGCTACCAAATTGAAAAACATTATTTTTGTTTTTGAGCTTATGACCAATCCATGCTCCGCAAACCACATTCTGAGTAGATGAAGATCCCAATTGATATCTGATATAAGATTCATCACACTGACTGAACCATGAGCAAAACCTATACCATCCGCAAATGCTGTCAATAATCCTTTAAAGGGCAGTCAGAATAAGGAATTGATGTAAATCAAGAAGAGTATTGGTCCCAGAATAGAGCCCTGAGACAATCCTAGATTAATGAATTTAATTTCGCTTCTGGTATCATCAATTCGGTAAACAAACTCTGAATTTGTACTTCACATCTGCGATTAGTAACGTCGGTGTTTGTGTTTTTTGTGTTTGTCTTTCTTTATAATGACTTGGGAATTCAGAGTAGATGTTGCCATTATAAGCGGGCTAAAAAGTAATCACTTTTCTGCGTACATCCACGTCTACAAATACAGACCAGCTGTTTTGGCACTTAGTAAAACACAGGTAGATCCCCGCCCACACCTCTCAGATCGCTCTGATCTGAAGCTACCTGGCTACGAACTAACGCCATTATTCTTCTCTCACCGCGGTCTCGCTATTTACGTGCGTAGTGATGTAGCTTACCAAACTCCACCACAATCTGAAATTTATGTGGTTAAAATTCCATCTCCGTTAGCAAATTATCCACTACTGCTTTATTTACGGAAGCCCCAAACTGTCTGACTTCATGCAAAGAATTTTATGTCTGTATCCTCATACTGAAATCGTGATTACGGGCGATTTCAATATAAACAATTCTGGGTGGCTTCGACATTCTGGACAGACAACACCCGAAGGACGGTGTGTTGAGATCTTCACTGTGGAAAATAATTTAACCCAGCTTGTAAATGAGCCCACACGAATACCAAACGTTCATAGTCATACCGCTAACAACCTGGACTTGTCTCTAACTTCTCACCCTGACAAGCACTGCGTTGACGTGCTCTCCCCTCTAGGCTCGTCGGACCATTGTGTCATATCAGCTCAATTCTCGTACACCCACCACACAGTTAGAGAAAAGATCCCTAAAAGAACCGTATGGCAATACGAGAGAGCCAACTGGAGCGGCCTTAACAGCTTCTTTAGGAATTTTAACTGGTCGTTATGCTTCCCCGATAACGACGTGGATGCCGCTGCTGACATGATCACAGAAACTGTTCTCCTTGGAATGAGGTGCTTTATCCCTCATCGGATGAAGAGTATCAAACCAAAAGAAAAGGCATGGTACGACTCGAGCTGTAAAGAGGCTGTCAGCGTTAGAGAAATGTTTTTTTTCAGTCCTTCAAGACCAGCCCAACAGAGGAAACGCGAAAAAAGTTTAAACGCCTGCAACGCCTTTCTTAAACGTGTAAAATTCCAATACATCAAAAAACTGAGGCAAAAAATACTACAATTTCCCAAAGGTAGTAAACATTTTTGGTCGTTCGTTCAAAAATAATAGAAATTCTGCCTCATCCTCCATCCCAACGCTCATTTACATTGACATTCCAGCTGTCAGCTCTTTAGACAAGGCCAATCTGTTTGCTGCACACTTTGCGGCCAGCTCAACACTCCCAGATTGTGCTCTGTCCCCGCCTACACTTGAGTGCGTGGAATCTGCAATGGGACGAATCCACTTTCGCACTCGTGTAGTATCAAGAGTTCTCAAAGATCTTAATATACAATACATAAATCCGCTGGTCCAGATGGTATATCTCTCCTCCTTCTGAAGAGGTGTTCTTCTCCGCTGGAAAAACCGCTGCGTAAGCTTTTTGATCAATCTCACTTTTTTGGACTCTTTCCAAGCAGATGGAAAACAGCATTTGTCCAGCCCATCCCTAAAAAAAGCGAATCTTCTTCTCTCTCTTCCTACAGAGCCATTGCACTTAAGTCCCTTCTTTCCAAGGTCGTGGAAACACTGATAAACCGTCAGCTAATGAAATATCTCGAAACACGAAAACTTCTCAATGACCGGCAATATGGTTTTCGCAGCAACAGGTCCACTGGTGATCTGATGGCATGTCTCACCGAAAAGTGGAACGAAAACGTACATCAATCTGGTGAAAGCAAGATAGTTGCACTTGATATTTCTAAGGCATTTGACAGAGTTTGGCATCAGGCTCTTTTGTCGAAAATGCGTGCTTTTGGGATCGACGACTCTATTCTTGAATGGATTAGAAATTACCTTTCGTTCAATTCAAGTTGTCTTGGATGGTTTCAAATCTAATATTCACCTTTAATCCAATATACTCCTTTGCTGACGACAGTACTCTCTGCTTTTCATATTCGTTCCCGAACTCATGTTCCTGCTCTTCGTCTGTAGAACGGGAACGGTAGCGTATGTTAAGTTCACTAAATTCTCATATTACCAGCATAACTAATTGGGGAACCACTACCAGAGTAGAATTCAATGCTTCCAAACACAATGCTGTCTGCTGTCGTTAAAACGAAATTTAAAAACCCAGCAATTATCCATGGATGGCACTGGCACCGCGGAAACTGATAAGCTTTCCATTCTCGGTATGTGTGTCAATGACAGCTTACGTTGGAATGACCACATATTCGATGTCGTCAAAAATTCTGCGAAATGTCTATGTTTCCTCAAGCGATGTAAGAAATATTTTACCCCCTCTGATCTGGCCAAAATATATATATGAGGCATTCATCCTCCCAAAATTGGAGTACAATGCCCACATCTGGTCAGGTGCGCCCAAAACATCTCTGCGCCTGCTAGACCGGATCCAAAACCGTGCGATAAAACTCATGGGTGATACTAATATCAGTCAATCAATTGACACCCTCGAACACCAACGTAATGTCTCGCGTCTCACTTTGTTTTATCGCTATTTCCATCTCCAGTGCTCCACAGAAATCGCCAGTAGCATTCCGCACCTTCAAACTTTTAACCGTAACACCCGTTTCGCTATGAATGGTCATCAGTATACCCTCAAGCCCACTTTCGGACGTACTCTAAAATATCGTTCCTAAGCCGTACAACTCACTTATGGAATGCCCTGCCTAGCTCTTTATTTCCTAGTCATTATAACCTTCAAACATTTAAAACCAACGTTCCTCGGTACCTCGCTTTCCATCGTCCCTGATTTTCCTTCGTTCGCGCTGTGTGCAAACATTTCAAGGGTACTAAAAAATTAATCCCTTGAGCCCTCGCAAGTTATAAAAAAAAAATTCACTTTTTGTGATCTATTTCAAGTCAGATTTGAACCACTGCCCAACTAAAGCCTCGAAAACCAGGACTTTCAATTTTGCTTTTTTTTTATTAATTCATTATTTTCTTAACAATTATACAGTTTGCCTTAAGTTTAGTTACAAAACATTTATTATTTTTATTTCAGGAAATAGCTAGTGACATTTGTATTTTGCAATTATAGCAATAAATAGGGTTAAATGCCACTTCAAGGAGAAATAACTTAAATAACTTTAATTATTGTGGGGTGGCAATATTTTAGATTAAGATTAAGATAAATTAAAAGTTAACAATATAAAAAATTCTGGAAACTATAAATGAAAAATGAAAAAAAAAGAAAAAAGAGAGAAGATAACAATTACACAGGGTAAGTGAGCAAAACTTCAATCTCGTTGTGACGTTGAGCCATGCTTTGATTTTATTTGAAAATTTACTAGAAGTTGACATGACTCTTATATCGGCTGGAAGACGGTTAAAAAGTTTATAAGATACAACTGGGTAGGAGTTTCTATAGTGCGTTGTGCGGTGGGCTGGTACTTGCACAATATGACGGTAACTTCGACCTAAGTTGCGTGCATCAGATATAGGACTCTCTAAATAGCCACCTCTCATAAAAAGGATCATAGAGACTCTAAAATAAAACAAGTGCCTTAATGGGCGTATCTTCAAGGACCTAAATAATACCATAGAATTGGCTAGGAGGTGAGCATTACAAATTCTACGTAAGGCGCATTTCTGCAAACGAGAAGAGGCTTTAGATTGGTAGGGTAAGCACCTCCCCAACAACTAATTCCATATTGCAGTTTCGAGTATAAAATTCCGTGATAAACAGTTTTAAGAAACCTGTTGGAACAAAACTGTCGAAGACGATAAAAACACCGAATAAAAGAACGCAAGTATCGTTTCAAGTCTAAAATATGCTCAGCCCAACTCATGTTTTGGTCGATTGTTGTGCCAAGGTACTTGAAGTTCCTAACAACTTCAACCTGAAAACACTTCGAGCTGCATAAGGAATTTGCATGGAAAGTAAGTTCGGATGGCTCAGTGGTACAAGCACAAGTAACAAGGGTAAAGCGCGGGCAATCGCAGAAATGGAATTTGATGTCAATTTCTGCTGGCACAAGCCACTAGCCTGTGAGCAGCAAACCATACCCTTAGCAAATGGATATCCTTATTTATATCTGCTATTAAATTAAGAGGGCTCGTTGAACTATAAGCGATGCCAAGGTCATCAGCAAACGCTGAAACTTTGCCTGCCAAAGGTAGAGAAAAGAGGGAGTTAATAAATATTAGAAACAAAATAGGGCCCAAAACAGACCCTTGAGGTACCCCTACGTTAATCACCTCATAATCACTAAGGATGTCTCCTATTCTAACCCTTTGTTTGCGGTCCTTCAAATATGTCGCTAACCAATTATGGAAAAATCCACGAAATCCTGCTCCATACAGCTTGTCCAAAAGAATGTCAATGCAAACCATGTCAAACGCTTTGGTAATATCGACAAAGAGGCCGGCGCAAAACTTTTTACCATCCAAGGCTTTGTTTATAAAATTGCAGAAAAATAATAAGGCATCTTCCGTGGAGCGTCCTTCCCTAAACCCAAACTGCACCGGACTGAGAAATTGAGTTCTTTGTAAATGCGCACACATACGCCTTTTGACAGCTTTTTTAAAAACTTTCGAAATTGAAGACAGCAAGAAATCGGCCTGTAATTGTTTTTATCTTTTCGACTACCCTTTTTGAAAAGTGGTAATACATCAGCTGATTTCAGATAGTCAGGAAAAACTCCACTAAAAATACTCCTATTAAACAGATATGCTAATATGTCCACTAATATTCTTGAGTACGACATTACAAATACCATCGTTCCCACACGACCTGTAGTTTTTGAGTAAGTAAATGATTCGCAAAGTTTCTAACCCAGTAATTACTTCAAAAACGAAACTATTTACATCAGGCGTTCTTTCCGCTAACTGAGACCAAACACAGGAGTTGCAAATTGTGTTAAAGTTAGATTGAGAGAACATAGAACCAACTGAAGCAAAATATTTTTTGAACTCATTGGCAACTTCTACGGGTTTCACTATTTCAACACCTTCACTACACAGCACAATATTTTTGGGATTGCATGAAGTATTAGTGTTGATTATACTATTAACAACTCTCCATTCCTTCTTTGGGTTGCTTTGTACATCGTGAAACTTGGAGCAATAGTAGTTGTCTCGACAGTTCAAAATTTCTTTGTTTATGTTTTTGCTCATTTTCTTAACCCGTTTTCTCAGATTAGAATTAAGTGGATGTG
Organism: Volucella zonaria; assembly: GCA_963966105.1. Classification (NCBI taxonomy): domain Eukaryota; kingdom Metazoa; phylum Arthropoda; class Insecta; order Diptera; family Syrphidae; genus Volucella; species Volucella zonaria. The sequence goes on from OZ014530.1 coordinate 82,276,998, forward strand.
TAATACACAGTTTACGCAATTTGTTTTTAAGTTTAATTCTTTTCAAAAGGGAAGTGTTTACCCACGGCTTCAATCTAGTTTGAGCTCTATGTTTGACAAGTGTTTGTGTAGAAGAACTAATATAGTTTTGGAGAATGTTCCAAAATACTTCATAAGCATCGTCTTTCGCATTGTCTTTCGCATAGACTTTTTGCCAATTTTCAAAACGGAGCTGAATGTTAAGTAGGTCGTATCTTATTTTGGTAATAGTCTGCGAAGGGAAGTTCTCAGAGCGTTGGATTCCGCTTATACTTTTGAACAAAATACCCGTCATGCAGTGGTCAGTTATTTGTAAGTCGAAATTAACACCGAAACAATTGCTTAATTGCTTATCGAAATTTTTGCGAAACGACCAAAAACATGATCAATGCATTTACTCGAAGTTGGCCTAGTTATTTCATTGATAAAGGAGGAGAAACCATGCTCAGCAGTCAGGTTAAGAAGACAATCAGACGCGCTGTTGGTAGAAAGAATGTCAATGTTGAAATCATCCAGAATGACCATATTCGAACCTTTTTCATTAATTAGAAAATTTGAAAAATTGTCTAGAAAAGATTGAGGAGATGTGGCTTGTAATCTGTACACACAAGCAATTTCAAAATATATAGAGCGTAGACTAAAGCATATTTTAATTAAATCTGCGCTAGCCAGGCTATGGCGTATCACTTTAAAGTCTTCGTCTATATACTTACCTCGCACTGGGCTGTTGCTATCTAGATTATTATTTATGTTGAACATGTGAAAGAAAAAATATAAAGACAAATTAGTCCTACAGTCTTGCTAAGTCATCCAAGGAGTTTATAGCAACAACCCTACCATTATTATCCTTACGCATCAATATTTGGGAATTTTGGAACCATAAGTATTTAAACTTTTTAATTTATTTCTTAGCTTAAATAAATAGAGAGCGATTCGATTTTGTTAAGCAATCATTAATATAAATATTACCCTTTTCCCCCTCCATAAATAAGGCAGCGTTCAGCTTCTTGGTTGCGTTCCTCTTTCCTCTCATAATTTGCTTCTTCACGGCTTGCGATGACAGATACACGCATAAAACATCACGGAATAAACCCTTGATGGATCCAGTGGAGTTGGCATTCGATGAGTTATTGTTTCTCTGCACTCATTTTACGAAACATTTCGTTATGTCTGTGGGTTCCACAGAGATTTCTAACGCGTTACTCAAAATCTTCTCAAAGCATTGACTAGCATTTTGGTTGCTTACACCTGGCACACCAACGATCTCAATTGAATTCTCCAGAAATTTTTGTTCTCTCCAGTTAAGTCGTCTTTCAAGAGATGTCACCTTCGATTTCAACTGCTCATTCTCTTCTCTTAGTCCCTTTACCAATCCAAGAAAGTCAGTGTTTATTTTTTTTAGCTGTATGATTTCTTCATAAAGCAGATCCAGGGTTATTGCACTGTGATAACGTTGTGCATTAGCATTTACTGTCGCTGCTTCCGAAGCCGTTTGATGACAATCAACAACACTGACAGACTCATGCATAATATGTAGAGAAGGCGCTGGCTGCTTACTAGAGAGCTCTGCCTCTGGTCGTTTATCACTTTCGGCTGCTCCCGTTTTTTTTTTTCCTCTAGACGGTTGATGACGTAGGGCTTTAGACGAACTTTGCACTTTTATATTTTGCAGTTGCAGTGATGCACTTGTAGGTAATGGCGTTGCCGGTTGTTGTTGTTGCAACGATTTGCGACGAAGGGCAGTGCACCTGTCACAGCGATATTTAACATCGTTGGCGCTCATATACTCTAAATCAACTGAGTTAATATTTACACATGCGCAGTGGTAAGATGATTTGCAGTCCGCACAACTTATTTTTGGAGCACATGAGTGCTCTATTATTTTTAGACAGATTAGGCAGTTCATATTAAGTAAAATAATAAAAATAAAAGACTTTGGTAAGAACACTAAAGCAAGCACCCCACAACACTTAGAGCTTACACGTCTGTTCACGTCTATAGTTGACTTAAGACTTTTCATTTTTTTTTTTTTTTTTTTTTTGATAGTTTCATTTAGAATGCATTATTTCAGCGATAACAAACCACAATATCAGTTATGATAAAAAAAAAATTATCATAAAGCCATGAACGCCGACTTAATTAAACTAAACAAATATACTCGTATGTAAATTGTATAAAAGGAAATGGATATCTGGTTCCCGCAGCACCAGCGCCAGATACAAAATAAATAGCCTCATAAGCGTATTCGACACGGTTACATAAAGTTCAAGAGACCCCCTAACTTTGGTAGATACACGTCCGGGACGAGTTTCTTCTCCTCTTCGGTGACGTCGGTCATCCAGGCATTCACGTGATGCATTTGATGAATTCCTGTCCCGACCAGTAGTGTTTGGAATCCACAGTTTGTGCCGAGCAATATGTCCGTATTGCAACGATCACCAATCATCAAAGTCCTCTCCGGTACAATAGTCCCATCTCGGACTAATGGATCGCAAATGTTTGGATTTGGCTTGCCAATGAGTATGGCTTTTCTTTCAGCACAGGTATCCATCGCACATACTATGCTACCAGTTCCTGGTATCACATAATTCGGCATTGGGAATCGCTCATCAGTATTTGTAGCTATAAAAATGCATTCAGGGTCATTTGAGTAAGACGCTGCTTTGGTCAGCTTTGGGAAACTAATATGCTCATCGAAACCGACGATTACAGCTCCAATGCCAGATTCTGGGTTGAGATCTTTAGCGAGAAATTCATTAAGCGATGAAGTCATGACATCTGGGCCGATATCATTATGGGGAATTCCGAAAGCGTCAAGTTCTTTAGTAATTCTCTCACTACCAATCACGTAAACTTTTTTATTGAAGTTCCGATTTTTGAGATAAGCAGCCGCTGCATGAGCAGTAGAAATAATTTCATCTGAAGTCATTTTAAAACCCAAACGAAGTGCTTTTTCCAATAATTCGGGACGTGTTTTTGTCGAGTTGTTTGTAACAAAGAAGACTTTTTTGTTGAGCTCCTTGAACTTATTGATTGTCTCGACACTTCCCTCGATGGGGTTATTGAAAAGCCACACAACGCCATCACAATCCGTTAGAACAGTGTCGAAGGAGTCCATCCATTTTTTTACATCGACCTCGGGTAGGTCCAGCAAATTGGTTGCACTTTATTTATACATATTTATAGAGTAGGAAGCTAGACGACGAAATGATTGACCCCAATTAGAAAATTACACTGAAATTATTTTATTTCTTTACATCAATGATGGGATTTTGATCATTTTATCGCGCGGCTGAGTTCAACTGCAAGCCTGCCTTTATTACTTGTAAAACTTAAATCATATCGAAGGATTTGGTAATGTCGACAAACAAACCAGCTGAATACTTCTTTTTATCCAGGTTGACAAAAATTTGAGAGCAAAAATGTAAAAGAGCTTCTTCAGAAGATCTACCCTTCTGAAAACCAAATTGCACAGAACTGAAAAATTTAGTTTTATTTAAAAAGCTCATCACCCTCTTTTTAACAACTTTTTCCAAGATTTTGCTTACTGAAGGCAAAAGTGATATAGGCCTATAATTTCTCAGTTCATCAGCAGATCCTTTTTTAAAGAGAGGAAATATGTCTGTGGCAAGAAACAGTAACCGCCTAAGTCGATTTTTCATGTTTTGAGAAAAATTAATTTAAAGTTTGATACTCGGTTTTGAAAAAACATACAGAGATAATTTGAAAAAAGTATTTGCAAAGTTTTGAACAATCGCTATTTCTATTTAAAAATAAAAATTGTTTAAAAAAAAGTTTGGCACTTTTGGAGAAAATTGAAAAAAAGGGACAGCAGCGATTATTGCAATCATAAAATATTCAAATGTGATCACTTATCTCGACATAAGCTTTGATTGCAAAATACATTATATACAATACAAATACATTAAGTATGATGTGGTATTATATTTTTCATACAAAAAAATTACTCGTAACATACAGCAAATTCGACAAGGTTTAAGTATTAAAGAATAAAAGTAAGTATGTATGTACTATATATACGTTTAAGATTGTTGAGTTTATTTAAAATAAAAATTAAAAATATACAGCTCAATTCAGACTTAATATTAGGAGCTTAAATCTACAAGTAAATAGTTTTAACAAACTATACATTGTTTTTTTTTTTTAAAGATCAAAGCAGGAGAAAGTTTAGAAACGTTTGTTCTATTCTTCACCAGAACTGAATTCGACTAAGTCAGGATGTATATCAACCAATGAATTACTAGATGGAAATTTTCTTTTTCACATCAATCATGATTTCTTGTTGCAATTTAGCGACATCATTTATGTTAACACAACCAACTCCTCGTTTCGATATATTTAAAATCTTTATAATAAATTTTACCGAAACGACCTTTTTGATATCTTAACCATCGTACATCTATCCAAAGAAATTTTTTCCCATTTTCGTTCATGGCTCTCCACATGAATTTTGTTTTCATGAAACTAGAGAAGTCAAAAAAATAGTCTTCATTCATTTCAATAACATTAAATTTCTTTTTTGATCCTACAGTTCTGGCAAAATTATAGCAGTCATGCGGATGGTGTATTTTTGCACACGTTTTCTTCTTTTTTCTTTCGATCACACCGTAGTCGACATAGCACTCCATATGAATATGCCCTGGCTCCAAAAACATATGGTCGATTGTCTGAAAGTTTTCGAAAACTTCAAGAGCAAGTAAAATCATAACAATTACAAAGGAGCTTTTGTTTTGCCCTGCACAAGAATCGCTGTAAAAAATTAAGTGCCTTATGTTCTGAAGACCGACCATATTTTTGAAGAGACATTATGCAATTAGATTGCCAGTACGTTTAGATATTGCCTCGTGCCACATATAACAGTGAGGTATTCCTGTCGAGCACTGCACTAAGTCGTGCACTGTGAAGTTGTATGTCCAAAGCTGATGTTTGTAGAAATTTAAGGATGTGTTTAAATATGGAGTAGGCAAACATTGTTGACGATCGAAAGTAAGTGTCTTAAGTAATGGATCCGAAGCGGCACGATGTTTATCAACTTTTTAGACTCGTATCCAAATTCAGCCTTTGAATGATGAATAGAAAGATAACTTTTCCTGCTTAGCTAAATCAATTTTGGCTTTTAATAAATCGCAAGTTTTGCAAGTGTCTATCTTAGGTTTCTTAAATTTTATGTTCTTGCTGCAAAAAATTGTAAAATATTCAATTTATCAAATAATTAAAAGGACAAAATATAACGTTTTGAAACACACTTTTAAAAATATTTACGTAAGATGTAATGCTAACAGCTTCAAATTTGTTTACATCGCAATATAATTTGTACATCTGGGTAAGTGACAAATCAGCTTGAAAATATTTGCAGCTTATATCTCTTCTTGTATGTGTTTATGTGTTCTTTAGTGCCTTGAATTGTGCTTTCCGAAAGCTTATTTTTTTGCTGGCCCTGATCCGCGTTTGTTGTGGAAACTGCTATTTGAAAAATTTAGATTTCTCTTCTTTACAGTGTTGAGAAAGCTGTCACTTTCGTCAAAGCATTGTTTAAAGCATTTTTGGCATATTTGAACCGTTACGTCATTATATTTTATGTGATAATTGACATGATTGTCACGCTGGCGGGGCTTTTCCATATGCTTCCTGAGGGTTTTTTTTTTTGTTCTTTACTACGTCCATCAATCCTCCAGTGAACAAAATACGTTGATCGTAACTTCTTAGACCCCAATACTTATCCAAGTATTGTTTTTGTAAAGAGTAAGGTATTTTATTTTTACACCCCATACGGCAGCCAGAGTCGACAGGTTTACAAGATCTTCCTGATACTAAACGACCCTTAATATTCACGTAAGGTTGACCTCTGTTACGTCTTTCCTTCGAAAATTTGGGAGAATATGATTTTTGAGTCGTATTAGGACAGTTAACTATTTCCGACGCATCTTCAGGCGTCGAGTGACTCTCTTCACTATCTGAATTTAAAGCGTATTCAGGATCTTTAATCGAATTGTCACTGGAAAAATCAAAAATGTCCAAATGCTCATTTATATTCTCGTGTCGATCACTGATTTTCGTTCCATTCTTCTGTTGAGATTCGCCTGCTTTATTATAAATTAAGCAAATTGGAGTGCATGGGTAAAGAATTGAAATGTAATTTATTGATTTTACTTTCATTTGAAATTGCATCACTCTTTCTTTCTGATATTTCTAATTTTTACAAAAGAAGTACGTTTTAGCTTAGATTTGTTTTCCATTCCAACTGAACGTTACAAGATTTCATTTTTCATTAAAAATGAGAAAGCGGTTTCTTTTTCTCTTTGGCTCCTCTTTGTCACCTAAACGTCAATTGGCAGTGCTGGCACATACACATATTTTTATATTAAGTTTTAATTTAAATGTTAAAAATGAAAAGTTAATAATCTATCAACCTAAATACAAATTATTGCTGAAAATGCACGCGACATTTAAACTTAGGTCAACTTAAGACAGTTAATAACTTAGATTTAAAAATGTAAAAATCGCTTATCTTTAATTTGTTTTATTATCATTACGTACACCAAAAAGCAATAATAGCTTATCTAAAGTTTGGAAATATTCAACACAATATATCATTTGCAATAAGAGCTTATCTCGACTTAATTCTCTATAAAATTGTTCTCATTTGAAAAATAATGGAATAAAAATTAATTTGCAATAATTGCTTATGTCGACGTTAGTTTTTGAAGTAATTTTAAAAACACGTCGCAGTAGTCCTAAGTCGAGTTAGGAGTTTTTAGCAAATGTTAAATAAGTTTAAGAGATTTAGGCTATTATGTTTTTTTAAACAACTTTTAAAAAAATAAAGGTTTCGAGTTACGTTTTAGTTAGACATGAATATTCGACGGAGAGGAACATGATGGCGTGCTTTACTCAATTTAGGCTAAATTCGACCTAGGCGGTTATTGCTTTTTGCCACAGATATCAGCACATTTTAGATCATCAGGAAATGATGATGTTATTAAATATGTGCGCCAAAACATCAACTAAGAAACAGTCAATGTTTTTGAGTACAAGATTAGTAATGCCATCACAGCCAGAAGAACTTGTATTTTTCAACATACCAAAGGTTGTGAGCAGTTCTGATCCAGTTATTGGATGGAATAAAAAACTATGACTCTGCAGAGGTTCACCAGGGTTACATGAAGGACTACAAATGGCACAGGTTGGATAAATTGAACACTCTTGAATATTCTCAGATATCGTAGGAAAATACTTATTAAGAGAGTTAGCAATTCCAGGTTTGTCGGAAATTGTACAATTGTCAGTACGTACACAAGTTGACTTTTTTATGACAGCCATTTTATTTAGGATGCTATTGACTAACCTTTGGCTGAATTGAATTTGATATTATAGTAACTATCAAAACAAACAGGAATTTCTCTTTTAATTCTGAACACATCTTTTTATATTCTTGTTTTAAATAATGATTGACTGGATTTCTTAAACATTTTATTCTTAGTTTGTTTTTTTTTTACTTTATTTAATAAATAATTTGTTATCCAGTGCTTAAGCAGTTTTATGGATTTCCTGGGGCTAGTTGTGAACGCACAACTCGATATATATATTTTTTTGTTTTTTCCGTGGGTAGGTAAAAACCTTCATAGGCACCATAAGCAAGCGCTCATAAGAGCACCATCACACCACCACAGCAGGCACCATAAGTACGAGCACCTACTGCCTACCACAGTAGAATAGCAGCGCCCACCATAAGCACGCCCTCATAGTAGTGTGAGGTTTTTACTCACTAAAAAACCTCACATTTTCTATAAGACTACAACTAAGTTTCCTTAACTAGTAGCTCAAGCTTCTGTAGTTTATCGCGTTTGGTAGGTAGCTTCTCAGCGAAGGCACCTATTATTACCGTTATTTCATACGGTTTCTCCTTAAGGCGCTAAGTCGAATGGTCTTGTTCTTTGAAATCGCCGCACAAAATATGTCTCGTCCAATCATCGGATTATTTTCTGGTTGCAATGATGCACAAGATGAGTGCGAAGTTTACGAGCAAAGCTTGTTACTTCGTCTTTCACCGTTGCAATTCCCAGATCGCGGTACATATCGCTATACCTTATATACCATGGAGCATTTACGATTGCTCTAAGCGCTTTGTTCTGGAATGTCTGTAGGACAGACATATTGTTTGGTTTGGTACAACTCCATAGTTGTATACCATAAGTCCACGAAGGTTTTAGCTGTTGCTTATATATAAGCAGATTGTTATATGTATGTGCTTAGTTTAGAGTATCTTCCGATAAGCCAATTCATTTCTCTTAGCCTGGTTTCGAGCTCTTCACGTTTCTTTTTTACGTGTGATTTCCACTTCAGTTTTGCGTCTAGGGTCATTCCCAAATATTTTGCCTCATTTGCATACAGTATTTGTACCGAGTTGATGATATACTAGGTAAGTTGTTTACTTATACTAGTAAGTTGTTTAGCACGATTCGCCAGCTCTTCGTCCACTCAAATATTCCTCTCAGAGCTCGTCGAAGTTTTGCAGTCGTGGATTCAACTGTTTGTCCTGTGGTGAGGATCGCCGTGTCATCCGCGAACGTGGCTACCACAGTCTCCTCATCTAGAGGTATGTCTCTAGTATGCAATAAGAATAGGTATGCCCCAGAACGCTTCCTTGTGAAACGCCAGCTTGAATTTCCTTGAATTCAGAGTATTCAATCCCATATCTAACCCGAAACAGTCTATTTTCAAGATAAGATTCGAGTATTCTATTCATTTCTCTCGGTAAAATTTATTGTAGCTTATACTTCAAACTCTCTTGCCATACCTTGCCGAAGGCTTGCGATACATCGAGAAAAACGCTTGAACATATCTTTTTTCCCCTCTAGAGCGTTTTCAATTAAATTTGTTATCCGATAGACCTGATCGATTGTGAAATGTTTGACCCTAACGCCGAACTGGTGATCCGGGATCAATCGTCTTTATTCAATTATCGGTTTTAAACGTTTAAGCAGAAGAATTTCGAAGACTTTTGAAATTATCGGCAGGAGCGAAATGATTTTTTCTGGATTTTCCCTGGTTTTGAAACCATTATGACTTTTGCGATTTTCCATTGGCTTGGAACGTATAAAAGTCTCATGGAAGCATTTATAATGTGGAGAAGTTTGACAAACGCTTTTCGAGGTAGCTGCTTTAGAATTTCACTTCTAATCAAATCGTATCCTGGAGCCTTATTATTTTTAGGTTTTCTATTGTTTGCTTTAGCTCAGACAGGGATACGGATTTAATATTGTAGGATCCTGTTCTGAAATTAAGTTCTTGGGCCAATTGACGTCCTTCGAACGGTTTGAAAGTTTCTTCCAAGTGGTCGGCAAACAAATTGGCTTCTCTTTATCTCCTTTTGCCCATTCGCCGTTGGCTGTTTTTATCGGTGGCAATTGCATAATAGGTTTTTCAGTCGACTTCACGGCTTTCCAGAGCGAATAATTGGAACTCTTGTCCGCAGTCAAGCCTTCGAGGTATTTAGAAGTCTAACGGTTCTTATATTCTTACAGCATTTGCTTTAGCTTATTTGATAGGCGGTTCAAATAGGATTTATGCGGCGCACGTGATTGTTGCCATCTCCTCCGTGCTTTCCTTTTTTCTCGTAAGAGGCCTTCTATATCGTATTCATTCCTCTTGTTCGAAAGGAAGCGTTGTTCCACGCAGCTCTTTGGATGATTTCCACGAACTTGTCAACGTTGCCTTCTATTTGCAAAGGCGTCGTAAGTGGAACTCTTAAAGCAATATTTTCCTTGCAATTTCTCGTGAAACCATCCCAATTGGTTTCCTTATTCGTCAATTTGGGCGGTCTTTCGGTCCTTGCTATGCTCCTGCCGATTTTAAAGATTACTGGCGAGTGATCTGAGCAGAGATCATAGGATTCTTCTAAAGTCGTGAGATATTTGGAGACCCCTTTTGTAATGAAAAAGTCGACCAGATCAGGTATTTTATTTGTGTCGGTGGGCCAGTAGATTGGCTTGCCCGTCGGAAACAAGTCCAAGCCACGTTTCATACTTGCTTGGTACAGTAGCCTGCCCTTCGTCGAATTGAATCTTGAACCCCAAAATGTATGCTTTGCGTTGAAATCACCACCGAGAATAAAGCTTGACCCAAGTTGGTAAAAAAATCGATCGAGGTCGTCGTCTGCCATCTTATATCTCGGAGAGAAATAACGAGATGCTATATTATAGTCTATATGATTTATGTTTACGGAAACTGAACTAATTTGTCACGTTCTCGGCATGCTTAATGCAGTCTTTAATATAAAGTGAGTATCCACCCCTCACGTTTTCTGAGGGATGATGCGCGTGATAACCAGAGTAACCTCTCATCTTGGGTTTAACTCCCTTTTTTAAGTATGTTTCCTACATCAGGCATATGTCAATATGGTCTTTCCATAGAAAAATTTCTAATTCGTCGATTTTTTCAGAAGGCCATTTGCGTTCCATGTTAAAATCTTAGTCAACTGTTTCGTTTTCATTACAACTCGATATATGATTAGTTAAGGATTCTATAAAAAGGTCATAAGATTTAGAGACATCATTTTTGTAGAGCCAAATCAAATAACGTGCTTACCGTTTGAAGAAAAATGACATATTCTGATTGTCTAAAAACATACATTAAGTTTATAACACACTTTTACGTTAAGTTAATACCACAGTGGATAGCTAAAATTATTAATATAATCTTAACACTTCCACTTCTTATTAATTTTGGATAAATTCATTCAATTCAGTTCAAAAAAACATACAAGTACATTTTAGACTGGATGTATGTATAAAGAGAACAATCAAATTGGCACAATATTCAAAGAGTAACGAAAAGATTTAAATTTTTTTCTGGGTAGTGGTTTCGTTAGAAAATCAGCAAGTTGTTTTTCCGTCGGTACATAACTCAAAATAAATTCACCTTCAATATATTTTTCCCTTATGAAATGGTAGCGGATGTCCCCATGTTTTGTTCTTCTGTGGAACTCAGGATTCTTTATGAGCTTTATAGCGCTTTGGTTATCCACAAACAAAATCATGCTTGAGTTGGCTTCAGGAATAAGATCACGAAGAAGAGTTTTCATCCAGGTCATCTCCTTTACAGCCTCTGATGCCGCGATATATTCAGCTTCTGTGGTAGACAATCTCACGCATTTTTGCCTCTGCGATGTCCATGATATAGGTATCTCATTTATGAGAAAAATGTACCCACTTGTAGACAGCCTACTTTCGGTGTCACCAGCATAATCAGCATCGCTGTAATAAGTAAATGAATATTTAGTAATAGTTTTTAACAAAATACCGTGATTGACTGTCCCCTTTAATTATTGATAAATACGTTTTACTGCATTTACGTGTTTAGCCGATGGATCACTCAAATGTCTGGGTACTAGTCCAAAAACATATGAAATATCGGCCCTAGTTCCAATGGCCAGATAGATCAGGCTGCCGAGCGCTTCCCGAAAAGGAAACTTGATTTCCTTCAATGTGATACCTTCATTGCTTTGTCCACTTTTCGACGACATTTCAGCTGGTGTTGTTACTGGACGACAATCAGACATTTTGAATTTTTGGAGCAACCTTTCAGAATAGCTTGACTGACTAAGATGAATAAATCCATTTTTCAGTTGATCTATTTGAAGACTAAGATAATATTCAGCATCTGCAATCTTGATGTAAATATGAAATTAACCGCTGAACATCTTCTTTTTGAGTTGCTGCAATAAGTCCATCATCGATATATAAGGCCATCATTATTCTTCTTCCACTGCTGTGATGTATAAAAACGTAATGATCTGCTGTGCTTGGCTTGAAATTTAACTCCTTTAGTAGTTTTGTAAACTTAAAATTCCAAACCTTGATGCCTGCTTCAGCCCATACAAACTTCTATTCAGCTTGTAAACACGACTGCTTGAATCACCGTATCCTTCGGGTTGAGACATGTAAGCATACCAATTCTTCCAGATCGCCGTTAAGAAAAGCTGTTTTGACGTCAAATTTTTTAAAATATTAAGCCTTCGGAAGCAGCGATTGCTAAAATCGTTCTTATTGACGTAAATCGTGCAACTGGACTGAAAGTTTCGATGTACACAACGTCTTTCTTTTGAGTGAAACCTCGCACAACAAGACGAGCTTTATATCTATCCACTCTGTTGTCTTTTGAAAGTTTTATCTTGAACACCATTTGTTGTCGATAACTTTTCGTCCTTTCAGAAGTTGAACCAAGTCCCATGTTCCATTTTGTTAAGTGCCCTGATCTCTTCGTCCATCGCAGTTCTCAATTTTTCTGCGTCATTAGAATGCAGTGCTTCATAATAACTTCTTGGTTCATAACTCTCGGAAACGAATGCATGCCCTTCTATGATATTCAAGAGGATGCTGGGCGATGCTAATGTTTGGTTCTTCGTATGGCTTCGAAGTATACGCTTTGGTGGTGCCCCGATCATTTGATTCTCCTTATCATTTCCCTTGACATTTTCAGCACCAGAATCAATATCTTTATCCTCTTCTGCAGAATGATAGTCATCATGTTCATGTCCGCTGCTTCTTTCTTCTTTATTTGTTTGATTCACATCCATGTAATCAGTCGAACTTAAATCAAAATTCCTGGGAAATGGCATAACTGCAATCTGATTTTCATTCCTAAAAGAGACGTTACAAGAGACTTCTATTTTATTAGTTTGAGTCAACCAAATACGATAGCCTTTCTGATTTTCTGCATAGCCAAAAAAATAGCCATGTTTTCCTTTCCTATCCCATTTCTGTCGTTTTTCTTTTGGGATATAAGCAAACACTTCAGAGCCAAAAACCTCTAAATTCTCAATCCTGGATTGTTTTCCAAACCAAAGCTCAAATGGAATTTTATCTTTTTGTGGACTTGGATCCTTTCAGCACGCCCATTCTTTTCAGGATTGTACGGCACCGTGGTCTGATGACGTATACCGTATCGTCGCAAAATATTATCTACATCTTTATTTTTGTACTCCACCCCATTATCGGACCTAAGTGTCTTAACTACGTAACTATTATCTATTTTGACTGCACATATATAACTGTCAAGGGCCTCAGATAACCCACTCTTTTCATACCTGTAGTTGGAGAAATCATCCCTTAAAAAGTGCAAAATATCTTGAACCACCAACAGAACGCAGCTGCATTAGACCGCACAAATCAGAGTGAACAAGTTCGCATGCAGATGTTGCTCTGGAATCACTTTCTCGGAATGACGATCGACGTTGTTTCCCTTAAACACAAGCATCACAAAAGAAGCTTTCATCTTCCTGATAATTAATCTTTCTTCTTTTGAGAACACTTTTCATTTGTTTTATGCACAAATGGCCCAGACGGTCATGCCACAATTTAAGTGAATCCACTTTGACAGCAACATTTGTTGATGTCTCGTCGTTATGTTCAATTACACGAAACATCATTTTAAATAATCTCCTGCAACGCACTCCCATTGCAACAACACGTTTATTTTTCTTTATTTCACACTTGGCGTTGTCAGATATCATCTTACGAGGGTTGTCTGAAACGTTTCCGACCGCAACGTGAAGATAGCGGCACTCCTCAATAAAAGCTAGTGAATGTTAGTTGTGCATCTTTTACAGTTACTTACCGAAGTTTCAGTCATTTTGGACGCTCAGTTTTTAGTTGATAGTCGTTTGAGTGAGTCGATGTGAGTGTTTTTTGTGAAAATGGAAAAAATTGAGTATCGAGCTGTTATTAAATCCTTGTTTTTGAAAGGCAATACGCCTACGCAAATCAAAAATGAATCGGACTCTGTGTATGGGGACCCTGCACCATCATTTACCACAGTAAAATTTTGGGCAGCTGAATTTAAACGTGGCCGTAAGAACTTGGCAGATGATGAACGTTCGGGACGTCCAAAAACTGCAACCACTGACGATAACATTGCTAAAGTTCATCAAATGGTGTTAGACGACCGCCGAATTAAGGGAGGGAGATAGTAGAGGTTATAAAAATGTCCAAAGAACGTGTTTGTTTAGATTTAGGCATAAGAAAGCTGTCCGCGCTTTAGGTGCCGCGTTTGCTTACGTTAGACCAAAAACGTGTTCGAATAAACATTTTCAACGCTCTGTTGGCGCAGTTTAGGCGCAATAAGTCCGAGTTTTGGGGCCGATTAATTACTGTAGATGGAACTTGGATACACCATTATACGCCCGAAACAAAAATTTAGTCTAAACAGTGGACTGCAAAGGGCGAGCCGGCTCCAAATAAAGCAAAAACTATTTTTTTCGGCTGGGAAAGTGATGGCGACTATTTTTTGGGATAGTAAAGGAGTTATCTTAATCGATTATCTTCAAAAAGGCAAAACCATTACAGGAGCATACTACGCATCATTACTTGCCAAGCTGAAGCAAAAATTGCAGAAAAACGGCCACATTTGTAGAAGAAGAAAATCCTGTTTCACCAAGACAACGCCCCGTCTCACACCTCAGCGGTTGTATCAAACTTTTATTATATTGATTATGCAGCGCTGCTCCCGAAGAGAAAAGATCTAACTTAATCTTTAGGATATAATATACGAGTATATTTAATGATTCTTTTCTTGACCATTTCTGGTTATCAAACGCATAAATGTCAACGCTGCCTTTACCGAGAGCAAAAGTTTGTTCTCCGTTGCCAATGACAACAGCCATGGGTTCTCCGAGTTCAACAAAATTCCGAAACCACTCACGTCGGAAACTCATGTGATGTCTCGAACCTGAGTCTAATATCCAGTCACCTGCTGTATCAGAACGAGTTTCACCATTGCTGCTTGTAAAAACATCACACACTAATGCATCAGAGTTCTTCTGTGCAATGTTTACCATTGATTTTGTCTTTTGAGGACAATCCCTTTTCCAGTGTCCACTCTTTTTGCACAGGAAACATTTTCCCATTTTTTTGCCTTGGGGCTGTTCTGGGGAGTTTGTGTGACTAGAGCCTTTTGTTCTTCAGGTAAACAATGGTTATTAAACGTAGACATCGATGATTGCGTTTGATACATTTCCATTCGGGTTTCTTCCCGATTATAAGTCTTGACGTTAAATTTTGAAGAATCTTATCTGCAGAAGGGGTTGACTCCCACGCACTAAAGAAATGATTGAGTTATGGTGGTAGAGTCATCAATATTTTCGTAATCACCATGGTCTGTGATACTTCTTCGCCCGCTTCCTTAAGCTGCTGTACTATGTTCTCTAACTTTGCTATATGAGTGGCGATGTCGTCGTTTGCACTTTTCTTGAAGGTGTAAAACTTTTGCTGCAACATATGAACATTAGCCTGTGATTTCGTTTCATAAACTGTCATTAACTTCGCCCACATCTCACCTGAAGTCGTACAATTTAAAATGTGTATCAGTGGTTGCTGGCCAATGGTAGTAGCAATGATTTTTTGCGCCTTCCTGTCCTTTTGCGACTAGGACGCCAGGAGGGCATTAAAATCTTCAGTTTTGCATGCAGCAGTAAGAACTGGCTTGGGCCCCTCCCCGTTGACAACCTCAAATAAACTGCTAGCATTTAGCAAAATCCTCACTTGGAACTTCCAGGTGATCCATTGTTCTCCAGAAACTAATTTGTCGATTTTTAAGAAGCCACAATCCATTTTAGTTCAAACAAAAAGTCTCTAAACCAAAAACTGAATTCTACAATACTAGATTCTCAGCAAAGTAGTACCAACGCAAAGCCGAAATTAATTATTTCCTTGCAAAAAAACTTTATGAGACGTTTGCGTGAAGCAATTTTCCGAAAGACATCAGAATTGTGGGCAGAAGACTCGTGGATTTTGTACCATGATAACGGACCGTCGCACAGTGCCATCATTATTCGTAATTTTTGATGAAAAATGCAACAAATACCATCCAACAGCCACCGAATTCACCAGATTTGGCTCCCTATGACTCCTTTCTGTTCAATCGAGTTAAAAAACCACTATGGGGAACGCGTTTCAGCAGCCGAGAGAAAGTAATGGAAAAATCGCAGGAAGCACTGACGGACATACCAAAAACCGAATATAAAAAATGTTTCGAGGATTGGATCAAGCGCTGGCATAAGTATGTTGCAGTCGATGGGGATTGCTTTGAAGGGGACAATATATTATGTAGATTTAGATGAATAAACTTGTACTTTAAATTTTCTGGAGTTTCGGGAACTTTTTGATCCCGGTATGAAGCCTTTAGACACATAACATGACGTAGACCTCATCTTTGATTTTAACCCTTTATAAGGCAGCTTTAGTTGAAGCCGTCTAAGAAAATATGTAAATGTTTATTTTTGAATTAGTTAGGAAGTGTTTGAACAAATTTTTGAAAGAAAAAAAAATTTTTTGTTTAATTTTTGAAAAAAAGGGAGGTGGCAATAGGTTTGCCACTGCCTGTTGGTGACCGAAGGAAATATGTGAACTGCAACTATTTTTTTTTGTTCGTTTTATTTTTTATTTAGAAAACTAATTATTTAAAACAAAAAAATTTTATTTATCAAAAAGATCTTTTATTGTTTGTTTTTTTGTACTGCAAAGTCTGCAACTGCGATAGGTCGAAATCTCCTCAGGCATATGTACTCCTACATTTTCCAATCTATAGTACACGTATGTTCATCAAGTACACCAAATGATTTCCTTGTTGACTTAGCTGGATTTTTTTTTGATGTTAGGTATGTGGCCTATTTTTTACCTTGTTTGTTTGGAAGCTTCCAATAAGCTCTTGACCAAAATAAAAGTGGGATAGTTCTTGGGTCCTCACCCGGACTATAGAAGAATGCATAATATGAGCATTTGTCATAGCCGCATCGACAGAAAAATAAAAAAATGCGTAACTTTTACGTTGGCGTCCTACGCTATAGGTGGCACGCTTTTGGTCGAAAAGGTCGACGCCACCTATGCGCTTGGTATATTGTTGAACTGCCAACGGACAGGGGATTTCAGCTTTGGATCCATCTTTCTGCGTTCGTGTTACCACAAGCTTCGTTTTCGGATCAAATGCAGTTGATAACAGATTTACCTGTTTCGTATCCATCCACTGTATAAAAGCTACATTTTGCCGCTACCTCCACTTATATTCCCCTTTCATCATTTTGTCTTTTTGTGCTGCGATTTTTGTGAGTCCCTTTCGATTTGACCTCACCGTTGCAGTTGCATAAATTTTGTTTTCGTATTGGTCTTGAAGCAACTGAAAAGATGAAAAGAAATTGTTAATTTCCTTTCAGTGAGTGACAAAGCTGTTGTACAACTGAAGCTCTAATCCTAGTTCAGGCGTATTGTCTGTTTTTTTGCCGGTGTATATATCGAACTAGTATAAGTATCCAGTTTGCAAGTCACACCTAGCCCACACTTTGAAGTCTCTTTTAATTGGCTTGAGTGGCATATACTGCTTGAGACTGGATCGGCCTTTGAAAAGAACCATGCGCTCATCAATTAATTGGGACTTAGTTGCCATAGCAGAGCTTTAAAAACGGTAATTCAAAGTTGTCAGCAGCGGCCTTATTTTGAATAAGCGATCAAAGTTGGCTTCTTCATATTTGGGTCTGATTGAATTGTAAGCCAAGTGAAAATTCTGCAAGATTTTTTTAAATCTTTTGCATGGCATGACAGATGCAATAACTTAATTAAAAAAGAAGGGGTTTGTTAACTAGTAGAAATCAGTAGACGGAAGGTTATGCACACCCATCAAAACTATTCCTAAAAATACCTCCAGTTCTATTATATCAATCTTTTTCCAATTCTTGCTTTTGTTTTGTTGAGCATGCAAATTGGTTTGATCGACAATAAGTTCAAGTGTACTGTCTGTGAACATTTGTTTGAAAAAGTAAATTGGCCGACTCTGACTTGAGAATGGAAAGAGTTTAGCAATACTATATTAATCGAATCAAAACTTTCACTTGAGAAAAACGTCTCATTCGCCATACTTTTATTCCAAAGGGGATCCTCGTTTTCGTCTGCACTTTGGTCGGAACTAGAGTTGCAGCATGGCAAAACAGATATCATAATATGATCAGAATTTGTAAGCCGACTATCTTCACATTTTTTTTTATTTTTGACATGGGATCATCCACATCTTCAACGTTTTCTGTCGGATCAGCTACATCAAAATTCTGATTCTCGACATCCTCATCATTTTCGAAATCATCTTCGGAATTCTCGCCATCAATTTCATAAAACAATTGCTCAATTTCGTCAGTATTTAGGCCTTAGACATCTATGTAACAAAAACAAATATCTGTAACATGGCAGCAGCAAAAATTTTGCTACTCTGAAAAGGCAGTGGCAAATGTATTGCCACTGATGTAAACAATCAATGTACTTACCCTGTATTAACTTTTTACTTTGTTTAGGGTTATTCTCTTCAAAAATATGTATTTAAATCTTTTGTAAAGTAAACTATTCACCAGCTTAGTAAATTCACCAATTTGAACAACATTTAAAAAAAACGGAACAAAACAGCTGTTTTCAATGGCCGTATGCGGTGAAAAAATGTATCACTATACGATAAATGAATTTCAGAAAATTATTCTTGTAGAAAATAGATGTCAGTTAAAGCACAAGAAAGATTTCAAAAATTGATGCAACAGATTGGATGCATTCAGGGACAAAGATGGGTGGCAAATATATTGCTACCACCTTAAAAAGGGTTAAGACATAATTTCAAAACATCGTCACTCAAAAAACCTAACTTCGAGACATCAAACACACTATAATCTATTTTCACAAAAGAGCCAACACCTCCTGCTGCGTAATTCTCATTCGTATTTAGGTAAAAATTAAAACCAGGTAACACGTAGTTACTTTTCTCAAAATCATAAATCCAGACTTCCGAGACAACGACAAAATCAGGAATACACACAAAAGAATCTAGATGGACTACTAGAGATGTAAAATTCTCTCTTAAGCTTCTGATATTTTGGTGAATGAAAAATAATTTCTTAAAACAGTATGATGGCCATATTTTACTGAATTCTGGATTGCAAGGGATTTGGTTATACGTCATTTGAATCAACGTACCGGTAATACACATTTTCCGAGGGAGCTGACCCTAACCATTAAACGTACTCTTGTTAAGAATTTGATACCAAAGAGCAGGAAGACAACGCAGGAGATGAAGGGCCGCCACCAAGAAAAGTGTGTAACAGCTGTCCACCTAAACTAAAGAGACGCAGTCCAAACAATTGAAACAAATGCAAAAAATGCACATGTCTGCAATGTGCTCAGAAAGTACAATATTAGAGAATTGTGCTAGTGACGTTGTAGATTTGTAAAATCTTGTTATTTTCCAAAGTGTTAGATCTAATTTGTTAAACCTATGTTCAATAAAAATAATTTTCTGAGCTAATTCATAAGATTTTGAAGTCTTTTTTAAAAATACGGATATATATTTAAGTTCCTAAAAACAATACAGTTGATGACGGGTATAAGAACATCCTATATAAGAAAGACTCGCTTATAAGACACCATGCACTTTCTCACATAGCAACATCCTTTAAAAATCCTATATAAGAAAATTGTTTATTAGAAAGACACTGATATAAGAAACCTTTTTTGATACAAAATCCTATACATTACATAGAAAATTAAACGCGTAGAAGAAAGTATTCTCCCAAATTCCTTTTTTTTAATGTTCTCATAACCTTCATTAAGCACAGAATTATGCGACGTGTAACTATGTATTTATGAACAGACTCTCCTGAATGAAAGCCAATAAAAGCAATGACAGATTGATAATGACAGGATGAAAAACAGAAAATCGCGCTAATTGCTTATTTCATACATATTTGCCGTCTAATTCTTATTTTTTCGTTTGCTTTTGGTAAAATGTTGGCTAAGAAAAGAAATACAGTGTCTATAAATACTAAACTTAAAATATTAGATGAAGTGAAATGCGGAAAGACCCGACAAGAAATTTTCCCTTCAGTTTCACGTCACGGAAAGCACGTTATCTAAAATTATAAAAAAATACTGAGGCGCTTGAGAGCAAAAATATTCAGACAGAAATTTAAACATAAAAAGGAACAGAAATCCGCAGTATACAATTTTCAACAAGACAATATCGATATGGTTTGCGCAGATGGCCAAAAACAACGCAATAATCACGGGACCAATTCTTCTCGAAAAAGCGCAACAATTTGCGATTCAGTTGGGCATTCTCGATTTTACAGCCAATTCCGCGTGGCTACAGCGCTGGAAAAAAACAAGAAAACATTGTCTTCAAAAAAAATTCACGGAGAGGCCGGTTCTGCTGACATAATAGCTGCCGATAAATTCAAGGCAAAGGTCCTTCCAGTTAAGCTAGCCAAATATGAGTTCGATGAAATCTACACACAATGCGGATGAGACTGGATTAATGTACAAGGCTCTTCCTGGTGGAACTAATGTACCAGCTAACAAGACCGTACGCCGTCTTAATTTAATTTGATACCAAAAAACATTGTTTTTGCCACCTTGCACAACTCTTTAACACGTATAATTCAGTCTTTTAAGACCCACTACAGGAAATGTTTAGTCCGCAAACAAGTCTTGACAATTGGTTACATGGAAAGTTTTTTAAAGGAATTTATAATTTTAAAGCCATTGTATGTTGCGAAACGGTCTAGGTGGCTAGTTACCCCGGAAACTATTAGAAATTGTTTTAAAAAAGTGGGAGTTTCGAAGGAAGAAGGAGTTCAACAAGAAAATGAAGTTTCGATAAATAAATTCAACGGTGAATACAGTGGTGATTACTTTTTTAAATATCTCGACTATAAAGAGAAGGAAGATTGTTTTGAGGACATATATGAAAAAGAGCTTTTCAAAGAAATGCTGATGGATGAGGAGTTTGAAGTAGAATGTGTTGAGCAAGAAACACCCACTCCAAAGCCAACTAGGGAAGAAGCCATTAAGGTTTTTTTTTTACTCTAAAGCAATATTTTAATATTGATAAAGGTAACAAAATTATTTGCAATACTAAATATATGCTTTTCAAAAATCAACAGAAGCTACTCATGCAAGAGAAAATTTAAGACTTTTTTCAAACTTAAATCGAATTTGTGCTTAACGCAACCGTACATATTAATTTATTTTGTTTACTTTTACCTAATGCGATTTTAAATGAAGTGCAATCACTTTTGATTTTTTTGTTTTTGTTATTTAAAGTTTTGTTTTAATTTTTCATAGAAATAAATGATACATACATATAATGTGTCTATAAATGTTAAGAGATCTTTTTTTAAATGCATTATAAGAAATTTTCTTTCTTACATCCGTGTTATTGATATAAGAAAATATCTTTCTTAGATTCGTTTATTGTATTCCTATATAAGAAAAAACAGCTAAAGGAAAGAAATTCCTTGGCATTTTAAACTTTTTTTTTTTATAATAGACTTTATTTCATGAAAAAACGTTAAAGCATTACATGTTAGCATTATAAAAATCAACAAATGAAATTAACAAGCGTTTTAACATAAAATAGTTAGGAGCATTCAATTGTCAGAAGGACAAGAGGCGAATGCACCTTTAGTAAAAAATATCAAATTGAGTTAATGTGTAGATAAGGTACAACATATCTAAAAAAAATTCTAAAATTTATAATTCAAAAACAAAATTTATAAAATTTATAATAAAGAGAACAATGTGTTAAATCATTGGAGTAAACAGATTTTCTATTTCACAATGGTTGAGTGAAAAAAGCCAGTTACGAGTCTTTTTCAAAAACTTTGACTCCCTTCTTTCGCATCTAATATTATTTGGTAAACTATAATAAATAAACGGCACGCAGTAACATTATAGAAACAAGAAAAAATAGTTTTATTGATTTTGGGTACTTTAACGAAATTTCTGGTGTTAACGCGTAAGTTGTAGATACCATATAGCCTGGCGGCAGTATACCCGGATCTAAGAAAGAATAGTTTAAGTACTTTAAAATAATATAGATGTATTAATGGAAGAATTTTCAGACTTCTAAATAACTCGAAACTTGGAGTTCTGCGATTAACTCGGGAGATGATCCGAATCACATGCTTCTGTTTCATCAGTAGAGGCCCAATTTTATTAAGATCGGTACCGCCCCCCAGCACAAAATTCTATATTGAAGTTTAGATTTGAACAAACCATAGTAAACTAGCGTTAAAACCGCGGAAGAGCAATAAAGGCTAAAATGATAAAATTGCCTGACGAGTCTATTAAAATATTGCTTTAGATACATAGTATGGTCCTTCCAACTTAGCCTATAATCCAATATAACTCCTAAGTATTTAAAGTTTTTAACTCTTTCTATTGCAAAACAGTCATTAGAACAGTTAGCATTATCGTCAAACTGACTTTGAGAGAAGATATTATTAAGATGTAATCTTCAACACCCAGGTGAATGATATCGCAAAGACATATCTTCTGGAACTGTTCCCATAATATTAAACAACATGAACTTGGTTTTGTCACTAATTACTAGTTTATGGAACTTAAACCATCTGCGTAATATTTCTGGATCAGAGTTCATATCTAAAAATAAGTCAAGGTAGTTATTGTTGGAGTAAGACAATGCAGTATCGTCGGTGAAAGCTGTAATTCTGCCCTTGAACGATTGAACAAAAAATGAATTTACATAAATAAGGAATAAAATTGGCCCTAAGGACCCTTGTGGAACACCCATGTTTATAAAGTTTACTGAGCTCAGACAGCACTTTATTTTTACCCTTTGCATGCGGTTATGCAGATAAGAAGCAAACCAAGAATGTATCGATCCTCTGAAACCTGTGTTATACAGTTTATTAAACAGCAACTTATGGTTTACAGTGTCAAAAGCTTTTTTAATGTCTATAAATAAGGCAGCAGAAGTTTTAGAATCATTCAAGCTATTATAGATTTCGTCACATAGTTTTAATAAGGCATCTTCGGTAGATCTTCCGCTTCTAAAACCGAACTGAAACTCACTAAAATAATTAGTTTTATCAAGAAACGATAGCATTTCTTTTCAGAAATTTTAGAAAAAGTAGATAAAAGAGAAATAGGTCGGAAATTGTTTGGAACTGTAGTATCTCCTTTTTTATGAAATGGAATTACGACCGATGTTTTGAGTGAAATAAGAAAATTACCTTTTTCAATACTATGGTTAAAAATATAGGAAAGAACATCTGAAATTAGGAATGATATATTTTTAATAATACTACTTGAAATACCATCGTACGAAGATGAGTTAGAAGATTTTAGTGACCGTATAATTTTATGTATTTCAAGTGGTGTAAAACTTTGAAAGAAGAAGAAGCTGTGCATTTGAAATTCCTCCTGCTGGATTGTGGGGTCAAATTGGCATGAAGATTTATCTAGCATTGAAGCTTTGTTATATCCGTCATCTACTGTACAATAAAAAAATATTGTTGACTTAATTTCGCAATTTTATTATTATAATCTCATCCCAAACGTGTACTCTGCGAGATATATTTTTATCTGGGTTTTTTTTTTAATGAGATATCACAACAAATTCCATTCGAAACAGACTGTCACGATTACGTCCCCACGGTTACTATGGTTTACAAAATAGGGTCGGCAGCTAACAGTTAAGTAATGACAAAAAACTTGAACAATTCATGGGTAAATAAATGGAAACTCAGCAAATGTCACTCGAGCAGATGACAACATAATAGCAGAAGTTTGAGGAAAGGATATCGTTCAATAGAAAAATTATGTGGGAGTAGATTGATGAAAAAAGTGTCATCTTCTGCAAATGGAAAAATTTGTTTTTGGAAAAGAATGAAAGAAAAAGAAAACGCCTCGAAATCGAGGGAATCAAATTGAATTTAAGAGGCAATGGCTTATAAATATTATTTAGTCAGTTTTTAAACCTGTGTGAACTATTGTATGTACTATTTGCGTTCATTTTTAATGTTATATGTGAATTTGTTTTTGTTTTCGTTAAATAAAAAAATGGAACTCAAAATTTATCAATGAAATAAACTTCCTGCAATCATCAAATTACATTGTATAAGGTGGGTCAAAAGTAATATCCTAATGTACATTGGCTGCCATTTTGTTAGAAATGAAAAAAATTGGAATTTTTTTAACGAAAAGTTTAGCTGAAAGTTGAAAGAATGATACCGATCAAATGGCCACCTCCTGAGTTAATGCACATCTGTGCTCGTTTTGAATTGTTGCTCTCAAAACATCTCACTCCAAATCTGACTCCAACCGCTGAGTGGTTCCTGCTGGAACTAACAATGCTCGAGACCCAATTCGGCAACTTGCGGCAGAAAAAATTCGTTTAACATATGTCGGTAGTGCTCACCAGTTACGGTTACGGTGGTTCCATTGGCGTTTTTTAAAACAGTATGGGCCAACCACTTTTTTACTGCAAATACAGCAGCAAACAGTCACATTGAGGGGATGCAATGGCTCTTCGGGCATTTCATGTGGATTCTTCGTGCCTCAGAAACGCAAATTTTGTTTATTCGCATAACCGCTTAAGTGTAAATAGAAATGCGCATTATTATTTCAGATACGAAATCATCCTTTTCTTGCCAGCAGGCAGCAATTGGTGAATGGTTTGTATTTTATAAGGGAAGATCTTCAGGTCTTTCTACGAAATTCGACTCAACGAACGTCTGCTGATGCCAAACTGTGAACATCGTTGTCTTAAAATAGCAAAAGCCGAGTTCCAGATTATGCTTGAGCAGGGTATCTGTCGCCCTTCGAACAGTCCATGAGTTTTTCATCGTCTAAATGCCACAACTATGTATACCAGAGAGATATCCTGTGCCACATATATGGGATTTAACGTAGTTCCTTGATGGTCAGAACATTTTTTCAGCACTGGATCTACAGCGCGCATATAATCAAATCCATGTTGAGGATAACGACATCCCTAAATCTGCCATCATAACGAATGCTGGGCAAAGATTTTACCGAATCGTCGATAACATTTGTCCATGCATTTATTGACGAGATCTTAATCGCCTGTCATGACGAAAGACAATACATACAGCACTTCAGACACGTTTTCGAGCGATTTCGTCAAATGGGAGTAGTTATCAATGTGATAAAGAGTCAAAAAAGTGAGTACTATTCAAAATTTTAAGCGCCGCGGGTAAGTGTATGAACTTCGTCGGTTTCTAGCAACAATATGCTTCCAAAAGCGTTTGAAACCCAAACCAGACTTCAGTGTCTCGTTAATTTCAACAAAAAGAATGACCACAGCATAATTCAATGATCGGAATAGGCCAACACAGCTTTTGTGAGATTTAAGCAGGCCGCTGCAGACGCAATCACACTCGCTCACCCGAAGTCGAATTGTTAACTCACGCTGATGGTTTATGCATCAGACTCGTCGACAAATCCTGGCAGCCATTAGGATTTTTTTCAAGAAAGTTAAACTCAACTCAAGCGAAATAGAGAACCTACGACAGGGGCTCCTTAGTGCTTGCTATGGGGTAAGATACTTTCAACTTTATTAGAAGGTTGTGGTTTTGTCATCTTTACAGACGACAGCCACGAACTTATGGTTTTCATCAGCCAATTTACTACGGACCTGGGATACATTCCCGGGACAACTAACGTCATTAACACGCGATCAGTCAACCGCACCGCGACCGACCGCAAATTTGAACACATACCTACTCGTACATGGCGACATAGTTGGTTCTCCACCACCATTCAGAGGATTTCGGTACTGCCTCACCATCATGAATCAGTTTTCAAGGTGGCCGGAAGCTATGGTATTCCACTAAAGGATGTAACAGCAGAGACTATTGCTCGGGCCCTGTATGAAAATTGGTTATGTCGGTTTGGAGTACCGCAGCGAATAACCTCCGATCCCGGTGGAAATTTCGAGAGCAATATTCTTCATATGCTGACGAAATTGCTTGGTATTCAGCACCTTCGAACGACTGCGAACCACCCTGAATTCAACGGTGTCATTGAGCGGTGGTACCGAACACTTTAGGCGTCAATATGGTTTTGCCAGGACTCCGTACTATCCACAAAGATGATCTTAACTCAACAGTAGGTGAGATGCTCTATGGCATCTCCTCCTATGGAGGAGTGTTTTTCAACATTTCACCCAAATGGGAACAAAACTCACTCAAGAACTTTTCTCTCAAAACCACCTATGGCATTTTCATCCTATTTTGATAAAGTCCATACCACCGCCGAATACAGTAGGACGGCCGATACAGTTTTCTTCGATGTTCATGGAAGGAACTTATTTTTCCATTGATTTCTTAATCCAAAGAAACAGCGATTTGCAAGTGATTCTTTCCACATTTGTTTTATTAGACGATATCTGATATTTTCCTGTGAGTATCGCATAATTCTTTCAAGTACGATGTTGAAGATATCATGTAAAAGCGTGTCGACTTCCAGAGAGCCTTTTCTGACAAGGTGGTGCCATTACCGACTTTTATAGAGCAGCGACCGTTTGGCAAATATACCAAAACTGAGCAGGGCTCTTATTACTCGTCTCTATTAATTATGTCATGTGTGGTCTTGAAATCGATGAAGAGATGGTGGATATCGATTTGAAATTCCTAGATTTTTCTTAAGATCGGCTGTAAGATGAAAAACTGGTTCCATTCACAGGGGATACATTTATCCGGCTGGTTTTTATAGATGAGCTGGTGTATGCACCGTACCATCTCATTGCTTCATTTACCTTTTAAACTTAGATCTCGATATCTTCTTCATCAGGTGGATGAAGTTGTTGCCATCGCCAGAGTTGAAAGGTTCCTTCTAGCTGGCTGGTCGTTTTCGCGTTAAACAGTCTCCAGAAGCAATCATTCCAGATTTTCAGCACCGACTGTGGCTCTTTTATTTCTATCTGATAGAACTTCCGAACATCATTTCTGCAGTAGCCTGCTAATTTTTTTTTTTTTTTTTTTTTTTGAAGAACCGGTGTTCCTCCCTCTCAACTTTCTTTGCAACGCCGCTTTATATGCTTCCTTTTCCCTAAAAGTGCTTCCCGATACTCTTTCTATCCAATTTCCCGAAAAACTCTAAATATAAATGTGATGCTCGGGTACTAGCTAACATATCAGATCAGCGTAAGTGATTGTTTCTTGCTAATGGTGTTACTAGGATGATGCAGGGATCACAGGACTGCTCGAGAGGGTGAGGGAGACTCAATCAACTTCAAATTTCCTCAAAGTATTGATTCGGTTTTTAATGTTAGCTCCTCGTTACGTTTGGGCATCCAAAATATTGGAACTGTGTTTTGCGTCGATCGCAATGTGACTATTTTGATCGACGGTTTCTTGATCAGAAGACAGTCAGGTTCTTTTGTGAACGTGAGGAATCTGAAACATGTACTGGCTGTCGTGTCACCGCAAAATCGAGCCGCCTAGCGTTTATGTCAAAATCGGCTTAGTGTACTTGGTATGGAAAGTCCCGAGACAGTCCCAAATGGCATTTTATTGAATACATATATCATAATCTAATCAGTGAATTAGGAACGGAATGCAAAATACAATTAAAAAATGCGTATTCTTTTTCTTAAAAAAATGAGGGAGTTAGTACCTATGTATTATGTCATGAGCTAAGATTCTAATTCACTAATTAGCCAACATATTGCACAAAACGTTGGGTCAATCGGACAATTAGTCTCTGACGAATCCTGTTTACCGATTCATTTTGAAAAAACCGTTTTTTTTTTTCATGAAAAAAATAAAGTAATGTTTAATAAAGTAATTTTTTAAACTTATATTTTGTTAGTCATCGATGCCAGGATGAAACATTTCACCCAATGACTCTCTCTGCTTGTTGTGATCTCTTATGATTACACAAAAATGGAAGAAAAGGCTAATAAATTTTATATATTGTATAATCCACGAGGTTTATTCTAATTTATCTGCTACACGTCTAAGATCTGTCGAAATCCCCTGGAAACCTCCAGAAAAAGAAATCCATACTATCACGTGCCAACATAAAGATACATAAAATAAAAGTATGGTATAAAACACAAAGTTTGGCGCTGCCAATACTGCCCTTTACTTTTTTTGGCAATACGAGCTCCTTTGGTCGCTTCTTAATTTTATTTTCTGTGCCAAATGTACTCGTTTCTCGTCGCGTCTCATAGTGTAGGCGTATGCATTATTATATAATTATTGGCAACCAATTTAAATTTTTAGTATTTCCGTAATTTTCAATAAGTCGTGAGGACATTCATTAAAAATACAAGCGGGGTTCCAAGATACAATTTTAACAATATTTTTGACACAGAAAGTGTGCGTGAGATCAAATGAAGTTACTTAAACTTGTAACAACCTAAAGATCTTTTCAACATTTTTATTCCATTGTACACATTTTTGATTTTCTTTTTTTTTTCTTCGTTTGATCGAACCATTTGTTGGGTTGCCTGTTCTACGTTCGCTGCGGTTCTCGAACAGCACAATGCGCAGAGAATTCAACAAAGCGGAGGGTATTGGGTTTCCACCTAAATTGTTGGTGGTGGATGTTTTGTCGCGGACCTCCGACAACCGCTTGTAGTATCACGCTACAATTGGCGCCCAACTAGTCGGCCAGGTCTGATAACGAGACGCAATGGCAGTGCGCAGAATAGGCAGAAGTGCGCGTATTGCCGCATCAAGCAATATTGTGAAAGAAAATAACAGAAATAGCATGGCTCAATTCTCCGAAGAGCAACTAAACGCCTTCATTGAAGCAATGCAAAGGCAAAGTATAATAAAAGGCAGTTTTAGCTATTGCACGACAAAGAGAAAGGGATCCAGCTATTGTAGAAATCTACATCGCCACAATCGAAGTATTCAGAGAAATCGAGCGCATAGATGGTAGCGATGCCATAATATGTTTTCCTTTGCTTCTGGAGGAAGATGCAAGTAATTGGTGGCAAGGCGTTCAAAAGGAAGCCAAAACCTGGAAAGATGTTCTTAGTCTCCTTCGCAACGCATATGCTCCCGCTAAGTTTGCATATCGCATTTATCTGGATATTTTCGACAAGAAGCAAAAGGTGCATGAAACAACTGATGACTACATAAAACTTGTTTATTGTATCGACGATTGGTTAAAAACTTTGTAGACCGCACTATAGCCAGAATCTCTTCCAGATATTATTGGCCTGGAACGCGAAATGACAGCACCAAATACATCGGTAAGTGTTTTGCATGTCAGCGATATAAACCAAGAAACATGAAACCATTTGGGTTACACCAAACTGTCTCAAATGACAAACGATTCGACGCTTTATTTACAGAAGCCCCAAACAGGACAGCAACTCGACTTTTAACGAGTTTGATGCGCTGTCTGACTCCATACCAAGAATTGTATCCCTGTATCCTCATACTGAAATCGACATTACAGGCGATGTCAATTTACACAATTCTGGGTGGCTTCAACATTCTGGACAGACAACACCCGAAGGACGGAGTGTTGAGATCTTCGCTGCGGAAAATAACTTAACCCAGCTCGTAAATGAGAACACACGAATACCAGACATTGACAGTCATACACCAACACCATGGACTTGTTTCTCACTTCTCACCCTGATAAGTACACCGTTGATGTGCTCTCCCCTCTAGGCTCGTCGGACCATTGTGTACTATCAGCTAAATTCCCGTACACCCACCACACAGTTAGAGAAAAGATTCCTAATAGAACCGTATGGCAATACGATAAAGCCAATTGGAGCGGACTTAACAACTTCTTTAGGAATTTTAACTGGTCGTTATGTTTCCCCGATAACGAAGTGGATTCCGCTGCTGACATGATCACAGAAACTATTCTCTTTGGAATGAGATGCTTTATCCCTCATCGGATGAAGAGTATCAAACCAAAAGACATCTTACGACTCGAGCTGTAAGAGGCTGTCAGGGTTAGAGAACTGTTTTTTCGGTCCTACAAGACCAACCCGACAGAGGAAAACCGAAAAAAGTTTGAACGAGCCATAAATGACTGCAACGTCTTTTTCAAGCATGTAAAATTCCAATACGACCAAAAGATGAGGCAAAAAATACTGCAATGTCCCAAAGGCAGTAAGAATTTTTGGTCGTTCATCAGAAACATTAGAAATTCTGCCTCATCCTCCATCCCAACGCTCATTTGCAATGACATTCCAACTGTAAGCTCTTTGGACAAAGCCAATCTGCTTGCTGCACACTTTACGGCTAACTCAACACCCCTCGATTGTGCTCTCTCCCCGCCTTTGCTTGAGTGCGTCGAATCTTCAATGGGGCGAATCGACTTTCGCACTCGTGTAGTAGCAAGAGTACTTAAAGATCTTAATATACATAAGTCCGCTGCTCCAGATTGTATATCTCCCCTCTTTCTGAGGAGGTGTTCTTCTTCTCTGGCAAAACCACTGCGTAAGCTTTTTCATCAATACTACTGTTTAGGGCTCTTTCCAAGCAGATGGAAAACAGCATTTGTCCAGCCCGTCCCTAAAAAAGGCGAATCTTCTTCCCTCTCCGCCTGCACACCCATTGTACTTACGTCCTTTCTTACCAAGCTCATGGAAACGCTGATAAATCGTCAGCTAATGAAATATCTCGAAACACGAAAACTCCTTAATGACCGGCAGTATGGTTTTCGTAGCAACAGGTCCACGATGACATGTCTCACCGAAAAGTGGAACCAAAGCGTACATCAATCTGGCCAAAGCAAAATATTTGCACTTGATATTTCTAAGGCATTTGACAGAGTTTGGCATCAGGCTCTTTGTCGAAAATGCGTGCTTTTGGGATCGATGACTCTCTTCTTCAATGGATTAGAAATTACCTTTCGGAACGTTCGAATCAAGTTGTCTTGGACGGATTCAAGTCTGATATTCACAAAATGAATGCTGGTGTGCCCCAGGGCTCAGTTCTGTCTCCGACACTCTTTTCAATTTTCATTAGTGATCTCTTGTCTGCTACTTCTAATCCAATATATTCCTTTGCTGGTGACAGTATTCTCTGTTTTTCATTCACGTCCCTACTCTTCGGTTGTAGAACGGGAACGGTAGCGTATGTTAAGCTCATTAAATTCCGATATTAACAGCATAATCAATTTGGGAACTATCAACCGAGTGGTATTTAATGCTTCCAAAACTCAATGCTGTCTGTTGTCATTAAAGCGAAATTCAAATACCCAGCCATTTTCCATGAATTGTCCTTGCATCGTCGAAACCGATAAACTTTCCATTCTCGGTATGTTTGTCAGTGACAACGTACGTTGGAATGACCACATATCCCATGTCGTCAAAAATGCTGCGAAATGTTTGGGTTTCCTCAAGCTATGTAAGAAATGATTTACCCCCTTTGATCTGGCCACAACATATAAGGCATTCATCCTCTTAAAATTTGAGTACAATGCCCACATCTGGTCACGTGCTGCTAAAACATCTCTGCACCTGCTAAATAGGATTCAAAACCGTGCGATAAAACTCATTGGTGATACTAATATCAATCAATCAATTGACACCCTCGAACAAACTGACACCCAACGAAATGTCTCGTGTCTCACTTTGTTTTATCGCTATTTGCAGCGCCAGTGCTCCATGGAAATCGCCAGTAGCATTCCGCCCATTCAAACTTTCAACCGTAACACCCGTCTCGCTATGAATGCTCATCAGTATACCCTTGCAAACTTGCAAACGTTAAAAACAATGTACCCCTTGAGCGCGCGCTTATTATAAAAAAAAAAAAAAAAACAAAAAAAAATAGTTGCAGTCGACCTATTTGGACCTTTACCCACTACTCGGGATGGAAATCGGTGCATCCTTATAGTAGAAGATCTTGCAAGACGATGGATTAAAAATTTTCCCCTCAAGGAGGCGACTGCTGAAAACCGTGCCCAAACCTTGCTAAACCAATTTTTCTACGTTATGGGATACCCAGACGCCTTCTAACGGACAACGGTCCACAGTTCATATCAGTTTTAATCCAGTAGAAAGGAAAAACAGAGACATGAAGACACAGCTTGCAATTTTAGTGGGCACTGACCACACAACATGATCCGATAACCGGTGTGCCAGAGCACAGGCCACACCGCTTCGTATCTTATTGCATGTTTGGACGTGAGCTAAGAACTATCGACGATGTCAATCAGGATCTCAGGCCTATAATGGAAGACGAAAATTTGATCCCTCAGTTAATTCCGAGACTGCTGAAGCTCACTGAATAATTCAAAACGCAAAAGAAACGACTGAAATGACCCAAGATCATAACAAGCGTAATAGTGGCCGAAAACGACAACCACAACCTGCTTTTAAAGTAGGAGATCAAGTATTAATATCTTCTCATTTTCTTAGCAAAGCTTCGAGGGGCATTACCTCAAAATGTATGCCAAGAAGAGACGGAACTTATGTCATAATTAGCTGCAACCTGTCAAATTGCTCCCAAAGATGACCATACCGTACCATTGAGAACGTACCATGTTTCCTCTATAACGAGATACACTCCATCGTCCAGAAGCCAGACAGATGTCGAAATAAAATACAACCACTTCGTAGACGAGGACGACCACAAAAGAAAACCCCGAGGCGATCTCAGCTCTAGAGGGGGAGATTGTAACAACCTAAACGCATTTTCAACATTTTTATTCTTTTCTTTTTTTCTTCGTATGATGGAACCATTTGTTGGGTTGCCTGTTCTGCGTTCGCTGCGGTTCTCGAACAGCACAATGCGCAGAGAATTTAACAAAGCGGCGTGTATTGGGTTTCTACCGAAAATGTTGGTGGTGGATGTTGCGTCGCGAACCTCCGACCCCTCGTCCTAACGAGAGCAGTAGTATCACACTACAAACTCTCATTATTGTTTGCGTATTTCTTCCAAGACACCTTTCCAGCAACTCGTCCTTCATTAAAAAACGGGTTTTAAAAGTTGTTGTGCTTCTTACGAAAAGCCTGGTTTATGTACGTAAGGTTTCTTTTCGCACTGCGCTTTCAGGTACTGCTGGATCGCGCTCGTTAAGATACCGTTTTCATATCTTGTAAATATACTATATATACGAACGTATAATATTTTAAGGTAGAGGAATTTCGGTTTGAAATACGGAATACGAGTACATATTTAGATATACGGGTAATAATCATCAAAAGATTAAAAAGAACAGCCCCTTAAACAAAAGTGACAAAATGGAATGAATTTGACCGATTGGGAACAGCTGGCGCTGTGTCGATTTCGGTAGAAAACGCAATGTACGAATATGCAGTTCAGTGTGCAAAAGTGACGAAAGGATTTGGGGTGGATGTCAAAGTAGAAAAGTTAATTGAACGAGATATGAGGAACGAAAATAAAATGTAAAATGGATAGATTTTGTTTATTGCATGGTACAATAACTGGTATAAGACTCTCTACTTCAGATCTAGTAAGTAGCCAAATTTTGAGGCCTTTAAGAGACCGGTAGATAACCGTGTGCAGCTTAACGAGATAGTTCCGTCGGCAGTTTGTTGCAGATATACGAGGGCGGGTCAATAAGTCCGTGACTTTTGGATTAAAACAGATTTTTTGATAAAAAGATAATTTTATTTTTCAACCTTGTCTTCCTTGAGCTCTATACACTTTGTCCAACGCTTCTCCAATTTTTTATCCCTTCCAAAAAAAATGATTTGTCGAGGTCCTCAAAATGACGAGATGACTTCATCATAGGAGTCAAATCTTTTTCCACCAAGCCATTTCTTCAGGTTTGGGAACAAGAAGTAGTCGCTCGGAGCCAAATCTGGAGAATAGGGTGGATGAGGGAGCAATTCATAGCCCAATTCATGGATTTTTGCCATGGCAACTGCACATGTGTGCACCCTTTGTCTTGTGCACACATGTGCAGTTGCAGTTGTTGGTGGAAAAGAACTTTTTTCTTGGCCAAATGAGGTCGTTTTTTTTTCAAATCGTCATTGAATCGGTCCAATAAGTTTGCATAATATTCCCCATTGATTGTTCTTCCCTTTTTTCCCGCGTGCATCTCAAAAAACAGTCGCCATAACTTTATTGGCTGACAAACCCACCTTGGCCTTCTTTGGCGCCGATTCACCCTTAGAAACCCACTGTTTTGACTGTTGTTTGTTCTCTGGTGTGTTGTGATGGATCCATGTTTCGTCCACGGTTACAAAACGGCGCAAAAACTCCTCCATATTGCGATTAAACAACGCCAAACCTTCCTGTGAAGTTGTTACACGATTGCGTTTGTGGTCGACTGTGAGCAAACGCGGCACCCATCTTGCGGAAAGCTTTCTCATGCCCAAGTGATCATTCAAAATTGAAACCACTGAGCCATGCGAGATCCCTACGGCTTCCACAATCTCTCGCACTTTCAATCTTCGGTCGGCCAACACCATATCGTGAATTTTTTCGATTGTTTCGGGTGTAGAGACCTCAACTGGGCGTCCAGGACGTTCGGCATCTTCAGTGCTTGTACGGCCACAACGAAATTCAGTAAACCACTTTTTTAACATTGAAATCGATGGTGCAGAGTCCCCATGGTATTTGTCAAGCTTAGCCTTGGTCTCGGTAATGGTTTTTTTTCACAAGAAATAATGCTTAATAAACACGAAATTCACTTTTTTCCATTTTCTCCTCAAATTAGTGAGTAGTCTGATAAAAATAGCTGTTAAACACAAACTAACTGACGCAGCAAGTTTAAATTTTGACAGGAGTCAACTGACAGATGGTTGTTGACAGGAGCAGTGTTGCTGTTTCGGTAAAGAGGTCAGAAATTCAAAAAGTCACTGACTTATTAACCCGCCCTCGTATGATGAATTCATTTGCTTAAAGAACAAAATTGATAGTGAACTTCTAGACAGTTGAAAGAGGAAAACAACTCTCTGCGATCAAAGGTTGTGAGCTTGGAAAGTAAGCTGAATTGGAGAGAGCAGAAACAGTTGCAGAATTTCGTCGAGATTGTTGGTGTGCCAGGCGTGAAAAATTCCAACGCAAGGGAGAGTGTACAAAAAAAATTTATTAATGTTTTGAACGTTCCCCTACCTTCAGAGGAGATCAGAAATTGCTACGTGAAACGAATTAAGAAAAAAAATTCTTCGTCTTCCAATTCCAGTGCATCACACAATGATGTCATATGTGTTCATCTCACTTCGCTTAAAGCAAAGCAGAAAATAATGCAATCTTAAAGAGTTGCTAAGAAGAAACTTAATGCATCTATTTTTGCCGAAGGTAGTAAGAATAATATTTACATTAACCATCGTTTTACTAAATACACTAGGGCACTCTTCATGGCAGCGAAAAAATGCAAAATAGAGAATAAATTTAAATACTTGTCGTTTCAAAATTCTCAAATATTATTGAGATAGGTCGATAATGGTGAGGTTGTTGTTATTAAATCGTTTGATGATCTAGCAGCAATCTAAAATCAACAACATGGATGATGTTTTTGATATCACAAATAACAACCTCGCTACTGAAACCGTTAGTTCAATTTGCTGTGGAGTTTTCCAACGTATTAAAATATCACTCTTTCTTCGTTGTGAATCAGAATATTCGTAGTCTGCGTGCAAACTTTGATGTTTGCCTGAAATCATATTTGTTTCCGAAATTTGGATTTATTCCAATGAAATTGATGAATATAAAATTCCAAATTATAACTTTTTTTCGAATCCCAATGAGTCCTATTCTACAGGTGGAGTGGGAGTTTTTGTAAGAGATTCATTTTATAGAAATATTAAATATTTAAACTTTTAAGTGCAGACATCATACAAGTTTCTTACACCGTATTTAATTATAATATAAATTTTTTCTGTGTGTATAGACTTCATTCTCAACCTGTTTATTGATGAACTTTCTGATTTTCTGCGCATTCAAGGACGGATAATCTAGTCATTCTAGGTGACTTTAACTTAGATATTCTAGTTTCCAACCCTTTTTCCGATTTTTATTTTGCAATGGTTGCAGAGCATGGACTCATTTCTTTTATAAATGGTATCGCTTGACCATCTTCGGGCACATGTCTCGACCATGTATTTGGTCGATTTAATTTTATTCCTTCTAATAATGTTTTTGGTGTTAACCTTGATCTTGGCCTAACCGACCATTGTATGACTGGCCTTCTTTTTGAAGAAATCTCAATCAAAAAAAAATGGTACTTCTCGTCTAAATGTGCCTAAAATCGATTTCCTTGATTTGACCACAGTTGGTCAGTCATCTTCTCCGTGTTACTTGTCCTCTTCTTGTTTCTCCTGCACAGAGTCCGATGATCGGGCTGTGAACTTCTCAAAATAATAAACTAATTCGGGTTCCTGTGGCAGCGATGAAATGTCCAATTTAGTGCTCAAAAGAACTGCGTTAAATACTGCAGATATTTTAGCTCTTCTATTTAACTTAAGTACCATTTCTGGGATATTCCCTGATAAATTAAAATGTGCAATAGAGATACCTCCATTCAAAAAGGCGATAGGAGTGACAAAACGAATTATAGGCCCATATCATTATTATCTTCTATCTCTTAAGTATTTGAGAAAACAATTAAGATACGTATTTTGTCATACCTTAACAGAATTAAATTCTTTAGCCCAATGCAGTATGGATTTGGAGCAGGTCATTCTACTGAGGAGGCATTGTTAAATTACTGTTCCGTAATTCTCGATGGGCTGGATCAGATTGTGCCGGAAATTGCAGTATGGCATTGGCTGCTGGGGAAGTGCCTATCGCACGAAACTTTAGCAGCTAGTTATCCTCCAAAAATGCGCTGTAAGAAACATGTGCAAAGCTAATCGATTAATACATTCTATGGATTTGTTTAAGATAATGAAAATACTGCCAGTGAAGCAATTATATTTTTTCAAAGTTTTAAAAATCTTTTTTCTAAAAGGAGAATATCTTCAAAGTCCTACCTCTGATATGCATTACTTGCGTAGCCAAACTAGTCATATTGTTCGTATCCCTATGTTTCGCAAGCTTTTTAATATAACATACTCCCTGAAGGAATTCGAATCATAAGGAATTTGTTCTCATTTTTAAAAAGTGTTAGGTCATGGCTTCTTATATTTGATCACAACGAAATTGAAGTTATGTTACGCTCTATCATTTAGATCTCTATGACTACCTGGATTTATAAAAAAATTGCTTGATATGAACTTTGTACACCCCACAATATTTGAAGTATTTATTTTTAATTTTGATGTGACATTTATTTCTATTTTTTCGTAAATACAAAATGTCACTGCTATTCTCTTTTGTTCATACTAGCAGCTATATACTATAAAGTATAGCTATAAAGTGACCTCCTGGGCCGCCAGAATTCGCTGCTACTGCAAAAACTGTTATGCTGCCGTGAAGTCCGTTCATATCTAGGCAGAAATGCCAAATTTCAGTGCGATACTGTCTTTAGTTTTGTTTTGACAGCTGATTGTTGTTGACGTGTTTGGCATCATGTTGAGTATGGACAAAAACGATTTTCGTTCTCTCATAAAACATTATTTTTTGAGAGGCAAAACGGGGAGGGAAACAAAAGAAAAGTTGGATAAATATTATGGGGCTAATGCTCCGTCAGATTACACCGTCAAATATTGGTTTCGAGAGTTTCGTGGTGGCTGCATCTCCACTACCGATCAAGTCTGCAGCGGCAGGCCCTCCGATGCGGTTAGAGAGGACAATGTCAAAAACAATACATGAAATGGTGTTCGCTGACCGGAAAGTGAAGGTGCGCGAGCTAGCAGATACCACAAAGATTAGTACTGAGCCCACATGCCATACTTTGGGCAATATTCTGCATATCAAAAAGTTATCCAGCCGCTGGGTGCCGCTCCTGACCAAAAACACGAACGCGAGAGCACTTCGAAAGAGTGTTTGGACTTGCTGATGCGGAATCGGGCCGACTTTTGGCGTCGATTGGTAACTGGATTTGGATCCCTCGGACTATTATTTCTTTCCAAACCTCAAAAGATGGCTCATCAATAAAAAATTCAGCTCACGCAAGGAAATCATCGACGCCACGAAGGAGTATTTTGCAGACCTTCCGGAAAATTACTTTTCGGACGGGATCAAGAAGTTGGAAAATCGCTGAAATAAGTGTATCAAAGTAAGAGGGGACTATATTGAATAAAATAAGAAAAACATTTAAAAAAAATATTTTTTTATTCCCAAGGAGGCTACTTTTCACTCCACCTAGTATGTACCTAGTCAAGGCATAAATGCTGGTACACAACTGAACTCACTCATTACGAATGCACAGTCGTTCACATATCTCCGTGGAGAGCAGACGTGTTTCGGCTTGCGAGTGTACAGTGATTAGTAAAATCAGTGAAAACGAGACATTTGAGGAAATTGCTACAGGCTCCAATTAGCAGGGTGTCAGTGTGCTCGGCCGACAGTTGACGGTCGTGGGTTCGAATCCCCGTGTACTCATAACAACTTTTTTTTTTTTTTTTCATTTTTATAAAAAACAATAAATTTAAAGTGGTATTAAGTGTTGTCCATCACGTGATGGATTGTGGAGAGCGGTCCGCTATGTCAATAGCGGGATCTGCTGAAATACCAAGTGAGGCGTCAAGTGGTTCGATCCAAACGCCAAAACCAAAGAGAAGGAGGAAGCTTTGTAAAACTTCCAACTTAGTAAAACAGCCCACCCTACCAACGGCCAACAACTTCGCTTCATTGGCAGCAAGCGAATCTGACGATGAAGAGGAAGAAATGGAGGCCATATGTAGCAGCATCAAAATGCTACAAGAAAGAGTGCTGGCCATAAAAGAAAAACAAATGGTAAGAAGGAAGAAGGAAGAGCAAGAGCAATCCCAACAACAGCAGCTTGCTCAAAAGCAAGCACAACAACAAAAGCCAAAGAAACACCGGCAACAACAACAAGAGCAGTCACAACATCGGCAACAGCTAAAACAGCAGCAGCAGCAGCAGCAGCAGCAGCAACAACATCAGCAGCAGCAGCAACAACAACAACAACAACAACAAAAACAACAACAACAACAACAACAACAACAACAACAACAACAGCAGCAGCAGCAGCAGCAGAAGAAGAAGGAGAAGGTGCCGCCTATCAACACCTATAAATTGGAGGTAAATGCTACCAAGGACCTGTGTAAGTTGGTCATTGGTAATAATTTTAATATTAAGAGATTGGGGAACGATCGCCATGCCATCCACTGTAATACAGTGGAGGGCTACGCGAAAGTGAAAGAGCTCCTAAAGGAAACGACGACGGAGCACTACTCATTCACACCGAAGTGTGAAAAGCGGCAATCGATGCTGCTGAAGGGGTTGGAACCGTCTTCTGATCCTGAGGAGATCCTGGCACTGCTTAAAGAGAAGGAGTGCGAAGGACTCAAGTTCGTGGGGGTAAAGCCATTTACCACAGCTAGAGCCAGGCGGGAGAAACGGAGTCTGCCGTTCTTCCTGGTGCAGCTCAGTCCCGAAAGCCGTCTGGATAGTCTAAGGAGTATTAATGTCCTAGACTACCAGGTGGTTCACTGGGAAAAATTAAAAAGGAGCGAAGGCGTTATACAATGCGTTCGCTGCCAGAGGTTCGGGCACGCCGCGTCGAACTGCCAAATGCAGCCTCGATGCGTGAAGTGCGCAAAGAACCACAGTTCCGAGGAGTGTCCTCTGGGTAGGGACGGAGCATCCGATAGGACGCAGCTCTCTTGCGTGTTATGTGGGAACGTGGGACACACCGCAAACTATCGGGGTTGTCCTAAGTTCTCTGACATTAAAAAAGCAAAACTGGCTCGGCAGCAGAAGGTGGAGGTCAAACGTTCACCTGTGAGGCTTCAAACACCAGCCGTCACGTCCCAAATTTCCTACGCCCAAATGGCGGCAGGTAGGGGGGCTACGGTACAGCAAGCGACTGTTGCTTCTCCAGCGCCAATGCCGAGAACAACGGAAGCTGCACCCAACATGCTGGCCATCTTGCTCGCAATCCAAGGGCAGATGGCTCAGCTGCAAAAGCAGGTGCAAGAACAGGCCAAGCGGGTGGACCAGATCTACGCGCTGCTGCCGGGCCTAACGCAACACATGTCGTAATGGGTACGCACATGGTGGAGCAAACTTTGAAGGTCCTTGCGGTGAATGTTAATTCACTGATTAGGATCGAACGAAGAGCCGCGATGTTTAAATTGCTACAAGACCAAACTCCTGATGTGCTTTTCGCTAGTGAAACCAAGCTAACAGATAAGCACAAACTGGAGTACAATAATTATATTGTCAGAAGAAGAAACCGGCCCGGATCCAAACGTGGAGGCGGTGTTGCGATCTTCATTAAACAAGGTATAAAATTTCACAGAGTGTACAAGGGAGTGTTGCGTAGGTTCCGGGCGTTGGAGGCAGTCGTCATTTACATCCCGCTCCGCAGTGGAAAGCGGCTGTACTTGGCCTCTGTTTATGCACCTGAGACTTCACAATCCACTTTATTCATTACAGAGCTCGACACGCTTTTTCGACTCCTGAGACTGGAATCGGGGGAGAATTATTTTATAATCGGCGGGGACTTCAACGCTAGACACAGAGATTGGGGAAATAATTTGCCAAATACTAGAGGGAACCTACTACTCGATTGGTGGGGTCAGCACGATGTCATGTACAGACTCGGTCTTAAAGCGACGGATAATCCGTCGTTTCCCAGAGGCGGGTCTTATTTGGATCTACTGCTGTACGACGAACGTATACGACTGACAGGTACGAATTTACAAACGCTAAACTGTCTGCGCACATTCGTGTATGACAGTGACCATTGCGGTTTTAGTACCGAAATTACAGTTCCCAACGAAATTGCGGAATTGGAGGAGTTTGTCCCAAGATATTCTTACAACTACAGTAAGACTCGATGGACACGCTTCTCCGCAACCATGACAAGTGCGCTCTCCTCGAATACGCTCCACCCACCGTCCAATAGGAATTTGACAAACGAGGAGATCGACAATTACCTAAAACAAATGGACGAGACAATTAAACAAACTATGGACTCTACAATACCACGATATCGACATACGACTAACGAAGACCTGTTCCGCAATCCTACTATTGACGCACTGCACCGACAGAAAAGTAGACTTCTGACAAGACTCAAAAACTTGTACAGACAGTTTACTGACAGACAAGACCCGGAGATTAGGACACTGAAGGCGTCGATTAAAAATATTCAAACGTTAATAAAAGAGAATTACAGAATTTCTGTAAGTTTGTATTGGAACAACAGGGTTCGGGCTGTAAACACCAGCAACCCGAATATGTTCCCGCAAATAAATAAGATATTTCGGAGAAAAAATTAAAACGACCTTCAGTGTCTTAAAATAGCGCGGACAACAGACAACGAACGGTTACTGACAATAGCAGGTATTGATCCAAATGAGGCCGCTGATGATGACGACTTCTTTGTGATCGAGGATCCACAGGAGAAGGTTGAGGCCATAGGGGCGACTTTCCAGGAAATATACAAGGCCACTGATACCATTGGTCCTAATTATGACCTGGACAATCGCGTCTTGGTGCACAACCTCTACATTCGAAATGAAGTAGAGAACTGGCGATCCGAGGGCTCTGGTTTCACTCGCTTCAGCGACGAAAATATGGCAAATACTGTCATTACCAGAGAGGGTGACCTACCTCCGTTCATTTCGAAGGAAGAGCTCCGTGAGATCTTCGACACAATCAGGGCTAAGAAATCAGTGGGGACCGATGGTATTCCAAACATCGTGCTTCGACATCTTCCTCTAGAAGCGGTGGACATTTACACCACCCTGTTTAATAATGCAATGAATAATGCACATTATCCAGCGCATTGGAAAACGGCGGTGGTTCAACCTATCCCCAAAAAGGGAAAGGATATATCCAATCCGGCGAATCTCCGGTCGATAAGTCTCCTTCCGAATATCAGTAAGGTGTTTGAAAAAGTAATCAATAGAGCTCTGTCTAGGTGGGTTGAGGACAAACATATAGTTCCGGATAATCAATTCGGTTTTAAGGCGGGACATGATATCTCACATGCCGCGTCTAAACTGGTGTCCGATATCCAATGGAATAAAGGC
Source organism: Volucella zonaria (assembly GCA_963966105.1). Classification (NCBI taxonomy): domain Eukaryota; kingdom Metazoa; phylum Arthropoda; class Insecta; order Diptera; family Syrphidae; genus Volucella; species Volucella zonaria. The sequence goes on from OZ014530.1 coordinate 82,318,893, forward strand.
AAAAACCAATGCACTGGTGCCTGCCTTGTTGACTTGGAGAAGGCCTTCGACACTGTATGGTTAGAGGGTCTTTTCTATAGGCTGACTAGGCTGGGGATCAGTAAACCACTCTTGTACATTCTTTATAATATGCTAACCAACAGACAGTTCATCGTGAAAAATGGCGATGTGACTTCTGTTGGTATATTTCAAATTAAAAATGGTCTTCAGCAAGGCGCGGTCAATTCGCCGATCCTATTCAACATTTATACAAGCGACTTGATAGGTTCACTTCCCCATACTATTGCGTACGCAGACGATTTGATAGCGTACAGAACAGGTCCAAAAATCGAGGTCATTAATACTCTCTTGCAACGTGACTTCGATAAGATAAGACGATTTTGCGATGACTGGAAGTTGAAAATCAACTTTCAGAAGTCGGAAACCATTCTCTTTAGGACGCCGTTGTCTGGAGCCTCTAGGGATACCAGAAAAAATTGGCGAAAGTTCTCGATCATTGGACAACACGGACAGCCACTTGCCTGTCGAAATGTAGTCAGATACCTTGGGATCTGGCTAGATCAGTTTCTGTATTTTGACAAAAATGTAGATGCTGCTCTGGCCAGAGCCAAAGGAGCTTTTGCCCTTACAAAGAGACTGTTTTATAGCAGCCAACTCGATGCGAGGGTAAAGGTAATCTGCTACATGGCCCTTATCAGGCCCATGCTGGTATTTGGTTGTCCTGTGTGGTTCAATGTACGAGCGAGCTTAATGGAAAAGATTCGGGTGTTTGAGAGGGCTTGCCTTCGCTTGTACAGAACACCAGAGTCGGAGTACAAAAAATTTTATCGTAATGAGGTCCTTTACAACAGGGCGAACCTAATACGAGTGGACAACTTCGTAATTAAGCTGACTCGAAGGCACATTGCAAGAGCAATGACCTCGACGAATAACCTGATATCGGGGGCTTACTACCCCAACTACCTTTACCACGAGAGTGTGCGCTCTGACGGCTTCGTTCCACCGGAAGCATTCCTCTACCTAGATCAGATAGGGTTGATCCAGGATAGATCAGCGGTCCCGTTAATCTTCCATGTCGCTCGGAAAGCTGGGGACAGGCGACTCAACTACGACAGAGACGTCGCACACGGCAGTGTGGATCGTCTCAGGTTCAGTAGGGCGGTGGGGAATCGCGATAAGAGGGATGTCGTTCGGCAGCACCAGCATTTCTGGTGGTTGAATGATGGAGAAGATGTTTCGTCGTCGTTTCCGTCAATTACGGACCAGCCTCACTAATGGGGCAGAGCTGACCAATCCATTTACACTGTGAATGGCAATGGCCAGCTTGCATAGGTTTAGGTTAGTATTTAAGAAATACATATTTATATTAGTATATACATAGGTATATACTAGTATATGTATGTCATTGTGAATATTGTCTATGTGTATATATGTGTGTATTGTGTAGGTAGGTTAGGTAGACTAAGATTTATTTTAAGCTAGATGTTAAGTTTTTATAAAAAATATGTCCATATGCTAAGTTTTTTGTTAAATTCTTTTCTTAGCCTTAAGCATAGAAAATAAGTATATATAAGTATAAAATGTAAACAAAGTCGAAAGACATATATATAAGAGTTTAGAGTAGCTTAGAGTGCCTGTGTGGGGCCAGTAAGTTAGTATAACTTTGTTAAGTAATTTTAAGCTAGCATTTAAGCATTTTTTGTTAGTATGTAAGAGTTAATGAATTAGAAAATAAAATGCGTTTAAAACTAAAACTAACTCATTACGAATGCAACACTGGGCGCATACATTTCGTATTAATTGTGATCTGACAGTTGATATTTATGCTTCATTGTGACGTAAAAAGTTTTTGACATTAATTGCCTACAATCATGGAATGGGGCGACATCGAGGCCGTCCGCTCATTGTGAGAACTCCGAAAGCGATCAAAGCCGTGAAGAAACGAATCGAACGAAAAAAGCTGCGAAAACAGAAAATCTGCAAATGCAAATTTCGCAAAAATCAATGTCTCGCATTATCAAAGAAGATTTAGGACTCAGCTCGTACAAGCGACACACTGGACACCCGCTCACGGCCGCATTGATGGAAAAACGCAAGCGAAAATCGAAAGCGTTACTCAGCCGGTATGCGAAGAAGGCTTACAGACAAAATCTTCGCAGTAGAAGAATCGTTCAAAGTAATGGTATGGTGGGGAGTGTGATACGATGGCGTTACCAAGCTCCATTTTTGCGAGAAAGGAGTGAAAACATCGGCCAAAGTATACAATCGACCGTCTTGGAACCCATTGTGAAGTCTCTCAACCAATCAATATTCAACAATAAGCCATGGACTTTCCAGCAAGACTCTGCTCCAGCTCACAAAGCAGAAACGACTCAACTTTGGCTCAAAAACAACGTTCCGGACTTCATATCAACGGATGATTGGCCAGCTGGTAGTCCAGACCTCAACCCGTTGGATTACAAGTTTTGGTCCGTATTAGAGGTCATTGCTTGCTCTACTCGACACTCAAATATTGAGTCATTGAAGCGAGCCCTTGTCCGTGCAGTGGACAATTTCCCTATGCATGAAGTGCGTCTCGCAATCGATGAGTGGCCACATCATCTTAAGTCGTGCTGGAAGGCAAATGGAAGTCATTTCGAATAAGTTGTTCTAAGATTTGTAGCCATTGTATAACCCAATAAAAAAAAAAAAAATTGTTTAAATATTAATTCGTTTTCATTTGGCGCTGATTTTTCTCTGTAACAGTATATATGTCCCTACTAGATATATACACCTACTGAAATCGATTGTTTTATATTATTATATTTTAAGAGAATAAGAAATAAACAAAAAAACAAAGTGCAACGGAATTGAGAAAACTCCTACTGTGCTCTTTATAGACTGCCTTCTTCTCAGTAAGTAAGCCTCATTTCTTCTGCAATTATTATAATTCATTAACATATTATTAAAATACATAAGTTAATACATAGAAACGAGCACTAGCTGCAGAGGCCTTCGGCTCTATAGTACTTAGTTATAAACTAAAATAATATGGGTTAGTAAATATACTTAACTGTGTAGATTCAATTTATTTGCAAAGTTATTAATTTTGACAATATTCTCATGGTTGGGTTTAATTAAAAACTCGTAAGGTGATTGTTGGTTTGTTGGTAGGCAGTTACGGCATTCACCTATTCACATCCTAGGTGACTGATGTTGATTTGGGAGTGACAGGATTGGCAAGATGGCGGAGATTCCCTTTTGAGGAGATGTTGTTGGGTGAAGGCTGCGTGTCCTAAATACATCCTCACAAAGGTAGTGTTCATGCCTTTTGAAGTTGTGGTAGGGTAGGTTGGCTGCGATCTATTCGTGTTGATGGTCGAATAATGATGATAGTAGTTATGCCAAGCCAAGAGTTGCCTAGATCTAATCTTTTTGTTGATGGATTTTAACATGTCAGATCTGGTGTGAATTGCAAATTTGTGCACTGGAGCGCTATGTGCAAAATTGGCAGCTATGTCGGCGTGTTCGTTACCTTTAATCTCCATATGACTGAAGATCCGCATAAGCTTCAGCTTGTTGGGGGATCTTATAAGGCAGTCCCTAATCTTGATGACACTCTCCGAATGGTGATTAGGGTTCTTAACTGCATTGAGAACTTATAAGCATATCACATGTTTACCACGCATTTTGTTGTCTATTGATGTGGTTTTTTGAATAGCTAAAGCCCCAGCGGTAAAAACAGATACATTTTTAGGTAGTAACCCTATACTGAACAATGATCCATCTTCGTAAGTAGCTGCGAAGGATGTGCTGTCACTGTTTTTGGAGCCGTCAGTAAATATAAGTTTCCAACCACTGGATTTTAATTTCGAAGTAATGCTAAGGAATATAGCGTCATATGGTATATGGTATGTCTTTGTTGATGTCATTTTTGTTATGTTTTGCTAAGTCCATGATGAAAGATGTTTGCTTTATGAACCACGGAGGATACATCGGTCGGTATAAAGAGATCCTGTTTACCGGAGGTTCAAATTCTTTGGAGCAGGTCAATACACGGAAGATAACGGATGAAAGGCGCTAGAGGAAAATTTTCGGACCAATGCCCCAAGTTATAAATTTATTTAACACCAAATGTATGCCTATCTTATCGAAAGCTTTTTCGAAGTCAAGAGAGAGGATTAAGGCATGATTACGAGCTGATATGGCGTTAGAGATAAAAAAGTCTAGGTGCAGAAGTGCATCAGAGCAACCTTTATTAGGTTGAAACGCAACTTGGTTTAAATGTATTGGGTCTATAACTTAATTCGTGCGGTTTGCTAAGAGATGGCGTAACTTGTATTATTTTGCATGTCCGAAATGCTGCTGGAACGCCACAAAAGGAAGTCATTTTTGCATCGGATTGTTACTGGTGATGAAAAATGGATCCATTACGACAGCCCCAAGCGCAAAAAATCATATGTGAAACCCGGCCAACCAGCCAAATCAACGGCAAAGCCGAATATCCATGGCGCGAAAGAAATGCTCTGTATTTGGTGGGATCGGATGGGTGTGCTGTATTATGAGCTGCTAAAACCGGGTGAAACCATCAATGGACAACCCTACCGAACACAATTAATCCGTTTGAAGAGAGCAGTGGCCGAAAAATACCCAGAATTTGCGACCAGACACGAGGCAATAATTGTCCATCATGACAACTCTCGGCTCCACGTTGCTATTCCGGTAAAGAACTGTTTGGGAAACAGTGGATGGGAAGTCTTATCCCACCCGCCTTATAGCCCAGACCTTGCCCCTTCTGAATACCATTTGTTCCGGTCGATGCAGAACACCCTCACTGAAATACGGTTCACATCAGAGCAGAATATCAAAAATTGATTTGATTCATTCTTGGCTGTCAAGCCGGCCCGGTGGTATGGGATCCACAAATTGCCAGAAAGATGGGAAAAAGTCATAGCTTTAGATGGGCAATACTTTGAATAATACTATTGTACACGTTTTTCTTAAATAAACGTTCAAATTTTGAAAAAAAAACCGCACGAATATATTTATATACCCAATAACAGTTTTTTTTTATATACCAAAGCAATCTCTTAGCAATAACTTTCTCGAGAAACTTCGACATGCAGGGAATAAGTGATATCGAACGGTAGCCATTAATATTATCTATGCCCTTATTAGGCCTAGGAAGTGGAAGAATTGTCGCTAGCTCGCAGTTTTGTTGGATCACTCTTGAATTCAAAATGTTATTATATAGCTGTATGAGTCTTAGTTTAGTTGATGGTGGTGGGTTTTTTAACATAGGGTACGATACTCTGTCCCTGTTAGGAGTTTTACCTTTGAGTCTACTTAAGCAAGTATCAAACTCTAGCAAGGTGATTTGGCCTTCGATGAGTGTTGCTGATGTTAAAATTAGTCTAATATCCGGGGTAAGATTGAGGGACATTGTCTAACTAGATTTGAAACTACTTGAAAACTTGTTGTCGTTAAATAGATCCGATCAGGTTTGAGCAAAAAAGTTGTTAATCTCGACCGGGGTGTCTACAGAGGAGTTTTAATCAACTTTATCGATTTTGAGATGTAGTTACCAGTCAGACGCCGAATGTTATACCAGATGGTTTTAATATAGGGTCCGCCATCTAACGTTTTTTTTTTCAACTAGTGCTTATTTCGTGAATGGTAACACTTAGCTCATGTCTGATTTGACAGATAATTAGTTTTATCCTTCCGCTGAACGAATATGGTTGTGTATACGCTTGAACAACGCTTCGCTAAGTGGGCCTGCGATCGACTTAGAGAAGATGCCGATTTTGCCAAAAAAATCATCTTTTCAGATGAAGCTCATTTTGATCTTGGCGGGTATGTAAACAAGCAAAATTGTCGCATTTGGGGCACAGAAAACCCGCACGCATACATTGAAAAGCCGATACACCCAAAACGAGTCACTGTTTGCTGCGGATTTTGGTCCAGAGGCATAATTGGGCCATTTTTCTTCGAAAATGAGCAAGGAATGGCCGTTACAGTCAATGGCGATCGTTATCAGGCCATGTTGAACGAATTTTTATTCACAAAAATTGAAGAGGAGGATATTGGCAACATTTGGTTTCAACAGGACGGCGCTACGTGCCACACAGCCGAAGCTACACTCGATGTTTTGCGCCCTGTTTTTGAAGATCGCATTATCAGCCGCAGAGCTGATGTCGTTTGGCCACCTCGGAGCTGCGATTTGACACCGTTGGACTATTATTTGTGGGGTGCCGTAAAAGATAAGTGTTACGCCGACAAGCCAGAGACAATTGACGCTTTAAAGGACAATATTCGTGAAGCCATTGGTGAAATACAGCTGCACACAATCGATAATGTGCTTAAAAATTGGACCGATCGTGTAGGCTACTGCATGGCCAGCCGAGGCAGCCATTTGAATGAAATTATTTTCCATTATTAACCGGAAGGATTGTACTTTCAAATAAAAAAAGAAATTTGAGAAAATATTCAGTAGTTTTTTTTTATAGCATTTTCAAAAAAAAACATTTTTGGCGGACCCTATAGATGACTTAGGGTTAAGTGTTGAGGTGAAGTCGCTAACGCACTTAGCTTTACTAGTTTTTACTTCTCTTCGGAATCTGACGTTGGATTTTTTGAAAAGAATTAAGTTATAGTTGTTAGGGTATTTTTTAAAAATTCGCCAGGCTTTTATCTTTTCCTGTCTTAGAGCTCTAAACTCTGGATTCCACCATTGAACAGTACGCTGATAAGTGTTAGGGACACTTTGAGGGATCGATTTACTGGCAGCGACTCGAATTGCTTTTTGGATTACCGAAGCTTCTTTATTAACGTTCAAAAAGGGAGTTTTATCTAAAAGGTAGTGATTTATCATCGTCTTTGAAAAATATAGGCTTCTGTAATTAATATTACCCCTTCTAACGAAGAAGAAGTGCTTTGCATAAATAAATATACTGAAGAGGAAGTACTTTCGCTGATTGAAATAAGTGCAGTGAGCCCTCGAATTTATTTATATGGAATGCTAATCTGATAAATTGCTTCTGTACTGTGGGAATGGGCATATGGTTCTTTATGTACGGACTACCGCAACATGCAAAGCCAACCTATAGACTGAATGAACCAGTGCATAGTAAATTGTTAATAGCAGACTCTGTGGTACGAGATTATGTAGATAATACATTTTGTTCATGGCGATATAGAGCAATTTCTTTGCTGATATAATATGAGACTTCCAGCGCAATTTGTTGTGTATTAAACCCCGAGATACCTAAGCTCTTTAACGCAATCCAGTACAGAAAACATTTATCTGAGCAGCATACATTATCACATCTGGGGTGGTGAAAACAAATCTCCTCAATCACCGAGCTAGAGTTTGAAAAGGAAAAACACATAGCCTTATACTTTGTACATAGCACCATTTGGTGGTAGTTTAGCCAAAATCCAAGCAGATGCAGATCAGATGTTAATTAATTTTTTATTCCTATTACGAGTATATTGCTGTGTGCATACGAGAGAGCAAGGTCATCCGCATAGCCAATTAAATTAACCTTAGGTAGGTTGGTAGGTAGAGTAGGCTGTTGGAAAAACCAACCCACTTGGGCCTATTGCCCGGCTATGTTGCCACGTACATCTGTTAGCCTTTTACTCATGGAACCAATTTGAGCTTATGGTGAAGGGTAGGATACTGTTATCGTCAATATTCTTTAGATCGTTTAAGTCATTGTAGAAGTAAGCTCCTAAGTGAAGTTTTCTTCTCTAGGAGAGAGTTGGACCTGTACAGAGTATGGGGAGGGTTGTCTCCTTTTCCTCCTTGTCCATGCAGCTTGTACAGAAATCGTTTGTAAAAGCACCAAGCCTTCTTGCATGATTGCCTATAAGGCAGTGTCCAGTGGTGAGACGCTATCATAGGCTGAGATGTTTCCTGTTTAGAAAGATCAGACACTTAGAGCGATTCAGATCCAGTTTTTGCCAGATCTGTTTGGTCGCTAGACATGTTGGTCCCACAGTGCACCTAAGGTGTGTTCTTTTATTGGCATCCAGCTTTAATGTTAGTTTGCACGTGGCGATTGCTATACCTATGCTACCCTTTTCCGGTAGAATAGGTAGAGTGGTTTCAATTTTGACTGCTCTGCCATCTCCGTAAGAGATGATCGACATTCAAGAGGAGTTTTAGAATTTAATGAGACTGAGTCCAGGGACTTGATAGCGGCCTGATTATCAAAAAAGATGCGAATATCCTTTGCAGGTATCACGATTTTCGTCAGCCAGGACAGAACTTCTTTAATCGCCAAAATTTCCGCCTGGAACACGCTACAGTGATTTGGAATACGGAAGGAGAGGCTTATATTTAGCTTATCTGAGAAAACATCGCCACCAACCCCGCTATCGGTTTTAGGTACATCTGTGTAAAAGTGAATTGACTTGTCCTCCATGAAAGAATCTTCCTTCCAGAGGGATCCAAAGGGGAAGCTTACATGGAAGCCTTTGTCAAACCAAAGTTCGGGTATTGTGTAATCCATGTGAGAATTCCTAATATACTCGTACAATATTAAGAATATTAGCGTGGCTAAACAAATTATTTGTCCGCTGTGTAGTCGCTATAAGGCGAATAGCTGCAGTAGCAGCTGCTTGCCTGCTGAAGATATCGAGGGGTGTCAAGTGAAACAAAGTATCTAATGCCGCGGAGGGAGTAGAACGTAGGGCTCCGCTTACGCATGATAGATGAGTATCGGTCTTATGACCGAGATGTATATCCAGTGGGTTATGCGGGATTGAAGGCCCATTTGTTCCCAATGGGTTTTTTGCAAGAGAATAAAGCTATTATAGCTTTATTGTCTCTTTCTTGAATGTTTGATTTCCAGTTTAGTTTCCTCTCAAAAATGAGACCCAGGTTTTCAGCTGTATCGGAAAAGACTAAACTGGTACCGTTTATTGAGAGAGTGTCTATAATTTGAATTTTGTATTTCCTGGAAAAGAAGACAAGATCAGTTTTATGAGGGTTTACTCCCAATCAACGCGTTAATCTGTTAAGATTTAGCTGAAGAAATTCCTAAATAGTATGCTCACCAGAGACGGCTATAGCGACGTCATAAGAATAGGCAATCACCCTCCTACCACCCACTTTGATGTATAACAGCAGTTCATCCAGTAGGAGAGACAGACACCGCCTTGAGGCATACCTCTGCTGACATATCTTTTAACAGAAGCCCCACGCAGTTTGGAGTTGATTTTCCTGCTTTTTAGCGCAAGACTGATCACCTCCCCCAGTGAGTCGTCTACCCGCAGAGTTGACAGCGCATGCATTGACGTTGTTAAAGGCTCCCTCTATGTCCAGGAAAGCGACCATTGTGTACTCTCTATCATATATTGTAGCAGTCGTTCGATGTGGCTATTCAGTGAATGCAGAGCCGTTTCCACCGACTTTCCTTTACAGTCGGCATGTTGAGCCATTGGCAAAAGTCTTGGATCAATTTTAGCTCGTATATAGATATCAATTAGTCGTTCTAAAGTTTTCAGAAGGAAAGGTGATAAGCTTATAAGTCTGAGGTTCTTTTGGGGCAACATGAGAGCATTTCCTGGCTTTGGGAATGAAAACTACATTGACTTCTCTCCATGACAGTGGAATGCGGATCAGTTCTACACAGCTCCTCATGATATTCTCTAGCATAGGAAGGATAATATCTGAGGACCTTTTTAGGTCGACAGCTGTTATACCGTCCGGACCATCAGACTTGTATGGTTTCAAGCGATGCAGCGCCCAAGCAGTTTGTCTCTTGTAATCAGACCATGAATCTTGGTCACGGTTGTAGTCGTCCGATTTGGGTTGCTACTGGCCGCGCACTGGAAGCTACCTGGAAAGTCAATGTCCAGTAGCTGGTTGAATGATTCATCAAGAGCCAACGATTTTTTTCAAACAACTAAACATCATAGGATTTGTAGAGAGGATTTCTCTTAGCCGCGTTGCCTCAGAGGTTTCTTTAATTTTGTCACAGAATGATCTCCAGAAAAGTCGCTTCGCCTTCTTCAGTTCTTTTTGTATATTTTGAGGGATTCTTTGTACGAGTAGCAGTCCGTCACTTTGCTTTTTGGTAGGTTGAAAAGTTTTCTGAATAAGAAGGCACGAAGCGGCCATAGCCTAATTTAGAGCCATGTTGAATTCCTTGGCTTTCTTGTCAAGCTCGTTGGTGTCACGCGGGAGAGTTGAGTGTTCAGAGGATAGCGTTTCTGACAGTATTCCTCTGTATTTTGGCCAATCAGTTTTCCGATAGTTCCGGAATACTGGTTTGCTGGGAGGATCACCACTCAGACCGAATTGAATGCACCCGTGGTCTGAAAATGAGTGCTCAGACGATACCATCCGGTTCGTTAGCATTTCAGTGATGTTGTCGGAGACAAGAGTGATATCTAGCACTTCCTGTCGGTTTCTTGTTAGAAAAGTTAGCTCATTGTCAATTTTGCAGACAATGTGGTTAGTACTTAGAACATAATCAAAAAGTGACTCATGTCGGTACTGCCCCATACCGTGTGATGAGCGTTAGCGTCGTATCCGATGATGGGGCCAGTTTTTTGCCCTCCAGCTTCCAGTACCACACTTTCTAGGTTATCACCACGGAGAGGGCCCACATGATCCGGGCGATATGCCGATATCAGCCAGTTGGAGCGTTTGGTAATCTCTAGTCTGGCAACGGTTGAGTCGGGTCGCTGAGATTAGGAAGTAAATATGCATTAAGGCTACGTTCCACTAATATACAAGTTCTAATCTTACCTTTGTCTCTTGTATAGAGCGGAGCGTATACAGGTGTCCTAAGTCCACAAACCACGCCTTCTGCGATCCATGGTTCCTGCATTAGGATGGTGTCTTGTGCGTTTTTGGAAAGACGCAGAATAAGTGCGTCCGTAGCCCTTTTTGAGTGATGGGGATTAATCTAGAGAAAAAGTATCATTGCTAGAATTTACCAGAGTAGCCTCCACTACGGTGCTGTTCAAGTCCTTCGATTCTGAGCATGTGCCCAAGAGCTCATCTTATTCCTCTGATCGCATAGGATCTCTTTTTAATTCGTTATCGGTTTCCATTTCCCACAGAGTGTCAGAAAATTAGACCGACGCCTTAATTGTTGCCTCGTATATATTGGAGTCGTCGCTATCCATTTCTGGAAATGATATCGACACTCCAAGATCTAAGATTGAGTTTGAAGTTACAGTTAAAGGAGGAAGAGGTTGCTTAACAGCACCCAGCTTATCCTTTTTATAGACCCTTAGGTGAATGGACTCGAAATCGAACCGAATCGTGCCTTTAGTTTGCACTAGACGGTTAAGGGATTCCTTATTGATCACAATCAACGTGCATCTATACGGGCCCCTTAGTTCTTCCAGTTTCCCGACTTTTCAGTCATGAGTCGAAAGGTTCTGAGCGTGATGTTTTCTGTGGAGAATTGTTCGGCTGGGATGCAGGTACGGGTTCTCAGTCTGCTAGGGATATCCTCCTTAGACACGACTTCGAGTTTTGCAACTTGCCAAATTTTTGATTGACACGTGCGATAAGCTTGACATGACCTTGGTGCCAGGCAGCGTCGCTTGTGATGGGAGGTGGTCCGGGGTTTTCCCGCAAGGCCAAGAAATTGCCCGAGAGCTCCAACTTCACCAACTGCCACCGCTTAGGTGTTATCGATCCGTCGGTGTCATTTCTGTCGATTTCAGCGATCGTTATTACGTGTTCCAGGACTTCGCTAAAAGACCTCAGAGATGTGCTGTTGGATGACCCAGGGGTTTTGGTGCAGAGGGATCAGTGGATAATCCGTTTTTTAGGATGTTGTTAGCCCACTCAATCTTGCTCTTTATATCCGCACTTCTATCAGGTTTTGATAATGCGTAAAGCATTTCGGCGTCTTAAGTAGAGCATCTTAGATGGAGCTTGCCGATGCGGCTGAGTCCCTGATTCCTCCTTAGGGGAGGGGATTTAGTAACAGCGATAATTACGTGATCTGCCACAAAATTCCTGCTGCTAGAGGTGAAGGAAGTAATAGGACTATGGCTTGCCACAGAATTATCACTCCTTGAAAATTTAGTTTAAAGCTCGTTGCGTTTGCCTTTACAGGATGGTACACCACTGGCCTGCCACGGTTTTACCTCCACTCGACAATGCAGGATCCTTGCCGGTAGTTGATGCATTCACCGTTCTACCGCCCGGTGTTAAAGGAATACCGGCGTCGGGTTTTGTTTTTTTTGAGATTTCATCCATTAATGGAAGTAGCGGAAAAAAGGATGGTAAATCTGTACAGAGATACGCGGTTTACAGATAAGGCTAGCTAATCTGGTGGTCGCCAGGTATCCAGATACTCTGGATAATGCGACTGCCCTCAGCCAGTTTGATCCTCGGCACGGGTCGTATGACACCTTGATCTAGCCCAGGGGAAAATGAAGTAGGTGGGTAGGTGCGGGGAAGAGGGGATCATCTTTTAATTTCAAGACTTGTCTGGAAAACTTCTCGATATTCATTTAGATTACTCAGCCTCTACAACTCGACATGTTCGATGCTCAGAGTAGAGATAAATGAACCTTAAGGGGTAGGTTAAAAATGGAATTGATGTATGTAGATCAAAAAAAGTGTTAGTCCAAGAACCAATTCTACAGGGATTGGTTCCTCACTAATCATTCCATTTACATTCACTCTTTTTTGTCTGTTGGCCAGGAATGATTTGAACAAATCAATAATGTTTCCTCTAAGCCGGGCATGGAACAGTTTTTGCAGAAATATTCCACGATTTATCAAGTCGAAGGTCTTTGTTAAGTCAAGGAAAATGCCAACTGACTTCAGGCTGTTATCTATTGCGCCATATATTCTGCTCAAAAAAGCGATAACTTCAGTACATTTGCCTTTAACAACGCGTCAAATTGTGATTTACTCGTTAAAGAATTTCGTCCTTGGTAAAAATGCAATCATTCTACTAACTATGAATTCTTTGAATATTTTTGAAAAAACAGATAACACCGATGTAGGCATATAGTTATTTGGCTCACTAGGTTGCCCGTTTTTAAATAGCGGGATCACGATAGAAGTTTTGGGAGCATATGGAAATTTTCCACATTCAAAACTTTGATTCATAATAAAAACTAAAGGTGTGATTTGATTTTTCTATCTTTATTACTTATACCATCTGCTTCACATAAATTTTTTGGACTTAAGAACGTTGATGACGGAAAGTAGTTCAGCATAGTCACTGGACTGAAAAAAAGAAAATGAATTCGATTTATCGACTAATATGTATTTTACTATTAGTTTCAATTAGCTTAGCAATGATTTCCAGTTTAACGCTTTCGGAAGCCTCTTTAAAGACCGCGTTGAATTCGTTGTATAATTTCCTATTAGCATTAATAGTACTATTACTTTCTGCTTCTGGTTGTTTGCTAGGATATTATTGACTATACGCCATTGCTCTCTAAGGTTGGATCTGTTTTCTAGGATTTTATGCCTGTGGTATTCAATTTTCTGTTCAGTTAGTTAATCCTACTTTTGATTTACTAAAGGCTGGCTTAGCTTATTCTTATTCAACGAGTAAAATTAATTTTTTTCCATAATTTTCGGACATATTGTATCTGTAACAGAAGGCTTTATTTTTTTAATCCAAATATTTTGTTTGTGTGTACTAGAGCAAGTTTCGATATGACTGTTTATTCTTTCCAAAAATACCGAAAATGCCATTAGAGGACAACAGTACACCGAAGCCCACATTTCTTATCAACAATCTTGGAGGCAACAGTTGATTCACTTTTGTTCCAAACGTCTTAAAAATGATACAGTGGCCGAATGATCAGTAATTTTAAGGTCTAAGAAAAGGATGATAATTTTTTCTCAAATTTTTTTTTATTTTTCTACATAGTCTCCTTGGAACTCTTCACACTTCTCCCAGCGATGCTCCCATCTCTCTAACCCGTCCAAATAGTGCTTGGCGTTTTTCTCTGCAAAATAATTGCTCACGAAGGTGATTGCCTCCTCATTTGACGAAAATCTCTGTCCTCCGAGCGCAGTTTTTAGATGAGGGAACAAAAAAAAGTCACTTGGGGCTAGATCTGATGAATAAGGCGGACGGTCAAGCAGTTCTAACCGTAAGTCATGGATTTTCGCCATGGCAACCGCTGAGGTGTGAGACGGCGCGTTGTCTAGGTGAAACAGGATTTTCTTTTTCTGCAAATGTGGCCGTTTTTCCGCAATTTCTGCCTTCAGCTTGGCAAGTAATGGTGCGTAGTATGCTCCTGTAATGGTTTTTCATTTTTGAAGATAATCGATTAAGATAACTCCTTTACTATCCCAAAAAACAGTCGCCATCACTTTCCCAGCCGAAAAAACAGTTGTTGCTTTTTTGGATCCGGCTCGCCCTTTGCAGCCCACTGTTTTGACTGAATTTTTATTTCGGGCGTATAGTGGTCTATCCAAGTTTTATCTACAGTAATCAATCGGCACCAAAACTTGGATTTATAGCGCCTAAACTGCGCCAACAGAGCGTTGGAAATGGTCATTCAAGCACGTTTTTGGTCTAATGTAAGCAAACGCGGCACCCAACGCGCGGACAGCTTTCTCAAGCCTAAATCTTGATTTAATATGTAATGAACACGTTCTTTGGACATTTTCATAACCTCTACTATCTCTCTCACTTTAATTCGGCGGTCGTCTAACAACATTTGGTGAACTTTAGCAATGTTATCGTCAGTGGTTGCAGTTATCGGGCGTCTCGAACGTTCATGATCTCCCAAGCTCTTACGGCCACGTTTAAATTCAGCTGCCCAAAATTTCGCTGTGGTAAATGATGGTCATTTTTGATTTGCGTAGGCTTATTGCCTTTCAAAAACAAGAATTTAATAACAGATCGATACTAAATCTTTTCCATTTTCACAAAAAGCACTCACATCGACTCACTCAAACGACTGTCAACTAAAAACTGCGCATCCAAAATGACTGAAATTTCAGTAAGTAACTGTCAAAAGATGCACAACTAAGCACACTACCAGCAGTCAACTGAGTACAATAGACTCTCGTGTTCTTTGAGAAAAATCACCAAGGACGATCTAAACTTCATGTTAGTTTGGTGGAGGAGTTAGTGGAAAAATTATTTGAGGTAGTCGCTCTTCTCCTCTGTTCGAGCGTGAGCGCAGATCAGGATTATGTTAGCGAATTTAGCCTTACTGATAATTGTTTTCCAGTTGTCCGGTTGCAGGCTTGAAGCTCAAGACTTTTTATTTAAGTCTTCCATCGATGGCAAATCGGAATGCAAGTAGGCCCTATTTCCCTTCTCTATAGCAATCAACATACAATAGTAACGGGTGACCAGGTAGCAATGATAGTATTTCTAATTGTTATGTTTCAGCAGCTGTTACCAATAACATTGTACCGTCAAAATATTCAGTAAGGTTTACCGAGGGTGCGGAAATTATTGCAAAATATTATCGAAGTTCCGTCTCAGTTGTAAATACGCAACGTGAATTTCGTCGTGAGGTCGGTCATAATCATGGCTTCAGTGTGCAGGCAATTCATCGCACCCTGAACAAATTTGAGCGTGAGTACACTCATTTGAATCTTAGGCCACCAACCAAACAGAGATCGGTGCGAAATGAAGAAAACATAGCCGCTGTAGCGGCCAGCATCGAAGAAGACACAGAAATGTCGATTCGGCGCCAATCAGCTGTATTGGACATCGCAAGAGTGTCAAACCGGCTTATGGTATTTTGCGGTTGGATTTGGGCCTACATCCGTATAAAATTGTGCTGACGCAAGAATTGGAGTCGAACAATCATAGACAACGCCGTGAATTCGCTAATTGGGTGCCGGAAATTTTCACCGGAGAT
Source organism: Volucella zonaria (assembly GCA_963966105.1). NCBI lineage: Eukaryota > Metazoa > Arthropoda > Insecta > Diptera > Syrphidae > Volucella > Volucella zonaria. Next base: position 82,334,709 of record OZ014530.1, read on the forward strand.
CCGGATTTTGGCCAAAAAATCATCTGCTCGGACCATTTTTGGCTTAGCGGCTATGTCAACAAGCAAAATTGCCATTATTAGAAGGAACACAATCCGCAAGTGTTCGGCTAAGCGTCAACGCATCGGCAAAGATTGTCTGCTTGCTGCGGTTTATGGCATGGCGGCATCATCGGACCTTATTTCTTTCCAAATGAGGAAGGAGACACGGTTACCTTCAATGGTCTCAAGTATAGAGCGATGTCAATCGACTTTGTGTGATCAGAGCTTGACGATATCGATATATCTGAGCTGTGGTTCCAACAAGACGGCGCCACATGCCATATAAGCAACGCAACACTCGAAGTTGTGAAGGAGAAATTTGGCGACGGGGTCATCTCACGCCGGACGTTCATCAATTGACCGCCGCAAGCATGCGATTTGACACCATTTGATTATTTTCTCTAGGGCTACGTTAAGTCTTTAGTCTACGTTAACAAGCCAACCACTTTGGAAGAGCTCGAGGCCAACATTTGACACGCTATTGCCGGAATAACGCCGCACATATTGGACCGAATCATCAAAAATTGGACCGACCGCTTGAACACTGCACACGAACCCGATTCGGTCATTTGAATGATGTGCTATTATTATCACACATAACGGCATGAACGTAGCTTCAAAATAAAACCAGAATCAATTTTATATTTCACTCCATTGTTGTTTTACTTAATTTTTTTTCCTATCGATTTTATCTGGTCACCCTAGAGATATCACACTTTTCCAGACTTCTGCGGTCCAGTCTATCCCAGCGCACTACTTGGATGGCAGTAATATCCACTTTGTAACAGTCCAGGGACTCCGCTATTTGTTCTGTAAAGGGTCCGCAAATTTTACGCACATATTCGAAAATCGTTATAGGTTTTTCGTTTATTGGGGCCGTGAACAATAATATTATCAATATCCGAAACCGCTGATCGCTGAACAATGTTGGGTGTAGAAGTAAGTAGTCGGGTAGTTAACTCAACGGCTCAATCCCCAATCTAAAGGTATCTAAAAGTATCCCACTTTTTGGGTATGAGCACTGTCATTAGTTCGCTGGATATTCTTCCACTATTGTCTCTATTTCGATATCCTGGCTAAATGCCGTGTATAAATCCCCAAATGATCTGAGCTCAGAATATGCTGAAATAACTTAAATTAGATTATCGGCAGATGTGTGTTTGACTCCATCTTCATGGAGAATTGACCAGACATCAGCTGGTGTTTTTTTTTTTTATATCTAGATACGGAAACAGCATTCTAGTCATCACAGTATCCTCAACTTCACGTAGGGCGTACTATTTCGAAAAAAAAATTAACAAATTCAAACTCAACGGGGTCACAGTAGATCCAACTACTTTGACAGTATGCATAACACACCCAGCCCAGCCCATATTTGAGAGAGCGAAATTTTGAAAATAGGTGGTACAACCGAAATCTCACCTAGGGGGGAATGACATAAGAAAGGCCCATTTATAAAAACACGGTGGGATGGTATAGAATATTTAGGTAATATCGCCTTAATAACAAAACTTTTATTTAAAACCCAGGAGTTTTATTAACAAGAAGCACGCATCCATCAATTTTCAGATTGCGTTCACAACTGAGCTCGCTGCGACAGTGAAAAACTTCAATCGCTGTTAATTTTCAAAGGTTTTCAAAGGTCTGGTTCAGTAACTTACTTATGTATTGGTATAATATTGAATTAAGTAACTAAACCAGTTTCTCTGAATTTATTTTACTGGAAGGACGAATTCTAAGAGTCTCCAGAAAAATTCAAAAAATCCATTCTCAAGGAGAATCTGCTGGGAGGAGAGGGGAGATTAAATACTCGTATTTTATCCTACTGGTGCCATAGAAGAGATTATGAGGTGATGGATATACTAGAGCCTACGTGGTTGTTATTTATCCACAAATACTCCCCCCAATTGTCGACCTCTCTGTTTGCTATTCCATAATTCAATTACGAAAATGGAAAATCGTTTGTTTAATTTTTTTTCTTTTCCCCCCTCATTCCTTTCACCAGTCCACTTTTACATTTATGTATAAGTATCAGTAACTGAATCCGGCAGGAAGCAGTCCCGCATATGTACAAATAAAATCATGCAAAATCGTCATGGAAATGATGAGTGGAGTATTGATTTTCCTCTGACATCTCACACAGAACCAAGGTCCTGGAAACAGGCATAGAAGAGGATTCTAAAATAAATGTAATGTAGGATTCCATTAGAAGAAGCTTAATTATCTGCTCGTTACACAAGATTTGTTTTTTTTTTCTTCTTTTTTTTTCTCCCTGGTCCGCCATCTTCTCCGCACTTTTATGCTTCAAAACGGAAAAATTTGAAGGAGACCCTTGAGCGACGACCTCTCCATTAAAAGGGTTATAAATAATCGCTTTAAGGGCTGAATAAAAATATCCTACCACTTGCGAGGAAAAAGAGCATAAGTATGTTTGTCTGGTATCATTTGGAGTCGGATTTGAATCTGGATGTAGATTTGGATCCGGTTGGGTTTGGTTGAGTTGTGTCTGCTAATGAGGTCGGGTGTGCTGATGATGTTTGTTTTTATTTCGGCTAATTTAGTTTGAGATGGGCTAAGGAAATGTCATCGAATTATCTTAGTAGTTAGTTTACGTGCCCTTTTAATGTGCCATAAGAGTTGACTTGGGTATACATATAATATAGCATTGATTAAGAGGCTGTTGGAAACAGACTTGGATAACTTTCGGACTCTTATTAAATATTTTTTGCCCAATTGGTTAAATTATATAAATTTACTAGGTATTTATTTGGAATTTTCGTGCTGAATTAATTCTAAATATGAAAATTCCAGAACCAATCATATCACTCCATTTCTACCCAAATATCGTGGCAATAGGTGAAACTTGGAACAATTTTATAAAAGATATGTCAAACCTTGGATTACAAACTCACTTCCTAAGAAGATTAAACCGAAAAGCAAATTGCGAATAAAATTGAAAAAACATTCTAACAACAAGAGTTTAAGAATAATGTTTAAGAAATTATGCCGTCAACTTAAAAAAAGAAATACCTAAATGTTGTGATAATTACTATAAAAGCCCTTGTATTTTTGCTGAAGGCAATTTGAAAAATAAATTACACGTGATCAATAGCATTTTGAACCAGCAAACCTACATTAATTCGTGTAAATGACTATAAAGTCTCTGATAAACTTGAAATTGCAAATGCTTTCAATAGCTACTTCCCGTCAATAAACTGCAATTTACCTCGCCCCTTTAAGTTGCCGTTTTTCGGTTTTTGGTAGTTGTAGTAAAACCTTACAAAGTATTGTAATAGATTTGCCTTTAAACCTTAAAAAACATCAGCTGTTTTGTTGTTGATGTACTAGTTATTATTTTTAACTGTAGCGTTTAGTAGAGTTTACATTTTAATTACACAACATTCCCACAAATACCACACTCTTTGAACAGTCCCTAAAAAATGAAAGATCAATTTAAAGTGTACTTTGACACTTGACAGCGATGAAAAAATAAACAGTGTCGCAGTTTCGTGTTCAGTGCTTGTTTGCTTTGGCGTTTTAGTGTAAAAAGGTGTTATAAAATGTCAACAAAACGAAATACGTTATCATTAAAAACAAAAATTAAAACCTTAGATGAATCACGAAGTGGCAAAACAAGGCAACAAATATCCAAAGTATACAACATTTTTCCAAGTACGCTTTCTAAAGTTCTGAAAAACTCAGAAGAAATTGGGTCCAAAAAATTCACGTGTAAGAATTTAAACGTTAAAAGAAACCGTAAGCCTAAACATGAAAACTTAAACAAAGCGCTCGATATGGTGAATCACAGCATCCTTAAGTGGAAGCTTAAAAACTAGTTTGGCTTCAGTAGTGGGTCAATCAAACTAGTCAGTAGTTATTTGTCAGGCAGACTAAAGGGTTTAAATAAACGAGTTCCTCAAGGGTCAGTACTTGGCCCAATATTATTTTGCATATTGCGCATCAGTCTGTATCCATTCCTCAGTCCATCTGTATGCTGACGACGCAACTTAATCTGGGAAAACCCTTTGACAAAATCTATGAACTCGCTCTCCTTGTTGATGAGTATCTCAACCGAATTTCAGCTTGATCCCCGTGCCTAATAGGTTAACTCTTAATCCAAATAAATCTCACGGTTTATTACACATATCAAAAAGAAATTCTGGTCTCAGCGTTTTGCCAGACATTTTCCTTTACTCACTTATTTACTTACTTACCCGGCGTTACATTCCGGGGTGAACCTGTACTTCAACCAACAAGAGTCTCCAGCCAGCTCGATCTTTAGCTAGCTGCCTCCAGTTTCGCACACAAAGTTGGCTGAGATCCTATTCTACTTGCGTGCGCCACCTGAGTCGCGGTCTTCCTCTACTACGCTGTCCCTCGGGAGCGGATCCGCGTATTGATGCTCATCCGCTCTACATGACCCAGCCATCTCTGTCGTTGGAATTTCAATCTTCTGGCTAACTCGGTGTCGCTGTACAGCCCGTACAGTTCGACGTTGTATCTCCTCCTCCACTCACAGTCTATGCAGATGGGAACGAAGCAGCCAAGAGTACCCTCTTCCATTTTTGATAAAGTCCATGCCTGCCTCTGTGCCATAGAACAGGACTGGGATTATTAAGGTCTTATACAGGGTCACTTTTGTTGTTCGAGAGAGGTCTTTTCTAGTCAATTGCCTTCTTAGCCCAAAGAAGCAGCGATTGGCAAGATTTTCGTTTGATCTCACCGCTGGTGCCGTTGTCTGAATTTATAGCGGAGCCTAGGTAGACAAAGTCCTTAACTACCCCAAAGTTACGAGTATATCTGTCGAGGGTGACGTTCTGCCCGAGACGTCGGTCTCGCCCTCGTTGACCGTTAAACCCATCTTCGCCGATTCTATCAATATCATCGGCGTATGCGAGTAATTGGAGGGACTTTTGAAATATTGTGCCTCTTGAGTTGGCGCGTTGTCTATATCCTTTTTTGACATCAAAGGTCGCCAAACGGAGGAGTTTAGCCGGTGTGCCAAAACTATACATTGTTCTGTATAACTCATCTCTATTGTTAGATGCTGTCATACGCCGTTATAAAATCTATGAATAGGTGAGGTGTATCGATTTGGAGCCCGTGAGTTTTTTCCAAGATCTGCGTAGTATTTGGTCGATAGTGGATTTCCCTGGTTTGAAGCCACACTGATACGGACCAATCACGTTGTTGGCGAACGGTTTCAGGCGTTCAAACAATATAGTAGATAGCATCTTGTAGTCGATGTTAAGAAGACTGATGCCTTCCTAGTTGGTGCAGTGCAAGGGGTCTCCTTCCTTGAGGATCGGCCACACAATGCTACGGTTCCATTCATTGGGCATACTTTCTTCCGGCCATATTTAACAGATGAGTTGGTGTATGCTCTTTACCAAGACATCGCCTGACGCTTTGAAGAGTTCGAAAGTCAGGCCGTCATCTCCAGCAGCTTTGTTGGACTTAAGATATAGCTATCTTCACTTCATCCGGGTCGTGTGGATGAAATTCTTGATGTTCATCGTGCAAGTTGAAAGGTTCATTCTGCCTAACAGCGATTTTTGTTTGCTAATGTTCGGGATATCCGCAACCGTACCTTGGCTACAACAACGTAATGGTCTGAGTCGATGTTGACGTCTCGGAACGTTCGGATACTGGGGGAGTGGGTTGCGTCCATCGCAATGTGGTCAATCTGGTCGACGGTTGATTGACCAAGAGTTCTCCAAATCCCCTTATGAATATCGAGATGTGGGAGCCGCGTACTAGCTACGGCAATTAAAATCGATTAGCGTGAATCCGTTGTCGGAGATGGTGTCGTGCAAGCTATACATTCCGACAATACTACTAAAAATGCCCTATCTTCCTAGCTTTGCATTAAAATCGCCGAGCACAATTTTAATGTCATAGATAGGGCGTTGGTCGTAGGTCTCGTCCAAGAGCTCGTAGAAGCCAGCTTTGGTGTCGTCGTCTTTCTCCTCTGTGGGGGCGTGCGTATAAGACTAATGTTGGCAAATTTAGCCTTATGACGGATTATTACGGGGCGCTCGTTCACATGCCGAAAACTCAAGACTTCTTGCTTAAGTCTGCCTTTAACAACGAATCTGCATCCAAATAAGCTCTGCGTTTGCCGTCGATAGCAATCGACTCTGGGCCTCTCCTAGTTGTTCGGCTGTACTTGTCCTATTAAGGGACCTAACATTCCACGTGCAGATCCGAAGTTTGCTGTCCTGGTTTCGTTTGCAGGGTTTGTCAACAGTAGCCAGTTCCATTATAATACCCCTAGGACGAGGGGCAGCTTAGACCGAAGCCAGTAACCCGTTCGGGATGTGGACACTGCCGTTGGTCCATTAAGGGCTCATCCATTTTTTTCATTTCATTTCGTTTATTGATTGATTTACATCTTTTACATATAGACTCACAGCCTTTAAGTTTGTAAAAGTTTACATATTTCACATATTTATGTTCAAGCTTAATTAATATTAGAATAGACATTTAAACTAAAATTTAATTTGATGGAACACATTTTAGGAAATGAAAGGGAAGCTTTCTTACTTAAAGGGGACCTACTTTAGTATTATTCTCAGCCAAAAATCGAAATACCACCCTCTCGAATTGCCTGGTTCCTCTCAGTTTTCTAATGAAAAGGGGTAGGGAGTTCCATTGCCTGATGACGTAAACAAAAAATTGGCGCTCAGAACTGTTACAATTAAATCTCGGTTGAATAAACATATAAAACCGATTGGAGATACAGAATTCTATTTTTTCATGGAGGTACAGTGGTTCTTTATTGATCAGCAAATTATTTAATGTCTTAAGGGAACAGTATTTCATGTATGCATATAAGTTGCATCCCAGGATGTTTTTTGAGTTGGCCGATATGTGGTGAAACCGTTTAAGATTGTACACGTACCGGACTATATTATTAAAGGCTACAATCAGGTTTCGTCTCGTTTCAGTATTATGACAACAGAAAATCTGACACCCGTATGTAATGATCGGCATAAAAAGGGTTTTCGATAAGCTGAGCCTAATATTTTGGGGTGTAAAATTGTTTGATAGCGATAGAGTTCGTAAGCAACCATATATCTTGCCAATTACTGGCCGAATGTGAAGGTCCCAACTAAGGGTAGTGTTAAACCAGATGCCCAAGTTCTTAACTTTCTCCACATATTGTAAAACAGAATTGCCGAGATACAAGATAGGAAAATGACTCAAGTCAAGTTTGGTTTTATAAATAATCATGCATTGACATTTTCTTGAGTTTAAAAAAAGCTTATTCTTTTCGGAGCAATGCCTTTAAGATCACTGTTGAGTTTTTGGGCCCCGTTATCGATCAATCCAAGCTTGCAGCTCAGGTGGATTTGTGCATCGTCGGTATACATGTAAATTGCTGAGTTTGTGACTGTAAGCGGAAGATCGTTAATGAACATGGCATCCTGAATTTCAACTGTAATCCAAGAACTGTTGTCATTATGTACTAACTTCCGTTTAAGTGGTACGTTTTTTTAAAAAAGGTTATCTACTGCATTTTGCCAAAAGGTAACTTGGTTATCACCTGTGATCATGAAATAAACCTGCTGCCAATTCACTTGGTATACTCGTACCATATATCATCAATCATATATCAATCAATTTGTTGCCGTTTAATAGATACAGAGCACCCACAATATTGGGCGGAAACTACGTCTCCGAGACGTATATTACATCGATATCTGTCCCTTGAAACATATTTCTGAATTCATCAATCTTAGGGTAAAGACTCTGTGCATTAATATGGCATACTCTAAGGTCGTTATATTGTTTGCAAAGAATATTAAGCAAGACACGCAAATTGTTGTTGACGTCATCGGCTACATATAATATGTAATTGTTGTTCATTTTGAAAGATTATTAAGAAGAATATACCCCAATGACAATTAAACAACAAGACAAAGCATAGGAGACGGGGACATCCATCCACCACTTTTTTCAAGACCCTGACTTAGTTTGGGAAATCCTTACCGGCCTGTGCTATTGTTTAAATATGATGGAGTAGCCGGGATCAGGTCTCATTTGTTTTGTTCCGGGATTTTACTTCTCCATTGAATCCATCTGGGAAATTCATCCGCTGTGCCGTTTATAGTAACAACTGCATATATACATATTTGACAACGCTTAGTACCTACCCTTTTTCCCTAGCCTCCCAACAATTTTCGTTTATAATAGTAACCTCTCTGGTTCTAATCCCACCAACGCAGTTATAGGTCGTACCTCGGTTGCCTACTCAAATTGTGGATAACTTCGTATTTTACCCCTGTGGAAACTATTGTTGACGTAATTTGGTATTAAAAATAGTACTATCTATCATTGCTTATGCTGAGGTTGCCTATAGGCCCTAAATTCACTTTCCCAACCAGATCAACAAGTAGCATTCAGTGATGCAGTGATGCAGTGATTGCACTGCAATTCAAGAAATTGTACACCCTGAATGACTCGAACTGCAACCAACTTCAGACTGCTATAATTTCCAAACCATTCATGACAGTGGGTTCAAATTTTGACACATGACAGATAATTGTATTATTTACAAGTTTTTTGAACGATTTGCGTCTCAGTTGTGTTGAAAAATTTTTATCCGCCATGGAATTCAAACGTGATAGTGTGATTGCTCTACATTTGGCTGGAAAACCACAAGTAGCTATCGTTAGAGCCCTCCAGCACCCTAACGTGAAAAAATCATTTGTGTCTCGAACCATAGCTCGTTACCGTGATACTGGCAGCGTTGCAAAACGCCATGAAGGTTGTCATAAAAAAAACAGCAACATCGGCAGAAATGGTTCGGAAAGAGAAGGCTCGAATTGAGCGAAATCCACGTCGAAGTGGAAGAAAAATGGCTCGTGAGCTCAACATATCGTTGGGACGGATGCAACACATACTGAAAAATAAGCTCGGGCTCAAGCCATTAAAGTTCCAAAAAGCACATGATCTGACACCGCAACAGAAAAAAGTTAGAGTCGAAAGAGCGAAGGAGTTGCTACGCTTGCACGAAAGTGGTGAGTTGCCGAATTTGGTTTTTTCCGATGAGTCGCCATTTGTTATCGAGCAATATGTCAACAAACAAAATGACCGAGTTTTTTTTTTTATAATTTACGCGTGCCTAAGGTAATACCCCTATACTGTTGCCAGGGCGCCGGCGGAAAGATAGAAGGAGGAGAAAGGAAAGTTTTGTGATGTAGTGGTTTGAAACTCAGGTGTGTTTGGTTTCGATATTGACTCTCCAGAGAGGTCCTTCGAAAATGTACACCTTCGGGCGGCCACCAGAAAACAGGCAGCATCGATGGTGATGGTTTGGGACGCCATAACCGCCGATGGTCGCTCTCCGCTCGTATTTTTGGACCGTGGCGTCAAAATTAATGCGATCGTATATCGTGAAACTGTCTTGGAGGCAGTATTGAGACCGTGGACATTTCAACAAGACTCGGCACCGTCTCACAAAGCGCGCGTCAACTAAGATTGGTTAAAAAACAATGTTCCACATTTCATTTCTTCGACACAATGGATTACAAATTCTCCGGATGCAAATCCATTGGATTTCTCTGTCTGGGGTATTTTGAAGACGAAGGTTGGCACTAAAAAATACCAAAGTTTGGACCACCTCAAACAAGCACTTCGCCGGGAATGGGCCAAAATATCGCAGAGCCACTTGCGTGCAGCGTGCTATGCTTTTTTCGACTATGCTATGCTTCTTCTGGACATATTGAAAACTACTGATACAATTTGAAAATTGATGTATTTTCCAACATTTTTTTGCTTTGGCACAATAAAATTTATCAAAAAATAAAAAAATTATAGCATTTTAAAAAGTTGGAGTTCGAGTAATTCACCCTGTATATTTGAACATAAAATTAAAAACATTAAATTCTCATCGTACTTATTTAATAAACTCCTCTTTAATCGTTCCATAAGAAATATTATTATTACTCCTTTTCGTTGCCAATACCAATATTGTCACACTTTGGAATTCACTCCCACCTCGAATCAAAGTAACTCTTAACCGTTCAAACTTTAAAAGTGCAAATCGCCACTACTTTTCCCCCTCAATAACTCACCCCTTAACTCCCATCCATCCCTCCTATTTCAGTTCTAAGAATTGTTTTATTTTAATATTGTATATTGTTATCTATTATATTATATCTAAGTACGTACTAAAAAAGTTATGCTCGTAAGTCCATTTGCATTCAATCAAAATGAAATGGAAGCAAGATCATCTACTCGTAGCTTCAAACCGTCAATCAATAAATGAAAATCAAATTTTGGAAGAGCGCTAGTACAAAATTACTCCTTAATAAATTACTCCTTTCCTTAATAAACATTTTAATCCTGACTATAACTAGCCAGAGGAAAAATTCTAAATCGAAACTTATAACGAGTAATTAGGAATAATAAGTATAATGTAATACATAGCAACAAGAAGCGCCTTCCTGTTGGCTAATTTCATAATTTATTCAATAGGACAAAATTACATTATGAATTCAAAACGAAGTTAACTTTTTGAATAAACAAATGAAAAGCAAAATGCCTATAAAAGGGTAACAGTGTTACATCACTACAATGAAGACTTTGAAAAATTAGGTTCCTACCAAGGTGAACTCTCAGCATTTGAAATTCGAATTCACTGTTGACTACGGAGGATTTTCATTGAGGCAATTTCTTTGATCGAAAGGGAAACAAAGGAATTGTTGGATAAAGAGTTTTAAGGACTTCAAAAAAATTAAATCAAATTAAAGAACTGACCCGCAGTTAGGCCTTTTTTGCTTGTCAGGATACAAGCCCGCAGTTAGGCCTTTTTTGCTTTTCAGGATACAAGGACAACTAGATAAGTACTGCTGGAGCAACAACGTGGAAAATGAAAAGTGTCTTCTTGGACGTTATTTTCCGGTTGTCTTCTTGTATTTGGTCCAAATTTTCAAGCTTCACCTGCTGTTACCTAGAACCGCATTGTTCTGACTCATTCTTCTTTTGAGTTTGTATAGTGATGATTAAAATGACTGCTGATTCATCGATCAATTGTACTCCTACATATAGTCTTTCATCTTGCACTGAGGGCCTGAGAAATTTGTGGTATATGGTCAATGCTTTCCAAGTATCAGCTCAATTTCGGTTTCCCTCAATGTAGTCTTCCTTGCTAACTAAGATAGTGCTACATCGTAGAATGGATCCGGACCACAATCAATGAATATTTCCAGTTAGCGTGGCCTTCGGTCAACTACTTCTGGTAGTTTCTAGTCAGGTGTCATTATCAGAACCAATATCGAAATCAAGGTAGTTGAAATCCCAAATTACCACAAAGTGGTCGTTGGTTTTAGTCATATTCTGTTAAATTCCTCGATTTTGTGCGTTCATTTACATTCACTATATCATTATATCCACACTGGAAAACAATTCGACCGTTAACGGGTTTGATGCGCTGTCAGACTCCATACAAGGAATTGTGTCCCTGTATCCTTGTACTGAAATCCTTATTACGGGCGATTTCAATATATAAAATTCTGGGTGGCTTCAAAATTCTGGACAGACAATACCCGAAGGACGGTGTGTCGAGATCTTTGCTGCCAATACCAGCCAACACCTTGGACTTGTTTTTAACTTCTCAACCTGACAAATATAAGGTCAATGTGGTATGCCATATCATATCAGCTGATTTCTCATACACAGACCATACAATTAGAGAAAAGACTCCTAAAAGAACCGTATGGCAATACGAGAAAGGCAATTGGAGCGGGCTTAACAGCTTCTTTCGGAATTTTAACTGGTCGTTATGTTTCCAGGATAACGACGTGGAAGCCGTCACTGATATGATCACAGACACTTTTCCCTTTGGACTGAGATATTTTGTCCCTCATCGTATGAAGAGTCTGAAACCAAAAGAAAAGACAAAAATTACTACAATACCATTTTTACATATTAGAAATTCTGCCTCATCCTCCATTCCATCGCACATTTATAATGACATTCCAGCTGTCAACTCTTTGTACAAGACCAATCTGCCTGCTGCACACCTTGCTGACAGCTTAGCACTTCCAGATTGTGCTTTATCTCCGCGTACACTTAAGTGCGTCTAATTTTCAATGGGATGAATCCACTTTCTTAAAGATCTTAACATTCACAAATCCGCTGATCCAGATTGTATATCTCCTCTTCTTCTCAAGAAGTGTTCTCCCACATCGACAAAACCACTTCGTAAGCTTTTTCATTAATCCTACTCTCTAGGACTCTTTCCGCGCTTATTGCACTTACGGCCCTTCTTTCCGAGGTCATGGAAATGCTGATAAACCGTCAGCTTATGAAATATCTCGAAACATGAAAACTTTTTAACGATCAGCAGTACGGTTTTCGTAGCAACAGGTCCACTGGTGATCTGGTGGCATGTCTCTCCGAAAAGTGTAACCAAAGCGTACATCAATCTGACGAAAGCAAGATAGTTGCGCTTGATATTTCTATAGCATTTGACAGAGTTTGGCATCAGGCGCTTTTGTCGAAAATGTGTGCTTTTGGAATCGATGACTGCCTTCTTCAATGGATTAGAAATTACCTCTTGGAACTTCATTTCAAGTTGCCTTGGATAGTTTCAAGTCTGATATTCACAAAATAAACGCTGGTGTGCTCCAGGGCTCCATTCTGTCTCCGACACTCTTTTTAATTTTCATCAACAATCTCTTGTCTGCTACTTCAAATCCAATATATTTCTTCGCTGATGATATTAAGGGCATAATTAATTGGAGAACAACCAGCAGAGTAGAATTTAATGTTTCCAAAACATAATGCTGTCTGCTGTCGTTAAAGTGAAATCTAAACACCCAGCCATTGTCCATGAAAGTCACTTGCATCGTCGAAACCTAAAAACTTTCCATTCTCGGTATGTGTGTCAATGACAATTTACACTGGAATGACCACATATTCGGTGTCATAAAAGCTGCAAAATTTCTAGGTTTCCTCAAGCGATGTAAGAAATACTTCAACCCCTCTGATCGGGCCTCAATGTTTAAGGCATTTATCGGCCCAAAATTGGAGTACAATGCCCATATTGGTTCAGGTGTTCCTAAAACACTTCTGAACCTGCTAAATAGGATTCAAAACCGTGCGATAAAGCTCATAGGTGATACTATTATCATTTAGACAATGGATACCCTCGAACACCGACGTAATGTCTCGTGTCTCACTCTGCTTTATCGCTATATCCATCACAAGTGCTCCATAGAAATCCTCCCTTCAAATTTCTAACCGTAATACCTGTCATGGTCGCTATGAATGCCCATCAGTACACCCTGAAGCCCTCTTTCGGACATACTCGTACTCTAAAATATCGTGATTCGTTCGTAAGCCGCACAACTCGCTTATAGAGTGCCGTACCTAGTTCTTTATTTCCTAGTCATTATAACCTTCAGACATTTGAAGCTAACGTTCATCGGTACCTCTCTTTTTTTCATCCCTGATTTTCCTTCCGCACAAATTATACAAAAAAAAAACAAAAACGCGAGTGACAGCTCAGTGAGTTCTGTCAATGGTGTCAATTTCATCGGCGGATGCAAGTATTGTAGGTCCACAGAATTTTAGAAAACTGTGCTTCTGACTTGCGAGTTTGAAAAATTTTCTTAAGTATGAGGTAAAAGAAATCAGCATGACAGCACATCAGTTTATCTAAACCCTTTCTTGGTTGAAGAGCCCGGTGTGGTTGCTTCCGACCCTTACGGATCAGCTAATGTTCTCTATCGTCATTCTACATAATCTGGCGAGTAGACAGGATTTTCTAGTTCATTCCGACCCTTACGGATCGGCAAGTGTTCTTTCTGGCGGGTAGACATGGTTTCCTATAGCTTCATTCTACAGATGATACCATATGCGGGCTTACAATTTGAAGTGGTATGCACCAATTCAATCTTCTTGCATTTCTCCAGGATCCGTGGTGTGAATGTTGGGTCAATTTACATACAAGGAGATAAAGTTCACTGATTGGGGCCAATCAGATAGTTTACAAAAGGTTTCAGATGCTTACAGAATACACCACGATTGCCAAGAAGGATGATGCTCGTAAATGATATTAAGGTTCCAAATAAATCTTGGAAGTAAGTTGGCATATGCTCTTTATCAAGTCATATCAAATAGCTTGGCAGGTGAGCAGGTTTTTTTTTTTAATGGATGGAAGTATTGCCTTTCATCTCAAATTGAATAAAACTGTCAACGAAATTTGAGTCACTCCCACATGCCTAACAGTCTACAGAAGAGATTTATGAATCTTCTTGGCATTGACTGTGACTGTACTACTACAGGTATCCATTCTGGTCCTGTTGCCTTAGTGAATTCTCTTTACCTTTTAGTAATTTTACCTCGGAACGAAGTTGATAAGGCTAAATTCGTTTCCAGACGTTGTGTCCTGTAGGCTATGATTTCCGATTGTACTGAGAAAATCGTCCAAAAAGTCAATGATATAATTCTTGCTGATGGCTGAAGGAAAGTACACAAAGTAGCAGAGACCGCATGCATATCGTACGAAAAGACAGTCAAGGTTTAACATTATTAGTTAAACATGAGAGAACTCTTCGCCCAATGGGTGCGACAATCAAAACAATGGATTTTACTAGGCGAATGTGCTCCAAAGAAGGAAAAGACGGTCCTATCAGCTGAAAAGATAGATTTATTCATAATCAATTTAAGCAAGCAAAAAACAAAAGAGAATACATTCACATTCAACTGATTTGAGTTGAAAATTCGATTCCCTTGATATCTTTGATGTCGCTAAGTGAATATTAAAAAGTTTGAATACCAAAGAAACCAAAAGTAATTTTTTTAAAAAGATAAATAAAGTGCAAGAATACGTATAAGATACTTTCATGAATGGTTCATAAGATAATCAAACATGTCCCTCAACTCAGATCAATTGGGAATTAAAATTTTCCTTAAGATAACTTCTGAAAACATAAAGAAAAATTCTAAAGAGATGTAGACTTTCAGCTTAATGGACACCTTACCAACTAGATCTAAAGGTGTAGTTAATGTTTCTACACTATTCGAGAAGGTAATGGCTTCTACCCAAATAAATCCAACAAGCAAAAAACGTGCTTAATCTGACAAATAACGATGAGGTTTATGTCGGTATTGATCGACAAAAGATAATCTCAAAGACATATTAACCAAATAGCTGTGAATAAAAAAAAGAATATGACAAATATAGAGATTCAGATTAAGGTCTTATGGCATGGAATTTCCATTTGTTATCTTGAAGTTCACACAGAAAACTATGACATACAAAACATTGATACTCGTAGCATCTCTATCTCTGACAACGCTGAATGAGCTGGAGACAAATCACAATTACAGGTCATGTCAGGAAGTTTATGTCTGTCAACTTTTACAAAAAAGAGGGGTGAAAAGATGAAAAGAAAAGAAAGAACTCATAACCTACGTTTATAAATCTATTCAGAGTAGTTGTACTAGTTAAGTTATCCTGTAGGGATAACCATAAAAAAAACGCGAACGGTGAGGACTTAATCCTCACCCTGACTATTCGACTCACGTTTAAAGTAAAAAAAACGAACGTTATTTTGAATAAAGATTTATTAAACCTGAAGTGTGTTCTTCCACTGATCAAATAGAACTAGCTTCACACAAATACTTATTTCTAACTTGTCGCCTATATTCGCGTGCAAGGGTAATTGTTGCATCAGAATTACTTGACTGTGGGAAACTTTGTCATATGAGAAATACGCCAAACGAATGCGATCATGTTCTTGCACACTTATCCATTATGTACTGACGAATACGATGAGTTGACCTTGGCGGAATCTCACCTTTCCACTGGTCGGGAAATACAATGGGGCGATACACCTCTAGTCCTGGCAACTGTATTACCGGTATGTCAACCCTGTGGCTAATCTTGCGTCAAATGATCAAGGCTACGGCGGCAATAATTTATTATGATGATAAAATCAGCAAATGTGGATGATTTAATTTGGTTAGTAAGGCTGCGATGAACTTTGATGTTGTTCATGCTTATGCTGTGGGCTGTACATATTCAACATCTATCTTGTGCTGTATGGAGGCAGGGCCTGCAGTGACGTAGCGACAATTTTAATTTTTTAATTTTAATTTTGGTGGGGGCTGAAGCCCCCATTTATTTGCTTAATACAAGCTTAATCTAACTTAAAAACCAACAGAAAGGCGTAAGAGCTAGGGACCAAGGAAGTGATAGAGGAGATCTTGTTTGGGACGAGGAGTGCTCAGGTGGAAATCAAAAAGGGAGAGGTTTGAGCTGACCTTTCGGAGCATTCGGAAGATTGGTTCGTTGGAGCCATAAGAGGTGCGGTGGAAAGGTAGATAGAAGAGTCGAATACAACGTAGATTACGGGGGTTGATATTGAAGGAAATGGAGTTGAAAATGGATGCACAGTCGATGGAACCTGAGAGAAGTCGATGAATGAAAAGAATGTCAGCAGTATTCCTACGTTCTTCTAACGAATTCATATTTAGAAGTTTGAGGCGGTCATGATAGGGAGGTAATATTAAAGGGTCGTTCCACGGCAGCCCACGGAGAGCAAATCGGAGGAATTGACGTTGAATACCCTCGATTCGGGAAACATGAATCCGGTGAAAGGGGGACCAAGCTTGACTGGCATACTGAAGCAGGGAGCGAGCAAAGGTAATATAGAGAGATCTGGTTACATACGGGTTGGAAAATTCCTTAGACCATCGTTTAATAAAGCCAAGTGAGTTGGCTTTGAGGATCATCTTATCGATATGCGAACGGAACTTAAGCTCACAGTCGAATAAAATGCCAAGGTCTTGAAGAGACTGAACCAGGGGAATTGGTTGACCATGGAGAAAATAAAGTCGGGGAGGAGACGGGTTGCATTTACGTGAGAAGGTTATAGATTGACATTTGGCTATATTAAGTTCTAGGCAGTTGTTGAGGCACAAGATTGAAAACCGATCAAGGTCTTCATGAAGAAGGGCAGAGTCATGGGGAGAGGAAATAGTTTTAAAAAATTTTGTGTTGTCAATAAAGGGAGAGGGAGGAGTGTTTAATGACCATCTCAACATCGTTGATAGTAAGAATGAAGATAAGAGGGCCAAGATGACTGCCCTGTGGAACTCCAGATGAGGCCAGGAATAGAACAGAAAGGGTGGATCTAAACCGAACTTACCAGGTAAGAAGAAATCTATTTTAATAAGATAGGCCCAAAGCCGAGAGCAGACAATTTGAAGGGAATCAATTGATGAGATATCTTATCAAACGCTTTAGTGAAATCAGTTGCGATAACATCGATTTCTTTGCCATTTTCTAAGGCTGAGGGAGCAAAAGACACGAATTCAACAAGATTTGTGGTAGTTGACCTCCCTTTTTGAAAACCATGTTGTCGGGATGAAATAAAATGCTTGCATTTGAAGCTTAAGGCTTCGTATAAAATGCTTTCAAAGAGTTTGGGTATATGAGAGAGTTTAGCAATGGGACGATAATTGGTAACTTCATGCTTAGATCCCTTTTTGTGTATCGGGATTATAAAAGAGGTCTTCCAAATCTGGGGAAATTCACCCTGTGTAAGCGATAGACGAAAAAGGTAGGAAAGGGGTAGAGACAGGTTGGAAGAGCTTTTTGTTAAGAAAAACGGCGGGGAAACCATCTGCGCCAGGAAGAAATTCATCTTTAAAATTTAGTAACTTTTCTTCAATAACTGCAGGATCGAAATTTTGAGTGAGAAAGGGACCAATAGAGAAATTTGAAGTAAGAGGGATCTGGTACGAAGGAGTTGTTGGCAAATGATTGTTAAAAAATGTAGCAAAAAAATTGGCGATGGCAGGAGAAACACTTGAAGATTTGGTTTCAAAAGCGAGGGAGGAAGGATAACCATCAGTCTTACTTTTGCAATTGACAAATTGAAAAAAGGACTTGGGGTCATTTATGAGATTGGTTTGTGCCCTATTCAGGTAGCGCTGATAGAGAGAGTTATAGAGTTTAATGAAATGAAGATGTGTACCTAGATAATTTGTTTAGTCGGAAGAAGAGTGGATGCGAAGGAATACCGCCCGTAACTTGTTTCTTTTGTTTCGTAGAGAGCAAAGTCTACGATTATACCAAGGACGGGATGTAGAAGAAGTTTTATGGCGGGAATATAGCACATAAAGGAAGCAAAGTCTACGATTATACCAAGGAGGGGATGTAGAAGAAGTTTTATTGCGGGAATATGGCACATAAGGGGAGATGGATTTGAATATTTCTCTGTAAAAAATGGAGAGGGCAGCAACCAGAGATATATTGGTAAACTCAAAAGAAGCCCTGCTTAGATAGGTATTGATTTTACGGAAATTAGCTTTGTGAAAATTGTAAGAAAATAGAACTGCGGAGGGAGGCGACTCTAGGGGAGAGTTGCGTAGACTAGTGTCTGTTAGCCGATCTAAGAAGAGGCATTCCTTAGTAGAAATGGGAATGAAAGCGACGAAAAAAGATCGGTCTTCAGATGGAGTCCACTTCAGCTTAGGCAGATTAAAATCGCCGAAGATAATGATATCATCAAGCGAGTCTGATAAGTCGATCAAATTGTCAATTGTTGCAATAGCAAGTTGGTAGGATTCGATAGATTGCGCCGGAAGAATGTAACAACACATAACATACAAGCATCTACGAGTAAGTGTTATCTTAACCGACACAAAGTCGAGCTTAGGAGAGGATGAAGTTGCAACGAGAGTGGAGTCCAAGTTGTTGTGAATAGCCAGTAGGACACCTCGACAATGGGATTCAATCAAGCGGGGTGTGCGATCATCATCCCGAAAAACAATAAAAGAAAGAAGGAATAACTCCTGGTTTTCTATGTTCGGGATAAGATTAGTTTCGGTCAGAGCGTTGGAAGTGTGAGACTCTTTTAGAGTCTACATAGTGGCGAAGAGCGGCAAGATCGTCTGCAAGTTTTTGGGGGGGCGTATTGAAAATCTCGTGATAATTTGTATAAAGTTCCCTGAGACTGGTAACGTCGGTTGGGAGGCCTTCCTGCTGGATAGAAACCATGACGCTTGTTTTTGTTTTACCCTCGTAGCACACCGAGTCGGATTTATCGTGCAGATAAGCGAGATATAGAAGTATATTCTCATATTGGATCTACAAGTAAGTTTCCAGCGTTTTTTTTTCCAAAATTTGAAGTTTTATTATGAAAACATAGTTACAATGCTTTATACAAAGTATCGTCCATCGGAAGCTAAAACTTTCCCCCATCTTTCTGGCAATTTATGAATTCCGGACCAAACAAATTTCTCGTCATTCGAGCCCAAGAACGTATCAAGCCAATTTTTGATTTCCTCTACTGAGCTGAAGCGTATTCCCGTAAGAGCGTTCTGCATCGAACGAAACAAGTGGTAGTCAGATGGTGCCAAGTCTGGACTGTAAGGCAGGTGAGGCAGAATTTCCCATCCACTATTTCCCAAATAGTTTTTCACCGAAACCGCAACATGTGGCCGAGCGTTGTCGTGATGAAAAATGACGACTCATGCCTGGTCTCATATTCTGGCCGTTTTTTTTTTAATGCCCGCTTCAAACGAATTAGTTGGGTTCGATGGTTTCACCACTCGGAAGCAGTTCGGAGTACACCCTTTTGATCCCACCATATGCAGAGAATGACCTTATTCACGTGAATATTTCGTTTCGGCGTCGATTGGGCGGGCTCGCCGGGCTTTGTATACGATTTTCTGCGTTTAGGATTATCATAATAAATCCATTTCTCATCACCAGTGACAATACGATGCAAAAGTGATTTATTTTTATACCGCTGCAGTAATATTTCGGACATGCAAAATCGCCGTTCGCCGTCTCTTGGCTTCAATTCGTACGGCACCCTGTTTCCAACCTTTTGAAAGAATCCCAGTGCTTTTAGGCAGAGGGAAACGGCTTGTTGCGTGACGCCCAATGATGCAGCAAGTTCTTCTAGAATCTGACACGTATCCTCATCCAGTAAAGCGTCCAATTCCTCGTCTTCAAAAGTTTTCGGCTTTCCGGGGCGATCTTTGACTTCAACTCCAAAATCACCACTTTTGAACCGTTTGAACCACTCGCGGTACGTCGATTCACCAATACATTCCGTCCCATAAGTTTCCAAAAGCAAACGATAGGCTTCAGCCGCACTTTTCTTCATATTAAAGAATAAAAGCAGTGCTTCCCGCAAATGACGTTTATTTGGCTGGAAACTTGCCATGATTTTGCTCGATAAAATGTACGACACCGATAGAACTGCTCAAATGTAACGCTGCAAAGTTGTTGACAGATGCAAAACCTACAAATAAAATACATGGGGTCTGACATTTCTGCCCGGGATCCACTGGTGGCGCCATCTCTGACAAACGCTGGAAACTTACTTGTAGACCCAATATTTCATATCAAATTTGTATCCCTCTAAAAAAAACCACACCTTATAAATATTTATCTTATAGACCCAATATATCTTTTTATCTCTAAGCCTAGAGAGCTCATAGCGTGGTATCGCTAGTTTGCTGCGTTAATTTAACAGTGGGTGGCGAAAGGGGGTCAAGAGAAGTGGGAGTGGTTAATGAGTTAGGTGTCGCAATATATGGGGTTTTTGAAGTAGGATTTAAAATGTGAGAACTGATGAAATTAGGATACTTAGCTACAGTTCAGAGGTCGAAATTAGGAAAGACGTGTGTGTTAGAGGTTGAGTGGTGGGAGTTTGAGCTGTAGGGGTTAAGTCGAAAGAGACACGTTGACGTTGGGGCTTGATTTGGGGTGGAATAGGGGGAGTTGGAATATGGGTGGGAGGCTTAAAATTTGGAAAAAATGTTAGTTTTAAAACTTCAATTGGAGCTGGGTTTATTGTGGGGAGAGGAGGTGGGTCTTGGCAAATTGGATCTACTTGCTAACTTATTTGTTAGTTTAGATATGACGGACTGGTTGATTTTGTCCTGCTTCTTGATCGTATTTTAAAAACATTTGCAGACACGGATCTTTCTAAGATTGAAATTGTTGCTGGCTGGACTATGGAATAACCATTCGTATTTGGCTGGAAGATTGAGCTTGAAGCTGCGCTTGCTTCTGTGGTGAGATGTAGGAAGCAAATTGCAGTGACTAATGGTAATGCCATATTTCTTTTCGAAGAAATTTGTGATCCAATCAATATCAGCATTTGGGTTGGCGCCTTTGATAAGAAGCGTGGTGATGAATTGATTCTTCGAAGCAAGTTTATCAAGTCTACTTTGCCATTCGGAAGGTGTCCAAGTTGAATTAAAATGATTGATAAGCTTCCGTGGGGCAGCGATTGGAGGAGCTGACATAGAAGTGTTCTCTATTGTAGAGCTGGAAGAAACTTCGCAGGAATCAGTGGGTTGAACCGTCCGCAGATGACTCATTTGTGGGGGTGAGCGCGAATCCACTTCAAGTTCCATTAATTCAGCCATGAGCGATGTATTATAGGGAACACACTGGTAAGGCTGCGGGAAGATTGGTGTATCAACGATTTTGCTGTTTATTGTTGCGATGTGATGTTCAATATCGCATACAAGGGATCGAGTTGCAGTAAGTTCGTCACCGACAATTTCACTTTGTCGAAGATAACTTCGAGCATGGGATCACAGTGTTTAGGAGAGATTTGTTTGTGTGACGAGGACTGAAAGGGAGTTTATCAACTCTCAGGTTTTTTGGTTGGAGATAACCTGCGGAGAACACATAGCTTTAATGTCACTCAACACTTTATCCAGGTGACGTAAGGGAGTTTCTTCATTCCTGGATCTCCTGGAGTCTAACTCGATTAGACCAGCAATTTGTTTATCGATGTGCTTTACTTTTGATTTTATTACATCGGCTGAGTTCTGCACTGAGTTACGTAACTCTTCAACACATTTAACACTGCTTTCCATGACCGAAATTTTATTCGTAATCTTTTGGCGAGTGCGTCTTGGTAGGAGTCATTTGAACCGCTTAGGCATTTTGTTGCCAAAAGCACGTGCGAAAGTGAGATTCTCTTACACTCATCACAGAAGAAAAGTAGGTTATCGGAGAATTATTTAATAAACACTGTATTTCTTTTGTTTAACCCGACACAAACGGAATGAAAGGCGTTCCCACAAATGCCCCTGCAAGCTACCCAGTCAGCATTGTTGTCATCGATTACACAATTGGCAATTCCGCAAGACATATTTAAATTGATTGTGTAGGTCATTGAGTATAAATATAGGTTGAGATATTTTTTTTATTATTTTTTCTTTTTTTTGTAGATAGGGGCTTTTATTTGCACTGGAATCTGTCAGTAGACAAAAAAAAATAATGAATTCGAGCACTGGGGGTTATTAGACGGAAATTGCCATTTGACGAGATTTAGAGCTGAAAATTAAACAGGTGAATAGGGAGAATAAGAAAAACACGTTCAACTGGTTTGAGTAACTGTTGCAAACAAGGCTCGCAATTGTCCTGTAATTTAGATGGATTGGCTCGTTATTGAGCTGTATCACGAAAGCACCCGATAGGTTTCTTGAAACTCCTGCGCCTGTGAACTGGCCATTAAAATTAGTCACAAATATGGAGCTTCGTTGAGCTCCGTTCTATGTTAGTCGGAATGGGGGAGATCTTGCTGCTAAATTTGTCCAGAGCGGATTTCCGACTTTGGCGATCTTCCAGTCGCTATGTACATATACCAAAAAAAAAAACCGAAATTGACCTGCGAATTCCAACGCAAAAATCAGAGAGGAAAGAGCTAGGTGTTGTGCTCCTTTACGAAGTTTACTCTCCCCTTGGTGACTAGCATTGGATCATTAGAACACACCGTGTTAGCTACGCGGTCCGTGGATATAGTGCTGGGTACCCCTTGAAAAAAAAGGTTACGTTATATAAAAACTACACGATTTTGCGCTATCCGGATCCTTTTACGCCCCCATCCGCACATACTCGTATCTATCTTTTAGTAATGCATTCTACGTGACTTATCGAGAACTGGAAAACAAAAGTAAGTGATTACTCTTCCCATGATTCAAATTGGCCATTTAAATAATAATTACTAATCGGGTCCAATGCAAAACAGTCGGTAAAATTTATTTCATTGAAAGGGATAGGAAAAAACAAATAGATGCGAATAAGATACAAAAATTTAACTTAAGCCTAGATGACAACAAAAGTGGATAAAAGAATTATCGAAAAAAAAATAATTCAAAAATACGAAAACACAAAAAAAAATAAAATTAAATGGTCCTAAGATTGAATCTACATCTTTGAATAGCTGTACATATGTATACCACTTAAATTGAGTGTTCATCACTATATATGTACATATGTATGTCCATATATATTATATAACATATATATAGGTAAATTTATGGTTTTACAATATATGCGCTTAAGATCATATATTGTAGATACAGAGGGTATCTGTATAGCTATAGCTTCTTCAAACATTTAATTTACATTATTTCTAAGAAATATTAAGGTATTTAATCACTCACCGCCATATAAGTGTTATGTAGGTATTAGTTGTCAATGCTATCAAAAATAAAATTAAATGGAAGAGAACCTGACTCTGTTACATAATAATAAATGATGCACTCTACAACCTGCTTATATACCACCTTGATCAAAAAGTTCGGATCGGAATAACCACCGTGTGGCGCTCCCATTGTTCCAATTCGAGTTCTGTTGTTGACATTCCCTCTAAATCTTAGCGTCATAGCTTGACATTTGCAAAAGTTACGTATCCAAGAGTCCATCTATCTCTGTGTGTGTTGGCGATTTTTTACAATTTTAGAAATGGATTTAAATTTGCAACAACGAACTTGTATTAAATTTTGCGTAGAAAATGGATTCAATGGTGCGCGAACATTCGAAACGTTAGAAAAGTGTTTCGGCAACGATTCTCTAAAGGAAATGGTCGTTTACCAATGGCACGAGCGGTTCAAAAGTGGTCGTGAGCCAATCGAAGATGATGAACGCAGTGGCAGACCATCGACATCGACAACCGATGAAAACATTGATGGAGTAAAAGAAATGTTGGCCAATAACCGCAAACTAACCATCAGAGAGATAGCGGAGGACTTGAACATTGCCTATGGATCCGTCCAAAACATTTTGGTTAATGATTTGGGTTTCCGTCCTGTAGCAGCAAAGTTGGTGCCAAAAAACCTCAATTTCATGCAAAAAAGAGACTGTGTTTACGTCGCAAAAGAGATGATTTGCGATCATTACTGGAGACGAGACGTGGGTTTATGAGTACGACACGCAATCTAGACATCAGGCAAGTGAATGGCGTTCACCAAATGAGCCGAGACCAAAAAATCACGTCGGTTTCAGTCAAAATAGAAGGCAATGCTCACGGTTGCCATGGTTTACAGCGGTGTAGTGCATCATAAATATTTGCCAGAAGGCCAGACAATAAACAAAGAGTATTATTTGGGCGTTATGAGAAGTTTGCGTGAAGTAATTCGCCGAAAGAGACCAGAATTGTGGGCAGAAAACTCATGAATTTTGCACCATGATAACGCACCGTCGCACAGTGCCATCATTATTCGTAATTTTTGACGAAAAATGCAACAAATACCTTCCAACAGCCACCGAATTCATTCACCTCATTTGGCTCCCTGTAACTCCTTTCTGTTCATTCGAGTTAAAAAACCACTACGGGGAACGCGTTTTAGCAGCCGAGAGGAAGTAATAGAAAAATCGCAGGAAGCACTGATGGACATACCGAAAAACGAATATAAAAAATGTTTCGAGGATTGAATGAAGCGCTGGCATAAGTGTGTTGCAGTCGATGGGGATTAGTTTGAAGGTAACAATATACTCGTAGATTTATATGAATAAACTTGTATTTTTAATTTTCTGAATAAATTCCGGGTGGTATGTCCTCGCTAAAACTAAATGGTAGAGGAAGTGAAGGGGGAAAGGGGTATAACTTCATGTTGATCGCTTTATGGTACTCGGAATTCCTTGTCTCTTTGCTCCTGGGTGATGAATTTGCGTATTCTTCATAGATATAGCATGTATATATTCTGGATTTTTATCACTTGCTAGCTCTTGTGCACCCGCGGAGTCTTTTGCGGGAATTTGTAAAGTCTTTGTTACGGTTGGTTCGTTGATCTTGGCGCGGATAGTTTTTCCATGAATTGAATATCAGGTATGCGGATTTTAGCTGGTTTCGTCCGGTTCTGATCTTGTCGTATGGTTTCTCACTCTGCATTCTTCTGGGCTGCCTTAAAAACGTCGACAGGTTGACTTGGTTGGAATTGCCTTCTCTTGCTTAGTTTATTCCTTTCATTGCTTTCCTTCACAATTGGTAATCACTTTCTCTTTTTTTTTTGTTTTCACTCTCGACTGCGTTTTCTGATTTATTCAGGTAATTTTAGTTTCTTTAACTCAACTTTTCTTCACTCAGTTTTTCTTTTTTTTTAACATTTTTAACAACGTTTTTCTTTTATATTTAGCTCAGTCCTTTTTTCTGTTTTTTTTTTATATTTGGCCAAACGATTTCGTTTTCGATCTTTTTTTCTCACTACACAACTGTTTTCTTCCGCAAAACCAATGTAACTGGCCACTTGTCGCTCGCTCGATACCTCGTATGACATTTCAGAAAGAAGCAATTCCGTTTTTCCAAGTACGGAATTATGATTAATAGATTTAAGGTCATTCACCCCTAGAACTTTGAAAGCATAGGTTTCACTTCTTTTTTCTTTGGATTCTGAATAAATATCGTATGCATGAACCCTACCAAGGAGGTAAGAAGGACATTCTAATATGTAGATGGTAAAGGAATACGAGTACATGCAAGGTTGTTGTAATCGACAATATGTATTACTTTGATCGTAACGGAAGATGACGCTGTGATAAAAATATTTTTTTCTTTTAATGCTTTTATTGTTATGCAGTATTTATAACATCATACACACATACATTTATCGGCATACATACTAATTAGGCTATCGTCTCCTACACGGTAAAAAAACGAATTTATAACGTTTCTAACAACAGTTGACAATTAGGGTGGTTTTCCAACAATTAATAATTTTCTAATATTTTTTTTAAAATTGTATAGCTACTCGTATTAAAATGTTTTAAAGCGTGCTCGTTTATTTAGCTACCTTTCAAAACCCTCATTTCCTTACCCTGTTACTTAAAAGTTCTCAGAATGAGTTAGATTTGGGGGATGAAGGCCTATTTGGAAAATTTACCAAACAAAAATGGTATAAAAGATTAGAAAAAGAAAATTAACTCATCAGTTTAATTTTGTACGCCTAGTTTCCAGTTGCTGAGAAACGCTATTTGGAATGTCTGTATTTAAAAACCAAGAATATGCAGACATTATTTCGATTATGCGCTGTGCAATGGCAGTTCAACAAGACAAAGATACCAAGAACTTTATCCTAACCGACGACTTCCTAGTGACGGAGTATTTGGAAATTTGTATCGAAGCCTTCAAGAAACGGGATCAGTTTCAAATACACGACCTAGCGCCGGAACTCCACAAGTAAGAAGAATTTCGGCTTGATGAAAAAATGCTGGAAGCTCTTACAACTGATCCATCAACCAGCATCAAACGCTTAGCTTTGCAATTAAATGGTCCCAGACATCAAATTTTTCACGTACTGCATATAGAAGATCTTTATCCATATCACAGTACACCTGTGCAAGACCTGCTTCCCGATGATTTGGAAAAGAGACTTCAGTTTTCTAACTGGTTGCTGGAGCGGAACTTGGGTGACAACGAGTTTATTAGCAGAATTCTTTGGTCGGACGAATTTCAATTTACAAGATGGGATCACAAATTTTCATGCTCTTCATACATGGGCTGCGGACAATCTATATACAAGGAGACTTAAATTATTTCAACACAGATTCAGCGTCAATATGTGGGCAGGTATAATTGGAAACAAGTAGGTAAGAAAACTTCCACTTTTGACTTCGTGGTACGTAATATTGCCATTAAAATTAAACAAGAAAATTGTGTTTTCTTCGATATTTTCTATTACAGTATTGCAATTGAAAATCGCATTCTGCATATGTACCTTTAAGTAACAAGGTAACACAATGGATTTGAGGAAGCTCCTGTATGTGTTGTTTCTTGCAAACTTTGATGCTTTGAAATGATCTGCACTCTCCTATTATCCCAAGCTGCTTTTTTTGATATCCTAAGAGGTTTCGAAATCCTAAATGTATTTGGTAGCTCTCCCTGATGGTTGAACGTATTTGGATGTGGTTTATTCTTCCTTACTGGTCTTTGGTAATGAAACTAAGGATTATATCGTTGACTCTGATGAGTCTGCATACGCTATAGCCCCAATTTCGTTACTCTAGGAAAGTGTTTCTGAATTTGAGATAATTTGGTTGTTTTCTACTTTGTCCAACACTTTGGTGTTAATTGTGCCAGATTTGGCAAGCTGTGCTGAACTTACTAGTTCCTTTAATTCTTCTTTTATAATTTTCAGTGCATTGTAAATCATTTATTCGTATTTCTCCGTATCCTTCTGATTTAAGTTCTTAGCAATTTAATCATCTATTAAATGATTAATTGCGTCTGTAAGATTTCT
Source organism: Volucella zonaria (assembly GCA_963966105.1). Lineage (NCBI taxonomy): Eukaryota > Metazoa > Arthropoda > Insecta > Diptera > Syrphidae > Volucella > Volucella zonaria. The sequence goes on from OZ014530.1 coordinate 82,362,270, forward strand.
ATGTTGATTGTTATTTTCTGATGATTCTATTTTCAGTCCCAGTCGGTGGCATCTGGATTTCCAGTCACCCATTTCGAAGCTGAGCCGGTCCAATTTATCGATTTTGTTTTCCTTGATTTTCTGATCCTGAGATTTTCGATAAGCGTTTGGATTTGTTGGGGCTTTAAGATACTTGTTACTGATTTCATCGGACACTATTGATGGGCTTGCTAACTCCTCATACTGCCTAATGCTGATTACGTGTATGATTTTGAAGTATCCGTTTAATATTTATGATGGTTGTATTCAAAAATGTCTACTATTGCTCTTCCTGCACATACCAGAAATTATTGCTCAGAAATGTTCTTGATGTTTGATTTATGAATTTGACGCCCAGAATCTGTTGTGACCGTAATCCTACTCTCTGAAGAAGCTATTTGCTTTTTGAAAATAAGTTTTTGATTGTGCTCCTTAGCTACATGTCACACTGGTGAGAAGTTTAACGATTTTAGCAAAATCGTTTATAAAACGTCTGTTATATGAAGTAAGGGCTAGAAATCCGCTTAGTTCCTGAATATTTTCAGGAGGTTTTATCTTTTGGATGGCTTCTAACTTTTTGGGACCGGACTGCTGCTTTCTCTGTAATCAATCAGCCTATTAATTCAGTTTTCTCTTTAAAAAATTCCGTCCTGTCTAGATTAACCCTTAAATTAGCCTCTTCTAGTCTCTTAACTACCATGTCGAGGTCCACAAGATGCTCTTCTTTGGTTTTCCTGAAAACGATAATGTCATCAATATATAAATAGCATATTTTGCCGATGTATTTTTCTCTGGAATATCGAAGGCTCATTTCTTAACCCAAAGGGTAATTTTAATAATTCAAATTTGCCGTTGAATGTAGAGAAAACAGTTTTTGGTATATCAGGTTCATTCATTCTCATCTGGTGGAAACCAGGTGGTAAAATATTTACTCCCTGAGTCAACGAGAAATTTCAAGACCTTCCCGTCCTTTTACTAAGTAAGGAATGCTAGAGAGGCTTCCTTCATAAAATTAACTTCTTGGATCTCCTCTCCAGGAATATCATTAATTTCGATCTCGTCATTGAACTTCTGTTGACACTCTTCGCATGATTCGGTATTTTCGTCGCCAGCTTGTGCTTCAAATTATACTCGTATATTCTCTGTTGCTGATGGGACAGGTTTAAACATTCATCTTCCCGTTTTTCCGTGTTGAACTGATAGGATTAACTTGTTTCGTTTGAATGGATACATCCATTTTCATTTCATTTCGTTGTTGGTGCTGAATATTATGGGCTGCATTTTTTTCCTGCACTGTCAAAGGTTAGTGGAAACGGTGATGGGTCACGTTTGGATGTATAAATGTGATTAATTGGTGTGGTGATTACTTTGAAGTCACCTTTTTTTTACCTGACATATTCATGTCAGAATTCATATTTTAGACTTCCAGACATACAGCGTATGCTTGAGAAATTGTCTGAGGTCTTTGTATCATAAGCATAAGTCCCCATTAAGACCTCGTGTAACGACGTTTAAGTCTCTGTAATGGTACGTTTCTACAAGGACATTCGTCGTTTCAATTGAATAATCCTCAATCTGCAGTTTACTGATAACCAATGGGAAGTGATGATTCACAATGGCGTAGAACTTGCCAATGGACATTGTCACGTGCCTGAGGTTTCTTAGTTGGTATTCGAGGGTTCGTATATCCCTCTAATCAGCGTAGTATAAGGAAAGACATTTTTTCATCACCACCCAGTCTTCTTCGTAGATATTATAGGAAATGAGTTTGTTGCACCTCTAACCTTTTGCCGTATACTTTGTAGTATGGCTCTATAAATTGGCTTGTTTTTATTAATGTTATAATCTCTTAGAATACTCTCAACACTGTGGACCCAGGATAAGTATTTCACTGGGCTGATATCAAAGATTTGTAACTTTTTGGCGCAGTTTGGGAGTTTACAGATGTCTTGCTCCGTTGCTGCAGCTTTAAGCCCTGAACAATTTGTGCCTGCACAGGTTTAGTTTATTTGTTTAAGGATTTCCATTTGAGTGCTTACCGCCTCGGTTAATTGGGTATTGACTAGCTCCGTTGTGTAATTATTAGCTTAAATGAATTTTAATGAATATATATGTATTTTAACAAGTGGTTTATTAAAGATTTGCAAGAATGATTTTATGGGTTTTTTTTCTAAATTTTTTTGTATTGCGTCTATAACTTAATTCTTGCGGTTTTCATTGTTATTATTCCATTGGAACATGCGTTGGAAAGCTACTGTCATTGCACGTCATTTCAGTATATGTCATTCATTTGAAGCGTAAACAACAATAATTTTTTTTTACTCAAATATGTCGAACTTTGTGTCTGAAAAACTGTTTTTGAGTTCTTCTTCATTACTTTAATATGAAAAAAACTGCTGCCGAAAGTCATTGTATTTTGGTGGAAGTTTATGGTGAACATGCGCTAGCTGAGCGAACGTGCCAAAAGTTGTTTGCACGATTTAAAAGTGGTGATTTTGGCTTGGAAGACGATGAACGTCCTGGGCAGCCAAAAAAGTTTGAAGATGAAGAACTGGAAGCATTACTCTATGAAGATTGTTGCCAAACAGAAGAAGAGCTCGCAGAATCTTTGGCTGTCACTCAAGTAGCCATTTCAAAACGTTTAAAAGCAGCTGGATATATTCAAAAGCAAGGAAATTGGGTTCCACAAGCCGAGAGACGTCGAAAGGCGGTTTTGCATGTACGAAATGCTGCTGGAGCGCCATAAAAGGAAGCCATTTTTGCATCGAATTGTTACAGACACGAGGCAATAATTTTCCAACATGACAACGCTCGGCCCCACGTTGCTATTCTGGTTAAGAACTATTTGGAAAACAGTGGATGGGAAGTCTTACCCCACCCGCCTTATAGCCCAGACCTTGCCCCTTCTGACTACCATTTGTTCCGGTCGATGAGGAACGCCCTCACTGAAATACGGTTCACATCAGAGGAGAATATCAAAAATTGGCTTGATTCATTCTTGGCTGCCAAGCCGGCGCAGTTCTTTTGGGATTGGATTCACAAATTGCCAGAAAGATGGGAAAAAGTCATAACTTCAGATGGGCAATACTTTGAATAATACTATCGTACATGTTTTTCTTAAATAAACGTTCAAATTTTGAAAAAAAAAAACGCACGAATATATTTATATACCCAATATAAAATGGAGTTGATACTCACAGTAGGAAGGTTAATATCTGGTGGGTAGCTCCTGTCCTCATATTTGTGTTCTTCTGGATAAGTCGTAGTTTTCCTTTTTTTCGCTACCGTTACACTGGTATGTACTTGCAAGCAGCTGGGGTATGGATATTATCACGTCACTGCATTGATTTTGTTTTTATGCACAATTTAAAATCAGAATGCACACGCGGAGAAAAACCGTAACCGAAGTGAATTGGTATTTGTGTTTTAAAAAGGATAGCTTAACCGAATCCTAGTTTTTATGGATTAGGATTTAACCCCACGCAATACCGCTCTCTACAATATATTCTTATGGATTGATAGAGAGCTCCATACTCGGGCGCCAGTTAAAGTTTTTTTTATAAATGGAGAATTAGAAAAATTATTTTATTGCAACCAATGCAACTTTCTTCCCCAACAAGCTAATTCTGGCCACAATTTTTTCTTAGGTTCTATATATAATACATTTATTGAACAAAAAATCAAACGAATTTAAATTGAAAAACAAAAGTGTAGAATTATATTTTTGGTTTGAGTTACTTTTGGAAAATTATTGCTTCCCACGAATCACTGTGAATGACTGTGGCGCGTTTTAATGTTTGCAACCTTGTAGTTGTCGTTAACTCCAATACCTGGAACATACTCATGAATCAAAACAACAAAAGGTGGTCGGCGGGTATAATTGCAACCGAAAAACTGTTGTTTGTACAAATGTAACTCTCAGTGCTCTCTCCCACAGTGGATGAATGAGCCTTCCAGGGAAATAAGCCGTTTGTAATGAGTATTGTAATATGTTGCAGAAAATATGGCTTGTGTTTTACAGTTGAAAAGGTATTGAAATGAAATTAAGAGAAGAAATTAAATATCTAAAATATCTGGAAGACCCAACATCTTACATATGTCCCGATGCGATAGGACATAAATCCCTAGTTCGATTTTAGGCTTATGACCGAAAAAAATGTTTGTGACTTTTGCCCCTGAGCCGCTTAAGCAAAGATGATTTTTGAATTGCTATGCTATGTTTGAGAATACGCTTTGAATAAACTCTTCTTTCGATTGTGGAATACAGCAAAAAGTGGTTGGTAAAATTATTATTATTATAATCAGTTAAGCTATCGATCAATATTTGACCATTTCCGATCTGCAACAATTGTTTTGAAATCTCAGCTGGTGATGGATGGTTTTGCAATTACGCACGCATGTTTGTAGTGGGTGGTAGGGTTTAATTATTAAGATTTCAAATACGCTTTTAGTTCATTAGCAGTAGCGGATCGAGGAATAACAGATAATATTTGTCTAAAGTCACCTGCTAACAATATCAGGGCACCACCGAACAGTTGTTGGTTTCCTTGTAAATTTTGTAATGTTCTATCTAATATTTTTAATGATTTTTTACGGACCATAGTACACTCATTCTACACGATTAGTTTGCATTGTTGCAAAACGTTTGCCATGCCAGCTGTATTTGAATGTTGCATGTGGGAGTTTCATATATCTACATGTTTAAAGACAGCTTAAGTGTAGAGTGTGCTGCTGGACCGCCATCCAATAAATTCGCTGCAATTCCAGAAGAAGCGAGTGTCAATGCTATTTTATTTTCTGTTCGTACGGTTGCTAAAAGCAATGAAATCAAAAATGTTTTTCTGATGCTTCCAATGGCGTCCAACAAATACAATTCACCACCTTTGCATGATTGAGAATATTTGATTCATTGCAATCAAGTTGTTGTTTGCGTTCCAAATCTTGACTAAATATGTCGTACATTGGACGATTGGGCGACATCATATCTAAATGTGGTAATGTTTTATTTACCATCGCTAAACAAATGTCTTCAATCATAATCAATGCTTCATTATGCATTTGCAGTGTGATTTTCAATTCTGGATTGAAGTATTGCAACGCATTCGATATAAAATATCTTCCATCATGTAATCTCTATATTTTTTCCATAATTCTAATGGACTTGATTGAAAATCAATAAATGTTGTGTTAACTTATTAGCTGAATTAAATTCAGTTTTTTATTAAGATGAAATAAATACTCAAAATGAATTAAGTTCATGTATTTTATTTACATTGAAATGAATGTAATTCATGTGGCAGCAAGGCATTTTCTTTATTGAAGTGAATCGAAATATTCACGTAACATTGTTGCACTACTTTCTGTTAATCTATTTGCTGAATACGTTGCCCTCGGGTCGATTCCCTTTATTGAAGTACCGTGTCAGGTGCGAGAACGAACAAATCAGATAGGTTACCGACATGTAAACATGCTACGTACAATTGACCATGGGAGAACATTCATTTTCTAGAATCCAGCCACAAACACTCAAGAATTGCCCTTGTGATTTGCTGATCGTCATGGCGAATGCAAAACGAATCGGAAATTAAATTCGTTTCAACTGGAAAGGCATATCGGTTGGGATCATCGGAATTCTCCGAAGAAGAACTTCCTCACCTTTGAACTTTCCTTTGAGTATTGTCGCGTGAATCACATAGCCCATGAGTTTTCTCACCACCAAACGCGTTCCGTTAAAAAGGTTTGGGTGCTTCAGATTTCGAAGCATGATGACTACCGAGGTAATCTTCAGTAGTAAATTGTGAGTTAGCTAGCCAGGCAGATCCAATTAGCTTAAAAATTCAGTTAGATAGTTGGTTGTTTCGTCTTCGTTTGCTATAAAGTCGATAGGTTTGAAGGAAGTTTAAGTGATTTTTAGTCTTTGCTGCAAGAACTCGTTCACTCAACTAATTTTGATTTTTGCGGTTAGAAATGATGTTCGGGAACACATTGTAGATGAGCTCGTCCTTCGTTGAGACGAAATTGCAAAAATTCGGGGGAAACGAAATCCATTCGATTCATCTACTGGAACACGGCCATTACAGATAACCAGCAATTGCTTGGAGAAATCTACGGCAGATGAATCGTTTAATAATGCAACTCGCATGTTAGTCATCAGCTGAAGTCGCCATAGAGTCGATGATTTGACTCATTGACGATGACGGTTATTTCATCGGACTGGTAGTGCTTGGCGGAAATCAGCAGCAGTATAATCATTGCGCCTCTAAAACATTGCGCAGATCTTTCTTAGTCCGATTGAGTGCTTCCAATGCGCGTTAATGCGCCATTGTGCATTCATCCCAAACTTTGGCCATTGCTGAGTGTTTCGCAATGCTGAATGAGCCGTTCGTCATCCTTGTATCAACATGGCCGCTATTCTAGAAGAAGCAACTGCTATAGACATTTCAGATCTTGCACGAACAGTATGACAGTATGACAATGATATGAGGAATGTCTTCCCAGTTCCACCGAGCACATCGAGGAAAAATAAGCCACCATTTCCGCCATCAATTGCTTTCATTAACATATCGTACACTTTCTTCTGTTGGGGCTTCAACAGTGGTACATTCCTTCGAACTGATTGGTTCAATTCATATCGATCGTATTCGCGTTCATGTTACAATTCTCCATTTAAAGCGTCATTCATTCCACGATATGGCGTTGGCATTCCTAAGTTGACTAACAAACTGCTGCACATGAGGTAACACATGTTTTCGATCGAAACCAAAGCCTGGTTATGTATCTCCTCATTCACCTCGTGATCGGAATTTCATCCTTGTACTTCCTCCACAGTTCACGTGGATTCGATGGGAAGCAGCGATTGCCATCTCCCAATGAGCATCGTTTTCAAGCAAATTGAACTGTTGACATGCAGCACGAAATGTTTGGCGCACTACACTATTGACAGTTCGAATTGATTCAAATGATGTCGGCTCACGAACATTCACCAGCAACAACCGCAAGTATAGTAGAAGCATTAGTCATTCTTCGGATGAACTCTATTAATGCGACCAAGAGCAGTAGAACGCTCATCGGGATGATCAGGAACCGCATCGCCTTGCTTTGTTGAAATTTCTTCGATAAAGGTTCCAAGTGTAATAACGTGGTATCTCAGAGTAGAACAACGTTCGTGCGAACGGATCGCTTTGGCAATTTTTTTTTTTTTTTTTTATACAATTGGTGCGCACACAAGGGATTTTGTGTACCCTTAAGATGTTTGCACATAGGCGAGGGGAAGTTAGGGAGGGAAAAAAGAGAGATGGCGATGTGCGTTGGTTTTAAATGTTTTCAAGTTATAGTAACTAGGAAATAAAGAGCTCGGCAGGGCATTCCATAAGCGAGTTGTACGGCTTACGAACGAATCACGATACTTCAGACTACGTAAGACAGTGGGCTTGAGGGTATACTGATGAGCATTCATAGCGAGACGGATGTTACGGTTAAAAGTTAGAAGGGTTGAATGCTACTGGTAATTTCGGTGTGCACTGGTGGTGAAAATAGCGATACAACAAGGTAAGACAGGAGACATTACGCATGTGTTCGAGGGTGTCGAATAACTGTGTAATATTGCAATAACCTATGAGTTTTATCGCACGGTTTTGGATCCTATCTAACAAGTGCTAAAAGATCTTACGAGCACCTAACCGGATGTGAGCATTATACTCCCAGAACAAAAGGGGTTAAACCGCTTGAGGAAACCTAGACATTTCGCAGCATTTTTGGGGACATCGCATATATGATCTTTTCCAACGTAAGTTGTCATTGACACACATACCGAGAATGGAAAGTTTATCGGTTTCGACGATGCAAGTGCCATTCATGGATAATGGCTGGGTATTTGAATTTCGCTTTAATGACAGCAGACAGCATTGAGTTTTGGAAGCATTAAATTGCACTCGATTGATAGTTCCCCAATTGGTTATGCTGCTAATATCAGAATTTAAAGTGCTTAACATGCGCTGATGTTCCTGTTCTATAGCCGAAGAGCAGGGACGAGAGTCCGGGAACGAATATGAAAAGCAGAGAGTACTGTTGTCAGCAAAGGAATATATTGGATTAGAAGTAGCAGATAAGAGATCATTAATGAAAATTAAAAATAGTGTCGGAGACAGAACGGAGCCCTGGGGCACACCAGCATTTATTTCGTGAATATCAGACTTCAAACCGTCCAAGACAACTTGAATTGAACGTTCCGAAAAGCAATTTCTAATCAATTGAAGAAGAGAGTCATCGATCTCAAAAGCACGAATTTTCGATAAAAGAGCTTGATGCCAAACTCTGTAAAATGCCTTAGAAATATCAAGTGCAACTATCTTGTTTTGCCAGATTGATGTACTCTTTAGTCCCACTATTCGGTGAGACATGCCATCAAATCACCAGTGGACCTGTTGCTACGAAAACCGTACTGCCGGTCATTAAGAAGTTTCCGTGTTTCCGTATTTCATGAGCTGACGGTTTATCAGCTTTTCCATGACCTTGGAAAGAAGGGAGGAAGGAGAATAAGATTCGCCTTTTTTAGGGACGGGCTGGACAATGCTGTTTTCTATCAGCTCGGAAAGATTCCTAAAGAGTAGGATTAATAAAAAAGCTCACGCAGTGGTTTTGCCAGTATGGAAGAAACTGGTCGATGTTGTCGCTGGAGGTGTTTCAGCAAGTGGAGAAACATTCTCTCTTTTTCGTTCTGATAAGTCTACCGTTATTATCAGGTGATCGACGCCGATACATCGATAATCATCGTTGCCAATGATAGTCTCCGTCGTCAAATTTCATGGATAACGCTTGGAACACTTGCGCTCGACCATGCACGTTGATTGGGGATTTATAGCGCCACACGGACCGTGAATCATTTTCGTAATTACAAAATCATGCAGGTCTAGATCGGTTTCGGGATCAGCAATCTCGGCACATATGATGCCATCTATTTAGTCTGGTCGAATTCTTTCGAGTAACCAAATAAGAATGTGTGCAAGCTGCAGCTTCGTTTTTGCCATTCAATCAATCGAATACATCGAGTATCCCCAAAGATGCGATGCTTAACAATGTAGTTCATCAGCGACCGGATTTTTTATTTGAAGACACATGCGGTGATCTCATGCCGATCATTTTATGTTTATACTGGAAGCAACAGTTGAACAATTTCTATCCATTTCGGATTACACGTAAAGCTAATGAATAGATCTGGACAACTATAATGGCGAACATATGACATGGGCTGCCAATGTAGAGTAGTCGCCGGTAGAACAGTCAATTGACCAACATTAGCTGCGTCTCCATCGGTGGTGATTACATCGAAATGGATATACTCCTCCGAACGCAGTTTGACTTGGTTCAATAGAATGAAAGTGAGGCTCCCTGTTTCGATTTTGGCATACATGTCGACGTAATATCGCTGAAGCAATTGACGAAATCACAGCAAATAATTGTCAGCATTTTGACGAATCATCAAACGATATGCGTAATAATTAATCGAGCTAAATTTCTTAGTAGTCTCCTCACCTAAAATGAAATCAGTGAAATCACTGAAATTGGTTTCATAGTGAAATGAGAATTATGACATCGTTATTCACCTCTCAATAGATTTATCATGTCGATATTGAAGTGATATCTCTAGTTAAACAGAATCATAATGGCAACTGAGACGATGATGGTGAAAATTGAGCATCGCGCTGTAATTAAATTTCTCACTAAGCAAGGAAAAAGTCAAAAAACTATTCATGAATTGTTTACCAGCGTTCCGCACCTTCATTATCAACTGTGCAAAAGTGGTCAAGTGAGTTCAAGAGAGACAGAGAGAGCATTGAAGACGACCCCCGCTCCGGCGCCCCGGCTACTGCTTGTACGGGAGAAAACATCAAAGAAGTCGAAAAACTTGTTCTTGAGGATGCCCGAATAAAGGTGCAAATGATGGCAGAGATCACCAAGCTTTCAATTGGTACCATTGACACCATTCTTCATGACCATCTTAACCTTTCAAAGGTCAGTGCAAGGTGGGTGCCACGAATGCTCACAGCGCCTCAGAAAAAAGTGAGAATCGCATGCTGTAGAGAGCTTTTGGAGATGTGTAGTGCGAACGCGGACGGTGTTATGGATCGAATTGTTACTGGGGACGAAACATGGGTCCACCACTATGACCCTGAAAGCAAACAAGAGTCCATGCAGTGGCATAAAAAAGGAACAGACCCCCCGAAGAAGTTCAAAGACACTCCGTCTGCCGGGAAGCTCATGGCCACAGTTTTTTGGGACTCAAAGGGAATCTTGCTCATTGAGTACAAAAAAAAAAGGTGAAACCATCAACACCACATCCTACGCTTCCACTTTGCATAATTTGCGGGAGGAAATTAAAAAGAAAAGACGGGGTAAACTCGCAGCGGGTGTGTTGCTTCTTCATGACAACGCTCCTGTTCACACGGCGCGAGTTTCCAAGGCTGCTGCGCGAGATTGTGGTTTCGAAGAAATCCAACACCCACCCTATAGTCCAGACCTTGCCCCTAGTGATTATTTCCTGTTTCCGGATTTGAAAAAATGTCTTCGTGGAAAAAGATTTTCGGATGATGAAGAACTCAAGTCGGTATTTTGCAGAGAAAGAGGAAATTTATTTTATTGAGGGTTTAAAGAAGCTTCTCTCAAGATGTAACAAATGCATTGATGTTAGGGGAGATTATATTGAAAAATAAAAACAATTTAAATTGAATTCGCATTTTCCTTCATATCGATACCGATAATATATTGAACGCCCCTCGTATGTTCCTGCTGGTCGTTTATCTCGACGATTTCTCATTGAAAAACCGCTTGACGTACTGCCTCTCTTTGTTCTTGTATTTGTGAAGCACGAAGTCGGGCCATACTAACGCGGCGCTCTTCTCGTGCGATTTCTTGTTCATCTGCAGTGGATTGATTCGCAATATTCTGAAGTCCAATTGCATTACGACTTCGTTGTGAAAAATTAGATCTTCTGGCTCTCGGCATTGTAAATAACACGGGAAAATAAATCATATATTATGAAGCAATTATCGATATGCGCATAACCGCAAACCTGATAACCACACAAAGTGAATAACTTCGACGACAACTTACCGTTTAAAAATCAAGAATTCTATTCTACAGAATTACGAACGAATCCGCCTGGAAAATCAAACACACAGTCTAAAATTAAGGATTGGGTCGATTGTCGATGCGCGCACAATGACAAACTACATAATCTTTCACAATGTGCGCTTCATCAAACGGAACTCACCTCTTTGAAATCACTTGTTGCTGATGAATTTCAGAAAAAATCGTTTGAAGAGAGTTAATTGTATCGAATTCAAATATAATAACCGTTCAAAACTAAATGAAAATTGGTGAAAACTCGAGAAAAAAAATGCTGATAAATCGTGGCGTACGTCTGCGCAGCTAGCTCAATGGTATGCAACGAAAGGACCGCGCAACTGAATCAGCTGTCAAAGCATAATGCATACAACGCTATCTACTGGCATTGCCGGAACCAGCATACAACGCCATGTTCATTTTTGTTTCTGTCATGTATCAGAGATGGCGTTGTACACGGATTTAGTTTTTTTGTGATTTTCGAGCTTTGCCAGCGCGCGAGGAAGCTTATCGAGGTCAATAACATCTTCGAAATCAATCAATCCGGTGTCACCGAGATATTAAAAAAGCCAAAGCCGTTCCATACAAAATGTATGAGAAAATGAATTTTCGTGATTTTTCTTTCGTGAATTTTTCAGATGTTTTAATAGTTATTCTGCTATTCGGAACGGAATCAAAGATCATATAAATGGTGTAACTATAGATTATTTTATTTATTATTATTATTATTAAATATTATTGAAATTAATATCCATTATTGATGAGGGTGGGCGGCATGTGTAACATCCCAATGGGTATCATCTTTAAGTAAACGCAATCGTTGATATGCTTCACGATTCAATTGTTCTTAAATTTGGAATGATGCTGCTCCACGAACTTTAATACACTCAGCATTGTTGGGATGAATTGTATAAATTTCTACCAAAGCATTTTGGATGACCTGGTTTCCGGTTTTTGCGTCCTTGAAAAGTATTCGACGATTGATTCCAAGTGTAATATTCTGGTATTTCTGGGTATAGCAACGTTCTAGCAAATATATCAGCTTGACACAATGTCAAAAAAGTAATCAATGTGGTAGATGGCCGTTACGCTGCTCTTTGCAATGTGTTTTAGGTTGTAAAATAAACTCGTTGACCATACTCAAGTTGAACTGCTAAAGCTAAACGAACGACTGTTGGATGTATTGGGATTGAAAAAATCCGCCTTATTGCTGGATTGCTGCTTATATAACTAACCATTTCATATTGAATGAATTCATCGTTTCTATTTTCAGCAGCTACTTCATAAACTTCCTTTCACTTCCTTTGTTTACATATTTACAAATGTATTTTATCGCTGTTGAATTAAATCTTCAACTGCGGATGGCGTGCGACGGATGTACAGCGACCATATTGATTTTTCAAGGAAACATTTTCTTCTCTTCTGGTCTTCGCTTGAAATTGGATAAATTGTGGGTTTATCTGCGAAACATTCCTTACTGCTGGAGTTTTCAACAATCGGTTTTCGTGAATTACGAGGGGCGTTCAATATATTCTCGGTATCGATATGAAGGAAAATGCGAATTCAATTTAAATTGTTTTTATTTTTCAATATAATCTCCCCTAACATCAATGCATTTGTTACATCTTGAGATAAGCTTTTTTAAACCCTCAAAAAAATAAATTTCCTCTTTCTCTGCAAAATACCGACTTGAGTTATTCATCATCCGAAAATCTTTTTCCACGAAGACATTTTTTCAAATTCGGAAACAGGAAATAATCACTAGGGGCAAGGTCTGGACTATAGGGTGGGTGTTGGATTTCTTCGAAACCACAATCTCGCGCAGCAGCCTTGGAAACTCGCGCCGTATGAACAGGAGCGTTGTCATGAAGAAGCAACACACCCGCTGCGAGTTTACCCCGTCTTTTCTTTTTAATTTCCTCCCGCAAATTATGCAAAGTGAAAGCGTAGGATGTGGCGTTGATGGTTTCACCTTTTTTTTTGTACTCAATGAGCAAGATTCCCTTTGAGTGCCAAAAAACTGTGGCCATGAGCTTTCGGGCAGACGGAGTGACTTTGAACTTCTTCGGGTGGTCTGTTCCTTTTTTATGCCACTGCATGGACTCTTGTTTGCTTTCAGGGTCATAGTGGTGGACCCATGTTTCGTCCCCAGTAACAATTCGATCCATAACACCGTTCGCGTTCTCACTACACATCTCCAAAAGCTCTCTACAGCATGCGATTCTCACTTTTTTCTAAGGCGCCTTGAGCATTCGTGGCACCCACCTTGCACTGACCTTTGAAAGGTTAAGATGGTCATGAAGAATGGTGTGAATGGTACCAATTGAAAGCTTGGTGATCTCTGCCATCATTTTCACCTTTATTCGGGCATCCTCAAGAACAAGTTTTTCGACTTCTTTGATGCTTTCTCCCGTACAAGCAGTAGCCGGGGCGCCGGAGCGGGGGTCGTCTTCAATGCTCTCTCTGCCTCTCTTGAACTCACTTGACCACTTTTGCACAGTTGATAATGAAGGTGCGGAACCCTGGTAAAAAGCCAAAATCTCTTCATGAATAGTTTTTTGACTCTTTCCTTGCTTAGTGAGAAATTTAATTACAGCGCGATGCTCAATTTTCACCATCATCGTCTCAGTTGCCATTATGATTCTGTTTAACTAGAGATAAAACGACGACGATTTAACGGATATGCATACATCATTGCCTGTAGTAGTTTCTGCAATTAATGCATCAGTCCTGTAGGGTGAATTGATGTTTATTTCATCACACAGAAAGTGGAACATATGTTTTGTGACAACTTCGAGCCATTCTGGATCGATTGTTCGATCTGGAATTTCCGCCTACATCATATTATCAATTTCCTTCAGTGTTATTATTAACCAAACCAAAATATGTGATACCTCATTCTGCCATTCGACAAATTACACACTCATCAACGTAACGTGTCCCTACAAATACTTGATGTTTGACAATGAAATCCATAAGTGATTTTTATTGTTGTTTAAATGTACGTGCCGTTATGTCGTGAGGATCTGTTGGCGATTGACTGTTCAATAACAGTTGTCTGATTTCATTCCATTCTTAATTGCAGGTAAAAGTTATAAGTAAACAAATCTGACCGTTTCTAACGACTAACATTGCATCCTGAGCGTACTCGTGCATATGGCGCGGACTTCCGGTATAAGTTACTGGAAATATATTTTTCCCAATGTCATTGACCTTGCCATTATTGTTAATTGCATCTCGCAAATATACCAACTCGATCAAAAAGTTCCCGGGGGACACCACCGTGTGGCGCTCCCATTATTCCGATTTGAATTCTGTTTTTTTTTTGTTAAGTTGGTAAATCTATTGCTGATATTTTATCTAAATCTAAGCATCGTAGCTTAACATTTGCAAAAGTTACGTAGCCAAGAGTACATCTATCTCTGTGTGTGCTGGCGATTTTTTACAATTTTAGAAATGGACTTAAATTTGCAACAACGAACTTGTATTAAATTTTGCGTAAAAAATGGATTCAATGGTGCGCGAACATTCGAAATGTTAGAAAAGTGTTTCGGCAACGATTCTCTAAAGGAAATGGTCGTTTACCAATGGCACGAGCGGTTCAAAAGTGGTCGTGAATCAATCGAAAATGATGAACGCAGTGGCAGACCATCGACATCGAAAACCGACGAAAACGTTGATGAAGTAAAAGAAATGTTGGTTTAGTTTAGTTTTAAATGCATTTTATTTTCTAAATCATTAATTCTTACATACTAACAAAAAATGCTTAAATGCTAGCTTAAAATTACTTAACAATCTTACACTAACTTACTGGCCCCACACAGGCACTCTAAGCTACTCTAAATTCTTATATATATGTCTTTCGACTCTGTTTACATTTTATACTTATATATACTTATTTTCTATGCTTAAGGCTAAGAAAAGAATTTAACAAAAAACTTAGCATATGGACTTAATTTTTTATAAAAACTTAATATCTAACTTAAAATAAACCTTAGTCTAACTAACCTACATACACAATACACACACATAGGTATTATACATTCACAATTATATACATATATTAGTATATACAAAGGTATATACTAATATATGTATATATCTCTTAAATGCTAACCTAAACCTATGTAAGCTGGCCATCGCTATTCACAGAGCAAATAGATTGGTCAGCTCTGCCCCATTAGTGAGGCTGATCAGTAATTGACGGAAACGACGATGAAACATCTTCTCCATCATTCAACCACCAGAAATGCTGGTGCTGCCGAACGACATCCCTCTTATCACGATTCCCCACCGCCCTACTGAACCTGAGACGATCCACACTGCCGTGTGCGACGTCTCTGTTGTAGTTGAGTCGCCTGTCCCCAGCTGTCCGAGCGACATGGTAGATTAACGGGACCGCTGATCTATCCTGGATCAACCCTATCTGATCTAGGTAGAGGAATGCTTCCGGTGGAACGAAGCCATCATAACGCACACTCTCGTGGTAAAGGTAATTGGGGTAGTAAGCCCCAGATATCAGGTTATTCATCGAGGTCATTGTTCTTGCAATGTGCCTTCGAGTCAGCTTAATTACGAAGTTGTCCACTCGTATTAGGTTCGCCCCGTTGTAAAGAACCTCATTACGATAAAATTTTTTGTACTCCGACTCTGGTGTTCTGTACAAGCGAAGGCAAGCCCTCTCAAACACCCGAATCTTTTCCATTAAGCTCGCTCGTACATTGAACCACACGGGGCACCCGAATACCAGCATGGGCCTGATAAGGGCCATGTAGCAGATTACCTTTACCCTCGCATCGAGTTGGCTGCTATAAAACAGTCTCTTTGTAAGGGCAAAAGCGCCTTTGGCTCTGGCCAAAGCAGCATCTACATTTTTGTCAAAATACAGAAACTGATTTAGCCAGATCCCAAGGTATCTGACTACATTTCGACAGGCAAGAGGCTGTCCGTGTTGTCCAATGATCGAGAACATTCGCCAATTTTTTCTGGTATCCCTAGAGGCTCCAGACAACGGCGTCCTAAGGAGAATGGTTTCCGACTTCTGAAAGTTGATTTTCAACTTCCAGTCATCGCAAAATCGTCTTATCTTATCGAAGTCACGCTGCAAGAGAGTATTAATGACCTCGATTTTTGTACCTGTTCTGTACGCTATCAAATCGTCTGCGTACGCAATAATATGGGGAAGTGAACCTATCAAGTCGCTTGTATAAATGTTGAATAGGATCGGCGAATTGACCGCGCCTTGCTGCAGACCATTTTTAATTTGAAATATTCCAACAGAAGTCACATCGCCATTTTTCACGATGAACTGTCTGTTGGTTAGCATATTATAAAGAATGTACAAGAGTGGTTTACTGATCCCCAGCCTAGTCAGCTTATAGAAAAGACCCTCTAACCATACAGTGTCGAAGGCCTTCTCCAAGTCAACAAGGCAGGCACCAGTGCATTGGTTTTTGCCGTTATTCCATTGGATATCCGACACCAGTTTAGACGCGGCATGTGAGATATCATGTCCCGCCTTAAAACCGAATTGATTATCCGGAACTATATGTTTGTCTTCAACCCACCTAGACAGTGCTCTATTGATTACTTTTTCAAACACCTTACTGATATTCGGAAGGAGACTTATCGAACGGAGATTCGCCGGATTGGATATATCCTTTCCCTTTTTGGGGATAGGTTGAACCACCGCCGTTTTCCAATGCGCTGGATAATGTGCATTATTCATTGCATTATTAAACAGGGTGGTGTAAATGTCCACCGCTTCTAGAGGAAGATGTCGAAGCACGATGTTCGGAATACCATCGGTCCCCACTGATTTCTTAGCCCTGATTGTGTCGAAGATCTCATGGAGCTCTTCCTTCGAAATGAACGGGGGTAGGTCACCCTCTCTGGTAATGACATTGTTTGCCACATTTTCGTCGCTGAACCGGGTGAAACCAGAGCCTTCGGTTCGCCAGTTCCCTATTTCATTTCGAATGTAGAAGTCGTGCACCAAGACGCGATTGTCCAGGTCATAATTTGGGCCAATGGTATCATTGGCCTTGTATATTTCCTGGAAAGTCGCTCCTATGGTCTCAACCTTCTCTTGTGGATCCTCGATCACAAAGAAGTCGTCATCATCAGCGGCCTCATTTGGATCAATACCTGCTATTGTCAGTAAACGTTCGTTGTCTGTTGTCCGCGCTATTTTAAGACACTGAAGGTCGTTTTGATTTTTCCTCCGAAATAGTTTATTTATTTGCGGGAACATATTCGGGTTGCTGGTGTTTACAGCCCGAACCCTGTTGCTCCAATACGAACTTACAGAAATTCTGTAATTCTCTTTTATTAACATTTGAAGGTTTTTAATCGACGACTTCAGTGTCCTAATCTCCGGGTCTTGTCTGTCAGTTAACTGTCTGTACAAGTTTTTGAGTCTTGTTAGAAGTCTACTTTTCTGTCGGTGCAGAACGTCAATAGTAGGATTGCGGAACAGGTCTTCGTTAGTCGTATGTCGATATCGCGGTATTGCAGTGTCCATAGTTTGTTTAATTGTCTCGTCCATTTGTTTTAGGTAATTGTCGATCTCCTCGTTTGACACATTCCTATTGGACGGTGGGTGGAGCGTGTTCGAGGAGAGAGGTTGCGGAGAAGCGTGTCCATCGAGTCTTACTGTAGTTGTAAGAATATCTTTGGACAAACTCCTCCAATTCCGCATTTCGTTAGGAACTGTAATTTTGGTGCTAAAACCACAATGGTCACTGTCATACACGAATGTGCGCAGACAGTTAAGCGTTTGTAAATTCGTACCTGTCAGTCGTAAGCGTTCGTCGTACAGCAGTAGATCCAAATAAGACCCGCCTCTGGGAAACGACGGGTTATCCGTCGCTTTAAGACCGAGTCTGTACATGACATCGTGCTGACCCCACCAATCGAGTAGTAGGTTCCCTCTAGTATTTGGCACATTATTTCCCCAATCCCTGTGTTTAGCGTTGAAGTCCCCACCGATTATAAAATAATTCTCCCCCAATTCCAGCCTCAGAAGTCGAAAAAGCGTGTCGAGCTCTGTAATAAATAAAGTGGATTGTGAAGTCTCAGGTGCATAAACAGAAGCCAAGTATAGCCGCTTTCCACTGCGGAGCGGGATGTAAATGACGACTGCCTCCAACACCCGGAACCTACGCAATACTCCCTTGTACACTCTGTGAAATTTTATACCTTGTTTAATGAAGATAGCGACGCCGCCTCCACATTTGGATCGGGGCCGGTTTCTTCTTCTAACAATATAATTATTGTACTCCAGTTTGTGCTTATCGGTTAGCTTGGTTTCGCTAGCGAAAAGCACATCAGGAGCTTGGTCTTGCAGCAATTTAAACATCGCGGCTCTTCGTTCGATCCTAATCAGTGAGTTAACATTCACCGCAAGGACCTTCAAAGTTTGCTCCACCATGTGCGTACCCATTACGACATGTGCTGCGTTAGGCCCGGCAGCAGCGCGTAGATCTGGTCCACCCGCTTGGCCTGTTCTTGCACCTGCTTTTGCAGCTGAGCCATCTGCCCTTGGATTGCGAGCAAGATGGCCAGCATGTTAGGTGCAGCTTCCGTTGTTCTCGACATTGGCGCCGGAGAAGCAACAGTCGCTTGCTGTACCGTAGCCCCCCTACCTGACGCCATTTGGGCGTAGGAAATTTGGGGCGTGACGGCTGGTGTTTGAAACCTCACAGGTGAACGTTTGGCCTCCACCTTCTGCTGCCGAGCCAGTTTTGCTTTTTTGATGTCAGCGAACTTAGGACAACCCCGATAGTTTGCGGTGTGTCCCACGTTCCCACATAATACGCACGAGAGCTGCGTCCTATCGGATGCTCCATCTTTACCCAGAGCACACTCCTCGGAACTGTGGTTCTTTGCGCACTTCACGCATCGAGGCTGCATTTGACAGTTCGACGCGGCGTGTCCGAACCTCTGGCAGCGAACGCATTGTATAACGCCTTCGCTCCTTTTTAATTTTTCCCAGTGAACCACCTGGTAGTCTAGGACATTGATACTCCTTAGACTATCCAGACGGCTTTCGGGACTGAGCTGCACCAGGAAGAACGGCAGACTCCGTTTCTCCCGCCTTGCTCTAGCTGTGGTAAATGGCTTTACCCCCACAAACTTGAGTCCTTCGCACTCCTTCTCTTTAAGCAGTGCCAGGATCTCCTCAGGATCAGAAGACGGTACCAACCCCTTCAGCAGCATCGATTGCCGTTCTTCACACTTCGGTGTGAATGAGTAGTGCTCCGTCGTCGTTTCCTTTAGGAGCTCTTTCACTTTCGCGTAGCCCTCCACTGTATTACAGTGGATGACGATCGTTCCCCAATCTTTTAATATTAAAATTATTACCAATGACCAGCCTACACAGGTCTTTGGTAGCATTTACCTCCAATTTATAGGTGTTGATAGGAGGCACCTTCTCCTTCTTCTTCTGCTGCTGCTGCTGCGGTTGTTGTTGTTGTTGTTGTTGCTGCTGCTGCTGCTGCTGCTGCTGTTGTTGTTGCTGCTGCTGCTCCTGTTTTTGCTGTTGCCGTTTTTGTTGCAGCTGCTGTTTTAGCAGTTGCCGTTGTTGTGGCTGCACTTGATGTTGCTGGTGTTTCTTAACATTTTGTTGTAACACTTGTGCTACTTTATTTACTTGGTGCTGTTGTTGTTTCTGCTTTTGAGCAAGCTGCTGTTGTTGGGATTGCTCTTGCTCTTCCCTCTTCCTTCTTATCATTTGCTTATCTTTTATGGCCAGCACTCTTTGTTGTAGCATTTTGATGCTACTACTAATGGCCTCCATCTCTTCCTCTTCATCATCAGATTCGCTTGCGGCCAATGAAGCGAAGTTGTTGCCTTCCCTCACTCCCGCAAGCAGCTTTACAGTGGTCGTTGGTAATTTCCTCCTTCTCTTTGTCTTTGGAGTTTGGTTCGAACCACTCGAAGCCTCACCTGACATTTCAGCAGATCCTGCTATAGGCATAGCGGACCGCTCAACACAATCCATCACGTGATGGTAATTCAACACTCGTAACACCACTTATTTTTATTTATGATAAATAAAATAAAATAAAAAAAAAAAAAAAAAACGTCTCTGCCGACTACTAGGAGTCGAACCCACAACCGTTGCAGTCTCAAGCGAGCACACTAACGTCGTGCTGATTGGAGCCTAAACCCAAATTGTTCAATTTCTTACTTCAGCGAATCACTTCACACTTGTAATTCGAAAGACGTCTAAACTCCGCGAAGGTCTATGAACGACTGAAGAAATGTTGGTCAATAACCGCAAATTAACCATCAGAGAGATAGCGGAGGACTTGAACATTACCTATGGATCCGTCCAAGACATTTTGGTTAATGATTTGGGTTTCCGTCCTGTAGCAGCAAAGTTGGTGCCAAAAGACCTCAATTTCATGCAAAAAAGAGACCGTATTGACGTCGCAAAAGAGATGATTTGCGAGACTGAATCCGATGTCACATTCATCAAAAGGATCATTACTGGAGACGAGATGTGGGTTTATGAGTACGACACGCAATCCAGATATCAGACAAAAGAATGGCGTTCACCAAATGATCCGAGACCAAAAAAACCACGTCGTTTTCAGTCAAAAAAGGAGGCAATGCTCACGGTTTTCATGGATTACAACGGTGTAGTGCATTATGAATTCTTGCCAGAAGTCCCAGATAGTAAACAAAGAATATTATTTGAGCGTTATGAGACGTTTGCGTGAAGCAATTTTACACCATGATAACGCACCGTCGCACAGTGCCATCATTATTCGTAGCTTTTTGACGAAAAATGCAGCAAATGCTATCTAACAGCCACCGAATTCACCTGATTTGGCTCTCTGTGACTTCTTTCTGTTCAATCGAGTTAAAAAACCACTACGGGGAACGCGTTTCAGCAGCCGAGAAGAAGTAATGGAAAAATCGCAGAAAGCACTGATGGATATATCGAAAGCCGAATATAAAAAATGTTTCGAAGATTGGATCAAGCGCTGGCATAAGTGTGTTGCAGTCCATGGGAATTACTCTGAAGGGGACAATATAGATTTAGATGAATAAACTTGTATTTCCAATATTCTGAATACATTCTTTTTGACCAAGGTAGTATGTATTCATCGGAGCTTAATTTTTTCTGATTGAGTGTAATAAAATTCAAACGTTCAGTTTTAATCTTCGCGTACATATCGACAGCATATTGATGAAAAAGTCCTCGACATTTCAAGATACGGTTATTTTAATTTTTGAGTACTCGTACCATCAATCTGTACGCATAATAGCTGCGATTAATACAAATTGAAGTTTTAATTATTGTGAAAAATGTAGTTTCCATTTGTGAGAATTGTTTTAGCTTACTGTTTGACGGGTTTATCATTTTGATGTTAAAATGATAGCCATCTTCTCCTTGCTGAAACAACAGAAGAAGGGTATTGCGAAGCAAAGTAACTGCGTTGAGTTTCGAAGACACTTTGAAGATGTTCATTCCTGCGATGAAGTACAATATCACGTGATTGAAATTTTTCTCCAATAATTACTATTGCTACATCGCATTGTGTGATGATATCCGTTCAAGTGCTGTTTGACCCAGTTTGTTTTGCTCATGAAATAGATTTTGTGGTTATTCAACTATTTGTCTTCTTATCTTCGAACTAATTGCACAACGTTGATCCATTTCAAAATTTTAATTGCCAATGAAGTATTGTATATTTACAGAAATCGATAGTTTTCAGTAGAAATATTCAGATGTGGAGTGCGAATTGGTGAAATGTCACAAACTTCGCTTTTATCAAAATTAATTATACCATACGCAGACAGTGCTTTAAAAATTGGCATGAAATTTGTTGCCCCAAATGAAGTCATTTGAGCACACGAATTGTATGTCTGGATATTTTACCAAAAATCCTTCCTATTCTTCCAAAAATCCTTCCTATTCTTCCAAAAATCCCTCCGATTGTGGAGATATTCCAGAAACCAATGAGCAAAATAGCTCTGGTGGAGAATTCAATGCCGGTAATTTGATTTTTCCGTTTGCCCAGCACATTCCTGATCTTTCAGTTATGAAGTTTCATGCTTTTCAATGTTCGCATGCTTTATTCATTTTGCCAATTATAATGAATCTACGCAAACCATGTTTGTTTGCGTATTCGTTCATTCAAATTTTGTGCACTCGATCTCGAACAGCAAAATTGCGTCTCATTCTTAATCGATCGTCGGTGTTACGAGCTTCTCGTTGTTCTTCATTATGGGCAAACGTGATCTTGACTTGCGTTGTTGTTTCGACTCGTGGTGTGTGCTCTTGTCATCACTTTCTGCTTTTCTCGTTGCCGCTTGCCGTGTGTCTACAAGCGTGCGGATACCAATGTTGTATGGTATTTATAGGAGTATTTATTTCACACACAAAAATCACCAACCATAATACAATTCACTTGAAACAACGAAACCTGGCTTATCATAATTGCAACTATGCTCCGTAAATATGACTTGTAAACATGTGGCTTACTAATATTAGTCACAATGAGCAAAAAAAAACCCCATTGTGAATGGAACAGTGCAGAGTTGCTCACGCGAATTTCCATGGTATGTTTGTACTGAGCAATAGTCAACTCTGAACTCTGCAAAATTTGTCCATGTGGTTGTTGTTTTTTCTCAGCGAAAATTCTCTTCAGAGTTACCAGCAGCTGGTCTATACGATTAAAAATGGCAAAGGGGTTCGACTTGCAAGTAAGTCTGATATTTACAATTCTCCATTACCTTCTGGTCTTAACTTTTTGGTGTGAAGGCCTTGAAAAATTGTGATATCAGAAAGGATCTGTCTTCATCCAGTCGTTCATAGACCTCCGCGGAGATTAAACGTGTTTCGACTTGTTAGTGAAAAGTGAAAAGTGATTCTCTTAACAAAAACTTTAAACAAACTGGATTTAGGCGCCAATTAGCGCAGAGACAGTGTGTTCGCTTGAGAGTGCAACGGTCGTGGGTTCGACTCCAAGTAGTCAGCAGACTTTTTAAATAAAAATAACTGATACTGGATTGTGGTGAGCGGTCCGCTATGCCAATAGCGGGATCGGCTGAAATGTCAGGTGAGGCTTCGAGCGATTCGAGCCAAACCCCAAAGACAAAGAGACGGAGGAAATTACCAACGGTAAATGTAAAGCTGCTTGGCGGCGGAGTGAGGGAAGGGGACAACTTCGCTTCATTGGCCGCAAGCGAATCCGACGATGAAGAGGAAGAAATGGAGGCCATTAGTAGTAGCATCAAAATGCTACAACAAAGAGTGCTGGCCATAAAAGAAAAGCAAATGGTAAGAAGAAAGAGGGAAGAGCTAGAGCAATCCCAACAACAGCAGCTTGCTCAAGAGCAGAAACAACAACAACACCAAACAAATAAAGTAGCACAAGTGCTACAACAACAAAAGATTAAGAAACACCAGCAGCAACAAGAGCAGTCACAACACCGGCACCAGCTAAAACAGCAGAAGCCACAAAAACGGCAACAGCAAAAACATCAGCAGCAGCAACAACAACAACAACAGCAGCAGCAGCAGCAGCAACAACAACAACAACAACAACAACAACAACAGCAGCAGCAGCAGCAGCAGAAGAAGAAGGAGAAGGTGCCTCCTATCAACACCTATAAATTGGAGGTAAATGCTACCAAAGACCTGTGTAGGCTGGTCATTGGTAATAATTTTAATATTAAGAGATTGGGGAACGATCGCCATGCCATCCACTGTAATACAGTGGAGGGCTACGCGAAAGTGAAAGAGCTCCTGAAGGAAACGACGACGGAGCACTACTCATTCACACCGAAGTGTGAAAAGCGGCAATCGATGCTGCTGAAGGGGTTGGAACCATCTTCTGATCCTGAGGAGATCCTAGCACTGCTTAAAGAGAAGGAGTGCGAAGGACTCAAGTTCGTGGGGGTAAAGCCATTTACCACAGCTAGAGCCAGGCGGGAGAAACGGAGTCTGCCGTTCTTCCTGGTGCAGCTCAGTCCCGAAAGCCGTCTGGATAGTCTAAGGAGTATAAATGTCCTAGACTACCAGGTGGTTCACTGGGAAAAATTAAAAAGGAGCGAAGGCGTTATACAATGCGTTCGCTGCCAGAGGTTCGGGCACGCCGCGTCGAACTGCCAAATGCAGCCTCGATGCGTGAAGTGCGCAAAGAATCACAGTTCCGAGGAGTGTTCTCTGGGTAGGGACGGAGCGTCCGATAGGACTCAGCTCTCGTGCGTGTTATGTGGGAACGTGGGACACACCGCAAACTATCGGGGTTGTCCTAAGTTCGCCGACATTAAAAAAGCAAAAATGGCTCGGCAGCAGAAGGTGGACGTCAAACGTTCACCTGTTAGGTTTCAAACACCAGCCGTCACGCCCCAAATTTCCTACGCCCAAATGGCTGCAGGTAGGGGGGCTACGGTACAGCAAGCGACTGTTGCTTCTCCGGCGTCAATGTCGAGAACAACGGAAGCTGCACCTAACATGCTGGCCATCTTGCTCGCAATCCAAGGGCAGATGGCTCAGCTGCAAAAACAGGTGCAAGAACAGGCCAAGCGGGTGGACCAGATCTACGCGCTGCTGCCGGGCCTAACGCAACACATGTCGTAATGGGTACGCACATGGTGGAGCAAACTTTGAAGGTCCTTGCGGTGAATGTTAATTCACTGATTAGGATCGAACGAAGAGCTGCGATGTTTAAATTGCTGCAAGACCAAACTCCTGATGTGCTTTTCGCTAGCGAAACCAAGCTAACCGATAAGCACAAACTGGAGTACAATAATTATATTGTTAGAAGAAGAAACCGGCCCCGATCCAAATGTGGAGGCGGTGTCGCGATCTTCATTAAGCAAGGTATAAAATTTCACAGAGTGTACAAGGGAGTGTGCGCAGGTTCCGGGTGTTAGAGGCAGTCGTCATTTACATCCCGCTTCGCAGTGGAAAGCGGCTGTACTTGGCCTCTGTTTATGCACCTGAGGCTTCACATTCCACTTTATTCATTACAGAGCTCGATACCCTTTTTCGACTTCTGAGACTGGAATCGGAGGAGAATTATTTCATAATCGGCGGAGATTTCAACGCTAAACACAGAGATTGGGGAAATAATTTGCCAAATACTAGAGGGAACCTACTACTCGATTGGTGGGGTCAGCACGATGTCATGTACAGACTCGGTCTTAAAGCGACGGATAACCCGTCGTTTCCCAGAGGCGGGTCTTATTTGGATCTACTGCTGTACGACGAACGTATACGACTGGCAGGTACGAATTTACAAACGCTAAACTGTCTGCGCACGTTCGTGTATGACAGTGACCATTGCGGTTTTAGCACCGAAATTACAGTTCCCAACGAAATTGCGGAATTGGAGGAGTTTGTCCAAAGATATTCTTACAACTACAGTAAGACTCGATGGACACGCTTCTCCGCAACATTGACAAGAGCACTCTCCTCGAATACGCTCCACCCACCGTCCAATAGGAATTTGTCAAACGAGGAGATCGACAATTACCTAAAACAAATGGACGAGACAATTAAACAAACTATGGACACAACAATACCGCGATATCGACATACGACTAACGAAGACCTGTTCCGCAATCCTACTATTGACGCACTGCACCGACAGAAAAGTAGACTTCTGACAAGACTCAAAAACTTGTACAGACAGTTTACTGACAGACAAGACCCGGAGATTAGGACACTGAAGTCGTCGATTAAAAATATTCAAACGTTAATAAAAGAGAATTACAGAATTTCTGTAAGTTCGTATTGGAACAACAGGGTTCGGGCTGTAAACACCAGCAACCCGAATATGTTCCCGCAAATAAATAAACTATTTCGGAGAAAAAATCAAAACGACCTTCAGTGTCTTAAAATAGCCCGGACAACAGACAACGAACGTTTACTGACAATAGCAGGTATTGATCCAAATGAGGCCGCTGATGATGACGACTTCTTTGTGATCGAGGATCCACAGGAGAAGGTTGAGGCCATAGGGGCGACTTTCCAGGAAATATACAAGGCCACTGATTGCAGTGGACCTAATTATGACCTGGATAATCGCATCTTGGTGCACGACCTCTACATTCGAAATGAAGTAGAGAACTGGCGATCCGAGGGCTCCGGTTTCACCCGGTTCAGCGAAGAAAATATGGCAAATAATGTCATCACCAGAGAGGGTGACCTACCCCCGTTCATTTCGAAGGAAGAGCTCCATGAGATCTTCGACACAATCAGGGCTAAGAAATCAGTGGGGACCGATGGTATTCCGAACATCGTGCTTCGACATCTTCCTCTAGAAGCGGTGGACATTTACACCACCCTGTTTAATAATGCAATGAATAATGCACATTATCCAGCGCATTGGAAAACGGCAGTGGTGCAACCTATCCCCAAAAAGGGAAAGGATATATCCAATCCGGCGAATCTCCGGTCGATAAGTCTCCTTCCGAATATCAGTAAGGTTTTCGAGAAGGTGATCAATAGAGCTCTGTCTAGGTGGGTTGAGGACAAACATATAGTTCCGGATAATCAATTCGGTTTTAAGGCGGGACATGATATCTCACATGCCGCGTCTAAACTTGTGTCCGATATCCAATGGAATAAGGGCAAAAAGCAATGTACTGGTGCCTGCCTTGTTGACTTGGAGAAGGCCTTCGATACCGTATGGTTAGAGGGTCTTTTCTATAAGCTGACTAGGCTGGGGATCAGTAAACCACTCTTGTACATTCTTTATAATATGCTAACCAACAGACAGTTCATCGTGAAAAATGGCGATGTGACTTCTGTTGGAATATTTCAAATTAAAAATGGTCTGCAGCAAGGCGCGGTCAATTCGCCGATCCTATTCAACATTTATACAAGCGACTTGATAAGTTCACTTCCCCATACTATTGCGTACGCAGACGATTTGATAGCGTACAGAACAGGTACAAAAATCGAGGTCATTAATACTCTCTTGCAGCGTGACTTCGATAAGATAAGACGATTTTGCGATGACTGGAAGTTGAAAATCAACTTTCAGAAGTCGGAAACCATTCTCTTTAGGACGCCGTTGTCTGGAGCCTCTAGGGATACCAGAAAAAATTGGCGAAAGTTCTCGATCATTGGACAACACGGACAGCCTCTTGCCTGTCGAAATGTAGTCAGATACCTTGGGATCTGGCTAGATCAGTTTCTGTATTTTGACAAAAATGTAGATGCTGCTCTGGCCAGAGCTAAAGGCGCTTTTGCTCTTACAAAGAGACTGTTTTATAGCAGCCAACTCGATGCGAGGGTAAAGGTAATCTGCTATATGGCCCTTATCAGGCCCATGCTGGTATTCGGGTGCCCCGTGTGGTTCAATGTGCGAGCAAGCTTAATGGAAAAGATTCGGGTGTTTGAGAGGGCTTGCCTTAGGGCTTGCCTTCGCTTGTACAGAACACCAGAGTCGGAGTACAAAAAATTTTATCCTAAGGAGGTCCTTTACAACAGGGCGAACCTAATACGAGTGGACAACTTCGTAATTAAGCTGACTCGAAGGCACATTGCAAGAACAATGACCCCGATGAATAACCTGATATCTGGGGCTTACTACCCCAATTACCTTTACCACGAGAGTGTGCGTTATGATGGCTTCGTTCCACCGGAAGCATTCCTCTACCTAGATCAGATAGGGTTGATCCAGGATAGATCAGCGGTCCCGTTAATCTACCATGTCGCTCGGAAAGCTGGGGACAGGCGACTCAACTACGGCAGAGACGTCGCACACGGCAGTGTGGATCGTCTTAGGTTCAGTAGGGCGGTGGGGAATCGCGATAAGAGGGATGTCGTTCGGCAGCACCAGCATTTCTGGTGGTTGAATGATGGAGAAGATGCTTCGTCGTCGTTTCCGTCAATTACGGACCAGCCTCACTAATGAGGCAGAGCTGACCAATCTATTTGCTCTGTGAATAGCGATGGCCAGCTTGCATAGGTTTAGGTTAGCATTTAAGAAATATATACATATATTAGTATATACCTTTGTATATACTAATATATGTATATAATTGTGAATGTATAATATCTATGTGTGTGTATTGTGTATGTAGGTTAGATAGACTAAGGTATATTTTAAGTTAGATATTAAGTTTTATAAAAAATTAAGTCCATATGCTAAGTTTTTGTTAGCAATTTTTTTCTTAGCTTTAAGTATACAAATATTTCAATAAAATGTAAATAAAGTCGAAAGACATAAATATAAGAATTTAGAGTAGCTTAGAGTGCCTGTGTGGGGCCAGTAAGTTAGTATAAGATTGTTAAGTAATTTTAAGCTAGCATTTAAGCATTTTTTGTTAGTATGTAAGAGTTAATGATTTAAGAAATAAAATGCATTTAAAACTAAGGATCTGTCTTCAATGAGCCTACTAAAAGTTTTTCTATATATGGGGTGTCCCTTAAAATACTGTCACAAGTAGCCAACGAATGGAGGACTCCTTCAGCTTCTTGCAGAATATGACGAATGTGGAATGATTATTATCAAGATTAAGAATTATGTTGTATTTTACAGAAATTTTTAATAAGAAAAGGATGTGCTGCGCTTTGTGGCGGGAATCTCTTGCGTAGAATTCCGCGAGGATGGAAGCTGGAATTCTCTGAAGCATTTTCTTGGGGATGTCGAGCGACTCACATACTGTGCCGTTTTCATAATTACTCTGAGAGATAAAGTTCTATTCGAACTTGCCCAAGAACTCCAAGTACGGCAAATCATCAGTGGTAAGAGTTTCTTCACCGACAATAGGCTTTATGGCTTGCACATCCTTACCGATTGCGTAATAAGCATACAGCTGATTTGGTACGTCACAGTGATCTTTCCTGTTTATGCCTTCACGTCATTTCAAACTTGACAAATATGGCAACACGTTGACTGGTGGACAAATTTGTCTGTTGTGCAACTGACTATCAACGTAGATGTTAATATAACTGTCAAATCGGGAATTGGAGGGGTTAGGCATAGTAAGAATTGGAATCTGTGTAAAGCTTCAACGTATGATGACTTATCGGTACGAATGACCAACATGTGCTTCACACATTGGTTGACCAAAAACTCAGCTGCAGTTAAAGCTAAACGTGGTGTAATGATACTTTCGATGGTCGAATCGTTGGCTAAATTCAGGAACTTCTCCTCGAAGTCTTGCTTGCAGAAACCAGGAGTCTCAATATTAACACCCATAGCAGTGATACTATAGCAAAATTATATTCATAATCATTGAGCTCTGCTTTGCCAGGAACCTTAACCAAACCATCTTGAGCAGCAATTTCGTTGTGTGGTAGACCAGCAGCAGAGAAGGTGGGAACCTTCTGACTACGACGAATTGAGTTCATTACATCAATAGCAGAGATACCAGTTTGGATCACTTCCGCGGGGTAAATACGTGACCATGGATAAATACGTGACCTTTGATATCAAGGAAATCTTTTACCAAAATCGGGCGTCCTTTATTGATGGACTTGCCAGAGCCGTTGATCACACGTACTAACAACGTGGGTAGCCGTGGCTCAAGTGGGAGTGGACTGGCTTTCAAAATCGGAAGGTTCGGTGTTCGAATCCTAACCTCGCCCGAAAGACAATAATTTTTTCCAGTTAATAAAAATCAAGTAAGATGAGTAGTTGACTAGAAATCAACCAACAAGCTAAGAATTTAGTCTCCCCAATATATGTTGGATGACACCCATGGGCATGGAGTGAAGTCACCACTGAGCCCAAACATCTTTCTTTTACTCTCTATTCCATTTTCCAAAAAAACTTAACACGTGCTAAGGTATTGTAAGTGTATTCATACCAACTTACTAGTGAGTGTGAAGTTCTTTACAGAAAAAAAAGAAGCAAAGTGTGTTCTTGGCATCAATACCCGGTGTACCCTCGAACACCTGAACGATAGGTTTGGAGTCGCTCACTTCAAGAACCTATCCCGAACGTATGGTGCTGTCATTCAAACGAAGTTGTACAATTTCAGTGGACTTGGGGAATTTCGCCTCATCCAAGATGACCAGAGGTAGATTGGTACCTAACACGCTTTTGCATGTTAGTCGTGGATGAGAGATAGAATCACTGGAAACGGCAAGGACATGCTCCCCGTTGGCTTGCTGAGTGCTGATACGAGACATCTTTTGTGTGAATTCAACATTCCTTCGATTCTTATTGGATTTTACAATAACTGTGAACGTCCACACTATTAGCTAAATTACAAACAGAGGAGAACATTTTCGAAACTGAGTATGAGAAGACAACGAAAAATGACGAAGATTTCACACTGATTTTTATGGGTTTATTCTTCCACACAATATGATAGATAAGGATATACATATGTAATGCCTTCCTACTTCACAAAGCTTATACAAAGTGGGGTAAAAGTAATGTCATATTATAAACTGGGTGCCATTTTGTTAGAAATGAAAAAATTTGTGATCTGTTTTCACGAAAAGTTTACCTGATGGTGTAAAATTGATGACATTAAGTTGAAAAAATGATATCGGTCAAATAACCACCTTCTGAGTTGATGCACATTTGTGCTCGTTTTACGGCATTCTGAATAGTTGCTCGCAAAACATCTGGCTCCAAATGGTGGTTTCTTCTTCAATGTTGGCTTTCAAGACTTGCAGGGTTTGTCGTTTGTTGTGGTAAATTCGGGACTTCAAAAAGTCCGAAAAAAAGAAGTCTGGCGGCGTTGGATATGATGATCTGGCCGGCCAATTCAAATCGTCAAAACGGGAGATCACACGGTCTGAAAATTGGTGATTCAAAATTGCCATTGTTGCCCAAGCTGTGTAAGCGGTTCCTCCGTTCTCCTGAAACCAATCAATTCAGCAATTTCCGACAAAAAAAACTCGTTTAACATCTGTCTGTAGCGCTCACCGCTCACCGCCGGCGTTCTCGAAAAAAGTGGTGCAATTGTCGCACCAAACAGTCACTTTAAGGGGATGCAATGGCTCTTCGTGCACCTCCGTGCCCCAGAAACGCAAATTTTGTTTAAGGTCTTTCACCAAAATTCAACGCAACGAACGTCTGCTCATGCCAAATTGTGTGCGTCGTTGTCTCGTCGATATTTTTCGACTCTCTAGGACGTCCCCGGCCACAGGAGTGATATTCTCGGTTAAACAAGTAATACGGGGCCAGCCACTTTTTGCCAAACGTTAATTGGCCGCGCACAAGGTGCACGACGACAACGAAATCCACTTTGGGTGAAAACAACAGACCGGAAATTGATCAAAAAAAGTGAAGTAGCAATAATTCTTCAGGGGTGTATTGCTTCAGGGGTGTATTGCTCTATTGCTTATGCTCAACTAATTCTGCATCTGTCCACAACATAAATGTTTTATTTTTTTTTATATATACACGTAATTTGCTCGTGCAGGGAGGTACCGATGAACGTTGGTTTTAAATGTTTGAAGGTTATAATAACAAAGAAATAACGAGCTACGCAGACCATTCCATTAGCGAGTTGTACGGCTCAGGAACGAATCGTAATATTTTAGAGTACGTCCGAAAGTGGCCTTAAGGGTATGATGAGCATTCCTAGCAAGACGAGTGTTACGGTTAAAAGTTTGAATGGGCGGAATGCTACAGGCGATTTCTATGGAACACTGATGGTGGAAATAGCGATAAAACAGAATGAGATACGAGACATTACGTCGCTTTTCGGGTGTGTCCATTGCCTAAGCACGGTTTTGAATCCTATCTAGCAGGTGCAGAGATGTTTTAGGCGCACCCGACCAGATGTGGGCATTGTACTCCAACTTCGGGCGGATAAATGCCTCATGCCTTGAGGCCAGATCAGAGTGGCTGAAATATTCCTTACATCGCTTAAGGAAACCTAGACAGTCCGCAGCATTTTTGCCGACATCGAATATGTATTCGCTCCAATGTAAGTTATCATTGACACATATACCAGAAATGGAAAATTTTCGGTTTCGACGATACAAGTGCCATTCATGGCAATGGCTGGGTGTTTAAATTTCGTTTTATCAACAGCAGACAGCATTGTGTTTTGGAAGCATTAAATTCTGTTCTGTTAGTGGTTCCCCAATTAGAATTTAATGAGCTTAAAATACGCTGGCGTTCCAGTTCTACAGCCGAAGAGCAGGGACGTGAGTCAGAGAACGATTATGAAAAGCAGAAAGTGTTATGGTCAGCAAAGGAATATATTGGATTAGAAGTAGCAGACAAGAGATCATTAATGAAAATTAAAAAGAGTGTCGGAGACAGAACGGAGCCATGGGGCACATCAGCATTTATTTTGTGGGTATCAGACTTGAAATTATCCAAGACAATTTGAATCGATTGTTTCGAAAGGTAATTTCTAATCCATTGAAGAAGAGAGTCATAGACCCCAAATACACGCATTTTCGACAAAAAAGTCTGATGGCAAACTCTGTCAAATGCCTTAGAAATATCAAGTGCAACTACCGTGCTTTCGCCACATTGATGTACGCTATAGTTCCACTTTTCGGTGAGACGTGCCATCGGATCACAAGGGAACCTACGAAAACCGTACTACCGGTCATTGAGAAGTTTTCGTGATTCGAGATATTTCATAAGCTGATGGTTTATCAGCGCTTCCATGACCTTGGAAAGAAAGTACGTACGCAATTGGTCTGTAGGAGGAGAGAGAAGAAGATTCGCCTTTTTTAGGGACAGGCTGGAGAAATGCTGTTTTCTATCCGCTCGAAAAGAGTCCTAAAGAGTAGAGCTGGTGAAAAAGCTTACACAGTGGTTTTGCCAGCGAGGAAGAACACCTCTTCAGAAGGAGGGAGATATACCATCTGGACCAGCGAATTTGTGTATTTTAAGATCTTTAAGTACTCTTACGAAATACGAAGTGAATTCGTCCCATTGAAGACTCGACGCACTCAAATATAGGTGGGGACAAAGCACAGTCTGCATGTGTTGAGCTGGCCGCAAAGTGATCGCAGATCGCAGATCGGCCTTGTCCAAAAATGCTAACAGCTGGAATGCCATGTAAATTACCGTTGTGATGGAGGATGACGCAGAATTTCAAATGTTTTTGACGAACGACCAAAAATTTTTAGTTTTTAGGAATTTTTTCTCTATCTGAGTGGTCAGTGGAGGAATTAGTTGATATGGCATAGAGGTCCGGCGAGCCTAGAGGGGATAGCACAATGATCTTGTATTTATCAGGGTGAGGGGTTAAAAATAAGTCCAGAGTGTTTGTGGTATGACTATCAACGAGTGGCCGTCGTGTGCGCTCATTTACAAGTTGGGTTAAGTTATTTTCCTCAGCGAATGTCTCAACATCCCGTCCTTCGGGTGTTGTCTGTCCAGAATGTCGAAGCCACCCAGAATTGTCTAAATTGACATCGCCTGTAATGTCGATTTCAGTATGAGGATACAGAGAAGTAATTCTTTATATGGAGCCTGAGAGCACGTGAAACTCGTTAAAGGTCGAATTGTTGTTCAATTTGGGGTTTCTGTAAATAAAGCAATAGTGGATAATTTGCTACGGAGATGGAATTTTAACCACATGAAATTTAATTCCGGATTAAAATAGGGACTACATTTTGATGAAGTTTGGTAAGCTACATCGCTACGCACATAAATGTCGAGACCGCGATGAGGAAGGAATAGTGGCACTAGTTCGTAGCCAGGTAGCTTCAGATCAGAGTGATCTGAGAGGTGTGGGCGGGGATCTATCTATATTTCAAAT
Organism: Volucella zonaria; assembly: GCA_963966105.1. NCBI lineage: Eukaryota > Metazoa > Arthropoda > Insecta > Diptera > Syrphidae > Volucella > Volucella zonaria. The sequence goes on from OZ014530.1 coordinate 82,396,083, forward strand.
TGTTACCCACATTATTACTTTTTTTTTGTTCACTCGCGCGCGCTGTTATTTTTTTTGTCGGAGTTTTTTTTATCTCTTTTTTCTCCACGCGAGGAGCGAATGTCACAATTGCGCTTGCGCGTGTGCACTCGTCGATGGTCAGCTCGACATTCATCACCAGATTGACACTTGATGCAACTTGCAAAATGTAGACAGAATTTTTTTGTACTCAGACTACATCCTGCAAAGGATTGATGTACGGACTCAAGAAAATGGTATTCAGTTTCTTTTAATTGTTAGATTTGAGTTTGAATGTCATCATGTGTGCTTCGTTCGATCAGGAGTGCTAACATTTTGGGCATCTTCGTTGGCCATATTTGTGGCGATCAATTTAAGCTCAGAAAATACTTAATAACACAGCCTTTTTACATCGCCAATAAGTTCTTCCCGGTCTCGTATGATTGTAGTTATATGCCTATGAGGCTCTCGAAACATACTTGCTGAAGTGCACTTAAAATAGAAGCAAGAATATAAGAAGTGAACTGAATTTAATGGCATGAAACTTGGAAAGATATACTGATACAATAAATCGTTTCATGTAATATCATACTTGTATAATCGTTTCCATTGTACTTCCAATATTGCAGAAATATCAGTCCAGCACTGCGTGTGAATATTTCATAATCTCTGACCAGTATCGGGTTGTATGGAGTTCTTTTCTTCTATGTTCGTGCTTTAGGTACATCATTATTATTATTGTTTTAAATTGGTCATTATAATGCGAGACATTTACGCCAAAAGCCAGCTTTTTGTGAATTCAACTGAATGTTTTGCATGCTTACTGAGGTTGTCTAATCAGCAGCTGAAGTGGTTTCCATATTTTCTTCCCTAGGACGTTTTTCGAAAATGTCGACCCGTAATTGACTAATTGACGTAATTGATCGAAACTCCATATGACAAAGCCCAATTAGACTGACAACGTGTTTGACAATAGTACGATAAAATTATCATCTCTATGTTTGCGGATATCTCTAAATACAATTCTACGAAGCTTAAAGCAGGTACAACTGATTTTTCTTATTTTTAACGTTTTTAATTAACGAGCTAACAAAACTTGTTGGCCTAATGAGTCCCGAGTGAATGGTAATAGTTCCTATAATCCATTACTCCATTACGCTCATTACAACTAACCCACGTTCGGATACGTGATACTCGTTAAAGCAACTTAACTATCCCCTAAACCCACTCTTCGATCTTCTATCCCATTAATCCCTCGATACACCTTATTTAGTTTTTCACCTTTGTTTTCTTTTCTATTTGCAGAAATTATTTTCTCCGAAAGCGCCTATCAAAAGGACCCAATAAAATAGTCCTGTCGGCAAGTGATTTTGTGTTCCCGGTCGATTCGAGAAGAGTAAGTTTCAGCAAACCCATTCCGATATCAGCCGGAATACTACCCTTTACCGGCAGATTTCTTCTTAACCCAACTACATGACCATGTAAATGGTGCTGTGTAAATTTTTCGCTTTGGTTTTGTTTTCCCACAGGTGGACGAGGGTATTGAAGCTATGCTGTGTTGCTGGCTACAACAACTTCAAGAGTTCGGAGGACCTGAGGTGGATAAACCAGATTTACTTAAAGGTTCAATTGGTTCGTTGAAAAACTTTGGTCTGGCATTGGCAGGCGGTGGTGCTGGCGCCGGCGGTGGAGGTGGTGGAGGTGGTGGGAGTAGTAGTATTGGAGGTGGTGGTCCTGGGAATACATCGATGGGTGGTGCGGGAGGAAAAAATACATCAGGGTCTGGAAGTTTGGCAAGACATAATCCAGGACTATTAGACATGAGAGCCAGATACAATGGTGACCTGGTTCACTTGAAGGAAATCTCTCTAAACGGTTCGACTGAATTAAAGTCGAAGGCTATGGATTTAATGGTAATGGAACATGGACTGAGACATGAAAACGTAAATCCACTAATAGGTAAGCAGATTTTATACCAGCTTTGTAATTTGAATTACTTTATAGAATTGACATGAATACGAGTGCATATAACAGTATGATTGGAGTGTATGGCTTTTGTGTCACTGTAATATATTCATTAATAATAATATTGTAGTTACGTATGTAAGCTTTATTTAGATTTAATGACCTTCTAACTAATAAATATTTAACGTTGATGGTAAAACTCTTATCCTCTGAATTGTTACAACAAATCCTATACTAACTGAACCAATTTTTTTGGAGTACAGTAACAGTATTTCATTATTCATCTTATTTTCAGAAGATGTAATTCTTTTACAATTTAACATTTTGGAAACATTTTGGCTTTCACTGTCAGCCAGAACAGAGGAAGAAATCCACAATAAATAAGTTTGCTAGCTCACGATTCAAAGTTGACTTGATTTTAAAGAATTTAATGAATGGAACACGTGCCCCAATGAGCACGACTAATAGCTTTAAGGGTTGGATGTAATCCAAGGAAATGCAAATTATTCCCTCGTTCTTTGGTTGCGAAGCATACCTACATTCCTCATTATGATGGGTACGGTGTGCCATTTAATTCAAGTAACGAAGCTCACCTTTCACCTTAAAAACAGTAAAAATGGTACCTATTGTTTTCTTTTAAGTTGTGTTGAAGGGTACTATACATGCTTCTCGTTTAACTTTGTTGTGCCCGTTCCACAAATGGCTGTGTCTTACACTGTTAAAGAATCTTGGGGAGCCTGTAATTTGAAAGTACCATAACATTTGACATGTAGCTGAAATGGATCCTAAGTGTAAACATATGCAGCGGCAATACGCCGATTGATGAAACTACACTGCTTTTGGTGTCGTCTCGATTAAGACCGTTTATTTTCTTTATTTGATATGTTCAATCATAAACATAGATATGGTCAACGCATTTCATTTCCGATGGCCTTCAGACAGCACCATTGACACCGGAATGTAATTGACACTTTTGTTACTCGTTGCGAAGGAACATAAATGTGCCGTCAGCAAGTTTGTTGACTTGCATTTGTGTAACTTCACCCCTCTTTGACAAAGAATTCTCCTGAATTCCATCTTTAATTGTTTTTATTTCTACCTTAAGTTTCTTATTATTTTTACATTTTATTACAACTATAGTTACTACCACAAGTATGACAATTAAAAGAGTAGAACTTATTATAGAGGGTGAGTTTTTTAACTTGAGACATCCAAATTACTCGAAAAATACGCGATGCAAGTGCTGTTTCAGCCAAAAGTCATAAGGTTCTGAAGGGCACATAAGATGGTGACCACGAGTTTGACCTTGAGACCCATTTTCAAGGTCAAATGAAGGTCACTTTTGATTTTTCAAATGATAATTCCTGATTTTCATTACTCCGTCGTATTCCTCAATGGGGCACAGGACTTTGTATCAAAGGTCTTATTCATTCAGTGCTAGATACCACTGCACTGGCACGCCTAAATCGGTTTCCAACGTTGTTAGGGTGTAATAAGGTCGAGATTTGTTTTTAGGAAGTCATTATTGCCTCGAGTGAAGTTAAAACTCAAAGAATTTTCAGATAGAGACAAATTGTCCTAAACTTATTTGAGAGTGTATGATGTGCACTCTGCCCTTTTTTCTACTTGAACGGAACTGCACTTCATTTAGAAGTTCGATATTTGTTTTGAGGAACTGATTATTATTAGTAACGTTTTCCAGATTAATAATGCAGGCTATTTCAATTCAAGAGAAAATTGAAATGATATTGATTTATGGAGAAAGTGGAAGGAACATCGATGGTGCTGTTGCTCTTTACGCCCAAGGTTTCCCAGACCAGATATGATCGCTCGCTTCCTTTTATCGGGTCATCCAACAAATTACTGGTGAAGCAACCAAAGAAAAGAAATCGGTCAGATAGGGTGGCTGTTGAGGACAATGAAATAGCAGTGTGAGCTGCCGTTGCACAGGATCCTAATATTAGCACTCGCCAAATGAGTCATGAATCAGGAATTTCTCAAACGACTGTCTGTAAGATATTACATCGGCATAAATACCATCCTTATCATGTTTCAATGCATCAAGAACTTTCTAGTGAGGATTTTCGCAACCGGGTTTCCTTTTGTCAATGGGCACTTCAGTAAATTGAACGTGACCCCCTTTTCTTCGCCAAGGTGTTATTCTCTGATGAATCGACTTTCACCAATCACGGTACGGTCAATCAACATAATATGCATTACTGGGCTACCGAAAACCCTTTTTGGTTGCGACAAGTTGAACGCCAGCACCCTTGGAATGTTAATGTTTGGGCGGGAATTATTGGGGAAGGCAACTTAAATGGCGAAAAGTATGCAAACTTCTTGCGGGACCATCTTCCAGTATTACTAGAAGAACTGCCATTGGAGTTGCGACAAACAATGTGGTCTCAACATGATGGTTGTCCAGCCCATTATTCCCAAGTAGCCCGAGGCGTATTAAACAATGTTTACCATCAACGATGGATCGGACGAGGGGGTCCGAGGCAATGGCCTGCTAGATCACCTGATCTTACGTCACTTGATTTCTTCTTGTGGGGCTACTTAAAAAGTGGGGTTTACAGAAAAAAGCCAACAACAGGTGAGGACATGAAAAGACGAGTAACTGAAGCTTGCCGCAAGATTACGCCAGAAATACTTCTCAGTTCTGTTGGTTCATTTAGAACGCGGATAGACAAGTGTATTGAAGTGAATGGTCACATTTTCGAGCATTTGTTGAAATAGTCTCGGCAAATAGACGTCGAAATGGGAAGAATTCAATGATTCAACAGTGGAAGGCAAGGGGACCCACTCAAATTAATCACCCCGAAAGGGCCGTCGTTGTTTCTGGGTTATGCTAAACGCAGTATATAAAAACAAATGACAAGCCTACGAGCAATACGACTGAGCAATGAAAATCAGGAATTATCATTTGAAAAATCAAAAGTAACCTTCGTTTGACCTTGAAAATGGGGCTCCTGGTCAAACTCGTGGTCAGCATCTTATGTCCCCTTCAGAACCTAGTGACTTTTGTCTGAAACATTTTTCGCGATATCGCGTATTTTTCGAGTACTTTGGATGTCTCAAGTTAAAAAACTCACCCTGTATAGTGGTTATTCCTATGATACTTCAGGTGTTCTAAATGTTTTAAATTTTGAATTTGAAAAATATTTAATTTATTCGAAAGGTTCATTCTTTCATATATTGTCACATTTTGATTATCTCCGTATGCAAAATTTTAGATAAACTCTATATTATAATTAGACATTATGGTATTTAGGACTTCAATGGAACAATTATTAACATTTACCATAAAGTTTCCACTTAAGGTAATATTTTTATCATTACATTCGTTAACAATATGTTCCTTAACTAAGTTCTTACAAATATACAAATGTTCATCGATAGTCACAATTTCGGTTTTATTATTATTGCGGAAATTACATTCTCGCTCAATTATACAGTTATTAATTTTCTTTAGACTCTGTATATGTAAGTTATCGGTATTATAGTCATATCTGTTGCCATTTATTTCAACATAATTTATTGGCTTAATGTTAATTTCCTTAAAATTTTTATTATGAATAGGAATTATCATCTTTAATGTTGTCTGAATGTAATCTTTAGGTAACTTAATTGCTAAGACAAGTTTCGTATTGTTTAATCGAATAGCTCCAATTTTGGCATGCTTTAGCTTAAAGTAGTCTAATTCTACACTGTCTAATAGTTCGTTTGTTAAAATACTTGGGTGTAATAATCCCTGTTTGGCAGATGCTACATTGTCTAAAATATTATTAATTTTTTCTTCGAGAATCTTTAACTTCAAAAGCTGGTCCGTTTGTAGTAACTTCAATGTAATATTTCTTTGACTATCTATGACGACATTATAAGCATCCCTTATATGTTGCCTATCTTCTAATACCATTGTCTTGATGTTATTTATATTATCCATGAATTTTTGATTTATACCTATTTGTTTGTTTAAATTTTCTATAGCAGCATTGTCATTCGTTTGGACTATTTTAAGATGGCCAGCAATATCCATCCTATCTTGGTCATCCATTGTTCCGAATAGCCATTTCTGACCAGTTCCAATGAAATTCATAAGACCTCTTTTTTTCCGAATTGGGAGTGTTAACGCCTTGACTTTTCCCTTAATATTTAAAATTTCCCTAAGCAACGGACCATTCTTCATTAAATTAAATTTTTGAAGATTCATTTCAGCAGACTCTACTACAGCTACAATTTCCAAAGTATCTATTATATGTATAATCGTTTGGGAATTGTTTATTAATTCGACAGATACTCTTTGCTTTCCCAACAATCTTGATGTTGTATATCGCCCTAAACACCTCCGCCTTTCGGTTATCAGGAACGGCTGCTAGATGGGTGTCCACACAAGTAAGGAATTGGGTCAGCTCGTCTTTCTCACCGGAAAACTCCTTTATGTAAGAAATAGTTTTCTCTGTGGGTTCTGGTCTCCTCTGATTAAGTTGTTGCTGGAAGTCCTGTTTTTGCTTTTGAACAGCGGCTATGTTGTTAAGTGCTTCCACCAGGCTTTGCATCATCTGCTCCATGTTGTTATTTATAAATATCCCTCGGTTAGCAGTGAACAGTGACAATCGCTTATCTCGACTCGACGCAATTTTGGACAAAAACTAAGTTCACTGGATATATTTTCGAGTGGTTCGTGGATGGAAACGAAAAGTTAACTTTTATGTACGATCACTTTTACACAACTGATTAGTAACTCCGTATTAAGCACTGATTTTTAGTGTGAATACCGTCGTGATTACTTTCTCAGGTTCGACATAAATATCTTCCAATTTAGAAGAAACACACCGACTGCACCAATTATATTTATTAACGAATGGAGAAATGAAACTACACTGCATTTGGTGTCGTCTCTATTAAGACTTCTTATTTTCTTTATTTGAACATATTACTTCATGTCATGTCATAAACATAAATATGGTCAACGCATTCCGTTACCGATGGCCTTCAGACAGCACCATTGACACCGGAATGTAATTGACACTTTTGTTATTCGTTGCGAAGGAACATAAATGTGCCGTCAGCAAGTTTGTTGACTTGCATTTGTGTAACTCGGGCGAAGGAAAATCAGGGAGGATGGAAAGAGAGGTACCGGTGAAAGTTGTTTTTAAATGTTTGAAGGTTATAATAACTAAAAAATAAAGATCTATGCAGGGCATTCCATAAGCGAGTTGTACGGCTTAGGAACGAATCACGATATTTTAGAGTACGTCCGAAAGTGGGCTTGAGGGTATACAGATGAGCATTCATAGCGAGACGGGTATTACGGTTTAAAGTTTGAAGGGGCAGAATACTACTGGCGATTTCTATGCAGCACTGGTGGTGGTAATAGCGATAAAACAGAGCGAGACACGAGACATTACGTCGGTGTTGGAGGGTGTCCATTGTTTGAGTGAAATTAATACCACCTATGAGCTATATCGCACGGTTTTGGATTCTATCTAGAAGGTGCAGGGATGTTTTGGGCGCACCCGAACAGATGTGTGTTTTGGAAGCATTAAATTCCACTCTGTAGATAGATCCCCGATTGGTTATGCTGTTGATATCGGAATTGAATGAGCTTAACATACGCTGATGTTCCTGTTTTATAGCCGAAGAACAGGGACGTGAGTCCGGGAACGAATATGAAAAGCAGAGAGTACTGTCGTCAGCAAAGGAGTACATTGGATTAGAGATAGCAGACAAGAGACCATTGATGAAAATTAAAAAGAGTGTTGCAGACAGAAAGGAGCCCTGTGGCACACCTGCATTTATTTTGTGAATATCAGACTTGAAACCATCCAAGACGACTTGAATTGAACGTTCCGAAAGGTAATTTCTAATCCATTGAAGAAGAGAGTCATCGATCCCAAAAGCACGCGCTTTCGACAAAAGAGCTTGATGCAAAACTCTCTCAAATGCCTCAGAAATATCAAGTGCAACTATCCTGCTTTTTCCAGAATGATGTACGCTTTGGTTCCACTTTTCGGTGAGACATGCCACAAGATAACCAGTGGACCTGTTGCTAAGACAACCGTACTGTCGGTCATTTGAAAGTTTTCGTGTTTCGAGATATTTTATTAGCTGACGGTTTATCAGCGTTTCCATGACCTTGGAAAGAAGGGACGTAAGTGCAATGGGTCTATAGGAAGAGAAAGAGAAAGATTCGCCTTTCTTAGGAACGAGCTGGACTAATGCTGTTTTCCACCTGCACGGAAAGAGTAGGATTGATGAAAAAGCTTACGCAGTGGTTTGCCAGCGAAGAAGAACACCTCTTCAGAAGGAGGGGAGATATACCACCTGGACCAGCGAATTTATGTATATGAAGATCTTTTAGAACTCTTGCTACTACACGAGTGCGAAAGTGGATTTGTCCCATTGAAGATTCGATACATTCAAGTGTAGGCGGAGACAAAGGACAATCTGGGAGTGTTGAGCTGGCCGCAAAGTGTGCAACAAGCAGATTGGCAAGAGCTGAAAGCTGGAATGTCATTGTAAGTGAGAATTGAGATGGAGAATGAGGCAGAATTTCTAATGTTTTTGACGAATGACCAAAAGTTTTTACTATCTATGCGACATTGCAGTATTTTTTGCCTCAGTTTTTGGTCGTATTGAAATTCACACGCTTGAGAAAGACATTGCAGTCATTTATGGCTTGTTTAAACTTTTTTCGATTTTCCTCTCTCGGGTTGGTCTTGAAGAACCGAAAAAACAATTCTATATCCCTGACAGCCTATTTACAGCTCGAATCGTAAGATGTCTTTTGGTTTGATACTCTTCATCCGATGAGGGATAAAGCATCTCATTCCAACCAGAATAGTTTCTGTGATCATGTCAGCAGCGGCATCCACGTCGTTATCGAGGAAACATAACGACCAGTTAAAATTTCTAAAGAAACTGTTAAGCCCGCTCCAATTGGCTTTATCGTATTGCCATACGGTTCTTTTAGGAATCTTTTCTCTAACTGTGTGGTGGGTGTACGAGAATTTAGCTGATATGATACAATGGTCCGACGAGCCTAGAGGGGAGAGCACATCAACGGTGTACTTATCAGGGTGAGAAGTTAGAAACAAGTCCATGGTGTTGGTGTATGACTGTCAATGTCTGGTATTCGTGTGTTCTCATTTACGAGCTGGGTTAAGTTATTTTCCGCAGCGAAGATCTCAACACACCGTCCTTCGGGTGTTGTCTGTCCAGAATGTTGAAGCCACCCAGAATTGTGTAAATTGACATCGCCTGTAATGTCGATTTCAGTATGAGGATACAGGGATACAATTCTTTGAATGGAGTCAGACAGCGCATCAAACTCATTAAAAGTCGAATTGCTGTCCAGTTTGGGGCTTCTGTATATAAAGCAGTAGTGGATAATTTGCTTACGGAGATGGAATTTTAACAACATGAAATTGAATTCCGGATTGGAACAGGGACTACATTTTGGTGGAGTTTGGTAAGCTACATCACTACGCACGTAAATGGTGAGACCGCAGTTAGAGAATAATAATGGCACTAGTTCGTAGCCAGGTAGCTTCAGATCAGAGTGATCTGATAGGTGTGGGCGGAGATCTACCTGTGTTTCACTATGTGCCAAAACAGCTGGTCTGTATTTACAGACGTGGGCGTACGCAGAAAAGTGATTACTTTTTAGCCCGCGTATATTGACAATATCCACTCTGAAATCCCGAGTCATTAGACAAATACAAAAAACACCGACATTACTAAGCGCAGATGTGAAACACAAATTCAGAGTTGGTTTACCGAATCAAATTATTGTAGGTGTTATGCCCTTACAACAACAGCACACCAACAAAATTCATACCCACAGCCCGCTATCCATCGTTTGTTACATACACTCAGTCACTGCACGCGCTGTATGATAATGTAATACAGCAACGGCAGTGACCGAGTGCAAGCAACAGTACGACCAGGGGCAGGAAGGATATGATGCCCGCATTGTGGATGTGGATTTCGGTTTCACTGCACTCGCTCGTTGTTGTTTTTTTTTTTTGCCCGCACAGTGAAAATTGGTTTTTTTTGCACTCGCGCGCTATTTTTTTTTTTCCACGCGAGGAGCGAATTTCACAGTGCACTTGTGCGTGTGAACTTGTGCGTGTGCACTTGTCGATGGTCAGCTCGGAACTGGTGCAGCATATACGAATAATTTGGTGTGTTCACCCGTAGTCTGAATATTTTTTTTAAGAAATACCTATCTTAAATGTTTTTTAACCTCTTCATACTGGAATATACCCCACACTTTCGATGCATAGCACATCTTGCTACAGTTTGGAAAGATTTTTACTTTATACTTGAAGTGATGTCCTTCTTCCCTAAGATTCCTTTCCAGTTGCAATTGATGGCTTCTTTGGCTTCTTTTAATTTCCAGTGTCGATGCTTTTTGAAATTCATTTGGGGAGTGATAATTATGCTCAGATATACATATATACTCTCGTATTACGAGTCCAGTCCCAGAAGTACCCGACCCAAGAAAGAAACACAAGAAAATTTGGGAAAAATAGGTTTATTTCTCTACGTAGTCTCCTTTTAGTTCAATACACTTTTCTCTGGGATGTTCAGTAGCTTCGATACCCTGTTTATAGTGAGAATCGTCGATCTCCTTAAAACAGCCATCAACCGCAGACTCCACCTCTTTACTGTTGGTATATCTTTTACCACCGAGCCATTTTTTCCAAATCCGGAAATAGAAAATACGAGTAATCCGGAGCACTAAATTTGGCAAATAGAGTGTGTGAGGAACAAATTCGAACTTTAACTCATTGATTTTGGCAATCGCGATGAGGAATGAGTGAACCCTTGCATTGTCTTGATGAGACAAAACTTTTTTCTTCCCCAAATATGGCCGTTTTTTCTTGATTTCATCATTCAAACGCTGCAATAAGTTCGCATAATACACGCTGTTGATTGTTTTTACTTTCTGAAGATAGTCAGTGAAAATTATACCACGCGCTTACCAAAAAACTGAAGCCATGCCCTTGCCTGCAGATGGAACTGTCTTCGCCTTCTTTGGAGCCGATTCTCCCCTTTGACTGTTCCTCATTTCGGGTGTGAAGTGATGTGCCCATGTTTCATCCATGGTTATGAATCGATGCAAAAACTCGGCTTTATTGCTCTCAAATACTCACAAACACTCAATTGAAACATTCTCACGACGCTGTTTTTGTTCCATTGTGAATAATCGTGGCACCCATCTTGCGCACAACTTTCTCATGTCCAATTTTTCAGTCAACATGCGATGTACAGGGCTTTTTGAAATGCCTACCAATCGACGGTCATCCAATACCATTTTGTGGATTATTTCAACATTTCTGGTGAAGTCACTTCATTTGGTTCACCACTGTGATGTTCGTACGGCCTCCCTTAAAGTCTGCCACCCAATATTTTATTGTTGTGAACGAAGGAGCAGACTCCCGCAGAGTAGAATCCAGTTCCGTTTTGATGTTGGTTGGATTGCGGCCTTTCAAACGAAAGTATTTTATTACATAACTATCACCAATTTTTTACAAATTTAAAAATTCATTGAGAGCGCTCACCATTGCTGGCTGCCGAACAAATACTAAACAACGTAGCGTCGTCGAACTTCCAATTTAAGTGTTATAAGGTTGGTTCTTTCTACAATTGTCATTCTCTTGAAACAACAACCACCATCTATACGTCAGGTCGGGTACATCAATTCAATGTTTCCAAAAAACAATTTTTCTCTTAGTGCATAAAGCCCTGTTCCATTCCGGAAGATCTTTGTTTTGGACTTACCGGTGTTGAATTTTAGATTCCATGAGGTGAAGTAGAAGTGTAGTTTGTTAGCCACTATTCGCATTATGTCACGAGTTTCAGCCAGCAAGACGATGTCGTCCGCATACATCAGTACTTTTATATTAAGACCGTTAAATATGATTCCCTCAAAGTGATATGATGGCAGGTTATCGAAAAAGATTGAGAAAAGAAGTGGGCTTAATAAAAAGCCTGCGTTACTTCCATTTCAGATCTGAACCAGTTTGAAATATTTCTACCATTCCATATTGTTCGCCCTTTTATTCACGATCTTACAAAAAACTAAATCATGTTAATCTTACTGATGGAAGTACGCGCCAGCACTAGAGTATCTATTACGAGTACCACAATGCGAATGGATGCAGAACTAAGATATCAGATTTGTTTATTGCCTGTAGTCACACAAATTACGACGTTATTATAATTTCGGAAACGAAAACACATTTATTGTGAATTATGCAAGCAACCATCCAAAGGTAAAAATTATCGATGACTTTTTGAAGAGTAAATGTGTCAATGGCCACAATTTCAGTTTGGATGTTATGTTTAAGATTCTGAATTGTCGCTGGGTTATTGGCATAGACATTACTCTTCAAATAACCCCACAGGAAGAAGTCGTAAGATGTTAAATCACATGACCTTGGACGACAATCAACTTCTCCTCTAACCGAAATAATGCGATCCCTAAATTTCGAATGCAATGAATTTATTGATTGATAGCTTGTGTGGGCGGTAGCACCATCCTGTTGAAACCAGAGATCGTCCAGACCCACTTCATCAATTTAAAAAAAAATAGCCGGTCAACATGTTGCGATAACGTTCTCCATTCACTGTAACTGTCTCCCCAGCCTCATTTTCGAAAAGTACAGGCCAATGATGCCGCCAACCCATAATCCGCACCATACAGTGATGCATTGGTTTTCCGTGAATCTAGGTCCCCACAAACGACAATTTTTTTTTATTTACGTATCCATTCATCCATAAATTATGTTGACCGAAAAATTAACGAATTTTATTAAATGGGCGATCTGTAAGCCCATTTTCGTAATAAGATAGAATAACCAAAATGCGTTGTTGCGTGGTAAACGACTTCATGGCTAAAATTGCCAAAGATTGTGTGACATCTGTCAAACAGATCAACAAAATTGAATTCACACCATCTGTTGGCTTACCCTTCATATTCCTTAGTAATTGAAGAATGAAGATGGTAGTTGATAGGCTCTTTAGATTACAAAAAGAGTGACTTCGTGTGACTATGCCTGCCTGATGTATATAATCATTTTATTTGTTTGTAGATATATCCATGTTTGTTCCTCGCCTAAGCAAATGATTTACAAAAATTCTAATAATGTTGTTAATGCTGTTGAACTACAATATTTGCACAGCTTTTTGAATCTGTCTTTTCCCCTACTGTAATACCTTATTCAGTGAATCATATTCAGTGCAAAAAAAAATTTACTTTAGTCACTTAGTTCTGTAGACTGAAGCTATTGGGTCTGCTATCAATAGTCTCAAACCAAATCCCAAGCCTGGTGTTGAAGGTGCTCCTTCAGTTATATGGAAAACTGTTTTAGCTCTATTTGCAAAACTTTACTTATGGTACTATAGATAGCTTAGAGAAATCACCACCGAAATGCAAAGAGCATATTGTTTCCTTACTCGCTTTCACTGATTGTAATGCGACGTCTGCTTTTTTCAATAAAGGTTAAAACAAGTTTAGTACAATACGAGTACATATTTTGAAGGATTCAAAGTCAAACACAAACAGAAGTATTTAAAAATCTTAATGAAAATCCTGACAATATTTTTCTAGCTGCTGTAGCATGCTTTTTATCTTTATACAGTGAGAGCACTCAAAGGCTTAAATTCAGTGAGATTTAATTCTTTTCTTTTCAGGAGCTAAAGCTACAGCACTATTACTTTGGGTTATACTCCCTATTTCTTTTTGAAACACTTTTATTTATTTTTGTTTTTTTATAACGACATAAATCCTTCGTTCACTTATTTCATCCTTTTTGCAAAACTCAACATAAAATGTTCGTTAAAACTTTTAGCTGGGGAAGGAGTTGAAAGCTGTTTTGCAACAAAGCTGCTGTTGCCATCCATTCCACTAAGATGTCAGCAGTGTTTTTCCTTTTTTGTCTGACATTGAGGTGTTGAAACCACTTCAACTTGCTCAAAATCGAAAATTCCATCAGCGCTCGATGGATATGGAATATTCCTGCATTTACTCACCTGGTCTACCTAATTCCTTGCTAATTTTGTCCCATTCCCATGACACTTTTCTTATAAAGAAATCTTGATTCTTAAAGAGATTTTTTTTTTTATAATTAGCGCGCGCTAAAGTACCCTTACCCTTAAAATGTTTGCACACAGCGCGGGCGAAGGCAAATTAGGGTGGAAGAAAAGCGAGATACCGATGTACATTGGTCTTAAATGTTTGCAAGTTATAATGAATAGGAAGTAGATAACTCGGCAGGGCATTCTATAAGCGAGTTGCTCGCCTTAGGAACGAATCACGATATTTAAGAATACGGCCGAAAGTTGCTGTATATATCAGTCTTGACAGTATCCAAGACCACTTGAGTTGAAGGTTCCGAAAAGTAATTTCTAATCCATTGAAGAAGGTACCTATAACTAAATTAACAAAATGTCAATGACACTGGTGACTAAATATATTACCCATTGCGGGGCATAAATCAAGTGATTATGTTCCATATATTTTGTATATTAGAATTTACTTAGGACTTTTGTAGTAGCATGTATCACAAAAAAGAATTTAGAATTATTGATAGGCGTGGCAGATAGGCGTTGGTACAAGTATGTATTGTACCATTCGGACTGTTTGGTGATATAATGGTGTACCATTCGTCTTTTAAAATATTACAATACATTACTACAAAACATTAATTTTCAAAAACAAATGTAAACTTTATTCACAAGTACTTAAAAGTAAGGACAACAGAAAGATAAATATTTATAAGGTGTGTTTTTTTTAGACGAATATAAATTTGATATGAAATGTTGGGTCTACAAGTAAGTTTCCAGCGTTTGTTAGAGATGGCGCCAATAGTGGATCCCGGCAGAAATGTCAGACCCCATGTGTTTTATTTGTAGGTTTTGTATCTGTCAACAACTTTGCAGCGTTATATTTGAGCAGTTCTATCGGTGTCGTACATTTTATCGAGCAAAATCATGACTAGTTTCCAGCCAAATAAACGTCATTTGGGGGAAGCGCTGCTTTTATTTTTTAATATGAAGAAAATTGCGGCTGAGGCCTATCGTTTGCCTTCGGAAACTTATGGGGCGGAATGTATTGGTGAATCGACGTGCCGCGAGTGGTTCAAACGGTTCAAAAGTGGTGATTTTGGAGTTGAAGTCAAAGATCGCCCCGGAAAGCCGAAAAGTTTTGAAGACGAGGAATTGGACGCTTTACTGGATGAGGATCCGTGTCAGATTCAAGAAGAACTTGCTGCATCATTGCACTGGGATTCATTCAAAAGCTTGGAAACTGGGTGCCGTACGAATTGAAGCCAAGAGACGTCGAACGGCGATTTTGCATGTCCGAAATATTACTGCAGCGGTATAAAAATAAATCATTTTTGCATCGTATTGTCACTGGTGATGAGAAATGGATTTATTATGATAATCCTAAATGCAGAAAATCGTATACAAAGCCCGGCGAGCCCGCCCAATCGACGCCAAAACGAAATATTCACGTGAATAAGGTCATGTTCTGCATATGGTGGGATCAAAAGGGT
This sequence comes from Volucella zonaria, assembly GCA_963966105.1. Taxonomy (NCBI): domain Eukaryota; kingdom Metazoa; phylum Arthropoda; class Insecta; order Diptera; family Syrphidae; genus Volucella; species Volucella zonaria. The sequence continues at coordinate 82,411,616 of OZ014530.1, forward strand.
GTCGTATACTACGAACTGCTTCCGAGTGGTGAAACCATCAAAGGACCATTATATCGAACCCTACTAATTCATTTGAAGCCGGCATTAAAAGAAAAACGGCCAGAATATGAGACCAGGCATGAGTCCGTCATTTTTCATCACGACAACGCTCGGCCACATGTTGCGGTTTCGGTGAAGAACTATTTGGAAAATAGTGGATGGGAAATTCTGCCTCACCCGCCTTACAGTCCAGACTTGGCACCATCTGACTACCACTTGTTTTGTTCGATGCAGAACGCTCTTACGGGAATACGCTTCAGCTCAGTAGAGGAAATCAAAAATTGGCTCGATACGTTCTTGGGCTCGAAAGACGAGAAATTTTTTTGGTCCGGAATTCATAAATTGCCAGAAAGATGAGGGAAAGTTGTAGCTTCCGATGGACGACACTTTGAATAAAGCATTGTAACTCTGTTTTCATAATAAAACTTCAAATTTTGGAAAAAAAACGCTGGAAACTTACTTGTAGACCCAATAGAATACTTGAAGCTAACGTTAATGTCTATGATATTTACTTTATTTAATAGATACTTTTATGCCATAGTGCTTTAATATAATATCGAGCATATCCGTTCCATGGCTAACTCGAATGATGCGTAATCGTAAAGTCCAACTTTCGACAACATTATCGAGCTGGGGCCGTATATCAGAAATAGCACGGCGAAAGTTGACTTCCAAATCGTCCAACATCTCTGGTTTATTGGCATAGACTAGTGACTTCACACACCACCAAAGAAAGCAATCTAAGGACCTGAGATTACTGGATCGTGGAGGCCAGTTCAGAAGTCCATTACGCGAAATTATGTGCTCAGCAAATGTTTCCCGCAATAAATTGATGGTATTGCCGCCGTGTGGCATATTGCGCCATCTTGTTGAAACCAAAGCTCTGTCACATCAATGCCATTCAACTGAGGAACGAAGAAGTCAGAAATCAAGTTTCCATAGCGATCTCCATTTACGATAACATTCTGGCCGGTATCGTCCTTAAAGAAATATGGGCCGATGATTCCACCAGCCCATAAGGCATACCAAACAGTGAGTTTTAATGGTTGTAAGGTCGTGTCGACAAAGGCGTTTTCTCCACTCCAAATTCAGCAATTTTGCTTGTCTACATATCCATTTAACCAAAATTGGGCCTCATCGGAGAACAAAATTTTGCGTTGAAAATGAGGATCAAGCTGAATCATGTTTTCGGCCCATTCACCTACGACGCGTATAATGGTCACGCGGTTTTAACTCTTGCACAAGCTGGATCTTATAAGCTTTTAAACCAAGATCTTTCCGTAAAATCTTCCACAAAGTGGATGGGCATAGCTCCAATTGCTGTGCATGATGGCGAATCGACTCATTCGGATTCTCCTCCATATCGGCAATAACTTCTACTGTTCGCACTGTTTGTCGTCTTTTGGGATGCGTATTATCGACTAGAGTGTGTATGGCGCGAAAACGATTCATCGTGTTCCGAATAATTTGCTCAGGTGGACGATTATGTCGACCGTAAAATGGACGCAGAGCACGATAAGTTTTGCGAACCGAAGCATGGTTTTCAAAATAAGTTTGCACAATTTGCACGCATTGTTCTGGCGTTAATCTATTTATTGTAAAATGGCAAAACGTACTAACCACAAATCAACTTCCAACTGTCAAATTTACAGTCTGTAGAAACAGTGTTGCGAGTTTAAAAACTAAACCTTTAAAAAAAAACACCCTGTAAATGTATATTTTACTTTTATATTTTATTTATATATTTATATCGTGAAAGACAATTTTTGCATAAAGGGGCTTCGTGTATCTTGTTTCCTCGATTGGCAAATGTCTAATTATCGATTTTCTAACTGACTGACGACCTCGGTGGTTCGATCTGCGAACAGCTGTTCTTCCCAATCCTTGAGCGAACAAACCCTCTGACAAATTTACCAAAAATATATTCGCTGACGGCTACCATCTGTCTTTTTCCACCATTTACCTGATTTGCGATCTTATTCGTAGAGTCCACATATGTGATCTGCCAAATCAACGCCTCCCATTATTTCACGACAAAATTTTATCATTTGAGGACATGGAACTTTTGGGTTTTTTCTCCTGTCTTTAGCGTTTTATGTGACGAATTCTATTTCATTATTATGTCAATTGCTCATTACTAAGACCTCCTCTGGGTCTTGCCATTTCATGCATACAAGACCAGATGAACTGCCGTGGAACTCTGCTTTTCCCCTTTGCAACTTTTTTCCGAGTTCGAGAAGTTTGCGTTTGGACATTATTGTTTAAACTGCTGGATATGCAATGGAATTCAATAATTTTGCCGACGTGAAGAAACGGTCAAAACATAAGTTCACACCTTGCTCAGTGATCGTACTAGCCAATTCACCCAATGTCCCTTCGAGTTCTTCTAATTCTTTTCCGCTGTAAATATTGAGATCATAAGTACATCCGTTGAGGCATCACAGCGAAGGCACATTTTTATTCCCCGTTTTACTGGCTTTAGAGGCATGTACAGCTTCAGAGTACTCCGTCATTTGAACATGTTCAGGGATTCATCAATGCTTTGATACACACTACCCGGCAAAGAGCTCGAACACATAGTAAACACACAACCAAAAATTACATCAATTTCGCTAGCGTTAGTGGGTTCCTTGGTCTTGCAGCGGTTATTATTGGTCAATGTTCGATGAATATTCAGTCGTTCGTTCGTACACTGTGCAATATACAAATAGACAGATCGCGGGCATAATTTGTGAAAAATTTCAAGTACTGACGGTGTATAGATTTTGATATTTTACAAGGACATGAAGGAAATACATTCCTTTTAGGAACGAATATTTCGTCAGTCGTGGTCCGAATAACATCTTCGCCTTGTACAATGCATCACTTGTAGAACTGTCTGCGCGATCTATTTAAGTTTCATTGCTGTCAGGATCGGCAACTGCCATTTCTTCTTCCTCCGAATCCTCCTCAGAGCTCGAATCTTCGTCTAAATTGAACGTTGTGAAAGGCAATTTCTAATCCGTTGAAGAAGATATAAGTAAATTAACAAAATGTAGGTGACACTGATGACTAAATATATTAAATGGATTTTTAAATTTCCTCTAACTCAACGAACGAAATGAGAATTCAACTGTTAAAGCAACGCAAAAGTTCAACATACTAGATGGAGTGAAAAGTGACATCCTTGACCGCCAGAATGCGCTGCTACTGCAAAAAAAGTTAATGGTGCCTTGAAATTCGTTCATATTTAGGCAGACATGCCAAATTTCAGTGCGATACTGTCTTTAGTTTTATTTTGACAGCTGATTGTTGTTGACGTGTTTGGCATCATGTTGAGTATGCACAAAAAAGATTTTCGTTCTCTCATAAAACATTATTTTTTGAGAGGCAAAACGGCGAAGGAAACAAAAGAAAAGTTGGATAAATATTATGGGTCTAAAGCTCCGTCAGATTACGCCATCAAATATTGGTTTCGAGAGTTTCGTGTTGGCCGCAACTCCACTACCGATCAAGTCCGCAGCGGCTGGCCCTCCGATGCGGTTACAGAGAACAATGCCAAAAAAATACATGAAATGGTGTTGGCTGACCCGATAGTGAAGGTGCGCGAGCACGAAGATTAGTACTGAGCGCACACGCCATATTTTGGGCAATATTCTGCATATGAAAAAGTTATCCTGCCGCTGGGTTCCGCGCATTATCAAAAACCCGAGAGCACTTCGAAAGAGTGTTTGGACTTGCTGATGCGGAATCGGGCGGACTTTTGGCGTCGATTGGTAAATGGATTTGGATCCCTCGGACTATTATTTCTTCCCAAACCTCTAAAGATGGCTCATCAATAAAAAATTCAGCTCACGCGAGGAAATCATCGACGCCACGGAGGAGCATTTTGCAGACCTTCCGGAAAATTACTTTTCGGACGGGATCAAGAAGTTGGAAAATCGCTGGAATAAGTGTATCAAACTAAAGGGGGGCTATATTGAATAATATAAAAAAACATTCAAAAAAAAAAAATTTTAATTCCCAAGAAGGTCACTTTTCACTTCATCTAGTAGGCCAACATGCTCTAACGCAGTATTGTGTTTTAGCTTTAATGCAGATACTCGTATTATACAGGTCCTCCTATAGGGACTTCCGCAGTTGATAGCTACGTCTGTCCAATTGGCTGTCATTTATTCAATCTGTTTTGCCAAATCACCATGGATAGACATAGCGTTCAACAACACGTGCAAATGATAAATTTGTGTTCTATTCCGTCAACGTTCCGCACGCTTCACCTATTTTACGGTCGCCATAATCGTCCTACCGAGAGGACTATTCGCAGTGTGGTAGATAACTTTGAGTCCACTGGTTCAGTAAACGATAAACAAACACCCGTACGTCGACGAAACGCAAGATCTGCGGAAATCATCGCCCGTGTCCATGAGAGTGTGCAGAAGAATCTGAGGCAGTCGATTTCGCGTCGCTCACAAGAACTCGGCCTTTCGCATACCACAACCTGTCGAATTTTACGTCATGACTTGTGCCTGCACCCGTACAAAAGGCAACTAACCCAGGAGCTGAGGGTAATCGACCATAGACAATGACGTGTGTTCACTGAATGGGCAGCAGTTGGAAACTGATTCTAATTTTCATCGAAAAATCATCTTCAGCGATGAGGCCCATTTCTGGATGAATGGGTACGTCAACGATACCAATCCACATGAGATCCAAGAGCGTCTAATGCATCCCGAAAAAGTCATTGTTTGGTGTGGATTTTGGGCTGGCGGCGTCATCGGTCCGTATTTCTTTGAAAACGACGTTGGTCAGGCCATCATCTTCAACGGTGAGCACTATAGGTCGATGATTACCAATTTCTTTTGGCCTGAATTGGATGAAATGGACACCAACAACATGTGGTTTCAGCAGGACTGAGCTACGTTCCACACAGCTTACGCCATATTGAAAATTCTGCACGAGTGATTCGAGGGCATGGTCATCTCACGTGGAGGTGATGTGAACTGGCCACCGAGATCGTGCGATTTGACCCAGTTAGACTTTTTCTTGTGGGGTTTTCTGAAGTCGCAGGTCTATGTGAATTAGCCACAAACCACAGCGACCCTCAAAGCCAGTATAACCTATGTCATCGGTCAAATTCAGCCTGATTTATGCCCCAGAGTCATGGAAAATTGGACATTTCGCATGCGTGCCACCCAGAGAAGCCACAGCGGACATCGATAATTTCGATGATATACATATGTATAACACACACATTGTTTTATTAAAATTTGAAGATAGGAAGCGCTTAATGAAAGACCCTTTATTACTGGTTCTACTGTACACATAACAGCAGCATAACAGGAGGTACAGGAATTAATGCCAATCGGCAATCACTCGATTTTGGTATTTCGTCTGTAGACGTTATCCGTCACAGAAAAGGTGGCACACTCGAGATTTCTCTTAGAAAAGTTTTGCTAAAACTTAATAAATATTCTTTTTTATAATTTTTGGAAAGTGTATGTATCTAAAAAGCAATGATTTTTGAAAATAATTTTGTCTTTGGGTATCGAATTCCACTTTTGGTTTCTCTCGTTACACTTGTCAAATTGCCTATTCAACGGGGACTGCGTTTCGCATACACGTAGAGAGGAGAACATGTAGTCTTTGCGAAAATGAACCTTGTAAAAACACACCATACCGGAAGTCGGATATGCTCTGAAGAAATTCTCTTGGTTGCAGGGTATAATTTGTAATCATTTGCCAGCATTTTAAATTGACATTTCTATTATGGATATCATTAAGCTTCTACGAATACATATGTAAGTAGGGTAGATATTCAATAAGCAGGACATTAGACCCTCTAGTCTGTAGCTCCAGCTCTTGAATTTGTAGATGCTGTATCAAATTTTTAGGTTTCATATTGTAAGTGTTATTTTCTTATCTCTGTTGCACTGGCCTAGACTTTTAGCCAGTTACCGCCAATAATTAGTAGACGGGATTATGCTGTTTTTTCCCGCACTTGATTTCGCTTGGATACGATTACAGCTAGTTGTGTCGTGTATGGTGGTGCACTCAAGAAAGTACGAACTCAATCAATTGCTAAAGCTTGACCCTTAGTCTTCTACCACTCTTTTTCTAATCATATACGAGTAGGTATGTATTTCGGAGCTATGCAAATGACGCACAAGACTGTGACTGCGACGGGTGTCAGTGCAAAATTCTCCGATGTTGTCTAATTGACATTGTTGCTTTAGCAATGCCTTGTCGAGATATTGTTCAACAGCAAGTGATGAGTTTGCGATCCGTTAAAATCACAAAACGTCTTCCTTCCACAAGATACTTGAAAAACTAATAGGCTAATAGTTCACCATCGTACGTGCTATATTTCAATTGCAGTGTCTTAAGATTTTTAAGTAAACCACCTGATGTATCCTACAGCAAAATTGGAAGCATCGGTAAAATCGACTTAGGCAAGAAGTCTTGAATCTTCCCAGAGTGGAGGAACATGACGACACTAAAAATAGCTTATACGAGCTCTTGGACAAGACCTATGAGCAGCTACCTACCAAGACCTACCATAGCTATGACATTAAAATAGTCGTCGGCCGGAAGACATAGTCTGCACGATACCAGCTCCGATAGCGGATTCAGGCTTATTGATTTTGCGGAGTGGTGAAACATTGTCGTAGCTAGTACGCGGTTCCCACATCTCGATATTTACAAGGGGACTTCTGATCAATCAACCGTCAACCAGATTGAACACATTTCGATCGCCGCAAGGCACTCCTAAAGTATTATGGTTGTCCGAACATTACGAGAGGTCAACATCGACTCGGGCCCTAACCTTGTTGTAGCCAAAGTACGGTTGCGGATATGCCAAGAATCGCAGAAGCAAGCTAATACTGTGAGGAAGTTTTACGTCAGACGGCATGAGATTACCAAATCCTTTTCCAATCGATTTTCCCTTAATCTATAAAGAGGTCCTATGCCGCCAGTATTAACAGAAGTAACCTTTCAGCATGGACGATGTAAACCAGAAATTCCGTACGCCCAACCTGGATGAAGTGGAGATAGCCATATCTGAGCTTAAGTTCAAAAAAGCTGCTGGAGCGGACGGCCCGACTGCCGAGCTCTTCAAATCGGGAGGCAATGACTTGAGAGAAGTCGTTATTGGTACAACATGCTCTGAACTTTTGATGACATTGCGCCCCGACTCAAATTCTGGTCGTATGGACGTGCTCTCTGCTGTAATGACACCAGTATTTCTATTGCTAAAAAAGTACTTTCTTTGTGTTAAAGAATGGTTTTCCCCAGAATTTGACCCAGGAAAGGATTGTAGGCAGGTCTTCACGGTTGGCTGGAGGAAAACAACGTTAGATTTCACTCCTTGTTAGGAAAACTTGTGTCAGTATTCTAAGGAATGCGTACCTGATGGCAACGAACTATGTTGTTAAGAATTCGTAGAGGAAGTCAAGTACTTGCATTTGTAGCGACAGATAACCTGAAATTAAAGTTTTGCTGAACACTCTCACGACTTGCAAGCTAGTTTCAGAATGGAAGACCTCACTGGGCGCAGTACAAGAGATGATTTCGCAGAGCCTTTTTCGGTTCCAGGATATAATATCTGGAATTACGGAAAATGAGATCGCCGATGAACTTGCTAGGCAAGCTCTGTCTGCGTCCTCGGTCAGGGCTTCCACTGACATTTGGGCTTTATATGAGCATAACTGCAGATAGTATGGCTCACCAAGTTACCGGCAGACGAAACGAATGCTTCTTGACGTCTCTAGGAAGTCAACGTTTTTCCTGCTGTCCCTACGCCTTTGCTAAGCTCTGAAGTGTGCTGGGCATAAGTGATACAACATTCTGGTACGCTTGCTGTGAAAGTGATGACGACATTGCAGAATGCTGTCTCTGTGAATGCCCAGCCTACATTCGCATCACGATGCAGGTACTGGACGCCCGAGTAGTAGCACTTTTTAACTGAAAGACAGAAATTTCATTAAAAAGGACATACATATGTATATACGTGGAGCTAGTTGTATTTGAATGCTCTGTTCTGCCAGAGAAAAAAAAATAGACCCATTCTATCATTGTTGTACTTAGGCAACCTGTGAAAGGCTTGCGTTTTGTTACTTTCCGCAATTTTTCAATTTCAACGTCTGACCATCACGTTTCTTTGTTTATATAAAGGTCTTCCACATACATTGCGCGCTCAGTTTTTCCTCTTGGTTTATAAGATTTTGGAGTTACTCTCGCAAATTTAGCGCGTCCAGCCTCTTTCCTGGTTTAAATTGTGACAGTTTATTTCTTCGACTAATGCTGGTTTTTCTCTAATTTTCTCAAGTCGGCGCTGACACGCTAGTTGTGCACCGAAGATAATGCTTACCAAATTCCACCACAATGTAATCCCTGTTTCAATCCGGAATTCAATTTCATGTGGTTAAAATTCCATCTATGTAAGCAAATTATCCACTACTGCTTTATTTACAGAAGTCCCAAACAGGACAGCAACTCGACCTTTACGAGTTTGATGCGCTCTCTGACTCCATGCAAAGAATTGTATGCCTGTATCCTTATACCGAAATCGTGATTATAGGCTACATTCTGGACAGACAACACCTGAGGGACATTAGTCTCTGGTTTTTAACGTAAATCACCTGTCATGTAGACTTATGTTTACGGGATGCCCATACATCCATGGGAGCAAGGATACGCCTTGCCATCGCTCTCCGCCACATACTTTGATACCAATTCGGAACTGTGTTGGAGGCACAAGTTCCACCCTTGGTATGAGTCGAGGCCGATCTAAAACCTCTTACTGCTCTTAGGGTCACAGCACCCAGTACTTATTTGCTACTCTATAATGGGTCAAACCAAAAGGAAAACCCCTCCCGCGATTTGGGTTTAAACCACAGCCACCATGACGCTCATACAAGGGGGCCTACCTCAACAAGTCAGGCCCGGACCGAAATTCGGGGGCTCCTGACTCCCATGGCACCGTGATTTAAGTCCTGGTAGGGACTACCGGTGGTCCAGCCGCCAACAAGACCTATGACCGGCAACTTGTAACTAGTCGCAACCTTCAGAGGCGTTATCTGAAGATGTTTACGATAAGACCTGTAATATGCTCTGCCCCCGCTTTTTATTAGACAACGTCATTGATGGGCGAAGCCTTGATAATTGGGCGGGGGCACAACACTTGAGGGACAGTGTGTTGAGATCTTCGCTGCGGAAAATAATTTAACCCAGCTTGTAAATGAGCACACACGAATACCAGACGTTGATAGTCATATCGCCAACACCCTGGTCTTGGCTTTAACTTCTCACCCTGACAAGTACTGCATTGATGTGCTCTCCCCTCTAAGCTCGTCGGACCATTTTGTCAAATCAGCTGAATTCTCGTACACAGACCACACAGTTAGAGAAAAGGTTCCTAAAAGAACCGTATGGTAATACGAGAAAGCCAATTGGAGCGGACTTAACAACTTCTCTAGGAATTTTAACTGGTCGCTATGTTTTCTCGATAAGGACGTGGATGCCGCTGCTGACATGATCACATAAACTATTCTCTTTGGAATGAGATGCTTTATCTCTCATCGGATGAAGAGTATCAAACCAAAAGAAAAGACATGGTACGACTCGAGCTATAAAGAGGCTGTCAGGGTTATAGAATTGTTTTTTCGGTCCTACAAGACCAACCCGACCGAGGAAAACCAAAAAAAGTTTAATCGAGCCAGGAATGATTGCAACGTCTTTCTCAAGCGTGTGAAATTCCAATACGACCAAAAACTGAGGCAAAAAATACTGTAATGTCCCAAAGGCAGCAAAAATTGTTGGTTGTTCGTCTAAAATATTAGAAATTCAGCCTCATTCTCCATCCCAACGCTCATTTACAATGACATTTCAGCTGTCAGCTCTGTCAGGCCAATCTGATTGCCGCATACTTTGCGGCCAGCTCAACACTCCCAGATTGTGATTTGTCCCCGCCTAAACTTGAGTGCGCTGAATCCTCAATGGGATGAATCCACTTTCGCACTCGTGTAGTAGCAAAAGCACTTAAAAATCGTAATACACATAAATCCGCTGGCCCATATGGTATATCTCCCCTTCCTCTGTAGAGATGTTCTTTCTCGCTGGCAAAACCACTGCGTAAGCTTTTTCATCAATCCTACTCTTTAGGATTCTTTCCGAGCAGATGAAAAACAACATTTGTCCAGCCCGTCCCTAAAAAAGGCGAATCTTCTTCTCTCTCCTCCTATAGACCCATTGCACTTACGTCGCTTCTTTCCAAGGTCATGGAAACGCTGATAAACCGTCAGCTCATGAAATATCTCGAAACACGAAAACTTCTGAATGACCGACAATACGGTTTTCGTAGCAACAGGTCCACTGGTGATTTGATTGCATGTCTCTCAAAAGTGGAACTAAAGAATACATCAATCTGGCGAAAGCAAGATAGTTGCACTTGATATTTCTAAGGCATTTGACAGAGTTTGGCATCAAACTCTTTTGTCGAAAATGCGTGCTTTTGAGATCGATGACTCTCTTCTTCAATGGATTATAAATTTCTTTTCGGAACGTTCAATTCAAGTTGTCTTGGACAGTTTCAAGTCTGATATTCACAAAATAAATGCTGTGTGCCCCAGGGCTCCATTCTGTCTCCGACACTCTTTTCAATTCCCATTAATGATCTCTTGTCTGCTACTTCTAGTCCAATATATTCCTTTGCTGATGACAGTCCTCTCTGTTCTTCATATTCGTTCCCGGACTCACGTCCCTGCTCTTCGGTTGTAGAACGGGAACGGCAGCGTATATTAAGCTCATTAAATTCCGATATGAACAGCATAACCAATTATGGAACTATCAACCGAGTGGAATCTAATGCTTCCAAAACCCAATGCTATCTGCTGTCATTAAATCGGAATTCAAATACGCAGCCATTTTCCATGAATTGCACTTGCATCGTCGAAACCGATAAACTTTCCATTCTCGGTATGTGTGTCAATGACAGCTGACATTGGAATGACCACATATTCGATGTCGCCGAAAATGCTGCGAGTTGTCTATGTTTCCTCAACCGATGTAAGAAATATTTAACCCCCTCTGATCAGGCCACAATATATAAGGATTGAAATTGGAGTACAATGCCAACATCTGGTCAGGTGCTCCTAAAACATCTCTGCACCTGCTAGACAGGATTCAAAACCGTGCGATAAAACTCATAGGTGATAATAATATCAGTCATTCAAATGACACCCTCGAACACAGACGTAATGTCTCCTATCTCACTTTGTTTTATCGCTATTTCCACCACCAGTGCTGCATTGAAATCATCAGTGGCATTCCGCCCGTTCAAACTTTCACCCGTAACACCCGTCTCGCTATGAATGCTCATCAGTATACCCTCAAGTCCACTTTCGGGCGTACTCTACAATATCGTGATTCTTTCCTAAGTAGTACAGCTCGCTTATGGAATGCCCTTCCGATCTCTGTGGTTCCTGGTCGTTATAACTTACAAACATTTAAAACAATGTACATCGGTTGGTTGTCCTTACTTCCTCCTTAAATTTCCTTCGCCCGGGCTGTGGACAAACATTTTAAGGTTACAAAAACCCCTTGAGCGCGCGCTGATTATAAAAACCAAAAAAACTTTTAAATATCTTACTCTCCGTTTCGCTTCATTCCAACAAATATAGTAATCCATCTGATGCAGTAGGTGCTGTTTTTTTTTTCCATAAATAACTTGTTTAAAATAGTTAGACCATGTGATAGGCATGTGGGTGGCCGTGGCTCAAGTGGTAGTGGACTGGTTTCCAAATCGGAAGGTTCGGTGTTCGAATCCTAGCCTCGCCCGAAAGACATATCATCCAGTTTTTCAGTTAACGAAAATCAAGTAAGACGAGTAGTTGACTAGAAATCAGCATCAAGCCAACCACTGAGTCCAAACATCTTTCTTTCTCTCTCTATCCCATTTTCCAAAAAAAAAAAAAAACTTAACACACGCTGAGGCATTATAAGTGTACTCATACCCACTTGAGTGTTAAGTTCTTTTAAAAAAAAAAAAATGTGTTTCGTATATCTTCGTCCGTTGGCTTCGTGATAAGCTTAGGATTTTATCTAGGAGCTTAGCTTTCAAGATGGTAGCAACTTCGTCCTTGCTTCGTGCCATTTGGTAGTATATCATACTCCCTCTCATTTGCAACTTCAAGTAGCGGCAGCTATTTCGAACATTTCGCCACTTTGTTTCTTCAACGATTGTTTTATCAATTTAAAGTGTTTTGTAAGTCGAAACTTCTATTCGATCAAGGATCACTCCTCCGCTGTGTAGAAAAAGTTTTCGACGGGGTAGTTCACTTCCACGGTGCTCTTTTCAACCGGGTGGTGCTGGTATGCAGAATGATGTCTCTCAAGTAAAAAATTTTGATGAAACTTAAAACCAATTTGTGCTAATATTTTTATTGTATTATATATTACGGTTTTTATTAATATGAACATATTTGGTAATGGTTAATTTATTCTATGTATATATACATATGTATGTAATCTCTTACGCCAGGTCAGAGGTTTCTAAATGACTTTATCGGGAAAGACCTCCACAAATATTTATATCTCTCTTTAACTCAACTTTGTTTTTGATTATCCACAAAAAACTGGGGACAATTTCGTGAAAACATCTACGACTATCTTATAAAATACTCATAAAATATTTGTAATCAGCGACTTTGAAATGCCAAGGCGTTTCCTTCAAAACGTGAATTAAAATATACAAACCTTGAATTGTTATAATTGAATACAATAGAATTTACTCGTATTTATATTTGAAATTTTACCCTTCTATCTGACAAAAGTAGAAAATCCATATGCCTTGTGACAACCATCTGAATTCCGATAATGAAGTCTTCTCCTAAGGATTCCCAGTAAATTGATTTAAATTTTAAACGTCCTCATTTTGCGGTCACTAGCAGCTGCTGAAATTCCTTTGTCACAGCATTTCACACCGTCCGAATAGTGCTAAATGCCACATCAAATTTTACATTTAAATTTTCTCTTCATGCTACGAGCTAAGCAACCATGACATCCTGTATCCTGTATGCGTATTCGCATCTGAATATAACATATATCCATCGACAATCATAGAAATAACTAAAGTATCCCCTTTGGAATCTTTTCAGGTTGGCTAAGTGATCCTAATCGCACAGCAATGGTATTTGATTATTGTTCGCGCGGCAGCCTGCAGGATGTCCTCATAATGGATGAAATCAAACTCGATTGGTCTTTCCGTCTCAGTTTGCTGACGGATTTAGTGCGTGGAATGCGATACCTTCATTCGACGCCAGTTCGCTTTCATGGTAACCTCACATCCCGGAATTGTGTGGTAGATGCGCGTTGGGTGTTAAAAATCACCGATTACGGCCTGTCAACGTTTTATGAAGCACAAGGGCTAACGCCTCCGCACAAAACACCCAAAGAACTGCTGTGGACGGCACCGGAACTGTTACGCAACTCCAAAGGCCACCATCGTGGAGGAACTCAAATGGGTGATGTGTATTCCTTCGGAATCATTATGCAGGAAGTCGTGGTAAGGGGTGAACCCTACTGCATGCTGTCATTGTCGCCGGAAGAAATTATAGCAAAAATTAAAAAGCCACCTCCGCTTATTCGGCCCTCCGTATCGAAGGGAGCTGCACCCCCCGAAGCGATTAACATTATGCGTCAGTGTTGGGCGGAAACGCCAGATATGAGACCGGATTTCAATTCGTAAGGCCCTATTTATTATTCATACGCGTACGAAGGAGTATGAAAATTCCTTTAACGAACCTCATTTTGTTTTCGTTTTTCTTCTTTGCTATTGTTTCATTTCTGGATGTAGAGTTTACGAGCGCTTCAAGATGTTAAACCATGGCAGGAAGGTAAATTTTGTTGACACAATGTTTCAAATGCTGGAGAAGTATTCCAATAATCTGGAGGAACTTATACGGGAGCGCACTGAGCAGTTGGATATTGAAAGGAAAAAGACTGAGCAGCTTTTAAATCGCATGCTTCCCAGGTAAGAAAGGAATTCTTAATTATTGAAGGTCTTTTCCAGGGGAATTAGTTTTCAGGCATACGGATAACTTGATTGCGTACGAGGTCGCATTTTCTGTGAAAGAAGAAAGTAATTGAATTAAGTTTAGAATTTATGTGAAGGGTGATTTTGGAGTGCTCTGATAGATTTAGGGGGTAGGTCGATGATAGGAATTTCGAAGGGAATAATTTTCGGCGTCATTCATTACGGCATTTGAAAAGGACTCCCTGGATAGTAGACCGAGGTTAGAAGAGCAATAATTTCCAAGTATTGTAAAATTCTAAAGAGCTTAGAAACTTTTCTACTTGTGGGGTTGAGAGTTAATTAAATTGAATTTCCGAAAAGTCTTTTCGAAAACAATCTGCTGGAAAGTTTTACGCGTTAATGACTATTGAAAAACAGTAATAATAAATTGCTTCCCTTTCAAATTGAACTTTTTGTATGAATACATCAAAAGAATGAGAAGCAAAATGGCAAAGGAAATCGAAAGAGGAGGGCATGGTGTAACAGGTGGTAGGTCAACGTGGCATAGTTTTATGTCTTCTATTTGGAAATATAATTTAATTTGCTGCTTTGAAATATAAGATACGTAACTTATATGCATATTTAATAGGTGTAGAATATTGTAAAGTCATACGATCCAAAATCTTTAATAGTACATAGATCATCCGATAACTTTTCGGTTAACCTTATGTTAATTATCTCGTTTTTACCGTATTATTGCAAGGCCAATGTTAAGCCATAATTTAAACTCGAGCTCAGTAGCAGCAAAACCTCCACCACGCAAACATCATAAATAAAATAGTCATCAAACAAATAAAATAATTGTTTTATTCGCTAAACATTTTGGTCCTAATCGAACCGAATGAAGTAATCGGTATAGCATAGACAGTAAAAAGAAAACTTAAAATAGTTTCAGTTCGGGAAAATTCTTAAAAAAAAAAGAAATTATGCTCTGTGTCGGACATTTGAAGAGCATCGGGTAACAAGTGCTATGCCAAACGTGCTGTGTGTGAATTAATTAAATAAAGCCAGATTCAATAACTGCAAATGAAAACGAATCAAATAATTGGTTGTTGCTGCTGGATTATACTGCACTGCACGTGGGTTGTATCCTGGATGTTGTTAGTTGTTGTAGTTGTTATTTGGAAATCACAGGTAAATTATTTTCTATAATTATATTGGGTCTATAACTCGTGCGGTTTGCTAAGACATGGCGTAACTTGTACTATTTCATTGTTATTATTCCATTGGAACATGCGTTGGAAAGCTACTGTCATTGTACGTCATTTCAGTATATGTCATTCATTTGAAGCGTAAACAACAATAATTTTTTTTCACTCAAATATGTCGAACTTTGTGCCTGAAAAAGTGTTTTTGCGGGGAGTTCTTCTTCCTTACTTTAATATAAAGAAACCTGCTGCCGAAAGTCATCGTATTTTGGTGGAAGTTTATGGTGAACATACGCTAGCTGAGCGAACGTGCCAAAAGTGGTTTGCACTATTTAAAAGTGGTGATTTTGGCGATGAACGTCCTGGGCAGCCAAAAAAGTTTGAAGATGAAGAACTGGAAGCATTGTTCTATGAAGATTGTTGCCAAACACAAGAAGAGCTAGCAGAATCTTTGGGTGTCACTCAAGCAGCCATTTCAAAATGCTTAAAAGCAGCTGGATATATTCAAAAGCAAGGAAATTGGGTTCCACATGAACTCAAGCCGAGAGACGTCAAAAGGCGGTTTTGCATGTCCGAAATGCTGCTGGAACGCCACAAAAGGAAGTCATTTTTGCATCGGATTGTTACTGGTGATGAAAAATGGATCCATTACGACAACTCCAAGCCCAAAAAATCATATGTGAAACCCGGCCAACCAGCCAAATCAACGGCAAAGCCGAATATCCATGGCGCGAAGGTAATGCTCTGTATTTGGTGGGATCAGATGGGTGTGCTGTATTATGAGCTACTAAAACCGGGTGAAACCACCAATGGACAACGCTACCGAACACAATCAATCCGTTTGAAGAGAGGAGTGGCCGAAAAACGCCCGGAATATGCGACCAGACACGAGGCAATAATTTTCCATCATGACAACGCTCGGCCCCACGTTGCTATTCCGGTTAAGAACTATTTGGAAAACAGTGGATGGGAAGTCTCACCCCACCCGCCTTATAGCCCAGATCTTGCCCCTTCTGACTACCATTTGTTCCGGTCGATGCAGAACGCCCTCACTGAAATACGGTTCACATCAGAGCAGAATATCAAAAATTGGCTTGATTCATTCTTGGCTGCCAAGCCGGCGCAGTTGTTTTGGGATGGGATCCACAAATTGCCAGAAAGATGGGAAAAAGTCATAACTTCAGATGGGCAATACTTTGAATAATACTATTGTACATGATTTTCTTAAATAAACGTTCAAAATTTGAAAAAAAAAACCGTTATATACCCAATACTTGACCTAAAAGATGGAAGAATTAAAGCGCAAGAAAGCTACAATAAAAGGGCAGTTAACACGAGGTTGTAATTTTATTAATGATGCTCCTGGGGATGACTTATGCATGAAAGAACTTATTGAAGAGAGGTTAGATAAGCTGCCAAAGTATTTTAAAGAGTTCAATGATGTTCAGTTTTGGATAGAAGGCTTAATAACTAATGTGGAAGAACTTAAAACAGAGAGTGAAAGTCAACGGAGTGTGGTTGAGCAGAAATATTATAAAGCTGGGACGAAGGGAAAGTCTTTATTAAAAGGCTTAGTAACACATGAAGGGTCAGATAATAACAGTGTTTTTTTTAAGAATCTATAAATAGTGAAGTAGGATTTTGCAAGTAAAACACATACAACAGCCTACTGCCTTTCACTGCCCATATTATCGGCAGTGAAAAGTGACTGCCTATAAAAATTCGAATTCGAAATATTGTAAATTTTTTCCATTTGGCTGTCAAGTGAATTCAATTGATTACTAACAAAGCCGCGTAATTTGTGATTTTAATTTTTTATTTTATTTTGTGATGGAAGATAAAAACAAAAAGTGAGTATTAAAGAAATGAAAACTTTTTGCATTCAAACGGGTATTAATGTACATTTGTATTTTAGATTAAAAAGAAACTAGACAAAAGGGAAGACTGATGCGTTTCTAGACTTTTATGCATCTAGAAGCGAAGAGTTCCAGCACTGTCGGAAAAAAAGATATGCATACGATAATGTGTTGGAAGATTTGATTTCTGCTGGATATGCGGTAAAGTTTATTTGTTTATATAATTATTTATAGATTATAATAAACTATTTTAATTTTAGGACTCAAACACTACAACCTCGCATCTGGTTACAAAAATGCAAACACCATGCGTCATGTGTGGCTCCGTTTATGAGCAAAATGGACGAAATTTTTGGAAACATGGCCTTCGTTGCAATGACAAATCCCGTCTGCATAGGTGCAAGTGAAATTTCGCAAACAGTAAGTACTCGTAGATATAATAATCAACAAGTTTCGTTATATATTTTTCTTTAATAGGACTCCACCTCTGCACCAACACCATCACCAAAAAGTCCGCCGGCAGCAGAAATACCGCCACAAAGTCCGCCGATAGCAGCAATACCACCACAAAGTCCGCCGGCCTTGTCGAGATGTCGAGATCGGCCTATTATAAGGATAGCCTTCACCAAAAGAAAGCCGATAATGAGAAAAAGGAAGTCCGGTGGAAGCAATTCATTGAATGCCAGAATCGAAGATCGGCAATGCTTGAAAAACATTTAGAAGTGCTAAAAGATATTTTAAATACATCAAATAAGTAAATAAAAATGACAGATTTTAAGAAACCAATTTACATTTATTTATTGGCCCAAAGATTAAACCTATATAAAATTTCTTTCAGCTAAGTAATTAAATAAATCTTCGCGTTGATTTGAAAGTGCATTTCCTTCATGGTTTCCAAAAGGAATTTCTTCATGTACATTTTCCGTTTCTTGATTCACATCAGCAAACTCGTCGTCCATTGTTATACATATATTATACAAAACACATGCACTAATAACTAAATTTGTCACTGAACGCAAATTTCTTTGTTCTGTGGATTTAAGCAATCTCCTGAATCTTCCTTTTAACAAGCCAAAGGCATGCTCCACTACAATTCTTGTACCGGATTGCAGATAATTAAATAAATGTTGTTCTGCCGTAAGTCTTCCGTTGTCGCTGTACGGTGTAACTAACCAGTTGGTAGATGAATATGCCGAATCACCAAGTATGAACGTGCTATACGGAAAAAGTCGATCAGGGTTTTCTTGAGCTTGTCTAAATAATTCAGATCGCCAGAGAACTCTGCTATCGTGCAAAGATCCAGGCTCACCACAGCAGATATCAATGAATTTTTTATCTGCATCCACTGTTGCTTGCAAGTTTATGGTGAACTGATATTTCCTATTATAGTAGCAATGTTTATTGGTTTTTGGTGCTGCGATGGATATGTGAGTACAGTCTATTGCACCGATAACTCGAGGAATCCTTTTCTTCTGCTCGAATTTGTGACAATTTTCCCTCACAACGCTGCCTTGAGGCCATTTTATATGCTGATTCGCAACTGAAACCAAATACCGACACACACGATTAACTGCGATCCAAGCAGAAGATTTTGGAACACCAAACCAATTTCCCAGCTGTCGAAAAGTTATGCTGTTGCTAATGTACCATATAAATATGTACATTTCTTTCTGTGCCGTTTCTAATAGAGGGCACCACTTGAATTAAATCCATACCATTTTCAGTTAGAACCAACCTTCGAAAGATACCTGTATAAATTTGACAGCTGTCGGACTATTAGTTCTCGAGATATACCCTTGTGAGTGAAGCAATTTTTGTTACTGAGAAAAAAATGGATTCAAAGCAATTTCGTGTGTTGATTTATCATTGCTTTTTGATGGGAAAAAATGCAGCCGATGCAATGAAATGGCTTGATAAGTGTTACCCGGACTCTGCACAAGCCGAACGAACCATTCGCAAGTGGATTGAAAAATTTAAAAGTGGTCATACAAGCACCGAAGATGATGCACGCAGTGGACGTCCAAAAGAGGCTGTTTCAGATGAAAACATCAAAAAAGTCCACAAAATGATTACTAATGACCGTAAAGTGAAGTTGATCGAGATAGCTGAGGCTCTGAAGATATCAAAAGAACGTGTTGGATATATCATGTACGAATATTTGGACATGCGAAAGCTCTGTTCAAAATGAGTGCCGCGTTTGCTCATAGTCGACCAAAAACAACAAGGTGTTGATGATTCAGAGGAGTGTTTAAAGCTGTTCAACCGCAATAAAGCCGAATTTTTAAGTCGGTATGTGACAATGGATGAAACTCGGCTCCATCACTTTACACCAGAGTCAAGTCGGCATTCAGCTGAGTGGCGAGCAGGCGACGAAACTTGTCCTCGGCTGGCAAGGTTATGACATCCGTATTTTGGGATGCAGATGGAATAATTTTCATCGACTATCTCCAAAAGGGGCAGACTATCAACAGCGACTATTACATTACGTTGTCGGAGCGTTTGAAGGACGAAATCGTAGAAAAACGGCCGCATTTGAAGAAAAAGAAAGTGCTGTTTCATCAAGGCAATGCACCGTGTCACAAGTCGATGAAAACGATGGCAAAATTGAGTGAATTCGGCTACAAATTGCTTCCCTACAAATTGCTTCCCCACCCACCGTATACTCCAGATTTGGCCCCCAGCTACTATTTCCTGTTCGCAGGCCTCAAAAAAATGCTCGCCGGAAAGAGATTTAAGACCGATGAAGAAGTAATCGCCGAAACAGAGGCCTATTTTGAGGCTAAACCGAAATCGTACTACAAAACTGGTATGGAAAGATTGAAAAATCGTTTCAATCAGCGTATCGCCCTCGAAGGCAACTATATTGATAAATGAAACGGCACGAACTTTCCAGCCCATGTGTTACATATCAAATATTCTATAGTTGATCGCTGCAATCTGAAATGCGACTTGAAATCTTCATAATTTGCATGAAGTTCTTAATATTAAAATGATTTGTTTCTTCGGAGGATTCTTCAGAGCTTAAGATGTCCTCAAAAAACTCTTTGTAAATTATTTCATTTTCGTCCATAGCTATACGGTCTTCGTTAATTAAACCTTGAAATTGTAGCTGCAATTATAATTAATGTAATCCTTCAAAGATATCAATACAATCATAAAATTAGCTTACCATTGCTTGAAAATTGTTCATTGTGATTATTAATTTGATTTCAAACATTCATTCAAATATAATTTTCACACTGACGTTTGCTCTTTTTTTTTAATTCAAATTTGTGAAGTATGAGTACCAGCAACATTAACATATAAAAATCAAAGCAACTGCGGAACGTTTTTTTCAATGTTACTTCACTTCACTATCTATAGCGATGAAAAAAACACGGCTAATAATAATGGGACAGCTGTTCATGAAACTTCAATTGATAAGATAAACTCTGCAATTCCCACACTATTGGATCATCAAGCCACACTTGGAGAGCTTGTTTCACGATTTGTTCAACCTCGTGCCAATCATATTGCTGCAGTGCATGAAATTGTGAACCAATTTTCTGACGTTGAACAACCTATTTCACTGCCGCATATACGTGAAGTTGAATCTTATCAAACACCTGCACAGACTTCTGCATCCCTTTCCACAGGGTATCCTTATCCAGAAATTAAGCTTAGACCTATGATTGAAATTGGCCTAGTTTTCATGATATGTACGAGTATATATCGCTCATTCATAACAATCCGAAACTGAGTAATACACAGAAATTTAGCTATTTGAAAAACTCGTTATCTCATGATGCAGCTTCATCGATTAATAGTTTTGATATCACCGAAGTAAATTATATACCAGCATATGAACAGTTAGTAGCTACATATAGCAAGGAAAACTTTATAGTTGAGGAACATTTGAAAGCTATAATGGATCAACCAGGATTAAGTTATGTTTCAGAGGAAGGGTTTAGGGCTTTAAAGTCATCGGTTAGCGATTCTGTCGGCGCTTTAAAAGCAATAAAAATTCCAACGGATTATTGGGATTGCTGGCTTGTATTTGCAGTTTCGTCGAAGCTAGACAAATGTTCTCAACAGCTATGGAGACGAGAAAGTGCTCAGAAGAAGAATCCAACATTTAAAGAGCTTCTCGAGTTTTTTGATAGGCGAATTTATGAAGTTTGCAGGATTTGACAACGAAGTGCTCCGAGACCTTCAACGCATAAGTTTAATCCGCCAAGCAGAGCTAGGTGTGTAGCTCTTGCTTCTTCAATTTGCGTGTTTTGTCCAGAAAATCATTATATAGAGAAGTGTCCAGGATTTGATAAATTTAGTATAAAGGGGAAGCGAAATTTCGTAAAGAAACATGGATTATGCTTCAATTGTTTAAGAAAGGGTCATAAAAAGCAAAATTTGCCAGTCGAGCTGTTGCCAATTATGTAATAGAAAACATAACACATTGCTTCACGAGGATTTCACTTGTACGTATTCGAGGTGTTCTACGAGTACAAATCCTGCTGAACAAATATCTGAAAGTCAAGGGTCACCGTTGCCTAGTGGGAATGCGATGAATACTTTATCCACAACACAAAATTCTCTTTTGTTTGCATCAATTCTACCGACTCCATTAGTGTTAGTTATGGAACCTGTAGGTAACTGGCACTTATGTAAAGCCAGGGTCTCTTCTTACTGAAGCATGTGCACAAAGGTTAAATCTTCCTCGAACGAACGCACGAATTGTAATCAACGGAGTGGGAACAGAAGCTACCACCTTCACCAAGGGAGCAATAAATTTGCAAATAAAATCTCGCACAACAAATGAGCAACTCTGTGTACCAGCTTACATTTTAAGAGAAATTGTTTCGACTCTGTCCTCGGTTGCAATTGAGAATGATTGTAAGCAAGGACTCGCTTTAGCTGATCCTTCATTTGAGGCACCAGGAAAGATTGACATACTGTTAGGATGCGATGTTTTCTTTCGTATCATGAGCAAGCGAAAATTATAATCAGAGAGTAAGTCGTCTATAGCATTAGAAACTATATTCGGCTGGGTTATTTCGGGTAAACCACAAAATAATCAGGGAAAAATTGGAAACTTGACTTTGACAACTTGTTTGAATGTGGATCAAACTTTGAAACAGTTTTGGGAGGTTGAAAGTATAAGAGATACAACTAAGTATACTGAGGAGGAAGAATGTTGTGAAGATCATTTTGTAGCGACTCACAAGCGTTTATCTAGTGGTCGTTATGTGGTAAGATTGCCCTTTAAACAATCTATTGAAAAACTAGGGAATTCTAGAAATATGGCAACTCGGAGATTTAGTATGTTGGAAAGGCGATTTGAAAATAACAGCTCGTTAAAGAAAGAGTATTCGAAATTTATTGAGGAATATCTATCATTGGGTCACATGAGAGAAGTAAGTGAAGGAAACAAGGAAGTAAGAGAGGAAGAGGCATTTTATATGCCACATCATGCGGTTTTCAAATTAGTTAGCTCATCTACTAAGCTCAGAGTAGTATTTGACGCTTCTACTCCAAGCACATCAGGACACTCTCTCAATAGTCTTCTTCTAAATGGACCTAAAATTCAATCAGATCTTGTTGAGATCCTGAGACGGTTTCGAAAATATCGAATTGGCTACACAGCAAACGTTGCTAAAATGTACCGTCAGGTGATGATGCATCCCAAGGATGCACTTTCCTAAAGGATATTGTGGAGAAAATCTGTAAGTCAGCCTGTCAGGGAATATAATCTGCAAACGGTAACATATGGGACGACGCCTGCCCCGTTCTTAGCTATAAGGACGAAGGGGATCAGCATCCTGTTGGAGCAGAAAATCTGTTGAATAATTTTTACGTGGATGATTTTATAAGAGGTTGCGATATGATGGAGGATGCGTTGGTTTTAGCGTGGCTCTCTCAACATCCTAGTAAATGGAAAGCTTTTGTAGGGAATCGAACATCAGAGATTTTGGAAACGGTTCCAAAAAGTCGGTGGCGGCATGTTCCCTCGTAGCTTAACCCTGCAGATTTTACATCAAGAGGACGTCAGCCCAATCTACTGCCTTCATTCGATTTGTGGTGGAAGGGACCTAGGATTTTAGGGGACATGGATGCGATTGAGAACAACTTCATTTTAAAAAGTCCTGAAACCGAACTTGAGAAAAGGAATACTTCAATTTCGCTAGCAACTACTGGAGAACCTACAAGTAATCCAATTCTTATTTGCTACTCATCATTAACAAGGCACAAACGAATAACGGCATGGTGTCGTCGATTTATATTTGATACAAAAACAAGGGACAAACGGAAATTTGGATGGCTTTCGCCAAATGAGCTGGAAACAGAGTTCAATTTTTGGATTAAGGAAACCCAAAATCTAGCATTTTTACTGGAATTAAGTCGCTTAAGATCTGCGAAAGAAATACGAAGGGACAGCAACCTAAAATCGTTGGATCCTTTTGTTGGTGATGATGATATACTAAGGGTAGGGGACAGAAGTTTTTAGTTTTTAATGCATTTTATTTTCTAAATCATTAATTCTTACATACTAACAAAAAATGCTTAAATGCTAGCTTAAAATTACTTAACAATCTTATACTAACTTACTGGCCCCACACAGGCACTCTAAGCTACTCTAAATTCTTATATCTATGTCTTTCGACTTTGTTTACATTTTATACTTATATATACTTATTTTCTATGATTAAGGCTAAGAAAAGAATTTAAAAAAAAAAAACTTAGCATATGGACATAATTTTTTATTTTTTATAAAAACTTAACATCTAACTTAAAATAAACCTTAGCCTACCTAACCTACATACACAATACACACATATATACACATAGACACTATTCACAATGACATACATATACTAGTATATACCTATGTATATACTAATATATATATGTATTTCTTAAATACTAACCTAAACCTATGCAAGCTGGCCATCGCTATTCACAGAGCAAATAGATCTGTCAGCTCTGCCCCATTAGTGAGGCTGGTCCGTAATTGACGGAAACGACGACGAAACATCTTCTCCATCATTCAACCACCAGAAATGCTGGTGCTGCCGAACGACATCCCTCTTATCGCGATTCCCCACCGCCCTACTGAACCTGAGACGATCCACACTGCCGTGTGCGGCGTCTCTGTCGTAGTTGAGTCGCCTGTCCCCAGCTCTCCGAGCGACATGGAAGATTAACGGGACCGCTGATCTATCCTGGATCAACCCTATCTGATCTAGGTAGAGGAATGCTTCCGGTGGAACGAAGCCGTCAGAGCGCGCACTCTCGTGGTAAAGATAATTGGAATAGTAGGCCCCAGATATCAGGTTATTCGTCGAGGACATTGCTCTTGCAATGTGCCTTCGAGTCAGCTTAATTATGAAGTTGTCCACTCGTATTAGGTTCGCCCTGTTGTAAAGGACCTCATTACGATAAAATTTTTTGTACTCCGACTCTGGTGTTCTGTACAAGCGAAGGCAAGCACTCTCAAACACCCGAATCTTTTCCATTAAGCTTGCTCGTACATTGAACCACACGGGACACCCGAATACCAGCATGGGCCTGATAAGGGCCATGTAGCAGATTACCTTTACCCTCGCATCGAGTTGGCTGCTATAAAACAGTCTCTTTGTAAGAGCAAAAGCGCCTTTAGCTCTGGCCAGAGCAGCATCTACATTTTTGTCAAAATACAGAAACCGATCTAGCCAGATCCCAAGGTATCTGACTACATTTCGACAGGCAAGAGGCTGTCCGTGTTGTCCAATGATCGAGAACTTTCGCCAATTTTTTCTGGTATCCCTAGAGGCTCCAGACAACGGCGTCCTAAACAGAATGGTTTCCGACTTCTGAAAGTTGATTTTCAACTTCCAGTCATCGCAAAATCGTCTTATCTTATCGAAGTCACGCTGCAAGAGAGTATTAATGACCTCGATTTTTGTACCTGTTCTGTACGCTATCAAATCGTCTGCGTACGCAATAATATGGGGAAGTGAACCTATCAAGTCGCTTGTATAAATGTTGAATAGGATCGGCGAATTGACCGCGCCTTGCTGCAGACCATTTTTAATTTGAAATATTCCAACAGAAGTCACATCACCATTTTTCACGATGAACTGTCTGTTGGTTAGCATATTATAAAGAATGTACAAGAGTGCTTTACTAATCCCCAGCCTAGTCAGCTTATAGAAAAGACCCTCTAACCATACGGAGTCGAAGGCCTTCTCCAAGTCAACAAGGCAGGCACCAGTGCATTGGTTTTTACCTTTATTCCATTGGATATCGGACACCAGTTTAGACGCGGCATGTGAGATATCATGTCCCGCCTTAAAACCGAATTGATTATCCGGAACTATATGTTTGTCCTCAACCCACCTAGACAGAGCTCTATTGATTACTTTTTCAAACACCTTACTGATATTCGGAAGGAGACTTATCGACCGGAGATTCGGCGGATTGGATATATCCTTTCCCTTTTTCGGGATAGGTTGAACCACCGCCGTTTTCCAATGCGCTGGATAATGTGCATTATTCATTGCATTATTAAACAGGGTGGTGTAAATGTCCACCGCTTCTAGAGGAAGATGTCGAAGCACGATGTTCGGAATACTATCGGTCCCCACTGATTTCTTAGCCCTGATTGTGTCGAAGATCTCATGGAGCTCTTCCTTCGAAATGAGCGGGGGTAGGTCACCCTCTCTGGCAATGACATTATTTGCCATATTTTCGTCACTGAACCGGGTGAAACCAGAGCCCTCGGTCGGATCGTCAGTTCTCTATTGCATTTCGAATGTAAAAGTCGTGCACCAAGACGCGATTGTCCAGGTCATAATTAGGGCCAATGGTATCGGTGGCCTTGTATATTTCCTGGAAAGTCGCCCCCATGGCCTCAACCTCAATCACAAAGAAGTCGTCATCACCAGCGGCCTCATTTGAATCAATACCTGCTATTGTCAGTAACCGTTCGTTGTCTGTTGTCCGGGCTATTTTAAGACACTGAAGGTCGTTTTGATTTTTTCTCCGAAATAGTTTATTTATTTGCGGGAACATATTCGGGTTGCTGGTGTTTACAGCCCGAACCCTGTTTTTCCAATACGAACTTACAGAAATTCTGTAATTCTCTTTTATTAACGTTTGAATATTTTTAATCGACGCCTTCAGTGTCCTAATCTCCGGGTCTTGTCTGTCAGTTAACTGTCTGTACAAGTTTTTGAGTCTTGTCAGAAGTCTACTTTTCTGTCGGTGCAGAGCGTCAATAGTAGGATTGCGGAACAGGTCTTCGTTAGTCGTACGTCGATATCGCGGTATTGTAGCGTCCATAGTTTGTTTAATTGTCTCGTCCATTTGTTTTAGGTAATTGTCGATCTCCTCGTTTGACAAATTCCTATTGGATGGTGGGTGGAGCGTGTTCGAGGAGAGCGCACGTGTCATAGTTGCGGAGAAGCGTGTCCATCGAGTCTTACTGTAGTTGTAAGAATATCTTTGGACAAACTCCTCCAATTCCGCAATTTCGTTGGGAACTGTAATTTCGGTGCTAAAACCGCAATGGTCACTGTCATACACGAATGTGCGCAGACAGTTTAGCGTTTGTAAATTCGTACCTGTCAGTCGTATACGTTCGTCGTACAGCAGTAGATCCAAATAAGACCCGCCTCTGGGAAACGACGGGTTATCCGTCGCTTTAAGACCGAGTCTGTACATGACATCGTGCTGACCCCACCATTCGAGTAGTAGGCTCCCTCTAGTATTTGGCAAATTATTTCCCCAATCTCTGTGTTTAGCGTTGAAATCCCCGCCGATTACAAAATAATTCTCCCGGTGGGGGACAGAACCCAATGGGGAAGTTTGTGTTTCAACAAAAACATCCAACAATTTTACGGAAAGATTCTCATTTGACGACTTTAATTGTGGCTCATTATCATCATAAGTATCTACACGCCGGACTACATCTTATTCTGTGTGTTATAAGGCAATATTTTTGGATCCTGCATCTTAAAGGAGTTGTTGTTAAGTTTATTCGAAGGTGTATTACGTAGCAGCGGTACAAGGCCCGGCCTTTAGATCAACAAATGGGCAACCTGCCGAAGGTACGCCTTGAAATGTCGAAACCTTTCACGAACACAGGGATGGATTACGCACGGCCGTTAAACATACAAGCTTGGAAGGGGGGCGAAACATCACAAATGTTATGTGGCTCTATTCATTTGTCTATCAACTCGAGCAATCCACCTAGAACTTGTTTCTGATCTCACTTCGGATGCTGTGATTGCCGCTTTAAAACGATTTGTCGCTAGAAGAGGAGCTTTTAAAAGAATTTTAAGTGACAATGGGTCTAATTTTGTGGGGGCATCTCGTGAACTACAGGGATTCTATAAGTTGATGAAATCATCAGAATCATTTCATAAATATTTGGCTGACGAAAAAATTCATTGGGAATTCATACCTCCACACGCGACTCATTTCGAGGGCATTTGGGAGGCCGGAGTTAAATCGACAAAATTTCATCTCCGTCGAGTTATGGGACAAACATCCCTAACTTTTGAGGAATTAAGCACTCTACTTTGCCAAATAGAGATGTGTCTAAGTTCTCGTCCTTTGACTCCAATTATAAATGATAAAGACAGTTTAGAACCATTAACTTCCAATTATCTACTTACAGGTGGTCCAGTAATGACGTTACCTGAATTGTATTTGTGCGATGCAAAATTAAATACTCTTTCTCGTTGGCAGTACACTCAGCGTTTACAGCAAGAATTTTGGCGAAGGTGGCAACGCGAATATCTTCACCAACTTCAGCAAAGAATAACATGGAATCTTAGGAAATGAAACATGCAGCTCAATGACCTTGTCTCAGTAGTAGACAGCAATCTCTCACCTAGCAAGTGGTTAATGAGGCGAGTAGTCAAGCTGTTTCCTGGTGCAGATGACCTTATTCGAGTCGTTGAGATACGAGCAAAATCCGGCATTATGAGACGTGATATCACTAAATTGGCATTATTTCTTCCTAACGAAGATTAACATTTTTAAAAGCACAATATTGAATTATATAATAGTTATTATACAATAGTTATTATATTTATTATGTTTGATGATAAACAAAATATGTAAAGTTAACGTAATATTATGAATTGTTTACTAAATTAAATACTCTAAAAATCATATTATATATTTCTTTCGAAGACTAAGTTATAATATTGTATTTGAAAAGAGATTTCAAAGGTGGGCGTACTGTCTTTAATAGTACATAGATCATCCGATAACTTTTCAGTTAACCTTATGTTAATTATCTTGTTTTTACCGTATTGTTACAAGGCCAATGTTAAGCCACAATTTAATTTAATTTAATTTTGGTGGGGGGAAAGCCCCCATTTATTCGGCTTAATACAAGCTATAACTTAAAATTAAACTTAAACTAAAACTTAAAACTAAGGTTGGTTATTGTGGTGAAGGAGAACGGATTTGAGGTAGGAAGTGGTGCGGTGGAAGTCAAAGACGCTAGGGTTTGAATTAATTTTTCGTAGCATGCGGGAGATTGGTTCGTTCGCGCTATAGGTGGTGTGGTGGGTTGGGAGATAGAAGAGACGAGGGGTACGTAGATTACGAGGGTTAGTGTTGAGGAAAATAGAATTGTGAAGGGACGTGCATTCAACCTGACCTGAAAGAAGTCGATGAATGAAGAGAAAGTCGGCTGCATCTCGGCGTTCCTCAAGGGTGTTTAGGTTAATAAGGTTGAGACGGTTTTGATAGGGGGGCAGAGTAAAAGAATCATCCCAGGGCGAACCTCGAAGAGCGAATCGAAGAAAACGGCGCTGGATGCTTTCGATTCTCGAGATATGAACGCGCTGATATGGGGACCATACTTGACTGGCGTACTCAAGGAGGGGACGAACAAAGGTAATATAGAGGGACCTGGTCACGTATGGGTTGGTGAATTCTTTGGACCATCGTTTTACAAAACCTAGTGCAGAATTGGCTTTAAGGATTATCCCATCCATATGCAAACGGAAGTTGAGCTCCCTATCACACAAAATGCCGAGGTCGCGAAGAGATTCAACGGAGGAGATAGGTTGGTTGTGGAGAAGGTAGAGTCGGGGAGGAGATTTGAGCCGCTTATGTGAAAAGGTGATATATTGGCATTTGGTGATATTAAGTTCCAAACAATTTTTGGGGCACCAGATCGAAAAACTATCAAGGTCTTGTTGAAGAAGGAAGGAGTCATGGGGAGAGGAAAAGGTTTTGAAAAATTTGGTATCGTCTGCGTAAAGGGAGACGGACGAGTATTTGATGATCCTATCGAGATCATTTATGGTTAATATAAAAAGAAGGGGACCGAGATGGCTACCTTGGGGAACTCCAGAGGTGGCCAAAAATGGAGCGGAGTGGGCTGACCTAAAACGAACACTGTAAAAACGGTTTTCGAGGTAAGAGGATATCCATTTTAACAGTATGGGTTCAAAGCCGAGGGCAGACAATTTGAAGAGTATTAATCGATGACAGATTTTATCGAAGGCTTTGCTAAAATCGGTTGCAACTACATCGACTTCGTTGCCGTTCTCTAGGGCAGAGATGGTAAAGGATACGAATTCAACGAGATTTGTGGTGATTGACCTACCCTTTAGGAAGCCGTGTTGTCTAGGGGAAATAAGTGATTTGCATTGGAAACTTAGAGCTTCATACAAAATACTTTCGAGGAGTTTGGGTATATGGGAGAGTTTAGCGATTGGACGATAGTTTGTTATTTCGTTCTTTGATCCCTTTTTGTGGATTGGGGTTATAAAGGAGGTTTTCCAAACCTGAGGAAATTCTCCTTGTGAAAGGGATAGACGAAAGAGATCAGAAAGGGCAAGGGAAAGAGACGAAGAACATTTTTTAAGAAATATGGCAGGGATGCCATCTGGACCGGGTGTAAATTCGTCATTGAGTTGGTGTAATTTATTTTCGATATAGGAGGGGTCCAAGATATGAGAGAGAAGTGGGCCGTTGGAGAAGTTCAGTAGGTAACGAAAATAGGATGGATCTGGTACAAAGGAGTCGTTGGTAAAGGATTGTTTAAAGAAGCTGGCAAATAAGTTGGCAATCGTGAGTGGATCGGTTGATGACTTGTTGTTGAAAGAGAGGGAAGGAGGGTAACCATCGGACTTTCTTTTGTAGTTAACAAATTGGACTTAGGGTCATTTATAAGGTTGACTTGCGCATTGTTAAGGTAACGCTGGTAAAGGGAATCGTAAAGTTCGGTGAAATGAAGATAAGCACCAAGATAGTTGGAATAGTCGGACAAGGATCTGGTACGCAGAAAAACAGCCCATAACTTATTTCTCTTGTTTCGTAAGGAACGGAGCTTGCGATTATACCAGGGAGGACTAGTAGATGATGTTTTAAGGCGGGAAAACGGAACGTAAAGGCTGAAAGAATTAAATATTTCTTTATAAAAAATGGATAAGGCATCATTTACGCTTAGGTTGTGAAAGTTAAAGGGGGATCTGCTAAGATAGTCACTGATTTTGTGAAAGTTTGCTTTGTGAAAGTCGTAGGATGAGAGAGTTGTGGGAGGAGTGGACTGGAGAGAAGAGTTATGAAAAAATGAAAGTAGAAGGGGGGGTTGGTAGTTGTCGATTGTAGAGAGAGATAGGGGACAAAGTGAGACTGAGGAGTTAATTGAATCTGTTGTGAAAATAAGGTCTAGTTGCCTGCCCATATAGTTGGATACACCACTGACTTGGCATAGACTTGAGTCTGTTAAGCGATCTAAGAAGAGACATTCCTTAGCTGAGTTGGCATTTGAAGCGATGAAGAACGATTGATCGTCTGATGGAATCCACTGTAGCTGAGGAAGATTAAAGTCGCCGAGAACAAAGATATCGTCAGTAGAGTCAGACAGGTCAATTAAATAGTCGATCGCATCGACAACAAGTTGGTAAGATTCGGTAGGTTGAGCTGGCAGGATGTAGCAACATAAAACGTAAAGGGACTTGAAGGGGAGTGATATTTTTATAGCGACAAAGTCGACTTTAGAGGATGAAGAGATGGTAATGGGAGAAGAGTTAAGGCTGTTGTGGATCGCCAGTAGGACGCCTCGACAGGGGGAAACTCGAGCTCAGTAGCAGCAAAACCTCCACCACGCAAGCATCATAAATAAAATAGTCATCAAACAAATAAAATAATTGTTTTATTCGCTAAACAATAGGTAATGAACCTTTTCAAATAAACTTTTATTATTTTAATCTCTGTAATTTTTACAAAAGCTATAACACCATGACTTATTGTTCTGAACAACTAACTCTATTGTACCTTAGCATATAAGCTGATTTTTTACTGTACAGCGTAAATAACTCGATCTGAAAGACCATTGCAATATCTTTAGACTGTGATGAATATCGAATATCACCAACACCTAAATCTATTTTGACCCGTCGTCAGTACACCACATCAGCATTTTTACACCCAGCAGGTGACTCTCAGTTCCCTAGTCTTCACGATTTGGGTTGTTAATCTGTACCAAATCACATTACATCATTTCTGCCCCTGGTCTTACTGTTGCTTGCATTCGGTTACTGCCGTTGCTGTATTACATTGTCATACGCGCGTGCAGTGACTGAGTGTATGTAACAACCGATGGATAGCGGGCTGTGGGTATGAATTTTGTTGGTGTGCTGTTGTTGTAAAGGCATAACACCTACAATAATTTGATTCGGTAAACCAACTCTGAGTTTGTACTTCACATCTGCGCTTAGTAACGTCGGTGTTTGTATTTTTTGTGTATTTCGGGAATGCAGAGTGGGTATTGCCAATATACTCGGGCTAAAAAGTAATCACTTTTCGGTGTACGTAGACGTTCGCAAATACAGACCAGCTGTTTTGGCACTTAGTGAAACATAGGCAGATCCCCGCCCACACCTCTCAGATCACTCTGATCTGAAGGTACCTGGCTACGAACAAGCGCCATTATTCTTCCCTCACTGCGGTCTCGCCATTTACGTACGTAGTGATGTAGCTTACCAAACTCCACCACACTGTAGTCCCTGTTCCAATCCGGAATTCAATTTCATGTGGTTAAAATTCCATCTCCGTAAGCAAATTATCCACTACTGCTTTATTTACAAAAGCTCCAAACTGGACAGCAATTCGACTTTTAATGAGTTTGATGCGCTGTCTGACTCCATTCAAAGAATTGTATCCCTGTATCAATTCAATTCAATTCAATTCAAATTTATTAAGACATTCAAAAATCAGTACATTTGATTAAACTTACGACTATAAAGTGGCCGACTTTCAAGGTATGTCTGGCTAAAGTGATATATAATAGACATTTTATAAATGCTTAATTTTACATTAGGTACATAATTAAATCACAATTGGTTTATGTGTTTGCTTGCTACCGGCAATTAAGCTTCTATTGAGCACATAAAAGAAACTAAAATTATAAATACTACTGAGACGAAGTGGGTAAAGTATTACCCATCAGGAAGATACGAGGGGCGTTCAACGTATTCTCGATATCGGGGTGAAGCTGTGGTTGTATATATAAATTGACTTATTTATCAAGTAATACTATTATTTTAGTGCATTCATGTAAAATTTCATATAAATGTGATTATTAATTCGCGTTTTATCTCTAGTTAAACAGAATCATAATGGCAACTGAGACGATGATGGTGAAAATTGAGCATCGCGCTGTAATTAAATTTCTCACTAAGCAAGGAAAAAGTCAAAAAACTATTCATGAAGAGATGGTGGCTGTTTACCAGGGTTCCGCACCTTCATTATCAACTGTGCAAAAGTGGTCAAGTGAGTACAAGAGAGGCAGAGAGAGCATTGAAGACGATTCCCGCTCCGGCGCCTCGGCTACTGCTTGTACGGGAGGAAGCATCAAAGAAGTCGAAAAACTTGTGCTTGAGGATGCCCGAATAAAGGTGAAAATGATGGCAGAGATCACCAAGCTTTCAATTGGTACCATTCACACCATTCTTCATGACCATCTTAACCTTTCAAAGGTCAGTGCAAGGTGGGTGCCACGAATGCTCACAGCGCCTCAGTAAAAAGTGAGAATCGCATGCTGTAGAGAGCTTTTCGAGATGTGTAGTGAGAACGCGGACGGTGTTATGGATCGAATTGTTACTGGGGACGAAACATGGGTCCACCACTATGACCCTGAAAGCAAACAAGAGTCCATGCAGTGGCATAAAAAAGGAACAGACCCCCCGAAGGAGTTCAAAGACACTCCGTCTGCCGGGAAGCTCATGGCCACAGTTTTTTGGGACTCAAAGGGAATCTTGCTCATTGAGTACAAAAAAAAAGGTGAAACCATCAACGCCACATCCTACGCTTCCACTTTGCATAATATGCGGGAGGAAATTAAAAAGAAAAGACGGGGTAAACTCGCAGCGGGTGTGTTGCTTCTTCATGACAACGCTCCTGTTCACACGGCGCGAGTTTCCAAGGCTGCTGCGCGAGATTGTGGATTCGAAGAAATCCAACACCCACCCTATAGTCCAGACCTTGCCCCTAGTGATTATTTCCTGTTTCCGGATTTGAAAAAATTTCTTCGTGGAAAAAGATTTTCGGATGATGAAGAACTCAAGTCGGTATTTTGCAGAGAAAGAGGAAATTTATTTTATTGAGGGTTTAAAGAAGCTTCTCTCAAGATGTAACAAATGCATTGATGTTAGGGGAGATTATATTGAAAAATAAAAACAATTTAAATTGAATTCGCATTTTCCTTCATATCGATACCGAGAATATATTGAACGCCCCTCGTAAGTACATCTAAACGTATTTCCTTCACCCTCATCTGCTAACTGAATTATATATCACTATTTAACAAAAACAGGCGAGGAAAAAGGAAAAAAAAAAACGTCAGATTGTTATGTACTTTGGGTTAAGATTACATATATCTATCCTCTAAAATTGCCAGGCGTTGCCCTGTCGTAAAAAGGAACGGTAAGGTTTGTATTTGTTTGTGGTCTTAGATGAGGCTCAGACGCGTTATTCAAAAGATTGCATGGGGAAAGGTAATAGACGCCATTTATACTCTCCCTAATGTTTGAATCGAAAACGGCTTTCACTAGAGGGTTAGAATGCAAACTACAACATTGTAATCTTTTCGATAACAATTGAATTTGGTACAGCATTAAGGGTGATAAATTTGTTGCATCATACAAAATTTTGTTTGAGAACCATTTTTTGTCAGGTCTTCGAAACTTTTCACTGCAGAATCTTAAAATCTTTCTTTCAAAGTTCTCTAACTCTTTGGTAACAGTTGGCAAAATAGAAAACCAAAAATCAAAACCGTAGTTCAGTACGGGTAGTATAAGTGTTTTATACATTAACACTTTTGTACTCCCGGGCAAAAGCTTGGAATTTATCAGAGTTTTAAATTTGCTGTGACCATTTTTGCTTTTATTAAAGACTCTCTAGCGTGTTTGTTGAAAATTAATATGTTATGAAAATGAATGCCCAATATCTTGGGTTCAGTTTTTAAAGACACGTTATGGCCATTAATTCGCTGTGGCAAAACTTTACTTTCTTTCACAGCAAGATAATGACCTTCCCCGCTTGAATTTCTGAAACAGATTAAGCTACACTTTTCTGAATTTATTTTTAAACCCCATCTTCCAAAATATCTTTCTAATGCGGGAATGTTATCTTTTATTTTAGACAGCCCAATACCTGGCCTTTTGTCACTGACCAAGAGAGTAATATTATCAGTATATAGCAGACCAGATAGTTCTTGCGTAGTTAAATTTGCAAAAGGAAAATCGTGCAGAAAAATATTAAATAATAGTGGGCCCAGAATCGACCCTTGGGCTACGCCTGAAAGAACTGGGATTTGTTCAAAAAAATCCGATCCTATATAAACAGAGGTGAATCTGTCTGTTAAGAAACTTTGGATAATTCTAGTTAACCAATTTGGAAAATGTAAGGAGATAAGTTTGAATAATAAACCCTCGTGCCAAACGTTATCAAATGCCTTTTCGAGGTCTATATCTAAGCAGAGTGTAACTTTTTTCATTCTTAAGTTCTGAATTATTTTGTTATGTAAAACCAAAAGGGCGTGTTCTGTGGAGTGACCTTTTTTAAATCCAAATTGGTTATCAGGAATAATATATATAAAACCTTTTCGAACAATTTTCCAATATTCGGGAGTAATGATATTGGACGAAAGTCCCTAACATCCTTTGCCTTTTTATTTTTCTGTATTGGGATTAATTTTGCAACTTTCTATAATTTAGGGAAGTAACCATTATTAATGCAATGGTTAAATATCGATGTCAAGGCTATATCAAGGGAGAAGGGGCATCTTTTTAGCACAAAGTTGGATATTTTGTCCACTCCCGCCGATTTTTTGTTGTTAAAATTATATCTTAAGTTTTGAACATTACTTGGGCATGTAAACGGCGATTCATTCGAATTTGTTGTATTATGAAGTGGGGTGAAGATTGTTAAAAGTTGGTCTGTTTGTGTTTGGTCGAATTCAGATATCTTAACTCTGACTTCATTTGTAAGACTTAAGTCAGCCGTAGGTATTTTTAGTGAATATAACTCTGAATAGAAATTTTTAAATGCTTCTAATTTTTGGTCAATAGTTTCCAAAGCGATACCGTTGTTACTAATAACATCTTTTCGAATGTCTGTGCCGAAGCACTTCCTGCCAGTAATACTATCGATCTCTCTAAATGCTTGGGAAGATGGTTTAATATTTTCCAGTCTCTTTTTTATGTGTTCATTAAGTTCTATCCTTACCCTATCTTTTATGATTTTATTTAAACAATTTATCCTAGAGTGCAATTGTTGATATTCCGAACTGACTCTATTACAATGTCGATGAAACAGTCCCTTTAATTGCCTTAACCATATGTTTCTGAGTTTAAGAAGTTGTTTTGTATAATCAGATATGTTATGATATCGAATATTTTTGGTCTGGCAAATTTCAGAGTTTCTTTCGATGCATTCGGAAATTGTTTCGTTAACCTGGCATATCAGTGAATCTATTTCGGAATTAGAGATATTTCTTTCATTAAGAGTATTAATACTAGACACAGCGTTATGAAGATCAAATCGGAATCTTTCCCAGTTTGTATTTCTAAAACTTCTATATGTTGGAGGGGGTTGTACGAGCGGTGCGAAATCCCTAAAGTTAAATTCAAGTGAAATTCCAAAATGATCGGAAATAGTAGGGAAAGTGGAGCGTACGGAAGGATGTGCGTACGCTAGGCTTGTAGAGACCAGAAAATAATCTATGACTGACGACGATCTTGGAAAAGTAGGGCTAAATGGGGATATTAGATCTAAATTTAGGAATGGACCATCGAAAAACCAATCGTGGAGCGTCTTCCCATTGCAGTTATTCTTAGAATCGCCCCATACTACGTGGCGTACGTTAAAGTCATCACCAATTATAGCGCTATCAAATGTTTCAATTAGATCATAAAGCCTTTGTAATTCTCTACCTAATGGAGCGCTAGCATTGGCAGGAATATATATGCTTCCAATAAGAAGCTTAGATGGAACATCAGAGGCATTGTCAGAACTTAACGTTGCTAAAGCTACAGATAGTATTTCACTTGGAAATTCTATTTCGCTATATTTGTATTTTTGTTCAAGGATGATAGCTGTCCCTCTTCCAGATTCATTCCGCACTAGATTATACCCATTAAATACTGGTTTGTGTTTAGGACTTAATCTTGTTTCCGATATGAAACATATTTTTGGTTT
Organism: Volucella zonaria; assembly: GCA_963966105.1. Lineage (NCBI taxonomy): Eukaryota > Metazoa > Arthropoda > Insecta > Diptera > Syrphidae > Volucella > Volucella zonaria. The sequence goes on from OZ014530.1 coordinate 82,448,401, forward strand.
TTTCACGTTAAGCACGTTATAAGGTGCCAGTCTTCTATCATGAGAGATAATTGAATTAAAATTCGCTGATATTATTTTAATTTTTCTAAGATCCATCATACTACTCGTACTATAGAAGCAAGAAAGTCGAGATATGCAAACATTTTCTCTTCTTTGGTTTTTAGTTGTTGGTATTTAGGCCAAAATTTACGAATTTCTACTAAAAGCTCCTGGAATGAAATATTAAAAATGTTTTGTGATTCATTTAAGAAATTATTAAGATCTCCAGATGGAGAGCTCTTCGGATTTAAAATATTTTTTTTTCTCTGGGTTTGGAGGGATTAAGGGATGTTTTGGCCATATCGGCATAGGAGATGTTTAGGTGGAGATATCTTTTCGTTGGCTTCCTTAAGGCTTTTGTGAGCTGCTATACAGACTTCAGAATCGTGCGGTTCTCTACAAAGTACGCATCTGCTGACATAAGCGCAACATTCCCCAGAATGCCCAAATCTTTGACACCGATAGCATCTTATAACGAACTTCCCGTGTCTTTTTTCCCAGTATATACGCTGAAAGAGTAAGTACTTAATGCTTGTTAAATCTTTAGCGGATTCACCTGGTTCTAGCTGTAATGTGAAAATGTTCAGTTTAACATTATTTTCCCTAGTTCTAGCCGTGGAAAATGAAGCAATTTTAGAAATTTTAATATTTGGAGCAGCAGCATCTAGAGTTTGTTTAATTGTCTCTACAGGAGTGTCCCCATCTTCACCTTTCACCAGTTCCACGTATTTTTTGAATTATTATTTTATGGGCATTTGAGTTGTTCACATATACTTTTGTCTTTTTATAGCCTAAATTAATAAATTTATATTTGAGATCAGTAATCTTACATTCTACAGCAGCAAGCCCTAACACTTGACTTATAAGCTCACAATTTGCACCAAAAATAAAAATTGACGGGCAAAATAATACATTTTTGAAACTACAATGGTTACTTTCATTTAGTGATGTGCTTGAAGTAACGTAATGAGATTTTTTAGTAGGTATTTCATTAATTCTATTGTTAGTAGATGATTCTGCTAGAGCTTCAAGGTTCAATAAAGGAGCATAGGAATTGTTGGATAAATGTCCGTACTCATTTAAATCAGGTGATGGGTTAGTTTTCGAGTGTTCATATTTTTTCCCAGGATTAGATTGGATATTACTTGCAGAACGTTTAAGATTCCTTATCACTGTTGTCCACTCCGTTTGCTCGGGAAAGTCGTCGATCTCATCCATTGCTTGACATTGAGTTTCGTTTGAGTGTTCTTCTGTATATATCTGTGAGATGTTAGATTTTTGAAGCAGATAAGGTTGAGCGCGAAACAAATCTGCGCCAGCAGAGATGCTTGCACTAGCACGTGTTGGTGAATTGTCTAAGTCAATATTGCAGGTCAGAGCACATATGTTTAAACGATTTTTCACACGATTTTTATATTCCAGCGTGTGAGGTGGAATATTTGAGTTTAAATTTGCACTATTTGCCACTATCAAAGTTCCAAAGGGGAATTAATTATTCGCGGTCAGAGCCGCTTTTAAGTGGGTAATTGGAAAAGAGATAACGCACTGTAAAAGACACGTCTTAACGCCACGGTAGATCGAAGCGAACTCTGTATCCCTGTATCCTCATACTGAAATCGTGATTACGGGAGATTTCAATATACACAATTCTGGGTGGTTTTGACATTCTGGACAGACAACACCCAAAGGACGGTGTGTTGAGATTTTCGCTGCGGAAAATAATTTAACCCAGCTTGTAAATGAACCCACACGAATACCAGACGTTGACAGTCATACCGCCAACACCCTGGACTTGTTTCTAACTTCTCACCCTGATAAGTACACCCTTGATGTGCTTTCCCCTCTAGGCTCGTCGGACTATTGTGTCATATCAGCTAATTTCTGGTACACCGACCCCACAGTTAGAGAAAAAATGCCTAAAAGAATCGCATGGCAATACGAGAATACGTCGTTATGTAGATGCCGCTGTCGATGTGATCAAAGACACTATTTGCTTTGGAATGAGATCGCTTATCCCTCATCGAATGAAGAGTATCAAACTAAAAGAAAAGGCATGGTACGACTCGAGCTGTAAAGAGGCTGTCAAGGTTAGAGAAATGTTTTTTTCGGTCCAGCCCAACTGAGGAAAATCGAAAAATGTTCAAATGAGCCAGAAATGACTTTCGCCTTTCTTAAACGTGTAAAATTCCAATACGACCATAAACTGAGGCAAAAAATACTGCAATGTCCCAAAGGCAATAAAAATTGTTGCTTCAGCCTCCATCCCAATGCCCATTTACAATGACATTCCAGCTGTCAGCTATTTGCTGAAGGCCAATCTGCTTGCTGCACACTTTGCGGCCAGCTCAACACTCCCAGATTGTCATTTGTCTCCGCCGTGCTTTGGTGAAAGCAAAATAGTTGCACTTGATATTTCTAAGGCATTTGACAGAGTTTAGCATCTGGCTCTTTTGTCGAAAATGCGTGCTTTTGGGATCGACGATTCTCTTCTTCAATGGATTAGAAATTACTTTTCGGAACGTTCAATTCAAGTTGTCTTGGATGGTTTCAAGTCTGATACTCACAAAATAAATGCTGGTGTGCCACAGGGCTCCGTTCTGTCTGCGACACTCTTTTTAATTTTCATCAACTATCTCTTGTCTGCTACCTCTAATCCAATATACTGACGACAGTACTCTCTGCTTTTCATATTCGTTCCCGGACTCACGCCGCTCCTCTTCGGCTGTAGAACGGCAACGGCAGCGTATGTTAAGCTCATAAAATTCCGCTGTTAACAGCGGAATCAATTGGGGAACTACCAACCGAGTGGAATTTAATGCTTCCAAAACACAATGCTGTCTGCTGTCGTTAAAGCGAAATTTAAACACCAAGCCATTATCCATGGATGGCACTTGCATCATCGAAGCCGATAAACTTTCAAGTCTCGGTATGTGTGTCAGTGACATCTTACGTTGGAATGACCACATATTCGATGCCGTGAAAAATGCTGCGAATAGATGATGTAAGAAATATTTTATCCCCTCTGATCTGGCCTCAATATATAAGGCATTCATCCGCCCAAAATTGGAGTACAATGCCCACATCTGGTCAGGTGCGCACAAGACACCTCTGCACCTCCTAGATGGGATCCAAAACCGTGCGACAAAACTCATAGGTGATACTAATATCACTCAAACAATGGACACCCTCGAACACCGATGTAATGTCTCGTGTCTCACTCTGTTTTATCGCTATTTCCACCACCAGTGCTTCATAGAAATCGCCTTTAGCATTCCGCCCCTTCAAATTTTTAACCGTAACACCCATCTCCCTATGAATGCTCATCAGTATACCCTCAAGCCCACTTTCGGACATACTCTAAAATATCGTGATTCGTTCCTAAGCCATACAACTCGCTTATGGAATGCCCTGCCTTTATTTCCTAGTCATTATAATCTTCAAACATTTAAAACCAATGTTCACCGGTACCTCTCTTTCTATACTTCGCCAGCGCTGTGTGCAAACATTGTAAGGGTACTAAAAAAAATAATCCCTTGAGCGCGCAATTATAAAAAAGAGTGAAACCGCGTATCTACTTACTTACTTAGGTTGCGCTATAGTTCGGTTTTTGGTTTTATAACTGCCGTGCGCTCAAGGAATTTTGCGTACCCCTAAAGTGTTTGCACAACACGCACAGAAGGTAACTGTTTCCTTTTGCGCACTCCATCTACTTGGGCGCGCCACCTCAGATGAAGTTTTCCTCTACAGCAGGGATTACCAAACTATTTTGGGCGAGAGACCCCTTTTCCAAAATGGAATGAAATCTCAGACCCCCATAGCCAAATTACTTTAAAAATCCTATCTCTAGTTTTTTTTCTATTGATACAAAATACTTACCAATTTAAAAAATTTTTCTGGTTGGTTAAGTGAGTAAACTTGACATGATTTTCTCATCAAAATTTAGCAAAATAAATACCATAGACATAAAATTCAGTAAGTATCAAGTGTAATTAATAATACTGTAAAATAGTGTACAAAAAAAAAATATAAAAAATGCAGTGTGATGGATGAACCTGGTGACTTTCTACCAATCTAGCTAAATCGGGTTCAATATTTGTGAGTTGCAGCCTAAAATCTCTGCGTTCGTTTATTTTCAAACGGTTTCCTTGTTTTGTCAGAACGTTTGTAACCACACTGAAGCCTTTTTCGACTAGGTATGATGATGGAAAAGCGATAAGGTATTTTTCAGCAACGTTCCACAATGCAGGAACAGTGTTTCAATGTAGCGTTGCAACTAGAACTTCTGATACTCTTGGTTGAAATTCTGCTTAAGCTCCTAGTCTGTGCTGATGGTAATCAACTCTTCTTTGATTATCACATTAGCTTCTTCCATGGCTGTGATGTTGTACGGATTTATTATCCTTTGAGGAATTTGTAAATTTAAGAGATCCTCAAACCTTTTAATAAAATCCTTGTGTACTGCGTCCAAGTGAGTGACATATGACTTGAAGCATTTCTGGTAATTTTTGACAAATGCGGAAACTGTGAATATTCTTTTCTGCTTAAATTTTGTTTATAAAGGATGCGTTTACCCACAAAGGCCGATATTATTGATTTCGTTTTAATCAAATTGAGATCGTCACCGTACAGCTGCAAATTAACTTTGTTGAACATACCAAAGATATCAGTCAAGTAATAAAATATATCTGTTTTACAATTGTTCAGATATTCTTTCAAATTCGGATCTTTTTCTTGTAAAAACTAAAACACAGATTCGAAAATAGCTGAAAATCTTGCTAAGCAAGAGCCTCTTGATAGCCAGCGAACTTCAGTCTGCAGAAGTAACCGAGTAAAGACTCCGTCGTTTTCCTCACATAGCAAATAACCAAGAGTTCAAAAAATTGCTTCGAATCTTATTAACAGCATTTATAACATATTTTAAAGACTGATGCAATCTAGGGCTCAGATTTTTTGCTACTAAATGCTGTGTGTAAATCAGGCAGAGAATGACCAGTACCTCAGGCAGTTGTCGCTTTAACTGGGCTATAAAACCACGATGACGACCAATCATAGATGGTGCACCCTCAGCCGCAACAGAAACAAAGTTCTTCCATGGAATAGCTTTGTCGAAAAAAAAAACGTCTCACGGCTTGAAAAATCGATTCTCCTCTGGTATCAGTTTCTAAATAAGTAGCAAAAAGCAGTTCTTGGCACATACCAAAAAGTTCCCGGAATAACCACCGTGTGGCGCTCCCATTATTCCGATTTGAGTTATGTTTCTTTTGTTAAGTTGGTAAATCTATTGTTGACATTCCCTCTACATCTTAGCATCATAGTTTGACATTTACAAAAGTTACGTAGCCAAGAGTACATCTGTTTCTGTGCGTTTTGGCGATTTTTTACAATTTCAGAAATGGATTTAAATTTGCAACAACGAACTTCTGTTAAATTTTGCATAAAAAACGGATTTAATGATGCGCGAACGTTGGAAATGTTGGAAAAGTGTTTCGGCAACGATTCTCTAAAGAAAACGGTTGTTTATCAGTGGCATGAGCGGTTCAAAAGTGGTCGTGAGTAAATCGAAGATGATGAACACAGTGACAGACCATCGACATCGACAACCGACGAAAACATTGATGAAGTAAAAGAAATGTTGGTCAGTAACTGTAAATTAACCATCAAAGAGATAGCGCAGGACTAGAACATTGCCTATGGTTCCGTCCAAGATATTTTGGTTAATGATTTGGGTTTCCGTCGTGTAGCAGCAAAGTTGGTGCCAAAAGACCTCAATTTCATGCAAAAGGGAGACCGTGTTGACGTCGTAAAAGAGATGATTTGCGAGGCTGAATCCGATCCCACATTCATCAAAACGATCATTACTGGAGACGGGACGTGGGTTTATGTGTACGACACGCAATCCAGACATCAGGCAAGTGAATGGCGTTCACCAAATGAGCCGAGACCAAAAAAAACACGTCGTTTTCAGTCAAAAAAGAAGGCAATGCTCACGGTTTTCATGGATTACAACGGTGTAGTGCGTCATGAATTTTTGCCAGAAGGCCTGACAGTAGACAAAGAGTGTTATTTGGGCGTTATGACACGTTTGCGTGAAACAATTCGCCGAAAGAGACCAGAATTTTAAGCAGAAAACTCGTGGATTTTGCACCATGATAACGCACCGTCGCACAGTGCCATCATTATTCGTAATTTTTTGACGAAAATTGCAACAAATACCATCCAACAGCCACCGAATTCACCTGATTTTGCTCCCTGTGACTTCTTTCTGTTCAATCGAGTTAAAAAACCAGTTCGGGGAACGTGTTTCAGCAGCCGAAAGGAAGTAATGGAAAAATCGCTGGAAGCACTGATCGATATACCGAAAACCGAATATAAAAAATGTTTCGAAGATTGGATCAAGCGCTGGCATAAGTGTGTTGCAGTCGATGGGGATTGCTTTGAAGTGGACAATATAGATTTCGATGAGTAAACTTTTATATTTATTTTTCTGAACTTTTTGGTCAAGGTGGTATTTTCATCTTTAATATATCGATCATATCCTAACAACAGAGCTTCATTGCCGGGTGCCGGGTAATGTAGACTCGTCCAACTGGAGGAAATTGCATAAAATGTTTTCCACGTCGCAACCCATCTCGTCTATTCATCTCTGAACGGTGTTATTGCTCAAAGGAATGCTCTTAATAATATCATGTGCGGGCTTGTGCAATACATTGTTAAAGACCTCCGCAGTGGCTGGTAAAATAAGCTGCTGTCCAATTATGTGGGGTTTCCCCGGCTTCGCTATTAGTAAAAATATACTATAGGATGCTCGAAACCATCGACGTTTTGTATAGATGATGACACAAACGTCGAACTTATGGATGGCCTTTTCCCTAATTTTTCTATAAGTTTTTTGTTAGCATGTACTCTTGATAAATGGTCCTCCATTTCTGAAGGCTTCATGGCATCGTTACTGAATACTTTTTCACATGTGAGACTCATCGACAAGTATTGATTTGAAAGAGATGAAATAAATCCTAACTTCTAGTAGTCCCAACTATATTGTCTGCATGTTTTTTTTCGTACCTGCCATCATAAAATTGAACATTTATAATTTTAGGTAACAACTTTTCTAAAGTAATTTCAAAACATACTTAGAAAAATATTAAAACGGTTTTTTGGGACTTACCCTGTTACTGTTTCATAAACTGCAGAAATATATGTTTACGCTATTAACGCTCGGAGGTAACTAAGGATTTTGTAATTTTTTTTTCAATCACTTCATTTAGCTATGAAATCACTTTGTAATCTCTTGAAATAAATTAGTGGATGAGTGTATTATCATTGATATTCAAGTTCCAACGAATTTCAAAACGCAAATGAACTTTCAACCTAAGTGCAAGCTTGTTATATAGTAAAATATCAGTAGCATGTTTGGACTTGAACTTGATCATGATTTCGCTCGTGCTAAATCGCGTATATGCGTAAAATACAAAGCAAGTCAAAACAAAGACTTGTACGTTCGAACACATTATCTTGCACGAACTTGTGCACGCATATTGACTTGCCGAACTAGTGCACGCTTATCGACTTGTTGAGTTTTTTTAAATTTTTTTTTTTAATTTTGGTTGGGGCTGAGGCCCCCATTTATTGGCTTAATACAAGCTTAATCAAGGAAGTGATGGGGGAGATCTTGTTTGAGACGAGGAGTGCTCAGGTGGAAAGCAAAAAGGGAAAGGTTTCGGAGCATTCGGGAGATTGGTTCGTTGGAGCCATATGAGGGTGGTGGACCGGTAGATAGAAGAGACGAGGACAACGTAGATTGCGGGGGTTGGTATTGAAGGATATGGAGTTCAAAATGGATGCACAGTCGATGGAACCTGAGAGAAGTTGATGGATGAAAAAATGTTAGCAGTATTCCTACGTTCTTCTAACGAATTCATATTTAGAAATTTGAGGCGGCCCTGATAGGGAGGTAATATTAAAGGGTCATTCCACGGCAGACCACGGAGAGCAAATCGGAGGAATCGACGTTGAATACCCTCGATTCGGGAAACTTGAACCCGGTGAAAGGGGGACCAAGCTTGACTGGCATACTCAAGCAGGGGGCGAACAAAGGTAATATAGAGAGATCTGTTTACATACGGGTTGGAAAATTCCTTGGACCACCGTTTAATAAATCCAAGTGATGAGTTGGCTTTGGGGATCATCTTATCGATATGCGAACGGAAATTAAGCTCACAGTGGAATAATATGGCATGGTCTTGATAAGACTGAACAAGGGGAATTGGTTGTCTATGGAGAAAATAAAGTCGGGGAGGAGACGGGTTGCATTTACGTGAGAAGGTTATAGATTGACATTTGGCCATATTAAGTTCTAGGCAGTTTTTGAGGCACCAGATTGAAAACCGATCAAGGTCTTCTTGAAGAAGGCCAGAGTCATGGAGAGAGGAAATAGTTTTAAAAAGTTTTGTGTTGTCAGTAAAGGGAGAGGGAGGAATGTTTAATGACCGTCTCAACATGGTTAATAGTAAGAATGAAGAGAAGAGGGCTAAGATGACTGCCTTGTGGAACTCCAGATGAGGTCAGGAATGGAACAGAAAGGGCGGATCTAAACCGAACACTATAATATCGGTTTATCAGGTAAGAACAATCCATTTTAACAAGAGGATCAATTGATGAGATATCTTATCAAACGCTTTAGTAAAATCAGCGATAATATCGATTTTCTTGCTATTTTCTAAGGCCGAGAGAGCAAAAGACACGAATTCAACTAGATTTGTGGTAGTTGATCTACCTTTGAAAAAACCATGTTGTCGGGGTGAAATAAAAGGCTTGCATTTGAAGCTTAAGGCTTCGTATAAAATGCCTTCAAAAAGTTTGGGTATATGAGTGAGTTTAGCAATGGGACGATAATTGGTAACTTCGTTCTTAAATCCCTTTTTGTGTATCTGAATTATAAAAGAGGTCTTCCAAATTTGGGGAAATTCTCCCTGTGTAAGGGATAGACGAAAAAGGCAGGAAAGGGGTAGAGACAGGTTGGAAGAGCATTTTTTTAAGAAACACGGCGGGGAGTCCGTCTGGCCAGCTACAAATTCATCTTTAAGATTAAGTAACTTTTCTTCAATAACTGCAGGATCGAAATTTTGAGTGAGAAAGGGACCAATAGAGAAATTTGGTAGATCATTGAAGTAAGAGGGATCTGGTACGAAGGAGTTGTTGGCAAATGATTATTTAAAAAATGTAGCAAAAAAATTGGCGATGGTAGGAGGATCACTTGAAGATTTGGTTTCGAAAGCGAGGGAGGAAGGATAACCATCAGTCTTACTTTTGCAATTGACAAACTGAAAAAAGGACTTGAGGTCATTTGTGAGATTGGTTTGCGCACTATTTTGGTAGCGTTGATAGAGAGAGTTATAGAGTTCACTGAAATTGAGATATATACCTAAATAATTTGAATAGTTGGAAGAAGAGTGGGTACGAAGGAATACCACCCATAACTTGTTTCTTTTGTTTCGTAGAGAGCGAAGTCTACGATTATATCAAGGAGGGGATGTAGAAGAAGTTTTATGGCGGGAATAAGGCACATAAAGTAAAGGGAGATGGATTTGCATATTTCTCTGTAAAGAATGGAGAGGGCAGCAACCAAAGATAGACTGGTAAACTCAAAAGAAGCGCTGCTTAGATATGAATCAATTTTACGGAAATTAGCTTTGTTAAAATTGTAAGAAAATAGAACTGAGGGGGGAAGCAACTGAAGGGGAATGTTGTGGAAAAATGAGAGAAGAAATGGAGGATGAAAATTGTCAATAGTTGAAAGAGGTAGGGGATAACACGATACTGAGGAGTTGATGGGTTCAGTTGTGAAGATAAGGTGTAATTGCCTTTCCATATAGTTGGAAACGCCACTGGCTTGGCATAGACTAGAGACTGTTAGCCGATCTAAGAAGAGGCATTCCTTAGTAGAAATGGGATTGGAAGAGATTAAAAAAGATAGGTCTTCAGATGGAGCCACTTTAGCTGAGGCAGATTAAAATCGCTGAAGATAATGATATCATCAAGCGAGTCTGATAAATCGATCAAATTGAATGTAACAACACATAACATACAAGCATCTACGAGTAAGTGTTATTTTAACCGACACAAAGTACAACAATGATACTTCCTACTAAAATATTAGTCATTCTTATAACAAGTTGGTACACGTAACACAACTTATACAGTATCTTGAACGTTTCAAATGAGAACTTGTGTTAATTAATGGGGGACGATTTTTAGACCTCGTCGACCCCCAAAATCAGTTTTCTTTTATGTTGACCCATGGGAAACCGATTTCGACCAAAGGCTCTACAGAGCGTTGCCCTCCGGGTTTGAATCGAAGCCTCTGCGGGCCGAAACATTGATGTCCATTTGCTCTAGTTTTCTGACTAGATCTAGATGTCGCCGTACAGCTCGTATAGTCAGACGTTGAATTTTCTACTCCAAAGCTCATCAAGGCGAAGGGGACTGAATATTTTACGAAGAATTTCTCTCTAGAAACAACCGAGGATATCTACATCCGCTTTCTATAAAATCCATACTTCAGCTTCATAAAGCAAGTCTGGGATGATCAAGATGATCCTGATATTGCATTCAGCAGGCTTACACTTTTCTGACCAGGTCTGAGGAATGAGTATGCTTTGAATACCTCGTCCTGTAAGCTGTCAGACCCAGCCGCTTTGTTGGATTTAAGCTTATTGCTATCCTTACTTCATTTTGATCACGTATATGGACGTTTTGGCTTTCATTGCCAAAGTTGAATAGCCTGTTCGTACTTACGGCTAGATGTTGCCGTTATACAGTCTGGAGAAGACGTGTTTCCATATTCTCAGCAACGACTGTAATTCTACTAGAAGGTTTCCTTCTTTATCTCCGTACGTTGCTCCTGGAGTGCAAACTCTTAATACGAGGGCGGGTCAGTAAGTCAATAAGTTTTTGAATTTCTGACCTCTTTACTGAAGCAGCAACACTGCTCCTGTCAACAGGCATCTGTCAGTTGACTCCTGTCAAAATTTAAACTTGCTGCGTCAGTTAGTTTGTGTTTGACAGCTATTTTTATCAGACTACTCACTAATTTGAGGAGAAAATGGAAAAAAGTGAATTTCGTGTGCTTATTAAGCATTATTTCTTGCGAAAAAAAACCATTACCACCCAGTTGAGGTCTCTACACCCGAAACAATCGAAAAAATTCACGATATGGTGTTGGCCGACCGAAGATTGAAAGTGCGAGAGATTGTGGAAGCCGTAGGGATCTCGCATGGCTCAGTGGTTTCAATTTTGAATGATCACTTGGGCATGAGAAAGCTTTCCGCAAGATGGGTGCCGCGTTTGCTCACAGTCGACCACAAACGCAATCGTGTAACAACTTCACAGGAAGGTTTGGCGTTGTTTAATCGCAATATGGAGGAGTTTTTGCGCCGTTTTGTAACCGTGGACGAAACATGGATCCATCACAACACACCAGAGAACAAACAACAGTCAAAACAGTGGGTTTCTAAGGGTGAATCGGCGCCAAAGAAGGCCAAGGTGGGTTTGTCAGCCAATAAAGTTATGGCGACTGTTTTTTGGGATGCACGCGGGATAATCCACATTGACTACCTTCAAAAGAGAAGAACAATCAATGGGGAATATTATGCCAACTTATTGGACCGATTCAATGACGATTTGAAAAAAAAACGACCTCATTTGGCCAAGAAAAAAGTTCTTTTCCACCAAGACAATGCAAGGGTGCACACATGTGCAGTTGCCATGGCAAAAATCCGTGAATTGGGCTATGAATTGCTCCCTCATCTACCCTATTCTCCAGATTTGGCTTCGAGCGACTACTTCTTGTTCCCAAACCTGAAGAAATGGCTTGGTGGAAAAGATTTGACTCCAATGATGAAGTCATCTCGTTGGACAAAGTGTATAGAGCTCAAGGGAGACTACGTTGATAAATAAAATTATTTTTTTATCAAAAAATCTGTTTTAATCGGACTTATTGACCCGCCCTCGTATCTTCGATCGCGGACTTCTCGTTCTCTTTTTTCTTTTTCTGGAGAAGTCGATGTACTTCCCGTCACCTCTGCTCGTAGAGCTCACTAGCGGTTCTCTTCCGTCGTTGCATCGCCGCTTTCTACACTTCTTGTTTGGATTCAGTGTGCTTGCCCACATTTTTCATCAAGCCTGGGACTTTTTGGTGGTATTCGGGTGAAGCCCAGCACATCAGTTACGGCTTCTCTGATGGTGCTTTGGCAACGTTGCTACAGGTTTTCAGTAATTGATGCTGGCAGGAAAGGAGTATTTGAGAGATTTCAGAAAACGCGTGCGGCAAAGATTATTGCGGTCTCTTACGATTGCAGCTTATACTCGTATCTTATACGTTACATCTTCTTACAGTAGTTCTTCTTTATTTTGGCGCTTGGGAAATCTGCATTTATATATTGGCTGCAACAAGGTCAATGCTTACTGCCCGGTAGGTTCAAATCGCAAATTGATTAATGGTTACAGATGCCATCTATAAATAGGGGAAATGTACTATGGAACGCTAAGCAGTGCAACAAAAATACACATCGTTGAAAATTCACGTTCAATCGGGGCAACGATGCGATAATTTCGTGCCAAACATTATCCAAAAATGCAAAGAGGTGGGCTCAGTACAAAATGTGAAGACGCCAAAAAGTGTTCGCTCCAGACGTTCAGTAGAAAGAAAAGTAAAGAAAAGTGTCGAAAACGACCCAAACAGCTCCACTCGTCACCGTTCTCAGGAGCTTGACCTCTCCACAGCCACACTGGCTCGAATTTTGACGAAAGATTTGGCTCTTCATGCATACAAGGTCCAATTAAAGCAAAAACTGAAGCCGACCGGCCACCAACAGCGCCATACGTTCTCGGATTGGGTCCTGCGAAACATGCATGCTAAATTGCCGCCTCTGGGGCACCGAAAATCAACGAGTGATTTAGGTAATACCAATGCATCCAGAACGAGTGACTGCTTGGTGCGGTTTATATGTAGACCGGATTTGTCATAAAGCCATACTTTTTCGGAAGTACCGGAATTCGAGGATATAGATACCGGCGACCTTTACTGGATGGTGCTACGTGCTATACACGTCGCGTTTCAGGTGAACACATTGGCCGCCCAGATCGTGCGACTTAACATTTTTATTCTTCCTTCTTCGGGGCTGTGTTAAAAGCAAGATCTACGCCAACCATCTGCAAATAATTCCAATTCTGAGAGAACATCGAAACCGCCATCGCGAGATAGAGCTACAATTATGAGAAAGAGTGATTTCAAATTTCGAGAAAAGGATGGGGGTGTGAGGAAGATATTATATTCCATAAATAATCTCCATATCTGTACTTTATAAGAAAGAAAGGTTTCAGAGATATCTCAACGATTGTTCGCTTTATTCAAAAAATAAATCCTACACCTCTTATTGAAACACACTTTTACTAGCATTAAGAAAATTTATTTTACCTAAAGAACTAAGTAAATGGATTTTGCTTTCTTTTTGTTAAAGGTCACAATCTACCTAAATAACCAACTCAAACTATATTAATTCTAGTACATATATAAGGAATTGTTTATTAGTGAATTGTTAACGATCCGAACATTTCACGTGGGGATCCGAAGGTCGTTGACAGTAAGGTCATCCATATCCATTGCTTGTTTTTGTTTCGGAACGACGCACCACCCCCAACCTGGAGGAAAACTTCCTGTCGGATCCTCCGACACCAGTAACCCAGTTCAGGGATGCCGTTGGCCCATCAAGGCGTCATCCACCAACATCTCTTTTACAAGACTCTTCTTCAGTCTTCAAAGTTCCTTATTGACTTGACCTCCGAATGTGTCAGAGTAGTGCAAATAAACCTTCAGCTAGTCTAACTTCGATTATATCTAGGTGAATTTATCCGCTATACGTCCTCCTTCTGAGACCCTCTTGTTAGTCGTCTGGGAGTATTTGTCCATCATGTTAGCAAGAGACACGTTGGTGCTGAAGTTTACCCGGCCGAGCTTTCGCTGTTCCGAGTTCGGCTCTACATATAAAGTCAGACTCAGCATACGCTCATCGTTGGTTCACTATTAGATAGCTCTCCAACAGGCTCGTGAAGGTGCTGATACGGTGTTACTCATGCAAACATCATCATACTTTCAATGACATTGGCAGTGACAAGCAAAGATTCAAAAAAATACGCGATTCGCGTAATGAGCCTCGTTTTTTGACCAGAGAAAGTTAATCGACATTTTCATGGCCAATAATACGCCGATACATATCAAATGTTTATTTCAGTTATTTCGAAGATTAATTTTGTTACTGCGACAAGAAAATGGTAAGACGAGTACAGTGCATTTACACCGACGACGCGCTAAGCTCAGAGCAAATTTTTCAAATTTGTTAAGTAATTGTGGTAGAAGAAGGATGTTGTACTAGTTTAACTATGTTCTATTAGGCCAACATCGTTTCCTATCAGAATTCGCAGAACTTCGAACTGAAAATGCTGAGCTGAAGATGAAGGTGAATACTCTGGAGAGTCGACTGAACTGGCAAAAACAGCAGCTTCTAAACAATTGCATTGAAATTGTTGGTGTGCCAAATGTCAACAATGAAAATGCAACAAGCAAAGTCAAGCAAACCATACAAGATTGTCTATCCATCGATATTCCTGATGTGATCATAGAGAACTGCTATGTGAAGAAAGTACCGAACAAAGAAAAAAAAAATAACTCTTCTATCAAGTCCATCTTATGCGTGAAGTTTAACGACCTGTCAACAAAACAGAGGATTATAAGGGAAAAGAGAAAACAGAAAAAAAAGCTGAGCTCTTTTGCTACAAATGACCTTAACGGCAGCGGCAGTGACAGAAAGGGAACTTCATCAATGATGCTCTTACACCATACACCCAGGCTCACTTCATACAAGCAAAAGATGTAAGCAGGAAAAAGAATTCAAATTCGTGTGGTTTAACAACAATCAAATATTACTTCGAAAGGAGGAGTGTAGAAGGGTCATTTCTATTAAATCATTTGATGATCTCCTTAGAATTTGATTATAATTTTCTTTTTATATATTTTGAATCATGAATTTTGAATTATCAGTCTCCCGCGATCCGTTAAAGCGATCAGTCGAGCTTTCGTTTACCGCACGGAGATTTTTCAAAAAACCGAAACACTGAAGCGTCGCGGCTTTTCCCTCGAGGATTCTGTATCCTCAACCAGTAAAATGTTGCGTCGTGGCAACGCATTTCTACCTCTCCAATCACTTAAAGACACCGATCTTGGAGAGGACATGTGCACTAGTGAATCGGAACAATAAGTGACGAGAAAAATCTCGATACCTCCATTAAAAATCCTTCATCAAAATTGTGATTTTGTGCATAAGTTCTTTAAAGAACTAAAAATTAGTGACTATAGTGTCAAAAAGTTGTCGATCGGCATTAAAGTGTTTTGCGAATCAATTGATTCCTATAAAACTGCCTTAAATACTTTAAATGTAAAAAAATGTCAATCCTTCTCGCACGATCTTAAATGCGAGAAATCATTTAAAGTGATTCTTTTTGGCCTCGATGAATATCCAACGGACTCAATAAAGAACGAATTAAATTCACTCGGTCTCAAGTGCAAGGAAATCAAGATGGCTAAAAAAGTATATGAAAAATATGTGGATTTCCTTTACATTGTTTATTTTGAGAACGGCTCAATTCGCCTCGCCGATCTTCGAAAAAACATTAAATCCATCTTCCGTACGCAAGTAAGATGGGAATTCCAACGGCGTACTAAGCATAGCATCACTCAATGCCACAACTGTCAAATGTGGGGGCACGGGGAAAGGCACTGCAATGTGAACTGTTCAGGTAACCACAAAACTAATTCCTGCACTTCTTCCGGAATTTCCAAATGTGCAAACTGTGGAGGCAACCAGAAATCTACGGACGAAAATTGCAAGTTTCGTGCAGATTATTTGGAAATTATTGGGAAAAATTCTCAAAAAATATCTCGTACACGCGCACCCATTCCGTTGCGATCTCAAGCACAGCCAACAGTGGCAGCGAGAGGCTTTAATGTCAACAGTGTGGATGACTTCCCTTCTCTACCTCGATCATCACGTCAGTCGGAGCAGCAACAACATCACTGGAGAAACCAACAAATGCCAGCTCAGCATCGTACACAGAAGAGATCTTCATACTATTCCTCTCCACCAGCAAAGCATGATCATCAACAGAAAGATGAACTAACTTCTCTTATGTTTGATATGGTCTCTGAACTTGAAAATTGTAAAACAAAAGCTCAACAGTTCAAAGTAATTGCTCAGCTTGCAAGTAAATATCTTTATAATAATGTCAAGTAATACTCAGTCTCATCTTAAACTTTTATGTTGGAATGCAAGAGGCATTCGCAACAAGAGCTTTGAGTTCTTTAACTTTCTCTCCAATTTGGATATTGATGTTTGTCTAATAAGTGAAACAGGTTTACAACGTAATATTCATTTTCAATGTCGTAACTATTTGTGTTATCGTTGGGATCGTAACAGTAGGGGTGGTGGTGTTGACATTCTTATCAAAAAAAGTATTGATCATTCTGAGCTGCCAATGGTGCACACTTTAGTACTAGAAAACGTTGGAGTTGAAATTAAATTAAGTAATAATACTTGCCTAAAAATTTTTTCCGTCTATTTTCCTGGAGGAATTCGTAATGCATATAAAATTCGGTGCTTGAAAAGTGACCTTAGAAGATTGTTAAGTTTTAGGAATGTTGTCACAGGAGGCGATCTTAATTGTAGACATCGTAGCTGGGGTTGTTTAAGGGCAAATGTTTGGGGAAACACATTATATGACCCATCTAGTCCTACCTACCTCCCTGCTTGCAGTAGGTACTCTCCATCGACACTAGATTTATTTCTTACAACCACTCCTAATTCGCTTACCACTCCTGTTGTGCACAATGCGCTTAGTTCTGATCATTTTCCTGTCAGCTGTGATATTTTACTTAGTCCTAATATAAATAATGTGCAATACTTAGATTATAGAAACGCGAACTGGGACGTGTTTAGATACCATCTCACTCGCAATATACGAAGTTGTTCGAAAAACCTTTCTGCTGTGAATAGCAGTCAAGATATTGACAATCATATAGAAACATTTCAAAGCAAAATATCCGAAAGCATTCGTGCTTCTGTTCCATTAAAAAAGTCTCCTAAAAGAGCATTTACGCTACCTCGAGAAATACTCAATTTAATAAAGATTAAAAATCGTTACAGAAGGCTCTGGCAGAGGTACAGATCTCCTAACGATTTCTGTGAAATGAATGTATTCATTTGCTTAATTAAAATTCGAATAAATGAGTACAGAAATTCTTTATGGAACAATAAATTAAGTTTACTCGACTCCAACTCTAGACCTTTCTGGAATGTTACTAAGATACTGCGCAAGACAAACTATTACTGTCCTAACTTCGAAGTTAACGGGTCACTAGTATCAACTAAGGAAGACAAAGTGGAAATCCTAGCAAATACATTCCTTAAAAACCATACGACGACAAATAGTTTGCTATCTCCTCTTGAACCGGAGGTTGAAAATGAGATAACTGTTTTGAACAACTCCACTATTTCCCTACCCTTTAATGAATTCACAACTATTGAGGACATAAAATTCATAGTTTCGGACTTAAAAGATCGTAAGTCTCCTAGTCTTGACAGCATAAATAATCAAGTGATAAAGCAGTTGCCAACTAGTGCCTTGATATATTTAACATTCATCATCAATGCCTGCCTAAAAATGCTATACTTCCCTGATTTATGGAAGAAAGCCAAGGTAGTTCCACTTTTAAAACATGGGAAGAATCCATCCAATCCAGTCAATTACAGACCAATCAGTCTTCTAAATGGCTTTAGCAAAATTTTTGAAAAAGTAATCAAAATTAAAATTGATGCCTTTTTGAGTGCTACTAACATTCTACTTCCTGAGCAATTTGGATTCAGAAAGAATCACAGTACTACGCATCAAATACTAAGAATTTGTAAGACTGTTAAGCAACAGCTTAAACTTAAAAAGTCGACTGGCTTTGTCCTCCTAGACATTGAAAAAGCTTTCGATTCAGTCTGGCACAATGGCTTTCTATACAAACTGATAAAACTAAATTTTCCTAAGTATCTTATAAAAATACTACAAAGTTATTTGTCCAATCGAGTCTTTAAAGTATATCTTTTTGGAACCTTCTCCTCAACAAATCCTGTTACAGCCGGAGTTCCACAAGGCTCAGTTTTGGCCCCAGTTCTCTTCAATGTTTTTCTTGCTGATTTACCCAGAGTTCCCAACTGTGATATTGCACTATATGCAGACGATCTGGCTTTATACTCTTCCCACGAATATGGGCCAATGATAGAAAATTATCTTCAAATTGGAATCCAAACATTTTTCGATTACTATAAATGCTGGAAAATAAAAATAAATGTCGATAAGTGCCACAGCTATGTTCTTCACTAGAAGAAGGCTTAGTTGCTTCTTGACTACTGCAAGTCTTAACTTAGACAACTCCAATATACTAGGTGGGTCAGTACTGTAAATTACCTAGGGGTGTATTTAGACCAGAAATTGACCTTCGGGTATCATATACGAGAAACTTTAGCCAAGATAGATGTTTTAATAAAAATTCTTTACCCTCTTATCAATCGTAAATCACTTCTTAATAAAAAGAACAAAATAATAATTTTTAAGGTCGTTTTTCAAGCACTGATGACTTACGGATCTCCTGTATGGGGTAATTGCGCGAAAACTCATATTAAGCGGCTTCAAGTGGCACAAAATAAGGTGTTAAAAATGATGCTCAACCTACCGCGAGACTTCTCAACTCTTATTCTGCACGAAAGAGCAGGTGCTATCCAGATTGGTAGAAGGATTGAAATTCTCAATGAAAAGTTCATGTCCAGATTAATTGACGCTGATAATCAACTTATTAGAGACTTACAGCTGTTATAACCTTTTATTTATGTTTTCACCTTAAAGCTTTATTATTTGCCTATTATTATTATTTATTTATTTATTTATTTATCTATTTACTATTTAATTTCTATTTATTATTTATTATTATTTATCTTTTTTATAACATTATTTATTGTTCATTGATCTATTTGTTTGTTATTTATTTATATTATTTATTTATTGTTATTTATTTATTTATTAATTGATTATATATTAACAAATTTTTTACTTATTTATTTATATATTTATTTATTTATTTATTTTTCTTTTTTTAACCTAAATGGAGGTTTTTTCCATAGTTTTCCTCCGATCGTGCATTTAATTACTGTACTACATATCCTCACTCATTAAACAATAATATTTTCAGCAATAAGGTTCTATATAGACCGTTTCTCTGTGCAAGCTAGAGCAAATTGTACAAATATTTTTAAACCATTGTTACACTATGTAAGAAATAAAATATATATCTATCTATCTATCTGAATTTTGAATTAAATGATTTATATGATGACCATTCCATTCTCACTTCAAATTGTAATAACGTTTTCTTGAATAGTACATATTGTTTAAATAAGCTGTTTGTCATACATCAGAATGTTAGGATTTTGAGAGAAAATTTACTTCACTAGTTACTCATCTTGATACTTTTCTCTGTCTTCCTGATATCGTAGTTGTGTCCGAAATTTGGATTTATGGATTTGAAATAAATGATTATCACTTGTCACGTTAATTTAAAACAGCAGATATTTTGATGGTTTCTTTAAAAAGAAACGAGAAAAATATTTTAGTACTGTGCGTGTACAGATTATACAAATTTGGTTTCGAATCATTTGTTTTAGAATTCTCAAGTTTGCTAGATAAAATCAAATCAAATGACTTATTAATTATGGGTGATTTCAATCTAAATTTATTAGAAAGTAGTGAAATTGTGTCACTACTTGTAAGTAATTACTAATTGTAATTAATTGTAATTACTTAACCTTCCTAGCCTCATATGGATTAATAAGTTTCATCAACGAACCTACTAGGCCAGCCTCTGATAGTTGTTTGGATCAT
Organism: Volucella zonaria; assembly: GCA_963966105.1. Lineage (NCBI taxonomy): Eukaryota > Metazoa > Arthropoda > Insecta > Diptera > Syrphidae > Volucella > Volucella zonaria. Next base: position 82,468,468 of record OZ014530.1, read on the forward strand.
ATTTTTGGCCGTTTTTCAAAGGTATCATATACACTCAGAGGTGTGTATATGATTTAAAAATAACTGATCACTCTATGACAGGCATTATAGTACACATATTTGAGTGTATAGATAGTCGTCCGAAAGTTGACTTTACGAGTATGTGATCTAAAATTGATATCTCAAAGCTAAAGCACTCTCGTCTCAATGAATCATGGAATAATGTTTTTTTGGAAGATAATGCTTCTTTGGCTTATGATATTTTTATTGGGTCTTTAGGTAAAAGTGTCTCACTTTCAACCTACACTGTACAACCAAAGAAAATTAGAAAAAGACTGAGGAGATGGATTTCTGAACATCTCGTCAAAAAAATTCAAAGAAAAAATAGGTTACGTATTAAATGCATTAAGAATCCATCTAATACTAGCCTAAAAAACAATTACAATATTATGTGTAGTCAGCTAAAGAAGGAAATTCTTATTTGTCGTAAAATGTACTACCGTAGAAAGTTTATTACTGCTAAAGGTGATTTAAAATCAGAGTGGCAAATAATTAATAACATATTAAATAAACCTTCTTTTACTTCCAAACCTTCTTCTATTACTGTGGATAATTGTAAAGTTTCTGGTGATATAGATGTTGCTAATGAGTTTAATACTTACCCACTAATTCTTTAAAAATTAATTGCAGTTTTTGCAATAATGTTGGTGATATAAGTGGCCAATTTCAAGAAAGCAGTTTTGCTTTCGAACCTATCACACCTTTAGAATTGTTAAAATAAATTGGCCTCCTAAAACACTCAAACGCTTGTGGGTTCGACGGTATTTCGAATAAAACCTTAAAACATATCGCTTGCTTTGTTGTTGATATATTAGCACATATATTCAATCTTAGTGTTTTCACAGGAGTTTTCAAATGCGCGGATGTTTTACCATTACATAAAAAGGGTTCTGTATATGATATGAAGAATTATAGACCTATATCTCTTCTTTCGTCCATCAGTAAGATCTTTGAGAAGGTTATGAAAAAAAGAATAATGTCTTAGTTTTTTTAGTTCAAAACAATTTGATTTTCAGCAGGGCAAATCTACTGAAGATGCCCTTCTGAACTTTTGCTCAAACGTTTTTTCCAATTTGGATGCTAAAATATTTACTGCTGGGCTATTCATAGATATATCAAAAGCATTTGATATGGTTAACCATGTGTTTTTATTACAGAAATTAGAAAAGACTGGTTTTCGAGGGTTCATGCTCGAATGGCTTCGTTCGTATCTCTCCAGCAGATCTCAAAAAGTTAAGATTGGGGAAGCGAGGAGTGAAATACGATTTTTTAATTTAGGTGTTCCGCAAGGTTCAGTTTTAGGACCTATATTATTTCTTATTTTATAAACTCCCTTTTTTTCTATAAATTTTAAGGGTAAACTAACTGCTTTTGCTGATGACGTAGGTTAGGTGTATGGATCCAAAAGTTATTTGGAACTCATTTCCAAAATTAATTAGGATCTTGGCCTAATACGATTGTGGTTTGCTAAGCATAGCCTAATCATTAGTTCCAAAATTAAAATAATGTTCTTTGGCTTAACAAATCAACATTTTAGGAACGCAACCATTCACTATCACGCACCAGACTGTCTAAAGTACAAAGTAATTTGCAACATTTGTGCCACAAGCTCATCATCACATACTTTCAGTAGTGCGCTCAACTGCAGTGACAATTGTGTTTTAATTGAGGAAGTAAAGGAATTTAAGTATTTGGGGCTTATTATTGATTCAAAAATGTCATTTTCTAGTCATACTGAGTACTTAAGTAACTATTTTCGTAGTACTCTTCGAAGCTTTTTTTATCTAAGAAAGATTTGCTCAAATGAGTTTCTTAAAATAATTTACTTCGGCATATTCCATTCAAGACTTCAATATGGCATTGCATGTTGGGGAGGAACTTTTGCCAACAAAATACAGCCTTTATTAGTCTTACAAAAAAGTGTATTGAGAAAATTTTTAAATAAACATTATCGTCATCCCTGTTTTCCATTGTTTCGTTGTTTGAAAATTTTGCCGATTAGACATTTATACTGCTTTAAAGTACTAAAAGTCTTTTTCTCGAAATCTGGTCACTGCAATTTCAGGTTAATTTCTAACTATAGCCTACGAACTAACTATTTATTTGTTGTTTCTGTACCGAAATTCCGTACCTCCGCATTCCGTAATTTTTATTTGGTTTCATCGTGCCGTTTGTTCAACAAACTCCCGTTATTTATTAAATCAATAACGTATTCTCGAGATTTTGAAAAGCATGTGAAAATTTGGCTCTTTGATTTAAATTATTCTACTTTTCTGATATTCTGATGTAATTTATCTTATAAACAAAAAATTAACATAATATATCACTTGTAAAAATGTATCTCATTACCTGTTCTGTTTCATCTATTGGATTATTTGTATAATACTTGAATAATGTAATCATTCTTTCTCTTTTCTTGGAAAACCTTTAGCCAATTATCAAATGACTTCCAATCTTCAAGTTCGACATGGTTGATATTGATTGTGTATAGCTCTACTAGAAATTGGGAAGTGGATGCTGCAGTCTCTCTGTACTTCCTCGTCAGACTATACAATTTTAACGGTTTCGCTTTAGGAACAGAGTGATGATTGATGATTTTCTAAATAGTATCTTAATTCAATAGTCACTTAATTGTTTTTTTTTTTTTTTCGAATTCTGTTGTCCTATTTTTGTATCTGCACGTCAGACTTCAATCTTTTCTTGAGACAGAGTACAGAGAAAGGATTGGTATTTCTCATATGTCTTTCCTGTCCATAAACTATTTTTGAAATTATGTTTCGCAATATCGGCTATTCGTTTTGTTTCTTTTTCCTTTTTCTACATTACTATTTCAAATTAAGAACAATAATTTGGGGGCCAAAAAATACAGTCTTAGTGAAGTTTTATTTATGTGAATTAATTTAACATACTCATACTCCATTTCATTTTATTTAGTTCTGTTGCTGAAAAGTTGAAGATGGGTCTTGCAGTGGATCCAGAGGAATTCTCCGATGTAACGATATATTTTAGCGACATCGTTGGTTTTACAACGATTGCCGCACACTGCAGTCCAGTACAAGTTGTTGATCTACTCAACGATCTCTATACGATATTCGATGCAACAATTAATGCTTACAACGTTTATAAGGCAAGAACCAAAACAATATAGATATCAATGCCTTTTCTAGAGTAGACCGTTTCTCCTAGGTGGAAACTATTGGCGACGCGTATATGGTTGTCAGTGGCCTACCTGTCCGGATACCTGATCATGCTGAGCAAATTGCCACAATGGCATTAGATCTCCTGCATCAAAGTGGACGCTTCAATGTGAAGCATTTACCTGGTGTTCCATTACAACTACGAATAGGCCTACATACCGGACCATGTTGTGCTGGAGTTGTAGGGCTAACCATGCCAAGATATTGCCTCTTCGGGGATACAGTTAATACAGCTTCGCGAATGGAATCGACAGGTATAACTCAATATAACATAAATATTGTAGAATGGAATATACGATTATAACAATAAACCAATTTTCTTTCAAGGATCATCATGGCGAATACACATGTCCCAGGAAACAAGAGACCGCCTCGAAGCGACAAACAAATATTCTATAGAACCGCGTGGTCTCATCGAAATCAAAGGCAAAGGTCTAATGAATACATTTTGGCTACTTGGAAAAAAAGGTTTTGATAAACCACTTCCTGTTCCTCCCCCTATTGGGTAAGTTTTTCCTCTAGCAATAATATTCCTTCTAATTGAAAATTTTTACTTAAATGAAAAATAATTCTCTCTCTTAAATGCGCCTCCAGGGAATCACATGGGTAGGATTAAGACCTTCCTCTCTCGGTTATATTTTATGTGCCTTCTCTAATAATTTGTACTTATTTTCAGTCTCGATGAATCTCTAATTCGCAATTCAATAATCCTAAAAGGACAAGCCAATAAATCACGCAACAGTACAAATCCATCCTCCAGCCAATCGTCCTCGTTAGCCGGTGAAGCTGTTGAGGTAAAAGTGGAAATTACTCCACCAACAAACGCGGACTCTAGTGCGATTATGCCGAATTCATACTCTCTGGACTCAAATTCAACCAACACTATAAGTCCAAGTATGGCTCTGATACCAGAGTTTCCCACCAAAACACCAAGCGCTAGTCCGACTTCTCGCAAAATCAATGAAATGACACCTGAACAACTGCTGAATCCGCAGAATTTCAACAGGTTACCCGGCTCAAGTGGTGGCTCCTCATCTCGATTATATAAAAAGATTGAAGAAATGATTGACTTAAGCTCCCCCTACAACCACTACAAGTGTCTCAGTCCAAGTGAGAGTAATCTGACGCAGTTCTACGACGGCAAATATCTCTACAGCTGTACGAAGTTCGATAGCAAGCCAGGATCTAGTCGTCTTTTACGTCGTCAATTTAGTTTGGATCGTGATGATGGAACACAGAGTGCTGCAGTACCCTTGTCCACACCGGTGACCAAACAACCTGCTACGCTAGACATCCCAACTCTACAAGAAAATCGTTGCAGTCCAAAGTGTACATTGCCACGAGTTCATAAACAGAATTCAACGTCCATAGCGCAGGACTTGGAGAAGATTGAAGAGATTCCATTGTCTCCAGCATCTTCTCAGCATCACAGTAGCTTGGATAGCAATATTAATCGAAGCCCTCCATTAATGGACGAAAATAGAGTGACATCTTTGACAAATCGCGTCATAGAGAACAATATCAAGAAAAAACAAGAAGTGACGCTAACAGTGGAAACTCTAATGACCAGATAGGAAACGGTTTAAAATTGATTCCTCTCCCCAAACATTCGTATACTCAAAAATTTTTTGTTTGTCTTAAGTTTTAACAATGATCTCTTAATAAGTTAGGATATTCTGATTGATATCAGTTTAAGTGGCCGTATCAGATACTATATATTAAAGAAAAGGCCAATTAACTATCGCACAGGTGAAGGTACAAATTTTAGGAATGACGTGATTTTGAAAGGAAACCTTTAGTTGTAAATTAAGTATTTATCAATTTTAATGTACGTATGTGGCCAAGCCATTAGCTGATCTTAAGTTATATAGTCAATATGACTATTTCAATTTTGTCTTCTTAATTTTAGGTCTAAAGTATGAGTTCCTGCTTGTCCATTAGATTTTAATTTGTAATCGATTCATATTTTGAAATGAAATGCGCACTCCTTCAGATATCAGACTGCACACGATCTCTACACAGGACTTACATTCACTGAAACTACTTGGTTTTTCTACAGTTAACACATAAAGTATTTTCTTGTATCTAGATATGGTCGAAGTCCTTTCCTTTTCGAGTCAGATACAACTGTAATTTCCCTCCTTTGATAATTCTCTACATGTGACGAGTTGCTTTTTTTCAGAAATAAGTTGTTTGCTACTATTTCCTTCCTACTATGTCAAATGGACATAATGGCAGTAAACTTTTCCTCTAACCAGATAGTGTGTAGCTACGGCTATATATACTCGTACAATAGTTTACATGTCGCGGGTCCGTCCCTGAAGATTGCTAAGTTAACCGAATTTGTCTTGCTTCTCGTACATTGTAGGGGAAAGTACACTTTTATACTACAATTCATGAATGCTCATATTTTCTATATTGTTTATATTTTTTTAGACTGAACTAATTAAAAAAAAATTAAGAAACTGAAACTTCAACTCCATCAGATTCTAATGCAATTCACCCCTTGCTATTTTATCATGGACTGGTATATCAAAGATCTTAGATATTTCGAATTTCGAATTTCGCCCACAACCCCTTACATCTTCGCAAAACTTTTTTCAGCTCATTTTTTTAGGCTGGTTCTTCGTAATAGCAAGTGCTTCGAAACTCTTTGTGCAATATAACGTGGATGGCGTTAAGTTTTTGTTATTCGTTCTGGACGTATTTCATGAGATTTCAAAAGCTGTTGGCCTTTAATTCTTCAAAATCCGAAAGGAAGATCAAGTAATACTAAGTGGCGCACAAAAAGTGGCTCAAGAATCGAGTCCCGACTTTCCAAAGGTTCCTTCTGTCGAAATGTCAAAAAAGTTATATCATTGCCTGATGGTTTGGAGATTAGCATCCACCACAATGTAGTCCCTGTTCCAATCCGGAATTCAATTTCATGTGGTTACAATTCCATCTCCGTAAGCAAATTATCCACTACTGCTTTATTTACAGAAGCCCCAAACTGATCAGCAACTCGACCTTTCACGAATTTGATGCGCTGTCTGACTCCATTCAAAGAATTGTATCCCAGCATCCTCATACTGAAATCGTTATTACGGGCGATTTCAATATACACAATTCTGGTTGACTTCGACAGTCTGGACAGACAACACCCGAAGGACAGTGTGTTGAGATCTTCGCTGCGGAAAATAATTTAACCCAGATAGTAAATGAGCCCACACGAATACAAAACGTTGATAGTCATACCGCCAACACCCTGGACTTGTCTCTAACTTCTCACCCTGACACGTACTGCGTTGATGTGCTCTCCCCTCTAAGCTCGTTGGACCATTATGTCATATCAGCTAATTTCTCACAGTTGAAGAAAAGATTCCTAAAAGAACCGTATAGCAATACGAGAAAGCCAATTGGAGCGGACTTAACAACTTATTTAGGAATTTTAACTGGTCATTATGTTTCCTCGATAACGACGTGGATGCCGCTGCTGACATGATCACAGAAACTATTCTCTTTGGAATGAGATGCTTTATTCCTCATCGGATGAAGAGTATCAAACCAAAAGAAAAGACATTTCGATCCTACGTGACCAACCCGACAGAGGAAAACCGAAGACAGTTTAAACGAGCCAGAAATGACTGCAAAGTCTTTCTGAAGCGTGTGAAATTCCAATATGACCAAAAACTGAGGCAAAAAATACTGCAATGTCCCAAAGGTAGTAAAAATGTTTGGTCGTTCGTCAAAAACATTAGAAATTCTGCCTCATCCTACATCTTTGGACAAGGCCAATCTGCTTGCTGCACACTTTGCGGCTAGCACAACACTCCCAGATTGGGCTTTGTCCCCCCCTTCACCTGAGTGTGTCAAATCTTCAATGGGACGAATCCACTTTCGCACTCGTGTTGTAGCAAGAGTTCTTAAAGATCTTAATATATAGGGTCCGCCAAAAATGTTTTTTTTTTGAAAATGCTATAAAAAAAACTACTGAATATTTTCTCAAATTTCTTCTTTTATTTGAAAGCACAATCCTTCCGGTTAATAATGGAAAATAATTTCATTCAAATGGCTGCCTCGATCGGTCCAATTTTTAAGCACATTATCGATTGTGTGCAGCTGTATTTCACTAATGGCTTCACGAATATTGTCCTTTAAAGCGTCAATTGTCTCTGGCTTGTCGGCGTAACACTTATCTTTTACGGCACCCCACAAATAATAGTCCAACGGTGTCAAATCGCAGCTCCGGGGCGGCCAAACGACATCAGCTCTGCGGCTGATAATGCGATCTTCAAAAACAGGGCGCAAAACATCGAGTGTAGCTTCGGCTGTGTGGCACGTCGCGCCGTCCTGTTGAAACCAAATGTTGCCAATATCCTCCTCTTCAATTTTTGTGAACAAAAATTCGTTCAACATGACCCGATAACGATCGCCATTGACTGTAACGGCCATTCCTTGAAAAAAAAAACGTTAGATGGCGGACCCTACACATAAATCCGCTGGTCCAGATGGTATATCTCCCCACCGTCTGAAGAGGTGTTCTTCTTCGCTGGCAAAACCACTGCGTAAGCTTTTTCACCAATCCTACTCCTTAGGACTCTTTCCCAGAAGATGGAAAACAGGATTTGTCCAGCCCGTCCATAAAAGGTGAACCTGATAAACCGTCAGATCGAAACACGAAAACTTCTCAATGACCGGGAATATGGTTTTCGTAGCAACAGGTCCACTGGTGATTTGATGGCATGTCTATCTGAAAAGTGGAACTAAAGAGTACATCAATCTGGCGAAACAAGATTGTTGCACTTGATATTTCTAAGGCATTTTACAGAGTTTGGCATCAAGCTCTTTTATCGAAAATGCATGCTTTTGAGATCGATGACTCTCTTCTTCAATTGATTAGAAATTGCTTTTCGGAACGTTCATTTCAAGTTGTCTTGGACGGTTTCAAGTCTGATATTCACAAAATAAATGTTGGTATGCCCCAGGGCTCCGTTCTGGCTCCGACACTCTTTTCATTAATGATCTCTTGTCTGCTACTTCTAATCCAATATATTCCTTTGCTGACAACAGTACTCTCTGCTTTTCATATTCGTTCCCAAGCTCACGCACCTGCTCTTCGGCTGTAGAACGGGAACGGCAGCGTATGTTAAGCTCACTAAATTCTGATATCACCAGCATAACTAATTGGGGAACCACTAACAGAGTAGAATTTAATGCTTCCAAAACACAATGCTGTCTACTCTCATTAAAACGACATTCAAGTACCCAGCTATTATACATGAATGGCACTTGCATCATCGAAACCGATAAACTTTCCATTCTCGGTATGTGTGTCAGTGACAACTTACGTTGGAATGACCACATATTCGATGTCGTCAAAAATGCTGCGAAATGTCTAAGTTTCCTCAAGCGATGTAAGAAATATTTTACCCCCTCTGATCTGGCAACAATATATAAGGCATTCATCTGCCCAAACTTAGAGTACAATACCCACATCTGGTCAGGTGTTCCTAAAATATCTCAGCACCTGCTAGATAGAATTTAAGACCGTGCGATAAAACTCATACTAATATCAGTCAATCAATTGACACCCTCGAACACCGACATGATGTCTCCTGTCTCACTTTGTTTTATCGCTATTTCCACCACCAGTGCTCCATTGAAATCGCCAGTAGCATTCCGCGCATTCAAACTTTCAACCGTAACACCCCTCTTGCTATGAATGCTCATCAGTATACCCTCAAGCCCATTTTCGGACGTACTCTAAAATATCGTGATTCTTTCCTAAGCCGTACAACTCGCTTATGGAATGCCCTGCCAACCTCTGTGCTTCCTGGTCGTTATAATTTACAAACATTTAAAAATAATGTACACCGGTACCTGTCTTTTCTTCCTCCCAAAATTTTCTTCGCCCGCGCTGTGTACGAACATTTTAAGGGTACAAAAACCCCTTGAGCGCGCGCTGATTATTACAAAAAAAAAAAGTAGAAAAAAAAGTTCCGCTATCACGCGAATGACCTCTTCACAAATTGGTATGATGGTGCCAGCAATAGCCTATGAGGGCCTTTATTGTTAGGGGCTTTGCAAATTTGCAACATTGCATTCATTCAGCAACCAAATGTGTGACACCTTGCATCTGATCTGTTGGGAATAAGCGGTGCGATAGATGGTGACTAAATGTACATATACTCATAATCACATCGAAATCCCGCAATTCTGCGTCCCAGTTTACGAATCGTTTCTCTAATCACAAGAAGCATGCAATATGTATGGCAAATGCCAAATGCATCAGTGAACTTTCACGAGAATTTGAAATGCCTGCCTACCAACGACTGTTACTCCCCTTGTTTATGTCAGTGTAACAAGGATGATTTGTCTCGGTGAGTGTGGTACTCAGAATCCAAACCAGAAAGCTTTATTTCCATCAAAACAAATTTTACAATAAATCGGAAAAGCTCGGAACTTTAACGCTAGTTAATAAAAAACCAAATTAGATAGACGCATTGAAAATTCTTATAGGTATATTGTGAGGATTTCTATTATAATGTAAATATATTGTAAAATGTTTCTGTGGGTTCAATCATAGAATTAATTTTTTGAAACACAGTCGCTTTATTCACTACAACTAAAATTTATAATTCAATCGCTTTTCTCAATCATTTTCACTTTATTTTATCTTTTACTTATACCACTTAATCACTTCTCTGAATTCACCTTACAAATTCCACTTTAAAATTAAAATTCACTTCTGTTCGTACTGGTATTTATACCCCCGCCATCTTTTGAGAACTTTCTGTACTAGCCAGCTGCTATACTACTTCCCATTTTGCCAAAATGTTCGCTATCAGTTCTAAAGCATTTCTATTAACCCTCCAGTGGATGAGTCTCCTGTTATTCAAATATAGATAGCTCGGTTTTATCTCAAAATAGGACATAATAACACTATTCTCTCCCTAAAGTTGTTCGTCCCGAGCAACTTCGTCATTCATCGTTCCGTTGAAGTGACACATTCTATCCACATGGAGCACCTTCATTTTCCCCCGATTACCACATTGGATCTGGTTGACAACGTTTTTGATGCGGATTATCACCTTCTATGGGCCTTCCCAATTGCGTTGCAATTTTGGTGACTTACTTTTCTTACGCAGAAGATTATACAGCCACACCAGGTCTCCTTCGTTGATGCTGGAAGACTTTGCTTTAATATCGTTCCTAGCCTTCATGCGATTGCTCGGTAGTTTCAAATTTTGTAAGGTGTTTTCGAGCAATTTACGAATGCTGCTGCGTAAGTCATACGAGTACACATCGTCGTTCACCTCCTTAGACTCTATAGGTGGGGATCCGAATTTCGTTTCAATTGGCAACCGAACTGTTTGGATCTCGGATGGTTTACATCTTGTTGAGCTATGGATCGCGCTGCGGTAAACCATTAAGAAGAGAGGTATGTGCCAGTCCCGCTGGCAGCTGCCGGCGAACTTAGGCAGACGCTCATTCAAGGTCCTATTGAATCGTACGACCATTCCATCGGATTAAGGGTGTAGTGGCGTTGTCCTTGTCTTTTTTATTCGTTCCTGGGAAACTTTTGAATCTAGGTTTTGTCTTTGGTCAGAGTGTAGATCCATTGGGACCCAAATCTACTCACCCAGTAGTTGACTACCTGTTCTGCCACGGTCTTAGTCCCTTGAGTTGTGATTACGAACACTTCCGGCCACTTACTAAAGTAATCCATGACGACGAGGATATATCGGTTGCCACTCATCCCTGTGCCTTTACTTTTGGGCCCTTGGTAGCGCACGTTATAAACTTTTTGCATCAATTTTCAGCATTTTGATTCGGGCTTAGCCAATAAATGCGTTCCCTTACCTCCCTACTCCAACGTCTTTTTAATTAAGAACCTCCTGAGGTTCTGTCACGTACAATATTTCATGGAGTACTTGGCTGGCTCTGGTGGCAAGATTAGCTGCATACCATACGGGAAACATCTTGCAAACAAAGCGAGTGCCGCTTTGCCAATTTGGTCTTTCCTCATGTTCCTTCCAGGCCAATATTGATTCGATGTCATTGTCTGCCTGTTGCTAGAAACGGATTTCGTCTGTACTCCAACCCATTCTGGCTTAGTCCTGATTCTTGTTATAGTGGCCTCTTCTTTGGCTTCCTTATAGTTACAGTGCTCACATTTAACTCCGCACGGTCGACGACATGGAGCATCAGCAATTGAGTGGAGTTTTACTTCGCGGTGTTACACTTCAAGCTCGTAGCCCTGCTCGATTCATCCCGCAACTTGGCCTTCATAGTTCTTAAATTGTAGTAGCCATTTCCGATCTGCGTAGTCTGCGCGAAAAATGAAGTTTTGTCCATAGAAGTACTTATTGAAATGATTCGTTGCCAGAATTAAAGCCATAAGTGCACGTCGAGCTACCCAGTAGTTCCGTTCAGGTCTGAAAATACCTTGCTGTAATATACAACCACTTTCTCTTGACCATCATGAGCGTCTGCGTCATTGCACAGTGGTTTTCGATTTTCATTTGACACCAAAAACATATACAGTGTTGTGCAAAACATACCGGATTTTTATCGAACATTTTTCTTTGTTGAATTTTAGGGAACAAAATCTGTTGTCAGTTTAAGGAAACTTATTGTTAAAGTTTACAAATAAAAGAAAAGGAAGGTTTTTCTTTTATTGTACAATACAAAAAAAAATTTACTTAACTCGGTAACGGCCTGTGCAAAACTTACCGGATTTTCGTTATGCTTAATATTTTGTCCGGTAGCCGTTGTTTTTTAAGACCTCCTCGCATCGACACTAAATTCTCAAAAATCTTATTTGGAATGTTCACTTATTCATTCTTTAGTGACGTCATAAGTGCGTTTTTAATTGTGTGCGTCTTTGACGCTACCCGTCTTTTTAAAATCGCCCACAAATTCTCGACAGTTTTTTTTTTTTTAATTTTGGTGGGGACTGACGCCCCCATTTATTTAGCTTAATTCAAGCTTAAAAAAATAGGACTTAAAAACTAAAATACAAAATATTTAATTAGAGTTTTAAGGCTAGGGATGGTGAAGAGACCAAATTTGAGGGAAAGTGTGCAGCGATTAAAATCGAAAACGGAGAGGTTGGAGTTTACCTTACGCAGCATACGGAATATTGGTTTGTTAGAGCCATATGTGGTGCGGTGAGTTGGTAGATAAAATAGGCGGGGCAACGTAGATTTCGAGGGTTTAAATCGGGCGATTAAGAGGGCCACTCCAACACATCAACAATTTTCTGGGCAAACCACTCCTTAACCAACTTTAATGAATGTTTTGGGCCATTATCTTATTGGTAAACCCAACGCAGTGGCATCTCCTCCTCTGCGTGTGGTAGCATTACGGATTTCAATATATCCCTATACCGAAAACGATCCACAATAATACTAATCGCATGTATTGCTTCACATCCCGCACCAGAAAAATATCCCCACACCATAGTTGAGCTTCCTCCATTCCTCCCGGATTGCCGACAACGCCGTGGCTGAAGACGTGCCCTATTCTTTCGTCTTCCATCGGAGACAATCAAGTTGAACTTACTCCCGTCGCTAAAGAGTACAGCTTTCCACTTCGTTGCTACCAATTCAAATGGTTTCTTGAGAATTCCTGTCTAATTTAGTGTTAACAAAGTAATCAAAGACTTACTAGAGGAATGAAATGGTATTTTTTTTGCCTATGCTTTGCAGTAAGTAAAGGCTTTTTCGCTGGTCGAAAAGAACAAACACCAGCTTCTCTTGAACGCCTGTGTACGGTCCTTGCTTCAGTTGAAAGATTGAGCTAACCCACAAATTTTCTTAAAGGCAAGACTGGATCGTAAGAATCATTTTCTTAATTCGATCGATTCGGAGTGTAGTTTTTCTGGGACGTTCTCCACAGTGAATAGTTTCGACCGGTTCTGCATTTGATACTTTTTTATAACGCCACATGATGGCATTTTATACTTTTTGGCTATAGATTTTTGGTTTAGCCCTGCCCTGAAATTCACTACCATCGGATTTTTAACCACACCACTGTATTTATTTTTTTGCCATTTTATTAGTAAACAAATTGGAGACACCGGACCTTTTAAGTTTTGTTAAGTCTATAACTCACTTCAAATGACAGCCAAAACCATTATCAGTAAGCTAAAGAGCAAGAAAATACGGTACTTTTGAAAATCCGGTATGTTTTCTAAAGGCATGGCATTGAGTTGAGCTACAGTTTTTACCAAAACTAAAAACATTATGGTAGCAATGCCTTGTTTTTTTTTCTATTTGTTAACTTATTCAATAGGTTTTCTTAAATTGCCAAACAAGTATGCCTACTGCATTCGTGTCCCCTAGAATTCTTCAAAGAAAAATGTTCAGGAAAAATTCGGTATGTTTTGCACAACATTGTATATGCGTCTTACGTTTCTTATGATATATGATTTTATATGCATATAAACGGACAAAAATCATCATAAGATCCACTACGATCCAATACGAACTTCACACAAGAAAATCTCAAAATCCCCACATACGATTTCTGTAAAACTTCACAGTCTTCACAGGTCTCATTGATGTACGCTCTTGGCCTAAAAGTGCCCCTCCTTTGGTAGACTTCAAAACATTGTTTCTGCATATCGAGAGCTTCTCTGCTTCATTCTTTTTTTTCTGAAAAGTCAATGTTAATCACGCTCTCTCTCTCTCTCTCTCTCTCTTTCTCTTTCTCTATGAATAAGAGTTCGTGCCGATTTCTAGTCCTTCTTTGCAGCATCGCCGGTGGTCGGGCGAAACCAAGTACAATACATTAGATTTGGCGTCGCTCTAATAGCCCATTGACCATGTCGCCATTGGTCTTCTGCGCTTGATGCTGCAACATAGGACTTTCTAAAATATTTTCGGAGAGTCGATCAAAAAAGGCCCCAGCAGTCTTTTGGGTCTGTAGCCCTTCGAAATAAGACTTCTTCATAGTATTTCCTCAGTATTTGTGATATTGACATTAACATCTTGAAGACAGTAGGGTAGCAGTAGTCGGTGTTGGCTCATGGAACATCCAGCATACTAAAGCATTGCGTCGATAGCAATGTGGTCAAATTGGTTGATAGTCATTTGATGAGGAGACTCCAGGTGCCTTTGTGAATATTCAAATGCGAAAAATGTGTACTAACTATGCCAACTTTTTGAACCACTGAATCGATTTTCTGAGCTAGTGTTGTGTAAGACATGTTTTCCGACTATTTCGTATCCTATTCTTATTTGGTATTAAAATCATCAAGGACGACCTTAACATCGTGGGCAATTTTGGGCAAAATCATGCTTTTTTTCTGTGGAGGCAATGATAAAAGTTTTGCATGAGTTAAGAGAGTCCGCTAATTGTTTGACTGTTTGTAGACTGTTAAGGATCCGAACAAAAGTCGTTGTCCATTTTTCATTAGCCAGGATTGTCAACAGTAATCCCATTTAATGCGAGCCTTTTTGTTGTTTTGCAAAATGTACATATTCATGTTTTGCGTGGTCGGGCAGGTTACCCCGCGGAACAAACCCCAACTTGGAGGACCAGATCCTTCTGAGGATAGTGCCAGTAGCTAACTGAATTTGAACGCTACCGCTGGTTCTGCACAATGTTGATGGTGGGTGTCCTTAGCATCTATGGCGGAATTTACATCATTCCTAGCATATACAATTATCCTGACATTTAGCTTCAGGGTCCATGCTATCATACTACCCTTCTTTTTGCAGATTTCCCTTTTTATTTCAGGAGCTTTTTTCGCTTTCACGCAAAGTTATATGTATGTATGCTATGAAATCATTCGGTATGGATTGGGCAACACCAACTTTTACAATACATTTACATTGTCGTCGTCTGCTGCTTAGTTACATAAACCCTATAGCTTTTCCAAGTCCTCGATTTAGGTCTGTTGCTTTGTGGAATTTATCTGTTTTTTTTTTTAAATTTCCAAGAACAACATTGACTTAATAATACTATCCAAAGCTCTTGGCAGAGAGGTAGTGTATTTATGAATGATCTAAATGGCAGCCAATCGCAGGTTTTTAAAGTATAATATGTGAATTGAAATATAAATTTTATGTCACAACCTAAATTTTTTAAATTTACTAAAACAAAATTGTAATCCCTGTAAGATTAATTTATCATTATGGAAAATTTGAAAAGAAAGACAATCTTTGATATAAAACTCTTAAGATTCCATTTTTAATACTCCCAATGTATTTTAGTTAAATCAAATTTGTAATTGAGAAGAAAACTAAACTAAAAGACTAACATTTATTTTTAATAAAGATAAAAATCATGTTTTTCTTTTAGGAAAAAAGTAGGAAAAAGTGTGTAACGTGGAAAATAAATAAAACAATTAACCTCAAAAAAGTAAATAAAATAATAACATCTATAACTAATTCTGCTGTTTGTGTTAATTCTTAAGAGTAAACTATCATAAAAAGTCAAATAAAAATTAATATTAAAATCTAAGAAATTCTACTTGTTAAAGTTAAGAAATTGTTACGTAGAATGATGTCAACACTCTTAGTGTCTGTATATAAAAAAAAATGCAAAATAAAAAAAAAAAAACAAATATTTCTACTAAATAGTGATTTATAATAACTGTTATACACTTTCCTTCGAAATTTTATATGCAATAAGTTATAGATATTGTACGTGTGTATGTCAAAATCAAAATAGCAAAATGAATTTAATAACTATGAAAGTGGCAACAACTAGAAAGAACTAACATTTTTAATAAGTGTTTAATACCTTTTAATGGGATTTTTATTTTTTATTATATCTACGAGTATTCGTATAGGCATTTTAAGTGCATTGTTGGACTGTCCGATGAAATCATTTATTTATTTGTTATGTTTACATGTAACTAAAGAACGATGTATGTGTATGTAGTTCACTCATGAATAATTTCTTATTGTACAAGCAATAATAATAAATGAAAAATGTATTTACTGATGTTTGAAAATGTTTTACTAGTTTTTTTGTTTTTACTTATATCCTGATATTTGTACCAGGTAAAATGCAGGATTTGTAGTGCTTCGATCGGGAGACTACTGACTCTCCTATTACCTGGACTGAACCAGCAGCGCAACAATCAAGTTCGTAAGCATGAGTAGGTCCTTACGAATGTTACGAATGCAGATCAAAACTGCAAGTCCGTAGCATAATAGTTTATTTATTAGCTAACAGATACCACATAAATAACAGAGTATATAATAATAAATTAAAAATTAAAAAAACAAAATACATATACGAGTACTTTATTGATCTTGACAAAGGTTCATTGACACCATAATTTGTTTCAATTAGTTTTCCAAATAGAAAAACTCTCGGTCTTAGTGATCTAAAAGGAATATAAATACGAGTAGGTACCAGTGCCTATTCTCTAACAAACAATATACAGTGAATTGTACGTCTTGATTCCAATAGCAAACATCTGTGGCGAACTTCATACACCACACTGCCATCTGTTGGTAAAACAGAAAGATAATTCCACGTCTGCGCCACCAACTACAGTAAAACCTGACAAATTGGACCACCCTTGAAACCGAAGAAAATTGGTTCCGATTAGTATGTGGTCCGATTGTAGAGGTTCCTTTTTAATTGGACCGATCCACTTGCAAAGGTTTTTCCCTCATGCATACATGTCCGTAAAGAATGAAGTATTATACATATGTATATGTACATAAAAAAATGACATGTAAGTTAATGCCAAAAAGAGCCTCGGTGCGTAAAATGCGCAGGTAAACACCTGTCCAAAGAATGCAATGTAAGCAAACAAACCCCTCCGACTTGTGTCAACTGCAGGGGTAAACACGTAGCAAATTTCCGTGGCTGTGAAGTAGCAAAGGAGTTGCAAAACAGACGTGACAAGTTGTTTAAGCCACAAAAAGAGAATCCCAAAACTAAAGAAAAAACATCGGGATCTGCTCAAAATATCGTTAAAAACGCCAAGGCGAAAGTGATTGATTCCAGTGTTGAAAAGAAAGCATCGGAAAAACTTACATACGCTGAAGCTACCAAGCTAAAGGCAAAAGATTCCGGAGATCCTGCTTCCCAAGTATTTTCCATTATTCTCGCGCAGCTTGAGCAGCAAAACAAAATCAATGAACTTATTTTAGATAAGCTAAAGAAGTTTGAAAATAGGTTCAATAAAAAACGTCCTTCGCCTAAAAAATGAAAAGGGAAAAATTAAACGTACTCACCTGGAATGCAAACGGAATCTTAGAAAAACTTCATGAACTTGAGTTATTCCTAAGGAAAAACGACATTGACGTTTGTTTGGTTTCCGAAACCCACTTGAAAAATGGATCATCTGCAAAAATTAGAGGTTTTAAAGATTACTACGCGTATCACCCTTCGGGAAACGCGAGAGGCGGATCCTCTGTATACATTAAAGAGTCTCTTGAGCACAACGAAGATATAAAAGTAGAGCTCGAGTCTGTACAACTAATTGCGGTGCGCGTAAAATTGGTACGGAACTCCTTTACTATTTCAGCCATCTACTGTCCTCCACGATTTACGCCTTCAAAACATATATTTAAAAATATACTCAATTCTCTTGGATCGGCTTTTATGATTGGCGGTGATTTCAATGCCAAACACACTTTTTGGGGATCAAGATGTGTCTCCCAAAAGGGTAAAATACTCTATAAAGCATGTATGGAACACAATTGTGACTTCTATTCAACGGGCAAGCCGACTTATTGGCCAACAGACACAACGAAAATACCCGATCTTGTCGATTTCTTCGTTGTTAAAGGAATTCGTAACTCGGATATAAACGTTGATGAAAGCTTCGATCTTTCCTCCGATCATTCTCCAGTCATACTGACAATGAACGACACGTTTATTAAAAAACAAGGACCATTAAGACTAACTGGACGAAATACTAATTGGGAAGGATTCAGAAATGAGATTAATAATAACCTAGAACTAGACGTTTCACTTAAAGCAGCACTTGAACTCGAAATCGAAGTGGATTCTTTCGTTGAAATAGTCCAATGTGCTGCGTGGAACAATATACCTTGTCAACGAAAAAACACGGCTAAACGTAACTTAAACTACCCGCCTGAGGTAAAAGATATGATAAGAGAAAAAAGAAAAGCTCGCAAAAGATGGCAAACAACTCGAGCGCCGCAGGATAAAACACGCTTAAACAGGCTCTGTAATCTGCTCAAGGAGACTCTTAAAAGTTACAGAAATTCCGAAGTAAATACATATGTTCAAAACCTGACGGCAGGAAAAGAAACAAATTACTCGCTTTGGAAAGCTTTAAAATGCTTAAAAAGGCCCAAAATCCCCGCGCCACCAATCAAGGTCGGCAATAACGAATGGGCTAAGGGGGATAAGGAAAAAGCGGAGGTTTTTGCCGACTATCTTGAAGAAATTTTCAAGCCCTCCGACGGCCCGACACTGGCACCCGGCACCAGTTCTTTAGAAATAGCATATAGTAATTTTGTAATGACAAATGCAACTCTTGCTGAAATCAAAACTGTAATAAGGAAATTAAAACCAAAGAAGGCTCCGGGGTATGACCTTATTACCGGAGAAGTTCTGAAAATGCTACCTCAAAAAGCACTTATAAAGCTCTTACACATTATTAACGCGGCTCTGAGGCTTGAATACGTGCCAAGCCAGTGGAAAGTTGCAGAAGTCATTATGGTACTAAAACCAGGAAAACCTCCAAACGATAAAAAATCATACAGACCCATTTCTCTTCTACCGATCCTGTCGAAAATCTTTGAGAGGATTTTGCTAAAACATCTTCTCCCAATTATCGAAAACCAAAATCTTATTCCCAGCCATCAATTTGGATTTCGGACTAAGCATTCAACAATTGATCAGGTGCATAGAATTACTGATGTAATTGAAAGATCCCTGGAAGAAAAAAAGATTTGTTCGAGCGTATTTCTTGACGTCTCACAAGCTTTTGACAAAGTATGGCATGAAGGTTTGAAGTTCAAACTGCGACGAATTTTGCCATTAAAGCTTTATAATATATTGACAAGCTATTTTGAAAATAGAATTTTTCGCGTTCGATACGGAAATGATGTTTCGAAATTTAAAGATATCCTAGCCGGAGTACCGCAGGGAAGCGTACTGGGCCCACTTTTGTACCTTTTATATACAAGAGATATACCACACGTCGAGGATACTGTTCTCGCTACTTTTGCTGACGACACCGCTATCTTAGCGGTTGGAGAATCAATAGAAGACTCAACGGCGAAACTTCAGACTGCTTTAAATAAAGTCTACGAGTGGCAAAGATCTGGCGAATTACCCTTAATGAGACAAAATCTGTACATGTTGACTTCACCTACAGAAAGATAAATCACTTGCCCATTTCTATAAACTCGGTGTGTATCCCCTTTGCAAACGAGGCTAAGTATTTGGGAATGACACTTGACGCGAAGCTTAAATGGAAAACGCATGTTAGAAAGAAACGAAAAGAACTAGAGGCCAAATACAGAGAAATGTACTGGCTACTTGGTAAATATTCCAAGCTAAGCTTAGAAAACAAGCTGCTTCTTTATAAGCAAGTGCTAAAGCCGGTGTGGACCTATGGTATACAACTCTGGGGTTGTACTAAGAAATCAAATGTAAATATAATACAAACTTTTGAAAATAAAGTGCTACGACAATTTGTACGTGCCCCATGTTTTATAAGAAATAATGACCTGCATCGAGACCTCGGAGTTCCTTTCGTGGAAGATGAAGTCAGGAACTGCGCACGAAAACATAAAGTCCGGTTAAGCGGCCATATCAACAATACAGTCCTAGAAGTCTTGGACGAACGAAACATACTACGCCGTCTTCAACGAACTAAACCGTTGGACCTTGCGCGATAAATTGAAACCGCATTAAGAAAGCGGAATATGTAGGGTCTTCCATTGGAAAGTGTCCTACCAATCGTGACTAACTTATGAAATAAAAACTGCTTGATAAGTTCTACTTAGTTGCGGTATTAAAATCAACAATGAAGGGAGGTGTTTTTAGTGAGTAAGAATCTCACACTACTATGAGTACGCGCTTCTGATCCTCATAGTGTCTGATGGAAGATTTTCACCTGCCCTCGCCGGAAAAAAAAAAAAAAAAAAAAAAAAAAATGTAAGTTAAAGAAAAGTTAACTGATAAATTTAAAAAAAAAACACAACTTCAGACAGATTGCCTGACCCTTTATTGGTTATAACTTAGACTAAAGAATTATTGGCTACTCGATATGTATTTATAGGATTAATTTTGTCTAATCAGCAATATGCGGTTCGATGAAGGTGCATATTTCCAATATTTGCTAAGGTGTTCAGTTGCAATTGTTTCTGGGAATTTCGTCTGGCAGAATTCAGGTCAGGTCGATGAATTGATTTTTGATTTATTTGTCGTTAACTCTTCCCCCTCCAAATGCGATAGTCCTTAATCGCTTAAAAGTACGGAAGGTCGTAGAAATTTGTTCGGGAAATAATGGGGTCGTCTGATTTTGGTGGGATTTTCATGTGTAACGGGATTTCCGCATTTTCTATTCTTGGCTGTTGAATGATTACCTTTGTGTTTTTTTCCTTATCCAAGATCTTGTAGGCTGCTAGGACTATGATCACGATTCCAATTGATATGATTGTCCCATAGCTGATAAGAGTTTGCGACTCGTGGTCTAATTGCAGCAATTGGATTTTTTTTGTATTTTTGATGTGTAATTCGCCTATCATCTCAAGGGATAATGGTTTGTGAAATTTGTTCTCCTGAAGAGTCTGCTGTAGGATTGGTGGGAGGATTTGTCATTCAGCAGTATTACTCCGGGGATGTGGGAATGTGCTGGCTATTCATCAAATCGGATGTTGCTTTTTTGCTTTTCAAAAGATTGGAAATACATGTGGAGTCTACAAGATTGATAATATTTCTCTTATTACAAGTTGAAACATAATTTATTGTTTTACATTCTTTAACTAAGCCATACATTTTTTCTTCGTTCATTATAACTTCTTCATAATTGATGTCTATTGTGATACCATTTCGTTTGACAGGTTTTATTAATAGTTTTTCGTAATTATAAGTATCAGTTATTGGAATATTAACAATGTATAGGATTGAAACAGAATTGGTTATAATTTTAATATCGGCAAAATCTAAAGCTTCTTCTATAGTGAGGAATGGAATTTTTTCTTTATTTAATGTACGAGGGCAGTTCAATAAGTCCGTGACTTTTTGAATTTCTGACCTCTTTACTGAAACAGCAATACTGCTCCTGTCAACAGGCATCTGTCAGTTGACTCCTGTCAAAATTTAAACTTGCTGCGTCAGTTAGTTTGTGTTTGACAGCTATTTTTATCAGACTACTCACTAATTTGAGGAGAAAATGGAAAAAAGTGAATTTCGTGTGCTTATTAAGCATTATTTCTTGCGAAAAAAAACCATTACCGAGACCAAGGCTAAGCTTGATAAATACTATGGGAACTCTGCACCATCGATTTCAATGGTAAAAAAGTGGTTTACTGAATTTCGTTGTGGCCGTACAAGCACTGAAGATGCCGAACGTCCTGGACGCCCAGTTGAGGTCTCTACACCCGAAACAATCGAAAAATTCACGATATGGTGTTGGCCGACCGAAGATTGAAAGTGCGAGAGATTGTGGAAGCCGTAGGGATCTCGCATGGCTCAGTGGTTTCAATTTTGAATGATCACTTGGGCATGAGAAAGCTTTCCGCAAGATGGGTGCCGCGTTTGCTCACAGTCGACCACAAACGCAATCGTGTAACAACTTCACAGGAAGGTTTGGCGTTGTTTAATCGCAATATGGAGGAGTTTCTGCGCCGTTTTGTAACCGTGGACGAAACATGGATCCATCACAACACACCAGAGAACAAACAACAGTCAAAACAGTGGGTTTCTAAGGGTGAATCGGCGCCAAAGAAGGCCAAGGTGGGTTTGTCAGCCAATAAAGTTATGGCGACTGTTTTTTGGGATGCACGCGGGATAATCCACATTGACTACCTTCAAAAGGGAAGAACAATCAATGGGGAATATTATGCCAACTTATTGGACCGATTCAATGACGATTTGAAAAAAAAACGACCTCATTTGGCCAAGAAAAAAGTTCTTTTCCACCGAGACAATGCAAGGGTGCACACATGTGCAGTTGCCATGGCAAAAATCCATGAATTGGGCTATTGAGCGACTACTTCTTGTTCCCAAACCTGAAGAAATGGCTTGGTGGAAAAAGATTTGACTCCAATGATGAAGTCATCTCGCAAACAAAGGCCTATTTTGAGGACCTCGACAAATCATTTTTTTTGGAAGGGATAAAAAAATTGGAGAAGCGTTGGACAAAGTGTATAGAGCTCAAGGCAGACTCTGTTGAAAAATAAAATTATTTTTTTATCAAAAAATCTGTTTTAATCCAAAAGTCACGGACTTATTGACCCGCCCTCAATAGCTAATCTTATTCCTTCTTTTGACAATATTACTGAGTTTAGAATTCCTATTTTTGCCCAATGAATGGCTAAATTTATATTTTGTAGTTCTTCTTTTATAATTTTGAATTTATATTGGAGTTTGGATATAATTTCTTTATTGACATAATTATCTTCTTTTAGCATTGCTTCAATTTCATTAGTGATTTTAGTAAGATTATTTATTCTTTCGTTGTGTAGTTTATTAATGACAATTTGATTGTTAGAGTTTACTAGCATATTATTTATTTTTCGTTTTATTGTTACAAAATCTTCGTGGTCGGGATTGCCGGCAATCCACTTCCACGCTGACCCTATAAAGTTTAGAGATCTTTTAAATTTTCTTCGCTTGAGATTAAGAAGTAAATTTTGAATTTGTTGGAATTCGTGGGATAGGTAAGGGAATAGGGGATCGTTTCTAGTCGAGTTGAGTTCAAGTGTTGGAGAAATTGTCGTCATTAATCGTTCGTACTGGTCAAGGTCGATTTCGTGTATCAGTTTTAAGTTTCCGTCCTGTAGTTTTGCCTGCCCGGTATGTATGGAAACAAATCGTGAGTTAGAGAAATCTAAGATTTGGATTTCTCCTGTTACAGAATAGAGTGCAAGTCTGAAAAGAAAGTAGTAGAAGTGTTAGTTAGTTCCTAATGTGGCTTTTGTGAATAGTCCTTCCTGATTCTGTCTTCACTATTGTATTTTTGTTTTCTTTGACTATTTCCTTTTTGTATCGGAACGTCAGTTTGGAACCTAATCTTTTGTTATGCTTGACGAAAATAATATCTCCTGGGTTGTATGTTTTATTTGGCCTTCATTTTTTATTGTGATATTCTATGTCCTTTTGTTGCTTTTTTGTAATCTTTTCTATGTTCTGCTGACGGCTTTTTTCGAATTCTTCGGGAGTCATTTTGGGCGATCGACCGAAAAAGACGTCGACTGGTTTTTTGCCAGTGGTAGAATGAATTGTGAAATTGTACTCGCTAGTAGCTCTTTCGAGCAGTTCTCAAAAAGAGCGGTCAGTTTGTTCTGCCTTGAGGCATCGCATAATTTCAAAAAGAGTGGAATGGAACCGCTCAATCTGTCCGTTGACTTTGCTTTTATATGGCGGGGTCTTATAGATGCGTATCCCCAATTCGTCTTCCATCATAGAAGTTATTGATGCAGAGTTTAGAGCTTTTTCGTTGTCGATGACAACATTTTCAGGAATGCAAAATGAAAATAAAATTTCTCTCAAAGGTTGCCTAATATCAGTTATTGCTCTTGATTGGATTATATGAGTTTTTGCAAATTTGGTAAATTTACATATAGCAGTTAATACGAGGATTTTTTCCGTTGAGAAGATGTCAAGGTGTACTGTGTGGCCGGGATAATTTGGAATAGGGGTTGGTTAAATGAAAGGTTTGTTTGGATGTCTGTCGTATTTGTTTTCCTTACATGTTTGGCAATTTTTGACAAGTCTTTTGATTTTGGATGCCATTCTGGGAAAATAGAAAGTTTCTAGCAATTGCTTGCGGTTTTCTTCTGGACTTCGATGAGCTCTACGATGGATTTTCAAAATTTTCTCCTCCTGTTCGGCTTCGTCTGTTACGTCTTCTACCTTTGTTTGCGTAAACCTTACTTTGTAGTTAGAAAAGTGTAATGGATAGATGTTTTGTATTCGTCCCATAATCTCTTCGCTTGTGAGTAGACCGTTTATTGTATTAGGGTTGAGGTATTTCTTAAATATGTTTATGATATCAGAATCAGTATAATTGGGTTGTATGAAGATATGTCTGTGATATGTAGGAAATGTAATTACAAACTGGTGGCTAGTTTCGTTACCGATTTCAAGAATGAGTTTGTTGTGAAAGGTGTTTATAGGTGATTCTACGGCTGGGATCAAGTTGTGTGAAGAGCTCTCGTCACTATGTTGCGACATTGTCATTGAGTTAATTTGTGTCTGTGTCTGAGGAAGTCGTGATAAGGCATCGGCAACTACATTCGATTTTCCTGGCTTATACGTTAGTTCGTAGTTGTACTCTTCCAGGATTGCCTTCCAACGCTTCATCTTATGGTTTGTATGTTACTCAGCGCATATGTTAATGGCTGGTGGTCTGTGTAGATTTTTACTTTTTTTTGTTCCGTAAAGGAAATTCCTGAGCGAGTTGAGAGCTCCTTCTCGTTAGTGGCATATATTTCCTCTGTTTTTGTTAATGTCCTGGATAAAAATGTTACTGGTTTGCCGTCTTGAGAAAGTGCAGCACCAATCGCAAAGTCTGAAGCGTCTGTTGTGAGTTCGAAGTCTTTATCGAAATTTGGGTAAGTGAGGGTTACTTCTTGTGAAACTTAGGATTGTTTAAGTTTTTTAATGGATTCTAAAGCTTTTGCATCGAGGCTGATGGGTTTATTTTTTGAAATATGTTTGGATACTCGTCCGTCTTCCCCTCTTAAAAGGGATGTCAGGGGTTTCAGTATTTTCGCGTAATCTTTAATAAATCGGCGATAATAGCCTGACATACCTAGAAATGATCGTAAGTCCTTAAGAGTTTCGGGGGGTGATATTTCGGAAATGGCCTGAACCTTTTTAGGGTTGGTTTTAATTCCGTCGGTGCCTATAACAAATCCTAAAAATTCGACCTGTTTTTGGAAAAATTCGCACTTGTCCAACTGGGTTTTCATGTTGGCGTGCTCAAGTGTCTCAAATACAGCTTTTAGATTTTCGAGATGTTCGGTTTCGTTTTTACCGAAGATGATTATGTCGTCGATATAGACATAACACCGTTTTCCTATATGCTCTCTTAGGATCTCATCGAGAGCTCTTTGGAATATAGCCGGAGCATTTTTTAGGCCAAATGGAAGACGAGTAAACTCGAATTTTCCATTGTTGACAGAGAACGCAGTTTTTTCGATATCCGACCCTTTGAGCTTTATTTGATGAAATCCACTTTTTTAAATCTATTATTGTAAATAGTTTATTGTTACCGAGGTTAGCGAGAACCTCATTAATTTCTGGGATAGGGTACCTGTCCGCGATGGTAACGGAGTTTAATTTTCGATAGTCGATAACCATCCGAAATTTCTTTTCCCCGGAGGCGTCTAATTTCTTAGGTACTATCCAAACCGGAGAATTATACGGTGATTCGGATGGCCTAATAATGTTATCCTCTAAGAATTTATTGATTTGTTGCTCGACTTCTTCTTTGAGCGCTCTTGGATAGGGGTTTGATTTTGAATAAACGGGGTCGCTATTTGTGGTTCGAATTTTTCCTTTAACTGATGTCGCGTAAGTTAATTTCTCGTCCGGATCGGAGAAAAGATTAGGAAATTTTTTAATAATGTTATTTAAGTTAGTGGTTTCTTCTTTACTCAAGTGGGAGGTCCTAATATTTATATTATTGACATAGTTTGTGAAATGTTGCTTTAGGGGCACGATTAGGTTAGGGTAGATTGTCATATAGTTTCTTTGGGTATAAATGACAGCGTTTAAATATTTCAACGTGTCGTTACCGATTATACCGTCGAAAGTAATAAGGCTGGGAAGAATAAAAAATTTTAATTTTTCTGTATTGGGGCCGAATAATTGAATAAAAGAGTTGTGAGTGATTTTGATATTACCCGCAACTGAGTTGGCAAAAAAGTTTTTTTCGTTGGGGATAGGGTTTCGGATATGCCTTGGTTGTACGTAGTTTTTGCTAGATCCTGTGTCTACGAGGAATTTAAGTACTTGACCGCTCTTCCCCACATGCTCAAAGTATGGAAGAAAAGAGCTTTTCAATCTAAAAAATGGATATCCTCGAATTCCTCTTCGTATGGGTCGACACCGTGGTTTTCAACAGGCTGTTCGTGGTCTTCATGGTTATTGGTTGCTGTTTGTTGGTATTCTTCCAGTTCTTTCTCGTCTACTTTGGTTATATCTGTGTGGTAGATGCGTTGCATTTTTTGTGGTTGATGAATCTGCTGTATTTGTTGACGTTTTGGGGCCATGTTTTGGGGTCTGTTCTGGTAGTTGACTTTTGCTGATCTCATAGTCTGGTCAATATCCATTGGTTTTGGAGGAAGCGGGCGCTGATTTGGTGGTAGCTGTTGTTGTTGATGTGACATGTAGCGTTGACCTTGTATTCTAGTAACCTGTGGTGGCTGAGTAAGCCGAGGATTTTGGAGTAGATGGGGATAAAATTCTTGCCTAGGAGCGGGAATGGGTGCAGGATTAGCTGGGCCTAACCTTCTGGGAGGAACTGGTGGTTGAATATGTTGTATGCTTTTTCTAATAGTCGACTGCGAATTATTAGCGTGTTGTGCTCTAAAATCGACATTTTGTAACTTTAGACACAAGTGCAGCGCTTGAGGGAGATCCGCAGGTTCTCTTATGCTTAAGAGTCTGGGTAAATCTCCTTTAAGCCCTCTGACAAAAGTGTCAAGTGCCTTATCTCGGTAGCACTGTGTCATGATATTTAAGGATTCCTGGCTCATTTCCATGGATCCGAGCTTATTGAGAATTAAGGACTAATGATGGTAAACTGCTTGATAAAATTCCGGTATGGTGTTATTTACTGTTACTATTGTTCAATTCAATTCAACTCTTCTTCCAAGAGTTAAATTCTTGGGCTTGGCCAGAAAACTCACGTAAGCTTTTAACCACGTTCGGAATTTTGTCCATATCGGCCAAATTTCGGTCATTGGTTATATTGATTGGCTGATCGACATCGTTATTAATGTCTGACGCGAGATTCATGATGAAGGTGAATATCTGACGTCCTTGTATTTGTAACGTCTCCACTACTAGTCTTGAAATAAGTTGGATTAGGTTATCGTCAGGGGGATTAGGGACTTGGGATTCAGCATTTTGGACTTGTATTTCTAACCGCGCTGGTCTAATCAAATTATTTGGATTCGACATAATTGAAGCAATGGTAAAGTTTGACAAATAATTGAACAATAGTAACAGTAAATTAGGGATCAAATTTTTAAATTGTGGGCTTAAGTCAAATATCGAATAGAATAGCGAATTTTACAGAATAAAGAGTTACTAATTAATTATTAATACAAATGTAAAAATTTGAGTCTAAATTATAATCAAACAAATAGTCAATACAATCTTATGAATATGTTCTTAAAAAATTAACATCGACTTACAGAAGTAAGAAAATTTCCATAACAAATTTATTTTTTCGGCAACTGCTAGACGCTGGTGAGGGCGGCTATCCAACTGGATTCCTTTTTCTCCTTTTTTAAGGGATTACTGAGGGGCCTCTTTTCCCTCTCACAAACACTGGTCCGCGTTTCTTGGTGTCCACGTTACTTATTCACAATCACTTTTGTGGCTTGATGTCCACTTGTTTCTTGTGGTTTGTGTTTATTTTTTACACTTTTACACTTGGTGGCTTGGCGTCCACTCTGGTTCGCGAACTATAACATTCGCTACTCTCGCGCTTGATTTATGCGTTGAATTATTTTGGAACAGTGTCGCGTAGCAGTCCCTGCTCGGGCGCCAGTTAAAGAAAAGTTAATTGATAAATTTAAAAAAAAAAACACAACTTCAGGCAGATTGCCTGACCCTTTATTGGTTATAACTTAGACTAAAGAATTATTGGCTACTCGATATGTATTTATAGGATTAATTTTGTCTAATCAGCAATATGCGGTTCGATGAAGGTGCACTGGAAATATTTGCTAAGGTGTTCAGTTGCAATTGTTTCTGGGAATTTCGTCTGGCAGAATTCAGGTCAGGTCGATGAATTGATTTTGATTATTTGGCGTTAACTGAATTCAGGGCGATGAATTGATTTTTGATTTATTTGTCGTTAACTTGTACATTACAGCAGCAATAAAACTAAAATGAAAATAAAAAAAAAGGAAAACTTCAAAATTTAGTTCATGTATCCTAGTGCGTCACCACATAAATGATGATACGAGCATACAAAAAAATGTCCAACTGACTTACGGAGGTTATTCCGGGAGGATGTGCACAACTTCCGCGGGTGGATATGGTCTGTTGACTTGCCTTGTCTTATGGTTAATATGAGCAAGCGGTTAGGTATTCGTTCTCCCTTACTTACATATACTTCAATTTTTCTCATTTAAATAATAGAAAAAAAAATAGATTTAGGTATGAATATACATATACCATATATGTATGTAAGTAAGTCTCTATGCACTGTACTACCTGAATCCTTGCTTGGTTAGGAGAGGGACGGGGTGTAAGGATATATGGGCTGCCCGTTGCTCGCCGTAGGGGCGGTGATTATGGGTGGTATTTCAACATATGTTGCTATTGTTGCGGCTGGATGAGCTTCCTTTTCTGACACCGGTCCGGCGGTCGTTGCCACTCTTAATTCGGCTGTGGCCGTGGCAGCAGATATAAGCGTTGTTGCCACACTTGTTACTGCGGGGGCTGTTGTCGCATAGCAATAGTTTGGATGGGACTGTTGCCACTACCGCTTCAGCTGGTATGAAGATGGTAAAGGGTGTTACCGTTTTTTTGGTGTTGTTTTTTCTTTTTCTTTTGCGAAATTCAATTTGTATTTTTGTAATCACATTCACGATTTGTACTATAAGTTTTAATGTTTTTTTGTTTTTGGTTTGACTTTTACCGCACTAGATCAATTTCAAAAAAAAATTTTCAACTGCCACTTGTGTTTTTCTTCCACTTTTTTGTTATTTCCTTTAAATTTTTTCTTCTTTTTTTGTTGCACTTCTGTCGACGACCTCAGAAAGCTGACTATCCTTGGACAACCTCCCGCATCCGAACCGAAAAACGATCATCAGTCAAAAGTACCGAATTTTCCATAATTTTTGATTTTTTTTTTCTGTAACATGGAATGTTGTAGGGTCATTCACCCTGATGGTCTTCATAGTATAGAACAGCTGGTCACTCATGTGCGTGTAGGCTGTGCTCAACAATGCATGCTAATCGAATCGGACCAGGGAGAGGCTAAGTAATAGGGGGAAACAATGAAAACTTCAACAAGGATGAGAAATTCCTTTTGGTTTCTTTTTTCTTATATTTTTTGTTGTTGTTTTACTCTGAGCCATAACGGGTTGCTGTATTCGCTAGCTTGCTAGGTTGGTCGTCCTAGGGTTCGCTTGCCAGAAATGGTCGACCCATTTAGGTCGTACAGTCGTTTTCCACAAATCCTAAGTAAACAAATCCCTTGGTAACAATTTCCTTTTGCCGAATTCTCTGTTTCCAAATCAAATTAGCAATTTCAGACACAGTGTTTTTGCCCTTTATGCTGATTAGTCTAACTCACTTTTCAAACCTAACCAAACTGTAAAATAACATTTTAATCATTGTGATAATCATTTAACGTATTTAATATTATAATAGTTTACGTATTGTTGTTTTAAATTAATCGTTCATTTGTGTGTAAATATAATCTGTATATACAAATACTTGTGTAATTCTGATTACTTTATCCACACATCTAGCATTTATGATATACTTGAAAAAGGGTAACACTGGCAATCGATGATCTTGCAGATATAAAGCCATGTTGAGCATTAAACAAGAATTCACTAGTTAGGAATCCAAGCCACTTTTTTACAAAAATTTCTAGTAACTTGGGAATAACCGAAAGCTTGCAAATTCCCATGTAATTTTCAATATAATTTTTGGGTCCTGACTTATGGATAGGAACTAAGTTAGAAGTGTTCCACTCACTAAGGAAGACACCTTCACGCTGAGATGCATTAAATATCTTTAGCAACGATCAACAAAGTGAGTAAAAGCATTGCTTTAAGACGATAGCAGAAATCCCATCGACTCCGAGCTCATAACAAGGCTTGATTGATTGAAGCGCCATAAAACCCCTTCAATACTCAGCTGAATATGGTATGCCCAATATCAACCTTCGTATCAATGTTGTAAAATTCGTCATAAACAGACTGGAAAAAATTAACGAACAAATCAAAAGTTGAGTCAATACTGGAAGACCTAACATTCTTAAAAAACATGAAGCTGGGAATACCCGTAGAATTTCTCTTAGAGTTAATAAAAGTCCAGAAAGATTTGCTATTACCTCTAACATTGTT
Organism: Volucella zonaria; assembly: GCA_963966105.1. Lineage (NCBI taxonomy): Eukaryota > Metazoa > Arthropoda > Insecta > Diptera > Syrphidae > Volucella > Volucella zonaria. The sequence continues at coordinate 82,499,138 of OZ014530.1, forward strand.
CTCGATATTCAAGATGTAAACCCTATGTAAAAATTTACCAAGAAAACAGAATTGTTTTCTTAAGATTTTAAATTTGTTATAATCCTGTGGACTGTTTGATTATATAGTATAATCATGTAATAGAATAAGCTTCACGTTTGAGTCTTTTCAACTTTATTAACTCATGACTACCCCATGGAGAAATAGAAGTATTTCTGTTATACGTTCGCACCGCAACAATAATTCCGCCACTCCGTTCATCCGATGTCTTACAACGATCAGAGTGGTAAACTTTGAACAGATTGTCGTCAAATAACTCAGAAGAAGCTATATCGCAATATTGCCAGGATTCAGCAATGACAATGACATCATAGAATAAATGGCTCGAGTTAATTAAATGTTTATTTAATTTAGTACATAGGCCGCTGGCATTATGAAAGTAAATCTTCATCGACTAATGACAACTAGATGTCGGTGAACATTGCAATTAATTTAATTTTGGTGGTGGCTTACGCCCCCAATTTATTTCGCATAATACAAGCTTAAGTTAACTTAAAACCCAGACTTTAAAAACTAATAACAGTTAAAGGTTAGGAAGTAAGGGAATGGTGGAGGAGATCAAGTTGAAGACCAGTAGTGCCCAGGTTAAAATCAAAAAGGGGGAGGTTTGAGTTGGCCGTACGGAGCATGCTGGAGATTGGTTCGTTAGAACCATAAGAAGTGCGGTGGGTTGGAATATAGAAGAGACGAGCACAGCGTAAATTACGGGGGTTGGTGTTGAAGGAAATAGAATTGTAAAGGGCAGCGCAGTCCACAGAATCAGAGAACAGTCTATAAATGAAGAGAATGTCAGCTACGGCTCTGAGTTTTCGAGGGTATTCGGTTGAGAAGTTTGAGGAGGTCATGATAGGGAGGTAAGATAAAGGGTTCATCCCATTCAACGACGTTGAATTTTCTCGATTCGAGATATATGAACTCGCTGAAAGGGAAACCACACTTGGCTGGCATATTCGAGAAGGGGTCGGACAATGGTAATGTAAAGTGGTCTTGTCAGATAAGGGTTGCCAAATTCTTTGGACCATCGTTTAATAAAACCGAGCGAAGAGTTAGCTATGCGAACGGAAGTTTAACTCTGTATCCTATAAACTTGTAGTTGCGAAGGGATTGAACCTGGGCAGGTTGGCATGCAGAAGATAAAGTCGAGGAGGAGATTGATTGGACTTACGAGACAAAGTCATAGATTGACATTTGGAGACATTAAGCTCAAAGCAATTTTTTATATACCAAGTGGAAAACCTATCGAGGTCTTCTTGAAGGAGAATAGTGTCTTGGGGTGAAGAAATATTTTTGAAGAACTTAGTGTCGTCAGCTTAAATGGATAAGAAGCAGTGTTTAATAATCCTCTCAATATCGTTTATAGTTAATGTTGGGACAAACCACAAAGCACCACAGCGCAAGAGAAAAAGGCAAATACCACACGTCCGAATTCAAAGAGTTTATTTCGCAGACTTATACATTCGGGTTGAAAAAGCAAAAGTGATATTCAGTTATTACTATTTGTTTTGTAGTATATAACATTGTGTAGGTGTAAGTGTAAGTGTATGATCGAATAATCTTATAAAAAACAAGCAATTTATATACCTTCAATTCTTCTCTCAAATTTAATTAATAACTGTAATTATACATCATGTTATAGTAGGTAACAAAATTAAACGTAGTGCGCCTTGATTTCAATATGTTTGGTGCGATTGTGGAAGACTGGATTCCTCGCCAATTTCTGTGCACTTTGGTTGTCGTTAAAAAGCTCTGTAGGAATCCAATTTCTTTCAAAAAACTTCTGATGACGTCATTTCCTTTGCAACCAATGATAGGGCAACGTACTCGGCTTCGGTGCTGCTTAATGCGACAGTGCTTTGTTTCTTGCTATTCCAGGTAAGAGGAATGCAAATCCGGAATAAGACTTGCGGTCCACGCAGTTCCCACCCCAGTCGGCATCAACATAACCTGTAAGCCTTGATTTAGTCTGAAAATAATTAAGTTTTAAGTTAATTGTTGAACTCAGGTACCTTAGCAAATGTTTGGCTGCATTTAAATGTTGGTTCGCGTTAAAATGTGCTAGTTTATTCACAGAATGGGTAATATCCGGGCGTTTACACATGCTTAAGTATGTCAGCGAATTAGTAAGCGGTTGGTATAACTTTTGATCCACTTTCTGACACCCGGAACAATCGTTACACTTGTGAAACTTGGTCCCCGGCTCTAGAGGCATTGAACAGCTTTTGCACCCGTCCATATTAAACTGTTTCAGCAAATTCTTTATGAACTCCTCCTGGGAGATTTGAAAGCTTTCTTTGCCTTTGGTTGTTTCCATACCCAAAAAGTAATCTACCGGACCCTTATCCATGGCTTCAAATCGCAAGGAAATTTGGCGTTTGATATCTTCTAATCTTGTGATGTTAGAGCAAGAAAGTAAGATGTCATCTACGTATACTACTACTATGTTTGTTTCGTTGCTCATCTTCCATACATATACACACGCGTCACCGTTACATTTTACAAAGCCACCGTTACATTTTATATGCACTACGCTTGATCTAAGTCCTGATTCCAAATACGCCCCGATTGTTAAAGGCCATTGATTTTTTGAGTCTGCATACTTTCCGCTCATTACCTTCGTCAATGAAACATTCGAGCTGCCGCATTTACCATATACCTCCTCCTCTAATTTCCCGTTTAAATATGCAGTCGAAACGTCCTTCTGGTGCACGTGCAAATCGTACTCAACAGACAAAGCAAGGATTAATCTTATAGATGAATATCGTACAGCTGGGCCGAAAACTTTTTTATACCTTTGGCAACACCCTTTCGCGGCCAGCCTTGCTTTATATCTTACTGGAACCCCTTTCTTGTCATGCTTTATGTTGAAAACCCATTTACATCTTATAGGGTGACGACCTTCAGGCATATTGACTAATTCGCACGTTTGATTCGTAACCAACGATCGATACTCTGACAGCATAGCTGCTCTCCAAATGTCTGCATCTGGCCCTTCTAACGCCTCTTTTACCGTTATAGGATTGAATACCAACTGCTCACTACTTTTCATTAAATTATTTATATTTTTCGTATGCGGACTTACCAGCTTTCTTGAACGCAACTGCATCCCAGATCCAAGAATTGGCTTCTGAGCAGAATCACTATCTTTCGTAACATTAAAAGCAGTACAATCTCTCGCAGCAGCATCAACAGCAGTCTCACCTGCAGCAGCAGCACTTGCTCCCGACTTATCAGAAACATCAGGGTATATTATATCGCACACAACATCATAAAAGTCAATTTCTTCAGATTGGTCCATCACAGCAACATTTTCAGGAAAATCTGGTTCAGCATCCTGATCCACATCATTCTTATCACGCACTTGCATTTTATTTTCAGGCATAATTAGTTCTTCTTTAGTATCTGTAACTTGACTACGATAACCGGTTACAGAAACATGCTTAGTATTGTTTGAATTTTCAGAACGTAAATACCTGACATCTCGTCCTATTACTACCGTTCTTTTAATCGAATCATAAGGCCTATATGCTTTAGACTCTACTACGTATCATAAAACATTCGGTACCCTTGGCGGAAAATTTGGTTTTCCGTGGTAGTTTATTTAGGATGATTCCCTTGGTGCCGAAAACTTCCAGATGTGATACATTCGGTTTTGTGCCCGTCCACTTTTCATATGGTGTTACATTTCCGAGGACTTTCGTTGGCGAAGGATACCTCAGATACGATGCCGTTTGTATTGCTTCCGCCCACAACAGTTCAGGTAAAGTTGAATCGAGTAGCATTCTTTTTTCTTTTTTATAATTTGCGCGCGCTCAAGGGATTTATGTACCCTTAAAAAGTTTGCACAAAGCGCGGGCGAAGGACAATCAGGGAGGATGGAAAAGGAGGTACCTGTGAACGGTGGTTTTAAATGTTTGAAGGTTATAACGACTAGGAAATAAAGAGCTAGACAGGGCGTTCTATAGGTGAGTTGTACGGATTCAGAACGAATCACGATATTTTAGAGTACGTCCAAAAGTGGGCTGGAGGGTACACTGATGAGCATTCATATCGAGACGGGTGTTACGGCTAAAAGTTTGATGGGGCAGAATGCTACTGGCGATTTCAATTTTGCACTGGTGGTGAAAATAACGATAAAACAGAGTGAGACACGAGACATTACGTCGGTGTTCGAGGGTGTCCATTGTTTGAGTGATATTAGTATCACCTATGAGTTTTATCACACGGTTTTGGATCCTATCTAGCAGGTGCAGAGATGTTTTGGGCCCACCTGGCCAGATGTGGGCATTGTACTCCAATTTCGTGCGGGAAAATGCCTTAAATGTTGACGCCAGATCAGAGGGGGTAAAATATTTCTCACATCGCTTGAGGAAACCTAGACATTTCACAGCATTTTTGACGATACCGAATATGTGGTCATTCCAATGTCAGTTGTCATTGACACACATACCGAGAATGGAAAGTTTATCGGTTTCGGAGCTCTGTGGCACACCAGCATTTATTTTGTGAATATCAGACTTTAAACCATCCAAGACAACTTGAATTGAAAGTTCCGAAAGGTAATTTCTAATCCATTGAAGAAGAGAGTCGTCGATCCCAAAAGCACGCATTTTCGACAAAAGACCCTGATGCCAAACTCTGTCAAATGCCTTAGAAATATCAAGTGCAACTATCTTGCTTTCGCCAGAATGATGTACGCTTTGGTTCCACTTTTCGGTGAGACATGCCATCAGATTACCAATGCACCTGTTGCTACGAAAAACGTACCGCCGGTCATTAAAAAATTTTCGTGTTTCGAAATGACAGTTTATCAGCGTTACCATGACCCTTCCATGGGTCTGTAGGAAGAGAGAGAGGAAGATTCGGACGGGCTGGACAAATGCTGTTTTTCATCTGCTCGGAAAGAGTCCTAAAGAGTAGGATCGATGAAAAAGCTTACGCAGTGGTTTTGCCAGCGAAGAAAAACACCTCTTCAGAAGGAGATATACCATCTGGACCAGCGGATTTATGTATATTAAGATCTTTAAGAACTCTTGGAGACAAAGTACAATGTTGAGCTGGCCGCAAAGGGAGCACCTAGCAGATTGGCCTTGTCCAAAGAGCTGACAGCTGGAATGTCATTGTAAATGAGCGAATTTCTAATATTTTTGACGAACAACCAAAAATGTTTACTACATTTGGGACATGGCAGTATTTTTTGCCTCAGTTGTTGGTCGTATTGGAATTTTACACTTTTAAGAAAGGCGTTGCAGTCGTTTCTGCTCTTTCCTCTGTCGGGTTGGTCTTGAAGGACCGAAAAAACATTTCTCTAACCCTGACAGCCTCTTTACAGCTCGAGTCGTAACATACTTTTCCTCTTGGTTTGATACTCTTCATCCGATGAGGTATAAAGGATCGAATTCCAAGAGAATAGTTTCTGTGATCATGTCAGCAGCGGCATCCACGTCGTTATCGAGGAAACATAACGACCAGTTAAAATTCCTAAAGAAGTTGTTAAGTCCGCTCCAATTGGCTTTCTCCTATTGCCATACGGTTCTTTTAGGAATCTTTTCTGTGTGGTCGGTGTACGAGAAATTAGCTGATATGGCACAATGGTCCGACGAGCCTAGAGGGGAGAGCACATCAACGGTGTACTTATCAGGGTGAGAAGTTAGAAAGAAGTCCAGGGTGTTGGCGGTATGACTGTCAACGTCCGGTATTCGTGTGGGCTCATTTACAAGCTGGGTTAAGGTATTTTCCGCAGCTAAGATCTCAACACACCGTCCTTCGGGTGTTGTCTGTCCAGAATGTCGAAGCCACCCAGAATCGCCAGTCATAACGATTTCAGTATAAGGATACAGGGATACAATTCTTTGAATGGAGTCAGACAGCGCATCAAACTTATTAATAGTCGAATTGCTGTCCAGTTTGGGACTTCTGTAAATAAAGCTGTAGTGGATAATTTGCTTACGGAGATGGAATTTTAACCACATGAAATTGAATTCCGGATTGGAACAGGGACTACATTGTGGTGGAGTTTGGTAAGCTACATCACTACGCACGTAAATGGCGAGACCGCGGTGAGAGAAGAATAATGGCACTAGTTCGTAGCCTGGTAGCTCCAGATCAGAGTGATCTGAGAGGTGTGGGCGGGGATCTGCCTGTGTTTCACTAAGTGCCAAAACAGCTGGTCTGTATTTACAGACGTGGACGTACACCGAAAAGTGATTACTTTTTAGCCACTAATATCCACACTGCATTCCCGAGTCATTATAAAGAAAGACAAACACAAAAAATACAAACACCGACATTACTAAGCGCAGATGTGAAGCACAAATTCAGAGTTGGTTTACCGAATCAAATTGTTGTAGGTGTTATGCTCTTAGAACAATACGAAACAGCACACCAACAAAATTCATACCCACAGCCCGCTATCCATCATTTGTTACATACACTCAGTCACTGCACGCGCTGTATGACAATGTAATAGTGCAACGGCAGTGACCTAGTGCAAGCAACAGTTTGACCAGGGGCAGGAAGGTTGTGATGCCCTCACTGTGGATTTCGGTTACACTGCACTAGCGCGTTTTTGTTGTTGCTTTTTTTTAAAAAAGGTAACACAAGTTTTATTGATCACGGCTTTGGTGAAAGTGAAGGCTGCCTCGGGAGAGATGCTTTCATTTAGAGGTTTGCTCGATTCTGGCTCTCAAGCAACGTTTATCACGGAAACAGCTGTCCAATTACTTCGCTTAAGGCCAGCGTCTACTCATGTTGAGGTCTCGGGGCTGGGTTTAGTCAGCAGCGGCACTTGTGAGAAGTGTGTAAATATCACACTTGAATCTCACCATTCATCGTTTGGTACATGCACGCAAGCATTCGTTTTCAAGTCGTTGTCTGGCCATCTTCCGGCCCACACACTTCCAATATCAAAATGGAGACACCTTAACGGATCCATCTTTCCATAAGCCTTCGATGATAGATTTACTTTTGGGAAACGATGTTCTTGCAGAAGTCCTTTTACCGGACTTAGTAAAACCAAATGACCCCATCATGCCCATTCTTCAAAAAACAAGATTAGGGTGGATATTGTTTGGTAAGGCCCCTATCCAGTCTGGTCTGATTAGAACTTTTTTTACAAACGGCTAACGTCGATGCTCAGTTGCGTAGGTTTTGGGAACTTGAGGAAGCTCCATTTGAAGAAGAGGAATATTCCGAAACGCAGGTTTGCGAACACGGCAGATATCAGGTTGCTCTTCCCTTCAAGGGCTCATCACCACCGGTGCTAGGCAGGTCAAGCGAAGGAGCTATGCAACACTTTAAATGCTTGATGAAAAGACTGGCTTCGAACCCCCAACTACGAGGCCAGAACACCGCTTGTCTAGATGATTATCTAAGTTTAGGTGATATGAGCGTTGTAAAAGAAGAAACCATACCTGATTCCAGTCATTACTTTTTGCCACATCACGCTGTCATCAAGGAGGCAAGTACGACAATAAAGCTAAGGGTAGTTTTCGACGCTTCATTAAAGGCTACTAACGGCATCTCATAAAATGACCAACTGATGACCGGACCAACCTTGCAACAAAATGTTACGGATAAAATTCTGCGATGGAGGCAATACCGTTTTACCTTTACTGCGGACATCGATTCTCTTTATCAGCTAGTACTCTGCCGCAAGGATTCAAACGAAGCCATCAAGGTTTACCGTCTCAACACAATTACTTTCGGAATGGCGTCGGCTCTGTATCTTGCAATAAGAACGTTGCGGCACCTAGCAGATGAGTCTTGGCAGCAATATCCTCGGATAAGAGAGATAATCGGTGAAGAAATGTACGTCGATGATCTTATTTCCGGCGAAGACACCAAGGAAGAGTGCCGGGAAATAAGAGAATCATTTCAGGCAGCCGGCTTCAAGCTACGTAAATGGACCTCGAACATAAAGGAGTTACTTCAAGGTATTCCGATTGAAGACTGTGAGTCCTCATTCTCGGTACCTTCTGTCGAATCGGACCAAATAAATACCTTGGGTTTTCAGTGGCTTCCAAGCACAGATCTCTTCTCGTTCCATTACATTCCTCCTTCTAATCCGGTACCAATTAAAAGCTTCATTTTATCAACGATAGCTCGGTTATTCGATCCTTTATGTTGGATATCGCCGTGTATGGTAAAGGCAAAATGCTTCATGCAATTACTTTGGTTACGAAAGACATCCTGGGATGAGACTATCGATCCCACAATACTGGGAGAATGGAGTATATTCTTCCATGATTTACAACAAATAAATAGAATTCATTTTCCTCGCTGGATCAGAAGCACGATGGATACTCAATTCTCCGAACTGCAGGGCTTCAGTGATGCTTCTGAGAAGGCTTACGGCGCAGCGGTTTACCGTCGCATTAGGGACAGCGACCATAAGGTGCACATGCATCTCCTTATGGCAAAATCCAAGGTGGCTCCCCTGAACTCTATTAACCTTCCTAGATTGGAACTGTGCGGTGCAGTCCTCTTAGCAAAGGTTCTCCATTAAGTGACTCGAGCCCTGTAAAGAGATGATGAAAAATCATATGCCTTCTTCAATGGATCATCAAAGCGGGAGACATTCGTCCGTAACAGAGTGGGAGAAATTCATCAACTCACAAAGAAAGAGATATGGAGACACATACCAACTTAAGAAAACCCAGCAGATTTGGTGTCACGAGGCAGGTTCCCATCGGAACTACTCGGAGCGAGTTTGTGGTGGAATGGTCCACCATTTTTGTAATCAACCTGGATGATCGACTTCCCAACACAACCCACAAATTTGACCCCCGAAGAAAGAGACCATTCGCAGTAACTAGAAGTTCACCACAGGAAGGCAGAAGAGAATATGATAAACCAATTGCTTCATCGATATTCAAGGTTAGCCAGAGTGACTAGGATTATATCGTACTCTCTACGCTTCATAGACATATAATATACGAAATAGCCATAGACGAATAACATCGCTTAGTCCGTTTATTGACACCGAGGTCATCCTTAGAGTGGGGGGGAGACTCAAAAACGCAGACCTCACGTATGACAAACAGCATCCTATCATCTTAGATCCAAGTCAGAATTTCACCACTCTCGTACTACGCGATGCACATGAAAAAACACTGCATGGAGGGATCCAGTTAATGATGACATGTATAAGGACCAAATACTGGATACTAAGGACGAAGAGAACCATTAAAAAATTCATCAACAGCTGCGTTATATGTCATCCATACCGATGTAAAACCGCCAAACAGGTAATGGGAAACCTGCCTGCAAAAAGAGTCACCACATCAAGACCATTCTATCACACAGGAGTAGACTACGCAGACCCACTCAACATCCAGTCTTGGAAAGGTCGAGGAGCCAAGATGCTTAAGGGCTATATTGTTGTTTTCGTGTGCTTTCCCACAAAGGTCATTCATCTGGAAGCCGCGACTGACTTAACTACGCAAGCCTTCCTAGCGGCCTTTCGGCGATTCGCAGCTCGACGAGGAGTCTGTGGTCGTGGGCGCTGAAAGGGAACTGTACAGTTTGACGGAAAAGGCAGGACACGGTTGGAAGGAGCCAAGTGGAATTTCATTCCCACGGCTTCACCGCATTTCGGAGGATTGTGGTAAGCCAGAGTGAAAAGTGTCAATCACCATTTTAAAAGGATCGTCGGTAAAGGGACACTTACCTTTGAGGAACTCGTCGCGCTTTTGTCTCAGATCGAAGCATGTCTCCATTCGAGACGTTTTGGAAACAGTGGCACCAAGATTACTTGTCGCGATTACAACAACGACATAAATGGTTGAAGCCACAGCCACAACTAGAGGTAGGAGAGCTGTCCTTGATAAAGGATGAACGTCTTCCTCCATCAAAATGGAGTTTAGGCCGTACTGTGAAGACATACCCTGGAACAGACAACATCACAAGAGTCGTAAAGCTAAAATCACAACAGGGAGATATCAAACGACCTATAACGAAACTTTGCCCTCTGCCAACTAATTCAAACAAACCACTAACAGATAACATCAATAGCTTGCAATTCGAGGGTTTATTCATTTTACATTTTACGTAACCAAGCGTTCACACAAACAAGGAGTGCGTCACTCAAGCACAGTAGCTCGAATACACCAGCAATTCGATCTACAGTCCACAATACACACACACACACACACACACACACACACACACACACACACACACACACACACACACACACACACACACACACACACACACACACACACACACACACACACACACACACACACACACACACACACACACACACACACACACACACACACACACACACACACACACACACACACACACACACACACACACACACACACACACACACACACACACACACACACACACACACACACACACACACACACACACACACACACACACACACACACACACACACACACACACACACACACACACACACACACACACACACACACACACACACACACACACACACACACACACACACACACACACACACACACACACACACACACACACACACACACACACAGTGCAGCGTTGATAATATTAGGAAGGACTTCTCCGATTATTAAGTCGTAACCCAGAGGTTTTCTTAGGTTTTAATTTCTTTATTTCAGTGATAAGTTTTGTTAGCGTTGCTTCACCATCGAAGTGCATAAAGATCTCTTCGAAATGGGAAACGAAGGTTTCCGATTTCTCCTTATCTCCGTTCGCCAATTCGTTGTTATTTTTTTTTCTAATTAGTGGTGCGGTACCTTTTAATGCTTTCCAAAACGAATAATTAGATTCCTTTTTGTTGTCAACCTTTCAAGATACGTGGCTACTGCACGGTTTTTGAAGTTTTTAATGATCTCTATCAGCAGGATACACAAGTTATTCAAACGTGCTTTATGCAATACATTCTGCTTGAGAGGAAGGGGATCTCATGCGACGCCGTGCTCTTCTGTATACCGATTCAGCCTGAGGAGAACCTAAGAAGTTTATTCAATCGACTTTGTCACACTATTGACTGTAAGCCGCCTCTCCTCATGAACATTTTTCGTACCAGAAGCAGAAATAATAGGACATCACCACCACCAATTGTTGTAAAATTCAGGAACTCCCTCGACAGAAATACTGTTTTGAAGTCAGCTGCAAACTACCGAAAGCTAAATGCCACCGAGCTTCGTCTGCACGATCTGGGTATCGAATCGAGCAACAGCTGTTATCTCAATGAAGGCTTAACAAAGATAACACGCTTTCTCTTAAACAGCGCTCTTGGTCTCCGAAGAAAAAAACAACTGTTTGCTGTGCATATAAGGTATGGTATGGTTAGGAAGACGGCGAGTGGAAAAAGCTTTCTCTTTGAAAGCCCAGATGATCTTCTTGCTGCTGCCGCTGCGACAAATATATGAAATTGTTTATTCAAAATTTTTGTTATTGTAAACTCCATATTCGCTGTTTCTTCTCCCACTCTTGCAAAATTTCCTCCCCTCACCATCACCCTCGCAAGAAATGCACTTATTTTCTCGCCTGCTCTTGATTTTTTACTATGGATGTTTCAAGCTCTTCCTTCAGCGACGTGTATAGTATGAATGAAAAATCAACATACACTATGGCAAATATTATTTCCCAGCGATTTAATGAACTCAGAGTTTGTTATCTAAATGCACGTATGTTATGTAGCTTAAATGACACTAAATTAGACTATTTAAAATACTTGTTCTCAACTTCTTGTATTGATGTTATTTGTGTGAATGAAACATGGTTCAAACCAAACATATCTGATGAAATCTATAACATACCAAATTTCAAACTGGAATGATAGAATCACTGATACCACAGGTGAAGGTGTGGCAATTAACTGTAAGCCAACTATTAAGTCGGAAAGCATTTTTAAATCCAGTGGACCTGGTATTGTGTTTATTGCTGTTGAAATAATTGGCTGTTATACTAAATGTCTGGCCTCTTGTGTGTATAGTAAAAACCGAAGATGTTCTTCGACGCCTTTTTTTCTTACTCTTTCGGAATGTTATGCACTTTATGAGCATATGTATAATTGTAATATGTAATATAATGACTCACGCGAATTTCAGTTGAAAGACTTAGTGTCCTCTGTTGGTCTGAGTATAGTTAATACCACCTACCCAACACGCTTTGTCCCAGATTGTTCACCCAGTCTTCTGGACCTTTTTATAGTCTCTGATCCTAGGCTCGTCCTTCTTTCTGACCAGATATCTTTTGATATCTCTGATCATGACCTTATCTTCCTGACATATAATATGAGTTTATATAAATGTTGTACTACTGGCTCTTTCACCTATAAAGACTTCAATTCTGTTGATATTAATGCCCTTCAATTAGCTACAACATCCGCCTCTTGGATGCAGTGCAGACTGAAGGCAGATCCCAATGACAAAGTTGATTCCTTTCAATCGATCCTAACCCAACTGTTTAATCAACATGTACCGACAAAACCAGTAAGAGTACAAAACCAAAACTGTCCATGGTTCACCTCCGATGTGATTAATATTGCCAAGATTCGAAATAAATTGCACAGTAGATGGAAGCGCAGATCAACGAAAGTCAATTGGGAAGCATTTAAACAAGCCCGAAATCATGCAACTCTGGTTATAAGTGCAACCAGATCTTCTTAATAACTTTTTCGTAGGCGATCAAGTCCATGATAATGATCTCGATTCTAACCGCATATCGGCGCAGTGCAAAGACTAGCAGATTTTGAAGTAGTGAGTGAAGATGAAGTTTTTAAATGAACTGCGGCCGTTAAGTCTGACGCTATCGGAGAGGGTGGTCTATCAATACGGTTTATTAAACTTGTTTTACGTCATATTGTTGGCCGTCTCGCTCATGTTATTAACTTTTGCATTACCACATCAACTTTTCCTATGTCTTGGAAAATTGCAAGGGTACTTCCTATTGCCAAAAGAACAAAATCAAATTACCCTTCTGATTACCGACCAATTAGCATACTACCTTGTTTATCAAAAATTTTTGAAAAAGTCTTACAGAAGAAAATCCTGAACCATGTAGCTACTAACAACTTGTTTTACCAGATACAATCAGGGTTTAGAGTAAATCGATAGGGTAGATTACATCTTCCAAAGTGGAAGCTAAAAAACTTGTTTGGTTTCTGTGATAGGGCTGTCAAACTTATTGCTAGCTATTTATCAAGAAGATTTCAGAGAGTTATCTCTGGAGGCAAATCCTCTCCTTTAAAAGCTTTAGTTCAAGGAGTTCCTCAAGGGTCAATTCTTGGGCCATTATTATTCTGCATGTTCATCAATGATCTCCCATCAGTCTGTATGCAAACATCTGTGCATCTTTCTGCTGACGACGTTCAACTTCATCTAGGGAAACCCTGCTCTCTGAGCTGGCTCTTCTTGTTAATGAAGATCTATCCCGAATATATGGTTTGGTTGCTTCTGAGCCCAATAAAGTTATACCAATGTCTAAAAGAAAATTTAACTTGAGTATCCTACCAGATATATGTTTAAGCAATAATAAGATAATTGCTGTTGAACATTGCACTACTCTTGGCATTGTTATTGATCGTACTCTATCAGGCTACAGTCATACTCAAATAGTCATTGGTCGGATTTACGGATGTTTACGCAAATTATGGCTATCGGCTTATTTTACTCCGGTGGAAACTGGACGCAAGTTGGTTCTAGCATTAATAGTCGAAATCATTGTGTACGCTGATATTGTCTACAGTGCCCTTGACTCACTGTCCGAGCATAAGTTACAAGTAGCATTCAACGATGCGGTGCGCAATACATCAATACAAGAAATTGTATATTCCTACATGAAATCATTAACAATAAATGTCTGTCCTACTTATTTAACAAACTCGTCTTTAATCGTTCTGTAAGAAATTTAAGTTACGTTCCGTTCCGCCACAAATATTTGAAATCAAGCCGTTTATTTTTCATTCATACTGTCAAACTATGGAATTCACTGCCACCGCAAATCAAACTCATTTCTAACCGTGCAATCTTTAAAAGTGCAGTCCTCTCGCATTTCTCTTCTTTAACTACCCATCCTTAATCCCTTCTTTGTTCCCTATAATCTCTACCTCTTAAGTAATTTAAGCAATCTATTCTTGTATCGAAGTTTAAGGTTTTAAGTTATAAATGTTAAATCAGTTCTACTTTCTACTCAATTTGTATCTAAGTACTGAAAAAGATATTAATCTTATTGTACATCCCAAATATTTAATAAATGAAATGAAATGTTGTGGAGGACGACTTTGCTGCCATTTCTTACGGGTTTTTCTTTTTTACCTTTACGATTTATTTTTTTCTCCGGCGGATATCTTAGACCGTAGTCCGTTGGTTGTGTTATTCCATTCGGCATATTGAACGATTTCAAGGAAATTATCAAGCCCTACTTCTAGTGTCTTTAGTGACACGTTCAGGTCTACTTCTTCTTCAATTTCTTCCTTGAAGCCTTCCCAATTAGCATTTCTGCCAGTTAGTCTTGCTGGTTCTTGTTTTTTAATTAGAGTTTCACTCATTGTCAAAATGAGTGCAAACTGATCAGAGGAATGGTCAAAGCTTACATCAACTTTTATGAAATTGTTAGATATTCCTTTGGAAATGCAGAAATCGGTGAGATTGGGTATTTTTGTGGTATCAGTCGGCCTTTATGTCGGTTTGCTCGTCGAATGAAAATTACAAGTGTGCTCCATACTAATACTAGTAAAGTACACGACCTCCTTTTCATAAGGGTTTCAGAGATCAAGCAAACGTCAATATTCTTCTATCGCATGTATATTTCTAATTTGTCAAGCTTTTGTAAAAGTCCGTTAACATTCCAGTAAAGTATTTTGAACACGCGTTCCATATTCATGCTCTCGCTTGTTTCGCTTATTGTGGCAGTTATTTTCGTTCTTAGGTATTGGGTCTACAAGTAAGTTTCCAGCGTTTGTCCGAGATGGCGCCACCAGTGGATCCCGGGCAGAAATGTCAGACCCCATGTGTTTTATTTGTAGGTTTTGTATCTGTCAACAACTTTGCAGCGTTATATTTGAGCAGTTCTATCGGTGTCGTACATTTTATCAAGCAAAATCATAGCAAGTTTCCAGCCAAATAAACGTCATTTGCGGGAAGCGCTGCTTTTATTCTTTAATATGAAGAAAAGTGCGGCTGAGGCCTATCGTTTGCTTTCGGAAACTTATGGAGCGAAATGTATTGGTGAATCGACGTGCCGCGAGTGGTTCAAACGGTTCAAAAGTGGTGATTTTGGAGTTGAAGACAAAGATCGCCCCGGAAAGTCGAAAAGTTTTGAAGACGAGGAATTGGACGCTTTACTGGATGAGAATCCGTTTCAGATTCAAGAAGAACTTGCTGCATCATTGGGCGTCACGCAACAAGCCGTTTCCCTGCGCCTAAAAGCACTGGGATTCATTCAAAAGGTTAGAAACTGGGTGCCGTACGAATTGAAGCCAAGAGACGTCGAACGGCGATTTTGCATGTCCGAAATGTTAATACAGCGGTATAAAAATAAATCATTTTTGCATCGTATTGTCACTGGTGATGAGAAATGGATTTATTATGATAATCCTAAACGCAGAAAATCGTATACAAAGCCCGGCGAGCCCGCCAAATCGACGCCGAAACGAAATATTCACATGAATAAGGTCATGCTCTGCATATGGTGGGATCAAAAGGGTGTCGTATACTACGAACTGCTTCCGAGTGGTGAAACCATCAAAAGACCATTATATCGAACCCTACTAATTCGTTTGAAGCAGACATTAAAAGAAAAACGGCCAGAATATGAGGCCAGGCATGAGTCCGTCATTTTTCATCACGACAACGCTCGGCCACATGTTGCGGTTTCGGTGAAAAACTATTTGGAAAATAGTGGATGGGAAATTCTGCCTCACCCGCCTTACAGTCCAGACTTGGCACCATCTGACTACCACTTGTTTCGTTCTATGCAGAACGCTCTTACGGGAATACGCTTCAGCTCAGTAGAGGAAATCAAAAATTGGCTCGATACGTTCTTGGGCTCGAAAAACGAGAAATTTTTTTGGTCCGGAATTCCTAAATTGCCAGAAAGATGGGGCAAAGTTGTAGCTTTCGATGGACGATACTTTGAATAAAGCATTGTAACTATGTTTTCATAATAAAACTTCAAATTTTGGAAAAAAAACGCTGGAAACTTACTTGTAGACCCAATAATTTCTCGAAAATAAGTTTATTTACTTTGCTTTGCTCCTTAAACTGTTTACTTATAATAGAGAAGCAGGGTCCGTCGAGTTTCCGATCCTTTCTTTATGTAATTAGTTTGCCCGGTAACCGCCATCTTAGGTTTAATGGCTTTCCTTCCATCTCGTTTTCCTTCATATTGCGATATCCGTAGAATGTGAACAACGTCATCGGTATTTGAATAGCAGAATGATTCCATAGTTTTGTGACCGGAACCCGGTGGGTTTTCTTTAGCTATTTTTTTAATTTACAGGGCTTAGGATTTTCTCTACTTGCCATTTTTGAGTACTAATTTTGCAACTTTAGGAATTTATCTCGCCTTTTTTTTGCAACTCTCTAGCTACCTCGAAATTTCTATAATTAGCTGGATGTTCTCCTTTGCAATTAATACACGTTGCAGAGGTTAGTTTACTTCACAATCTTTGGAGAAGTTAATGGACATGCCAATAGACTCGGGCAAACTTGTAACGAATTTCTTTGGAGCTGTAGGAGTAGGACTAAATTCTTTTGCTCTTATAATCTATTGCTGCATTCCTTTTCGAAAATCCACTCCTCGGATTTGCTAGATTTGTCTAATATTATTGTACTTGCAACAATTAATTTTGATCTAAAGTCACTCATGACATTATAGTTCGCCTGTTGGATATCCTAGAGAGATGAGGAGTGTTCTGAATTCAGTTATTTATTTCTACGAGCTGGAACCATATTCTGCCCTGACCATTTGGTGATAGTGCATATGGATGACTACGAGGCTTTTGTTAGTCACTTCCCGTCCGACTATTTTTTTTTTAAGGTTATATCCGCTGTAAAGCCCATGGGATGCCTAAAGATCGTGTATGCCATTTCCAAACTTATGACTTACTCATGTATCTAGATGTTCGTTAATTAGCTCAGTAAAGAAGTCATCGTCTTGATATGATTTCCACTCTTTAAACGGATTGACGTTGTGAAATTGAAAAATGACAATTGAATTCACTGCTGTCACGATGGTCTTCTAATTGCAATGCAGTGCAATATTTTCACTTGCAAAGCTTTAACAATCCCAGTTCTTCACTGTGTTCAATTTAATAAATCTACATACACGTAAATATTACCACACCTTTTGTCACAAAGCTCATAAACTGATTTTCTTTCTCAAAAGCCAAAAAGAAAACAAATAAAAAAAGGCTGACCATCGGGGGCGTAATTCAGTTTACCCGCTAACTGCTCAATCCGCCCACTGTTAAGTGACAGCCACCCTTGCGGTAACTACTTAATAAAAGTTGACAATTGTCGCAGTCGACAATCAAAGCAACACCACCCCTCTGATTGGCATGCACATAAAAGTTAGAAGTGGTCATTTGTGGGAATCGTTACAAATATAACGAACTCCCTGACGAAGGAACTTCTTGTTCAGAAGTCGTTGGAGTGATGAACTACAATGAAGTGCCACCTCGAAGTGGACTCAATTCGATTTATTTATTTAAACGGTATATTGTCTTCACTGATTGACAGTTGTTAAGTGCCCCGTGTCCTTTCACCTGCGGGACTTGCCTCATATAAAAAAGGTGTCGCAGAATGTCAGCTTGCATTCAGTCTCTAACGGTTCACGAAGATTGTCGCTAGCAGAAGTGCAGTTCCAGAAGCAATGCACAAATGTGGCGAAGATTATTCGGTACAGCCTTGCCAGGTGTGTGGTGATAATAGTTCGGGAAAGCATTACGGTGTGACCTGCTGTGACGGATGTTCCTGCTTCTTTAAGCGAAGCGTTCGAAAAGGAACCTTGTACTCATGCATTGCCAGGAAGGGCAACTGTATTGTGGACCGTACACGGAGGAATTGGTGTCCCTTTTGCCGATTGCAGCGTTGTCTTGCTGTTGGTATGAATGTGGCTGCAGTGCAGGAAGAGCGTGGACCTCGGAATAAGAGCAAGCAGCCAACAGTATCTCGAAAAAGCAAAGGAAATAGTCGAGCTTTTCATGCTACTATAAGCAAAAACGTACTGATGTCTAGCGATGGTGTTTCCTATCAAATTTTGGCTCAAATCCTTGTGACATGTGTCAAGCAAGCTAGGGGTAATGAGAACTTTCGCATGTTAGAATCAAGGCAGCAGGACGTTATTCTGGCAAACGTATGGAGTGAGTGTTTCGTCTTGAGTGGGTCACATTGGTCACTGGATATCAGTGGAATAATTGATGCATGCGGTGATAGTCACTTAAAGCATGTGTTAAATGATGCCCGTGAGCTGCGAGCAGATGTCATGGAGCTGAACTTTTTGCAGACACTTATTCTTTGTCGAAGAGGTATGTTATTGGAAGTGATAATAATTATGAGTTGACTGTGATGTTTTTATAAATTACAGAATTCGCGTTGAATGAAGATAATGCTTTTCTGCTAGAGTCTTATGCCAATGCTGCCTTAGTATCACTTGCTCGTTATTGCATGCAGCAATCAAATTGGTTTCGATTTGGATCCTTGCTACTCGGATTGCGGAACCTTTCTCTAAGGAAATATGAAAGTTTCTTGTCAGGAATGTTTAGAACTGTTGTGCGGGATATTCTGAAAAATTTGTAGGACGCCGAAATAAACTATATTGCTATGATTTGACTCTTGTATAAAGATTCTGTGTTGGGTTTAAAGTAATTTGTGTATATTGTGTTTTGGTTGACTTGAGCACATGCATGAAGCAATTCATGAGACTAGAACTAACTGGCTCCCGATGTGTAGAGAGATAAGGAAGCGGGCATGCTGTTTCCGGTCGTCCTGACCAAGAGATTTGGCATTCGCTAAAGCTTGATCCTTAAAACGGAGGTTCGGTCTTACTCGTCGTTTCGAACCTGGGGCCGTGATTCGAAAATGCTCCTCATTGGAGCTTTATTGCCCATTCGCTAGATGTAACCAATTTAGAGTATTCGATGTGTTTTGACTTTTTGGACTACAACCACATCTTGATCCAGCTCTTATACATAGTTCGTAGTTATTTCTTCTTTTCCATTCGCCCTCCTCGTGAACAATTGAGTATCTAGAAGATGTTTTTAGTTGCCTATCACTAAACGGAAGCTATAAAGGAGATCGTCAGGGAGAGTCCACTTTTATTCGTGCCACAGTGTGCCATCATCGATTACTGCTCTCTATTCGTAAATTGGGTTCCTAACACATTCTGTTGGAAGTTTCATTCGAAGTCTATAACTTATATATGAGAGTTAAATTTTACCAAAATTGATGTGGAAAGAATATCGTAGTTGTATCAAGAAGGCCTAAGCACGGAACTTATGAAATTGTCTACATCGAAGTTTTAACAAACGCTATCAAGAAAGCTAACCCACCAACCTCTCTAAGGAGAACCAACTGCAGCCTGCAAAAGTGATTTGATAATGAGTGTATGCGAGTTAGAACTACATCTTTCGCATTCCTTAGGCTACTAAGAACTAACAAATCCATCGAACTTAAAACTTTAAAACGGAAGCTAATAAATATTGGGTCTACAAGTAAGTTTCCAGCGTTTTTTTTCCAGAATTTGAAGTTTTATTATGAAAACATAGTTACAATGCTTTATTCAAAGTATCGTCAATCGGAAGCTACAACTTTCTCCCATCTTTCTGGCAATTTATGAATTCCGGACCAAAAAAATTTTTCGTCTTTCGAGCCCAAGAACGTATCGAGCCAATTTTTGATTTCCTCTACTGAGCTGAAGCGTATTCCCGTAAGAGCGTTCTGCATCGAACAAAACAAGTGGTAGTCAGATGGTGCCAAGTCTGGACTGTAAGGCGGGTGAGGCAGAATTTCCCATCCACTATTTTCCAAATAGTTTTTCACCGAAACCGCAACATGTGGCCGAGCGTTGTCGTGATGAAAAATGACGGACTCATGCCTGGTCTCATATTTTGGCCGTTTTTCTTTTAATGCCCGCTTCAAACGAATTAGACACCCTTTTGATCCCACCATATGCAGAGCATGGCCTTATTCACGTGAATATTTCGTTTCGGCGTCGATTGGGCGGGCTCGCCGGGCTTTGTATACGATTTTCTGCATTTAGGATTATCATAATAAATCCATTTCTCATTACCAGTGACAATACGATGCAAAAATGATTTATTTTTATACCGCTGCAGTAGCATTTCGGACATGCAAAATCGCCGTTCGACGTCTCTTGGCTTCAATTCGTACGGCACCCAGTTTCCAACCTTTTGAATGAATCCCAGTGCTTTTAGGCGCAGGGAAACGACTTATTGCGTGACGCCCAATGATGCAGCAAGTTCTTCTTGAATCTGACACGGATCCTCATCCAGTAAAGCGTCCAATTCCTCGTCTTCAAAACTTTTCGGCTTTCCGGGGCGATCTTTGTCTTCAACTCCAAAATCACCACTTTTGAACCGTTTGAACCACTCGCGGCACGTCGATTCACCAATACATTCCGCCCCATAAGTTTCCGAAAGCAAACGATAGGCCTCAGCCGCACTTTTCTTCATATTAAAGAATAAAAGCAGCGCTTCCCGCAAATGACGTTTATTTGGCTGGAAACTTGCCATGATTTTGCTCGATAAAATGTATGACACCGATAGAACTGCTCAAATATAACGCTGCAAAGTTGTTGACAGATACAAAACCTGCAAATAAAACACATGGGGTCTGACATTTCTGCCCGGGATCCACTGGTGGCGCCATCTCTGGCAAACGCTGGAAACTTACTTGTAGACCCAATACTTTAAGAAACTCTGCTGTATCAAAATACTAAAATTCAACGATCGTAATATCACAATTATCAATAGTTTAATATCTTCAGGGCAATTTTGGAAAGCTGTTAAAATTATAAAAGGACAAAGAAATTCTATTGTCTCAAGCCTGCTTGTTAGGAGAGTTGAAAGAATATTTTACAAGCTTTTTTATGCTACTACCACGTGACCACGCAAACGTCGTCCTGCCCTTAGACATTTTTATTTCAACGTATTTATTTTAATATATTTGTAATTAATGTGATTGAAATGTATTTGTTTTTTAATGTATTTTTTTTCTTTATATATAAAATACTTAAAACAATGTGAACATAAAGTTTGAGAAACCCATTGTATAATAAAAGTAGCGACGTATTCATTTAATTATTGTACAAAAACAAATTGTATACACAGAATTTCAATCTCATGTTCATGATAGAATATACGAATGTTTATTTTACAATTTTATAAATTTTAATACGGGTCAATAAGTCCGTGACTTTGGATTAAAACACAGATTTTTTGATAAAAAAATAATTTTATTTTTCAATTTTATTTTTCAGTCTCCCTTGAGCTCTATACACTTTGTCCAACGCTTCTCCAATTTTTTTATCCCTTCCAAAAAAAATGATTTGTCGAGGTCCTCAAAATGACGAGATGACTTCATCATTGGAGTCAAATCTTTTTCCACCAAGCCATTTCTTCAGGTTTGGGAACAAGAAGTAGTCGCTCGGAGCCAAATCTGGAGAATAGGGTGGATGAGGGAGCAATTCATAGCCCAATTCATGGATTTTTGCCATGGCAACTGCACATGTGTGCACCCTTGCATTGTCTTGGTGGAAAAGAACTTTTTTCTTGGCCAAATGAGGTCGTTTTTTTTTCAAATCGTCATTGAATCGGTCCAATAAGTTGGCATAATATTCCCCATTGATTGTTCTTCCCTTTTGAAGGTAGTCAATGTGGATTATCCCGCGTGCATCCCAAAAAACAGTCGCCATAACTTTATTGGCTGACAAACCCACTTTGGCCTTCTTTGGCGCCGATTCACCCTTAGAAACCCACTGTTTTGACTGTTGTTTGTTCTCTGGTGTGTTGTGATGGATCCATGTTTCGTCCACGGTTACAAAACGGTGCAAAAACTCCTCCATATTGCGATTAAACAACGCCAAACCTTCCTGTGAAGTTGTTACACGATTGCGTTTGTGGTCGACTGTGAGCAAACGCGGCACCCATCTTGCGGAAAGCTTTCTCATGCCCAAGTGATCATTCAAAATTGAAACCACTGAGCCATGCGAGATCCCTACTTCTTCCACAATCTCTCGCACTTTCAATCTTCGGTCGGCCAACACCATATCGTGAATTTTTTCGATTGTTTCGGGTGTAGAGACCTCAACTGGGCGTCCAGGACGTTCGGCATCTTCAGTGCTTGTACGGCCACAACGAAATTAAGTAAACCACTTTTTTACCATTGAAATCGATGGTGCAGAGTCCCCATAGTATTTATCAAGCTTAGCCTTGGTCTCGGTAATGGTTTTTTTTCGCAACAAATAATGCTTAATAAGCACACGAAATTCACTTTTTTCCATTTTCTCCTCAAATTAGTGAGTAGTCTGATAAAAATAGCTGTCAAACACAAACTAACTGACGTGACAGGAGTCAACTGACAGATGCCTGTTGACAGGAGCAGTGTTGCTGTTTCAGTATTAACCCCTGGCTTAATTTGAATTCATGATCACTATTTTTTGTTTATGCATCTGGTGCATAAAGAAATAGAATGAATGGTTTCGCAACACGTGAACGTGAACAACATGGATTTTCAACTCCAAGCCACATATTATGTTCATCGCTTAATCTTGCGCTTCTTTTATCGTCATTACAAAAGCCAGAGGGCTAGGGAGCTCTCCCTTGAACTTTCCATTCAAAATTGTTGCTTCTTTTACATTTTGCAAATTTTTTTTTTGAAGAAAATGATCGATGAACAAATTTATAATAGTAAATTGTTATATTACACAGAATGTCCCAAAAATCAACGTCAAACCGGAAATGGGTGATAGGTTAAGTTGTGTCTGTTTTTACAAAATTATAAAAAAAAATCTAAGTCATGTTCTTTTAAAATTATTGGCACTCAAAAAAAATCGAAAAATCTGACACCCTGTGACGATCTTTAAAGTACTGTGACCGCAAATCTTTACTTTTCTTCAATTTTTTTGTTGTCACGTAACCCTGAGTAATTGTTCTGTAAATTACGGTTCAAAATTGAAACATTGAAACATGACTGTACTGACAAAAAAATGTACTATGCCATTTTGGCAAGTACCTTTAAAAGATGGCGTATTTAGCCTGGATTCCAAAATGGTATGACACTTGCTAGACTAACGCTTAATTGAGTACAACAAAATATTTTGTTAAAGAAACCCGATTCATAGTTAATTCTTTTTAATAAGTTAAAATGAGTACCAAGTGTGAGCGAGACAGACAGTGATGCTGTGATTGAGACGGATAAACATGCCATTTCGGCTAGTGTGAGTGAAACAGATAGAGATGCCACCCTTGTCATTTCACTTCATTTTTTTCCATCACAGAGCACACAGAACACTACGTTCTCTTGGTGCATACTCTCAGGATCACCATCTACCGATCTTGTACTCGTATCTTACAACAAATGTTCAAACTGATTGATTTCAATTTGAATTGGAAAGATCACATTCAAAACATAAAAACATATATGGTATTGGTCTTACGAATAATGTATCATCTGAAACATTTTTGTTCGAAAGAAGTTTTGAAAAAAATTTATTATGGTTTAGCGCAGTCGTTACAGTACGGTATTGTAAGTTGGGGTCTTTCGTATTTTAGCTCCTACAGATAGTTGTTGGTAGCCCAAAGACATCTGGTTCGAATTATTTGCAATAAAGACCGTTATTCTCCAAGCATGACTCTATTTAAGGACTTAAAAATTCTACCATTAAGACACCTTTACGTATTTAAACTAAAGTGCTAAGAGAATTTTATAGGCAAAGCGGAAATATTCCAATCAGATATTCTCATTTAGAGAGATATTCTCATGAAGAGTGAATAATTTACATTTAGCGTACGTTCCAACTGCCTATAAAGACCATTTTTTATATTTCTATACCGCTACAGTTCCCAAATTGTTTAATATTCCACCATTTTCGGTTCGTTTAACAACTACTTTTACGTTATTTTCAAAAAAGGTTAAAGACTGGTTATTAACCGTTGACTTTAATAATATAGACTGCTTTTTTAGAACATCTACATGATTATTAGCGCAAGTCATTTATATATTTTATACTTTATACTTATAAAACCTGAATACCACCGGAATTTATTCAGAAAATTAAAAATACAAGTTTATTCATCTAAATCTATATTGTCCCCTTCCAAGCAATCCCGATCGACTGCAACACACTTATGCCAGCGCTTGATCCAATCCTCGAAACATTTTTATATTCGGTTTTCGGTATGTCCATCAGTGCTTCCTTCCATTACTTCCTCTCGGCTGCTGAAACGCGTTCCCCGTAGTGCTTTTTTAACTTGATTGAACAGAAAGAAGTCACAGGGAGCCAAATCAGGTGAATTCGGTGGATGGTATTTGTTGCATTTTTTGTCAAAAAACTACGAATAATCATGGCACTGTGCGACGGTGCGTTATCATGGTGCAAAATCCACGAGTTTTCTGCCCACAATTCTGGTCTCTTTCGGCGAATTGCTTCACACAAACGTCTCATAACGCCTAAATAATACTTTTTGTTTACTGTCTGGCCTTCTGGCAAAAATTCATGATGCACTACACCGTTGAAATCGATGAAAACCGTGAGCATTGCCTTCTTTTTTGACTGAAAACGACGTGTTTTTTTTTGGTCTTGGCTCATTTGGTGAACGCCATTCACTTACCTGATGTCTGGATTGCGTGTCGTCCTCATAAACCCACGCCTCGTCTCCAGTAATGATCCTTTTGATGAATGTTGATGAAATTGAGCTCTTTTGGCACCAACTTTGCTGCTACACGACGGAAACCCAAATCATTAACCAAAATGTTTTGGACGGATCCATAGGCAATGTTCAAGTCCTCCGCTATCTCTCTGATGGTTAATTTGCGGTTATTGGCCAACATTTCTTTTACTCCATCAATGTTTTCGTCGGTTTTCGATGTCGATGGTCTGCTACTGCGTTCATCATCTTCGATTGACTCACGACCACTTTTGAACCGCTCGTGCCACTGGTAAACGACCGTTTTCTTTAGAAAATCGTTGCCGAAACACTTTTCCAGCATTTCCAACGTTCGCGCATCATTAAATCCGTTTTTTACGCAAAATTTAATACAAGTTCGTTGTTGCAAATTTAAATCCTGTTAAATCGCCAACACACACAGACACAGATGTACTCTTGGTTGTGTAACTTTTGCAAATGTCAAGCTATGACGCTAAGATTTATAGCGAATGTCGACAACAGATTAACAACAAAAACAGAACTCAAATCGGAACAATGGGAGCGCCACACGGGAATATTTTGATTAAATGGTATGTTAAAATTTTTTAAATTTTTGGGTTTTTTTTTTATCTTTCTCTTTTCATTTTTAATTTCTTTGAATATGTACAATATGTACACCCTGAATAACTCGAACTGCAACCAACTTCAGACTGCTATAATGTCCAAATCGTTCATGACAGTGAGCTCAAATTTTGACACATGACAGATAATTGTATTATTTACAAGCCTTTTAAGCAATTTGAGTCTCAGTTGTGTTGGAAAATTTTTATCCGCGATGGAATTCACACGTGACAGTGTGATTGCTTTATATTTGGCTGGAAAAAAACAAGTATTAGAGCCCTCCAGCACCTCAACGTAAATAAATCATTTGTGTCTCGAACCATAGCTCGTTACCGTGATACTGGCAGCGTTGCAAAACGCCATGGAGGTGGTCATAAAAAACAGCAACATCGGCAGAAATGGTTCGGAAAGTGAAGGCTCGAATTAGGCGAAATCCGCGTCGAAATGGAAGAAAAATGGCTCGTGAGCTCAACATATCGTTGGAACGGATGCAACACATACTGAAAAATGAGCTTGGGCTCAAACCATTGAAGTTCCGAAAAGCACACGATCTTACACTGCAACAGGAAAAAGAGTCGAAATGGCGAAGGAGTTGCTACGCTTGCACGAAAGTGGTGCGTTGCCGAATTTGGTTTTTTCCGATGAGTCGCTATTTGTTATCGAGCAATATGGCAACAAACAAAATGACCGAGTTTACTTGCCACCTTCGGGCGGCCACAAGAAAGCAGGCAGCACCGATGGTGATGGTTTGGGCCGCCATAACCGCCGATGGTCACTCTCCGCTCGTATTTTTGGACCGTGGCGTGAAAATTAATGCGATCGTATACCCTGAAACTGTCTTAGAGGCAGTATTGAAGCCTTGGGCAAACAATCATTTCGGTCGGAGACCGTAGACATTTCAAAAAGACTCGACACCCTCTCACAAAGCGCACGTCAACCAAGATTGGCTAAAAAACAATGTTTCACACTTCATTTCTTCGACACAATGGATTGCAAATTCTCCGGCTGCAAATCCATTGGATTTCTCTGTCTGGGGTATCTTGAAGGCGAAGGTTGGCACTAAAAAATACCAAAGTTTGGATCACCTCAAACATAGCATTTTATATATATACATATATGGTATATATTTTTTTTAACTTGTTTATTCTAATGGATTCAGATTTAACTATTGTTACCCCACATCAATTGTATAATTGAATTTTGTAAATTGAAGAGTCGTTTGGCACTAACTTCTATTATAGAACTAACACCATTTTATTTAATTTTTTCTTTAATTAAATATAGATTGTAAGAAATAGCAGTGGTACCTATAAAATGTAAAAGGGAAATAAAATAAAATAAATAAATAAATAAATAAAAATACAGCATATTTTGTTTGCCATAACTTCAGGAACCTTCAGCCATCAGGACGAAAACCTAAACTGGAACACCCTGTATACAGGGTATCCCCTAATTCGTCAGGGATAATTTGGGAAATGATTTTTGGGTATTTTCTAAGAAAAAATCGTTCTTCAGTAAGGGGATATCTCCAATTTTGATATCATTTATCAAGGATTTAAGAAAAGGCTTACTTTGGTGTGCCCTGACCCATGTTAACGGAAATTGCTCTGTTAATACTAACGGTAGAAACGTCGTTTAGGACGAACTATATTTTTAGGAGAAATACTAGCCTTTGTAACTGCGTTCAAATAAAGTTATTTTCTTGTTTGAGTCTTGAGATATCCAATTTCAAAGCCAGTTACATTTTTCTTGCCCATGCTAATTTTTGACTTTGAGGTCACTTTCCTCCAGAAAATGCGTAGAAAACATAACGTTTTACTATATTTTCTTATGAACGTAACAATAAATTATTAACAAGTTTGCAGAAAAAGCCATAGATTTTATAATACAATAATGACAATAAATGACAATAAGAGTGGTTTTCTAAGAATTAATAATTTTCCAAAATTTTTTTAAAATTGGATAGAAAGCTATTAAAAAGTTTTAAAGGGTGCTCGTTTATTTCACTAGCTTTTAAAACCCTCATTTCCTTACTCTGTTCCATAAAAGTTCTCAGAAAGAGTTAGATTTGGGGTGTGAAAGCCTATTTGGAAAATTTGCCAAACAAAAATGGTATAAAAGTTTAGAAAAAAGAAAATTTATTCTTCAGTTTAATTTTTTTACGACAAGGTTACAGTTGCTTCGAAACACTCAGAATACTCAGACATTATTTACGTTTATGGGCAGTGCAATGGGATGGGAGTATTTGGAAATACGTGTCCAAGGCTTCGAGAAATGGGATCAGTTTCAAATACACGACTTAACGACCTAAGAAGAATTTTGGCAGATGGCAGGAAGCTGTGACAACTAATCCATCAACCAGCATCAGATGTTTAGCTTTGCAATTCATTGTTTCCAGACAGAAAATTTCTAATGTACCTACTGCATGGAGAAAATCTTTATTCATACCACCATACTCTTAAATCTGTGCTAGAACTGCTTCCCGATTATTTGGAAAAACGATTTCCGTTTTCTAACTGGTTGCTGGAGCGGAGCTTGGAGGAAAACGAGTTCATTAGCAGAATCGGACGAATCTCAATTTACAAGAGATGGGATCACAAATTTTCATATTCTTCATACATGGCCTGCGGACAATCTAACATATATACAAGGAGACATAAATCATTTCAACACAATTTCAGCGTCGATATGTGAGCAGAGGTAATTGAAAAGAAGTTAATCGGCCCCTTCAAACTACTATCTAGGCTAAATTCTACAATTTATCTGGAGTATTTGTGAAATGATTTAGCAGAACTATTGGAGAGCATTCCACTGATTCAACTAGCTTCATCATATTTCCAAGTGCTCCAGCCCGCTAAGGTCCTGAAGTTAATAATTGTCTGGATGAAGAGTACGGCAATCGTTGGATAGGAAGAAATTGACCAGTTTACTGGCCTGCAACATCTCCCGACCTTATAGTATTGGATTTTTTTGTATGGGGAAAAATGAAAGAACTTGTTTTTTCAACCGGAATAGCAACTTTAATTGAATTGGTAGAGCGTATCCTCGAAGCATCATCAAAAGTGCTGTTAGCATCGATAAACATTCGCAGTGAAATCCAAAAACGGACTCTAACATGCATACAGAGCCAAGAAGGACACTTTGAGCACCTGCTATAAATGTTTTAGTACGAGTACACACATAAAATAAAAATTATATAAGACCACACAAAATCATTTTTTATTCGTAGCCTTTGTAGCTTAAAGCAAAAAACCCTGCAGGTTTTCCCAAGTACAGTAGTCCCTCGATAATGTAAACTAATTAAACAAGACGTTTCCGGATTTTAGAGAGATTCACATGAGGTACTGGAACTTTTTTTCAGTTCTTATAAACTGATTGAAACAGCTTTCGTATCCATTTATAACAACACAAAATATAATAATTTCTTACAGCAGAGTTTCAATATTTATTAAGTTCAGAAAAATTAAAAAATAAAATACATAGTATTAATTACGACTAGACTTCATTTCAAAAAGTAAAAAAAAACTTCCGTATCGGCTCGGTATCAATTCTTAGTAAAATAATTTATTTTGGACTGTCAAGTCAAGCTGATCTTTCTATTGCTACTGCCCTTAACTTTAGTAAACTGGAGATCGTTTCTGCGTCCAGCTGGAGTGACTTCTCTAACTTCTTGTATTGAAATGTTGTGTTCTGTATCTATTATTCCAAGGAGATCATTATTTTCGTACAACTCTCTTTGAAGCTGAGTTTCGGGCAGTGTCCCCCGTAATATGTAGAATAAGTGGAATTAAATATTCATCTTCCCAGTTATCTTCTTTTGGCAGCATACATTTAAAGCACTTAGCTATAGAGGAAGCTAGGAGCTACTCCCAAGATAATTTTAAGTTCATTACAGCATGTCTTAAGGTTAATTTTTTTATCTCAGCAGCAATGCCTTCACTTTCCGTTGCAATAGTTGACTAAATTAATGAGATTTTGGTCTAAGGGTTGGATCAAAGCGGTGACGTTTGGGGAAAAAAAAAACAAAACTGTAAAGTCCCCATCAGAGCTAGTTAGTTTTTCTTTACTTTTTTTTTTTTTTTTTACTTTTAAATTCATTTTTATTATTTCTTTCTATATGCTAACTTACATACTAGACAAAAATTATTAAATCTAATTTGACAGCGACCGTTTCTGAATTTAGCTTACTGGCTCTTACCGAGCGCTCTAAACTTAACGATATTACTACAATTAATGTCTTTCGACCTTAAATCTATCCTAGAACTTAGATTATATAACAAACTTATTTACATATATGATTCTCTAAGAAAATTATTGCCAAAAAAACTTAGATGTTTTATCTTTTTTTTAAATTTTATATAAAACTTAAGCTACCTATCTACTTAACCTACCTATGCTTCTTAATTTAACTTAACTATAATCCAGATGGCGAGCTCTCGTTTTCTCTCCGAGTGGTCACCATCTCGATTGCGTTTTCGGACGTCTGGCAGTCGTCATCACGGTGCACATGCTCCTCCGAAACTTGATCGAGACCGTGTAGCGTCGGTCAACTCTCGGAGGTACAGCTACGTGATAACAAGCCTCTGCACGAAAACCCCCTAGCTAACCCTAATCTACTTATACCTAGGAGAAGCTACACAAGTAACACACCGACCTAGGAGAGCGTATCGCCTCTCTCCCCTTCTTTAAGCCACCAGTATTCGGTGTACTGCTTTTCGGCATCGATCCTATCCCTGTCCGCGATTGCAGGGTTAAAACGGAAGAGCTCCTGAGCACTGGCGACGTACCCGTCGTAGTTGAGCCGCTTTTCCCTCGCACCGCGGTGGCGGTGGTATAATACCGGAATACCATCCCTACTTTGCACTAAGCCTTTAGCGTCTATATGGAGAAATGCTTCAGGCGGGATATAGCCAGATTGGAGTGTACTCTCGTGGTACATTATATTGGGGTAATATGCCCCAAAGATCAGGCTATTATCGCTCGTCATTGCTCTTGCGATGTGCCTTCGAATCACCTTAATTAGAAAATTGTCAATCCTATTTAGTCCAGCTCCCTTGTAAAGGACTTTGTTGGGATAATATTTAATGTACTCAGACTCTGGTGTTCGGTACAATCGAAGACAGGTTCTAAGACACTGTCTCTCAAACACACGAATCATTTCCATGTAAGACGGCGCTACATTAAACCACACCGGACAACCGTAAGCGATGATTGGCCTAATTAGAGCCACGTAGCATATGACTTTCACCCTGGAATCAAGTTGACTGTTTTGAAACAGTTTTCTTGTCAAAGCTAAAGCCTTCTTGGCCCCAGCCAGACAAGCATCTATATGTTTATCAAAATATAGATACTTATCAAGCCAGATACCAAGGTACCTAACTGCGCTTCTCACCGCTAGTGGTAGTCCATGCTGTCCAATGATGGCCAAATTTCGCCAGTTATTTCTGGTATCCCAAGAGGCCCTTCTCAATGGAGTTCTAAATAAAATTGTTTCTGACTTTTGGAAATTAATTTTCAATTTCCAATCATCGCAATACTCCTTAATATGATCGAAGTCACGTTGCAAAAGGGTGTTAATGGTTTCGATTTTTGGTCCTGATCTGTACGCCACTAAATCATCTGCATACGCTATAGCGTGATTGAGGGTACCTATTAGATCACTTGTGTAAATATTGAACAGTATCGGAGAAATAACCGACCCCTGTTGTAAGCCATTTTTAATGATGAAAACTGTACTCGAAATCACGTTGCCACATTTGACAACGAACTTCTTTTCCATAAGCATGTTGTAAATCATATATAGCAAAGGTTTCCTCATGCCCATTCTGGTTAGCTTGTAGAAAAGCCCCTCTAACCATACGGTGTCAAAGGCCTTCTCCAAGTCAACCAGACAAGCAGCAGTACATTGGTTCTTGCATTTGTTCCACTGTATGTCGGAGATCAGTTTTGACGCCGCATGAATGGTGTCGTGCCTCGCCCTAAAACCAAACTGATTGTCCGGGATTATATTGTTATCCCCCACCCATTTCAACAGAGCTCTGTTGACTACCTTTTCGAATACTTTGCTAATGTTCGGAAGTAGACTAATTGACCGAAGATTAACAGGGTTGGTCCTAATTGTATCCCTCTTTGGGATAGGGTGTACCACTGCTATTTTCCAGTGCGCCGGATAATGTGAATTATTCAGCGCGTTGTTAAATAGCGTAGTGAAAATATCCACTGCTTCCAGGGGTAGGTGTCTCAATATGACGTTAGGGATACCATCTACTCCCGCCGACTTTTTGTTCTTCAATGAATCAAAAATGCACAGGAGCTCATCTTTTCGCACGAACAAATGGCTGGCAGCATGTCCATCGGCAACGATGACGTTTGCCGCGTTTTCTTCATTGAACAGGGTAAAACCGTGGTTCTCAGATCGCCAATTATGGATTTCCCTGCGCAGATAGAAGTGATTTGCGTAAGTTCTGTTTTCAATATCGTGGTTACGGTAAACTGGATTGTTCACAGTATGCAAGGTTTCGAAATAAGCGCCCAGCAACTCGACTTTCTCCTGTGGGTCTTCGACCACAAAGATGCCGTCTCCTGAGTCAACACTTTCTGGCCTTATACCCGCGGTCAGTAATAACTGTCTGTTTTCTGTCGTCTGTGTGATTCGAACACATTGGATGTCATTGTGATCTTTCCGCCTGAATAATTTATTTATCTGCGGAAACATATTCGGACTACTGGATTTTATAGCCCGGATTTTATTGCCCCAATACAGACTTATGGATTTACTGAAATTTTCTTTTATTAATTGTTTCAGGTTTTTTATCATTGACTTTAGTGTTCTTATTTCAGTATCGTTCCTGTCAGTAAACCGTCTGTATAGCTGTTTCAGTCTCGAGAGCAATCTACTTTTGTATGCGTATAGTGCGTCGATTGTGGGATTTCGGTATTTGTTAGTCTGATTGTCTTCGGAGTGTTGTAGCCGAGGGATAGTTTGCTCCATAGTTTGTTTAATTACAATGTCCATTTCTGTTAAATGTCGGTCAATCTCGTCGTTTGTCAGATTTCTGTTATTCGGAGGATCGATCCCGCTCGAACGCAAATTGCGCTTTAAAGTTTTAGCGAAGCGTGACCACCGAACTCTACGGTAATCATATGAGAACACATGATCGTATTGTTCCAGCAGTATTTGCTCGTCCTGGATTCGTACTGTGGCGGCGAGTCCGTAGTGGTCGCTATCGTACTCAAACGCTCGCAAACAGTTCCTAGTGGGTCGTTCTATGTTCGTTAGCTCTATCCTATTGTCTATTAGTGCAAGGTCCAGAAAGGAACCGGCAGATGGGAAAGATGGGATATCTGTCGCGTACAACTCGAGTTTGTATTCTATCCTATGTGAACCCCACCAGTTAAATAACTGGTTACCCCTGGTGTTTGCTAGATTATTTCCCCATGCAGCATGTCTAGCGTTAAGATCTCCGGCCAAAAAGTAAAAATTTTCTTCCGACTGTAGCTGCAGACAGCGAAAAAGTTTTTCGAGTTCTATTACAAATTGAGTGGGAGGAAGTGCATCAGGTGCGTAAAGCGACACCACATACAACCGTCTTTCACTACGAAGACGAATGCATACGATGCATGCTTCTAACACCTGGAACCCACGCACGACCCTGCTATATATGATTTTGTGGCGCAATCCTTTACGTAAAAGTATACCAACCCCACCCCCACTTATGGAGTTGGGCCGATCCCTTCTATAAATATTGTAACCCCTGTAGCCAATTTTGTGATTCTGGTTAAGCTTCGTTTCGCTTACCAAAATAACATCTGGGCATTCGCTTACCAACAAGTTAGAAAGATTGATCCTTCTCTCGATTCTGATCAGGGAATTTACATTCACTGCAAGGATCTTCAGATTAACCTCATTCAGCGTATCAGACATTATATCGGCGCGCCAGTCTTATCAAACAGTGTCGAATAGATAACGTCTATTCGAGCTGCTTGTTCATTAAGTTGTTTCTGGAAGTGATCGATCTTTCCATGCAGTGATAGAAGGATTGCTTTCAAATCCAGATCCGTCTCCGGTGCCTTTTCGGCAGCTTTCGACGTATTTGTTAATGTCCTTGTGGCACCACTCGATCCAGCTGCCATTTGGGCAAAGGACACATTGGGCGCTACAAAATTAGAGAATGCGCGACTCTTTAGACGTTTTTCTTCTATTATTAACTGTTTTCTAGCCTGAACTTTCTTTTTCAGTTCCTGGAACCTAGGACAACCTCTATAATTGGCGGGATGCCCCGAGTTCCTGCAGAGTACGCAGAAGAGTTGACTCCTATCTTCTACCTTATCATTACCGAGTGGACACTCTCCATTTTTGTGGTCCTTATCGCACTTCACGCATCTGAACTGCATGTTACAATTAGCTGCGGCGTGCCCGAATCTCTGGCAGCGCATACATTGTAGTACGCGATCTACCCTTTTTAATTTTTCCCAACTAACAGCATGATAGTAAAGAAACTTGATACTTCGTAAACTATCAATTTTACTGTTGGGCGTTAGCTGCACTAAAAAGAATGGTAATTTTCGGTTACCACCCCTTGCCGCAGCCGTGGTAAACGGCTTGACCCCCACGAACTTAAGGTCGTCGCTCTCAAATCGCTTAAGCTCTGTTTCGAGCTCTTCTGTATTTATTGAAGGATCGATGCCTTTCAACAGCACCGTCTGTAATTTTTCACTTTTGGGGGTGTATGTGAAGTATTCGGTTTCTGCCTTACCTAGGGCGGTGCGTACTTTTTTGTGTTCCTCCATGCTACTACATATTATAATGTGCTTACTTGCATTCAATCTTTTGACGTAAAAGTCTTTACTTACTAATCTACATAACCTTATACTATCACTTATTTCTAAATCACTTACGTTAATTGGTGGTATTTTTTCTCTCTTCTTTTGCTGTTGCTTCTGCTGCTGTTGTTGTTGTTGTTGTTTTTGCTGTTGCTGCCGTTGTTGTTGTTGTTGTTGTTGTTTCTGTTGTCGTGGCCGTTGTTGTTGTTGTTGCTGTTGTTGGTCTTGCTGTTTCTCTTTCTGTTCTGTTTGTTTTTGTTGTATGTTGTATTGCGAAGGTTTCTGTTGTTGGTGCTGCTGTTTCTGTTTTAGTTGTTGTTTTTGCTGCTGAGGCAATTCTTGTTGTTTCTGTTGCTCTTGCTGCCTTTTCTTTCGCAACTTTTCCCTTTTTTCTATCAGCTCTTTAATCAGCTTATCAAGCTCTCTAGCCTCCTCGTCACCCTCGTCTTCCGATGCGACACCATGCTCGTCTGCCGATAGTTCTTTGAAGGAATTTCCTTCTCCGATATATCGGCCTTCTCCCCCTTCTGATTCATAGGAGTAGCTAAGACCTTTATCGTCTTCTGTTTCTGCTGCTGATACGGCTATGTTCAATGTCATCTTTCCATCTTTCATCGGTCTTTTTGCCGATGGATTGGATTTTGGCATAACTTTCCTTCGTCTTTTTTCCATCTTTGAAGCCTCGGATGATGTTTCTGTTGTGGTTGTTGTACTGTTTGTTGTTGTTGTCGAATGCTGCTGGTTTTCATTTGTTCTCGTCACTCTTTTGGGCAACGATTGGTTTTGCGAGATCTCCGGCTGACCGGAATCCATTGCTTTGTTGTCTTTCGGGACCCGTTTCACAATTAGTTTTTTCGTTTAACGAAATGAAAAGAAAAAAAAAAAAAAATAATAACTAAAACTTGTACTCCGGGTGGATTCGAACCTGGGTTCCCCACTCCTGGATTTGGTAGGCGCTTCACTGAGCCAAACGATTGTTTCTGAATCTTTCACTTAGATAATTTGTTAAAACACTTGTACTTGCTAACACCACTAGTAAATCAACTTTCCTCACTGAGAGTTCGGAAGCGACTGTTAGTTTTTCTTTATTGCAGTGACATGTTGCGTTGTAAAGAAGCAACAATGCTTTTTTTGGCAAATTATTTTCTCTTAGGTGTCGTTTAAACTGGAAAAGCGTACAAAAAAAAAAGTGGTAAGTTCAGGGTAGGTAATGGTGTGACAAAACAGAAAAAACAAATTTAAAGTCCAAATAAGGGGCTTACCTCTTTAGTATTGGGTCTACAAGTAAGTTTCCAGCGTTTTTTTTCCAAAATTTGAAGTTTTATTATGAAAACATAGTTACAATGCTTTATTCAAAGTATCGTCCATCGGAAGCTACAACTTTCCCCCATCTTTGTGGCAATTTATGAATTCCGGACCAAAAAAAATTTCTCGTCTTTCGAGCCCAAGAACGTATCGAGCCAATTTTTGATTTCCTCCAATGAGCTGAAGCGTAT
Organism: Volucella zonaria; assembly: GCA_963966105.1. Lineage (NCBI taxonomy): Eukaryota > Metazoa > Arthropoda > Insecta > Diptera > Syrphidae > Volucella > Volucella zonaria. The sequence continues at coordinate 82,534,973 of OZ014530.1, forward strand.
TCCCGTAAGAGCGTTCTGCATCGAACGAAACAAGTGGTAGTCAGATGGTGCCAAGTCTGAACTGTAAGGCGGTTGAGGCAGAATTTCCCATCCACTATATTCCAAATAGTTTTTCACCGAAACCGCAACATGTGGCCGAGCGTTGTCGTAATGAAAAATGACGGACCCATGCCTGATCTCATATTCTGGCCATTTTTCTTTTAATGCCCGCTTCAAACGAATTAGTTGGGTTCGATATAATGGTCCTTTGATGGTTTCACCACTCGGAAGCAGTTCGTAGCATACGACACCCTTTTGATCCCACCATATGCAGAGCATGACCTTATTCACGTGAATATTTCGTTTCGGCGTCGATTGGGCGGGCTCGCCGGGCTTCGTATACGATTTTCTGCGTTTAGGATTATCATAATAAATCCATTTCTCATCACCAGTGACAATACGATGCAAAAATGATTTATTTTTATACCGCTGCAGTAACATTTCGGACATGCAAAATCGCCGTTCGACGTCTCTTGGCTTCAATTCGTACGGCACCCAGTTTCCAACCTTTTGAATGAATCCCAGTGCTTTTAGGCGCAGGGAAACGGCTTGTTGCGTGACGCCCAATGATGCAGCAAGTTCTTTTTGAATCTGACACGGATCCTCATCCAGTAAAGCGTTCAATTCCTCGTCTTCAAAACTTTTCGGCTTTCCGGGGCGATCTTTGTCTTCAACTCCCAAAATCACCACTTTTGAACCGTTTGAACCACTCGCGGCACGTCGATTCACCAATACATTCCGCCCCATAAGTTTCCGAAAGCAAACGATAGGCCTCAGCCGCACTTTTCTTCATATTAAAGAATAAAAGCAGCGCTTCCCGCAAATGACGTTTATTTGGCTGGAAACTTGCCATGATTTTGCTCGATAAAATGTACGACACCGATAGAACTGCTCAAATATAACGCTGCAAAGTTGTTGACAGATACAAAACCTACAAATAAAACACATGGGGTCTGACATTTCTGCCCGGGATCCACTGGTGGCGCCATCTCTGACAAACGCTGGAAACTTACTTGTAGACCCAATAAAATTTTCATTAAACCAATTTTGAAAGATTTCACTCGCCATCCAAGCGTTTTTGCTGGATCTAAGACATCCAAGCGTTTTTTCTGGATCTATAAATCAGTGGAACTTTGAAACCGGAAAAAGCTCTAGGGCATTTAGACTTCCCAATAACTATGCATTCCAGTTGCATTCGTGCAGGCCAAAAACGTTATTCTTTCCTTGCTAGTTTTTCTTCCCAGTGCTGCATGTTCAGTAGACAAAACGAGTGTTTTACTAGGAAGAAGCTTCCAAAATAGGCATTATAGATTTGTTCTGGTGCAAAGACATCTCCCGAATTGTTTCATGTAATTTTTCAAAAAACTTTTATTGCATGACAACTTTTCGCCGCATATTTTCAATCTTCTTACACCATGCCTTTGCTTAAATTGGGTATGTTGGGTATGCAACCTTGACCGGCTCTGAATCCAAAATCACGTAAAATTTTTTCTTTTATCGATTAAAATCGATGCACTTTTGTTTAGGTGCCATTACACAAACTGATCATCAAACATCACAACAACACGCATAACAATGTAAACACAACTGGCAGGAGACACTCTCTGGACTGCAACTGCATTCAAAACCTTGAAGGATGCCTAGACAAATAACAATTAGTTAGTCCCTAATATCGCATGCAAACAATATTGTCAGGTCTACAAATGTTCTGACAATGACCTACAAATGAGCTGCCAATAGCGAACTACCTTACAATGCTACTCGTACATTGCCAGTTCACACGGTTGCCTTATTTTGTGGCAATTTCATTGTCAGATGGTTTGTCTGACAATACTTTGCCTAGCAACGTTGTTGAGTTGAAAATTGTCAGTTCACACGGTTGGCAGATGTCTCGGTATGGAAAAAAAGATGCACTTGCGATTGCTTTGGCCGCGTACGTATTGGAAAGCAGCGAGGAGGATGAATTGCCACAAATTGTCGGCGTGTTCGGACGAAGGATTGGGTGGACCGCCGTCAGCAGGGTGGACTTTATGAAAAATTGCTTGTCGAATTAAGAGCTGAAGAGCCAGAATTGTATCGGAATTTGTTGCGTATGGATTCTAAACAATTCGATGATCTTCTAGCTTTGGTGACTCCACAAATCCAAAATCAAGAAACGAATATGCGCGCGAGCATTTCAGCGGCTGAGCGGCCTATGTAGATGCTACAATACCTAGCTACCGGCGAACATTTTCGGTCTATGCAATATCTGTTCCGCATTAATGTGTCAACGATCTTATCCATCATTCCAGAAGTTCTGGACGCAATCTACTCGTCGGTAAATTAATTTCATTAATTCCAGACGCCGACAACACCCAAGGCCTGAGATGCGGAATATAAACTGCTGTACATCGACGTTGTCCGCAATGGGCGGTTTTCCGATGGTGGTGTGTTTAACCGATGCATATTTAGCCAAGCACTGGACACTAGTCAACCAGAAGATAAATCACTACCCGGTAGAGAATTGCCTGTTCCGTATATACTCGTTGCAGATGATGCGTTCGACTTACGGCCGAACATATTGAAACCATACAATGGTGCAACGAGTATTTAATTATCGATTGAGTCGCGCCGGCCGTATTATTGAAAATGTTTTCGGTATTATGTCGGCACGTTTCCGAGTGCTGCGGAAGCCCATATATTTGGATGCCGAGAAGTCAAAGAAAGTTACGCTTGCGTGTTGCGTGCTCCTTGATTACAAGAAACCAAAAGAAGTAAACTCTGAGTAATTTATTCGACCATCATAGTGATATCGGCCAACTTATCTTGGGTGATTGGCGACGTGATGTGTTTGTGGAAAGCAGTACATTGTACCCATTAGAAGGAACACGTATTGAAACTCTACTCGAAGCTAAAGATGTAAGAAAAGATTCCAGACGTACTTCGTGGAAGAGGGTGAATTAGAATGGCAGTATAAATTGCTTCAAAAAAAAAAAAAAAAGAATTTGTATCTTTTATAAAATATTTTCTATGTTGGTGGTTGTGCTATATGGCCACTGTCAATAATTTCTGCTGCTTGCTGCATAGTAATGGACATCAGCTCATACTGTTCCAATGATTGTTGCTGCGGCTGCTCGTTCGTAGACGAAGGCTATAATATGAACAGAATATATAAAGGATAATGAAACTGAAAATGCACTCACTATCAGAGCAGCTTCATCCATTATATCATTGAATGCACGTTTCAGCTTAGATTTTGCGAACGCAGCTTGTTCTGGGGTTAAGTTTTGCAACTCGGAGGCCATATATGTAGTCGCATAAGGCAGCGGATGCATTTTTCGGTTGCGAACGAACGAACGAATACTGCGTTTGCTTACATTCAGCAAAAATGTTTCGTCGTCGATACCAGAGTTCTGAAAAAGCAAAACAAAGAATGAATAATTCTGAAACATTAAACCAACAAAGGCGAAGAAATAATTACCAATTCCATAGACGACGTCGATTGCGTAGACTGCAGAACTTTATTTGTTTCCAAGAACAGCATTGGTTTAAAATACTTCCAGGTAATAGGAACTGATTCGCCTTGACCTAATTTTTTTGTCCGATACTTGTCAAGATTGCTATTAAAAGTTATGCAGAGATTCGACCATTTCCCCTTACAGTCGTAAGGTTTGGTTTTGGTTTTGGTGCATATTTAGACTTCAATCGGTCGAAATGTTGGATCGTTTTCGACATCGACGTATACACAATTTATTTCACTCATCGTAACAAAAAAGACAGCGTAAAAAAAGCACCGAAATTTGCGTTCTGCAACACTTCCTTTTGTTCTTTAAAATATGAAAAATTATCAGACAATGAAAAAATTGTCAGACGTCATAAACATAGCACATCTGACAATAGCAAATGTGTCTGCAAATATCCTAAGCACCTGACAATGGTCTGACAATGGCACAATTGTACCCGATAATTTCATTGTCAGATGAGGATCTGACAATGACCTGAGAATGTGTTTTCTGCAAATATTGTCAGCTGAAAATTGTAAGTCCAGACGGTTGTAAGACATTTGGGACAATTTTTACAGTGACAGATCTGACAATATTGTCAGATAGTAAAAAATATTATCTAAATTCCGGCTCTTTTTGATCTTAAGCCACCAACCAGACGGAGATTGATGCGAAATGAAGAAGACATAGCCGCCGTAGTGGACAGTATCGAAGAAAATCCAGAAAGGTCGATTCAGCGCCGATCAGATGAATTGAGCATCTCCAGAGGGTCAACCCGGCTTATTTTGCGGTTGGATTCGGGCCTACATCCGTATAAGATTGTGCTAACGCAAGAATTGAAGCCGGACCATCATAGACAACGCCGTGAGTTCGCCAATTGGACGCTGGAAATGTTGGCCGGAGATCCGGATTTTGGCCAAAAATAGTCTTCTCGGACGAGGCCCATTTTTGGCTCGGCGGCTATGTCAACAAACAAAATTACCGTTGTTGGAGCGAACACAATCCACAAGTGTTTGGCCAAGCATCAATGCATCCGGAAAGATTGATTGTTTGGTGCGGTTTATGGCATATGGCGGAAATTAAGCTTGTATTAAGCCAATAAAAGGGGGTCTCAGCTCCCACCAAAATTAAAAATTAAATTACCGTCAATGGTATCAGGTATAGAGCGATGTTAACGACTTTCTGTAGTCAGAGCTCGACAACATCGATATATCTGAGCTACATGCCATACAAGCGACACAACGCTCGAAGTTGCGAAGTAGAAATTTAGCGACTGGCGAGCGTTCATCAATTGGCCGCCGCGATCATGCGATTTGACAATACTCGATTATTTTCTCTGAGGCTAAGTCCAGTCCTTAGTCTATGCTAACAAGCCAATTACTTTACAGTAGCTCGAGGCCAACATTCGACACGCTATTGCCGGAATAATGCCGCACATATTGAACCGAGTTAAAAAAAAAAATGGACCGACCGCCTGAAGCACATGTGCCATTCCCCATACAATAGCATGAAAGTAGCTTTAAAATAAAGCCAGAATTAATTTTATAGCTTACACCGTTGTTGTTTTATTTAAATATTTTTTCCTATCGTTCACCCTTTACTATCGACATTTCAGACTCATGAGTCGCTATTTAAACACTGTCTAAGAGCCTGCCTACATTATCATGGTAATGAAAGTCGGATAGATTTTATGTGAGTCAAAAAGGGAGGGGTTGATTGCATCGAAAATCCACCGAAAGTGCCTGTTCACATTGGCGAGGGGATGAAAGTCCTCACCATGAACGTCGTGTTCACATTTTCATGGTGTTGAAAGACTTTTGGACAAGCGGAACACTTGAATCGGAGCAATTTTAATTCTTAAAATTGAGCAGTTTACCTGAAACATACCTTTTTACCTCTTTTTTACACTACCTTGCTCATCAACGATCAAATTGAGTCTTTTAAATACATCGATTGTTTCTTTCTTAATAAATATAGTTGACTTTTTCTACATGAAGGTGCAGCACAAGCGGAGGCTGTAATGTATGGCCGTCCCTTTTCAATTTCTTTTTGTTATAATGAATGCCAACATGGCGTGTCTTTACATGGATGTAAATTAGTTTTGACTTATTGTCTTATTAAATGGCTTAATCTAACTTAACCTAACTTAACCTAACTTAACCTACTTAAAATGCTATACAAAAAAGAGAAGGATGGAATATAATCGAACTATACATCTCATTTATTAGCGAATTCCTTTCTCTGGTTTCTAAGGACTGAAACGAATAAAATTTGGAAACTTCAAAGTAAAAAAAAAAATATTTTCATAATTCATGTAAATTTTTTTTATTTGCTTTAAAACTCAATTCACAATTACAAAAAATTAAAAAAATTAATTGGGGTCCCATTCTTTCCTCAACTTCTTTCGAATGTCCTTCATAAGGTTGGTAACAATTACATCCGTGATCTTTTTGGACGCTCTTTTCCATTTAGCACTAAAATCGTTTACGTCCTTTGCACACCGCTCACTTTTCCTCAATTTAGCTTTGACCAAAGCTCAATACCTTTCAATGGGACGGCACTGTGGAAAATTGGGTGGATTCATGTCTTTTGGGACAAAGTCGACATTTTTAGCAACAAGAAAGCTCAACGTCGCATGAGCATAGTGAGCTGAAGCTTAATCTGGCCAAAATAATGTTGAACCCTTGTGTTTGTTTAAGAAAGGAATCAACCGTTTTTTTAGGCACTCGTTAATGTACACTTCTCCGTTAGTTGTTCCCGTTGTAATAAACGATGAGCTTCTTTGTCCATATTGGCGAATGACCTGCCAAACGAGATATTTTCCATCCCAATCGATGTTGTTGATTGCGGAAGAATCTCAGCTTCAAACGAGTTGTAAAACTATGCACCTGGAAGAGTAGTAAAGTCGGCTTTGACATAAGTTTCGTCATCCCAAAACAAGCAAACTTTCTTGTTTTTTTTTTTTATAATTTACGCGCGCCTAAGGGGTTATTAATACCCTTATACTGTTGCCTTGGCGCGGGCGGAAAGATAGAAGGAGGAGAAAGGAAAGTTTGTGATGTAGTGGTTTGAAACTCGGGTGTGTTTGGTTTCGATATTGACTCTCTAGGGGTGGGAGTCCGAATAGGAAGGAGAGATTTTTCTTCTCTCGGAATGTGAGGTTGTGAATTTTAACGGTTGTTTTGTGTATGAAAACCCTACAACTGCCAAATCTACATGTCAGTGTTATGCCTTCACACGCAGATTTTTCTGACTGAGTTAGAAATTACACAAATGAAAACTTGATGTGGCTAAGATTCGAACCTTGACCTTCCGAGTGAGAAGCGATAGCTAGTACCACTACACCACGGCCACCCCCATATTGTTGCCTATCAACTCAACAGCTCTTTCGGGCTCGTTTTTTTTACTTTTTTTGCTTTTCAGTAACTTTTAGGTATTTTTTGTTTTTTTTCGTGTTTTTATACCGTTACGTTATTTAGATCTTTGTACCAGTGTTTGGTTGGTATTACGATGGTACCCACTATTTTCCTGTCCAAATTTGTATCATGTGCTCCACTTTTAGCTCCACTTTTCTGTTTTCGCTTAACTGTCGACGTCTCCAAATATCGTTTATCGCACTGTACTGCGTGCTATGTTTAAATTTTTTGCGATGAAACGGTTTGGACGCGAAATATTTTCGAGCCATTTGTCGATGATATTTTTACGGCGTTCCTCTTGACTCACATTTTATAAATATTTGAAACTGCACCGAACTAAAATCAATAACAAACTGAAACTAGAGAATATACAGGCTAATTTGGGTACCAAAATGGAATTGCAATTTTTACGCATTGGAAGTATAGCCCGTATTAAAATTTACAGATTTTATTCGTTTCAGTCCTTATGTGAGATACTTGTATTTGAAAAAGGACCTCTTGTTTCATGTTTCATTAAGGTTGTTTGCTTTTGTTTCGTTTTTGGTATTTCCTTTTTAATGACATTAGATCGACTTGCATTTATTTCAGAATTATGAGATGTTAACTTTGAGATTTTAACATAGTGATAGTTGATATCTTTTTATTTATTTATTTATTTAATTTTTTTTTATTATTCTTTTTACAAGTTTTGTTTTATTTTTGAGCGAGTTGATTTAATTAATTGATTGTATACTTTTGGATACATAAAGTTTTCTTTTATACATGTTTTCGCTTTACTTAGAGTTCTTGTTTATGTATATACATAAGTGATATTTTTATTTATAGTTTTATTCGTTTTTATATCTATATATATATATATATATCTTTGATTTACTGTCGGAATATTTTAAAATTGGGAGTTTACGGTAGGGTTAGTATTTAAAATTAGGTCATAATGTGTGGGTGTCTTGAGTTAGCCACGATTTTGCCCGTGGAGCGATTTTTGATGAAATGCTATGTTGCCATTCGGGGAAGATTGAAAATTATTACTCGTTATTCCGAATGGTGATGGATACGGGTTGGCGGACCAACGAGTACTATTATGGCGTAAAAACATTTCTTTAATGAGGTCATTTTCTGAAAATTTCGTTTTATCAATGAGTGTTGTAGGGTATATTCAATAAGGGGGGTGATATTAGAACTTCTGTAGATGTGACTGTTGGAAAATTTTTTGTTGTGGCTTTTGTAGTTTTTGTTAATGCATATCCTGAATAGCTTCCTCTCGAAGATTTCAAGCTCCTTATCAACTGTGGGTGAAATGGAAAACCAAATTGGGAATGCATAGATAATGGTAGGTCTAATGAGAGTTTTGTAAAAAAAGCAGTTTGGATTTAGTACTTAGCCAGTTGTTTTTCAGAAATGGCATCAACATTATGGAAACTTTCCTAGCTCTGGCTTTAGCCAAACGTGCATGGTTATTGAATTTGAAGAGATTATTAAGGTAAACCCCCAGATACTTTATTTCGTTTCTGAAGGGAATGATGCTATTACCTATTGTCAACGTGAGGTTTTTGCTTTCACAAACTGCTCCCACCGGGTCTTTATTGCTGCGTTTCTAATGCAGATTGCAACAGATTTTTCATTATTCACTTTAATCCCCCAGCTACTGTAATAGGAATTAATAACTTTGACATGGGATTTCAAATGGTTAGTCGCCATGAGTGGGGATTCATTATGAGCGTACACCATGGTATCATGGGAAAAGGATTGCTTCAGAGATAATAGTGTTCTCCAGAGTGTGGGTATGTGGAAAGTCGTATAGGAATATATTACAAAGTTTTGGTCCGAGGATTGAGCCCTGCGGTACTCCTCTATCTGAGGCGGACTGGTCCGAATTAGATTCGTTGATTTGAATAAAAAAGCTTCTATTGGATAGGAAACTATGAATAAGGTTGATTAGGAAGGTGGGATACTCAAGATGCACTAATTTTAACATAGCGCCTCTCTCCAGATACTATCGAAAGCCTTTTCAACATCTAGGGAGCAAGCAGTCGTGCATTTTTTAATTCTTAAGTTAATCGTGACGTCACTATGAACTTAAAGGAGAGCATGTACCGTAGAGTATGATTTACGGAATCCGAACTGATGGTCCGGCATGAATTCTATAACGTCCTCAGAGTACTGTTCCATCTTATTCAAGATTATTCTCTCCAAAATTTTCCCCAGGTTAGAGAGAAGGGAGATGGGACGGAAGTTATTAAGAGTGAAGTTGTTGGGTTTTTTTAAGAGTGCCACGACTTTTGCTACCTTCCACTCCCTAGGAAAGTATCCGTTATTGATACAGTTATTCATTATAATAGTGATGAACTTCACAGCTTCTAGGGAGATTTTTTTAATAATGAAGTTTTTTGAGATGCCGTCGGGACCTGAGGATTTTTTGGGTTTTAGGTTTTTGATGATCTCTCGGATATCGGTCATTTTAGTGTAAAATAGGCTCGGGCTTGGGTTGAGAGCTGGGTTACTTTCGTCGAAGTTCAGAATTTTAGGTGGTTTAAGTTGGTTGATCCTCAGGGTATTATATCGTCCGATATTTCTTGGTCGTTAACTAAAATCTTTTCCGCGAATTTACTTTTTTTTGTTTAATAATTGATTGATTGCTTTAAAGGCGTAGGGCCCCGGTTTAATATTCGATAGTTTGTTGGCTAGTTGCTCGTTAAGCCAAATACTAGTTTTTTCTTTGATAATAGTTTTCAGGAGGGATATATTTTTGGAAAGATTCTTATAATCATTGCTAACCCTATTATAATTTTGATAGTAAATGAGTTTAAGACGTTTTTGCAGGAATGCCGAGCTAGCTGGGTAAGTGGGCGAATGAGAGGTAAGGTTTGTGAGGTTCGGTGTTGAATTTAACCAATTCACCAGTCCTCTTCCATTTTGGTTAGCAATTGAGTCACCCCATTGTGTATTTTTCGAGTTGAGATCTCCACCTAAAATGGCTCCATCATAGGAATCGGCAAGCCTATCTATCTTATCCAGCTCCTCTCGCATAAGTTGTGGCTGGCAGTTAGTTGGGAAGTACATTGACCCAATTAGAAAGAATTTAGGAACCTGATTTATGGTTAGTTTGATTTTTACGAAAATATTTGGAAATTTGGGATTTGGGATATTTACTTCCCAGTATCTAAATTGGGACCTTAGTGCTATAGCTACCTCTTGGTTGGAGTTGTTCAGTATGAATTTAAGACGTTTAAGTTAAGTTAAAGTTTAAGAGAACTTTGTGTTTACTATGGAGGTGCGTCTCCTGTATGAAGGCTGCAAAGCAGTCATTTGCGTGTAGCATCTCAGCAAGCTGTATTCTTCGGCTATGATCTATCAGGGATTGAATATTAAATGTAAGAAAGTTAAGCTTCATTATATATTTGATGTGAGTTGATTAAGGAGTATTAAGTACTCCAGTCTTTTTTGTTGGATGCTAGCCGAGTTATTTATGTTTTTAACAAAGCTCTCAATTTTGAGGAACAGCTGTTCAACTCCGACTCCGAAGAGTTCGTTGGCCAGACTTAAAAATTAACCCACGAAGTTGTGATTTTTGTTTGCTGAGGATAAGCCTACGGGATTTTGAGCCGTTAAAACGTCTGATTGTTTAGGGGTCGATTTGAAGTGGCTAGCATAACTAATACTAGGGCAAACCTTTGAACTTTGGTTAATTTGTTTAGTGAGGGAGTTAGATTTCCCTCTTTTCTCCCTATCCTCCCTTACCGGTCTTTTCCTGGATTCCGAATAATTTTTGTAAGCCGGGCAACCACGCCAATTAGCTCGATGGTCACCTTGACAGTTTATGCAAGATGCTTTAGTATTATCTGCTAATTTGACTGAACAATTCCCCGGGAGATTTATAATTTTTGCCACAGTTTTTTTCTAAGTGGCCGAAGCACTGGCATTTCTTACACTGTACAACGCCCCCCACCGATTTGGGTTTTTCCCACTTAACCTTTGAATTAAAGACATAGTTAAGACCGATTATATCACTCACCATCCTCTCCGGGGAGAGACGAACTAGGAATAAATTATAATTGAGGTTGGGATTGTTTTTGGACTTAGGTGTTTCGAAAGTTTCTACTTGAGATACGATACCCGGGACCATTGAATTCAACTCATCTAGGATTTCATTGGTCGAAAAATCCGAAGTAAGACCCCTTAGGATAAAATTATATGAACGATTCTGCTTTAATGTATAAGAGTACCCTTCGATCCGACTTCCCTTAACCATATTCAAAAGTTCCTGATGGACGTCAGGATTGTCGATATATTGTATATTTTTGATTTAAATATGTAGGTATTATTAATTTTGTCAAAACGACCACCACAGTTGACCACTTCAAATTTAAAGTCTTTTTGGTTTTTCTTAAGGCTAACAATAATCTCGCGGATATTAGCGTCAAATAGAATAATTGGAGAGCAAAACTTACCATGATGAGATTTGTACACATTTCTATTGTCTTGCTGTTCATTGCTGTTCGCCACGTTGTTGTTGTTCTTCGTACAGTTGATGTTGCCGCTGTTGGACTTGTTGTTATTTCTATGACTTGTTGAAGCGTCAGTGTCTTGAGTCGGAATAATTGAAGATTTTATTTTGTTATTTATTTTGAACTTAGAATTTTGAAATTGTATTTCATTTATTAAGATAGCAAATCTGTTATTTGCTAAGTTAACGGCTGGTTTCTGCGCAATAGCTGAATTTATGCCGTTACCATTAACGGTTCTGTCGAGTGGTTCGACTTCTATTGCGGTACTTGCCATCTTGAAATTGGTGGCGTCATCTTTTGGTTTCGGCGCAATTGAGATAGGGCAACCGTTATTTTTCATCTCCGAGAGCAATTTAGCGACTCTTATGACCCTAGGACTGTGGCTTGATGTTGTCGACTGCTTATCCGCTTTCTTTTTTTTGTAGCCATCTACTTGACTGATTTTCATGGCTAGCGAAGCCCCACGTTTGTATGACACCCCGCCGCCCAGTATCTGCTGTCTATTGTTTGATATACTTGTATGCAGTATATCCGAATGTTCCGTTGAGTAACTGCACAACACCGTTGGGTAACTGCACAACACCAAGCACTGTTAGATAACTGTACAGCACCAAGAACACCAGAACTGAATTGTCTACTTGCTTAGTCAAAGAAACGATTTTTTTTTTTTTTTTTTTAGTCTGGAAAGTATCCACACGTGTTCTTGCGTGAGAGTCTATCGAGAAAATCGCCGAAGAACGACGAAGAACGACTTGATGTCGTATGGAAATTTACTGCCTATTGGAACGAGGTACAAGTACTCATCTCAACGATCAAAACCGAAATGGAAAAATATGTCAGAAATGGAACGACATGGAAAAAAACGATGTGCTTCACCCGAAAAACCACTCTAGAAATAGATTTTCGATGGAAGCATCCCTTCTTCTTCCCACTTCAATAAAAAGCGCTCCCTCTCTTTCGGGCAATCTTCCTGTGCGCGCCAGTGAAAACAGGCACAAAGTCCACTCCAAAATATAATTCTCAGTGGAAGAATGAATGTTCTTTTATCAAAGCGTTTCGTTTCTGACATATTTTTTAATGTTTTTTACGACCGTCAGAGGGCTTACGCCCTACGAAAGGTTCAAACATATAATTCTCTGTGGAGGTATGAGAGTTCTGTTTTCAAATCGTTTCCCGATTAAATCTACAGTAGGAAATCAACTCTTAATTATAATATAACTAGTCGTGTTGCACATGCTGGTTATGTGTCTGTTGTTGGGCTGTAGATTTGATGATTAAACTGCTAATAAAGCGTCTTCACTATGATTTTTTTTTCTTTAACTTTAAAAAATTTTATCCGTGTCAACCTACTACTTCAACGCTATCTTATGTTTTAGATTTCAACATGTGCATCGCTTTTGCGTTACCGTAAAGCACGAAATGGAGGAGCAGAAACGTAAATCCGAAGAATTACAAGTCGATGATCATGTTGATAGTAAACGTGAGTCGCGTAAACTACAGGCAGATGCAAAACGCGGATTCAACAAACTGCGAATGCGAGACGCTACACTTAAAGTAGACATATCCATGTTCCAATGTACTTCCGTGCAGCGGAGCTATCCGACATCAGTTTACTGTGACCAATCGGGGAGCTTTGTAAATTTTTTCTCGTGAAAGTGTTCAGCTTTTCTTTCCTGCTTATCGTTCAGCATCAGCTCCATCCACGAGTAGCTTAACTGGCAGGATCAATGTTTTGTAGCGCTTACATTTCGTCTTCCGAGTTAAGAGCTTACGCCCATTTAATACGCCAAACCAAGGGTTAGTCTTCGCTGAATCTCCAGTGGGCTGTTAATCGTGAAGTTGGTGTTTGCTTCGGACGGAAGTTTCTTTGTTTGTTGATAATATGTGTTTGGTATTGTTCTCATTTACTTCAAGGTCAAATCATTTCGACGCTTTTCAATTGCGCCAGAAGCGATCAATGATGTGAATGCCGTCTGCGCATTCTAGCGGCTTGACAGATTTATTGTGGTACTTGGGGCACTATCTGTCATAGTACTATGTAGATTAAAGAAATCACATGACAGGGCATCTCCCTGTCCATCCCGTAGCTGCTAGAAATGCTGCTTAAACACATTTATTATACCCTGTCCTTGGGCGACTTGATTTATTGCACTGTTTTAAAGCACCTGCGTTCCGGAATTGAATCCAGCATTTCTGAAAAATATCGGGAGTGTTCTTATCGCGGTTCCTATAAGCCGTACGCACTCATCATCATACCAACTCCTCTTTTCCGGTAGAGGTTCGTAGTCTACGGCGGTTTCAACTACCACTTCGATAATGAACGCACAGCGGAAAATCTCTATCTTAGGCATACTTCAGTCATGCTAAGACCTTTAATGTTGAATTTCTTGTTCTATGCGGTTTGCGTCGCAACATGTTGAATAAAGTGGTATCATTTTCCCGGAAAGCTGCCTGTCGGATATGTACAATACGAGTATAACATAATATCTGTTTATATGTACTCACATACCTTTCAACTAACTCCTGTTCACAAGGCTGGAAAGAGAGGCTTAGATTAAGCGTATCTGAGAAAAACCGCAACCAACTCCGCTATCGGTTTTAGATTCATCTGTGTAGTGATGGACTGACTTGTCCTCCGTGAAGAATCTAGAGGGGAAGCTTACATGGAAGTTTTTGTCAAACCAAAGTTCAGGTGTGGTGTAATCGATGTTCTCTGTGAGGATTCCTAATGTATTAAGAATACTGGTGTGGCCAAATGGAATATTTGTCCAGTGTTTAGTCGCTGCGACTGCAGCTATTCGCCTGCTAAAAATATCGAGGGGTGTCAAATGAAACAGAATGTAGAATGTAGAGGGGGTAGACCGCAATGCTCCGCTTATGCATAGACATGCTGTTCTTTGGACTCTGGTTAGTTTAATGCAGTTAACTGCGCTTTCTAGGGCCGTCCACCAGACTACCACCCCGTAGGTGAGTATCGGTCTTATGACCGAGATGTATAGCCAATGGGTTGAAAGCTCCATTTATCCCCAATGGCTTTTTTGCAAGAAAATAAAGCTTTATTGACTCTTTCTTGAATGTTAGGTTTCCAGTTTAGTTTTCTGTCAAAAATTAGGCCCAGGTTTTTTGCTGTATCGGAAAACAGTAAACTGGTACCGTTTATTGAAGGAGGGTCTATAGTTGGAATTTTGTATTTCCTGGAAAAGAGGGCAAGATCAGTTCTGCCTAACGGGTTAATCTGTTGAGATTTAGTTGAAGGAGTTTTTTAATAGTATTAAAATGCATACCTGAGACGGCTATAGCAACGTCATCCGCATAGGCAATCACCCTGCTACCATCCGCTTCCAGGTATCAGTATCAGCAGTTCATTTACTACTAAGTTCCAGAGAAGGGGAGAGAGGACACCGCCTTACGGCGTACCTCTGCTGATACATCTTTTAGCAGAAGTCTCACCCAGTTAGGAGTTGCTTATCCTGCTTTTTAGCATGAGACTGATCAGTTCCCCAAGTGAGTCGTCTACCTGCAGAGTTGACAGCGCAGTCGTGATTGCGGATGTGTTGACGTTGTTAAAGGCACCCTCTATGTCCAGGAAAGCAACCATTATGTACTCTTTATATTGTAGGGATCGTTTGATGTGGCTAGTCAGTGAATGCAGAGCCTTTACAGTAGGCATGTTGAGCCGTTTACAGAAGTCTGGATCAATTTTAGCTCGTATATGGATATCAATCAGTCGTTCTAGAGTTTTCAGAAGGAAAGATGATAGACTTACAGATCTGAGGTCCATTGGGACAACATGAGAACATTTTCCGGCTTTGGAAATGAAAACTACATTGACATCTCTCCATGACAGTGGAATGTGGATAAGTCTTACACAGCTCCTCATAATATTTTCTAGCGCAGGCAGAATAATATCTGAGGACCTCTGTAGCTCGGCAGGTATTATACCGTCCGGACCAGCAGACTTGTATGGTTTGAAGCTATGCAGCGCCCAGAGCAGTTTGTCTCTTGTGATCAGACCATGAATTTTGGTTCCGGTTGCAGTAAGCCAGTTTGGGTTGCTACTGGCCGCGAATTGAGAGCAACATGGAAAGTGGGTGTCCAGTAGCAGGTTGAGTGATTCATCACTTGAGATTGTCCAAGAGCCATCGGCTTTTTTCAAACAGCTAGGCATCATAGGATTTGTAGAGAGGATTTTTCTTAGCCGTAATGCCTCAGAGATTCCCGTGATTTTGTCACAGAAGTACCTCCAGGATTGTCGTTTTGCCTTCCTCAGTTCTTTTTTGTATAATTTGAGGGATTCTTTGTATGAGTCCCAGTCAGTCACTTTTCTTGTACTTTTTGCTAAGTTGAAAAGTTGTCTCCTACAACATAATAAATTTGGTCATAAACTGGCGAGTATTCCTGGACAACTCTTTTCCTAGCCACAAATATCTTCATTTAGTCCAAGCGATCATCTCCTTATCCAGCGTCTTTAAAAAATGATGGAAGATGAAATGGAACAAATACAGGCAAGCCTTTGAAAGCTATAACCCCTGCGAAAATCGTTGGCTCGTCGAATCGGTAACGTCAGCATACAACCAAGTTTTCGAGAATGCCTGTCCTGCTAGCACCTCTATGGAGAAGCGAGGTGATGCCTTCTGTTACGGAAAAATTATACTTAAACGATAGTTATGCGGCTGATAAATATCATATAACGTGCGAATTGCAATGTATAAGACATAACACGAATTATAACACGAATTCGCTGATGTATCCATATTAAGAAGTCGATAGTTTCATCCTAGCGCTTGACAGTCGAGCGTTCTATGCGGGAATTCTTCGTTGAATAGCGTTAGCAAATGTTCCTACTCGTCTTCAGTATATTCCGGCGAATTAATCGCTTCTACATTTTTTATTCATTATGCCGCATTCTTAAAAATATGAGCTCGTTTGCCCGTGTGAAACAACGCTATAAGATTAAGTTTCGTAACAAAAATATAAGTATAACCCTTAAATATAAGTTTAATACTACCGCACAGTATTAGGGATTTCCCATGTTACATTTAGATTATTTAAGGTTGACAGTTTTTAGACTACATCATGGATGAGGTCGTGGCTCCAATTCAATTCAAATTAAAAAAGAATCTCAAAAGGCGCTTATAAAAGTGTAATGCAATCCGATTATTATGCGCTTATCCAAAAAGAAAAAAGTATGCAACCTAAAAGAAAATAGAAAATAGCTGCTTTATGTATTGTAAGTGAAACATTTTTGCCTTGTTTTTTTTTTTGTATATTTTATATCAAATCAATACATTTACTCCTTTCACTCTTCACTACCGCTACTTGCACCGCTTCCACTGTGGTGACTCCCACCATCTGCATCCTCATCATTACTTTCACCCTTTTTCTTACTAGCACCACCTTCAGAATGTTCAGATTCGTCGTCGGAGTCCCGAAGTGCTTTTGACACCCTAGTTTTGTCGATCTTTTTATTACGGCGTCCTTCAAAATCTGAACCATCGTCATCATCCGATGAATAAATAGCTGAGCCCTTGTTGGCTTCTGCAGGTCCACCCTTTTTGTACTTATTCTTGATTGCACTCAAGGATATGGCATTTTCGTCATCACTACCGTCATCTTGCTGATACGAAGTATTTGCTCCTCCATGAGAATCATGCCCACTTGCACCAGCACGACCACTTTTCTTGGGTTTTGGTTTATTTTGATTGCGCATCGCTTGACGTAGTTTCTCCTCTTCTTTCTTTAGATTATACAAACGATCTGTAGTCGGATCCATACCAACTTGCGTAAGAATTTTAATGCCGCTTGTCTTGGTGGAACGATCAGCCAATGACATTGTCATCTTCTTGTGAGTGAATGATTCGGTTGAGTGCGGTCTGAAGGTTAACTTCGTACGGAAGACTGCTTGCCCCTGTAGACCAGTACCCTGGCGAATGAACATGTGATTGTGATCACCATGTAAGGGTTGTTTGTAGACATCAAAGGTTTCATTACCCAAGTGCAAGCTCATGCTACCATCTGACCAACGAACAAAGCGAGCGTTAGACTCTCTTTTCATGTCTCCATGGTTATCCATATATTCACGCCAGCGAATGGTGTTACTTACTTTCAATTTAATACGTTGACGACCTTCTTCGTCCATTGTCTCTTCTTCGTCAATTTCATCTTCATAAGTCTCCGGATCAAAAGGTCGCGTGTCAACTGACAAAAAGTTGGGTAATTTGATAAAATGAATTTCTTTTCCTAAATCAGTGACGATTCTTGGAATTTCCACCTCAATTCGAGTTTCAGGAATTGGTTCGGGCTCATCTTCTTTTTCAGGCTCCTTGGATTTGCTACGGTCATCCCGCGAACGGGATCTAGAGCGTGATCGTGATCTTGCGACAGAATGTCGAGAGCTTGAGCGTGATCTTGACCGTGACTTCGATTGCGAACGGCTTTTTTTCGCTTCGCCTTCTTCGTTGTCAGATTTTTTTTCTTCATCGTCCGAAACACTAATGTCGTCAGCATCACCGAAAAGTTCGTTTACATCACCACTGGCGACAGTCTTTTCAGGCTGAAAAATGAAAAAAAAAAAACGTTATATCGAATATTTTATACAAGTACATAATAGTTTTCTTATTTTTCTCTACTATGATGTGAATTCATTGAATTCAACAATTTGTATAACTAGAACAGAAACGCTGCAGTTACGAAGGTTTTGGACCATGGTGACAATTGCTAACAGACTAAGTAGAAACACATTGGTTAAAAGCCAGGACCACCCTGCATTATACCACCATTTAAGTACAAGGTAACGGAAGACAATATAATTTTTACAAATGGCGTCGTACGTCAATCATATTTAACATTTGTGGTGGTGTTAGCGCAGCGTGAATTTCGACATCGATTTCTTAGTCGAACATCGACTCGCCATCGATCTCAACAACTCAAAATTTCACGCACCAGCCTGATAAGAATTTTGCGCAAAGATCCCGGATTATTCGCTTAGAAATTCCAATTGACGGCACCAATTGAAGGCAAGCGACCATCCGATTCGTCAGTGCTTCTTAGGTTGGGCCTTACATCAACTAGAAATGGACGTAGAATTTGGCTGAAAAACCATTGTTTCTGACGAGGCGCATTTTCATATTAGCGGCTATGTTAATAAACAAAATTGCTGCATCTGGGATTCGGAAAACACGCACGTGATTGTCAGGGCAGAGAGTGACTTTTTGGTGCGGATTTTAGAGTGGTGGCATCATTGGCCTATTTTATTTCGAAAATGCTGCAGGAAACACCATTTCGGTCAACTGTGAGCGCTACAAAGCAGACATGGACTTGAACGATCTTTGTTTCAGCACGATGCCGCGCGATGCCACACAGCCCATCAACCAATCGATCTTTTGCGCGCTAAGTTCGGCCGCGGTATCAGCCGCCTTGGCGATGTCAATTGCCCGCCTCGGAGCTGCGATTTGACCCCGTTAGACTTCTTTTCAAGGGGGTGAAGTATCTGTTACTTGGTGGAACCTAGATATTTCGCAGCATTTTTAGCGACTTCGAATATGTTATGACTCCAACGTAGGTTGTCATTGACACACACATACCATGAATGGAAATATTCAGTTTCGACTATATAAATGCTATTCAAGAATAATTGATGCGCGTTTAAATTCGGCCTTAACGATAGCAAACATTATTGTGTTATGAAAGCATTAAATTCTATTCTATTTGTGGTTCTCCACTTAGTATTGCTGTTAATATCGGAATTTAATTAACTTACAACACCCTGCCGTTCCAGTCCTACAGCCGAAGATCAGATACGTTAGTGAAGGAACGAATATGAAAAGCTGAAAATACTGTTGTCAGCAAAGGAATATATTCGATTAGAAGTAGCAGACAAAAGATTGTTGATGAAAATTCAAAAGAGTGTCGGAGACAGAACGGAACCCTGCGGCACACCAACATTAATTTTGTAGACATCAGACTTGCAACATACAAAACAACTTGAATTGAAGGTTCCGAAAGGAAATTGCTAGTCCGTTGAAAAAGAGATTCGCCGATGTCAAGAGAACGCATTTTCAACGAAAGAGCCTGATGCCAAACTTTGTCAAATTCCTTAAAAATATAAAGTATAACGAGTATCTTGATTGGTGTAGACTTTGGTACCACATTTTAGTGAGACATGCTATCAAGTCACCAGTCCACCTGTTCATCATTGAGGAGTTTCCATGAGTGCGAAAATGTAAAAGGAGACATGACACAACGTGATGTTCAACTGACCGCAAAGTGTGCAGCAAGTAAATGTGCCTTGTTCAAAGAGCTGAGAGCTGGAATGCCATTATAAATGAGCGTTGGGATGAAGGATGAGTCTGAATTTCTGAGGTTTTTGGCTAACGTTCAAAAGTTGTTAATACCTTTCTCATTTTTTCATTTATTTATTTCATTGACGCATACACAATAATTTTGGTGGGGGCGAAAGCCCCCATTTATTCGGCTTAATACAAGCTATAACTTAAAATTAAACTTAAACTAAAACTTAAAACTAAGGTTGGTTATTGTGGTGAAGGAGAACCGATTTGAGGTAGGAAGTGGTGCGGTGGAAGTCAAAGACGCTAGGGTTTGAATTAATTTTTCGTAGCATGCGGGAGATTGGTTCGTTCGCGCCATAGGTGGTGTGGTGGGTTGGGAGATAGAAGAGACGAGGGGTACGTAGATTACGAGGGTTAGTGTTGAGGAAAATAGAATTGTGAAGGGACGTGCATTCAACCTGACCTGAAAGAAGTCGATGAATGAAGAGAAAGTCGGCTGCATCTCTGCGTTCCTCAAGGGTGTTTAGGTTAATAAGGTTGAGACGGTTTTGATAGGGGGGCAGAGTAAAAGAATCATCCCAGGGCAAACCTCGAAGAGCGAATCGAAGAAAACGGCGCTGGATGCTTTCGATTCTCGAGATATGAACGCGATGATATGGGGACCATACTTGACTGGCGTACTCTAGGAGGGGACGAACAAAGGTAATATAGAGGGACCTGGTCACGTATGGGTTGGTGAATTCTTTGGACCATCGTTTTACAAAACCTAGTGCAGAGTTGGCTTTAAGGATTATCCCATCCATATGCAAACGGAAGTTGAGCTCCCTATCACACAAAATGCCGAGGTCGCGAAGAGATTCAACGGAGAAGATAGGTTGGTTGTGGAGAAGGTAGAGTCGGGGAGGAGATTTGAGCCGCTTATGTGAAAAGGTGATATATTGGCATTTGGTGATATTAAGTTCCAAACAATTTTTGAGGCACCAGATCGAAAAACTATCAAGGTCTTGTTGAAGAAGGAAGGAGTCATGGGGAGAGGAAAAGGTTTTGAAAAATTTGGTATCGTCTGCGTAAAGGGAGACGGACGAGTATTTGATGATCCTATCGAGATCATTTATGGTTAATATAAAAAGAAGGGGACCGAGATGGCTACCTTGAGGAACTCCAGAGGTGGCCAAAAATGGAGCGGAGTGGGCTGACCTAAAACGAACACTGTAAAAACGGTTTTCGAGGTAAGAGGATATCCATTTTAACAGTATGGGTTCAAAGCCGAGGGCAGACAATTTGAAGAGTATTAATCGATGACAGATTTTATCGAAGGCTTTGCTAAAATCGGTTGCAACTACATCGACTTCGTTGCCGTTCTCTAGGGCAGAGATGGCAAAGGATACGAATTCAACGAGATTTGTGGTGGTTGACCTACCCTTTAGGAAGCCATGTTGTCTAGGGGAAATAAGTGATTTGCATTGGAAACTTAGAGCTTCATACAAAATACTTTCGAGGAGTTTGGGTATATGGGAGAGTTTAGCGATTGGACGATAGTTTGTTATTTCGTTCTTTGATCCCTTTTTGTGGATTGGGGTTATAAAGGAGGTTTTCCAAACCTGAGGAAATTCTCCTTGTGAAAGGGATAGACGAAAGAGATCAGAAAGGGCAAGGGAAAGAGACGAAGAACATTTTTTAAGAAATATGGCAGGGAGGCCATCTGGACCGGGTGTAAATTCGTCATTGAGTTGGTGTAATTTATATTCGATATAGGAGGGGTCCAAGATGTGAGAGAGAAGTGGGCCGTTGGAGAAGTTCAGTAGGTAACGAAAATAGGATGGATCTGGTACAAAGGAGTCGTTGGTAACGGATTGTTTAAAGAAGCTGGCAAATAGGTTCGCAATGGTGAGTGGATCGGTTGATGACTTGTTGTTGAAAGAGAGGGAAGGAGGGTAACCATCGGACTTTCTTTTGTAGTTAACAAATCGGTAAAAGGACTTAGGGTCATTTATAAGATTGACTTGCGCATTGTTAAGGTAACGCTGGTAAAGGGAATCGTAAAGTTCGGTGAAATGATGATAAGCACCAAGATAGTTGGAATAGTCGGACAAGGATCTGGTACGCAGGAAAACAGCCCATAACTTGTTTCTCTTGTTTCGTAAGGAACGAAGCTTGCGATTATACCAGGGAGGACTAGTAGATGATGTTTTAAGGCGGGAAAACGGAACGTAAAGGCTGAAAGAATTAAATATTTCTTTATAAAAAATGGATAAGGCATCATTTACGATTAGGTTGTGAAAGTTAAAGGGGGATCTGCTAAGATAGTCACTGATTTTGTGAAAGTCGTAGGATGAGAGAGTTGTGGGAGGAGTGGACTGGAAAGAAGAGTTATGAAAGAATGAAAGTAGAAGGGGGGGGGGGGGGGGGGGGTGGTAGTTGTCGATTGTAGAGAGAGATAGGGGACAAAGTGAGACTGAGGAGTTAATTGAATCTGTTGTGAAAATAAGGTCCAATTGCCTGCCCATATGGTTGGATACACCACTGACTTGGCACAGACTTGAGTCTGTTAAGCGATCTAAGAAGAGACATTCCTTAGCTGTGTTGGCATTTGAAGCGATGAAGAACGATTGATCGTCTGATGGAATCCACTGTAGCTGAGGAAGATTAAAGTCGCCGAAAACAAAGATATCGTCAGTAGAGTCAGACAGGTCAATTAAATAGTCGATCGCATCGACAACAAGTTGGTAAGATTCGGTAGGTTGAGCTGGCAGGATGTAGCAACATAAAACGTAAAGGGACTTGAAGGGGAGTGATATTTTTATAGCGACAAAGTCGACTTTAGAGGATGAAGAGATGGTACTGGGAGAAGAGTTAAGGCTGTTGTGGATCGCCAGTAGGACGCCTCGAAGGGGGAATCATCATGTGGGCGGGTAGGATCGTCGTCGCGAAAAACATTAAAAGTAGGGGGGAACAATTCCTGGTTCTTTATGTCGGGAATCAAATTGGTTTCAGTCAAGGCGTAAATATCAAAGGGAAGAGAATGCGATTGACGTAGGACAGCATTGGTATTAGAGCGAAGACCTCTTACATTCTGGTAGTAAAATGTAAGAGGGATGTTGTGGGGTGGAGATGTATGGCGGGATGGTTTAAGTGCTGACGAGGAAGGCACGTTATGGACGAAAAAATTTATCGTTGTCAGCTCGGCTTCGCTGTAGGTGTGAGACTCGTTTAGAGTGAACGTAGTGGCCGAATGCAGCAAGGTCGTCGGCTACTTTCTGAGGGGACATGCTAAAAATCTCGTGGTACCTGACATAAAAGTTCCTGAGACTGATTAAGATAAATAGATGTCTTATAAAGCAGTGAAGCTCGAAGTTACTAGTTACAATATTGAAAATTGAGTAAACGTACAAATAAAAAACCAAAACAAATTTAGGATAATAGAAATTATGTGCGTAAGAAAGGAAAAAAATTAAGAAAAAAATAAAGAAAAACCAGAACTTACTTAACATAATCAATAAATCAAATTCAAACATCGCAAAGTTATGCTCAGAGAAAGCAAAGAGAAAGATAGTCAGGGTTATTGATTAAAAAGTCCCAAACGAAACCGCCTGGTGCCACCAGTCTCATGTTGCGGTAAATAGTTCCATAAGCGGATGGAGTAGATGAAAAACTGTCCCCCATATACAAGGCACGAAAAACGGGAATAAATTATTTGATGTGATCTGATCAGCTGGGCTGATTGGTTTGGATCACACTTGAGAGGAAAATGAGACTTCTGTGACGGAAAAGGTGATCTAGGGACATGTTATAGAGTTATTTTGAATACATAGAGATCCTATCGAGCCGTCGAAGGCTGAAAACATAACGCGTTTATGTTAAATGGAACCTTAAGCTTTGTTCCACTTGTTGCATCGTATTTACGGAAAAATTCGCGCCCGTAGCTAACAATAGGAATTATAAGCATTTCTGCTAGCAACACACGTATTTTTGGGAGAGTAAAGTTATGCGACATCCAGAGTTGACGTAACATTCCATACACTTTTCCCACGGCTGCGTTAATGTGACTATTCCAAATTGACATCCTGCTAAATACCAAATCTCGATTTCTTACAGAAAATATGAAAGCCTCACCGACTTCTTGTTGATAATGATGCATTTCGTCTTAAAAGGGTTTAGAAAGAGCGCATTCTTTTTAGATCGTGTGGATATTCTCTCAAGATCGATATTAATGGCGTTTGAGCAGTCTTCGATCATTCCTAGTTGGCAAATTGGATACAGTTGGATATTGTCGGCAAACATGTGAATGGGAGATGTTGCGATTAAGGGCATTTCATTCACGTACATGGAAAATAGAAGAGGCCACAAAATAGAGCCTTGTAGAACGCCTCTACTGTTGCGATGGAAGTCGGACGTGTCAACTGAGACAGGTGGTTTACTTTGCTTAAAATATGACGGCATAAGGGTCACAGTCGAATTTGAGAATCCAAACTGAGTTGATAATTTATTCCAAAGGTTCGTGTAGCGAAAAATCCAAAAGCACTAGGAAAGTAACGTTATTCTCGTCTAGAGATTTTCTAATATCATCAGCAACTTTAACAGTTGCTGCAATACAACTATGATGCTTCCAAAAACCTGATTGTATAGGCGAGATTAGGCTATTCGAGTGGATGTATGCACTGATTTGCCTTTGCAGTATCGTCTCAAATACTTTAGAGAAAAGTGGAAACATTGATATGGGCCAGAAGTCATTAATACTTTTGTTTTTTGAATAGGCAATATTTTACATTTTTCCATTGTAAGGGGTAGCAACCTGGGCAAAGAATAACTGGGAGAATAATATTGACCAATTTTGGGTGAATTCCGTCAAAACCATCAGATTTGACGGATAAAAAGGACGCGAGAACTTCGGTATTATCAATACAAGTAAATTCAAGGGAGCTATCAATCGCATTGTGTTCATACATAGGTAACATACGTTGATAAGTGAATTACATTCAAGGTAAATAAAAGAAGACATATAAATCGTTTGTTTAGTTCATTTATGTCTACGTTTTCATCAGAACTTAGTTGGTCTATTTTTTTGCTAATTTTCTCGGAGGTTTTTCCAAAACTGGCGTCCTCTCATCGTGGGATTTATTTTGGTTCAATAAAAACCACAGCCCAACAGCCCTTATTTTACCAACAACTTGATTTCGCAGCCTACAATAGATTTGAAAATTAGCATCCAGTTTGTAACGCTTCCATATGTTATATGTTCGGTTAAGTTGGTGGATTAGCCTCCTAATTTCACGGGTAAACTAGGCACATTGACCATGTTGAATATGTTCTACTTTAATTGGAACATGGTTGTTACATAAGGTATTTCGTCACAACTAGATGACATAAAATATATGCGATCCCATTCAATTTGTCGGGTATCTAGCTCCAGTTACACCTTAGTCGATGGAAGGGCCTATATTAATAGCTTGTGTTCCAATATGTTGTAGAAAAATTAAAAATTAAAAATAGCAAGTCATGCTTGGAGGAAGCGACAACTGGCATTAAAAAAGGGTATCGTCGGGATCGGTAATAAAAGACATCTACAAGTGTGCTATCCTCATTGGTAAAATGTGTAGCGTTTGTGATATTGACAAAAAATAAATTAAACGATCTCATGCCATCAGTGATATTCCTTTCAACCAGAAGATTACCATTTAAATCACTATTGACCATGAACTGAGGGTAGAATATCGAGACATATTCTGGGAGATTCCAGATAGGGGAAATATCGATGCGCTTGTTAGGTCTATAAATAAATCCAATTAGGATATCGCATGTTGGAGGCTTGTCTATGTCTATGAAGACATAGTCAATTTCAATCCCGTTACTCAATTGGAACTTAGGAGTAATTGTTAGCTCGATTCTGACGTAGATAATAGATCTTACCCACTCGTCCTATTCTATCACCTCGAAAAAGTCTACAACCTTTGAACCTACAAACCAATCTCTGAACTCATCTAGTTTGGGAAATAAACTGAGCATTTAGGTGGCACACTCTTAGAACAGTCTTTCGGTTACGCCGGACATTAAGCATGGAACGAGAGGTTTCTTTGTTACCTCCACTGATGGGATTAATAATATAGGGTCCGCCAAAAATGTTTTTTTTTTTTGAAAATGCTATAAAAAACACTACTGAATATTTTCTCAAATTTCTTTTTTTATTTGAAAGTACAATCCTTCCGGTTAATAATGGAAAATAATTTCATTCAAATGGCTGCCTCGGCTGGGCATGCAGTAGCCTACACGATCGGTCCAATTTTTAAGCACATTATCGATTGTGTGCAGCTGTATTTCACCAATGGCTTCAAGAATATTGTCCTTTAAAGCGTCAATTGTCTCTGGCTTGTCGGCGTAACACTTATCTTTTACGGCACCCCACAAATAATAGTCCAACGGTGTCAAATCGCAGCTCCGGGGTGGCCAAACGACATCAGCTCTGCGGCTGATAATGCGATCTTCAAAAACAGGGCGCAAAACATCGAGTGTAGCAATAATATTCTCAAAGTGCAAACGAAATTCTAGAAGTATGTATGTATACGAGTATAAAATAATTGTGAACGCTTAAACCCTTTTTCGATGATATGACAGATCCAGTGCGGTTTTCAGTGTGGCAGATTTACCATGCACCAAATATTATTCATATAGCAGTTCTTGGAGCATGTAAGAAACTCTATACGAGTATTGGACTCCTTTGGTGTCAATCGTGCAAAATAGTACGAAAGCATGGACCTTATCAAAACCGAATAAAAAGCGTTTCGAGGTGAAGAAGATGATGCGACAATGTGACATTGACCTTTTCAGAATTGGCCGAATTCATAAGCTGATTCCACTTAAAAGATTTTTTTTCAGCCGGAACAGACCATGCAGACAAAAAACTAGTGCATTGTACTCCTCGTAATGGAATTTCTTGTAATGGAATTTCTTAGTCTTTTGAAGGATGGCGAGTAAGCGTTTCAGTGATAAAGTGCCAACAGTATCAGCAGCAATGACAGCAACGCCAAGTACCTACGGCCTGATGCGAGGGCAAGCCGGACATTCACAGAGGTAGTGCTACTCTGTGTGGCACATAGCGCCGTCCTGTTGAAACCAAATGTTGCCAATATCCTCCTCTTCAATTTTTGTGAACAAAAATTCGTTCAACATGGCCCGATAACGATCGCCATTGACTGTAACGGCCATTCCTTGCTCATTTTCGAAGAAAAATGGCCCAATTATGCCTCTGGACCAAAATCCGCACCAAACAGTGACTCGTTTTGGGTGTATCGGCTTTTCAATGTATGCGTGCGGGTTTTCTGTGCCCCAAATGCGACAATTTTGCTTGTTTACATACCCGCCAAAATCAAAATGAGCTTCATCTGAAAAGATGATTTTTTTGGCAAAATCGGCATCTTCTCTAAGTCGACCGCAGGCCCACTTAGCGAAGCGTTGTTCAAGCGTATACACAACCATATTCGTTCAGCGGAAGGATAAAACTAATTATCTGTCAAATCAGACATGAGCTAAGTGTTACCATTCACGAAATAAGCACTAGTTGAAAAAAAAACGTTAGATGGCAGACCCTATATCAGTAATCGCCAGTACTGCAAACGTAAATTAAGATGGGTGACTGGAAGTGCATGTGGTGAAAGCGGCACATAAGGTTTCAGGAAACTTTGGGGCATTGTAGTATTTGTTGTCTCCATTTCTAGTCGTATATTAACTTCACACGCTTAAGAAAGGCGTTGCAGTTATTCCTGGCTCATTTGAACTTTTCTCAATTTTCTTCTGTCGAGTTGGCCGTATAAGACCGAAAAAACATTTCTCTAACTCTGACAACCTTTGCAGCTCGAGTCGTACCACGCCTTTGGAGGAATAAATGATCTCATTCCAAATTGAATAGTGTTTGTGATCATATCGCTGCTGATATCGAGGAAATATAATTACCAGTTAAAATTAATAAAGAAGCTGTTAAATCCGCTTCAATTGACTTTCTCATATCGCCAGGATTATTTTAGGGATTTTTTCTCTAACTGTGTAGTCAGTGTACAGCATGACTATCAACGTCAAGTATTCGCGTGGTCTCATTTACAAGATTGTTCAGAGTGTTTCCCGCAGTTAAGATCTCAATACCACTTCGGGTATTCTGTGCCCAGAATGTCGAAGCGTTTATTAAAATCGTCCGCAATAACGATTTCAAGTCCAACAACGCAGTGAATGAGAACATTAGAACTCACGGGAAGGCTATATTCATGAAAGCAAGACACACGTCTTTATTAGTAGGAGGCAGAAAAGTGAGGGCGAATGAATCTCTGCAGATACACGGCAACAGATTGAGCGTATCACATTTAGCAGTTATGTGTGCCACAGCCAGTGAAAAGATTAGATTGGGTCTGTTCACTTTGACAGATAGTGGAACACTTAGCAGTAGTGAATCCCAAAGACATAATTTTTTCTTAAGTCATTATGAATAGCAACACCAACACAATCATCAACAGAAAACCCTGCTCGAATATTCGAATCTTCTTCTCTCTCCTCCTACAGACCCATTGCAATTACGTTCCTTCTCTCCAATGTCATGGAAACGCTTATAAACCGCCTGCTCATGAAATATCTCGAAACACGAAAACTTCCCAATGACCGGCAATATGGTTTTCGTAGCAACAGGTCCACTGGTAATTTGATGGCATGTCTCTCCGAAAAGTGGAACCAAAGCGTAAATCAATCTGGCGAAAGCAAGATAGTTGCACTTAATATTTCAAAGGCATTTGACAGAGTTTGGCATCAGGCTCTTTTGTCGAAAATGGGTGCTTTTGGGATCGACGACTCTCTTCTTCAATGGATTAGAAATTACGTTGAATTCAAATTGTCTTGGATGGTTTCATGTCTGATATTCACAAAATAAATGCTTGTATGCCCCAGGACTCCGTTCTGTCTCCGACACTCTTTTTAATTTTTATCAATGATCTCTTGTCTGCTACTGCTACTTTTCCCCTTCTGATCTGGCCTCAATATACCATATAAGGCATTCATTCGCCCAAAATTGGAGTACAATGTTCACATCTGGTCAGGTTCGCCTAAAGCGTCTCTGCATCTGCTAGACCGGATTCAAAACCGTGCGATAAAACTCATAGCTGATACCAATATCACTCAGGCAAGGGACACCCTCGAACACCGACGAAATGTCTCGTGTCTCACTTTATTTTATCGCTATTTCCACCACCAATGCCGCCCCTTCAAACCTTTAACCGTAACACCCGTCTCGCTATGAAAGCTCATCAGTATACCCACAAGCCCACTTTCGGGCGTACTCTGAAATATCGTGATTCGTTCCTAAGCCGAACAACTCGCTGGTGGAATGCCCTGCGGAGCTCTCTATTTCCTAGTCATTATAACATTCAGACATATAAAACCAACGTACATCGGTACCTATCCTTCTTTCCTCCCTAAATTTCCGTCGGTCGCGCTGTGTGCAAACATCTTAAGGGTACCTTAACCCCTTGAGCGCGCGCTCGTTTATAAAAAAAAATAATAAATGACTAGTGAACCTTCACCTACCTAGGTGATGGTATATATGATTAAAAACTCTACCACGTAAGAACCTAGCTGTTACAGGAAGCAGAGTGATGGAAAACATACACTAAATCATAATTCGGCATATATCAGAAACCTATCTCAATTAATCTTATGAAACCCCTTTGTAGCTTACCAGTGTATTTGCGAAACTGACCAGAACTTGGTTAGAAAATACTCAACGTGTTGTGCAATCATTAACCCTTTTCGGAACTATTTCAGACAAAAACCAGTTTTCGGCAAGGAGGTGAGCTATTAAGGTTCAATGCATTGCTGAACAAGATCCTGCTTGGGGCAAGCGTTAGTAAGGAAGGCACTATCTTTGAAAAATCCTTTCAGGTTTCGGGCTATACTGATGCTATGCTATGCAATTGCACCAATTGGGAACAAGAGGTAAATAGCAACCCTTCATCAGTCGCATTTGTTTTGGGGCAAAATGTTACTGATGATAACTATAACTTCGAAATAGTTGACATCTGCAGCTAACACATTAATGGAGATCCGAGGACAACTAGTTTGAAGGAACAATACGTTTGACCCCTAAGGCCTAAAGGATACTATTTTGCAAACAAGGTTCTGCATACGAGAAGGCTGAAGGAATGTATGAAAGGGGAGAAACAGCCCCGAACTTTATTGGCTTTAAGACCTTGATATAAAGCCTGCATTAAGGCTGGCACTTGAAACGAATAGGCAAAAACCAGATCCAGTTTGAATCCCAGAGCCACAAAGATTTTAGAAATAAATGTTTTGACCTCACCTCCTCTTCACTGTCCGAATCGATTATCCTTGGCTTCTTCACTTTTTCCTTTTTGTTATCATCACCGTCATCAGAACCACTAGAAACAGCTTTCCGCTTCTTTTTAGTGTCCTTCTCACCAATGTCACTTCCAGATTCAGATCCACTCCTGCTCCGTTTAGACTGAGGGGATCCAGATTTTGAACGCGACCGCGATACAGAGCGACTACGTGACACAGACTTCTTATTGCCTGGAGTCTTGGATCTCGAGCGAGACCTTGCCGAACCACTATGTGACCTCGAACGTGATTTTCTAATTTCCGGCGTATGACTCGCACTATGTGACCGAGATCCTGACCGCGAACGCGATCTCGATGTTGACCTGGGTCTATCATCAATTTCTAAATTCGGCGATTGCGAACGACTGTCCTCCTCAACATTGGGATTCACTGAATGTCTACTGTGTTGACTTGGAGATCGTCGACTTCGATTGCCATCAGCTGGTGGTGTATGTGGTGACCCTTCACGACTCACAGAGTGATTTGAGCTGTTCGAACGACGACTATTATTCGAACCCGACCGACGACTATTTGGAGAACCAGACTGAGATTTGTTACTCTGTGGTGTACCAGAACGTGAACGATCGCTGCTACTACCGGATTTTTGGCTATCGGGAGATCTAAATAAAATTCATATTATAATAGAATTAAATAATTAATTTAAAAACAACACAGAAATACCTCGGAGGCCGATGAACAGGCGTACGCGCTGTGCTTGGTGAACGGGTTCTGCTACGACTTGACTCCGAATCGGAACCTAATATTAAATTATCGATGAGATTTGGAAAATGTATTATGATTTTCTCTTAGATTACCACTATCTGAATTATCTGTAGCCATTTTAATAACAATAACTCTTTAATTCAATTATTCGTTATCGGATTATATGCCGCAGAAGGTAGAATACAAAAGCGTACGGCAAACAAGACAGTTGACAGTAGCTGTCATTTAGACAGCGAGGCATTTTGCTTCAAAAATTTAACGATAACTTCATTCGATAATTTGTTTTATAATAGTTTTGTTTGTTTATTGCGAAATTATTTTTCAAAACTCATCAATAGCCAGAAACCCTAATATATAGTTTATGAAGGGCAAATGTCAATGAAATACACATTTTCGGAAAGCTATTTTTCCTTTAACTAGCTTTTTATGAACATTTAAATACGAAAATCTAATTTGTATTCACAGCTACTGTGTATTATATGCAGCGTATGTAAAGCCTATTAAATTCCAACATTATACTAATTTCAGTACCACCAACAGAGTGAAATTTCATGCTTCCAAAATAAAATTATATTATGTGCTGTCGTTAAAGGAAAACTTAAACATCTACGGCAACTGCATCGTCGAAACCAATGAACTTTCCATTCTGAGTGCACAGCATGTGTCAACGACAACTTACGTTCAATGATCAGATATTCGATGTCGAAATGCTGCGAATTGTCAAGGTTTCTTAAGCGATATAAGAAATACTTTGCCCTTGTGATCTAGCCCCAAACCTGGAGTATAATGCCAATATCTCGACATGTGCTCCCAAGACCTCTATGCACTTACTGGATAAGTTTCCAAGCCGTGCGATAAAACTCTTGGCTGATGCTTATATTGCACAGTCAATTGACACTCTCGAACACTGACGAAATGTCACTTGGTATACCTTATTCTATCGCTAGTATTACAGGTGGTGACAGCGCTTCATCGAAATTGCCAGTAGCATTCCACACCTTCAAACCTTTAATCATAACACGCGTCTACGAATGCTGATCAGTTTACCCTTAAAACCAGTCTCGGACTTACTCAGTTATGGGATGCCATGCCAGGATCCTTATTTTTGATCATTATAACCTGCACATGCTATCTTTGTCTTATTAGCTTTTAATATTTCAAGGGTAAATTAAATACCCTCATTGCGCGCTTATTAGAAAACCAAGAAACGCGCAACAACTAGTGAAAGATTCTAAAATGGGCTTAGGCAAACCGCTAACAGTTTAGCATGGACAGAAATTTTCGTGAAGAATGTCATTGATTTCATTGAAAACCGTTCTGTGCGCTGTATTTACAGGAATGGCTCAAAAATACCAAAAACCAACAAGAACTAAACACGCAAAGACTCTGATCGGTGTTTCAAAAGGTTGGTGGACATATGACGCGATTCAAAGCTTACGGATAATGATGGAGAATCGTCGCTATGCTCCGAAAGTTCTAAAAGTTCTGCAAGGATTTGATAGAATTCCTGGAGATCTTATGTTGATGTGTACGATGACGGTAAAATGAAATTTAAATGCACAGTGGGAATAACCGGATAATTCGAAGTTAATGTTGCAATACACCAACGAGTCAAAACAGGCCAGTGTAAAGCTTTGTTTAAAATCTCTATATCTCGGAGGGAATGAAATCCCGGGCCACCTCCCATCACAATCGACCCTTGCTGGTACCAGGCTTATCGCTTATGCCGACAAAAGATGTCTCGATCTTTACACAGGCTGTTGGTTTAGGAGAGGTTTGACCGGGAGAAAAGCTCTGGATCGTGGTTAAGGAGAATACCCCTGACAGACCGATAATTCGCACTTTGACAACAGCCAAACCGTCCTCCCCAGAAAACATTCTGGAGATCATCAACCGACCTTCCAACTCATGACTGGAAAGTTGCGAAACTGGAGGAGCAAAGGGCTCCTTATAAATGCGCATTAATTGTGATCATTAAGGAATCCCTTAACCCTGTAGTGCATACCAAAGACATTATTCGGTTCGGTTTCGAGTCAATAATCCTAAGGGCTAACAAAAAGGTTGAGCTGGTTGCTGGTAAGAAACCTCCTCCTGCTTTGACTGAAATCATAAATTCAGCCTCAGGTCTTGGAGCTCTGCACTGGTCGACATCAGCGCTGGGACCGCTTAGAGACGTCTGCAGGAAACAACAAGGAATACAAGGAATCCCTCAAAATATAAAAAAAAATTGAGGAAGGCAAAGCGACAATCCTGTGACAAAATAATAGAAACCTCTGAGGCATCGTGACTAAGAAAAATCCTATGAACCCTAGCTGTTTGAAAAAAAACCGATGGCTCTTGGACGAACTTAAGTGATGAATCACTCAACCTTTTATTGGACACCAACTTTCCAGGTAGCTCCCTATTCACGGCCTGTAACAACCCTTACAGGACTACTGCAGTCACAACCGAAATTCACTGTTTGATTGCAAGAGACAAACTGCTCTGCATACTCGTAGCTTCAACCCATACAAGTCTGGTGGTCCGGACGGTATAATACCTGCAGAGATACAAAGGTCCTCAGATATAATGCTGCCAATGCTAGAGAATATCATGAGGAGCTGCGTAGAAATGATCCTCATTCCGCTCTCATGGAGAGAAATTCATGCAGTTTTTATTCCCAAAGCCGGAAAATTTTCTTATGTTGCCCCAAAGGACCTTACACCTATAAGTCTATCATCTGAAAAGTCTAGAACGACTGTTTGATATCCATATACGATCTAAAGGAAAGCCACACCGAACGAGCCTTTAGCAACGTCAACACATCCGTAATCAGGATTACGCTGTCAACTCTAAAGGTAAATGACTCAACTGGGGAGTTGATCAGTTTCACGTTAAATAGCAGTATAATCAACTCCAAACTGGGTGGGGCTTCTGCTTAAAGATGTGTTAGCAGAGGTATGCCACAAGGTGGTGTCCTTTCACCTCTATACCTTGCTATTGCCGTCTCCGGTAAGCATCTTAGAATTATTGAAGAACTCCTACAGCTAAATCTTAGGAGATTAACAATAAAACTGATCTTGTCCTCTTTTCCAGGAAATACAAAATTCAAATCGTACCTCAATTAACGGTACCAGTTTCGTCTTCTGCGTTATAGCAAAATATCTGCGTCTTATTTTTGACAGGAGACTAAATTGGGAACCTAATATTCAAGAAAGAATAAAGAAAGCTACAGTAGCTCTATTCTCTTGCAAAAAAGCCATTGGGGCTTTCAACCTCGCATTACCCACTAGCTACACGTCTCGGTTATAAAACCGATACTCACCTACGGGGTGGTTGTCTGGTGGACGGCTTTAGACAATGCAACCAACTGCAACAAACAAAGCAAAGACCAAAGGATAGCATGTCTGTGCATCAGCCGAGCCCTACGCACTGCTCCCTCCGCGGCATTGGATATTCTGTTTCACTTGACACCTCTCGACATTTTCAGCAGCTATTTGCCTTCACGCGAATTCGGCCAGGCTAATATTCTCCATACACTAGGAATTCTTCCAGAGAACATCGATTACACTATTCCTCCATAATAATTTGACAAAGACTTTCATTTGAGCATCCCCTCTAGATCCTTCTGGGAGGAAGATGTACACTTCTATATGGATGGATCCAAGACTGATAGATAAGCTTAATCGAAGCCTCTCCTTCCGCCTTTCAAATCAGTGTAGCATGTTCCTGGCAGAAATTGTGGCGACTGAAGTAAAATGTGGATAGTCAGGCCGCAATCAAATCTCTGGACTCAGTCTCACAAAATTCTAAAACAGCCCTTGGCTGCCGATCATTTATGAGGAGATGACAGATCAATTCAACTTTCACTTATGTTGAGTGCAAAGACATTCCAGGGAGCTATAGGGCCCTGGGAAAAGGTAGAATCGGCATAGCAATCGCTACGTACAAATTAATACTAAATCTGGATGCTTTACAGAAGAACAAACCTTAGATGGACTGCTGGATTAACATGTCTAGCGACCAATCAAATCTGGCTACAGCTGGATCTGAATCACTTCAAAACAGGAAACATCTCACCGTTATCATAGGTGCCATCGCTGGACACTGTTTTATAGGCAAACATGCAAGAATGCTTGGCGTCTTTAGTAATGATTTCTGGAGAACCTGCATGACCAAGAAGGGGGAGGAGATAATCCTCCACCTACTCTGTACATACCCAGCTCTCTCCCAAAGAAGGAGCTCCACTTAAGAGCTTGATCGATCTAAACAATATAGACGTAAACAGCCTCCTTCCTCGGAAGCTCAAAATGGTTCCAAGAGTGGGAGGATCACAGATCCACATGGTATCACAATGAGAAAATATGCCTAAGTGGCTAGGTTTCTCCAACAGCCACTTTTACCTAACCTAACCTAACCTAGGCCTTGTCGTGAACTACTAAAGGAAATTGATGATGATGTCCCATATAGAGTCAATGTGGGGTGGCCTAAATAGCGCGAAAATTCCGAGCAACTTAAAAGATTGTTATACACGACAGTCGTATATCCAGCCTTACTACGCATCGCAAAGTTGGACGATGTACGAGAAATAGAAAGGAGCGACGGGAATGAAAATGCTGCCAATGTAAGCAGGTGTAACAAGACGTAATCTGATCATCTCGACATCCGCGGATGTCTCCATGTTAAGACACCGATAGTAGAGAAACTTCAGGCTGAGCGCATCAGTTGGTCTTGTCATGTACAGCTTAAGTTCCAGCCGAAGTTAGAAGGGGCCGAATAAAATGGATCACTCAAAAGCGAAAGGTATCACAAGATCTAGGCCTCACTAACGAAATGATCCAAACGTGGGAATAATTTAAATCATTACCGTTGTATATTTCTACTCAAGGATAAACTCCAATAACACTGTGTTGAACAGAAGACAAAAATGACAGCACAAGGCTTTGTCTAGTATCGCGGAAGGGATGTATTTCTTACAGGTTTGGCTGAGCGCGATCAAAGATGTAGATCGTTTGTACTCCAGGAACAACGAACAGAAGTTTTGTTAAAGGATCGTTCTGAGGCAACAAACCCGTACCGAGATATGATCAAGGATATCCTGTAGTAGAGTCACAATCAGTGCTGAGAATATTGAAAAACTTCTTCTGCAGACTCTATAACGGCGACAATAGAGTTGCCAACATCAACGAATGTTGTGGTTCATCCCGCCATTAGGCAAAATAGACAATTCAGCTTAGACGATGATAGGCGTAACACGTTAACTCCACCTGACCAAAACGAAGTAAGGATAACAATATTTAAGTTCAAATTTAACAAAACTGCTGGACTTGACGACTTACAGGCCGAGGTATTGAAAGCATACACTAATTCATTTCTCAGATCTGGTCGCAAGAGTGCATGCTTGATGAACAAAAAAGAAGACCGAATCAAGAGCACCTCCTATAGAGGTATATGTAAGTCTCCTCAAAATTGCGTAAAAAATCTTATCTGCCATATTGTGTGAACGTCTGAAACTTTTCGTCAACAACGTGGTTGGCCCCTTTCAGTGTGGTTTCAGGCTGGGAAAGTCCAAAATCGAATAAATTTTCACACTCCGGCAGACTCTGGAAGAAACTCAAGAAATTCAAACCGATACACATTCTCATCTTTTTAAAGCCGCATAGTGGTATATACGTATAGGCTGTCAACAAGAAGGGACACACAACATCGACGAATTGGACATAGCGTCATTGTCGACAGCTATAACTTCAAGGTAGTCAGAGAGTTTGCCTACCTTGACTCTGCATTGGATTCTGCTAACACCAGTAGAAATAAAACAAAGAATCACTTTTTTAACCGCTGTTTCTTTAGTCTAAGAAGGCAATTGAGTAGTAAAGTTCTATTCCGAACATCTAAGGAGACTGTATATAAGACCTCAATATTCTAGTCTTACTTTATGGCGCTGAAGAACGGGCTCTATCGATGGAGATGAAGATATCCTCGGTCATTTCGATTCGTTTGGGTTGACGGGCTTTGAAGGAGAGGATTCAATGACGAACTATACGAGCTGTACGGCGACATCGATCTAATCAGAAAACTGTACTTTGGTCGCTTGAGATGGGTAGGACATGTAGAGCGAATGCACATCAATGCCCCGGCCCGCAGAATCTTCGTATCTAACCCGGAGGGACAACACAGCAGAGGAAGAACTCACCTTAGGTGGCGCGCATAAGTAGAATGGGACATCAACTGACTTAGAATGCGCAACTGAAGGCAATTAATTAAGGATCGGGGTAAGTGGAGGCCCAGGTTCACCCCGAAATGTAGCGCCTCCTTAGTAATTGATGTTGCATCCGATTTTTACTAAAACAATGCACATGCTTAGTGGGCACGTCAAAAATCCTTCAACCAGCTTCAACCTCAGAGTCAAGATTCTTTTCTATGCTGTGATGGTGCAAAACATCCAGGGAGATCTACATTTCATGGTGATCTTAAATAAAGAACTTGGTGATTTTTATTATCGAATCATTCAACCACTCAGGAATTAAGAAAACATCTTACAATTTCCCTAACCAGTTTATTTTAACAAAGAATCCAGCCTCAAAAACCCACCCACTCACATATACATAAATGATAATTGCCTTGATTTGGGCACATATTTGTTTGGACAATTCACGCCGATCTGCTGCAAAAGCTTAATTAATGGAACTGCGGATAACGTGTCTAAGAAAGCGTTATCGGTGTAAGCGATGTACGAGTTCACTGGTAAACCTCTCACTTCCCTATACGACGATACTGAAAGAAGTGACTTTAGGTGATTGTTGTATACAACGAAATAGTTACTATCTTACCTCCAGCTGCAATTCCGGTAATGAAGTTGGGTGATTCCAACTCAGGTATAGTTTCTATTCCAGAATTAATTGCTCGCAAGAATAGTATCTCATCCTTTACTGACGACAAGTTCTCACATAAGTATTCGCACTTTCGGAGAATTGTAATTGTAACGACTTTCTTAGCGAGATCTGCATACGGCAGCAACAAGGATGTTACCTCACCTTTGCTTAGATCACCATGCCCGTATCCAATTACGATGTTCTTACTATTGACTTTATAAAGAAAAGCGTTTCCGTTAGTTAAAGTGCAAAGTATTTTGGAATCTGTTAAAAGAATTTTCTCGACAAAATCTTTATCACCGAAGCCTTCTAACAGTAGAAGGAGATCAATCGATGATGGACTTGGCTCTGTGCTGGCGGAATAGTCCCAACTTAAGCTATAAGGAGAATTTTGTATTGCTTAAAAGATCTACGAATTTATGGAAACCGCTTACCTAGACTCCGGTTGGCTTTCCTCCTCTTCTTCAGCAAAATCATCCCAAAATGCTCTTGAAGAGGGTTCATTCACTTCGCCAAAAGGGCATAACCCGCGCATCGTTCCCTAATTTTTATTCTACCTAAAATTCAAGATTAGTGAATTTAAACAGGTTCGCCGACTAAAATAAAGAAAAGTCATTGTCATGAAGGGTGTTCAGTAGACGGAAAGTGTATGCTGATATCGATTTTGAGTGTTATCGAATTCAATCGATATTTGGAATGAGATATAGTTTACCGTTTGGAAATGTCTTCACAACGGACACCATTAAGGTCGAAACAATGTGAAATACCGCCATATTCCTAATTTCTAAAATTTCTTATAGCCATTCAGAGCAGTAGACATGACAAATAACGACAACGTTAGAGCTTAGTTCTAAATTCGATGTTGCTGTCTAAATACCGTCAAATTTTCACCGATATGTTTAAGTTTTCCAGCTTTAGAATGCTGTAACGTTGCCATGGTAATGTAAACAATT
Organism: Volucella zonaria; assembly: GCA_963966105.1. NCBI lineage: Eukaryota > Metazoa > Arthropoda > Insecta > Diptera > Syrphidae > Volucella > Volucella zonaria. The sequence continues at coordinate 82,573,595 of OZ014530.1, forward strand.
TTTTTTTGTTTTATTGAGATGAAGGAAACATTTTCTTTTAGATCCTATTACCAATTTTATTGATGCAAAATTTTTTTTGAAGTGTTATAGCGTGATCATTATGGTTTGGTTTGTTATCTGTTTCACTCACACTAGTCGAAATGGCGTGTTTATCCGTCTCAATCACAGCGTCACTGTCTGTCGCGCTCACAATTGGTACTCATTTTAACTTATTAAAAGAATTCACTATGAATCGGGTTTCTTTAACAAAATATTTTGTTTGTCCTCAATTAAGCGTTAGTCTAGCGAGTCTTATACCATATTGGAATCCAGACTAAATACGCCATCTTTTAAAGTTAATTGCTAAAATGTCACAGTACATTTTTGTGTCATTACAGTCAGTTCAAGTTGGGTGATTAATGATTTCCAGATACATGGATGGACAAAAAAGCAATATTTTAGTTAAAACCGATATAATTATGTTTCAATTTTATACCGTAATTTGTAGAACAATTACTCAGGGTGACGTGACAATAAAAAGTCACAGTACTTTAAAGATCGTCACAGGGTGTCAGATTTCTCGATTTTTTTTTGAGTGCCAATAATTTTAAAAGTACATGAATTAGGTTTTTTTTTTATAATTTTGTGATAACCGACACCACTTAACCTATCATCCGTTTCCGGCTTGACGTATTGAACCGAACCGTCCGATATGGAAGCCATTATCTACCACTTTAGCCACGGCCACCCATAATCAAATGCAGAATTTAGTCAGAGGACCGTGTGCCCTGTGAATACAATCTGAGCATCTGGCCGTTTCCAAAAAATTAAAACTAAATTGCGCCAACTACAGGGGCACAAGCCTATTAAACGTTTAATATAACATCCTTACTACAGTGTCATGTGAATCTCTTAAACATTCGTCAACAATCTGTGTGGTGTTGGACCTGAAAAATCCACCATCGCCTAAATTTTCACTCTGCGGCAGGTCCGACAATATCAAATCGATACCCACCACCTTTTCATCGATTTTAACGGTGAGTACGATTGCGTTTATGAAGATGAGCTATATTTATTCTTGACATTCTACCAACTTCGACTATCCCTAACTCATTTAGGTATGCAGGCTATCGATGGAGAACTCCCGCTGGTTTGCCAAAGTCGGAAGAAACATCACCGAATGTGTTGATATTAAAAAGGTTCTTAGACAGGACTATTTGTCATGGACACTTTTAAGAAGGGATGGAAGCTATCTTAATTGCTTTGACCCAGTTTGCGTTGACGAAGTACGGAGAAGAAGGTATAACGAAGAATAAATCGGCTGTACAACGAAGTGGGTCCGGTTAGAGGGCTCTGCTTACAATGATTAAGATCTCTGGGTCATATACATATGTAGAATGCATGGGCACCCCCGAAGGATTTTCGGTTCCACTCCATTGGGGCAACGCAGTACAGGAAGACCTTACCTTTTCATTTATAACCTGCACCCGCTTAATGTATTTTGAGTAATATTAAGATGTTTCCGCACACATGACACACATACCGAGAACGGAAAGTTTCTCGGGTTCGAAGATACTACTGCCATTCATGGATAATGGCTGGGTGTTTAAATTTCACTTTAACGACAGCAGACAGTACTGCGTCTTACGCTGCCATTCCCGTTATACAGCCAAAGAGCTAAGGAATATATTTCTGCTAGAAGTAGCAGACAAGAGTTCATTGCTGAAAATTAAAAAAAGTGTCGGAGTCAGAACGCAGTTCTAGGGACACCAGCATTTATTTTGTGAATATGATGTTGCAAATTGTAGTTCTCCGGCTTGAGGTTTAATTAAAAAAAAACATCTGTAGTTTTTTGGCGTTTTAATTCCTAAATAAGGAGATATTTGAATACATATATATATACATAAATTAGACTTACGCTTTTGTGCGTCCTCTCGCCTCCAATGATTTTCAAATTATGACGATTTGTGCATTGTAATAGCAGAACAAAGAACAAAGAATTTTTCGTTAAAACTTCGAAATTTCGTCAAAGGCGAGAGGGTGCTCTTACAATGGAATTTCAAAACATATTAGTAAAATTTAAGGCATTCAGCTCGGCGACATATGAGACTTGAAATCGTTTAAGATATCTTGAATTTAACGTTCCAAAAGGTGATTCCTAACCCGAGAGTCGTCAATCCCAAATGCACACATTTTCGACAAAAGAGCCCAATGCTAAACCCTGTCAAATGCCTTAGAAATATCAAGTGCGACAATCTTCCTTTCGCTGGTTTGATGTACGCTTTTATTCCACTTTTCGGTGAGACACACCATCAAATCACCAGTGGACCTGTTTCTAAGAAAACCGTACTGCCGGTCATTGAGAAGATTTGTGTGGCGAGATATTTCAGGAGCCGACGGTTTATCAGCGTTGCCATAACCTAGGAAAGAAGGGATGTAAGTGCAATATGTCTGTCAGAGGAGAGAGAGCAAGATTCGCCTTTTCTTAGGGACGGGCTGTATGTATAAACGCTATTTTCTAACTGCTCCGAAAGAGTACTAAAGAGAAGGACTGATGAAAAAACTTACGCAGCGGTTTTGCTAAATATACGAGTACCATCTGGACCAGCGCATTTGTATACTCTTATATTAAGATATTTGAGTACTAATGCTACTACACAAATGCGAAAGTGGATTCGTCCTATTGAAGATTCGACGCACTCGAGTGTAGGCGGATAAAAGCAAAGGCTGGAAGTGTTGAACTGGCCACAAAGTGTGCAGCAAGCAGGTAGCTTCGGATCTGAGTGATCTGAGAGATATCGGCGGTACGTTTCACTAAGTCCCAAATCAGATGGCCTATATCTACAGACGTGGGCGTACGCAGAGAAGCATTAATTTTTTTGCCAGGTCATTTCGAGATAAAGGTAATTAAACAGTGAAACCTTAATGGGCCAAACATCATAGCGCTTTGGTTTCGGCTTCGATTGACGTTTCAAGTTGAACCTAAAAATTTGATCCATTTTATCATTACATTACTTTGCGCTTTGACCTTGCCTTTGGTATGCGTTTAGAAAACGAATGCAACTTAATATCACGATACAGATAATAAGGTAATATATTGCGCATGTGTCAAAAAAAACTAAATTCCGAAAAATCCAAGATGGCTGCCAAGAGTGATCAATTTTTTTTACATATGCTGTACGTTAATAATTGCTTGAGTTCGAATTCTTTATGGAGACTTTTATTCGTTTATAATGATAACTATTGACTAATAGCGATTCTAAAAAAATAATCATCTGGACTTGGTGTCGGGGTATCTGGAAACAAATTTATTATGTGTATGTATGAGAAAATATAACAGAAAAAGACGAATTCCATTTCTTGATCACATAAGTATGTAATTTAGAAGAACACTAGCCGACCCCGCAGGCGTTGCGCTGCGTCATTTCAAATTGCAGAAAATCTGTTGTCAATTGTCCAATGCAATTCATGCTTTGTGTTGAAATATTTGCTGGATGGGTTGCGGTCGGGTCGATTTTGAATTGTACTTCCCCTCATTGAAGCACTCTGTGATAGACTACATTTTTCGTTTTGTTGTCAAGTGCGAAAACGATCAAAGCGGATGGTTTCCCGACACGGAAACATGCGACATACAGTTGACCGTGTGAAAAACATTCATTTTGCAGATTCAGGCCACAAACACTCAATGATTGATTTATTGATTGTCATGGCGAATGCGAGACGAATTGGAAATTGGATATGCTTAAACTCGAATGGCATATCGGTTGGGATCATTAGAATTCTCGGAATGAGAACTTCCTCACCTTTGAACTTTGAACTAAAACTCTCGCGTAAATCACATTGCTCATGAGTTTTGTGACCGCTAAACGCGTTCCGTTGCATAATTTTGGTTGATTGAGATTGCGAAGCATGATAACGACTGAACCAACCTTCAATTGTAAATTGGGCGGTGGCAAGCCAGGCACATCCAATGAATTCAAAAACTCAGTTGGATAGTTGGTTGCTTCGTCTTCGTTTGTTACACAGTCGATAGATTTGAAGGAATGCAGGGAACCAACAATTTGATTTTGAATTGTGCAGTTTCAGTGATCCACATCCTTGTTCTTTGTCGCTAAAATTGCTCTTTTACTCAACCAATCGTAGTTTTTGTGGTTAACAATGATGCTCGGAAACACTTAGTTGATGAGCTCCTCTTTCGTCGAGACGAAATTGAAAAAATTCGGCGGGAACGAAATCAATCCATTCGATGCGTCGACAGGAACACGACCATTACCGATAGTTAGCAGTTGATTGGATAAGACTTCGGCAAATGGATCGTTTAGCAATGCAACTCGCATGTTTGTCGTCAGCTGAAGTTTCTTCACATAACGCTACAATGTCGATGATTTGAGGCAAGCATTGATCTCATCGGCAGCTGTCGATCGTGGTATTACTGGCAGTGTTTGCCGGAAATCGCCTGAGAGTAAAATCAATGCGTCATTGCGCAGATCTTTCATAGTGCGATTCAGAGCTTCTAACACACGTTTATGCGACATTGTGCATTCGTCCCAGATAATGATTTTGCTTGCTACCAAAACTGAATGTTTTGCTGTGTTACATGTTAGTTCTTCAACCGCTTGAAGGTTTAATGTCAATTTCAATGCCGAATGAGCGGTTCGGCAAACTTCCAGCAGCGTAGCCGCTATTCCAGAAGAAGCAACTGCTACAGCAATTTCTGATCTTGCACGAACTGTAGCCAAAATCAATGATATGAGGAATGTCTTGCCAGTGCCACCAGGCGCAACAAGGAAAAGCATGCCAACATTTCCATCATCAATTGCCTTCATCACCGTATCGTACACTTCTTTTTGTTGGGGATTCAACAAAGGTACATTCGTTCAAACCAATTGGCTTCATGCATTTGTGTCGTATTCACTTTCACGCTGCAATTCTCGTTCGCAAGCGATTCCACGATCTGGCGATGTCATTCATTCCTAACCTGACTAATAAACTGCCGTACATGAGGTAACACATGTCTTCTATCAAAACTAAAGCCTGGTTGTGTATCTCTTCATTCATCTTATCTCAAGATGTCATCCTTGTACTTGTCCCATAATTCACGTGGATTCGATGGAAAACATATGGAAATAATGATCGAAAATAATGTGCGTATCTGACTTGGAGATGCGGAAACAGTTGCTTCAGCAATAGTCGTGTCCCAATGCGTATCGTTTTCAAGCAAATTGAGCTCCTGAAATGCTGCACGAAATGTTGGCAACACTACACCATTGACAGTTCGAAGTGATTCAAATGTCGCAAGTAAAAGCATTCATCATTCTTCAGATGAACTGTATAAATACGGCCAAGAGCTTCAGTAGAACACACATCCGGATGACCAGGAACTACGAGGGGCGTTCAACATATTCTCGGTATCGGGGTGAAGCTGTGGTTGTATATATAAATTGACTTATTTATCAAGTAATACTATTATTTTAGTGCATTCATGTAAAATTTCATATAAATGTGATTATTAATTCGCGTTTTATCTCTAGTTAAACAGAATCATAATGGCAACTGAGACGATGATGGTGAAAATTGAGCATCGCGCTGTAATTAAATTTCTCACTAAGCAAGGAAAAAGTCAAAAAACTATTCATGAAGAGATGGTGGCTGTTTACCAGGGTTCCGCACCTTCATTATCAACTGTGCAAAAGTGGTCAAGTGAGTTCAAGAGAGGCAGAGAGAGCATTAAAGACGAACCCCCGCTCCGGCGCCCCGGCTACTGCTTGTACGGGAGAAAGCATCAAAGAAGTCGAAAAACTTGTTCTTGAGGATGCCCGAATAAAGGTGAAAATGATGGCAGAGATCACCAAGCTTTCAATTGGTACCATTCACACCATTCTTCATGACCATCTTAACCTTTCAAAGGTCAATGCAAGGTGGGTGCCACGAATGCTCACAGCGCCTCAGAAAAAAGTGAGAATCGCATGCTGTAGAGAGCTTTTGGAGATGTGTAGTGAGAACGCGAACGGTGTTATGGATCGAATTGTTACTGAGGACGAAACATGGGTCCACCACTATGACCCTGAAAGCAAACAAGAGTCCATGCAGTGGCATAAAAAAGGAACAGACCCCCCGAAGAAGTTCAAAGTCACTCCGTCTGCCGGGAAGCTCATGGCCACAGTTTTTTGGGACTCAAAGGGAATCTTGCTCATTGAGTACAAAAAAAAAGGTGAAACCATCAACGCCACATCCTACGCTTCCACTTTACATAATTTGCGGGAGGAAATTAAAAAGAAAAGACGGGGTAAACTCGCAGCGGGTGTGTTGCTTCTTCATGACAACGCTCCTGTTCACACGGCGCGAGTTTCCAAGGCTGCTGCGCGAGATTGTGGTTTCGAAGAAATCCAACACCCACCCTATAGTCCAGACCTTATCCCTAGTGATTATTTCCTGTTTCCGGATTTGAAAAAATGTCTTCGTGGAAAAAGATTTTCGGATGATGAAGAACTCAAGTCGGCAATAAATGGGTATTTTGCAGAGAAAGAGGAAATTTATTTTTTTGAGGGTTTAAAAAAGCTTATCTCAAGATATAACAAATGCATTGATGTTAGGGGAGATTATATTGAAAAATAGAAACAATTTAAATTAAATTCGCATTTTCCTTCATATCGATACCGAGAATATATTGAACGCCCCTCGTACATCGCCTTGCTTTCGACGTTGAAATTTCTTCGATGAACCATTCGAAGTGTAATAACGCGGCATCTCTGAGTAAAGTAACGTACGTGCAAACGGATCACTTTGGCAAATCGAGAAGAAACTGGTCATTGTTGTCGCTGGTGAGTTTTGAGTGCGTTGAGCGGCATTTGCTGCAGTGAAATAAACTCGTTGACCGTTCTCCAGATGCCCTGCCAAATGTGTAACAGTGGGATAGCGTTCGTGAATGGGAAGTGAGAGTATACGTCAAATCGCCTCATTGCAGCTTACGTAACGACCAACTTGATAGCGCGTCATTGGTATCAGGAGCTTGAAGACCAAAAGCCGCCATGTCACTGCCTTTCGTGACATATTTGCAGATGTACTTGATGGACTTCACTGAATTGCAATACTCCACGTTATAATGCGCCTTGAATGTTTTGGAAAGAAGTGACGAATCCGGAACAGGTCAAGAGTTGTCGACCACGAAATCATTTCCTTGCACTTTGACTGTGATTGTTCTACGGCCATCATCAGATGATCGATGCCGATACAGTGGATAACCATCGTTGCTAGTGATGGTCTCATCAGTCAAATTTCGTGGATAACGTTTGGAACACTTGCGTCGACTATGCACGGTGATTGTGGGTTCATGGCGCCACATGTTCCATGAATCATGTTTGTAATTACGACACCATGCAAGTCTGGATCGGTTTCGGATCTCGGCACATATGATGTCATCAATTTGGTCTGGTTGCATGCTTTCGACTAAATAAATGAGAATGCCCGCATGCGGCAAGCCTCTTTTTTGCCATTCAATCGAATACATCCAACATCGAGTATCCCCAAAGACAAGATGCTTAACAATATAGTCCACCAGCGACCGGATTTTTTGCCTGAATACACGTGCGGTGATATTGTGCCGATCACTTGATGTTTGGCCAGCAAGCAGCAGTTGAACAATTTCTATCCGCGTTGGATTGCACGTGATGGTGATGAACAGGTCTGGACGGCCGTAATGACGTACAAACCATATGTTATTGCATCTTGCACATATTCATGTATATGACGTGGGTTGCCAACGAACGTTGCCGGTAAAATGGTCAACCGACCAATATCGGCTGCATTTCCTTCGGTGTAAATTGCATCGCATAAATGAATGTATTACTCCGTACGTAGTTTGGTTTGATTTAAACTGATAAAAATAAGGCGCTCCGCTTCTATTTTGGCGTACATATCGACGCAAAAGTGCTGAAATAATCGACGAAATCGAAGCAAGTAGTTATCGACATTTTGGCGAATCATCAAACGATACGCGTAAAAATTCATTGCGCTAACCTTCTTGGTTGTTTCCTCACCTAAAATGATATTGTATCAATGACATTAGTGCCATATTGAAATGAAAATTATTATGATATCGATACTCGCCGGTCAATGGATTTATCATCTTGATGTTTATATAATATCCATCGTCTCCTTGCCAAAACATCATTGGACATTACAATGCATCGTATGAACGATGTGTTTCGGATATTCGTTGCAGATTTTCGCCAACAATCACAACTGCAACCCCATTTATTGTTGGAGCGTTAAATTGGTGTTCGTGCGTTCCAGCAGGTCGTTTATCCGCTCTGATCACGACTTTATAGTCACCACTTGGCATGCGATCCAACGCAGTTTTGAATAACCGAACCAATGCATGATGTTCATGAAGTAGCTGCTGCAGATCTCGAAGAATTCCTCTTCTCATTGCCGTATTGATTGTTTGGCGCTGATTAAGTTGATTCTCCACATTGCCCATGAAGTTGATTTGGAGGAATTTATGTTGTGCGATCCTTGGATCTATAGAGTCCATGACGACATTAGAATCAATGATTTTCTTTAATTTATTTAATCTTAATTTCTTTATTTAAATTTAATTTCTTTAATCTTTTATTACCTTAAATGTTGGATTGATTGTCGGATCAGTAATATCTGCTAAATATGAAGTCATTTGAAAGCATCCGTTAGATTTCTAAATGTTCGATAGAAAATGACGTGATTCTGGTTTTTCATCACGAAGCAAAGAATGCAATTTCTCTGGTGGCAAGGGCAATGGGGGTAATTTAACCTTGCCACTGAGACAGCACAATCCAGGCGTTTCTCCAGCGAACTTCAATGCACCGCAATGGTTGCACACAACCTCCATTGGGCCAATTTGAACGGAAGGATGCGAGCTGTAGTCAATTGTGCAATCGTAATGAAACTCGATTCAAATCAACACTTGAAGCACTTCTTCTTACGCGTTGATTTCGATTTTCACCTTGTTGAGTTGTTTGATTTGCTCGACGATTTCTCATTGTTAACTGAGCCGTTTCATTTGCCGCCTATCTTTCTTCTTGCGTTTGTGATGCACGAAGTCGGGCCATACTAACTCGGCGGTGTTCTCGTGCGATTTCTTCATCCGTATACAATTGATTGGCGATATTCGGAGCTCTACTTGAATTACGGGTTCGATGCGAAAGATTAGATCATCTGGCTCGCGGCATTGTGAATAACACTGAGAAATGAGTGTCACAAAAGCAATTAAGGAATTATCGATATATATTGGGTCTACAAGTAAGTTTCCAGCGTTTGTCAGAGATGGCGCCAGCAGTGGATCCCGGGCAGAAATGTCAGACCCCATGTGTTTTATTTGTAGGTTTTGTATCTGTCAACAACTTTGCACCGTTATATTTGAGCAGTTCTATCGGTGTCGTACATTTTATCAAGCAAAATCATGGCAAGTTTCCAGCCAAATAAACGTCATTTGCGGGAAGCGCTACTTTTATTCTTTAATATGAAGAAAAGTGCGGCTGAGGCCTATCGTTTGCTTTCGGAAACTTATGGGGCGGAATGTATTGGTGAATCGATGTGCCGCGGTTCAAAAGTGGTGATTTTGGAGTTGAAGACAAAGATCGCCCCGGAAAGCCGAAAAGTTTTGAAGACGAGGAATTGGACGCTTTACTGGATGAGGATCCGTGTCAGATTCAAGAAGAACTTGCTGCATCATTGGGCGTCACGTAACAAGCCATTTCCCTGCGCCTAAAAGCACTGGGATTCATTCAAAAGGTTGGAAACTGGGTGCCGTACGAATTGAAGCCAAGATACGTCGAACGGCGATTTTGCATGTCCGAAATGTTACTGCAGCGGTATAAAAATAAATCATTTTTGCATCGTATTGTCACTGGTGATGAGAAATGGATTTATTATGATAATCCTAAACGCAAAAAAATGGTATACAAAGTCCGGCGAGCCCGCCCAATCGACGCCGAAACGAAATATTCACGTGAATAAGGTCATGCTCTGCATATGGTGGGATCAAAAGGGTGTCGTATACTACGAACTGCTTCCGAGTGGTGAAACCATCAAAGGACCATTATATCGAACCCAACTAATTTGTTTGAAGCGGGCATTAAAAGAAACACGGCCAGATCACGACTTTCGGCCACATGTTGCGGTTTCGGTGAAAAACTATGTGGAAAATAGTGGATGAGAAATTCTGCCTCACCCGTCTTACAGTCCAGACTTGGCACCATCTGACTACCACTTGTTTCGTTCGATGCAGAACGCTCTTACGGGAATACGCTTCAGCTCAGTAGAGGAAATCAAAAATTGGCTCGATACGTTCTTGGGCTCGAAAGAAGAGAATTTTTTTTGGTCCGGAATTCATAAATTGCCAGAAAGATGGGGGAAAGTTGTAGCTTCCGATGGACGATACTTTGAATAAAGCATTGTAACTATGTCTTCATAATAAAACTTCAAATTTTGGAAAAAAAACGCTGGAAACTTACTTGTAGACCCAATACATGTGCGCAAATGTCATAACGTCACAAAATAAACATCGATGCAACCACGTGTTCAAATGTCATAATCTCACAAAATAAATATCTTCGTTGGCAACTTACCGTTTGAAAATAGAATTCCACACCAAAATGATCAATCAGAATAAAATGAACAGCGAATTCGAATTGATTTTCAAAGTAATCCCCCTAAAAATTAATTGCACAATCCGAAATTAACGTTTGAATTGATTGTCGATGCGCACAATCACAAAGAACATAACCATTCACAATGTGCACTTCATCAAACTGAACTCACCTCTATGAAATCACTTTTCGCTGGTAATTTTCACAAAAAATCATTTCAAAACAATGTATTAAGTCAAATTGAATTACAATAACTGTCGAAAGCTGATAAAAATTTGATAAAACTTGAAAAAATGCTAATAAATCGCAACACCCATCTGCACAGCACAATAGTATGCGATGGAAACACTGTGCAAATGAATCAGCTGTCAAAAGTTGATGCATACAACGCCATCTACTGGCAACACCGGAACCAGCATTTGAAATCATGTTCGTTTTTAATGTGTGACAAAAATAATTGTCACACAAATTTGGTGCAAAAACAATTGTTTCAAAAAATTGACAAAAGAAAATTGTCACAACGTAACGTAAACATAAATGTCGTCCATCATGAAGTTGGCGTCGTAAAATCGCTCCATACAAAATGTATGGGAAAATTAATTTTCTTCATAATTTTTTTTTTCGGGGATTTTTCGGGAATTTTCTTCTTGTTTGGCCGGAGAAGAGTCCGAATTTGTGCGAATGATCGAAAACGGTCCTGGCGTTCTTGAGTTATAAGCGTAGTAACTAACATCAATCTCTTTTATATATTAAAAAAGAAGATAAGTTAATATAAAAATGTTTATAAAATTCACAAATTCAAAATAGACTAGATTAACTCTACTATTTTACAATATTGTTTTTATCATTTTTCTTTTTCTACTTGTTAAATTGTCTTCTATTGTATTATTTAGGTGTTTAATTCTAAAGTACTTACGTGAACGGAAGAAAATTTCTTTCACTTTTCTTTCGGACCGTATGTGTTTTGAGAGATAAAGTAACTGTTTTAAATAGTTTCGAAAATAAACTATATCATCTTTATTAAATATTTTAAAAATTGTCTCCATCTTCTCCATATTTAACATCATTTCGTCTTTAGGTTTTTGAAGATATCCCTCCGTCAGCTGATTAGTCCACGTGAACGATGTCTCTTACTTTGTATTTTGAACAGCTAAATCTGGATTCTTGATCCTGTGGCAAATGTATCCTGACAAATGCTCCAGTCCACCATACTGTAGAGATTCCAGTTCATCTATCGGCTCTTCAGTTGCTAAGTATGAAGTCCGTATTAAGTGTCTTCAGTAGAGTGCTACTGAAATAGCCCGTACCTTCTAAATCGAGTGTATTATTCACTAAAGTATTACCTGTGGAAGATGTAAATACGAACGTGTTGTATTAAAAGAAAATATGGTTACTTCAAGAACAAAACACACCATTCATAGATAAACTTCATTTATTTCGTCCAAGTATGTAGAACGAAGTCGATACATGAATTCCCAACGTTTTGGATGATCATATAGGCCACCTTTGGATTGAATCGTTCCGAAAAATTCTCTAAAACATCTTGATTCAGTCTGTATGTAAGTAAATACGAAATACTGTCTTCAGTCTTTAAGTCGTTGTACAGAAGTTTAAGAGAATTATTCGTCATGATAATGCTACATAAAAGTATTATAAGATTGTAAAAACAAAAATTCGTTTAATTCAACATTACCTTTCTGGAAGGGCATCTTGGTTCGCTTTCCATTAAGCCTCATACTACGCATTACGGAAGTCATCTCATCGACAATTCCAAATTGGAGCGATTCTGAAAGTCCAACGCCTTGAACTCGTTCGCGACTATTCGGGTAAGGAACTCTTACGTTGAGACAGTTGAAACAATCATTCATCAGAAATTGAAAGATGTGGAAGACACATGATTTTTAAGGAAATTTGAATTATTACCTGTTTAAAAAACACAGAACCCTTAAGCCAGCCTTCCGAACTTAATTCCCCTAAACTACCATCCCGCATAATAGCTTGAGATACCGTGTGTGAGAATAATTTTGTTGCAAGTTTCACCTTTTGACGTTCTGCACCTTGAACATATAAATTGGTTAGTGATATTTTGTATGCAATACTCAAACCAGATTTATCATTAGTCATAAGAAATAAGCTCTTCTATGATTTCTTTGGAAATGAGTTGGCCGTCCAAAATAAAACCACCATTATCAACGGAGTTGTTCCGGATGAGTTTTATGAGATGAGACACATCAGCGAACACACACACATACTTTGATTCATCGGTTGGATTTTGAAAAAACGATTCTGTAACCGTGATTTCCAGTTCACGCAGCAAACCTTGATTTGTTCCCCCGAGATCACAGACGATTGCACACATTTTAAAGCCACATTCACTTAATTGGTGAATAATACTAAACAGTATTTGGTCGGTCTTCCGTTGGTCAAAATCGTAGAAAATTGGTTGTTTCCAATTACCAATCAATCCCCTTATCATCGCCACTTGGGCGTATTTCGCAGCTTTCAGAGTTTCATCCTTCCGTTTGTCGTAGACAATTTTCTCTTTGACTTTCAATTTTCTCTTTGACTTTCATTTCGGTAAATGAAAGTACACAAATTTTGCCGACTTCTTCCATATCGATGTTTTTCATAATATTCAACACGAATTGGATTATTCCCGGATATACCTCTAATTTTGAGCACCACTTTTTAAGTGTTATCACAGCTGGAAGAGGGTATTGTTTTCGCAACAGCAATCGGTAGGCTCGGGGGCCAGCTGCATGTATTGCGATCGCATTAGTAATATCGTCTGATGACCATTTCGCACGTTTTTGAGGACATTCTAATTTTCTTAATTGGCCTTTAGCAAAAATATGATCAACGGAGTCAACAGTTTGTTGCTGCTTCCAGTTTTCTGCTTTCAATTTTTCTATTTGCTCCAATAATCTGCAAAATACATACAATGGTTGAAATTCTAGTTACACTTAATTCGCATTATGCTAGTTTAATATGTCATCTACTTACTGAGAATATGTAGCGATGATTTTTTATTTCTCGGAAGCATCAGTTTGCGTAGAGTAATCACAATTGTTTGATAGAAATAAATTCTCCGCGGGGACTTCCAGATCTATGTTCTCCTTGTCACGCACAATTAGTGCATCACTGAAATTAGTGTAAATAACGGTTATAATAATTGTTCTTTGCATACCTTGGGATCAAAAGTCTATCCGTAATCCCGTGGTCTCGTTATATCTTCATCCTTTTGCAATGATAACAAAAGTGAAGGAACAGCATCTTCTTTAATACTAGTTGCTTCCAGAACTATTCCATATTGCTCTTACAATGGATTAATGACAAAATCACTTTTTTTAAAATGTTTGCCACAAATTTGAGCCGTTTTTGTATTCAACTTATCTTTTTGGAGGCACAAAAAACCCACTGATTGCACATTTTATTTTGTTTTGGAAACGAGTGATACGATATCTCCTCATTTCCAGTTTTATTTTTGCTTTTATGGTTGTTAATACAACACCCGTACACAGCACAACGCATTTTAACATCTTTAGACTTTGTTTAATCAATTTTAAATCAAAAAACTATTGCAATCAACATATTTCCGCCTTTGTCGTCACTGTGGTCGGCCATATTGCCAGAATTTGACAGATGCGCAGAACGAGTCCAAAATAATGGCGCCAAGTGTATTACCTTATTATCTGCCGTGACTTAATGTAACTTCAACAAGAAGCAACAATTGGATCTTATCTTGGATTTGGAAATATCGACAAGGGGAATTAATGAAAATGCTTTTTTAGTTTTCCTACATTTCTTAATCCCATCTGCACAACCCAGAATCGTTGGAAAACTCCATTGAATGCGTTCATTTTTGAGTATAGCCGAACAAGTAAGCAAACAAACCTTTCAGAACTGTCAGTTGCGCATGCCAATTTTTGCGGCAAAATTCGAGTTTTCTATTATAGTGTTGTGAACTTCGTGTGTTTCCAATCAAACCGCGCAAAATAATTCCAAGTAGCTGTAGCTCTGTTTAGTATTTTTGCAACATAAAATACAACCAATTAGATCTTCAGGTTATTCGTTTTACTCATATCATAAAAAATATTACCGAATGACGGATAAACGCATTGAAATACCAGAAATCCAGTGTTTACAAAACCTGGTTCTCGACGCAGTAGATTGCGTGGAATTCAAATTGAGTAAGTCGTTCGCTGACAAACAAGTTTCGAAACCAATTCTCATCAATTTCTCTCGCTTTCAAGTCCGCTCCAAAGAAGATGTTACCGACGCTAATCTTGCTTTCCATCCTCTCATGGCACATCAGATATTCGGAGAAAATGAGAGCATCTTTGGCTATATGGATCTAACAATTCGAGTACTGTATACGGCGGGACCTTTGCAGATATACATCGGAACAGAATTTAAGCACAGAGTCGAAGAAATATCAAATGGCGATATTAAGGCGGACGATGTTGTTGGCATTATCGCCTCCAAACTACCCGATGGCTGTTATTTCGTCAATTTAGATGAGTTTTTGAAAACTTTGGATAAGGCACACAAGTTTCAACCGTTCGGTGAGAAGTTATGTGAACATGTGGCCACAGACAGTGAAGGCAACGAGCGGTTATTCGAAATCTATCACTGCGACTATAAGTTGCCTCAGTTTCTGAAGTTCTTTGTCAGATTGGAAACGTTTGTTTTGTGGTTTGTCGATGCAGCTTCATATATAGACATTGACGACCCGCAATGGAGTTATTTCGTTTGGTAAGTACAAATTGTTCAATATAAATGTTAAATATACATGCTTAATTGTCTGACTGTTTCGCAGCTATGAAAAGTACAAAAACCACGATGGTGACTATCAGTATGCCACAACGGCTTATACCACAGTATATGAATATTACGCATACCCCCAACATATCCGTCCCCGAATCAGCCAAATGCTAGTTCTGCCTCCGTTCCAAAAGCTTCAGATTGGCACAAAGTTCATCCAGACCATCTACAAATTTTACCAAGGACGAAGTAATGTCGTAGACATAACTGTCGAAGATCCATCCGATGATTTTCAAAGATTGAGAAATTTTGTGGACTCTATGTTGTGCCTGGAGTTAGAAACTTTCGCTAAAGATGCCATCAAAAAGGGTTTTTCCAAAGAAATGGTTAAGGAAGCCAGAGACAGACTGAAGGTGAATATTGCCAATGACTCTTATATCGTTTCATGAACACAGGAAACGCATTTCTCGTTGCAGATAAATCCAAAGCAGTGCCGCAAAATTTACGAGATTGTGCGTCTATATCACACAAACATATATAACGAGGAAGACTACAAATCATATCGTTTGGACATTAAGAAACGTCTGAATTCGGTGTACCACAAACAGTTGAGTGATATTAAGAAAATGGAGAAAGCCAAAGTCGATACGCAGTGGATGAAGGCGACACTTCCGTCGATGGAGGAGCGAATAACGCAGTTGCATCAAGAGTACGAAAGTGCTGAGGCTGAATATAAAAAAATCATAAAAAAGCTTAAATCCGCAGTCTTAAATTGTTGCACTGTTGATAAGTTGTTCTCATAAGTTATTTTGTATTAAACCGAGTCCTACATTTATGTGTTGCTTGTTTTCGTAAACATTGTCATATTTTTCAGTCATAGGATAGTTTTCAGTGCGCCAGCTGATCGGTGGATGACTTTATTTATCTTTGACTACTCTGCCTTTATTTTATCGGTTGACACATTTAGAACCCTCCCGAAATGAAGTTTGTCAGAGCAAGTTCAACATACGTACAGTGTTCAGTTCATGGTATTCTTTGTGGTACAAACCCAGAGTTGGTGCCCCAGTTCATTGTTGGGCAAGTCTCGAATCTAAATTAAAATATACAGCTAAATACCAATGACGTCCTTAATTGAATCTGAAGAAGCTTAACAATTAAGGAGGATATTCAAAGGCTTATAGTACTCGCAACAATGACCGTTCAGCAAAGTTGACTTCAAGCGTTTCAAGTCTTTTGTCTCAGCAATATTTATCGCCGAACGGAAGCAGAGTCAACTATGAGAGCAAGTCAATAAAACAAAATGTTCAAATTCAAGTAGATGGCTACTTGCGAGATAGTGAAATCTGAAGAGTGGAATGCTATACCAGACCCTGGAATGTTTAGTAAATAAATATATGTATGTAGAATATAATTGTAAAATGTTTGTGTGGGTACAAATGATAGAACTTATTGCTTTCAATACAATCACTTTATTTAGTACAGTTACAATTTACAATCCAATCGTTTTGCGCAATCATTTTCCGCTACTACTCTATTTACTACTCGTAAATCACATTTCAAATTCCACAATTCCACTTGCATATCTTGAGGGATGTTGATATTTATATTTCCCTGACATGTTTCGAGAATATCCTGTACCATCCAGCGTTCCATACAAATTTCCATTCCATTCTCTAATGGTTCTTCTGCTACATATTCAAGTATGGAAATTTTCTGCATTTCAAATATACATAGATGACGCTGTTCACATTCAAATGGATATCGCAATATATTTCGGTCTATAATCGTTTAGTTTTTCCAAATCCAGATTCAAGTGTGCCGTCTGTGCCAACTATTGAAAATAGTGGGTGTGTTGGCGCTCCCCCATTTCCAAAACCCGCTACACCACATTGTCAAGAGCAAGATCTAGCTTCAGAAGAAGTTTAGGCAAATCTTCTGTTAAAATCATCAGGTCTACATATAACTCACGTGCATACTATTTGCATCTTTGAATGAATTGATTTCTCGAATCCTTGAAAATTGCGATATTAGGATGTTGGGTCCAGTCTTAATAATAAGTGACTCCAGGAAATTTGGGGGATGTCTGAGATCTTCACAGATCAATGTGAAGGAAAAATAAAAAGCTAAATCAAATAACATTATTTGAATCAGCAAACTATTTGGGGTCTTTAAAGGTGCAAATCAGAAACCAGTTAGAAAATTTGGTATACATATATACCGAGTCGTCTAAATCGGAAACTCGTAGCTTTACAATTGTAACTCACTCTTTGTTTTTTTTATTTTTTATTCTCTAGGTAATCAGATCGAAGTCAGCTTATAGTGCGTTCGGCAATTTGAGGTCTACGCCTACGTCTTCAGGTTATGTTTTTAGGCTGCCTGCCTAAAGTGTCCGTGTGCGTCAATGAATGTATCTGACTGTTCGTAGACTTTGTGGAAGAACGCCCTTACGCAAAATCATGAAACGAGCATATCCTCATGAACACCACATAGCCGACAGTTCGTTAAGTTAAATATAGTTGTCACTCTCTCGCCACAGTCTGCACTCTTCATATTTCTTCGCGCCTTCCTTCACAGTCAATTCAATAGTTTCATTCCTTTGAAAGCAGCCGGCAGCGAAGGTGAAAAGTGCAAACTGCTGTAAGTAAAATAATTTGTACACATATTAAATAATACAGGAAATGTTTGTAACTTCTTCACAGAAATAAAATAAATTGTATACGAGTAGATCTGCGGCCATTATTCGCCAAAGGAACAGTGTTTTATTTCGCAATTTGATAATTCCCTGCCGTGGATTGAATTGCGATTGCCGCCATTTTTGAAGACTTTTTGATTCAATTGTCAGAATCCCCAGCCGTGGACTACGAGTAAATTGTGTTTTGCCTCTGCAATATCTGCGCCACACATTTAATATTCCGCTGCCGTAGATTAAATTGTGTCTGCCTTTGCAACGAAATTACATTGAACCGCCGCCATTTTGAAGACCTCCACCGCCGAGAAATTTCACGGATTTGTGAAATCACACCGCCGTATTTCCGCCATTTGCAAAACCGGTCGAGACACTGTTGCCGCCGTGGTGTTCCTTTCCTGTAATGCAGCGTACACCACCAAGAAAAAGCCCTCGCCTTCACCCTGAGGAATTAGTTATTGCCAGATTTAACATGGAAGATGCCAATGTTGCCGCATCGTCAGTCGGTATTTCACAAAATATTCCACCGTGCCGCCGCATCGAAAGCAGGCCATTTATAAACGATCCCAGTATCCGATGCCAATGCCGCCGGATCAGCAATCGGTCCTTCAATAAGGGTAATAAAAATCACAGCTGCCGACGCCACAGAAGTCGCACCGATTACTTCCGCACAGAGTATTCTCGTAGAGTTTCAAAAAAAGCTCGCTGCCATTGAAGGAGAACTTAAGAACACCCAGATTAAACTGAGTGAACGTGATTTGCAGTGCCAGTCGCTGAAAGAGGCGCTGCAAATCAGACCGATGCAAGCCGCTTCCTCAACAGTCGCTTAGTGGACGCCACTGTTATCCAGTGCTGTAATGTATGATTCACCAACGGCACCGTACACCAACCCGTTATTGCCGCCATCCAGTTCCAGATGTTCATTGCCAGGTACGTACACAGCTAATCATGTAATATTTACTAGTGCTCCAGCCAACGTCAGAACGCAATTAGCACCACCTACATAGTTTACTCTACATCCTCACACGCCGTATGCTGTTCCAACGTTTACTGGAAGCTGCAGTGGTACATCCCAGTAACAACTAACGGAGCCTCAAAAGCTTCAGGACTTGCCGGAATTCAGCGGTGATCCAGAAGATTGGCCCATGTTTTCAACAGCGTATTCCGAGTCAACTGCAGCTTACAACTATCGTAATTTAGAGAATAACATGCGCCTACATGCGGTCTAAAGGGTGATGACCGAAATGTAGTGAGGTGTATGATGATCCATGCCGACAATGTCAATCTCGTGATGGAGCAACTTCGTTCTACCTATGGCCGTCCTGAACTGTTGATAGACTGCCAACTTCAACTGGTTCAGCAAATAGCTCCGATTTCCGAATCGAGTGTGGAGAAGTTGATCCCGTTCGCAGTGCGACAATCTTGCAATGTTTTTATCATCGATCAATGGCCAACATCATCTAGCCAACCCCACTCTATTGAAGGAGCTTGTCTTTAAACTTCCCATGAGTCAGAGGATTTAGCGGGCAGAACATGCAGCGAAGATACAACCGCATCCAACGGTAGTCGACTTCGGCAAGTGGTTAAGTCAAGTGGCAAGCTTGATTTCGGTGGTACAAGACAATAAGAGTACCGGGAGTCGCCCATCGGTGGAACCAAAGCGCCGTTCAGTTCTTCATGCAGCCGAGGGTCAGCCAGCAGATCCAACAAAGTATCCAGTCTGCCAATGCCGCCACAGACTGGTTGACTGGAAACGTTTCTTGGAATGCTCTGTCAGTGGAAGGTGAATTCAAGTAAAACGTTGTCGTTGTGGGACATGTTCTTCGGAACTGCCGCCGTCGTCGAAGATATTGTGGCGTTAATGGGTGCCAAAGGAGTCACCACGAGTTATTACACAAACCGAGGCAGCCTTCCTCCAAGGGTGCGTCAAAGCCACACGCACAACATGACTTCAACGCACAACATGACTTCAACTGTGTAGAGGAGCAGTTCTTAGCTGTCCAGCCAGTCCAGTTAAGAACAGTTCTTAGCTGTCCAGCCAGTCCAGTTAAGAACTGCAAACTACTTTTTCGAGTGCTGCCAGTTACAGTATATGGACCCTTGAAGCGAGTCGACACGTACGCGCTAATGGATGAAGGTTCTTCAATCACGATGATGGATAGCAGCCTTATAAAGCAACTTGGTTTGGACGGCCAGCGACGTAGATTGGATCCTCAATGGCTTGGTGGAAAAGCAGTCCAAGAACCTGCAACTGTGGGCAACGTTCACATCAGTGGTGCACATAACAAAAAGAAACAGATGTTTCGGAATGTCTAAGGCGTTTCTAACCTTCGTCTCCCGATGCAAAGCCTGAACGAGTACGATCTACGCAGGGATTTAAGATGTCGTAAGCGGTTGCCAGCCCTCACTTATGATGACGTCATACCTCAGATACTCATTGGCTTAGACCACTGTCATGTGGGTCTGCGATTCGTTTGCCGCCGCCTACACCAAGATCATCAACGCCTACGTCAACAAGGAGTATGCCCGTAAGCTGCATCCAGCAGAAGCCCTCATAATCGGGCCAAGATCGTGGTACCTCCCAAACTTCGCCGTAGTGAATCCCAATAAACCGGGCAAGCTTTGCCTGGTGTTTGATGCCGCCGCCACAGTTGGTGGGATTTCACTTAATTCTTGTTTGGTAAAACGACCACAGGAGTACCAACCGATGCCATCAGTGCTGTTCAATTTCGAGTGGGAGCCATCGCAGTGTGTGGGGACATCCGTGAAATGTTCCACCAAATGTTCATTCGCCCGGAGGATAGGAGTTCGCAAAGGTTTCTCTGGCGCAACGGCAATGAAGATGTATCACCTTGTGCCTACGAAATGTTAGTTATGACCTTTGGCGCTGCTTGTTCGCCTTGCGCAGCCCAATATGTCATGTCTACCAATGCCTTGGAACATCGTGACACTTATGCTAGAGCCGTGAAGTCTATCCTGCTGCACCATTACGTTGATGACTTCGTGTATTGCTTCGAGTCAACCGATAAGGCCATCATCGTCTCCAAGCAAGTTCGCGAAATACATAAATATGCTGGATTTGAGCTGCGGAACTTTGGTTCAAATTCGTTAGAAGTGCTGAGTCTTTCGAGGGCGGAGCAGAATCCATCATGGTTGCAGTTGCAAAGGATTGATGGAAGCTTGGCTACGGAAAAGATGTTAGGTATGTTTTGGCAGTCTTCGAGTGAATCCTTTAGGTATCAGCTGAAGTTCCACCGAGTTGATCCTGACATTACTGCTGGAAAAAGAAATTCCTAGTAAGAGAGAGCTGCTGAGCGTCATCATGTCGGCGTTCGATCCACTTGGATTTTTGTCGAACTTCTTGATCCGTGCAAAACTGTTGATGCGTAAGTTATGGAGGTATGAGCTGCTTTCGGACGAGCCTCTGTCGAGCCACATAAATGCAGCTTGGAGCAAGTGGTGTGAGAATTTGAACCAAGGTGTCGGGATTCGGATCCCACGGTACTACTTCATCAACGCTTCGCCAAAGCAACTACAGCTTCACGCCTTTGTCGACGCAAGCGAGAAAGCATTCGCCGTCGTAGCCTACTGGAGATCTGAAAGTCCGGATGAAGAAGCATCTATCGCATTTGTCTGTGCCAAGACCAAGTGCGCACCATTGAAGCCGATGACCATACCCCTCCTCGAGCTCCAGGCTGCCGTTCTTGGAACTCGCTCGTCAACGAACACAAGTCCTTACACGTTAGCCGATGTGTTCTGTGGACCGATTTCAAGACGGCCATCAAGTGGATTGGCTCGCAGAACCGCCGCTACAAGCCCTTTGTAGCACACAGGGTTGCTACAGTTCTCGCCGCTACCGAGGTGTCCACTTGGAGGTGGATACGTTCCCAGAACCTCGTCGCTGATAAAGCTATTCGATCAAATCGCCAGGTCGACCTTACCCCTTCATCGAGATGGTTGACCGGACCGAGTTTTCTAAAACAAAGGGAAGACTTGTGGTCTGCTGACCTTGCCAACGTCAGTCACTGCGAAGATAATGAAGACGAGGAACTTCCCATAAAGTTCGCTCGTCTTACAGTAGTAAGCAACACCTTCATTAAAATTTCCAACTTTTCTTCTTTTTTAAAGCTCAAAAGAACGATCGCATACGTCATACGATATGTTCGCCAACTACGTCACATAACGCCAGTCAATGGTTTGACGGTGGAAGAACTCCATGTAGCTGAAATTGTGCTACGCCGCCCAACACAAGCTGAAGCGTATGCTGCAGATATCAACTAAGTCAAAAAAAATCGATGCCTGGCCAAAGAAAGTCCTCTGCACAAGCTATCGACCTGTCAACAGACGCATACATTTTAACCATCCGCAACTTTATCAACCACTGTGGAGTGCCCGTTCGGATTCGCAGCCTCGGGAGTATACGCTACAATGTTTGATCGTCGAGGCAGAAAACGTCGTGAACCCACGACCCCTGACACATTTGCCAATTTCCGTGGACCAAGAGGAGCCGCTGACGCCAAATCATTTTCTACTGGGAACAGCAAACACAGCCCAGACGCCAAATGGAATTGAGCCATTTAAGAAGCTATGTAGTCTTCGGAAACAATGGCGAACTTCCTGTCAGCTCAGAGACAGATTTTGGAAGGGCTGGATCTCCGAGTACTTGCCAACTTTAACGCGAAGAGCCAAGTGCTGTCAACCAACAGAGCCGCTGAAGGAAGGTGACCTGGTGTTTATATGTGACACGAACATGCCTAGAAACAAGTGGTGCCGGGGAAGAGTGGAACGTGTTTATCAAGGGACAGATGGAGTGGTGAGACGAGCCGAAGTTCGCACAAAGTCTGGAGTGCTTCGCCGTCCAGTTTCTAAGTTGGCCGTTCTCAGCACAGATAGTCAAACGGACTGATTCACGGGAGAGGGGATGTGGAAGAACGCCCTTACGCTAAAATCATGAAACGAGCATATCCCTATGAACACTACATAGCCGACAGTTCTTAAGTTAAATATAGTTGTCCCTCTCTCGCCGCAGCCTGCGCTCTTCACATTTCTTCGTACCTTAAGGCCAAGGCCCATAGAATCCGTTACGTCCGTTGCATCGACGTTATCGACTGACAGCTGGATAGAATATACACTTTGTTATGGAAGCATGCCCATAAACAAAGGATACGACTGAACTGACGGATAAAGTAGATTTACTTTCTACTTTTCAATCTGTTGGCAGTTCATACATTCACACATTGAGGACCATACATTCACATATTGAGGTTCACGTATTAACAAATTGAGAGTAAGCACTTTCATTGGTGGATACATTGAGAGAATGAAGAGAAATTGTCGTAGCTTGAAAAGAAAACATTGAGATTAATTGACATTGCAATTATTTTGTTTCGTTTCGTTTATTATTGTGCCAACGTATGCTACGGATTCTATGGGACTGTCAATTCCGTCAAATATGTCAACGGAAAACTATCCAACTATCCGGTATCGTAACGGACGCAATGGATTCTATGGGCCGGGCCCTTTCCTTCACAGTCAATTCAGTAGATTCATTCATGAAAGCAGCCGGCAGCGAAGGTGAAAAGTGCAAACTGCGGAAGTAAAATAATTTATACACATATTAAATAAGACAAGAAATGTTTGCAACTTCTTCACAGAAATAAAATAAATCGTATACAAGTAGATCTGCGGGAATTATTTTCAAACTTTCATCTTCGCCCAAGAAACAGACTTAAAAATGTTTTTTTAAGCCAACCCGTTTGAAATTAATGGCGGTTTCTTCACAAGGAGGAGATGACTAGTCTTAATAAACGACCGACGAACTTAAGGATTTGAGTGCTTTCCAAGAAAGAACGCGACTTTAAAAAAACCTCAGAGGTCATACAAGCTCGGTCTGTCTTGACCGCATAAGCGCACTATGTACGTTATAAAAATATAAAGTCGACTGCACCTGTACTCAATAGTGTCTTCGGCCAGAGTCCAAGGTGGGAAAAGAATGTAGTTGAATCTTTGCAGATAGTTTCAAAACCAAATGTTGGCACATTCGAAAAGGACTACTTTAGATGGCGAAATGTCAGTATCTGTACGTGTAGCTCCATTTATAGTTTTACCTCTTAATCATTTCTAAACCGATGAACACAAATGCTTCCTGGTTTCACCCCAAAAAAATTCAATTGTTATGGTATAACAGCAGAAAAGACTGCAGATTGCTCACTGCTTACTTAACGGGGAACTACAAGGTTCTTGCTGTTATGTGTTAGGCATATTCGTAAATGGCACCATCATCTGCAAAACAATTTCTGAGGCTGACATCGATATCCCCGAGCGCTTTCTTTGCAATTATCCGGCTAATACTGAATTGGCAACTGCCAATTGGATTAGCTAAACAAGACTCTAACAGAAGTTCACTATCTGAGTAAGTTGGGCACGAGCAGGCTGTGTAGTATTGAAGGTGAGAAGATACTTACATACATGAGATGAGGTTTCAAAGTTGCCGCCTTTTAAAACTGGTGGACCATATGATATCATTGTGGATGTATTGCACCGTAGTGCGGAGATTCTCTGCTTTTTTCAACGTCAGCTTAACCCTTATCCTGTCAAATTTGCCCAATATATTTTATTTAGTTTTCACAATTTTTGCATGTAATTTTTTGTTCAGAATGGTTTTAACAACATTTTTTTTAAACATTTTGAGCATTTTGTTGAATATTTCGTGCTATTTGAGCGACCTGGGCACAAACAGCAGCTAGATCTCTTTAATGTTGACACTGTAGCTTGTTCTGGATTTTCTCGTGTTTGGGCAATTTTGACGCATGTGTACAGGATAAGGGTTAAGTGTAACCTGAATTGCAATACAAAAATTGATTTTCTCTATGAAACGCTAAAAAGCGATTTCACTCAAGCTTAATTAATGGCTTATATTGGGTATATAACTTCGTGCGGTTTTTTTTTTTCAAAATTTGAACGTTTATTTAAGAAAAACATGTACAATAGTATTATTCAAAGTATTGCCCATCTGAAGCTATGACTTTTCCATCTTTCTGGCAATTTATGGATCCCATCCCAAAAGAACTGCGCCGGCTTGGCAGCCAAGAATGAATCAAGCCAATTTTTGATATTCTGCTCTGATGTGAACCGTATTTCAGTGAGGGCGTTCTGCATTGACCGGAACAAATGGTAGTCAGAAGGGGCAAGGTCTGGGCTATAAGGCAGGTGGGGTAAGACTTCCCATCCATTGTTTTCCAAATAGTTCTTAACCGGAATAGCAACGTTGGGCCGAGCGTTGTCATGATGGAAAATTCCTTGCCTTGTGTCTGGTCGCATAATCTGGGCCTTTTTCGGCCACTGCTCTCTTCAAACGGATTAATTGTGTTCGGTAGCGTTGTCCATTGATGATTTCACCCGCCTTTAGCAGCTCATAATACAGCACACCCATCTGATCCCACCAAATACAGAGCATTACCTTCGCGCCATGGATATTCGGCTTTGCCGTTGATTTGGTTGGTTGGCCGGGTTTCACATATGATTTTTTGCGCTTGGGGTTGCCGTAATGGATCCATTTTTCATCACCAGTAACAATCCGATGCAAAAATGACTTCCTTTTGTGGCGCTCCAGCAGCATTTCGGACATGCAAAATCGCCTTTCGACGTCTCTCGGCGATTTATGTGATTTCTTAAACCACTTTATCACTGTTCTTAATTCATTTTTAAAATTCACATTGGA
Organism: Volucella zonaria; assembly: GCA_963966105.1. Taxonomy (NCBI): domain Eukaryota; kingdom Metazoa; phylum Arthropoda; class Insecta; order Diptera; family Syrphidae; genus Volucella; species Volucella zonaria. Next base: position 82,599,369 of record OZ014530.1, read on the forward strand.
ACTGATTTCATCTCTGTTTGACGACGGTATTTACTCCTTTTTGAGAATTTTCTGTACTAGTCAACTATCCATACTTCTTTCCATATTTCCGGAACTTTCATATCAGTTGTTAAAGAGCTTCTATCAACCTTGTATTGAATGGTCTTCTGTTCTTCATTTACAGATGTCGCTGTTCATAATAAGAGTATGGGGACACACTAGTGCCCTTGTGGTGAAATTACAAACGATCCTTAAAATTGAAACGTAACTAACTCCAGAAAATTATTTAATACGTCTTAAAAACTAATCCTTTTCTTTCTGTATTTCTTCTTGTGAGCGGCTGTGCTAGTTTTAAAAGTTTAAATTAAATAAAGTTGAAGTAAAATATTTTAATTTTTTTGTACGAAGTATTTGAAGTTTAGTATTAAGTAGCTGCTAGACCGCTACAATTGGTGACTCTGATTTTGAAACTCTTACATATTTACTGCGCACTCTCATTAATTTATTTGCGAATGCTAATTTGGAGAATTATGACGTGCACCCAAACCAAGCGCAGATCGATCGTATCGACCTAGTCGATTTACCACCATTTTGGAATAAGAAAGTGCAGCTGGTGGAGCATATTATTACAAAACCATCAGACAAAGACAAGTATTTAAAAATTAAAGAAGCCCTGATAAACTATTTCTCCATTTCACATGAACGACAATTCAAAACTTTAGCGTCTTGTCTAGAATTAGGAGATAAGCGTCCAACCGAGCTTTTAGCTGAAATGTATCGGCTCGGTGGTAACTTATTAGATGCTACGTTCATAAGAACCCTATGGCTCGACCGCTTACCGCAGAGTGTCCAAGTTGTCCTCACAACTGCTGATAGCTTAGAAAACAGCAACCTCGAACAGCTCGCCGATAAATTCATAGACCATCAACGTCGCTCAAATTTTGGACACATCATGCCTGTTTCTCAGGTCTCAGAAACCAGCGAACTTGGGAAACAAGTACAGGAGTTAGCAAGTTGGATAGAAAAGATTTCGATTTCACAAAAACTTGATCGCTTCATGGGCAACAACAGATATGCCCATAGCCGCAGCAATTCATCTTCACGTCACAATAAAGAAAACAAGCCACTAGCCCCCACAACTGGTAAAGGAATTTGCTATTACCATCGCGGATTTGCCGATAAAGCCAATAAATGTACGAAACCATATGCATGGCAAAAAAGCCAGGGAAACTCTAGCCACAACTAATAGATTCGACGTCTGTTGGTAGTGAGGCATGCCTTCGTCGACTCTTCGTTTTTGACCGCACATCAGGAATCAAATTTCTCGTCGATACCGGCACGGATATTTCAATTATTCCACCCACTCGGTTAGACAAAACAAGAGTCGCTACACTAAGGCTTTACACAGCCAATAACAGCACGATACCTACATATGGAGAACGAGCACTAACCCTAAACATCGGACTCCATCGCCCCATCCGCTGGATTTTCTGCATTGCTGACGTACCATATCCAATCATCGGAGCTGACCACCTACACAAGCATAGTTTATTGGTTAATTTAAAAAATAGATACCTTTCGGATCCAATCACAGGTTTTAAAACAAAAGCTTCGATGGAACCTGCCCCAGTTACCTCTATCACTTCAATCAACCTAACCACTAAACACTCATTCATAGTCAAAGAATTTCCAGAATTACTTGAAAACCCATCCAACCGCTCAGGAATGAAATATGCAGTTAGACACCACATTCTAACAACTGGGCCACCTTGTGCACAACGAATAAGACAACTTTGCCCCGAACGTCTAAGAATAGCAAAAGCAGAATTGAAGTTTATGATGGAATTTGGACATGTAAGACCCTCTAACAGTCCTTGGGCCAGTCCACTTCATATGTCCAAGAAGAAAAACGGAGATTGACGGCCTTGTGGTGATTGTCGTAGACTTAACGCACAGACACTGCCGGATCGTTATCCCATATCTTTATTACAAGATTACGTTACAATCACCACAGGTAAAACAGTTTTTTCTACAATAGATTTACGAAGGGCATTCCACCACATCCCTATTGCTGAAGAAGACATTCCAAAGACTGCAGTGATAACACTCTTCAGTCTTTTTGAATTTATCAGTATGCCATTCGGTCTACGAAATGCCGCACAGTCTTTTCAGCGGTTTATTAACGAAGTATTGTCTGGTCTTGATTTTGTCTTCGCTTATATTGATGGTCTCCTGATTGCCTCCACTTCATCTGAAGACAACGAGAAATACCTTCGCCTAATCTTTCAGAGACTTAACTGCTTTGGACTATATATCAACGCAGATAAATGTGTCTTTGGAGCAACTAGCGGGAACTTTTTGAGTTACAATATCTCCGCACAAGGTTCATTGCCAATGCCAAATCGCGTTCAAGCTATTATGGATTTTCCAAAACCCAAAATGATCCTGGAATTAAGACGATTCATCGGCTCAGTCAACTTTTACAGACGACATATGAAAAACGCTGCTTTAACTCAAGCTCCATTAAACGAGTTTCTCAAGAACTCTAAAAAGAATGACAAAAGGCCGGTACCCTGGACCCCTGAAATCGGCGAAGCATTTAAACTAGTCTAGAAGCAGGTTGCTGAGGCTACGCTACTGTCGCATCCATTACCAACTGCCAAACTCCGCCTTACAACTGATGCATCCAGTACAGCACTTGGAGCAGTCCTTGAACAGGAGTCTACCGGTATATGGAAACCATTAGGTTTCAAAGAAGTTATCTCCTTCACAGAAAAATTACAGCACATACGACAGAGAACTTACTGCAATCTACGAAGCAATTAAATACTTTCGACCATGGATCGAAAGCAGGAATTTTCACGTCAGGACAGACCACAAGCCATTGGTATTTGCCTTTAAACAACGTATAAATAAATCCTCACCAAGCCAGACAACTTAATTCGATTAGTCAATTTACTACAGATCTTCAAGACATAGCCGGCATTGAAAACAACGTCGCAGATGCATCCCGTATTGACGCTATCGAATTACCACAAGTTATCGACGTCCAAGAACTCGCCACAATGCAATCAACAGACCAAGAACTTCAAAACCTTTTAATAAGCAGCAACACGTCATTGAAATTCCAAAAAATGACCTACGTTCCGACTTATCAAGTTAGCTACTGCGATGTTTCCAGCAATGATATCAGACCATTTGTTCCATAATACCTGCGTCAGAGGATCTATGAAAACTTTCATAACTTGGCTCACCCTAGCGGACGATCCACAATCAAAATAATATCTCAACGCTATGTATGGCCGTCAATGAATAAAGACATAACCCAGTGGGCTCGCAGCTGCTTACCTTCCCAGCGTTCAAAAGTAGGACGACACGTTCACACATCACCAGCTCCATTTCCAGACCCCGAACAGAGATTTGACCACATACACATAGATCTAGTGGGACCCATGACAGAGTCACACGGATTTAAAGCATGACAATGGTTGATCGCCGGAAGCAATTCCTATACAAGACATACGAGTAAGTGCAGATACGGTGGCTAATTCTTTCTACACCCACTGGATAGCTAGATTTGGATGTCCTAAAATAATAACTACAGACCAGGGATCACAGTTTGAAAGCGCACTTTTTAAATTACTTTCACGTTTAGTTGGTGGAAAACGCATTCGCACAACCGCTTATCATCCCCAAGCAAATGGTATGGTAGAAAGATGGCATCGAACACTAAAAGCAGCAGTTATGTGTCACCAAAATCCAATTTGGATGTAAATACTTCCCACGGTGCTTCTTGGTTTGAGGACTTGTTACAAAGATCTTAAGGCATCACCAGCTGGGTACCTACATATATGAAACAACTCTCAGGATTCCAGGTGAGTTTTTCACACATGACGACCCTCCTGTAGATACAGAATTGCTTCAGATTGAGACAGATTAAGCCAGTTCCAACTTCACATAAACATCGACAAAAAACATTGTGCTACAAAGACCTGTACTCTTGTACACACGTTTTCCTGAGGCTTGATACATCCAAGCGCTCACTTCAAGAATCTTACTCTGGACCACATCTGTTAATCAAGCGAATAGATGACCGGCTTTTCACAATTAACGTAAACGCCAAAGAAATTAATGTGAATGCTGAGCGTCTTAAACCAGCTCACTTGGCAGCAGACGACTTTCATTTACAGCCGGCCAATACAAGTCCTAACAAATACTTTTCCAAACAAAAGAACTAAAAACATCAAAAGAAAAAGACAGTAAACATTAATCTTGAGAAAAATCAAACACATACGAGTATATCAAGTTGACAGAAGAAATTACCAGCAAATAAAAGGGACGTTTCACTGGGAGGGAGTGGTGTGGGGTCACACTAGCACCCTGGTGGTGAAATTACAAACGATCCTTAAAATTGAAACTTCAGATAATTATTTAATACATTTTAAAAACCAATCCTTTTCTTCCTTGCTTATACTTCCTGTATTTCTTCTTGTGAACGGTTGTGTTAGTTTTTAAAGTTTAAATTAAATAAAGTTGAAGTAAAATGTTTTCATGTTTTTTTTTAACTTTTTTTGTACAAAGTATTTGAAGTTTAGTATTAAGTAGCTGCTAGACCGATACAAGAGGTTTTAACAATAATGTGATATCAGTATGAATGTGAACAGCGTCATCTATATTTGAAATGTAGAAGGTTTCCATATTCAAATAGCAGAAGATTAATTCATTGGAGAATGGAATGGAAATTTATATGGAACGCTGGATGTTACAGGATATTCTCGAAAGAAGTCAGGGGAGTATAAATATCAGCATCCCTCAAGATATGCAAGCCAGTTCTAGAGTGGATTTATGAGTAGTGATAAAGTGGTTTAAGTAAAAGATAAGAAATACGAGGGCGGATCAATAAGTCCGTGACTTTTGGATTAAAACACAGATTTTTTGATAAAAAAATAATTTCATTTTTCAACGTAGTCTCCCTTGAGCTCTATACACTTTGTCCAACGCTTCTCCAATTTTTTTATCCCTTCCAAAAAAAATGATTTGTCGAGGTCCTCAAAATAGGCCTTTGTTTGCGAGATGACTTCATCATTGGAGTCAAATCTTTTTCCACCAAGCCATTTCTTCAGGTTTGGGAACAAGAAGTAGTCGCTCGGAGCCAAATCTGGAGAATAGGTTGGATGAGGGAGCAATTCATAGCCCAATTCATGGATTTTTGCCATGGCAACTGCACATGTGTTCACCCTTGCATTGTCTTGGTGGAAAAGAACTTTTTTCTTGGCCAAATGAGGTCGTTTTTTTTTTCAAATCGTCATTGAATCGGTCCAATAAGTTGGCATAATATTCCCCATTGATTGTTCTTCCCTTTTGAAGGTAGTCAATGTGGATTATCGCGCGTGCATCCCAAAAAACAGTCGCCATAACTTTATTGGCTGACAAACCCACCTTGGCCTTCTTTGGCGCCGATTCACCCTTAGAAACCCACTGTTTTGACTGTTGTTTGTTCTCTGGTGTGTTGTGATGGATCCATGTTTCGTCCACGGTTACAAAACGGTGCAAAAACTCCTCCATATTGCGATTAAACAACGCCAAACCTTCCTGTGAAGTTGTTACACGATTGCGTTTGTGGTCGACTGTGAGCAAACGCGGCACCCATCTTGTGGAAAGCTTTCTCATGCCCAAGTGATCATTCAAAATTGAAACCACTGAGCCATGCGAGATCCCTACGGCTTCCACAATCTCTCGCACTTTCAATCTTCGGTCGGCCAACACCATACCGTGAATTTTTTCGATTGTTTCGCGTGTAGAGACCTCAACTGGGCGTCCAGGACGTTCGGCATCTTCAGTGCTTGTACGGCCACAACGAAATTCAGTAAACCACTTTTTTACCATTGAAATCGATGGTGCAGAGTCCCCATAGTATTTATCAAGCTTAGCCTTGGTCTCGGTAATGGTTTTTTTTCGCAAGAAATAATGCTTAATAAGCACACGAAATTCACTTTTTTCCATTTTCTCCTCAAATTAGTGAGTAGTCTGATAAAAATGGCTGTCAAACACAAACTAACTGACGCAGCAAGTTTAAATTTTGACAGGAGTCAACTGACAGATGCCTGTTGACAGGAGCAGTGTTGCTGTTTCAGTAAAGAGGTCAGAAATTCAAAAAGGCACGGACTTACTGATCCGCCCTCGTATATAAGTGGTTGGGATAAGCTATTGAATTGTGAATTTTAACTGTTTTGAATAAAGCGATTGTATTGAAAGAAATAAGTTCTATCATTTGTACCCACACAAACATTTTACATTGGTGTCAAAAGTGGGGTAGAACTTATTTTGTGTACAAAAAATAAGAGTTTTGTGATCGTTTGAAAAAGCTATAATGGGTCGAAAACTATTGCAGTTGACCTTCGTCAAACTCACATCCGAGTTGAATAAGAGAAACCTCAGCGCCTGTTAAAATAAATCTTAGAGTTAACGGATCTAATACTTACTTTATACATATACTCTCATACAAAACCATATAAGTACAATCACAGTCATACCATATATAAAGCGTAACAATAAACAATAAAGTTAGTTCGTGTTCTAATATCAAAGCGTGCGTTTTATTCTTTGCTCTTCGTCTGTTCTTCGCTCATCTTCAATTAACCATTTCATCAGGTTATGGGCCCAGGCACCCTATCACAATGGCAGTTAATATAATGGTTGAAAAATTGAAGGGGAGAGAGAACTATGACGTGTGGAAAATAGCTGCGAAATCCTACCTCGTAATCAAAGGACTCTGGAGCTGCATGGAACAGGAACCTGCTGCCAGTGCTGCTGCTGCTGATCGGGAAAAGGACTTAAGAGCGAAGTCTGAACTCATTTTGTTGCTCGAAACTCAAAATTACTCTTACATTGCTGACGCGACAACAGCTAAAAGTGCATGGGACAACCTCACAAGCGCTTTTGAAGACACAGGTTTGTGTAGGAAAGTTGAACTGTTGAAGCAACTGGTACAGTTGAAACTGTCTGAATGTGAGAGTATGGAAGACTATGTGAATAAAATGGTCATGACATCAATAAAAGTGAAGAAAGCTGGCTTAAAAATTGACGATGAAATCGTGGCGTCCTTGATGCTGGCGGGTCTGCCTGAGGATTACAAACCGCTTGTAATGGCAGTTGAGAACTCATCGTCAAAACTCACGTCAGATTCAGTTAAAACATTGCTCTTACAACAAGTCCAATACAACGGTAGTAGTGCAGTTCCAAAGGCGATGGTGAGCAAGTCTTTTAAACAAAAACCTAAAAAAAATAAATTTCGCTGCCACAGCTGCGGTGAACTTGGGCACTTTGCTAAGAACTGTGTGAAAAGGAGGGATAAAGAAAAAAAAAAATCAGAATGCCTATATACAACCTTTTTAGCAGATGGGAGCATTTCACAAAATACATGGTATGTGGACTCTGGTGCTTCGGCTCATATGACTATGAACAAAGCGATTCTGCAAAACCAAAAAATGCCCTTACACAAGGAAATTATTGTCGCAAACAATTCCAAGATGAAAATCGAAAGTATTGGTGACGTCAACATTGCTCTTCTAAACAACAAAAACAAATTAAGTGCAACCATAAAAAATGTACAGTACGTACCAGACTTGTGTGCGAATTTGCCTTCAGTGAGCCAGTTGGTAAGAAACGGCAATAAAGTGCGTTTTGAAAAGAACTGCTGCAAAATTTTAAATAAGTGCGACAGAGTGATAGGAACAGCTACTTTAGTAAACAACATGTACAGGCTGAGCTGTGAATTAATTGATAGTGTTGGTGACCGTGAAACTGCTTTAAAAGTAGTAGTGGATGGTGAAATTTGGCATCGTCGCATGGGTCACATATGTGATGAAAATTTACGTAAAGTGAAGTCAGCTGTAACAGGAATGCATTTCCCTTCGCATCATCAATCGAAATGCATAGTGTGTGTGAAAGGAAAGCATTCACGGGCATCGTTCAAACATATGGGAAGCCGTGCGGAGAATTTACTGGATTTAATTCACTCTGATGTCTGCGGGCCGTTATCTGTGAACTCGTGGAGTGGATGCAAGTATTTATTGACATTTGTTGACGACTATAGTCGAAAAGTTTTTGTTGTTCCACTAAAACATAAGTCAGACGTGCTCAATCAATTTGCTAAATTTAAAACGTTTGCAGAAAACCAGTGTTCAAGAAAAATCAAAGTGCTCCGAACCGACAACGGCACAGAGTACTGCAACAACAAATTTGAAGAGTACTTAGAGCAGTGCGGAATTCAACATCAAAAGACGGCACCGTACACCCCCGAACAAAACGGAGTAGCGGAACGGATTAACAGAAATCTGGTGGAAAGGATACGGTGCATGTTATTGGATGCAGATATTTCGCAACGTTTTTGGGCTGAAGCAGCGGACACCGCATCATATGTGATAAATCGAATACCTTGTAGAGGAAACCATCTGACAACACCTGAAGAGTTGTGGTCAGGACTGAAGCCGGATCTTTCAATGCTACGCGTTTTTGGATGCAGAGCCATGGTTCATGTGCCACGTGAAAAACGTCGAAAGCTCGATGCAAAGTCAATGGAGTGCATGCTACTGGGGTACTCCAAAGATACCAAGGCCTACCGGTTGTGTGACGAAAAAAGGAATATAATTATCAGTCGGAACGTAATTTTTTTCGAGTCCGATAATTTCACCAAAATTTCAACTGACAATATGAATTCAGGTAGGCGAAGTACTTGTGAATTCCATATTGTTGAAGCTGAAGATCTAACCAATGTTAATGTACCAGCAGCAGCCAATAAATATGCTGATGATCTAACAGCGGTTAACGTTCCAGCTACCTGCGACGGCTTGACCATCAATAGCACGGAAGATGGAATCAATGTGGATGCTAATGCACTGTTGAATGAAGCTGAGATATGTTCAGATAACGTTGATGCTGCTGATGTTCCAGTGGTACCTGTGAAGAGCCCGATGATCAACGAAAATGCTAATGATAGAGTTGCAGAAATGGATGCTGACAGAGTTGCAGAAGTGGAGGTGCGGCGGTCTGAGCGTATTGCTTCCCGGAAGTTGAACCAGCCTGGTTTGATTGCGAGCATCGAAGAAACGTCCGATCCCGAAACTGTGGCTGAGGCTATGTCACGTGATGATTCATACCATTGGATGAAGGCGATGGACAGCGAATACATATCACTACAAGAAAACGATACGTGGGATTTGGTCCATCTTCCCAAAGGTAAGCGTGCAATTCAATCTAAATGGGTTTTTAAGACTAAGCGCAACGAGAATGGGGAAGTCATCAAGTACAAAGCACGGCTGGTATGCAAAGGTTATTCGCAGAAGGAAGGTATTGACTACCATGAGACCTTCTCGCCAGTAACACGATATGCTTCCATTAGATTTCTGATTGCGTTGGCTGTGAGATATAATCTAGATATCTGCCAAATGGATGCGGTAACAGCGTTCCTGAATGGGGAACTCAAGGAAGAAATCTACGTTGTTCAGCCGGACAAGTTCTCTGATGGTACTGGTAGAGTGTGTAAGCTGCGAAAGTCTCTGTATGGCCTTAAGCAATCCAGTCGTGTTTGGAACGAGAGGCTTAATGAGGTGCTAACGCAATTTGGTCTGGTCCGGTCTGATGCAGACCAGTGCGTGTACTACAACGTTGATAAGTGCCGAATGATCTTTGTTGCTGTATATGTAGACGATGTATTGATACTTTCCAGCGACAAGCGTATGGAGACTAATTTAAAACAACTGCTTTGCGAAAGTTTTCAAATGAAGGACTTAGGAGAGGCTTCCTCGATCCTTGGTATTCGAATTTCTCGGGAAAGGTCGGCTGAAACCATCTCTATTGATCAGTCACAATACATCGCTAGCATTTTAAATCGATTTGGTATGGCTGATTGCAATCCGGTTAGCACCCCTCTAGATTCGAATCAAAAAATATCATCGAAAATGTGCCCGTCGTCGCCTGAAGACCAAGATAAAATGGCTGGTGTTCCATATATGGAAGCAGTGGGTTGTTTACTGTTTGTGGCACAAACAACAAGGCCGGACATAAGCTATGCCGTAAATCTATTGAGCAGATACTCTACGAATCCTGGTCAAGCACACTGGGCCGCTATAAAACGCGTGCTTCGATACTTGAAGGGTACAATAGACAAAAAGCTTGTATACAAACAATCTGGCAATGAGATGGAGGGTTTTTGTGACGCCGATTGGGCTGGTGATGCAGATGAAAGAAAGTCAACATCCGGCTACGTTTTCGCCATGCAGGGAGCACCAATATCCTGGTCCTCAAAACGCCAATCTACCACTGCGCTCTCATCGACAGAATCCGAGCTGTTAGCAGTTGTATCGGCGATTCAGGAGTCAATGTGGCTGAAGCGGTTGGAGGCAGAAATGCTTCCGAACCATCCGAAGCAAATCATCTTGCATTGCGACAACAAAAGTGCGATACAATGCATTAAAAACAATTCGTATTCTCCTCGAACTAAACATATCGAGATAAAAACTCAATTTATAAGGGAAAAAATTGAAAAAGGGCTGATTATTTTACAATATATATCTTCTAACGAAAATTTAGCTGATTGTCTTACAAAAGGCTTAGTGAAAGTAAAACTTGAATATAATAATATGCTTCTTGGTCTTAATTAAATATAAGTTAAGTTCATATTTTTCTTTAAGATAAACGAATGAATTATTTCTAATGTTAAATGGAGTTAAAATAAATAAATCATTCTGGGGAAGTGTTAAAATAAATCTTAGAGTTAACGGATCTAATACTTACTTTATACATATACTCTCATACAAAACCATATAAGTACAATCACAGTCATACCATATATAAAGCGTAACAATAAACAATAAAGTTAGTTCGTGTTCTAATATCAAAGCGTGCGTTTTATTCTTTGCTCTTCGTCTGTTCTTCGCTCATCTTCAATTAACCATTTCATCAGCGCCTCGTGGAGGAAAAAGCGACTTGGTTCTCCGACTTCAGGACGCTTTGAACAACTAGGGACATGATCCAGATACATACTCCTTTGACATTGACGAGGCAGATCAAATGAGTACTGGCAGCGACATGGCTGCGATGATACGACTCCTTTTGTCGAAAATGGACTAATGGAAGAATAATCTCGACGGACAAAATAAAGTTCTGGGAGAACACATGAATAGCCTCGAACAAAAGATGGACGACCAAAAGAAAAATCTAGAAGAATAAAAGCACATTGTACAGAATAAATTCAAAGAAATCGATGAAAAATTTGAACAAATTGACAGCAAAGTTGAGCAACTGACAAACTTGACACAGTGCAAAAATTTAAGCGGTCCAAGGAGAAAGGAGTTGAAGAAAGGAAAAAATGGATGGCAAAAATATACACCGGTGTCACGGCCACAATCATCATCAATGTGGGTGGCCGTGCCTCAAGTGGTGGTTCGGGCTCAATACCACCCGTGACCGAAAGACTTTTTTTCAGGCAATTAAAATCTCGTGAGATGAATGGTTGCCTAAATACACGACATCAAGACAATTTACACTAATAATTTAGACTGCCCATTATATGCTGGATGCCACCCATGGAACGAAGTAGCCACTGAACTTAAACATCTTTCGTCTTTGCCTTTTTGTCCCATTTTCCGAAAAACTTAATACATGCTTTCGCATCATAAGTGTAGTCATACCCACCAGAGTGTTAAGTTCTCTTTTTTTTTTTTTTTAAATCAGGAGGGATCTGGCGCAGAAGTCTAGGTTGCAAATACAAGCAGCTGCAGCATGCGAACAGCTACGGGAGCAACGGTTAAGGTATATGGTGAAGTCCGCATAAAAATCAACTGCCCGGAACACCATTATTTTCTCACGCGTTTCTGGTGGCTGACATATTTGCTGAGTGCATCATTGGTACAGACTTCATGAGAGAACATGGACTAGTAGTCGACTTGGGGGCACAAACCCTGAAATACGGAAGCATGGAGATACCAATGATATAAGGAAACGCTAACACTTCCGTCTTAAAAGTCGTCATCTGCAGAAATCAGATTCCAGAGCCTTCGTCGGAAATAATAAGTTACCACTGAGCAAAAGTTGAAGGTGGTCCAGGAAGCCATTGATTCTATTTGATTGAGCCAGAAAATAGGAGAGGCTTCATAGTGGGAAAGACCTTAGTGGAACCAAGGAACAACATGGTTCCAGTAAGAATTCTAAATCCAAAGACATTCAGTGTAAAGGTGGAAAACGGAGAGATAGTGGGAAAATGTGCACCTATTTCTACAACGGAAAAGAATCGTGCAACACCGGTCGCGAGTGTACAGAGTAAGAAAATCAAAAACAAAATCCTCAGCGTCTGTAATTTGGATCAAGAGCAGCGTATCCTGGCAGACAAACTAATCGGTGAGTACGCCGACTTGTTGAACACCACATTGACACCGGAGACTCCCGACCATTCCGTCAACCTGCAAGGCAGGTTGGCAAAGCAAACAGGAATTGCCGAAATGTTATCGGAGATGAAAATTGAGGTGCTGATTGGAGAATCACAGAGTCTATGGGCACCTCCATTACTGCTCGTAAAGAATTTCCGGCGCATAGCTACTCGACTCGAACAGAGTGGAACCACAGGAGACCATGGAGAGCGTGGCTGCCATCGGACTGGTCGTTCGGCCGAGAATATCGCGGCTATGGCCGCCGATGTCGCTGAGAACGAAGAAACATCGACCATACGACGGCCACGCAATTCGGCACCACCAGACGGCCCCTACAGCGAATTTTAGTGAAAGACTTACAAAGTGCAAACAGTGCATCAGCTAATGCCTCCTGACCGTCAGTGGCGTCAGTCATACTCAATTTCAACAACGAAGAGGACGATTTTGTGTCGAAAATCATCATGAGCGACGAGGCGCCTTTCCACTTAAGCGGTTACGCCAATAAGCAAAAACTTCGTTTCTGGGGCACTGAAAATCCGCGTGTGATGCACGCCAACGGCAATACGGTCACTGTTACTGGCGAACGCTACAGAGTCATAATAAACGACTCCTTACTGCCGGAATTGGATGAGCGGGTTTTGGTGAACATGTCATTTCAACAAGACGGTACAACCGCACACACAGCACGAGCCACAATAGATATTGTGAAGGAATCGTTTCGTGGTCACGTGTAATCTCCCGTTTTGGCGATTTGGCATAGCCAGCAAGATCGCCAGATTTAACCATCCCAGACTTCTTTCTTTGGGGCTACTTGCGGGTTTATACCAACAAGCCTCAGACAATCGCAGCCCTTAAGGAGAATATCCGAGGGCAATGTGAATAGTTATCACCTGAAATCTTGCGAAATATCATGGAAAATGCGATAAAATGGGCACCAAAGTTTATCAACACTGGCAGCAGCCACTTGGCGGATCACTTGGCGGATATCACTTAATAGAAACGGGTCCAATAAAGATTTCCATCACTCAAAATATTTTTTTTTATTTAGCAAGAAAGAAATTCAAAAACAAAATTGGATGATTAATTTGTATAACATTGTGATGGCTTTTGCGTATCTCGGCTTCGTTATTGACACCGATAATGATACCTCGTCAGACATCAGAAGAGAGTTACACTTGGTAATCGCTATTTAATTGGGCTAAGAACGCATTTGAATAACAAGGCCATGGTAAGAAACAATAAGGACACTCTGTACATATACGATAACAGACTCATTTTGAAGATTGCCTTGGCCGTTTTGAACGCAGAATCCTTGGAGGGATTTTCGGTTCCGTATACATTGACGGAAGTTTAAACAGCGAACTCTATGAGATGTACAGCGACATCTGTGCGGAGAAGTCACAAAAGAGCAAATTAACTCCAATGCTCCGACCCAAATAATTTCGATTTATATCTGGAGGGAGAATGCTGTAAAATAAGACCTCAGCTCAGGTTACGTACACAAATAGAATCGGACTTCAACCATTTTAAAGAGTGGCTCACTGTCAAGGTTGAAGACTTTAGCGTAATCTAAGTAAGTTGATTGGTGATATGATGCCGGTTTGTGTTTTTCTTGTTAACCGACAGCTCTTGGGCTGATTTCTTGCTAAAGTACCCGTAAATCAGTACAGTTTCCAAACGCTTCGTCGTTAATCGTTACTGTAGGGGTTCCTTCATGTACTTGCAATTTTAGCTTACGCGCAAGAGAGTTTCTTGTTCGGGACATGACGCTTGCATACTGGCTTGATCTACATTTTAAACATTCAGTGATTCTCCACTTGTTGGCAATCCAGGCCCAGGAATGATTCATTGAGGAATCTTGCAGTCGATCCAGGCTAATATGCTTTATGTATGTATTGTATATGTATAAAATTATCTGCATTTATACTGATGATGTAAGTCGAAACCGTTAAAACTACACTGCAGAATAATAACAATGGCTTACTAAGTAAGTATATAAAAGGTTTCCTTTATTAAATTGTCTGACTACAACTACATTTATATAGACAGAAAGAATATTTGTGTCTTTGTGGCTAAAAGGAGTGTAACTAAATTTAAAAATTTGATTCTGCAGGTTCCAATTATAAAAAGCGGAAGAAACTAAGTGCACATTAAATTGGGAATTTTGAAAATCACAAAATATTAGCGAGTATACTCGGAGGATTATTATTTTTCAAACCAAGACACTATAAGCTCTCAAATTTATTGTATTCTCAAATCGCATATCTGGAAGGCTAACATATTACTACAATTATGATATATGTATGTATGAAAACTGAGCATCGGATTCGCCTGTTTAGGCTGATTTTTCTAACAAGATCCGTATTCTTGCATCCATTTTTCAAATCGGCAGACATCGTCGGCGGAAACAGATTTTTTAGTTCGTGCCATAGCGTCGTGAAAGTCTTGTAGCGTTATGGGAAGATCTACATCCTCGCGACGAATTTGTTTAATTTCTGAAGGCGATATTCCTGTGATGCGACGTCTCATTGACATCATTGCCGCGTCTCGACACACATTGCTGATATCTGATCCGGAATAACCTTTAAGCTGATCGCCAATAAAGTTTGTATCAAGGGCTGGTGAAAGGTTGACATCTTTTAAGCAAAGATTCAATAAGGCCGATCGAGTTTCCTCTGAAATGAACATAAAGCATTTAGTGATTGTCTTGAATGAAACAAGTCCAATACGAACCATTTGGTAAGGCGATATAAATTCTTTTTTCGAATCTTCGGCGAAAGGCCTCATCAATATCCCATGGATGATTAGTAGCAGCTAAGACCATTATAACTTTGTCCTCCGGCATTGATGCATTCAATCCATCCATTTGAATAAGCAGTTCGGCTTTAAATCGTCGGCTAGCCTCATGTTCGGAGTCACTTCCACGTGACGCGCATAGTGCATCAATCTCATCGATGAAGATCGTGCTAGGTGCGTAGAATCGTGCCATTTCAAAGAGTAGTCGGACGAGTTTCTCGCTTTCTCCCCTATATTTTGAAGTTAAGGTCGACGAAGATACATTGAAAAAAGTTGTCCCACACTCAGTTGCCACAGCTTTGGCCATCATTGTTTTTCCCGTGCCTGGTGGGCCTACCATTAGCACTCCCCGCCAAGGTCGACGAATACCTTTGAAAAAGTCTGGCATGATAATTGGAAGCACAACGGCTTCTTGGAGAATAGCCTTAGCTTCGTTTAAGCCAGCAACATCGGCCCATTTAACACCTGGATGCCTTTGAAGGATGTCCTTCTCTAGTGCATCTACCAAATGCGGTTCATATCCAACAGGTGAGAATATTTTTGACTTGGTTTTTGGGGAACTTTTCGGAGTGCTTAGTGATGTTGAGTTTTCCTCGATCGAAGTTGCTTCTTGATCATCTGAATTCGAGTTATCTAGGTCGACAGAGTTCTTCTTGACTTTTTCTTTCAGTTTTATTTGAGAAGTAAGTTTCCGGGCACGTAGTCGTTCTACGGAACGACTCTTTCTCGAGACCGCTGATATTTTGTTACCGCGTGAACGAGAGCACTTCTCACCGGTACTTCCAAGACCAACATTATTGGAGCTACCATGATGGCTGAGGTTGATTGACGGAAGTGTTGGCTGTAATTCAGGATCTCTTCTGCGCAGGGATGAAATCCATCGGTTGTCTGTGGGATTTGGAAGTGAGTTCGTATTCGCATTGCTTAGATTGCTTGTGTTGGTAAGTGGTGTGTTGTTGTTTATTGTGAAACTTGTCGATCTTGGTTGAGGTGGAACTTCTAGAGGCATGCAATTGAGTAAAAAAAGTAAACAAAAATTAGGTGGCAATTAGATGTATACCTTGCGTGGGTAATCGATTTTTTTGTGAATTTAAACGATGAAGACTTGACGTTGCTCCAAGATTGTTAGTAGCTGATGCAAGCCCTCCCAAAGTGGTTGTGGTAGCAGTTTTCTTGACGGTTCCAGTTCTTGTCGGCCTATGTGTGGTGGTTATTTTTGTGAATGTAAATGGTGGATACTGATCAAGAATTAAAGAATCCATCATCCGAGCCATGTGTGACAAACCTGTTGGTGGAGTGGAGGCACTTGAAAAAATAATAAAAACAAATTTGATTATTAGTTATAAAAAAGAAACACCAAAATTGATTAAAGAATGTGATAGTAAATATAGTTGTAAATGGATCTACGTTTAGCACTAGAAATGGGCAGAGGATGATAGACAAAACTTTAGTTAATTAGTTGGCACTATTGCGAAATTTCAAGCCAACAAAAAAAAGTACGATGATAGTGTTTCTGGATATAGATGAACCTTCAGCAATTTTTTTCCATTGTACAATTTAATTTTCCATTACAAATCTAGATGGTATTAACTTTAACCGAATTAACCTAGATAGGTAAAGAAGTGGACTCTTATCACCCAATAATGGCCCCATGGCATGATGGAAGCTACCCTTACCGAAAAAAGTGACAGAGTCTATCACACAAAGCTAGCCTAATGACGAAAAAATACAGAAACAGATTCTGGTGAAGAACGAAGAAGATATGTAGTAATTGAGTTTCACGGTCATCCAGGTCAATCTTGTTGAATCGTTGAAATCGCGATCAAAACTACAACCAGATGTTGCTAAAGCAAATTGTAGCAAGCTTAAAATTTGGACAATATGACATTTAATGTCTGACTTCAGCGAGAAGGTGCACAGTAATGGTATTTCTTAAGTCTCATCCGAAGCACAGAGCTATACTCATAAACGGAGAAGAACCTAACTAGATAATTTAATGGACTCCTCGCCCATTGAAGATCTCTGACTGATACATAGCCGACAAGCCTTCTCGACGTCTATGTTCTGTATTTCTCAGTTTGTTACAGCAAACATCGCCCGATGCTTGAAACAGAGGAGTGACGTTCAATACATGTCCACTTCGACGAAGCCTTGTCATCAATTCACTCAATGTTGCCGAGCCAATGTTATATTTTTTCCGGTTTATAAAGGGTTTTTCAAAAGTCGCGCTAGATGTCAGCAGTGAATAATTTTTGAACACTACTTTTGTTCTATGTCTTCTTTGACATTGACTGCTAGATGTCAGCAGTGAATAATTTTTGAACACTACCTTTGTTCTATGTCTTCTTTGACATTTGTGAAGTGGACACATACACAATTTTAACCATGGGTAGTTACACCCTGGAACGACGCATTGAAGTCATTCAAACTTACTATGAAAATGCATTAGGAATTTATCCATCGACCGTTTGGCGTATAATAAGGATTTACGTTTGTATCCTTACAAAATTCAAGTAACCCAAGAATTGAAGCCAACAGATCATAATCAACTCAGAACTTTCGTCAATTGATTGTTAGAACATGGTGCAAAATCATCGTAGTGATGAAGCTTATTTCACATTGGATGGATTCGTCAACAAGCAAAATTGTCGCATCTGGGGAGAAGAAACTCTTCGAATAATATCAGAAAGTGTACTGTTTGGTGTGGTTTTTGGGCTGGTGCAATCATTTGTTCATTTCTTCTTCGATGGTGCAAATGAAAGAGCTGTTGCTGTCAAGGAAGAGCGCTGTAGGCAAGTTGATTGAAGATTTTTTGTTACCTCAAACAAAGGCGATGTTTATTTTCAACTGGATAGAGCTACGAGTCACACAACACGTGCAAACATTGAGCTAATGCGTTCCAAGTTTCCGAGTCGATTAATTTCACGTAATGGTTACATAAACTGGGGTCCTTTCCCTTGTGACAACCCAGAAAGGGTGGTGCAAGCTGGAAGGCAAAAATTTGTCTCATCATCGGATGCGACGCTAACGCTCATCACACGGTATGGGGCAGTACATCACTTAGGAGTTTTCTTCCACAATGACAATAAGCGATCTAAAAAATATAGACAACAACAGTCTCCTACGCTTCATTATAAGCTCAAACTGGTTCCATTAGTAAGAGGATCTTAGATCCACGTGGCATCACCGTGGCATCACAATGGGCCAATAGGCCTAAGTGGGTTGGTGTTTTCAACAGCCACTCTTACCTACCTACCTATTATATAAATTTGCGACTTAGATCAAGCGATTTAACACCGTTAGATTACTTTCTTTTGGGATTATGGAACAGTAAAGTCTATGTGAATAAGCCAAGAACAATTACACAGCTGAAAAACAACATTCGAAACAAAATTGGTGAACTTAATGCGGTAATGTGTGAGCGAGTCCTTGAAAATTTTGAAGTTCTTATGAGACTCTGAAGAAGTGATCATAGTGGACATTTGAATAATGTTACTTTTCACACATACATAGAAGTGAGAATACCAGAAAAAATCTGAGTATTTACATGCTTTATTTAAAAAAAAAAAAAACATCTAGGCTCGACTTTTGGAAAACCCTCTATATGATACATTCTACATATGAATACTCTATTGTGCCTTTTCCTCTATTTTGTTTCCTTGATCACCGGGCCTAGTGAGCGAAAAGGCTCTTTCTTTTGAAGGGCTTCGTTGCATGTTTGGAATAATTTCGACGTGGAATTGCTACCGATTGCTTTCACATGACGTAATTGGATACATTTTTAAGGGAATTAGAAATCAGCTGTTTCTTTGTAATGCACTAAGCCTTTAATTTGCTTTGTCAACCTTGCGGATTAGTGAAACGATAACGAAGAGCCTTAGTTTAGGTACAACCCCAAGTTGGTGGTATAGGTAAATTTATTGCACCAACTCCGTGAGTTGTACCTTTCGCAAGACTATTCGTAAGGCAATCGAGCTTTGAATCAGAAGACAACCGGGAAATAATCGAAGTGACTTGGCGTCCTTGAAGTAATTTGTAGACACACCTTTCATCGATCAACACGTGCTCGATTTAAGCGGCTGTTTGATTTTCAAGAGATGGGTAGTAAGGCAAATGGCTTCGAATTTTAAAATCGAAAAGTATGTGGCTTAATACGCAGTAGACTTATATTGGGTCTATAACTTAATTCGCGCGGTTTGCTAAGAGATGGTGTAATTTGTATCATTCCATTGGAACATGCGTTGGAAAGCTACTGTCATTGTACGTCATTTCAGTATATGTCATTCATTTGAAGCGTAAACAACAATAATTTTTTTTTTTACTCAAATATGTCGAACTTTGTGCCTGAAAAAGTGTTTTTGCGTTGAGTTCTTCTTCATTACTTTAATATGAAGAAAACTGCTGCCGAAAGTCATCGTATTTTGGTGGAAGTTTATGGTGAACATGCGCTAGCTGAGCGAACGTGCCAAAAGTGGTTTGCACGATTTAAAAATGGTGATCTTGGCTTGGAAGACGATGAACGTCCTGGGCGGCCAAAAAAGTTTGAAAATGAAGAACTGGAAGCATTACTCTATGAAGATTTTTGCCAAACACAAGAAGAGCTCGCATAATCTTTGGGTGTCACTCAAGGAGCCATTTCAAAACGTTTAAAAGTAGCTGGATATATTCAAAAGCAAGGAAATTGGGTTCCACATGAACTCAAGCCGAGAGACGTCGAAAGGCGATTTTGCATGTCCGAAATGCTGCTGGAACGCCACAAAAGGAAGTCATTTTTGCATCGGATTGTTACTGGTGATGAAAAATGGATCCATTACGACAACCCCAAGCGCAAAAAATCATATGTGAAACCCGGCCAACCAACCAAATCAACGGCAAAGCCGAATATCCATGGCGCGAAGGTAATGCTCTGTATTTGGTGGGATCAGATGGGTGTGCTGTATTATGAGCTGCTAAAACCGGGTGAAACCATCAATTGATAACGCTACTGAACACAATTAATCCATTTGAAGAGAACAGTCTCCCAAAAACGCCCGGAATATGCGACCAGACACGAGGCAATAATTTTCCATCATGACAACGCTCGGCCCCACGTTGCTATTCCGGTTAAGAACTATTTGGAAAACAGTGGATGGGAAGTCTTACCCCACCCGCCTTATAGCCCGGTTAAGAACTATTTGGAAAACAGTGGATGGGAAGTCTTACCCCAACCGCCTTATAGCCCAGACCTTGCCCCTTCTGACTACCATTTGTTCCGGTCGATGCAGAACGCCCTCACTGAAATACGGTTCACATCAGAGCAGAATATCAAAAATTGGCTTGATTCATTCTTGGCTGCCAAGCCGGCGCAGTTCTTTTGGGATGGGATCCACAAATTGCCAGAAAGATGGGAAAAAGTCATAGCTCCAGATGGGCAATACTTTGAATAATACTATTGTACATGTTTTTCTTAAATAAACGTTCAAATTTTGAAAAAAAACGGCACGAATTAAATTATATACCCAATATTAATTTGGATTTTAGCCTACACATCGGGGCAATTCTGTATTACAACTAGTCCGCCTCTCCAGCCTATTCTATATGTAGCTACATGTCTTCCATGGCGCACCCAATTGGAAGGAAATTTAAAAAAAACAAACAATCTGTATTTTGGGTAGTTGGTGGAGGTGAATACCAGCACCAGGCCTATTCACAGTCTTAACATTCGAGGTACATACTGGAACGTCGTTTCCCTTGTTATACTCGTATTTGCATAGATCAATCTCATCCAAGGCTGCTGTTGTCTGCATTACATACATAAGCATTCTCTTTCACATAGATTTGTGAGGCGTAAATCGACCTATTTTTTTTGGATCCATACCAGCATTTATTGCTCAAGGTATTCCTTAGTAAAGAGTTTCTTGTTATGACTTTGTTATGACCACAAGGCTTGCCAGTTTTCGTTGTTGGTTACAACCCAGACGCATTTGGGTATTCTGATGCCCTATACTACGCCGCGTTCCCCAGAAAAGTGTCTGACCATCACGAAGAGTGGTCGTAGGTTAAGATGGTAAAAATGGGAGTCACGTGATTGGTTTTCCGTTTAAATACACACGCCCAGAGTCGCGACTAAATGTGGGACTCGCGCTTCCTTTAATGATGACAAAGTGTTTTCCAAACATTACAAAGTTTCTCTTCCTTTAATTCAAGACACAATCAGAATTATTAACTATAAAATTTCAATCTTAAAATCTAGATGAATTCTACCTTAACAATTTAAATGACTTACAATAAAGACTGAAACGAATAAAATCTGTAAATTTTAATACGGTCTATACTTCCAATGCGTAAAAATTGCAATCTCATTTTGTACCCAAATTAGCCTGTATATTCTCTAGTTTCAGTTTGTTATTGATTTTAGTTTGGTGTGGTTTAAAATATTTATAAAATATGAGTCAAGAGGAACGCCGTAAAAAGATGATCGACAAATGGCTCGAAAATACTTCGCGTTCAAACCATTTCATGGCAAAAAATTTCAACATAGAACGCAGTACTGTGGGTTCTGTTATTAAACGATATTTGGAGACGTTGACAGTTAAGCGAAAACAGAAAAGTGGAGCTAAAACTGGAGCACATGATACATGGAGCACATGATACAAATTTGGACAGGAAAATAGTGGGTACCATCGTAAAAAACCGGACTTGTCATCCAGAGATGTTGCTCGGAAATGTAATACCAACCAAACAATGGTACAAAGATCTAACAAACGTAACGGTCTAAAAACACAAAAAAAAATAAAAAATACCAAAAGTTACTGAAAAGCCAAAAAAAGTCATAAAAACACGAGTCCGAAAGCTATACGAGTTGATCGGCAACTAGAAACCGTGCTTGGTTTTGGATAACGAAACGTATGTCAAAGCCGACTTTACTACTCTTCCAGGTGCGCAGTTTTACAACTCGTTTGAAGCTGAGATTCTTCAGCAATCAACAACATCGATTGGGGTGGAAAAATTCGGGTCAAAATATCTCGTTTGGCAGGCCATTTGCCAATGTGGACACAGAAGCTCATCGTTTATTACAACGGGAACATTTAACAGAGAAGTGTACATTAATGAGTGCCAAAAAAAACGGCTGATTTCTTTCTTAAACAAACACGAGGGTTCAACATTATTTTGGCCAGATTTAGCTTCAGCTCACTATGCTCATGGGACGTTGAGCTTTCTTGTTGCTAAAATGTCGACTTTGTCCCAAAAGACATGAATCCACCCAATGTTCCACAGTGCCGTCCCATTGAAAGGTATTGGGCTTTGGTCGAAGCTAAATTGAGGAAAAGTGAGCAGTGTGCAAAGGACGTAAACGATTTTAGTGCTAAATGGAAAAAGAGCGTCCAAAAAGATCACGGATGTAACTGTCACCAACCTTATGAAGGACATTCGAAAGAAGTTGAGGAAAGAATGGGAACAAAACAATTTTTTTTATTTTTTGTAATTACTAATAAATTTAATAAAAACAGAGTTTTAAAGCAAATAAAAAAAATTTACATGAATTATGAAAATATTTTTTTTTTAATTTGAAATTTCCAAATTTTATTCGTTTCAGTTTTTAGAAAAAAAAGAAAGAAACAAAAAAACACAATTATAGTCCTCCCCAAAAACGCGGAAACGAATCCAACCTAATTATAATATCTACTGATCGTGACATCGGACAGCCTAATCAAATTGAACTAGCCAACGATATGCTCGTGTATGAGGCATGTATGTTAAGGTTAAGGTTAAGAAGGCTTATCTGGAATATATTGCTGTCGTTCTTTTTTTTTTGTCTAATCCTAACCACCCAAATAATGCTGATCACAACTCCTGGAAATACGAAAGGCAAGGCAAATTATGTCACAGTCCTTTGTCAAGTCTATTCATTTTTTTCCTTTTTATTCACACACACACAAGGAAATACCTAGATTTTTCGTTGATTTTTATTTTGCTATCAAACAGCTACCTGATTTACGTATTGTTCAAGAGGTTGTTATTCTCCCCTTTTACTAACACTCATTTTTTTTATTTGCAGGTTAATGTACGATTGAGCACTAATTTCATTCCTTTTGTTCTCCATATACAGTGTTGTGCAAAACCTAAGCAACCATCTGAAATCGACATTTCACAGTCAATTTCTTAAACCTTCTACCACACTAAATAAAAACAAATGAATATCGAATAATGTATTTAAGAGTATATTTTGAAATTCACAACTTTATAAGAAAATAGTAACACATGAAAATTAAAAAAACTAAGCAACTTTTTTAATATTTGGCGTAATATCCCTTATTTTGAATAAGCAATTAGCTTTGAAATTGTAGCCTGGGATATATTTTCCCAATCACTTTTCAAAGCATTGCACAGCTCTATCTTGCTGGAAAAACGTTGTCCAGCTACCCGGCTTTTAAGAATGTCAAATATGTTTTCGATGGGATTGAAGTCGGGTGATTGCGTCGTCCAATCAAGGGCATAAATCTCACTAAAGAGTTAAGTTTGAATTATGTTTAAATGATTTAATTGTACAACCTGTTCTTTAAATGCCTTTTTGTGAGCATCGGTTTCTTGCGCAGCCTATAGCTTTGAAGATTATTCTCAATAGCACGTCTACGCACCGTGCTAGCATCAATATTGCAATTTAGTAATTTTTAATTTCATTTGAACTTATGAATGGTTGTTTTTTAATTACACCACAAATGTTTCTATCTGTTCGATTTGTTGTCTTACGCGGCCTACCACCGAAATTTATATTTTCAATGACTCCCGTTGCATGATATGTTATGTTTTTATTAGACGTGAAATAATGGATTTACTCCTAATATTGTCTGAGAGTCTCCAGGCTTAAATTCTTCAATAATCTTCAATAATGCGACAAGATCAAAGACAAAGAGCTTATAACATTTTATGTGTGATCTGGCTGGAAAAGTACTGTTAGTTCTTTCCTTTTTACATTGGATTACAAAGTTGCTTAGGTTTTACACAGCTAAATTTGGCAATTTTTTTTTATTTTCGTGTTTTTTTTTTAATTTTGAAGTACTATTATTTCCTCAAAAAATTATACATTTCAAAATATACTCTTATATACATCATTCCACATTCATTTCTTTTTATTTAGTGTAGCAGAAAGTTTAAAAAAATTACTGTGAAATATCGGTTTCAGATGGTTGCTTAGGTTTTGCACAATACTGTATGAGTATACGATTTATCACGACTCCACTTAGTATCTCAATGCCACCCGGATATCGGTACTGTTTGGCTTAATAGTCCTAACTTCACTTTTTTTTATATATTCAAAACTCAACGTTTACTCTATGACCGACCTCCTTGATCAACATTTCCCAACTGATCTGGCCCCCAAAGGAAAAAAAAAACAAGAAAGGAGAATTGCGACCCTATGCGGGGGAGACTCGAATCTGAGAACGCAGAAGATTACTTGCCCAGTTTCTAAGCCGTGGAGCTAAGCTACGCTGGTGATAACGGAGTGCGCGTGCCCACTTCTACTAAGTAAGTTATATTATTCTACGCTAATTGGAAAGAAGTGGACGAGAACCCCAAAAAGCCACAAAATTATTAATACAACCCATAATAGTACTATAGTTGACCCAGAGGTCCAGAATTATTTCCTTAAATATGTATTTGGTCCTATGTGCGAATGAAAGAGTATATGTAACTGCGAGCTCTATTTCCATACCAAGATGTAAAATTGGCTAAGGCAGCTGAAGCATTCGAAAAATTTGTGTAAGCTACGTCAAATGAAGGAAAGCCAGAACCTATGTTTTAATGTTAACTTATAATGGATACCAGAGCGCTTACGCCGCTTACTGAAGGTAGCATTCATCTAAGAAAAAAAAATGGAAGCAAAGCAAAGGCTCTTAACAGGTCAAGAGCCGTTTAAGTACTAGCAAGCAATATAGTTACAATCAAAAGTAATATCTTGATATCCATAGTCATGGAATGTGGTTTTTGGTAAGTTTGAATATAATCGTTCTACACTTGCGAATTTATGAAGTCACATACATTAGTACACCATGGTAACATTATGGAAACGACGTAAATAAAATGAATAATAATAAAATTTGGCGTAAAAAATAGTATCCGATTCGGACTTAATTTTCGTTTTAAACCAAAACACCCCCGTGCCCTTGCATTTAAACATCATAACTTGCGTGCTTTATTGAAATACGAGTAGATAAAATCACTTTGCCAAGAACAAGGCTAACATAAAATATGAACAACTAAAAATAAAGTACGACTAATACCAACTACCAACATTTATACAAATTGTATTAACACGCTCATGAACAATTGCAAAAAGCGTGAGCTTCCCCCATAAAGACGAGCGTTGCTCGTTAATAAATCATGAAGGCGACAGGATATGGATTTTTCCTTCCATTTCGTTTAATGACACGCATGGCTATTCTATTGGACACATCAAGTTCAATAACCCCCTTCATTAAGTCTATCATGTGTCAATTTCCAATCCTCACGGTTCCTATGAATGCCCTCTGGTGAATGTCCGGAATGTCTGAGCATAAGCCATGCCTCCCAATTATGCACACAAAGGCTCCAGAGAGTATATAAATTTATTCGTGGAATTGTCAACTTCTAATTGGTGTGATTCACTTAGTCTAGTATTTATGGAAAAAGTTGACACAACACATTTTCAACTGTAATAAAAGAAAATCGCACCGCGAAAAAAGGTTTCGTCTTGGTAATTACAGGTGAGCTACTTTTCGAATACTTTGGTATTCAAATAATTTGCGTATTAATTCGAGCATACTTATGGCTATTCTCGTATATAAATGGCTTATTTACTGAATTATTTCGTGTAATGTAGCGATAAAGTAAAAATTCTAGGTAGGGCAAGGAGATCTAGTTAGGAGTTAGACTAGTGGTAGGGGTACGCAAAAGTATAGAGTTTTGGATTTCTGTATACGACTTGTGATACTGTGGAGAATGAGGCCAACTAAACAATCATTAAGTTATTCAAATTAATATTTTTCCTCCTCCTTCTGAATGTGGTCTTAACAGCAGCACTATACATAAGTATATATGTATACCATATACAGTTTTTGCTTCCCATGGGTACAAAGTAGTAGAAACCTATCCAAAATTTCAAATACTTCAAAAAAAAATTATTACAATGGAGAAAAGGGATTCGATGAGGGAATATTTATGTAAATTAAATTTTAAATTATTATTTTATGTTAAAAAAAAACTTTATTAAAAATGTGGGCATTATAACCCCTTACAATCAAAACTAAGACTAAATTACAATTTCCCTTATGCTACTTCAAATGCTATTCTACATGTTAATTTTTGAGGCCAATTGACGGGTCAATCATTTGAAATTATCTTATGTCATCTACGAGTATTTTTCTAATAAAATATCGGTTAATTATTTCCCAATAAGTATTAGGTTTTTCGTACTGAAAGCTGAAGATTCCTGAAGTTATTGCAAACAAAAAATTTGTTTTCAAGGGGGGGGGGGGGGGGGGGGGGGTCTATTTTTACTCTCCGTAAAGTTATAGGCCGTTAAAGTGAGGAACCTCTGATTTCGAGGTAAAACTTCTTAAAAGGCCGTAGCTTGCCAACAGATTCAGCTTAAGAAACCGTTGTGCACATTTTTGAAAGAGAATTTCAGTGTGCATAAAATACTAAAATTTCGTCTAGTTCGATGATCGCCAGCCAAAATTATGGCATTTCAAAGCTAACATTTTGAAAAATCGTTGGACCAATTTCATCAAAAAAATGCGTTATCTCGAAATTTTCAACTTTTGGGTTAACTTTTTTTTATCAAAACTTTTGTCTTCTCTTTTCTTATCTACGATTTTTTTGTTTGAATTTTCCACCTACGAACAACGGAAGTTATTGCAAATCACTATTTTACGAGTGTTGGCTGAAAAGTTTCCGACCGCAACGTAAATATAGCGGCATTCGTCAATAAAAGCTAGTCACTGATAATTAGTTGTGCATCTTTTGACAGTTACTTACCGAAGTTTCAGTCATTTTGGACGCGCAGTTTTTAGTTGACAGTCGTTTGAGTGAGTCGATGTGAGTGTTTTTTGTGAAAATGGAAAAAATTGAGTATCGAGCTGTTATTAAATTCTTGTTTTTGAAAGGCAATACGTCTGCGCAAAATCAAAAATGAGTTGGACTCTGTATATGGGGACTCTGCATGATGAACGTTCGGGATGTCGAAAAACTGCAACCAGTGACGATAACATTGCTAAAGTTCACCAAATGGTGTTAGACGACCGCCGAATTAAAGTGAAAGAGATAATAGAGGTTATGAAAATGTCCAAAAAACGTGCTTGTTACATATTAAATCAGGATTTAGCCATGAGAAAGCTGTCCGCGCGTTGGGTGCCGCGTTTGCTTACGGTAGACCAAAAACGTGTTCGAATGAACATTTCCGACGCTCTGTTGACGCAGTTTAGGCGCAATAAATCCGAGTTTCGGCCCCGATTAATTACTGTAGATGAATGCCCGATACAAAAATTCAGTCAAAACAGTGGACTGCAAAGGACGAGCCGGCTCCAAAAAAAGCAAAAACTGTTTTTTCGGCTGAGAAAGTGATGGCGACTGTTTTTTGGGATAGTAAAGGAGTTATCTTAATCGATTATCTTCAAAAGGAAGCTAAAGGCAGAAATTGCGGAAAAGCGGCCACATTTGCAGAAAAAGAAAATCCTGTTTCACCAAGACAACGCGCCGTCTCACACCTCAGCGGTTGCCATGGCGAAAATCCATGAATTACGGTTTGAACTGCTTGACCATCCGCCTTATTCACCAGATCTAGCCCGAAGAGACTTCTTTTTGTTCCCTCATCTGAAAACTGCGCTCGGAGGGCAGAGATTTTCGTCAAACGAGAAGGCCTTCGTGAACAATTATTTTGCAGAGAAAAACGTCAAGTACTATGTGGACGGGTTAGAGAGATGGGAGCATCGCTGGGAGAAGTGTGTAGAGTTACAAGGAGACTATGTAGAAAAATAAAATAAAATGTTGAGAAAAAATGTCTTGTATCATTGTTCGACAACCCTCTTCACAAAATAAATCTAATATCCCTTTAAAATGGACCGTTACGCTTTAAGATTACAAAACGCTTTTATAGTAAATTTTCGAAATGTTGCGCGTGCCTTTGGATGTACGTTCTAGCGCGTTTGATGATTTCAGACTGCAGACTTCAGTGGGTGGCCGTGGCTTAAGTGGTAGTGTATTGGCTTCCCAACGGACGGTGAGGGGTTCAACACCAGCCGTGACCGAAAGTTGTTTTTTCAGGCAACTAAAATCTCGTGAGATGAATGGTTGCGTAAATACATCATCAAGTCAATTTACATTAAAAATTTAGTCTTCCCATTAAATTTTGGATGCCACCCATGGAGCAAAATAACCACTGAGCCCAAACATCTTGCTTTCTCTTTCTGTCCCATTTTCCGAAAAACTTAACACATGTTTTGGCATCATAAGTGTAGTCATACCCTTGAGTCATGAACTTGAGTGTTAAGTTCTTTTTAAAACAAAAAAAAAATAATGTTTGCTAAAATGCCTCTTAGCTCCTCTGCCACAGTATTTATTCTCTCTTGGAGCTCTTCCCGACTTGAAATCTCAGCCAAATAAAACCTTTCTTTTATGGTTCCCCAGAAAAAAAAATCCATTGGCGTTAGGTCAAGAGATCTAGATGGCCAAGGAAAAGGACCAAATCGACCGATCCACCGTCTATTAAATTTTTGATTTAAAAACGAAGTTACAATATTGCACTGCTTCATCGTGTAGGAAAACCATTCTCTGCCTCTGAGCAAGAGGAACATTTTCCAGGAAATCCGGCAACTGGTCTCTCAAAAATTCTAAATACACCCTGAATGACTCGAACTGCAACCAATTTCAGACTGCTATAATTTCCAAACCGTTCATGACAGTGAGCTCAAATTTTGACACATGACAGATAATTTTATTATTTAAAAGCCTTTTAAACGATTTGCGTCCCAGTTGTGTTGAAAAATTTGTATCCGCCATAGCTCGTTACCGTGATACTGGCAGCGTTGCAAAACGCGATGGAGGTGGTCATAAAAAAACAGCAACATCGGCAGAAATGGTTCGGAAAGTGAAGGCTCGAATTGAGCGAAATCCGCGTCGAAGTGGAAGAAACATGGCTCGTGAGCTCAACATATCGTTGGAACGGATGCAACACATACTGAAAAATAAGCTTGGGCTCAAGCCATTACAGTTCCAAAAAGCACACGATCTTACGCCGCAACAGAAAAAAGTTAGAGTCGAAAGAGCGAAGGAGTTGCTACGCTTACACGAAAGTGGTGAGTTACCGAATTTGGTTTTTTCCGATGAGTCGCCATTTGTTATCGAGCAATATGTCAACAAACAAAATGACCAAGTTTACTTGCCAGAGAGGTTCTTCGAAAATTTACACCTTCGGACGGCAACCAGAAAGCAGGCAGCACCGATGGTGATGGTTTGGGCCGCCATAACCGCCGATGGTCACTCTCCGCTCGGATTTTTGGACCGTGGCGTGAAAATTAATGCGATCGTATACCATGAAACTGTCTTAGAGGCAGTATTGAAGCCTTGGGCAAACAATCATTTCCGTCGGAGACCGTAGACATTTCAAAAAGACTCGGCACCCTCTCACAAAGCGCGCGTCAACCAAGGTTAGTTAAAAAACAATGTTCCACACTTCATTTCTTGGACATAATGGATTGCAAATTCTCCGGATGCAAATCCGTTGGATTTCTCTGTCTGGGGTATTTTGATGGCGAAGGTTGGCATTAAAAAATACCAAAGTTTGGACCACCTCAAACAAGCACTTCGCTGGGAATGGGCCAAAATACCGCAGAGCCACTTGCGTGCAGCATGCGATGCTTTCTTCGGCCGTCTCAAGGCTATTATTCGCGCCAAAGGTGGACATATTGAAAACTACTAATACAATTTGAAAACTGATGTATTTTCCAACATTTTTTGCTTTGGCACAATAAAATTTATCAAAAAATAAAAAAATTATAGCATTTTAAAAAGTTATAGTTCGAGTAAGTCACCTTGCATATAGCGCAGGCGGCCATAGACGTGATCAACGATTGGTGCAGTAGAAATGGGCTTTCAAAACCCCTCAAAACAAGAAGAAGGAAGTTGGCTGGCCTCTGGCATCAATATTAAATTATCCAACGAAGCTAAGTATTTAGGTGTCACCTTGGATCAAACTTTTTTGCATTAAACATGTTACGTTTACGCCTCTAAGGCGCTGTCGGCCTTCTGTCAGTGTAAAGGAGCTATCGGCAAGAAATGGGGCTGGTCACCTAAGAGTTGCCTTTGGTTCTATATGGCTAGTTGTTGTCTGGTGGAACCAGCTCTCGCGAAAATAGGTCAATGCTGCTTTTATCAGACTCCAAAAAACGGTTTATCTCGTCAGCTTGGGAGCTTTCCATAGCACGCCTGGGTCTGCTCTAGACGCATTGATGAATCTCTTCGCTTGATATTCATACTGTAAAATGTTTGTGTAGATACAAATTTTAGAAATATTTGTTTCAACACAACACAGTCAACACAGTTACAATTTACAATTCAATCGCTTTTCTGAACTACATATGTTTACTTTTCCTTATCTTTTACTTAAACCAATTTATCACTACTCGTAAATCACATTTCAAATTCCACTTTAGAACTAACTTGCATATCTTGGGGGATGCTGACATCTTTCGAGAACAATCTGTACCAGCGTTCCATACAATTTTCTATTTTGAAAGAAAATTCGATAAATGTTTCGATTCTTCATTCTCCGATGGTTGAGTCTTCTGCCATTCAAATATGGAAATCTTCTGCTAATCAAATGGAGATGACGCTGTTCACATTCAAACGGATATCACAATATCATGGGCTGCATTTTCAAAACCATCTTCCGTTTAAAGAGAAGCGGTTATGACTCTGGTCTTATTGACATGTCGTCTGATGCACTACCACCAAAACTCCTGTTGCAGAAAAAATACGAAATCGACTTTCCCTTTGCCCAAGAATGGTTTCGGCCAAAATATAAGCCAGGAAAGCGATGCTGTCGGGATTTCACGGACGGTTCCAAACCAGATTTAGAAAGCAGCGCTGGTATCTTTCTGTCTTTGAAGCGGAGATATAAGCAGTCCCAGTGGCAACGATTTATATTGTGAAGAATAGCGATAGTCAAGCAGCGCTTAAAGCCTTGCTGAACCCTCTCTCGACTTGCAAACTAGTGCGAAAATGCGCACTGAACGCAGTCGGAAGGCTGAATTCACTAAGTTTTGTCTGGGTTCCAGGTTAGAATGGGATCACGGTAAATGAAATCGCAGATGAACTAGGCAAGGCTCAGAGGGAAGTTCTTCAAAACTCAAACCTACGATTGACTGCGCCTCGGTTAGTGCTTCCGTTAAAAATTGTGTCTCATATGAGCATAATGGCAGTTGGCGTGAATATTCAGGTTACCTGCATACCACAAGAATGCTTCCCGATGTTTCTAAGAGGTTTTGTTTTTTTTTTTAACCCTTTTAACAGTGGGGACTGTTGCCTGAGAGCAACTTCGCTTGTTTGTCGCTCAATATCAAAAGCTAGCTATGGTTGATTCTATGATAAGCCCAAGTGTGTACTTCCAAGCATATATTTTTAGAAGAGAAATAAAAATAAATCACGTAAATTTTACCGTAACTTAGTAAGTTACAGCGACTAGCAATGCGACAGCATCGACATTTGTCAAAACATCTAAAATAGTAAGTCTTGTAAAAAAATTGTAAAAAAAAACTCGTTAATAAAATTTCTAAAGGACAATCAAATAGTTTTCCATAAACCTCTACCAGTAAAATATGAAAAGTAAGTTTGTGTTTTTTACTACGCATGTAGAGTGAGAATTTTATAAATAGTTATAAATATTTTTTTTGTTAGTGAGACCACGAACAAAAGGTCTAAATAAGGAAGAGATCTCACGCATTGTGGAGTTTGATTGGGATATTTCAACAGACGAAGAGAGTGGAGATGAAAATGAAGACGTTTCTGTAATTTTAGAAAGCAATCTGCAGATGATCGCTGAAAGAAGCGAAAACATTGAAATTGGTCTACTTGAGGATGTTATTGCAGAGGAATTCGAGCAAGAGTCTTGCAGTGTCGCTGAAAACGTGCATGAAAAAATTAACCTTCAATCTCTTAAAAGGAGATCAAAGAAGTTCCAGACAGTGCTTGGAAAGGGAATCCCGGTTTAAGTGTTGATTACGTGAAAACTCCAATTGAATACTTCGCAGACTTCCAATTTGTTTAGTTTGCAAGAATTTTGTATTGAACTATAATGCACTTAGGAGGAAATAAGGCGATATATGGGAGTTCTTTTGTACTTAGGAGTTGTTAAATTACCCCAATTCAAAATGGCTTGGTCTCAAGAATTAAAGTTTACTGCAGTAACAGATACGTTGTCACGAAACAGATTTGAAAAAATTAAGAGATTTTTCCATTTGAGTAATAAGAGCACACAGCCTAAAAAAGAAAATTCCAACTACGACAAGCTATAAAAGATACGTCCTTTGCCAAATATTTTAAAAGAAAAGTTCAATATGCTACCTCAGGAAGAACACCAAGAACAAATAATTGTGTTTAAAGGTATAATTGAATTTGATTTCATTTGCAAAATTTTTTTCTGTTATATTTATTCATTGCAGGTCGATCAACTTTGAAACAGTACAACCCAGCTAAGCCAAACAAATTGGGTATGAAAATGTTTACGTGCGCTGGGACATAGGGGATGGTATATGATTTCATTCTCTATGTATGTTAGTGATGGTACCTGTCCCTCGTATGGACTAGAAATATTTTCGGACGTAGTTCTTTATTTAGCATCGTCTCTTCCTAAACATAAGAATTTCAAGTTATATTTTGACAACTGGTTTACATCAGTAAGCTTTCTTATAGCCTTAAAAGAAATGGGCATATTCCCAACAGGTACTGTTCGAAAAAATCGAGTTGGAAATTGCGAGCTACTTTCAGATGGCGAGCTAAAAAAACCAGGTAGAGGCACATATGTATGATATCAAATGTGAAATCAGCCATAACTTGTCTTGCGAACGATGGTTTGACAACAAATCAGTTCAACTTCTATCTTCTTG
Source organism: Volucella zonaria (assembly GCA_963966105.1). Lineage (NCBI taxonomy): Eukaryota > Metazoa > Arthropoda > Insecta > Diptera > Syrphidae > Volucella > Volucella zonaria. Next base: position 82,632,688 of record OZ014530.1, read on the forward strand.
TGTAGCAGATCAACCAGTTGGACTTTGCAAGCGTTCGAGCTCATGAGATAAATGCTTTCTGAATATTCCAAGACCTGCAGTTGTCGCTTCCTACAATAAAAACATGGGAGACGTCGATCTCTCTGATATGCTTATGGAGCTCTACAAAGTGAACCGCCGCTCAAGGAAGTGGTATACATATAAGAATATTTTACTGGTGCCTAGGAACATCGGTCACAAACGCTTAGCTTCTTTATTGGAAGCATTTTCATCTATCTGAGCTTCAAAGAAAGCATATGTTACTCATTAAATTTCAATTGGAAATCGCTGATGCACTTTTGCAATCATCTGCCATTACGACGATCGTAAAAAAACGAGGAAGACCTTCCACTGTAACGAAGAGTGAAAATCCGTCCCACTCTATTAGTCGAGTATTATGACTGAGCAACTTTTTCTAGCCTTTAAGCGGGGGGGCGTGGCGACTTCTTTTTTGGTACAAATACTCTTTTGGTAAGTATAATTTAGCTGAACGAAGAAAAAAAAATTTTGGACGAGTGAAAAAAATTCGGGGTCGAAAGGGTTAAAGAACTTAACATTCAGTGGGGTTTGAATATACTTATAATGCCTCAGCATGTGTTATAAAATAGCATGGGAATAAAAAGAATTAACTATGAATCGGCTTTTTTTAACAACATTTTTATTTTGTCCTCAATTAAGTGTTAGTCTAGCAAGTGTCATACCATTTTGGAATCCAGACTAAATACGCTATCTTTTAAAGTTACTTGCCAAAATGGCACAGTACATTTTTTTGTCAGTACAGTCAGTTCAAGTTGGGTGATCAATGATTTTCAGATACATGGGTGGACAAAAAAACAATATTTTAGGGCCGTAATTTACAGAACAGTTACCCAGGGTTACGTGACAACAAAAAAATCGAAGAAAAGTAAAGATATGTGGTCACAGTACTTGAAAGATCGTCACAGGGTGTCAGATTTCTCGATTTTTTTTGAATGCCAATAATTTTAAAAGTGCATGACTCAAATTTTTTTTTTATAATTTTGTGATAACTAACACCACTTGACCTATCACCCGTTTCCGGCTTGACGTTGATTTTTGGGACACCCTGTAAAAACATAATACTTACCCCCGGGAGTTGTAATGAGAAATCGTATTCTAAGAGAGATCGTCATGCAGAAACAAATCGAGAAATGAAGCTAAGAGTCTTGAGAAAAACAAGTTTTGTTTCCCAAAATGCTCTCCAGGAAGACAATACACTTTTGGATGCATACAACCAATTTTCGAAGCACTTTTTCCATTCCGAAAGAGGTAACCTTCAAACATGCGTTTTAAACGCATCAGCAGCCTTTTCAAGCGTCGAAAAACTTTGACCTCGCAGTTTATTTTTGATGTCAGTGGCTGCCAAATGAGGGTTGCACGGCGGATGACCATCAATTCAATGTTTTGACTGCTTAAAAGTCACTTGTACGCATTACACGTTTCTGGAGAAAAGTAACGTCAAAATCTAAAACTAGCATGAGCAAGAAAAATGGATTAGACTCAAATAAGATATCAACTTTATTTAAACGAAATTACAAAGGCAAGTAATTCTAGTACGTCCTAACCAATGTTAACATGGGTCAGGGTACACCAAAGTAAGCCTTTTCTTAAATCCTCGATAAATGATGTCAAAATTGGAGATAGACCCTTACTGTAGAATGATTTTTTTCTTAAAATATACCCAAAAATCATTTCCCAAATTATCCTTGATGAATTAGGGAACACGCTTTATAATAAGGCCAGATCAGAGGGGGTGAAAAATTTCTTAAATCAATTGAGGAAACCTAGACATTCCGCAGCATTTTTAATGACATCGAATCCAAGTTGTCATTGACACACATACCGGGATGGAAACTTTTTCGGTTTGGATACGAGTGTCATTAATGGATAATGACTGGGTGTTTAAATTTCATTTCAATGACAGCAGACAGGATTGTGTTTTAGAAGCATTAAATTCTATTCTGTTACTGGTTCCCCAATTAGTTATGCTTTTAATATCTGAATTTAATGAGCTTAAAATACGCTGCCGTTACCGTTCTACAACCGAAGAGCAGGGACGTGAGTTGGGGCAAAGGAATATATTGGATTAGAAGCAGCAGACAAGAGATCATTTATGAAGATTAAAAAAAATGTCGTAAACAGAATGGGGCTCTGGGGTACACCAGCATTTTTTTGTGGATATCAGACTTGAAACCGTCCAAGACAACTTACTTGAACGTATCGAATCCATTGAAGAAGAGATTCAGCCAAACTCTGTCAAATGCCTTAGAGATATCAAGTGCAACCATCTTGTTTTCACCAGATTGATGTACGCTTTGGTTCCACTTTTCGGTGAGAAATGCTTTCAAATCACCAGTGGACCTGTTGTTACGAAAACCATATTGCCGGTCATTGAGAAGTTTTCGTGTTTCGAGATATTTCATGAGCTGACGGTTTATCAACGTTTCCATGAACTTGGAAAGAAGGGACGTAAGTGCAATGGGTCTGTAGGAAGAGAGAGAGAGGCCGGACTGGACAAATGCTGTTTTCCATCTCCTCGGAAAGAGTCCTAAAGAGTAGGATTGATGAAAAAGCTTACGCAGTGGTTTTGCCAGCGAGGAAGAACACCTCTTCAGAAGGAGGGGAGATACACCATCTGGACCAACGTATTTGTGAATGTTAAAATCTTTAAGAACTGTAGCTACTGCACGAGTGCGAAAGTGAATTTGTCCCATTGAAGAATCGACGCACTCAAGTGTAGGCGTAAACAAAGCACAATCTGGGGGTGTTAAGCTGGCCGCAAAATGTGCAGATTGGCCTTGTCCAAAGAACTGACAGTTGGAATGTCATTGTAAATGAGCGTTGGGATGGAGGAGGAGGCAGAATTTCTAATGTTTTTGACGAACGACTTAAAATTGTTACTACCTTTGGGACAATGCAGTATTTTTTGCCTCAGTTTTGATCGTATTGGAATTTCACATGCATGAGAAAGCCGTTGCAGTCATTTCTGGCTCGTTTGAACTTTTTTCGGTTTTCCTCTGTTGGGCTGGGCTTGAGGGACCGAAAAAACATTTCTCTAACCCTGACAGCCTCTTTACAGCTCGAGTCGTACCATGCCTTTTCTTTTGGTCTGATACTTCTCAAAAGAAAATATTGTCTGTGTTAAAATTCCTAAAGAAGTTGTTAGGTCCGCTCCAATTTGCTTCCTCGAATTGACATATGATTCTTTTAGGAATTATTTCTCTAACTGTGTGGTTGGTGTACGACAAATTAGCTGATATGACACAATGTTCCGACGACGAGCCTAGAGGGTAAAGTACATTAACAGTGTACTCATCAGGGTGGGAAGTGAAAAACAAGTCCAGGTTGTTGGCGGTATGATTATCAACGTCTTGTATCCATGTGAGCTTATTAACAAGCTGGGTCAAGTTATTTTCCCCAACGAAGATCTCAAGATCTCTCACCGTCATTCAGATTTTGTCTGTCCAGAATGTCGAACCCATCCAGAATTATGTACATTGAAATCGCCCGCAATAACGATTTCGGTATGCGGATACAATTCTTTGTATGGAGTCAGACATCGTATCGAACTCGTTAAAGGTCGAATTGCTGTCTAGACCGCGGTGAAAAAAGAATAATTGTACTAGTTTGTAACAGGTAGTTTCAGATAAGAGTGATCTGAGGGGTGTGGGTGGGGAACTGCCCTGTTTTTATAAAAGTGGACGTATGCATAGAAGTGATTACTTCTTAGCCCGCCCATATTTGCGACATGCACTCTGAGTACCCGAGTCATTATAATTCTCAAACAAACACAAAAAAACATAAACACCGACGGTACTAAGCACAGCTGTGAATAAGTATTCAAAAATTGGTTTACCGAATCAAATTGTGATAGGTGTTATGCCCTTACAACAATAGGAAATAGTGTCACATAAGCGTGGTCACATAAGCGTGGTCACATAAACGTGGGAAACAGGTAGATTTTTAGTAAGTTGGGAAGAGATCCACCGAAAATCATCTTCAAGTATGACTTTCTACCTGGGCATGAATGTTTCTTTTCCAAATCATATCGTCTTTGGTGTAAATTTTGCAAGTGTTCCGATACGGGAAAGGTTCAAATTGCTCGTTTCAGATTTCACGGTTCCTCTATCTGTCAAAAATTCTGGCATGCCTTTCAACCCCACGCTTGTGTAGCCAGGCACTTAGTCATTGCCTATCCCATATGACATGATCGAATATTAGTGAATGATCAGAGTCATCAGTCAGATCGCTGTGGAATATATTAAGAGTATATGATGGAGAATACATTCCTCTGGCCGTCAGGCTATTATTGTGGCCTTACAATCACAATAGTGGCATACCATAAACATAAAGTAAACCAAAACATAATGATTTTGTTTGTGCTATGCCCCAAAAATAAGCTTTTTACCAAATTTACCAAGGTATTGTAATTGTCTAGGTTCAATAAAGGGTGGGCTAATGGGTATTACCATAAAACCAAAATATGAAAAAAAATTGCTTCATATCGACATTTGTCATCAAAAGTCATTAACAATTTAAGTCATTAACAATTTAAGTCATGGACGGATACTGAGTGCCAGAACTAAATGTGAAGGTTAGTAAAAAAGTAATTTTTTTCGCTGCTAGAACAAAAGTCAAAAACATCAAATTAAATAAAATTGTTATATCGAGGTATCTACAGCTTCAGTCTAAAGAAGAAAGAATGTTTACATACTTAGATTGCTGCCTCAATTGTGTTGTAATGGGCACAACAAATTTAAATACAAAATCTTTGAATTTTAATTCAACTATTGTATTTCCCATGAAAAGTAAGAAACCTTAAATTTGTTTTCTGTTCGAAACTAGACCACACGCAAGACAAAAACCTAAATTTGAAATTTATAATATTACTCACAATCACGCCAGAAGAGGAACTGCAGCCACTCTAGATGAAAAATAAAAATAAAATGTTGTTCTTTTTCGTAGCGGTATTTTTACAGTCTCCTTGGACTAAATTACCCTTAAAAATTCACAAGGAACTTATTTGCAGATACTTTTAGCAAGCAATTACACTCTAAAAAGCACTGGCCGAAACTTAGCAAGAGAACTCGATATCTTATATACTGTAGCCAATACTTTTGACGAGATAATTTTTGGTGGTGACTTAAACACTCGCCACCAATACTGGGGAGATCGGGTTTAAAATAGAATTGGAAAAAAAAAAATGGTTGGTTTTTTAATGGCCCTGTCTTAAATCTTGATCTGATTTCACCAAACAGCCCAAAATTCCCTCGTTACTCTTACGTAATAGACATTTGATCTGAATAATATATCTAACAATAACTCCTCTCTAACCTCTCCGACAATATCTGACCACTATGGAGTTTCCTATAAGGTAAATCTCAGTAACTTTATATCTATCTTGTTACCACCCACGTCCTTGAGGAGCTTAAAAGCAATAACCTGCAAACTTTCAGAACGGATCTTCATAATAGTCTTCTAAGATTGAACATTCCCTCAAACAGAAATCTTTCCAAAGCAGAAATACATAGATGGTTGGTTGGCTAAGCAATCCAAACACGGTTACTTCTGTCCTCATACATTAAAATTGACGAAAATACGTGCCTATTGGCTAAGGAAACTTAGTAGTATCTACTATAGACAACTTAATAGAAAAAAATCAGGGATATCGCGAATTATCGACTTAGCTCCGAACAACATTAAGAAATCGTGGACATTTTGTTACAGAACTCGCGTTCTGTGCTCCAAACTTTTAGAGCACTACACCCAATTTGCTGTGCTCATTATCGTCCATCTGATAAGCTTATACGCAATACTCTGAATCGATTTATGTGCGTGTATACTCTTATACATAGATAATATTCATTCAACACGAGGTCATACTGTGAAACCATCGCCTTTGTAGAGGTGAATGTGACCGAGGTCTCAACTTAATCGATTCGACGCAGTTCGTAGCAACTTAGCCTCTGCTCATATAAAATCCAACTAGTGTAGCAATTGAAGCCAATGTACCATCGTTTGCGTGGTACGTTCGGCGAATGGACTGAAAATCAGCTGGAAGTTGAACCGAACCGTTCACCGTCAAATCATCTTCAGTGATGAGGTTCATTTCTGGCTTGATGGGTATGTTAACAAACAAAATTGCCATTCCTGGAGTGCGCACAGTTCTCACGAGACTCTCGAGACTCCATTACCACCTTGATCGGAATAACAACCGTGTGGCGCTCCCATTATTCCGATTTGAGTTCTGTTTTTTTTGTTAAGTTGGTAAATCTGTTGTTGATATTCCCTCTAAATCTTAGCACCATACCTTGATATTTGCATAAGTTGCGTAGCCAAGAGTACATCTATCTCTGTGTAAAAAACGGATTTAATGGTGCGCGAACGTTGGAAATGTTGGAAAAGTGTTTCGGCAACGATTCTCTAAAGAAAACGGTCGTTTACCAGTGGCACGAGTGGTTCAAAAGTGGTCGTGAGTCAATCGAACATGATGAACGCAGTGGCAGACCATCGACATCGAAAACCGACGAAAACATTGATGAAGTAAAAGAAATGTTGGTCATTCAGAGAGATAGCGGAGGACTTGAACATTGCCTATGGATCCGTCTAAGACATTTGGTTAATGATTTGAGTTTCCGTCGTGTAGCAGCAAAGTTGGTGCCAAAAGACCTAAATTTCATGCAAAAACGAGACCGAGTTGACGTCGCAAAAGAGATGATTTGCGAGGCTGAATCCGATCCCACATTCATCAAAAGGATCATTAATGGAGACGAGACGTGGGTTTATGAGTACGACACGCAATCCAGACATCAGGCAAGTGAATGGCGTTCAACAAATGAGCCGAGACCAAAAAAACCACGTCGTTTTCAGTCAAAAAAGAAGGCAATGCTCACGGTTTTCATGAATTACAACAGTGTAGTGCATCATGAATTTTCGCCAGAAGGCCAGACAGTAAACAAAGAGTATTATTTGGGCGTTATGAGACGTTTGCGTGATGCAATTCGCCGAAAGAGACCAGAATTGTGGGAAGAAAACTCGTGGATTTTGCACCATGATAACGCACCGTCGCATAGTGCCATCATTATTCGTAATTTTTTGACTAAAAATGCAACAAATACCATCCAACAGCCACCGAATTCACCTGGTTTGGCTCCCTGTGACTTCCTTCTGTTCAATCGAATTAAAAAACCACTACGGGAACGCGTTTCAGCAGCCGAGAGGAAGTGATGGAAAAATCGCAGGAAGCACTGATGGACATACCGAAAATCGAATATAAAAAATGTTTCGCATAAGTGTGCTGCAGGCGATGGGGATTACTTTGAAGGGGACAATATAGATTTAGATGAATAAACTTGTATTTTTAATTTTCTGAATAAATTTTTGATCAAGGTGGTATATCCCGCTCTGGTTCGTGCAGTTTGCATGCACGACGTATGCAAATCTGAAAATGGAGCCAAGATTACCGTCAATGGTGAACGCTACGGGTAAATGATTCGCAATTTTTTGATTCCCTGTATTAATAACAATCTTCAAAGAGACAAATGGTTCCAGCAGGGCAGCGAAACAGGGTACACCGCGGGTTAAACAATCACTTTGTTGGGACAAGCATTTGATGAGGGAATCGTCTCAAGGAATGGACCTGTCAATTGGCCGCCTAGGTCATGTAATTTGACTCTTTTGGACTACTTTTTGTGAGGGTGTGTCAAGTCACTGATGCTGATAAACCAGCTGCAGTTGACGACTCAGAAGTCAACATTTGGCGCGTTATTGTCGAAATGAGGCCGGCTATGCTGGAAAAAAATGCGGTGGGCTTCATAAGACGAACCGCGTTGGCCATATACCTGAAATTGTTTTCAAACACTAAATACAATTTGCGAGCTAATAAATCTAAATATCTTTCGGTGTTTTATTTTTATTAAAATTTCTATGCATCTAAAAAAATACCCGATACTTTTAAATTTCGTGCTAGTCAATATGATGCCTCTATCACGCTTTCATATGTTCTCTAACCTTTTCTCCATTTCTTCATTTGGTCCACCCGAATTCACCATCTTTTACGGCTTCTGCTACAATAAAGCTTCTTAGAGCCAACCTTAATAGATGAGATATCTTATTGCATCTTACGAAAATATTGTCATACTCGTATATTGGATTCAATATTGTTTTCTTTATTTACTGTATCAACAGTGGAAATTTTCTTACAATTTGAAAAAAATTCAAACTTTTACCAGTAATGAAAAAAATGTCAGTCACATATGTTTACTTTCCAATAAAGGGAAATTATAGGAAAAAGTGTTAGTTGATCATACGAGTATTTATATTTTTTGTGAAGATGCAAATAAATCCGTCATTCGGATTTATTAATTAAGTAGCAAGATTATCCAAAATCGAATTAATAAATAATTACTTTATAATATACTGTGGGGATAGCTATGAATTCTGTGCACTCAAAATCATTCTGTCGGGTATTCCGCAGGGGTCCATCGTAGGGCTGATTTTGTTCATAATATTTCTGTATGACTATCCATATGAAAATACATTAGACGTTGACGAAAATTTGGTGAGATTTTCTTCGCAGATGATACTTAAATACTAGCAAGCGATGCGAGACCTCATATTGCTCTTAATACAATCAAGCAAAAGCTGCCGTTGCCATTGAAAAATAATTAACTTAGTCAAATGCTGAAAAACTTGGGTGTGTACTTTCGCAAAAGATTTCTTTTCAATAAACATGCTAGAAAAATATTAGAGAAAGCTAAAGCTTTCATAAAACCTTTATTATAGTTTATTAAGGTCTTACATGCAAGATACTCGTATACAAAACTCTTATACGACCCATTTTGGCATAGGGATTTTTTGTGTGGTTCACAAGCTTTCCTAGAATTGTAACGGGTTGGGTTTTTACTCGAAAGAAAAATATGTTATTAAGTATGTACTTAGGTTCTATTGCCGAAAGTATCGATAAGAAGTCGTATAGAAATAAACTTCTGTACGACACATGCAAGTCATGACATACCTCATCAATCTAACTCAAAAAAAACTTCAACTAGTAGACCTTCATCCAAATGCTAAGTGCATTTAATGTTAGTTGGATTCAAATAAAAGTAAGAGCTTAGATGAGAATTACTTAATGAAAGATCATTTCCTCATATCAAACAAGATGTTGGCGGAAGGCTATCGTTACCCTTTTATGTAAAAGCGTGACTTTGTAATTTGAGAGGTTAGGTTAGGTTAGAATAAAACAGGGGTGTGATGAATATGTCATCACACAAACACTAGACACCAAAACGGGCTCATCGCAATCACTGTCGAACCAGTTGAATTTATATTCAAAGAGCAAAAACCTAAACAATCTCCCTGGTGAAATATCCAATTTCTTTGTAAAAGCCAGGAAGGCCTGTGAAGATCCTGCCGTCTATTTCCCCCAGGTTTTTCCCTACAAATTTTCTTCGACTACGCGATACTGCCTCGCATTCACGTAGTATGTGTGCTGTGTCCTTAATAACTTGCAGATCACAGCAGAATCTCCAAATGTCCGTATCTGATAATTTGAGTCTCTTTGCGTGTTACCGCAGGAGACAGTGTCCTGCCAGGATTCCTATTATTGCCCTAACCTTATCCCTATTTAATTTTATTTACTCTCTAGATCTTTTACCGTCAAAAAGTGGCCAGAGAACCTTGGATACTCTGTGTCCTTCAAGACTTGAGAATCTTAGGTTGGCAGTTTTTTATGATTTTTTCGTCGATAGTGCCCCTTACTATGCAAAGGGGTGCAAGCTTATCCGCTTGTTCATTTCCCTCTATACCGCAGTGTCCTGGCACAGTCTCACCCGGTTCTGACTCCATAATACCTTGAGCATTGTGCGACAGCTCCTACTATGAGTACATCAGAATCGATGTTGGTGGATTCCACTGCCTTAAGTGTGGTCTGGCTATCGATGTAGATAGATAGATAGATCTTTTCCGGATACCGATCTCATCTAAATTAGTCATCCGCCCTGAGGACAGTAAGAACCTCTCATTGGAAGAAACTGGTTGCGTCCGGTTGTCGTATAGACACTCTTAGTTCTGGGTCTTCCGAGAAGATACCAGAACCTGCTCCTTTCTCTGTTTTGGAACCATCTCTGAAAATTACTATTTCACAGCTAAGTAGCTCGAATAAAGCGCAATCGTGAAGTCCAATTTTCGACAATTTTATCGAGCAACTGGATCCGCATATCAGCAATAATACGGCGAATGTTGACTTCTAAATCGTCCAACGTCTCTGGTTTATCGGCATAGACTAGTGACTTCACATACCCCCAAAGAAAGTAATCTAAAGGTGTGAGATCACAGGATCATGGAGGCTAGTTTACAGGTCCATTACGCAAAATTATGCGCTCACCAAATGTTTCCCGCAATAAATTGATGGTGTCACGCAGCGTTTTGCATGTTGCGCCATCTTGTTGAAACCAAAGCTCTGTCACGTCAATCCCATTCAACTGAGGAACGAAAAAGTCAGAAATCATGTTTCTACATATAGCGCTCTCCATTGACGGTAACATTCTGACCGGCATCGTTCTTAAAACAATATGGGCCGATCATTCCACCTGTCCATAAAGCACGCCAAACAGTGAGTTTTAATGCTTTGCTTTTTTTGCTTGTTTATATATCCTATTAACCAAAAATGGTCCTCATCGGAGAACAAAATTTTGTGTTGAAAATTAGGATCAAGCTGAATCATGTTTTCGGCCTATTCTCCGAACCTACGATACGTATAATGGTCACGCGGTTTCAACTCTTGCACAAGCTGGATCTTATAAGCTTTTAAGCCAAGATCTTTCCGTAAAATCTTCCACAAAGGCGATGGGCATAGCTCCAATTGCTGTGCACGATGGCGAATTGACTCATTCGGATTCTCCTCAACACTGCGCTCCACAACGGCAATAACTTCCTCTGTTCGCACTGTTTGTCGTATTATCAACTAGAGTGCGAGTGGTATGAAAACGATTCCTCGTCTTCCGAATAAGTTGCTCAGATGGACGATTATGTCGACCGTAAAATGGACGTAGTGCGCGATAAGTAGGTCGAACCGAATCATGGTTTTCAAAATAAGTTAGCACAATTTGCAAGCGTTGTTCATGCGTTTATCTATTCATTGTAAAATGTCAAAACGTACTAACCACAAATCAGCTTTCAACTGTCAAATTGACAATCTGTAGAAAACGTGTTACCAATTTAAGAACCAAGCCTCTAAAAAAGCACCCTTTCTAAGTACTTATCTACATAAAGAGTGGGCTATCTGCTGGTTTATTTTTAAAAAGGCTTTAAAAAACACTATTCAATATTTTTTAAGGATTGTTACTTTTTTGAAATGAGTAGACCTATCAGCTAATTATGGAATATTACTTCATTCAAATGGTTGCCTCGGCTGGTCTGCCAGTAGCCCACCCTGTCCATCGAATTTTCAATATATTTTCGATAGTTTCGGGCCCTATTTCACGAATAGCTTGACCAACATTGCTCTTGAGTTCCAGAATTGTTTCTGAATTATTCGCATATCATCGATCTTTAACGGCACTCCACAAAAAAAAGTCCAACGAAGTCAAATCGCAGCTCTGCGTCGGCCAAGCAAAACTACAGATTACACGATTATTGAACTTAGTGTGCAATAAATCGATTGTGGCACGTAGCCCCATCATGTTGCAACCATATCTCGCCTAAGTGCAAATTCTCAATTTTTGGCCATAAAAAAATCGGTTATCATGCTTCAGTAGCGCTCTCCATTGACTGTAACGTTTCTTCCATTGTCGTTTTAGGAGAAAAATGAGCCAATAATGTCGCCACTCCAAAAACCATACCAAACAGTCATACGTGCAGGAGACATTGGCTTCGCTATGACTACGTGGTGGTCATTTTGCTATAATTCCTGAGTCATTTCGAAATAATCCGAAAATTTTATGTAAAATAAAGAAAAATCGTAGGTGATCACTCAAAATCGTACATTGAAGGGTAAGAGTAGTATTAAGTGATGCGACTACAATAGAAAAAGCGACCAAACAAATTTTGTGCATGTTGTACTCGTACATAAGCTCAAAAGCAGTCAAATAACCCGTTCTTCGAGTACATAATTCCAAGTATCTCAAAATATTGACGTGATGGCCCGATTCTGATCTCGAGTTTGGATTTAACGCAACAAATTACATCGAAAATGATCCCCAACTGTCCAATCCAATCCTGGCTGAACAAACATGACCCCATTTTTGTAGACCTATGTTATGTTCAAGCAGCCAAATTCCATTTTTATGTCATAATAGAGAAAAAAGCCAATGACTTATTGAGTTAACTTAGATCGAATTCAGTCGATGTAACGAGTTGGACAGCATGGTTCCCTAATCTGAATGCGATAGAAAATATTTAGGGTGTTTTGATTAGGGGAGTATATGCCCAAAAGGAACAATTTGAGTACCTGCAGGGCTGAAAAAAAAACCCTTCTTCAAGAATGGGAAACAATTTAACTCAAACTGCTGTAAAACTTGATAAAATCAATGGAAAAGATGTTATTTGAATTGATTCTTTGCTAAAGGCTCTCAAATAAATTATTAGCTTTTTTCGTTCCTTTTCCTTTATTAAAACACTTAAACATGAGTTATAAATATGAAACGCCCGAATGAATACGATGACATAAATTTTAAATAAATCACAAATAACTTTATTTTTTTTAACGGAAAACGACATTTATTTTTATTTCAATTCACAAACTCGTGATCGATAATTCCGTAACTAAAAAATGTAAAATTGTATTGTAAGTTGTGATGTGTTCGATATAACCCAATATAGCTAAATATGAAATGAACTGTATTTAAAAAAAGGCAATTGCTTAGGAATACAAAAAAATATATTTTCATAAATTCAATTCAGTACATAAACCCACGTAAAAGCAAATTCGTATAGAAAAGTCAGGTTGGGAAAAGTTTAGAAAGAAATATTCTTTCGGCGAACCTAATATGAGTAGACAATTTCGTCATTAAACTGGTTCGAAGACATATGCTAGAGCAATGAACTCGATGAACAACCTGATTTGCGAGGCTTTTTACCCTCTGTACCACGAGAGTGTGTACTTTAATGGCTTTGTTCACCTAGAAGGGATCCTCTATCTATATAAAAAAGGGCTGATTCAGGAGAGACTATCGATGCCGTTTGTCGCCCCTAGAATAGGTGCGGACAAGCGGATCAACTATGTCACAAACACCGCATACGGAAATGACAGGCGTTCATCACTGGCAACGATGGTTATCCACTGTATCGGCGTCGATCATCTGATGATGGCGGTAGAACTATCACAGTCAAAGTTAAAGGAAATGATTTCGTGGTCGACAACTCTTGGGTTGTAAGCTGCAATGAGGCGATTTGGTGTATATTCTCATTTCCCATTCACGAATGCTATCCGACTGTTACACATTTGGCAGTGCATCTGGAGAACGGTCATCGAGTTTATTTTACTGCAGCAAATGCCGCTCAACGTGCTCAAAACCCATCAGCGACAACGTTGACCAGTTTCTTCTTGATTTGCCAAAGTGATCCGTTTGCACGTACGTTACTTAACTCAGAGATACCGCGTTATTACACTTGGAATGCTTCATCGAAGAAATTTTAATGGTGATAGCAAGGCGATGTGTTCCACTGAAGCTCTTGGGCCGTATTTATACAGTTCATCCGAAGAATAATGAATGCTTTTACTTGCGACTATTGCTGGTGAATATTCGTGGGCTGACATCATTTGAATCACTTCGAACTGTCAATGGTGTAGTGTTGGCAACATTTCGTGCTGCATGTGAGGAGCTCAATTTGCTTGAAAGCGATACACATTGGGACACTACAATCGCTGAAGCAACTGTTTCCGCATCTCCAAGTCAGATACGCACATTATTTTCGATCATTATTTCCACATGTTTTCCATCAAATCCACGTGAATTGTGGGACAAGTAGAAGGATGACATGTCAGAAGACATTTTGCATCGAGTTCGTGTCCATTCAGAGAATCCCCATCTTGAGATGAATGAAGAGATACACAACCAGGCTTTGGTTTTGATAGAAGACATGTGTTACCTCATGTGCGGCAGTTTGTTAGTCAGGTTAGGTATGCCATCGCCGTGGAATAAACGACGCTTTCGAACGTTCGAACGAATGTACCTTTGTTGAATCTCCAACAAAAAGAAGTGTACGATACGGTGATGAAGGCAATTTATGATGGAAATGTTGACATTGATGCGCCTTGCCAGTGCAGACATTCCTCATATCATTGATTTTGGCTACAGTTCGTGCAAGATCAGAAATTGCTGTAGCAGTTGCTTCTTCTTGAATAGCGGCTACGCTGCTTGAAGGTTGCCGAACGGCATTTCTATTAAACCTTCAGGCGGTTGAAGAACCAACATGTAACATAGCGAAACATTCACCAAGTTCTAAAGTTTTGGTAGCAAGCAAAATCATCATCTGCCGAAGTGTTATCCAATCAACTGCTAACTATCGGTAATGGTCGTATTCCTGTCGACGCATCGAATGGATTGATTTCATTCCCGCCGAATTTTTGCAATTTCGTCTCAACGAAAGAGGAGCTCATCAACTAAGTGTTAACCACAAAAACTACGATTGGTTGAGTGAAAGAGCAATTTTAGCGGCAAAGAACAAGGATGTGGATCACTGAAACTGCACAATTCAAAATCAAATCGTTGCTTCCCTGCATTCCTTGAAACGTATCGACTGTGTAATAAACGAGGACGAAGGAACCAACTATCCAATTAAGTTTTTGAATTCATTGGATATGTCTGCCACCGCACAGTTTACAATTGAAGGTTGGTTCAGTCGTCATCATGCTTCGCAATCTCAATCAAAATTATGCAACGGAACGCGTTTAGCAGTCACAAAACTCATGAGCAATGTGATTCACACGAGAGTACTAAAAGGAAAGTTCAAAGATGAGGAAGTTCACATTCCAAGAATTCCAATGATCCCAACCGATATGCCATTCTCATTCCGAGAATTCCAATGATCCCAACCGATATGCCATTCGAGTTTAAGCGAATCCAATTTACAATTCGTTTTGCATTCGCCATTACAATCAATAAATCACAAGTGTTTGTGTCCTGAATCTGGAAAATGAATGTTTTTCACATGGTCAACTGTACGTCGCATGTTCCCGTGTCGGAAAACCATCCGCTTTGATCGTTTTCGCACTTGACAACAAAGCGAAAAATATCATTTATCACAGAGTGCTTCAATGGGAGATTTTTTAAGGATTTGGTTTTAATCGTCAAAAAAAAAAATACAGAAAAGTCGTAATACTCGTACGATTTTTATTGGAGCTGATAAACCAATGCTTTCCATTTACTTTTACAAGATTATTTCATGTAAATGTTGATCACGACTATGTTTTCAGTAGTCCATACGGAGAGTTCAATTTTGAATCACTTGTTCGAGCATATTGACTGATAATCTCGCTAATAACACATATAATGTTGTCGTCTAAGGCTGCAATTGACTCTGGTTTATCGACATAGACGAATGATTTGATGTGTCGTCATAAAAAATAGTCTAAAGGCGTCAAATCGCATGATCTAGCCGGCCAAATCACCGGTCCAAAACGAGAGATAAATTGCTCTCCGAACTCATTTCTCAATTGGTTCATCGATTCGTGTGCTGTGTGATATGTAGCGCCGTCCTTCTGGAACCACATGTCGTCCAGGTTCAGATCGCGCATTTCTGGCAAAAGAAGTTCGAAATCATTGAACGATCGCGGGCGCCGTTAACAGTAACGTTGTCCTCACGGTGATCTTTGAAAAAATACGGCCAGACCATAAACTGCACCGTACAGTTAATTTTTCCATTGACATTGGCAGCTCTTGTATTACCTGAGGTTGCTCATCGGATCAAATATGGCAGTTTTCTTTATTAACATCCAACCAGAAATGATCTTCGTCGCTGAAGACAATTTTTCGATAAAAAAGCGGATCTTCTCCAGTTTTTCTATGGCCCAAAATTTGGACCCTGTTTCAGGTCGTTCGGCTTCAGCTCTTGCAAGCACTGTATTTTGTAAGGTTTTAGACCAATATCCTTATGAAAAATCTTCCACGTAGTCTAGTAACACAATCTCAATTGCTGCGAACGGCGACGAATGGACAAATAACGATCTTCATTAACACAGGCGGATACGTCAGCAATATTTTCCTTTGTAAGCACTCAACGCACAGTAGGTCGATTATAATGACCGTAAAATGGTCGAAGTGCGCGAATATAATTTTCCACAGAGCACGAATTTTGATAATAAAATTCAATAATTTTTAAGCATTGTTCGGGTGTAAGTCTTTCCATGATGAAATGACAACCCAAACTGAGCATGTTTGACTTTCACTAGATCAAAAAACCAAACAACAAAAAAAACACCCTTTATTACCCTTTCAGACCTCGACTCGGGCAACGCAAACTTGGCGAGTACTTCTTGGAAAGATTTTTAAATTATATTGCATCTGTACAGCGTGTTTCTATGCCTTTGTTTTGTGTTCCAAGAAGTCGGTTTTCATTCCGTCTGTTCATAGAACTGACGAGCAGGTTATTTCTTGGTATGCACTTCTTGCTTCACTGCATGTGATCGGCGACATTTTTCGTTAAACAGTGTATTTTATTGAGATGGCCAAGAGAAACCCAGCAAATAAGAGGGAAAAACCCTGATGGGTACTTGGCGGCGCTGCCATCTGTCATTATTACTTGGTATTGGCGGCATAAAAAATCTTGCAAGGTTAAGAAACATCGGCAATAGCCCTAGCGATCAGATTGTTTACAGCAGTCTAACGTCAAACTTCCTCAGAGTATTTTAATGTATTATTTCTGACTAGAATAATGTAGAAGTTTGAGTTCATGTTTGCATGGTTATCTTGCGTCGATTGCAAGGTGATAAATCTGGTTGACGATTGATTAATCCGGAGACTTTTATATTTTGCCCCGTCGATTAGCCTTCCTTCTTTTCAAAGTTTGCGGTAAAACCGCCTACGACAATTTCTAATAGCATACCTGCATTTATTGTATATTTCGGTCAAGAGCTCGTAGAAGCTATCCTTGATGTTATTATCTTTCTTCTCCGTGAAGGCATAGGGGCATAACATAAATGAAGTATTCCGCACGGATTAAACGGAAAATACTAACCGATATTTTTTTTCTCATTTTGTTCATTTCTTCATTAAGAATTATAAAATAAACATTAATATGTTTTAATAAAGAAGGAAATTAAAGTATGTATTCATTCTTGCATGCGTCTGTAAAGTAAGTTTCGCAATTTTGAATTGTAGTCACATATTTGTAATTAAAAATGAACATCGGTTACATAAATTTCTAATACAAAAAAAGTATCTTCATCAGTTTGTTTGATTGTGATTATAAATAAAAGTAATACCAAAAGCATATGGTCGACTAAAAAGGTCAATATTTGTAAAAACATGTGCACACATATGATATTAATAATTTAATCACTTTATTCTGAATGGTTTCTTAGATGTAGAGCACGGATTATCGGACATTAAATTGACCTCAATATTATAACAACGTACGAGTATTATCCTTGAGTACATGTACATGTATACATATGGTATGTATCTACATAAAATTCATGTCCTCAATTTGCTGGTGTGAAGGATTAAGAGTATGGGTAGAAGACAGATAAGGGAGTTGTATGAGTTTGACCCATAAAATTGTAGGTCAGGGTCTGTTCCGAACTCGCTATATTTCACCCTTTCAATTTATGTTAGATTATGTCCTAAATTAAACGATTTATACTTAGAGGGGGAAAAAATGTATCTCAGCTTTTATATGTGTTGATAACTATGGCAAGATTTTTAAAAAAAAACATTTGCAGAGCAATTTGACAATTTTTAAAATACCGCTGAAACACAGTTCTTCTTTCCATTTCTCTACATTATTTGAGATTTTTCAATTCACTTATGCGATATATTTTCACATTTAAACATAATAAATTTAGATATTGTAATGCAATGGAGGCATGAATATCTAAGAACTTGCTCCCAATCAGTCAAATTTTAAGAAAAATATGACTGAAGCGAGTGCTTTTTCGAATAAAATTGGAAGGAAACCCACATTTACCAGAAATTCTATAATATTTTCCCGCCAAAACGAATAGATGGCCTATACGTTTCACGGTGCAGGCAATAGACCACTACTACATCTCATTGCGGTAGCATTGTCCAAGACGTATTAAAGGGCATGTGTTGCAAAGGAAGTGCTTAGATTAATGATGCAAGCAAGAGGTGCTAGGTGACCGGTAGTGAGCCATAAGTTTCGATTTTCTAAACCTTCAGTCTTAAGAGAACCTTTGTCAAATTACAAAAAGTAGTATACCTTTTCTTTAATAAAACGATGGCAATAATGGTATTAACTGAAGTTGAACCTATCTTAAATAGTGTACAACTAGACGTAATATATTGCACGATTGATACACTTAAAGTGGGCTTTCAGTCAACCCTTTTCAAACTCAGCTTATTTTCTTCCTGCTAAGGTTTGGTGTGACTAAAACGGCGACTATTCGTTTTAAAAAAACGAAATTAAATACCTTTGTGACATCCAGTATAGCAATGTTCTTTAAAGACATGTTGCATAAACCCTTTAGATTTGTATTGCTATGAAATAAATACATTTAAGCTGGTTTAATGGTCAAATCATCTTTTACTAAACTTTCAAGAACAATTTCTCCGGTCTGCATAGGGATTTTTTATGAATGCCTAACCCGGCTCCAGCGGTAGAGATGAATTTCTTTCCATTCAATATTTATCACATATGCAACACTCTATAAGCTATTTTCGTTGCAAAATAAGAAGTCTTTGGGTGCGACTCACAAGTTTCGACGAACTCCTCTTGGTTTCTGCTAATATAATGTACGAAATCGACTTTGCATGCACTCAAGACTGGCTTCGGCCAAAATGTAAGCAAGTAAAAGGATGTGGCCGCATTTTTGTGAATGACGTAGGACGACAGCCTTCATCATCGCATCATGGTAGTAAAACTTTCTAAGCAGCGATATGCGCAATCCATATAAAAATCAATTATACGACAATCGTCTGAAAAGTTTCCGACAATGATACAAGACATTTTTTCTCGAATTTTTTTTTTATTTTTCTACATAGTCTCTTTGTAACTCTACACACTTCTCCCAGCGATGCTCCCATCTCTCTAACCCATCCATATAGTACTTGCCGTTTTTCTCTGCAAAATAATTGTTTCGTTTGACGAAAATCTCTATCCTCCAGCGCAGTTTTTAGATTAGGGAACAAAAAGAAATCGCTTGAGGCTAGATCTGGTGAATAAGGCGGATGGTCAAGCAGTTCAAACCGTAATTTATGGATCTTCGCCATGGCAACCGCTGAAGTGTTGACGGCGCGTTGTCTTGGTGAAACAGGATTTTCTTTTTCTGCAAATGGGGCCGTTTTTCCGCAATTTCTGCCTTTAGCTTCCTTTTGAAGATAATCGATTAAGATAACTCCTTTACTATCCCAAAAAACAGTCGCCATCACTTTCTCAGCCGAAAAAGTTTTTGGTTTTTTTTGGAGCCGGCTCGTCCTTTGCGGTCCACTGTTTTGACTGAATTTTTGTATCGAGCACTCATCTACAGTAATTAATCGGCGCCAAAACTCGGATTTATTGCTCCTAAACTGCGCCAACAGAGCATTGGAAATGTTCATTCGAACACGTTTTTGGTCCACGCGCGGACAGCTATCTCATGCCTAAATTTTGATTTAATATGTAACAAACACGTTCTTTGGACATTTTCATAACCTCTTTTTTATAATTTGCGCGCGTTCAAGGGATTTAAGTACCCTAAAAATGTTTGCACAAAGCGCGGGCGAAGGAAAGTCAGGGAGGTTAGAAAGAGAGGTACCGGTGAACGTTGGTTTTAAATGTTTGAAGGTTATAATGACTAAGAAATAAGGAGCTAGGAAGGCATTCCCTAAGCGAGTTGTACGGCTTCAGAACGAATCACGATATTTTAGAGTACGTCCGAAAGTGGGCTTGAGGGTATACTGATGAGCAATCATAGCGAGACGGGAGTTATGGTTAAAAGTTTGAAGGGGCGGAATGCTACTGGCGATTTCTATGGAGCACTGGTGGTGGAAATAGCGATAAAATAAAGTGAGACACGAGACCTTACGTCGGTGTTCGAGGGTGTCCATTGTTTTAGTGATATTAGTATCACCTATGAGTTTTGTCGCACGGTCTTGGATCATATCTAGCAGGTGCAAAGATGTTTTGGGCGCACCCGACCAGATGTGGGCATTGTACTCCAATTTCGGGCGGACACACGCCTTATATATTGAGGCCAGATCAGATGGGGTGAAATATTTCTTACATCGCTTGAGGAAACCTAGGCACTTCGCAGCATTTTTGACGACACAGAATATGTGGCCATTCTAACGTAAGTTTTCATTGACACACATACCGAGAAAGGAAAGTTTATCGGTTTCGATGCCATTCATGGATAATGGCTGGGTGTTCAAATTTGGCTTTAACGACAGCAGACAGCATTGTGTTTTTGAAGCATTAAATTCTACTCTGTTAGTGGTTCTCCAATTAGTTATGCTGGTAATATCAGAATTTAGTGAGCTTAACATACGCTGCCGTTTCCGTTCTACAGCTGAAGAGCAGGGACGTAAGTCCGGGAATGAATATGAAAAGCAGAGAGTACTGCAGTGAGCAAAGGAATATATTGGATTAGAAGTAGCAGACAAGAGATCATTAATGCAAATTAAAAAGAGTGTCGTAGACAGAATGGAGCCCTGGGGCACACCAGCATTTATTTTGTGAATATCAGACTTGAAACCGTCCAAGACAACTTGAATTGAACGTTCCAAAAGGTAATTTCTAATCCACTGAAAAAGAGAGTCATCGATCCCAAAAGCATGCATTTTCGACAAAAGGGCCTGATGCCAAACTCTGTCAAATGCCTTAGAAATATCAAGTGCAACTATTTTGCTTCCGCCAGATTGGTGTACGCTTTGGTTCCACTTTTCGGTGAGACATGCCATCACATCACCAGTGGACCTGTTGTTACGAAAACCATATTGCCGGTCATTGAGAAGTTTTCTTGTTTGGAGATATTTCATGAGCTGACGGTTTATCAGCGTTTCCATGAACTTGGAAAGAAGGGACGTAAGTGCAATGGGTCTGTAGGAAGAGAGAGAGAGGCCGGGCTGGACAAATGCTGTTTTCCATCTGCTCGGAAAGAGTCCTAGAGAGTAGGATTGATGAAAAAGTTTACGCAGTGCTTTTGCCAGCGTGGAAAAACACCTCTTCAGAAGAAGGGGAGATATACCATCTGGACCAGCGGATTTATGTATGTAGAGATCTTTAAGTACTCTGGATTTGTCCCATTGCAGATTCGACGCACTCAAGTGTAGGCGGGGACAAAGCACAATCTTGGAGTGTTGAGCTAGCCGCAAAGGGTGCAGCAAGCAGATTTGCCTTGTCCAAAGAGCTGGAATGTCGTTGTAAATGAGCCTTGGGATGGAGGATGAGGCAGAATTTCTAATGGCTTGGACGGACGACTAAAAATGTTTACTACCTTTGGGACATTGCAGTATTTTTTGCCTCAGTTTTTGGTCGTATTGGAATTTCACACGCTTGAGTAAGACGTTGCAGTCATTTCTGGCTCTTTTAAACTTTTTTCAGTTTTCCTCTGTCGGGTTGGTCTTGTAGGACCGAAAAAACATTTCTCTAACCCTGACAACCTCTTTACAGCTCGAGTCGTACCATGCCTTTTCTTTTGGTTTGATACTCTTCATCCGATGGTAACTTGTGGTCAAAGTCATAATCATAGAGTTGACAAAATTCCTTGGTTGGCGGAAACTATTATGAATTTCTGGGAGTCTAAATCTTGTCCACTTCTTATAGGCTGTATCACGTTTGTTTTTCAAATCGACAATTTCGCGTGTAAACCATGAATTTGTAGGATATGTTATAATTTTAATTCTGAGCGGCACGTGGGCGTTGTATAGTTGCAATAAGATATGTTGAAGGATTTCAACCTGAGTATCTGTAGATATTTCATGATAAATTGGATGCCAATTAATGCATTGAATAACCCGCTCCAGAACATCGGTATTTAGATTTTTAAAGTCTCGGTAAGTGTATTGTGAAATTAATTCACTACAAGGAAAGTCAAAAGTTGCAAAGATTAGGTCGTGTTTCGAGAACACAGGAGCTGAAATCTGACTAAAGAAAATATTGTGACAATCATTGGAGAGGAATAAATCTAAAAGTGTAATGGTGGCTTGAGTAAAATGCGTAGGGACGGTCAAGTTTATAATATCCAAGCCAAGAGTTTTCATAGACTGAGCAAATGTCTCAGAGTCCGCATAATTCAATGCATTACAATTTCATACCAAGTAAAATAAAATAAAAGGCCATGGAGTCTCAAGCTTATGTTTGCACTTATTTTCTCATAGTGACGGTTAAAAATATCTATCTAGTGTTTTCAAGACCTACCAAGGACGTTCTCAGATTCTTCCTCTTTTTCTTCTGCTCCTAAGGCCGTATTTTATAATTATTCAATATGTATACGAGTATGAAAATCGAGAGGGCTTAATACTTAAGGGCTCAGGCCACTCTAGAGGCCGTAAAAATAGGCATTTTTGTAATTTTTTTTTCAGGAAAAATATAAAATATGATTGACTGTAAAATATAATTTTTATAAAGTAATTTAAAAATCGCGGCTGTGCAGCGTTTTTCATATGACCTTTCTTTTTTGGAGGGATCTACGGCCGTACCAACAGCTCCTGTATATTTTGAATTATGATGAGTCACTAAATTTTTTTTTATTGTACATAACAACAACTAGAGAAAGGAGTAGGACTTTTTTCAAACTTGCAAAATTCACGGGAAAATCACCAGAAAATTGTTAATAACAAATTTAAAAAATGTAAGTTATAGAAAGCCTACCTGGCGGCTTTGTACTATACTTTGAAAACCAAGTACTTCAAGATATTGGGTATATAACTTAATTCGTGCGGTTTTTTTCAAAATTTGAACGTTCATTTAAGAAAAACATGTGCAATAGTATTATTCAAAGTATTGCCCATCTGAAGCTATGACCTTTTCCCTTCTTTCCGGCAATTTGTGGATCCCATCCCAAAAGAACTGCGCCGGCTTGGCAGCCAAGAATGAATCAAGCCAATTTTTGATATTCTGCACTGATGTGAACCGTATTTCAGTGAGGGCATTTTGCATCGACCGGAACAAATGGTAGTCATAAGGGGCAAGGTCTGAGCTATAAGGCGGGTGGGGTAAGACTTCCCATCCACTGTTTTCCAAATAGTTCTTAACCGGAATAGCAACGTGGGGCCGAGCGTTGTCATGATGGAAAATTATTGCCTCGTGTCTGGTCGCATATTCCGGGCGTTTTTCGGAGACTGTTATCTTCAAATGGATTAATTGTGTTCAGTAGCGTTATCCATTGATGGTTTCACCCGGTTTTAGCAGCTCATAATACAGCACACCCATCTGATCCCACCAAATACAGAGCATTACCTTCGCGCCATGGATATTCGACTTTGCCGTTGATTTGGCTGGTTGGCCGGGTTTCACATATGATTTTTTGCGCTTGGGGTTGTCGTAATGGATCTATTTTTCATCACCAGTAACAATCCGATGCAAAAATGACTTCCTTTTGTGGCGTTCCAGCAGCATTTCGGACATGCAAAATCGCCTTTCGACGTCCCTCGGCTTGAGTTCATGTGGAACCCAATTTCCTTGCTTTTGAATATATCCAGCTGCTTTTAAACGTTTTGAAATGGCTGCTTGAGTGACACCCAAAGATTCTGCGAGCTCTTCTTGTGTTTGGCAACGATCTTCACAGAGTAATGCTTCCAGTTCTTCATCTTCAAACTTTTTTGGCTGCCCAGGACGTTCATCGTCGTCCAAGCCAAAATCACCACTTTTAAATCGTGCAAACCACTTTTGGCACGTTCGCTCAGCTAGCACTTGTTCACCATAAACTTCCACTAAAATACGATGACTTTCGGCAGCAGTTTTCTTCATATTAAAGTAATGAAGAAGAACTCTCCGCAAAAACACTTTTTCAGGTACAAAGTTCGACATATTTGAGTAAAAAAAAAAAATTATTGTTGTTTACGCTTCAAATGAATGGCATATACTGAAATGACGTACAATGACAGTAGCTTTCCAACGCATGTTGCAATGGAATAATACAAGTTACGCCATCTCTTAGCAAACCGCATTAAATTATATACCCAATATTTCCCGGCGATAATCTTTTGGATAATAATTTTTGAGGTCCTAAGGGACCATTGAAAGCAATAAAAAAATCGATGTTTTGAAAATCCTAGAGTGGCCTAACCCCTTAAATTAATCCCTACGAAAAAAGTACTCGCAGGCATTCGATGAAAAATTGAATTTAACGGAAAATTATCATTACAATCATCCTCGAAAACATGCTGAAGATAAAGACATTTAAAGTTTGCTTTGACAAAGTTGTTTTAACTTATTAGGTGAAACCCTCTCATTTTAGTGGCATACATGGCTCCGGGCTACTGGACTGCATTTAAAAACTTAAGTGAATTACTGAAACTGAATTACTGAATTACCAAACTGAAACGCTTTGGTTAAATATCAAAAATAGCTTAAGAATAATGCTACAAACAGTTCTTTCACTATTATGAAAAAATACAAGCATATCTATGAACTACAGGTATATTTATTTCCATTCTGTGCACGACGTCGGTTAAACAGCCTTCATGGTTTCGCTGGATCACAGGCACGCCAATTTTCAATGACATTTTAATTTTGAAAAAATCCCAATAACATAAATTATTTCTTACTGAAGGTTTCTGAAGTACGTAATGCCTTTAATAAGGAGCTGGCAAGCTGTCATTGAACTTCAATGGAACTTTGTGCTAGCTAAGGTGTATTCGACAGAACTTTCACATTAGAATGGGACATGACGTAAACATTCAAAAATATCCGGCTAAAACAATTAGCAATGAGTTGGCGATTCCTTTTGACTCCTCCATTGTATGGTTTGAAAGTTGAAGGAAAAACAAGAATCCTTTAAATTTAATTGTGATATTTAAAAACTAAAAGATCAGTTTGAACTCTGTATGTGGTTCAGCTGTATGCAGTGACTGCATTTGCATTATATATTCGAAAATCCACTTACAGCAAATAAGTACTCTAGCATACGAGTATAGTTGAAAAAAGAAAAAAACAGAATTGGAATTAAATCCTAGATGAAAGTAAATAAAAATAAATAAATGAGCTGCACAATGGAGGATAAACAATTATCATACTTTTATTTTGGTGGTGTTGTGGGATTAGGCAGCAACTGAATGGTGCCAATCTGGCTATGCCCATTGCTGTAACTATTACTACACATGAATCCTGATTATAACACCTCCTTACCGAAGTACGAGTACATACATATTAGTCTGGAATTGAGTTCCCAAGGCTATAATCACTGGTGTTGTGAAGAGGGGGAAATACTAACACCATAATATCCTATCTGAATGGACTAAATCTCAGAAGAATGGATGGGCTCCAAACGAAGATAAGATCAATACGGTGTTGAAATTGAGATAGTGGCGGATACACCCTTAAAAAATAATGACTTTCTGCTCTGTATATGAGGTCTTTTAACAGACCATGAGCAGTCGAGCAATTAGCGGGATTTATTAATTACCATAAAGACGTTATGAATCCTATATAATAAATGCGATGGATAAAAGGAGGATAAAAAATTCCGATATTTATCACGGTGACTGCTTTCGCCAGCAATGTTGCAGATTTGTTGTTTCATTTCATAGCTAAGAAATCTAAAGTTTCCGGCATGTCAACTTCGCAAACATTATCAAAATTGGTATACATTCCCACTAAGAGGAGAAAAACGATATTCATTCGGTATGATGTACAGATAGGAAGTCTTTTTCGAATACTGGAAGAGAGGAATGATTCTCAAACTGTGTAAAAAGGGAAACCTGGCAGATTGTAAAAAAGGAATTTTCAATTTTTAATTTCAACTTAACACTGGATCACGAATAAGCCCGCTTTCCAGCCAGATTCTCCTGTATCGACCCCATATATACACTGCAGATCACTACTGAAGAATTCGTGGGGTATATTGTACTCGTAGATCTCGGCTACATTTCTTGTACATCGACTTCGAAGCGTTCAACAGCTTGAATCTTTTTTTGTTTTTTATTGTTTTTTTTTTTATAATTTGCGAGCGCTCAAGGGATTAAGTACCCTTAAAATGTTTGCACACAGCGCGGGCGAAGGAAAATCAGGGAGGATGGAAAGAGCGGTACCGGTGAACGTTGGTTTTAAATGTTTGAAGGTTATAATGACTAGGAAATAAAGAGCTAGGCAGGGCATTCCATAAGCGAGTTGTACGGCTAAGGAATGGATCACGATATTTTAGAGTACGTCCGAAAGTGGGTTTGAGGGTATACTGATGAGCATTATAGCGAGACGGGTGTTACGGTTAAAAGTTTGAAGGGGCAGAATGCTACTGGTGATTTCAATGGAGCACTGGTGGTGAAAATAACGATAAAACAGAGTGAGACACGAGATATTAAGTCGGTGTTCGAGGGTGTCCATTGTTTAAGTGATATTTGTATCACCTATGAGTTTTATCGCAAGGTTTTGAATCCAATCGATCAGGTGCAGAAATGTTTTAGGAGCACCTGACCAGATGTGGGCATTGTACTCCAATTTCGGTCGGATAAATACCTTATATATTGAGGCCAGATCGGAGGGGGTAAAGTATTTCTTACATCGCTTCAGGAAATCTAGACATTTCGCAGAATTTTTGACGACGAATATGTGGTCATTCCAACGTAAGTTGTCATTGACAAACATACCGAGAATGGAAAGTTTGTCGGTTTCGACGATGCAAGTGGCATTCATGGATAATGGCTGGGTGTTTAGATTTCTCTTTAACGACAGCAGACGCATTGTGCTTTGGAAGCATTAAATTCTACTCTGTTAGTGGTTCCCCAATTAGTTATGCTGTTAATACCAGAATTTAGTGAGCTTAACATACGCTGCCGTTCCCGTTCTATAGCCGAAGAGCAGGGACATGAGTCCGGGAACGAATATGAAAAGCAGAGAGTACTGTCGTCAGCAAAGGAGTAACATATATGTAGATGATATATGACGTGCTTTGCCTAAAAGAATTATACCAGAAAAACTTGTCGATATAATTAAGACTACGTATGAAGGTGGTAAATGTCACGTCCTGCACAACGCTAAAGTGCCAGCGACAAGTGCAACAATCTGCATTCTTTCGGCGTTGCAGTTGCTCCTTGCAATCAGAGATTGGGAGATCAAATGTGGGACTGAGATAGATAATGACATCATTGGTGAAACATCTGGTATGCGCCGATGAGGTCTGCCTGGTTTCACACAAGATAATGAACTTACACCACATGGTCCTAAAATTTGAAAGAGAGGCGTATAAAGTAGGGCTCAAAATATATACGAAAGAAACTAAGGCCCTAAGCATTTCCGTCTCCAATGCTCAAATCAACATTGCCATGCAATAAGTCGAGAACTTACTTCCTTTGTCTTGGAAGATGAATACACAGCTCTAGACGTGGACCGTAAGATTAATAAAGGAAAACGTGCGTTGTGTATGATGGCTAAAATCCGCAAAATCAATGTTTTCAGATTGTTTTGATACAACGTAGGATCCGTACTAGGTTCTATATGAGCCTAGTACATGAAAAATACCTAACACTGTCACAAGGAAGCCACAAGCCTACGCAACGTCTTAAGGGTCTTCGGACTGAACCGTGCAACGAACGACCAACCTCATGTGATTACAGCGAGAACCTATAAATATCCAAATACGATCTAGAAAATTGCAGTGGATTGGTCACACACTACAGTCGAAAGACAGTCCAATCCAGAAATATGTCATGCAATGTAATTCACTTACCCCAACAGGCAGACCCGCAGTCCAAACATGCAGAAAGGCTGTTGAGGTGGAAGGTGATAGGTTAAGTTGGAGGCAACTTAAATGAATTAGAGAGCTCAGAATAAGATGGCGGCAACATCAGCTGTCAATAAAAAATAAAAAGTCCAAGTCTATAAAATTCAAACCGAAGCTTGCAGAAACGATCAAGAAAACCAAGCAGAAGTGGTCCTAGGCAGAATATAATATTGAACCCATCATGGACGACGATGGATAAGATTTCCGTTTACTTGTTTTTCCGGGTTATTAGCTGAACTGTTCAAAGCAGCCAATGATGAGTTAGTAAAGGGGATTAACCAGATATTTTGCAAGATATATGCCCTATGAATACAATCCATTGCATATGAGCTGTATCAACTACAGAAGAATCAGTCTCATCTCATTTTGTGAGAGCTTCTACAATCTTCAGTCAACAACTTAATTTTGCGGTAGGTCTGAAAGAAAGCCAGAAGTACAAAAGTGATACACGCAATTTTCTTGTCGACTTTAGTTCTGCGTATAATAGTATTTATAGAGACGGGCTATAAAACACTATGTCCGCTTTTAACGTCTTTGCCAATCTCGTTTGAGGTTGGTTCTTCAAATACTCCGTGTGATCTTGGTCTTATTTGCGTTGAAGATTAGTGAAGGCGTAGATCCATGCCGAACTGAGCGACATGTACAGGGATATACTGGCCGTGGAGTTCTTCTGGCCTTTCCTTTTCGCCTTTATTCCAAACTCTTTAAAAAATCTTCCACATCATACTTTAAATTTGTCTGTGCGGGAGTCCCTATTTCAAAGTGTTACCTTTGTATTGTACGAGTAAATAACCTTCTTAGTAATGCCAATTTTAGTTTACTCTGTGTTAACCCAGGACTTACAATCAATGATGCTCTAGCCTTTTTTACGCCGAGATTTTTAACTGTATTTCACAATGTATACCTTGCTTACCAAAGAAGAACCCCTCATATTCACCATCTCGCAATATCAAAAAGTTACGGTCTCTTCGAAATAAAAGAAACAAACTCTGTACAAATATCTTAGATCTCGCTATCTTACTGATTTTTTTCAACCAAATGCGTTACATCCTCCTTTCCGATCCTAAACAATTTTTTAAATTTATTAAAACCAAACGAAAGCCTAATATGAGTAACTATCCATCATCCCTAAGCCTTTTGGACAAACCTTCTAATGACACCCAAGTAATTGTAAATCTTTTTGCCAATTTTTTCCGTCAGGCTTTTACTGCTCAAATCCATGAAACTGACTATCCTTAGTTTTCGTACGTAAATAACTGTTCGCAAAGTGTCAGGTGGTGTCAAAATCCACGAGTTTTCTGCCCACAATTCTGGTCTCTTTCGGCGAATTGTTTCACGCAAACGTCTCATAACGCCCAAATAATACTCTCTGTATAGTGTCTGGCCTTCTGGCGAAAATTCATGATGCACTACACCGTTGTAATCCATGAAAAACGTGAGCATTGCCTCCTTTTTTGACTGAAAACGACGTAGTTTTTTTGGTCTCGGCTCATTTGGGGAACGCCATTCACTTGCCTGATATCTGGATTGCGTGTCGTACTCATAACCCCACGTCTCGTCTCCAGTAATGATCCTTTTGATGAATGTGGGATCGGATTCAGCCTCGCAAATCATCTCTTTTGCGACGTCAACACGGTCTCTTTTTTGCATGAAACTGAGGTCTTTTGGCACCAACTTTGCTGCTACACGACGGAAACCCAAATCATTAACCAAAATGTCTTGGGCGGATCCATAGACAATGTTCAAGTCCTCCGCTATATCTCTGATGATGAATTTGCGGTTATTGACCTACAATTCTTTTATTTTATCAATGTTTTCGTCGTTTTTCGATATCGATGGTCTGCCACTGCCACGTTCATCATCTTCGATTGACTCACGACCACTTTTGAACCGCTCGTGCCACTGGTAAACGACCGTTTTATTTAGAGAATCATTGCCGAAACACTTTTCCAACATTTCCAACGTTCGCGCACCATTAAATCCGTTTTTTACGCAAAATTTAATAGAAGTTCGTTGTTGCAAATTTAAATCCATTTCTAAAATTGGACAATAAAAAATTGCCAACACACATAGAGATAGTTGTACTCTTGGCTACGTTACTTTTGCAAATGTCGAGCTATAACACTAAAATTTAGAGAGAATGTCAACAACAGATTTAGCAACTTAACAAAAAAAAAAACAGAACTCAAATCGGAACTATGGGAGCGTCACACGGTGGTTATTCCTTTTGATCAAGGTGGTAGATATTTAGATATTGGATGCAGAGTCAAAAAATATGACACTTTTTCAGGCGAATGGGATTTACTACTACGTCCCAGTTTGATCGAACTAGTTTGAATCGTACATAAAACATGGTGTTCTTTCAAATTTGGTTGGAACAACAAATTGCTTCTTGCTTTTGCTTATTTCTCTTTGTGTTTTGCTTTTCATTATTTCGGTTTTTGTTTTCATGTATCTAGCGTGTTTGTTTTTGATTTCAGATTCTGATTGTGATTCAATGGAAGAAATTTCTTGTTCAAGGTTAATTTTTTTTTTTTTTTTTAACTACAGTGAGAGGGGATTAGAAGGAAAGTATATCTTGCAATAGTAATCTGGGGTACTGCTTTTAAGTCTTGTGGTGTTGGTTTAGAGTGAGGTCCCGGTACCTCTTACTCTTGGGGTGCTGGTTTATAGTGAGGTCCCCGTGCCTCTCACTCTGGCGGAGTTGGTTCAATTTCGTGTTTGTTTTGCATTTCTTTGACAAAATTTGAATTTTTTGATTTTTGCTGGTAATTCTTTTTTGGATTTTCCAATCACAAGTTTTTCGCAAGAGAATAAGGAGTGCAAAGTAAAGAATTTCTTTGATATGCTCAAATCATTGGTTTTGCTCAAGAAACCAATTCGAGTCTCTAAGGTTTGTTATTCTCATGCATTCCAAGGCCATTATCTCCCTTATATTTCTAATATGCAGATGATGTCTAAAAATTGTATGGCATACTTTGAAATGGAGCTTAATATTGAAAAATTCATCAGTTGTTGCTAAGAGACTTCCAAAATCACTATTTTGGGAAAAATTCTTAAGCTATGTTCAGACGATTGCCAGATCTGACAATATTGTCAGACCTGTCACTGTAAAAATTATCCAAATTTCTTACAACCGTCTGAACTTACAATTTTCGTCTGACAAAAAAAAAACCAAAACTGCAAAAATCATATCGGAAGAAACTTGAGAGTGAATGGTCGCAGGACCAAATTTTGAAACTCATTCAAGGAAGTGAGACGCGACGCAGTTTGTGGGATGCTGGATGCGTACAATGCGTACAATACAAAATGCTGAAGGAAGCCTTATGGCAGGAAGTCGCTGACAGCATCCATATGAGCCTCAACGACTGTAAAGGCAAATGGCCGAATCTCCGCATAACTTTTAATAGCAACCTTGATAAGTATCAGACAAAAAAAATCAGGTCAAGGTACTAGAGAATCAGTTCCTATTACCTGGAAGTATTTTAAACCAATGCTGTTCTTGGAAGCAAATAAAGTTCTGCAGTCTACCCAATCGACGTCGTCTATGGAATTGGTAATTATTTCTTCGCCTTTGTTGGTTTCATGTTTCAGAATTATTCATTCTTTGTTTTGCTTTTTCAGAAATCTGCTGTCGACGACGTAATGTAAGCGAGCGTAATACGCTAGACTTTGTGTCATCGTTACCATTGATATATGGGCAAGGACGAAAAATACATCCACTGCCTTATGCGACTACATACGTGGCCTTTGAGTTGCAAGGCTTAACCCCAGAACAAGCTGCGTTCGCAAAGTCTAAGCTGAAACGTGCATTCAATGATATAATGGATGAAGCTGCTCTGATAGTGAGTACACATTCAGTTTCATTATCCTTTATATTGTATATTGTGTTCATATTATAACCTTCGTCTACGAAGGAGCAGCCGCAGCAACAACCATTGGAACAGTATGAACTGATGTCCATTACTTGGCAGCAAGCAACAGAAATTATTGACAGTGGCGAAATCGCACAACCACCAACATAGAAAATATTTTATAGAAAAATACAAATTCTTTTTTTTTGTTGAAGCAATTTATACTGCCATTATAATTCACTCTCTTCCACGAAGTACGTCTTGAACTCATTTCTTACACCTTTGGCTTAGAGTAGAGTTTCAGTACGTGTTCCTTCTAATGGATACAATGTACTTCTTTCCACAACCACATCGCGTCGCCAATCACCCAAGATAAGTTCGCCGATATCACTATGATGGTCGAATGAATTACTCGGAGTTTACTTCTTTTTATTTGTTGTAATCAAGTAGTTATGCAGCACGCAACACGCAAGCGTAACTTTCTTTGACTTCTCGGCATCCAAATATATGGGCTTCCGCAGCACTCGGAAACGTGCCGACATAATACCGAAAACATTTTCAATAATACGGCGGGAGCCATTCAATCGATAATTAAATACTCGTTGCACCATTATATGGTTTCAATGTGTTCGGCCGTAAGTCGAACGCATCATCTGTAACGAGTATATATGGAACAGGGAATTCTCTACCGGGTAGTGATTTATCTTCTGGCAAACCCAATGGACTAGCGTCCAGCGCTTGGCTAAATGTGCATCGGTTAAACACACCACCATCGGAAAATCGCTCATTGTGGCCAACGTCGATGTACAGCAGTTTATATTCCGCATCGGCAATGCCTATCAGAAAAATGCTATACTAGATGGAGTGAAAAGTAACCTCCTTGGGAATGAAATTTTTTTTTTAAATGATTTTTTTATTTTATTCAATATAGTCCCCTTTTAGTTTGATACTCTTATTCCAGCGATTTTCCAACTTCTTGATCCCGTCCGAAAAGTAATTTTCCGGAAGGTCTACAAAATACTTCTCTGTGGCGTTGATGATTTCCTCGCGTGAGCTGAATTTTTTATTGATGAGCCATCTTTTGAGGTTTGGGAAAAGATAATAGTCCAAGGGATCCAAATCCAGTTACCAATCGACGCCAAAAGTCCGCCCGATTCCGCATCAGCAAGTCCAAACACTCTTTCGAAGTGCTCTCGCGTTCGTGGTTTTGGTCAGGAGTGAGCATGCGCGGCACCCAGCGGCAGGATAAGTTTTTCATATGCAGAATATTGCCCAAAATATGACGCGTGCGCTCAGTACTAATCTTTGTGGTATCTGCTAGCTCGCGCGCCTTCACTTTCCGGTCAGCCAACACCATTTCATCTATTTTTTTGACATTGTCCTCTGTAACCGCATCGGAGGGCCTGCCGCTGCGGACTTGATCGGTAGTGGAGTTGCGGCCACCACGAAACTCTCGAAATCAATATTTGACGGTGTAATCTGACGGAGCATTAGCCCCATAATATTTATCCAACATTCTTTTGTTTCCTTCGCCATTTTGCCTCTCAAAAAATAAAGTTTTATGAGAGAACGACAATCGTTTTTGTCCATACTCAACATGATGCCAAACACGTCAACAACAATCAGCTGTCAAAACAAAACTAAAGGCAGTATTGCACTGAAATTTGGCATGTCTGCCTAAGTGTGAATGAATTTCAAGGCACCATTAACTTTTTATGCAGTAGCAGCGCATTCTGGCGGTCAATGAGGTCACTTTTCACTCCATCTAGTAGTTGTAGAATATGCTGCCAGCATTGGGTGGTGCGATCGTTATTACATGCTTTCCATCCATTGCTCCAATGTAGTTTGGGAATTGCTACAGTTCGCTGAATTTACTGGCAACAGCATCCCAGGCCTCGGCGTCTGGAATTAATAAAATAATTTTACTTAAAGATATTTACCGACGAGTAGATTGCGTCCAGAACTTCTGGAATGATGGATGAGATCGTTGACACAGGAATGTGGAACAGATATTGCAAAGGCCGAAAATGTTCGTCGGCAGCTAGGTAGCGTAGCATCTACAACAATCCGCTCAGCAGCTGAAACGCTCGCGCGTATATTCGTTTCTTGCTTTTGGACGTGTGGAGTCACCAAAGCTAGAAGATCATCGAATTGTTTAGAAGCCATACGTAAAAAATTCCGATACAATTCTGGCTCCTCAGCTCTTAATTCGACAAGTAATTTTGCATAAAATCCCTCCTGCTGACGGCGGTCCACCCAATCCGTCGTCCAAACACGCCGAAGTTTTTGCGGCAATTCATCGTCCTCACTGCTTTCCAATACGTACGCGGCCAAAACAATCGCAAGTGCATCTTTTTTTCCATTTCGATTATTTTATTAATTTATTATTTTATTAAAATTCTCAAAAAAAAAAACACTTCACTCAGTGTCGAATGAAAAAAATAATTTTTAATTTGGCTGACAATGCTTGTCAATGAATCTGTAAATTTTTTGTAAACAAACATCTGCTAACCGTGTGAACGGACAATTTTCAACCTAAAAACCTTGCCAGGCAAAGTATTGTCAGGCCAACCATCTGACAATGAAATTACCAGAGTTTGGGACAAAATATAGCAACCCTAGGAACTGGCAACTTAGCATTGTAAGGTAGTTCGCTATTGGCAGCTCATTTGTAGGTCATTGTCAGAACATTTGTAGACCTGACAATATTGTCAGATCTGGCAATCGTCTGAAAATAGCTTTAGCAAAAATGAAAAATTCTGACGGACATGTTATTTGTTCGTCACTTTTTAAAAATAATTTCGAACAATTTGCACACTTGTTTCTTAAAAGCATTTTAAATGCCAGATATCCTGTAAAATAACGTATTGCAGTCATTTCCAATGAAATTCCATTTGTAATTTTGATTTAATGTATCACTTTTTCGAACAAAGTATTATCAAATACAGTTTCATCGCGTGCTTCAGGTAATAAAAAAGTTCTTGATGTGTGCGGTTGAGTCTGGGAGGTATCTAAATTTAAAAATTCTACATCGTCATCATCACAATTACTATGAGGAGAGAAAGCAATTAGATTTGAGGACAGAATTTTTGGCATTAAAACATTAAATTCGTACACAGAGGGATTTTTGTTATTATCGTCTTTACTGCGAATAATAGAAAATAAATTTTCCAAAATATCTTGATGAGTTCTCTTTGTAAGTAAGTATTCAACTTTCCCAAATAAGCCATCATTTATATCTTCGCTAAGTAATAAAACCCCGTTTATTGTCTGTACCATTACTTTTACACAAAATTTCCTTGGAAGATTAGTAGACTCTTGCATTGGTCTTAAGTAAGACAAGAATTGTTTAAGCTCATTATAAGCTGAATTTCCGACCTGAACTCCACGCTTTAAAATATTTTTAACGCAATGAGACCCACTATCCATACAGTTGAAAGAATTATTCATTTTTAATGTAAACGCTTGTGTTGCTAGAGGTTGATTTGAACTATTTTGTAGGCAATTAAGTTGCTGCCGTTGTCCGACTAAAGGTTTCCGTTGCAAGGCGAACACTCATTATTTCAAATTAATTAGCGACTATGTATGGACTTGTAAATTTCAAGCATGTTTTAGCCACATTATCTTTTTCTAAATTGAATATTTCTCTGAAAACATCAAAGCAAATATTACCATCTAGAGTTAGCATATCAGATTTGAGTAAAACATTACGCATTGATTTTAATAAAATATTTTTTTATTATTGAAAATTGTAAAAGGCTTTTCTTCTGTAACATCTAATAATTGGTAAGCTTTCCTGTTGTTAGGTGCTTGGTGGCAAACGAGCACACACTTTCAGACCAAGTTCTTGGCAAATTGTCAAATTATTTCCTAAATTTCTTTCTTTGACAGAGCTTGCAGAAACTAAATAATTTTACCAGTTAAGTCATTTTTGACATTGTACGTGAGATTTGGACGAATTCAAATTTCATCAAATATCAGTACCACATTCCAGGTTGTAAGCCTTTAACAGGAGCCCAACGATTAAATGTGGACACGTGGGGAAGTCTAAGTCCCAGACTATCTCGAGATCTGCAAAAAATGTTTTGGGAAAGTTCTCTTTCGGCAACATTATATTTTTTGGACTTGGACAGCCCCATCAATATACCACAAAAAATTGTTGAATGCTTTGAAATATCAAGTACTTGAATTAGTGATATTTTGCTAGTTCGTAGAGCGTTATGCATTTTAGTGCTAGAGCGGAGTTTTCTTCTCAAGCTTTGAATTTTAAGTCTGCAGCTTAATATATATTTTTTTCAATTCAGAATTTGTTTGCTCCTCTAGTGCGCATTTTTCTAATAATTTATTGCATCTGATGCTAGAAATATTTGAACTACAAGAGGACCTTCTCCGTTTTGGTACCAAAGATGAAAGATTTTCTAAACTTAAGTCTAAATTTAGATAAATTGCATACAATTTAGATTTATGGAGGTAACAGCGTCCCTTTTAAGCATTTTTCATTTCGAAGAAAAATTATTTTGACAAACAAAATACATACAGTTTTTACAACCAAAAATATTGTTTGAATGCATGTAATTTTCCTTATAAAGACTAAACTATATATTTTTTTTAATTTTTTATTTTCATTTCTTAAAACTAATATTTAAGTAAACAGATAACAAAGAAATATTTAAATTTTATGGCAAAAAACATAACAAAAAACAACAAAAACGAAAGAATTCACAAAATTATAATGTCAAGAAAGTGTTTTTGCATATTTTTCTTTAGCATGTTTTATCAGTTATTTTCATTCAATATTTTGTGTGGCGACCTTCAGCTTCGATAACGGCTTGTAATCTGCTTTTCATGGATCTAATTAATTTTTTTAAGTCGTATTCCTGAGGTATTTTTGATCATTCTTTTTGAATAAATTGCGTCAACTGATTTCGGGTCTTAGGACTTCTTTTACTCACCTTTTTTTTCAAATGTGCCCACAAATTCTCTATAGGATGTAGGTCTGGGCTCTGGGCAGGTGTATCAAGCACTTTGGCACAGTTGTGAAGCAGCGACATCTTAACTGTGTGCTTCTTGTGCGTGGGATCATTGTCCTGGTAAAATTTGAATTTTGGTTTTGTGGTAAAATCACCGCCGTCGAATCCAAATTTACGGGCACTACTGTGGAGGTAAGATTGCAAAATGCTTAAGTACTGTTTCGCATCCATGTGACCATCAATAAAAACTAGGTCTCCAACTCCTTTGCTTGATATACAAGCCCACACCATAATGGACAATTTACCAAATTTCACTGTTGGTATTATATTTCTGTTATCCAAGGCTTTTAAAGGTTGCCGCCACACTCTATTGGCTCCCTCGTTACAATACAGCATTATTTTAGTTTCGTCACAGAAAATAACGTCATCCCAATGTTCATCAGGCTACCGAATATGCTCTGTAGCGACCGACATCCTTTTCCTTATGTTGTCTTGTGAGAGCAACGGTTTCTTTCGCGCTACTCTTGATGAATACTTGTGCTTTAAAAGCACCTGCCGAATAGTCTCGTGAGATACATCGGCTCCACATTCCAACTTCAATTCATTTGCCAGCGCCCTAGTCGATATTCGGGGATTTTTCATATATTTTCCTAATTATTTTCCGTTCATTTCTTTATGACAATTTATTAGGCCTGCCTTTTGCCTTTATTAAATGCAATCGTCCTTCATTTTCTGCACGATTAATTATATTATATATTGTTTGCCGGGTGAAGCCAAACATCTGAGATAACTCTGCTGCACTTTTATTTCTATAGTGGTTATAATAAACCAATTGAATTACGTCACTTGAAACTCTTTTACCAGGCATTTTTAATTATATGTACTTTTCACACTTAATATTTCTTCGGCGGATAAACAAGGACTGAGACAATTTTACTCCACTTTGAGTAAACAGCAAAAACAAAAAACGTAAAACCACAATGTGTAAAAAAGACTTTCTTGACACAGAATTTCTTGGAATAAACTCGTTTTTGTCGTTTTTTCTTATATTTTTAAAATAAAATCGAGTAACCGTTTGTGTTATCTGGTCATTTAAATGCTAGTTTTAAGAAGTGTAAACCAGAAATTAAAAAAAAATGTGTTGATGAGTCCTTATTAGAAAAAGAAAATAAATTAGAGCAATGTTTTTGCTTGTAAAAACACTTTCTTGACCAAATGTATACCCCTTCGCTATTAAAATCGCATGACTGCCTCCACAAATTACTCAAAATTGTAGTAGAATAACAAAGTGGTAACACTACTAAAGATATATTGTAATTGTTAGTGTAAGAGAGCCTGCCGGTAGGTAGGGTTTAGTGCTCGTGAGATACGGACGATAGAAAATAAAGCTAAATACGAAAAGTAAATAAACGTTTTTTTATTATCAGTGCGCGCATAAAACATCAGAAGTGGGATTCACTCAAGTGCCAGTGCGTTGTAAAAAAAAAAAAAACGAAAGACAATGGAGTCATTAATCGGTGTAAATGATTATGACGTTGCGCAGTTACGCGAGTGGTTAAGTCGTCTCGGGCTACCTTCGAACGGTACAAAAAACACCCTTGTGCTTAGGATAAGCGAGGTGCCTGTTGAAAATCGTTGTGTGGCACCCAGAAAAATCGGCGAGGAGACAAACGACATAACAATACAACAGCAACGGTCGACGTAATCAGACGAAACCGACGGAGACGAACCCAGTCAGTCGCTGAGGGGAAAAAATCAAGTGATGAACGAAGATGAGTGCGAAGAAGAACAATGGGAAACAAGTAGCAGATAGGTATATCGAACGATCGGCTGTTGGCTTGTCTAATGAATGTACAACAGTAGAGAGGAGACTCTACGAAAAAGAAATCCAACTACTAGAAAGAGAGAACAATTTGTTAAAAAAAGAGAATGAGTGGTTGCGTAGAATGATAAAAATGAGTAAAGTGAAAAAAAAAATAAATGATGAGACACGCTCACAAAAAGGAACTCAAGCAAATGAAGGGAAGCAAATGAGTGAAACAAATGAGATGTTTACACATGAAGAAACACAAATGAGCAACATTGCTGCGCCTGCACTATTTGAGTCGCAGCAACTGAGCATGTGTAGGGACATATTGTCTAAATATGACGGTAGCACCAGTTTGGACGTGTGTTAGCTCAACTGAAAAACATTGAGAGTGCCTACAAACCAAGTGAAAACATGTTGCGCTTCCTGATGTTAACCAAATTGAAAGGCAAAGCACTTCAGTGGCTGCACTCGAAGCCAGATTTCTTGACGGAAGAACTAAATAAAATAACTAAACAAATGAAGGAATTGTTCTGCACCAAGGAGAATAAAATGATAGTGCGTCGGAAATTTGAGGATCGCAAATGGCAAATGGCCGGCAAGGAAGCAGACGTACAACATTAATCAAGGGGACGTAGGAGACGAGTCTGTAAGATCATTTGATTGTATATTTATTTTATAAATTTATGTTATAAAATATCTTTAGATTCGTTATTAGATACCGGCAGCTCTATCAGCATAGTAAAGCAAGGATATATACCAACAGGAATTCTATGTAAATATGAAAGAAATGTCAGGTTTTATGGAATTAATAAAAGCTTGTTAAAAATATCAGGTAAAGTGTGTTGTCAAATTCTAATGGAAGGGAAAAAAATTTAATTAGACCTAATAGTAGTACCAGATGGTACGATGACGTACCCCCTGATTATAGGTAGGGATTTTATGAAAAAGGCCAATCTAAAATTAATTAGTGTAATGAATAAGAGACAAACTGAAGAGGTAAATATTCAGGAGTTATTAAGAATAGAAGTTGAAACGGAAGTAGATTTAGTGAAAAATGATAAATTAAGTTGGGAGACAAAAGAAAAGTTCAAAAGAATGTATAACGAGAATTATTTGTATTGTAAGCGTCCCGATGAGCCTGAGATAGAATACGAAATGAGACTAAAATTAAGTGATACAAAGCCGTTTTACTGTTATCGCAAGAAACTCTCATAACATATATAGAAAAGGAAAAAATGCAAACCATCATAGAGGAGCTTTTGCGCCAGAGGATTATTAGGCCTAGTAGGTCGGATTACGCATCACCCTTTGTACTGGTAAAAAAGAAAACAGGTGATATGCGACTCTTTGTCGATTTTGGAAATGTAAACAAAGTTACATTAAAGGACAATCAGCCAATACCATTAATAGATGACTTATTAGATGAGTGTTTAATAAAAAGATTGTACACACTATTAGATTTAAAGAGTGCATTTTATCACATACGAATGAATGAGGAATCGACCAAATATACATCATCATGGGATAACACATTGCCAAATATGTAAAAAGTATACCGCTGAAGAAAATCGCTCAATCATAAACCAAAAACAACGAAATCCTTCGAAAGTTGACGGTATTATCTGTGGTTCTACAGTAAGGGTCTATCTCCAACGTTGTTGTTTCTCGAGGATTTAAGGAAAGGTTTACTTTGTTGTATCCTGACCCAGTTAACGGAAACTACTCTGTCTAATGTTAGAAACTTTGTTTAAGACCTTGTTTTTAAAAAAAATATCTCGTTTGAATCTTCAAACACCCAATTTCTAAACCCGTTCCATTTTTCTTGCCCATGCTAATTTTTGATTTTGATGTTACTTTTCACCAGAGAATGCTTAATAAACGACTTTCTAGTGAAGGAGTATTTGAAAATACGTATCGAAGGC
Organism: Volucella zonaria; assembly: GCA_963966105.1. Lineage (NCBI taxonomy): Eukaryota > Metazoa > Arthropoda > Insecta > Diptera > Syrphidae > Volucella > Volucella zonaria. The sequence continues at coordinate 82,673,319 of OZ014530.1, forward strand.
TTTGAGACACGGGATCAGTTTCAAATACGTGACCTAACGCCGGAGCTCCGCAAATAAGAGGAATTTCTGCAGATGAAAGAATACTAGAAGCTGTTACAACTGATTCATCAATCAGCGTTGGAGGCTTAGCTTTGCAATTCATTGTTTCCAGACATAAAATTTAAAGTGTACTGCATGGAGAAAATCTTTATGAATACCACTATACACCTATGGATGAATTGCTTCCAGATGATTTGGAAAAGAGGCTTGAGTTTTCTAACTGGTTTGCTGGAGCGGAGCTTGGATGAAAACGACTTTATTAGCAGAATTCTCAATTTGCAAGAAATGGGATCACAAACATCATTCATAATCTTCGTACATGTGCTGCGGAAAATCCACATACAAGGAGACATAAATCATTTCAACACAAATTCAGCGTCAATATGTGGGCAGGTGTACTTGGAAACAAGTTAATCGGCCCCTTCAAATTACTACCTAGACTGAATTCTAGAAATTATTTGAAGTTTTTGCGAAATGATTTACCAGAACTACTGGAGGACATTAAATTGATTCAACCAGCTTCATCATATTTTCAACAGTGCTCCAGCCCACTATGGTCGTGAGGTTAAGAAGGTTAATGAGAGTAGGGTAATCGTTGGGTAGGAAGAAATGGACCGGTTTACTGGCCTGCAAGATCTCCTGACCTTACAGTATTGAATTTTTTGGTATGGGGAAGAATGAAAGAACTTGTTTAATCAACCCAAAAGTAACTTAAAGTGAATTTGGAAGAGCGTATTCTCGAAGCTTAATCTGCTGCATGTTTTCCCAAGTATCATAGAATCTATGGGTTTTTCTGCAAACTTGTTGATGATTTATTTTATTCGTTATTACGTTCATAAGAAAAAAATAGTAAAATGTTATGTTTAATACGCATTTTTTGGTGAAAAGTGACCTCAAAATCAAAAACTAGCATGGGCAAGAAAAAGGGAACTGGTTTAGAAATTACATATCTGAAGATTCAAACAAGATACCAATACCTATTTTCTTTTCTAAAAATTAAGTCCTGAATGAAGTTTCTGCCATTAGTATTAACAGAACAATTTCCAGGGGCCAGGCTACACCAAAGTAAGCCTTTTCTTAAACCCGTGATAAATGATGTTAACGTTGGAGATAGACCCCTTACTGTAGAACGATATTTTTTTTAGAATGTACCCAAGAATCATTTCCCAAATTATCCTTGACGAATTAGGGGACACCCTGTATAACATTGGAACAAGTGAAGACAAAAATTTAAGATTTCAAGAATATGCACTCCGCTGGGTTACCCGCTAAACTTCTAAAAAAAATGTGCAGTTTATATAGCAGAAGTTCTCACTGCTCTCTTCCAGCTTTCGATATCCCAGGGAACTTTTCCAATAGACCGCAAAGACGAAATTTCCAACTACAGCCCCATTGCTATGCTTTTCTGCATTCCTAAGATATTTGAGAGTATTATTTATGACTCAATGTATTTTCATGGTCTACAACCATAAACCTCACTGAATTCATCTCAAGTACCTTGTACGCACCAAATTGTGGGATTGAAGTCGGCGTGATCGCAACTGATTTCAGCAAAGCTTTCGACAAAATCTCTCACAAAACTATTTTACACCAACTGAAGACTTGGCTTTCGATCACGCTTTATTATGTGAATCAAATCCTACTTAGAAGATCGACAATATAATGTCTTATTTAGGCTTTGGATTTCTAGCCCGATTAATGCCTCTTCCGGAGTACCCCCAGGTAACCAATTAGTCCTTTACTATTTATCCTAACAATCAATGATGTTGATGTTATCATTGGAAGCTCATATATATCTGATGAAAATCTTCAACCATTTCTCAACGTTCTCTGATTGTTTTCTACTGCAGGAGGATTTTGTACAGACTTTCCACTTTGTGCAAAAAGAATTTTCTTGAGCTCAATGTTAGTAAGTGGTAAACTATAACGTACACTTGTAAGAACTTCCCAACTTCTCCTCGTACGCATTTAATTTTTAATCAACTTGTTCCTTTAGTAACTGAATTGCGAGACCTAGGTATTATTCGTGATAGAGAACTCGATTTTTTTCCCATATTGACAGCACCATAAATAGAGCCAAGTCCGCACCTGGTTTTATCAAGCGCTGGTCTAAGGAATTCTCCAACCCCTGTGTTACTAAGTCCCTTTTTATAACCTTTGTTCGACCTCTTCTTGAATACGCTAGCCAAGTTTGGTCACCATACTATACCACCCACATTCTCCGGGTTGAAGCCGAACAACGCAGGTTCCTCTAATTCACTTTACGGGGTCTCCCCTGGACTGATAATTTAAGTTAACCACCGTTCGCAGATCAGCTGAAATTGGTAGACTTATAGATCCATTTGTACGCCGGGAAGTTGTCGACATTCTCTTTGTCCATCAGATACTAGCTTAACACAAACCCACGTAATCAAAGGTCTGTACCACTCTTTCGACTCAGTGGTTGGCTAGAACCGATATCTAGGATGCTACGAGAAATTAACAGTGTCCAAACTTTCTCCGATTTCCACCTTAACCTTGCATCTTGACCAATCTCCCAACCCCTTAGTTTTTAAGTACAGTTTTAAGTAGATTTTGTTATTGTAGTTTTAAGTCTAGTATTTATGTATGTGTTTTGTGCTTGTAATAAGCTTGTCCAGACAAATTAAAATACAATGGCTTCGATGGTTAAGAGCTGATGGACATCAATGATCCGGCCTGAAAAATCTTCTAAACGTCAGAAGAAGTACATGCAGTGGATCCAGTAGGTGAACTTATTTAAAAGTCAAGTGCGCTATAATAGGAGTTTTAAAGTATTAAATCGAGGTGCGTCCAGTGTTTTTTATATGACTAAAAAATAATCTGCTTAAACGATCTGACTACTAGGCGAACAAGTCTTAATTCCAAAGATCTGTTTTATTGTTTAGCTCCTCTGTTTGATTCTGTATTTCTTCTTGAAATAGAAAATTGTAGAAATTGCGTACGTTTTATTTTTTCTTTCTATAAATGTAAAGCGAATTACAAAAAAAGGAACACATCACACTTCCATTTTTCCCAAAATAAGATAAAATATTTAAGAGTGTTTAAGATTTTGTGTTAACTATCATACATGTCTGAGTCTGGAGGATAAGGAAAACCAGACAAAAATACGGCAAATTTACCCTTCTTATTACGATCAAAGACAATATTGCAAGGCTTTTCAGTGAATGTTTATATGTATATTGTACAATACATACTGTACTTATCTCTGCACACACATGTCAATAAAGTAATAGCCTTCAAAAAACAACTTTCTATTTTTAGCGAACCACAAATGGAAAATTTCCGTTCCTCATACTATTGTATCCGAACAAAACCTTTAATTTACACGTCTCGTTAAATTATCCTTGGTATAGAATTTTTGTCTACTCAATAGTTCATTGAACTTAAGTTACAACACGTTCGTAATGACTTATTAATGACTCACTAATAAAACCGATACAAAATTAAAACTTCAAGTATAAGTTAACGTCACAAAGATTCAGTTTGCAAACAGTCAACGCCACATAGATTCGTCATGCAAAGCTTGCGTGCAATTTTTCACACGATCAACAAACTTTAGCCATGACTTAAGCCATGCGAGAAACTCGTGTTATCATTCCCACGAGCAACAGCAAATTCCATACGACACCTGAGACATCGACAAACATCCGCTGCTGACCATGCAACTGCAGCATACCTGGGAACACTTCGAGCTAGGTATTATTTGAATTGTTAGTTTAGTTGAAGTTAGAACCTAAGAGATGGTAGTTCAATAAAAATTATTTTTTTTTTTTAATCAAAACTAATAAAAATTAGTTTAATTGGCGCCCAACGTGGGGCCCAGGTTATAATTATACGCCGCATAAAGTACGTTTAGTAGGTAGCTCGTGTACTTATACTCTCCGCCTAAATCGACCTCAAGAAGCTCGTCGCGTAGAAGAACACTTAAATTCGCATAAATCGACCTCAATAGCTCGTCGCGAAAAAAGTTAATTCAGTGCAGTGTATAGTGAGAAAAAATATTCCTGGGTCCCCAAGCAAAGCAGCATCCGTAGATTCTGCTGCCAACGAGGGAGTGCGAAGAAAGGTCCCTAAGTAACCAGCGGTAAAAAGGAAGTAGCCCCTTCGCCAGCGTTGGAAAAAGATGTTCCGCAAGATCATCACCCTAATGTAAGATAGTTTAAGATATTCATTTCAAAACATTACTAATAGAAAATCATATAAGTTTAGAGTGTTAAGTAAAACAAATCATATATTATTGAAAATTTAAAATAAAAAAAATTTATTGACTAAAAATTTAAAGTGAAGTAAATACAAAACTTAGCAAAACAGATCTTTGAAATTAAAGAAATTTAATAGTAACACAGACATCTATAAATTTGTTAAAATATATATGTTAAGATTACATTATACTAGAGCTGATTTATAAATATCCAAGTGAAACCTTTTTGAAATCCGTTTGAATACTAAATAGCAAAATTTCTTATAAATTTTACTTTTTACTAGCGATCTAAATAAATTTTTCCAAGTGAACCTTTAACCAAAATTCTCTCCAAAATGTCAAATCCCGTTTTACGCCCTTCTGTTTTAAACGCAAACACTCCCATGGAAACCCCACAAACCTCCAATTCACCCCAAGTAGTGAACGCTTCTCCAGAGCTTGAAATTCTAATTACAGGTATCGTTAGCAAAGTCTTAAGAGAACAAAGTGCTGAAATTATTAAGTCGATAACTAATCCTAATACCCCTTTCCCTAGAGTTATAGACCAGACAATTGATTCTAGATATAGAGACGATTTGGCAGGGTTAGATAAAATACCAGATGTGGTACGAAGTCTAAGGGAGTTTTCCGGAACTCCTGGCGAGTACAGTTCCTGGCGCAAAAGCGTCGACAGGATTTTAGGGATATATGAGCATCTCAAGGGAACGCCAAAATACTTCGGTATTTTGAATATAATCAGGAATAAAATTACGGGTAACGCGGATGCGATTCTAGAATCGTATAATACTCCGCTTGACTGGGGCTGTATAGCGAAGTGCCTGACACTCCATTATGCAGACCGTCGTGATTTGGGAACGCTTGAGTACCAAATGACGACTTTGGTACAAGGCAATAACACCATAGAGGCCTACTACCAAACGGTTTACAATCACCTCTCATTGATACTAAATAAGGTTTCAAGTATGAACTTACCGCCCGACGCTCTGTATCACCTTACATCAACTTACAGAGACAAGGCCCTCGACACCTTCATAAGAGGTCTCAAGGGAGATCTACCAAGACTCCTTGGTATAAGGGAACCAGCCGATTTACCGACTGCCCTTAACCTCTGTCTTAAGTTGGAAAACCAACAATTCCGATCACATTACGCAAACCATAATTCAAATACTAATAGAAAACCAACATCGGGTCCACCAGTCCCTCCTCGCAAAGGTCAGCAATTTTATCCACAAGTAGCATATCTTCCCCAAACATACCCACAGCAACAACTACGGCCGCAGAACAATCAATTCCGAGAACGTAACTATCCAACCCAATTTCAATCCTATTTTCCTCGAACTCAACAACAACCTAATCCCTACCCTATCCAAATCCAACAAGTACCCACTAATTTGGCACCAAGACCGCCACCAAGAGGCGAACCAATGGAAACAACAACCATCAGGACAAACAACGTAAACTATGTCAATAGGCCACAAGGGAAGAACTTTCCACCTGCAATGAAGCGTACAAATGTGCCATCACAACAGCACCCGGTACCAAATAAATTACAGAGAAATTATAATGTAGAAACCTCAGAGGTTCCACAGCAACCAGATCCACAAGACGAAATTGACAAGTATAACAACATGACCTCAGCCATAATCGATCATATGGAGACCGATCAACAGTTTAATGAATACCCCTGTGAAAACGCTGCGAACGAAGAAGTTGCTCAAGCCAGTTTCGTAGATGTTAATTTTTTAGGTTAACAAACTCGTCTCTACCCTATTTCGAGTGTAAGACGAGCGATAATAAAATTTTGAGATTCTTAGTGGATACCGGATCCAATAAGAACTACGTGCAACCAAACCTTGTAAAAAAACCTATCCCTAACCAAAAGAATTTCCTCGCCAACTCCATTTGCGGAAACATAGAAATTTCACAACACACTCTAATTAATCTCTTTGGTTTGAAGAACAGTATTAAATTTTTCCTCCTTCCGTCATTAAAATCTTTTCATGCAATCCTGGGAAATGACAGTCTCAAGGAACTATCAGCTGTCATTTTCGCAAAGGAAAATTACATGTTGGTAGACAAAAACATCAGAGTCGAATTAAAACAACAAACCTCCGAGTCAGTCCATAATATCAGCATTAGAATGGATCACATGTCTCCCGAACAAAAGAACAATCTAAATTGCCTAATTACAAATCACTATAGCCTCTTCGGCCAGCCAGACGAAAGATTAACCTTTACCACAAGCGTTAAAGGAAGAATTAGAACGAATACTACAGAACCAATCTACTCCAAACACTATCCCTACCCAATGTCATTGAAGGCTGAAATAGATAAGCAAGTTAATCAATTGCTAGATGATGGAATCATCCGACCTTCACGGTCCCCCTACAATGCTCCAGTATGGATTGTGCCAAAAAAGGCAGACGCTTCCGGCGAAAAGAAATTTCGCATGGTCATTGACTACAGGAAGTTAAATTCCATAACGATTTCTGACCGCTACCCCATTCCTGATACAAATGAGGTACTAGCTCAGTTAGGAAAAAATAAATTCTTTTCGGTGATCGACCTCAAAAGCGGGTTTCACCAAATCCCTCTTCACGAGGATGATATTGAAAAGACATCATTCTCCGTTAATAACGGAAAGCATGAGTTTGTGAGACTACCCTTCGGTCTGAAAAATGCTCCAGCCATTTTTCAAAGAGCCTTAGACGATATATTACGTGAGCACATCGGGAACATCTGCTACGTATATATCGATGATATCATAGTCTTCAGCAAAGACGTAACGTCTCATTTCCAAAACTTAGACAAAATCTTCAAGACTCTTCAGCAGGCTAACCTACGCGTGCAGCTAGACAAATGTGAATTCTTGAAGTCAGAAGTAGAATTCTTAGGATTTATAGTATCCTCAGATGGCATAAAGGCGAATCCATCTAAGGTGGAAGCCATAAGCAAATTTCCTTACCCAAGAACTTTAAAGGACTTGCGTTCGTTTCTTGGTCTGTCGGGATTCTACCGCAGATTTATTAAGGATTACTCCAAGTTGGCAAAACCACTTACAACACTTCTGAGAGGAGAAGATGGCCGTACTTCAAAAACAGCGTCAAGTAAAAAATCCATAAATCTAAATGAAGCTGCAAAAGAGGCATTTAACAAATTAAAACATTCCCTTATTTCTGAAGATGTCGTTCTAACCTACCCCGACTTCAATAAGGAGTTTCATTTAACAACCGATGCGTCAGACTACGCGATAGGAGCCGTACTATCGCAAGATAATAAGCCGATTACCTTTATTTCCCGTACTCTTAGCAAAGCGGAAGAACACTACGCCGCTAATGAGAAGGAAATGCTGGCTATAATTTGGGCATTAAAATCTTTAAGGAATTACCTTTACGGTCCAACCAAGCTCAAAATATTTACTGACCATCAACCATTGACGTACGCGCTGAGCAACAGGAATACGAACAACAAATTAAAACGTTGGAAGGCTATACTAGAAGAATTCAACTACGAAATAGAATACAAGCCTGGACGAGCCAACGTAGTTGCTGACGCATTGTCAAGGCCTCCTAGAACCAGACAAATAGATCAAATAAATTCCCTAACAGCAACACAGCATAGCGACCAGAGTTCAGGTCAAGACCTTATCCAAATTGTTGATGTCCCCCTCAATATGTTTAAAAATCAAATTATCCTTTCCACTGGAGAAACCCCGTCTTATGAATTCCAAATAGTTTTCCCCACATTTCACAGACATAATATAATAGAACCGGAATATAATCAAGAAAAGTTAGTTAGTATTCTAAAAAAATATCTAAACCCATCTGTTACCAACGCCATTAAAACCGAGGAACGAATTCTTGGATTAATACAAGAAATCTATCCTACACATTTTAGGAACTATAAAACGCGTTTTGCTAGAAAACTAGTCACTGATCTTACTGACGACAACTTACAAGAAACAGAAATAATAAAAGAGCATAACCGAGCTCACCGCAATGCTCGAGAAAATAAGGTTCAAATTTTACAAAAGTATTTCTTCCCTCGCATGAAACTAAAAATTGAAAAATTCACCAAAGTCTGTAGGATTTGTAAAGAACACAAATACGACAGACATCCCAACAAACCAGAATTGCAGCCAACCCCTATTCCAGAGTACCCCGGTCAAATAATCCACATCGATATATATTTCACTAACAAACAAATCATCCTAACCGCAATAGACAAATTCTCAAAATACGCCTTAGCTAAAATTGTAAAATCAAGGTCCGCAGAAGATATTAAAGAGCCCCTTCGAGGGTTAATTTTAGCATTTGGTGTTCCCCAAACTATAGTTATGGATAACGAGAAAGCCTTAAGCGCAAGTTCCATTACTTTCATGCTAGAAAATATGTTCAATATAATTGTTTATAAAGCACCCCCCTATTCTAGCTCTGTAAATGGGCAAGTCGAAAGATTTCATTCGACCCTTTCCGAGCTAATTCGTTGCCTGAAAACAGACAACACTCATTCCTCCTTTTCAGAGCTATTAGATAAATGCATTTACGAATACAATAGATCACTTCATTCAGTAACAAATAAAAAACCAATAGACTTATTCTTCGGTAGAGAATTACTAAATAACCCTCAGGAACTCGAACGAGTAAGACAAGCAAACGCAGATAAATTAAAGACAAAACAACAAGCTGACCTAGAGTACCATAACAAAAGTAAAAGTCCCTTAAAAACCTACTCAATTGGTGATGTTATTTATGTCAAAAGCAATAAAAGAATAGGAAATAAATTAAACCCGAGATACAAAAAGGAAATAGTAGCTCAAGATCTAAACTCTAAAATAAAAACACAAACAGGTAGAACAATTCATAAAAGTCTTATCAGAAGTTAACTTTTTAACAGGGCACTGCTACAACTGTGCAACGCAGAGCATCAAATTTTGGATTACACCAACTCAAAATTAATCAAAATCAATACAGGTCGAGCAAAGGTACAAGCAGGATCATTCAAGATCGTTCATGTTATCGAGATAGAAGCCTATGAGAAAGCTGTAAAGAACTTAGAAGCATTAATAGCATCATCCATCCAAGAAAACCATCCCTTGAATCCCATCCTTTCCTTCGAAATCTCACAAATAAAGACCTATATATCCAGACTCAAAATTAATCAAAGATACAAAAGATCGCTAGATTTCATAGGCAGTGCGTGGAAATGGATCGCGGGCAACCCGGACCACCACGACCACGAAATTATTGTCGATAAATTAAATAATATATTAAAAAATAATAACAGACAAGTTATTATAAACAAAATGTCAGTAGATAAGATAAACGAACTAACTAAAGTAACAAATAATATACTAAAAATAGTTAAGGAAAAAGAAGAAAATTATACAGATGTAATCATGAAAGTTAAATATAAGTTAGACATTATAAAAGAAGAGTTAATAAATGTAGCATACGCCATACATTGGGCTAAGGTAAATGTAGTTAATTCATTTATACTTTCAACAATAGAGATAAATATAACAGAGACGTTATTAAAAACTGAAAATTTCCCATACCTAAATATAGATGAGGCGCTAGAGTTCGCCGAAATTAAAATAGCTTCAAATGCTAAAAACCTTATATACATATTAAGTTTTCCAACAGTAAATCAAGAAATTTGTAATGTTTCATTATTGAAACCGGTTAAAATTAAGAAAATTATAAACAAGATAGATTATAAGTCAATCCTAGAATGTAAGAGTAACATTTATGGCATTTCAAATACATGTAGAACATACAACAGCTTATCCATTTGTAATGATAATAATCTAGTTAATATAAGCAACTCGTCGTGTATCCCAAACTTAATAAGAAGTCGTAAAGCAAATTGTACAATCACTAACAACGAACACATCCCAGAAGTGGAGGAAATATCAACTGGTGTCCTGCTGTTAAACCAATTCAACGGGTCAATCCTAATCAACAACGAAACCTTAAGGCTCCAGGGTACTTTCATCATTAAACATTTCAACACCACTATTGAAATCAATGAAAAGACAATCGTGGCAAGGGAAATCACAGAATATCAACCCCTACCGGCAATACTGCAATCATCATACGAACCAAATAAAATAGAAGAATTTTTGTCGATCGAAATGGTTAAAGATCTTCATCTCAACCGTACAGAAGAAATAGAATTACTGCAAACCAAACACAAACTAAACCTCTCGGTGAACATCATATTTGTAATAATCATCCTGGCCGTCATCACATTCGCATGTAAAAAATTAAATAGTAAAAACCATATTACAAAGATCGAAGCAGTTCCAAACATCAACAACCCAGCATCCGTCACAATTGGTATCAAAGACATTCCTCAACTCGTGTCGCCAATATCATCTCACGAGGACGTTCGATTTTAAGGGCGGAGGAGTTAACGTCACAAAGATTCAGTTTGCAAACAGTCAACGCCACATAGATTCGTCATGCAAAGCTTGCGTGCAATTTTTCACACGATCAACAAACTTTAGCCATGACTTAAGCCATGCGAGAAACTCGTGTTATCATTCCCACGAGCAACAGCAAATTCCATACGACACCTGAGACATCGACAAACATCCGCTGCTGACCATGCAACTGCAGCATACCTGGGAACACTTCGAGCTAGGTATTATTTGAATTGTTAGTTTAGTTGAAGTTAGAACCTAAGAGATGGTAGTTCAATAAAAATTATTTTTTTTTTTTAATCAAAACTAATAAAAATTAGTTTAATTTATACAAGGACATATGGATACAAGTACTCTTAATGCCAAGGATAAGGACATGCACTTTACATAATCAATTAAAAAGAAAACGTACAAAAAAACAACAATTAGATAAATATTGTAAATACCACTGATGCAAATCCCATAGCGAATGATATGGAGTGTGTCGAAAGGATTGCACAATTGGAACGGAAACCTCATACTCCACGTGAATATCTGATTGACGATCCAATGCCGGATTTGAATTGGAAACACTACGTTGTCTCAGAAAGGGATGATGATGTGGACCCATGTGTCCATTTGGAGTGTCTATATGTGTACCATTCGAATTCAATTGTTCACTTGTTCCAATCCAATTCTGAGCACTAGCACTAAACATCGCGTCCGTAACACTCTGACGGTTAGTTATCCTCATTGGCATTCAATTGTCATTGCTTTTCAAATGTAAGAAATTTTCAAATTCGTCAATCAATTTCGAAATAAATCACTGAAGAACTAATGGGAACATCCACATAACCGGAGGGTTGATTACAAACTGACCAAGGTGTTATGACCACAAAATGAATTACTTGGAAGCCTTCCTTTGACTGAGAAGGGTAATGGAACGCCAATGGTCGGTTGGTATACATATATGTTTGTATATACGAATACTCGTAATGATGGTAGTACATCAGGAAACACAATGCCATTGCTATTGGGAGCAAAAAAATGAGGTTGTCCCAGAAGCGGGCGCTACAAATGGGAGTAAGGTAGTCACCATTTTTTTTGTTTGTGTTTTTTTTTTTTATGGTTAGAGTGGTCAACGCACGCTAAGAAATCGATTTGTTTCATTCGGACGTCGGCGCGGCTATAATTGTTGTTGTAGCACACAGTTCAACATTCTTGCAGGACATGGCTATAAACACAGTCGGTTGCTATAGACCTTAGGACCGGCATAAGGAGTCCAAAACAAAGACTAATTATGCGACTTTTATGTAAAGGGAATTACATGCAGTGTTATTGGTAAAAACAGGCAACAATTGGCGATTAAGGCCAAAGTGCTAGTTGACCGACGACCGACAACTACAACGATAGCGATGATAGCACTCGTAGTTGTATCCAAGAGTAGCACGGAGCTTGCATACATACATTGTATATTGCGTGTTTGGGTTTGGAATTTTATTTTGTTATTTTTTGAGATTTCCGATAAGTTGGCGTCCAGTGGATCTTATTAAAAAAAGGAATTGAAATAAATATATGGGAGTATAGTACATTAAAAATCGGGTTGTGATTGGGTTAACGTAGTACTTATTCATGTGAATTCCACTCGACATGAAGCCGATCCCGGAATGTTATTTCTCTCACTACTAATTTTGATGATTAGAGGATTCTTAACGTTTTGTACTTGTACATCCATATCTGAAATGCTAGAAGCAAAGTGAGTTTTTTTCTAATTGGTCTTAGTAATAGAAAAATACCGCCGCCATGGAACCTATGGGAATCTAGAGCTCACTATTGCTGAACGTGGCGTTGTATTCGCACTATAGTTACGTTGATATGTACGGGTACGTGTTTTAGAAATAACGAATGAAGAAAACGAGTTGATAACTAGGCGATCAATAAAGGCTTTATAAGTTGGCTTTTATATGTTCTCATTACCGATTTTTGTGAAGTACGTGACCACCATGACTTTTGCACCATGCTCAAAGAACAACGCCGACAACCATCAGATTGCTTCGGTATGGAAGCAATTGAGGATCACCTTAGGTCGGGATTTACTGCTGCAACAAAAGGGTATGTCTATAGAAGATGTAGGTTTGAAATCGCATGGCTAATTTCAGTCGCCTGGAGAATAGAAGTCTGGCAAGAGCAGGACGCTGGGTGGAAGCCATCCTCTGATGGAATTATTGGTGATACTTAAAGTAAGGACAAAGCAAACCCCATAAGATTCATTTCGGCATAGTTGAGACAGAATAACGTAAGACTACCTGGAAATGAGCTGGTGGAAGAAGCGCCTAATAAAATGCATCGCATCCCTTAAGATTATTACTGGTGTAGGAGTCTACATTCAACTGATCGTTAACTGAAAACTCAAATAAAACACATCAACTTCATGGATCGGCCGCAAGAGTGCGACACTGAAGCAACTTACCATTCAGCATATTTTCTCTATTCTTATGGATTCGTGATTTAGCCTTCACCGTATCAACCTGTCATTTTTCAGGCATTATATAATTTTCTATTACTTTCCTCGATCAAAATTAATTTAATTGAGTTTGTTAATAAAACTTAAATATTCTGTGAATTAATTTTGTATGCGTTTTTTAATTCCTAAATTGGTGTCCCCGACTAAAAAGAATTAAATATACTGTCGTGTAAATAGTTTTTTTTTCAACGACAAAATCCTCGAAGTGGATGCTCCAATAATTCAACCGCAAGACAATTCCGTGGAAGTGAATCGATTGCAAGAACTACACAACAACTAATTTCCCAGCAGGCACAAATAGTGGCAGGGGCAGAGGCTGAAGCTAGCGACCACCACCATTTTTGGGCGAAAATGTAAACAGCAGTTTGCCCTTGTGAATTTGCGATCTGATGCCCGAAAATTCAACATCGTCATTGCAAATCTCGATCAGACCATAGTTACGGAAGTATAAGACGTTATCATCAATTCACCAGCAGGTAATGCATATGTTCGATTAAAAGAAGAACTCATTTCTCGTTTGGCCCCAACTATAGACAAACAGATCAGGCAAGTGCTAGACCGAGAACAGCTAGGTGACAAGAAGCCGGCTCAATTTTTTCGACGCTTGAAAGACTTAAGTAGCTGGAGATACTATGACCGACGATCGCCTTGAAGGCAATTTAGATTGACAGATTGTGCGTTCTAACTCAATTCATATTTGCTGCATATCCTCCAGGTATAACCAAAAATCCTACAAATCTGGACAATCTTAGTCTCGTGGTAGACGGAATCAACAACGTCATCCCACAGCAACAAATTTGCCAGCATGACTTCCAAACCAGAACCCGCATTGTTGACCCTAACATAAAAAGTGAAACAGCTGACTAGGCAAATTAAGGCAATGTCCATGAACTTCGTAAACCAAAATAGTAGGCTGAACAGATTGAGGTCGCGCTCTTGTGGCAGGCTACACAGAAATGTTACACCGGCTTCGAACGAGAAGAAAAATAACACTTCAATCAATAATCAATCTACTTTTTGCTATTTTCATCGTCACTGGGGATCAAAAGCAAAAAATTGCCGCCAACCATGCAATTTCATTCATGCGGGAAACAGAAATGGGCTTCATTGACGATGGTAAATGACAGCCAAGCTTCCAGCCGTCTTTTCGTCACAGACAAATCGTCGAAAGTGAAGATTTTGGTAGATACGGGCTCGGACGCTTCAGTATTTTCACACATCGGTACACGTCGAATGTCTACGCCATCCGACTACACTCTTTTCGCCCCCAATGGAACCCTAATACCAACCAGTTTGACTCGACAAGATGGAAGCTTCAATGAAATTCGACATGCCACCGTTCATCATATCAATACAATAGCTGGTTCTCCAGTTAGCTGCAAAGCACGACGTTTAGCGCCTGGCAAAATGAAAATCGCACAAAGCTGCTGGTCATTTCCACTTCACCTCGTTCCTAAGAAATCCGGCTATTGGCGCCCGTGCGGGGACTACCGCGCTTTAAACGACCACACGATTCCAGACAACTACCCTCCACGAAATATACAAGACTGTTCATCGAATATCTCAGGTAAGAAAATGTTCTCCAAGATTGATTGACATCAAGAAAACGTCCATCGTTACACCATTTGGACTTTTCGAGTTTATGTTAATGGTGTTTGGACTCCGAAAGCCCCTCAAACTTTTAAGAGGTTCATCGAGGGATCAAAAGCCTCATTTAAACTGGTCTCCTCAAAGATTGTCTGGCCGTTGATTAGAAAAGACTGCAGAGCATGAGCAAACGGATGTATTCCGTGCCGACGATCGAAGATAACACGTCATGCGTCATCCCCCATTGGAGACTTCGAAAAGCTATCTGCGAGATTCGGACATATCCACGTCGATTTCGTTGAAGCTCTTTCATACTCAAGAGGATCCAGATTTTGCTTCACTGTTGTTGATAGGTATTCCCGCCGGCCTGAAGCTTACCCGTTTCTAGATTTTACTGCTGAAACGCTTGCAAGAACCCTCTTCGCAAATTTGATAGCACGATTTGGAGTGCCACTCAAGGTAACGTCTGACGGTGGCAGACAATTTTTACCCGATCTCTTCCAGGCTTTAACCAAATCGTTTGGCATCAATCATCTGACGACAACTGCTTACCACCCCGCAGCTAACGGCATGGTCGAGAGGTTTCATTGCCAACTGAAAGCCGCCATTGAATGCCATGAATCACCGGCATGGGCCGATAAACTTCCTGTTGTACTGCCCGGACTCAGAGCATCTTTCAAGGGAGACCTACAAGCCGCAATAGCCGAAATGTTGTACGGAGAATCCATCAGACTTCCGGTGAATTTTTGTCACGACAAGGAGACAACGTCAACTCCGACTTCATTTCGAAAACCTATCGCTAATTCCAACTTCTCGTCACGGCTCAAGAGGAATCTTTGTATTCAAAGAACTTTCTACCTTATCCCACGTTTTCATTCAAAGAAATGCAGTCAGAATCGGACTACAGCAACCATATGCAGGTCCATTTCCCGTCGTGAAGAGATCAGACAAATTCTTCGTTCTGAAAATTCGAGGAAAAGATGTAACAGTTTCATTTAAAACCAGCTTTTCTACTTTCAGTTGACAAGAACAACAGTCATCCCAGCTCAGAACAACCATATTCTCCTACAATCCTTCCAGCAACTTCTGATGACGTCGTTACCGGAAAGACACGTTCAGGTAGATCAGTTGGATACATAAGGAATAACTTTTATCACATCGTAACAAAGTCACTGGAGGGGCAGTGCTGTAGGAGTCTACATTCAACTGATCGTTAACTAAAAATTCAAATAAAACACATCAACTTCATGGATCGGCCGCAAGAGTGCGACACTGAAGCAACCTACCATTCAGCATATTTTCTCTATTCTTATGGATTCGTGATTCGGCCTTCACCGTATCAACCTGTCATTTTGCAGGCATTATACAATTCTCTATTACTTTCCTCGATCAAAATTAATTTAATTGAGTTTGTTAATAAAGCTTAAATATTCTGTGAATTAATTTTGTATGCGTTTTTTAATTCGTCGACACGCTCCTAAACTGGTAAAATGCAACCAAGTCAAAAGGTTGGTATATTACTGCTAGTTAAGAAACAGGATCAGGTATTTAAAAATGAGAAAATTGAAATGTTATTTTATTTCTCAAAATCGTTACATGTTGTGGGGAAATCGACTGCTGTCAAGACGAATCTGAAGTCTTTTTCAGGCAGTATTCTCTGATTTCTTGGGCATAATCCACAGAGTCTGTCCTGAGTACGAGTACTTAAGAACGATAGCGCTTATAGGTAGGGACAAACGTCAGCTATCACAGTTATACTATAGTATATAAGTCAAATTAAATTTTCTAAGGTTAAAATACTGCAAACAAACAAAAAACAAGGGATATCAATCAGCCCGCTAAAGGACCCGTGGAATGGTAATTTAGCACAAAACAGATAGACTCGGCTAACCAAAAGCTAAAGAACATATCCCATAGGCATAGATGGTTTTTAAATCAAAGTCTTCAATCACAAAATTCGATACTTTTGGTTATAAGAAGTCAAGACATGTCTCTACTGAATGTCGGATACAAAACCCTCCCTAATTTGCTGTGCGAATTGCAGCTATCCTCTACAATTGACTTATCGGCACCTATTAGTGCACTGCTAGTACGAAACCGATTCTTGTCTGTCAAATTGACGATAGACCATATCTTCACACTTTGAAAAATCTTGGAGAAAACAAAGGATCCAGCTTCATCATCTTTTTCATTTTAATTTTCTTTCTCAGGAACTAGAACTTTTCTTCAGAACAATATTATTGTTTTATTGTTTCCAGTGATAAAAAGTTCATAAAATATCGCTCTGCTCAACCTCTTGCACGTCTTATATGCTCAAAAAATTTGACAGATATATTTTCGAGGTACGAAATGGATCGATTTACGTTCGTTCAACGTTGGGAAATATTTCAAAAATTACTTCAAAAAAGGATGTTGCCGAAACATACGTCTACGTAAACAAGCAAAATTGCCGTATTTCGGGCTCGGAAAATCCGCACGTAGTATAGTAATAGAGTAGCCAATGCATCCTAAACATGTGACTGTTTGGTGTGGTTTTTGGAGTGGCAATTTTTCTTACAAGACGACAATGAAAGAACCGTTACAGTCATTAATGAGTGCTCTCGAGGCATGATATTCTATGGCCAGAAATGGATTTGGACTTGGGCGAGCTATGGTTACAGCGAGATGGGACTATGTGCCACAAATGCGGTCCAACAATCGATTTATTTCACGCTAAGTTCAATAATCGTATGATCAGTTGTTTTGGTGATTTCGCTTGGCCGTGGCTTCATAGATTTGACGTCGTTGGCCTTTTTTTTTGTCGGGTACCATCAAAGATCGATGCTAATAATCTAGACACGATTCAGGTACCCAGGAACAATATTGCTCAAGCAATTCGTGAAATAGAGGCCTAAATCATCAAAAATGTATTGAAAAATTGGGTATACACGGTAGCCTACTGCCAAGCCAGTCGAAGCAGTTATTTGAATAAAATTAGATTCCATAATTAATTGGAAGATTTACTCTTTCCAAAAAAGTAACACTCGTTGAAAAATATTAAACAGTTTTTTTTTCTATAGCTTTTTTAAAAATAAACCAACAGGTTGCCCACCAGAGAATTTCAAGAATAAAACAAAGGCTTTCGTGTAACCTTTAGAGCGATTAGTTGAGTAAAAGGAAATATTTTTTTAATTTTTTTTAAATTTTGGTGGGGGCTGAGGCACCCATTTATTGGCTTAATACAAGCTTAATCTAACTTATAAACTAACAGAAAGACTTAAGAGCTAGGGACCAAGGAAGTGATGGAGGAGATCTTGTTTGAGACGAGGAGTGCTCAGGTGGAAATCAAAAAAGAGAGGTTTGAGTTGACCGTTTCTTGGAGCCATAAGAGGTGCGATGGACCGGTAGATAGTAGAGACGAGGACAACGTAGATTGCGGATGCACAGTCGATGGAACCTGAGAGAAGTCGATGAATGAAAAAAATGTCAGCAGTATTCCTACGTTCTTCTAACGAATTCATATTTAGAAGTTTGAGGTGGCCCTGATAGGGAGGTAAGATTAAAGGGTCGTTTCACGGCAAACCACGGAGAGTAAACCGGAGGAATCGACGTTGAATACCCTCGATTCGGGAAACATGAACCCGGTGAAAGGTGGACCAAGCTTGACTGGCATACTCAAGCAGGGGGCGAACAAAGGTAATATAGAGAGATCTGGTTACATACGGGTTAGAAAATTCCTTGGACCACCGTTTAATAAAGCCAAGTGATGAGTTGGCTTTGAGGATCATTTTATCGATATGCGAACAAAAATTAAGCTCACTGTCGAATAATATGCCAAGGTCTTTAAAAGACTAAACCAGGGGAATTGGTTGACCATAGAGAAAATAAAGCATTTACGTGCGAAAGCTATAGATTGACATTTGGCTATATTAAGATCTAGGCAGTTTTTGAGGCACAAGATTGAAAACCGATCAAGGTTTTCTTGAAGAAGGGCAGAATCATGGGGAAAAGAAATAGTTTTAAAAAATTTTGTGTCGTCAGCGTAAAGGGAGAGGAAGGAGTGTTTAATGACCATCTCAACATCGTTGATAGCAAGAATGAAGAAAAGAGGGCCAAGATGACTGCCTTGTGGAACTCCAGATGAGGTCAGGAAAGGAACAGAAAGGGCGGATCTAAACCGAACACTTCAATATCGGTTTACCAGGTAAGAAGAAATCCTTTTTAATAAGAGAGGCTCAAAGCCGAGAGCAGGCAATTTGAAGAGGATCAATTGATTATCTTATCAAACGCTTTAGTGAAATCAGTTGCGATAACATCGATTTCTTTGTCATTTTCTAAGGCTGAGAGAGCAAAAGACACGAATTCAACTAGATTTGTGGTAGTTGATCTACCTTTTAGAAACCATATTGTCGAGGTGAAATAAAAGGCTTGCATTTGAAGCTTAAGGCTTCGTATAAAATGCTTTCAAAGAGTTTGGGTATATGAGAGAGTTTAGCAATGGGACGATAATTGGTAATTTCATTCTTAGATCCCTTTTCGTATATCGGGATTATAAAAGAGGTCTTCCAAATCTGGGGATATTCTCCCTGTGTAAGGGATAGACGAAAAAGGTAGGAAAGATGTAGAGACAGTTTGGAAGAGCATTTTTTAAGAAACGCGGCGGATAGTTCGTCTGGGTCAGGTACAAATTCATCTTTAAGATTTAGTAACTTTTCTTCAATAACTGCAGGATCGAAACTTTGAGTGAGAAAGGGACCAATGGAGAAAGGGGCCAACACGATATTGAGGAGTTGATGGGATCAGTTGTGAAGATAAGGTCTAATTGCCTTTCCATATAGTTGGAAATAGCATAGACTAGAGCCTGCTAGCCGATCTAAGAAGAGGCATTCCTAAGTAGAAATGGGATTGGAAGCAATGAAAAAAGATAGGTCTTCAGAAGGAATCCACTTCAGCTGAGACAGATTAAAATCGCCGAAGATAATGATATCATCAAGCGAGTCTGATAAGTCGATCAAAGTGTCAATTGCTGCAATAGTAAGTTGGTAGGATTCGATAGATTGCGTCGGAAGAATGTAACAACACATAACATGCAAGCATCTACTAGCAAGTTTTATTTTAACCGACACAAAGCCGAGCTTAGGAGCAGATGAAGTTGCAACGGGAGAGGAGTCCTATTTGTTGTGAACAGCAAATAGGACACCACGACAAGGGGATTCAATCAAGCAGCGTGTGCGATCATCATCCCGAAAAACATTAAAATAAAGAGGGAATAACTCCTGGTTTTTTATGTTGGGGATAAAATTAGTTTTGGTCAGAGCGTAGATATCAAATGGGAGAGCATAAGATTGGCCAAAAACGGCGTGGGTTTTAGAACGCAGATCTCTTACGTTCTGGTAACAGAAGGTGAGAGGGAGATTTTTGCATGACTTTTTAGGGTCGAAAAAATTTATCGTGGTCAAGTCGATTGCATTGGAGGTGTAAGACTCTTTTAGAGTGTACATAGTGGCGAAGAGCGGCAAGATCGGCTGCAACTTGGGGGGGGGGGCGTATTGAAAATCTCGCAATACTTTATATAAAATTTCCTGAGACTGGTAACGTCGGAAGGGAGGCCTTCCTGCTGGATAGAAAACATGACGCTTGTCGCTTATCGTGTAGATAAGCGAGATATAGTCGTATATTCTCATATATCTTTTTATCTTTAAGCCTAGAGACATACTCTTATAAGGGACACTAGGAGTTAAAAGTAAAAAAAACATTTTGTTTTTTTTTTCAATTTTCTTTAATGTGATATGTTTTAAAGCATCATACATGAAGTACAACGTTGCATTTCTTGCATCGAGCTGGTGACTTTAGATGGCATAACCTGCAGCGCGTTTGGTTTTCTTGCTCTACCACGTAATGATCTATGTGGTCGAATCTTGAGTCCACATTTTCCAACACAGATGCCTTTCTTAGGTTGGCAATTAGATTCTAGTAACGATAGAGCAATTCTTCGTCGAAAGGGAAGTAGACGCATATTACCGAAACTTTGCTTTTGTAACTTCCAACAATTAGTGAAGGTTACATCGAGAAGATACGATATGAGCGGATTATACCACTTTTTTCCTCTAGTAGATATTCGGTATAACGATATGTTTTGATCAGCGCGGTCCACCCCACCCATACTTTTGTTGTAATGGTTTATAAGGCTGGGTTGCTCCACCAATTTCAATTTCTTTTCGACTGTCGAAAAACGTTTCAGGAATCTCATTAGGTGAACACTTTTCGAGTTTGAGGTCATAGTAACCAAATTGTTGTCGTTCCATTTACAAACCAAAATTCCTTTTTCTTCGCAGATCGAATAATCATAGGAATCCCCTTTCTTTTTTCTTCAACACTTTGTCATCCTCAAGGGGACAGTTTTTTATTCGGTTGGCCCGCATTGTTCCTGGAAAAAATGTGGATAACAACTGAGTACGTGATACAACAATCTCTTTTTACTGTATCTTTCTTTCAACTCTGACAGCAGATCCAGCGATGCAAACAAATTGTCAAAGTAGACATGGTAAGACATTTGCAAACCATGACTCTGCAACACATCGCAAAAATTCAGCACCACTCGCGCACCAAGGCCCATGACTTTGTAATTTTGGCTTGTATCTGCTCCTTGGTACGGATCGGGCCATAAGGCATACCCGGACGCTGTTGCTCCAACCCACACTTTATGTCCCCAACGAATAGGTTTGCATCGAATAAATTGCTTCGTGGAGTGGCGGCCATAGTATGGATTTCTCAATGCAATACTTTTCTTCCACTGCACTGGAGCAAATTCTAAAAAATTTTTATTCAAGTAGTCGAATAATGGCCGAATTTTGCTGAATTTATTACTTTGGTTTAGATTATGGTTATCGCAAAATTGAAGGTTCGACAGTATAGCATTGGAGCGATCTCTTGAAAGGCTGGAAGATACTAGCTAGTTCAGATCCAGCATCTCTTGTGACTTCCCAATACATATTTTTTTGAGGAAACACGTTAGCAAGAGTATTCCGGAAAAAATTAAATTGGCGAGACATATTGCCATTTCGTAGAATCCATCATTGAAAAATTGTTCAAATATCTCTATTGGGTTTTGATTATTGAACGCACTACTAAATATCGTCTCACCTGTAGCACCCTGCAAATCTTTTTTCATCCAAGTCAGTTTATTTTTTAGATCCATTTTTCTTTTCTTGGGAACCATGGCAGATAATGGAATGTCGTCGTCAAAATCAAAACCATCATCATATGCAACTTCAGCAGCAGCAAGTAGTTGACTACGTGGTAAGTTGGATATGCCCACTTCATCGGTCAATTCTCCACATGCATTATTTGGCGATTTGGCCGGTGCTGAATTCGATTCTTCTTCTGCCAATACAGCAAGGATTTCATCGAAAATTATGTTTCTACAAAACAAAGCAGACGTGAACTCTAATCTCCTACTACTCCATATATGGGACACTTTCATTTTGCCAAACCCATGAAGAATTTCATAAATCTTACAAAGGCAATAAATAACATGACATTCTGACATTGAATTGTCCAAATACTATTTATAGCATTTTTGTTAAAACCATGTCAAAATTACCTTCTTGATGACATTGTCTTACCAGTTAACTTATCTCGTACCCCAATTCCATCAACTTTCCAATTCAGGGATTTCGCTTCAGTAGATAACCGCGCACTATGTCCCTTGACATAGTTGTATAGTATGTGATAAAGTTGACCTATTGCGATCGCAAATACTTCACATATTCAATAACCATGTGCCTTTAAAAACAGTGGTGGTGCGCAATACTATAGAATTTGTCCATGATTTACGTCTGAGGTTCATAATGCCATTAAAGTTCGTAGGAAACTCTATTCGAAGTGGAAGCAAGCGAAATTCAACAAATCTGAATTGGGAAAACTTCTGTCGAGCACGTAATTTCTCAAAATCTATCACGTGACTCTCTAAGAAAAGATATTTTTTATCTCAGCTGGAGCTCCCAAAAAGCTCTGGAGCAACTTACGCTCGGTTGGTGTTTCTAAAAACCATGCTGTAGACGTCTTACCTGATCTTGATGATCTTAATGATGCTTTCTTATCCACCTCACTTCTCTACCCAACCTTCAACATTTTTCTGAAACACCCACAGTTTTTGAATTCGAAGCTGTATCGGAAGTTGATGTCATTCGTTCACTGAAATCAGATGCCGTTGGTGAGGATGGAGTTCCTATCCGGCTTGTCAAAATGGTATTAACCCAAATTCTTCGTGTCATTACACACATAATTAATTTTTGCATTACGTCATCATAATTTCCGTCTAGTTGGAAGCTTCCTAAAGTAATTCCTGTCCCGAAAAAACCACAACCGACTTTGGCTGCCGACTTCTGACCCATCAATATATCACCTTGCCTTCAAAAGTCTTGAAAAAAGTCCTTGCCAAGCAAATCTCAAGTCATCTAAATCATCATAAGCTTCTTGCTTCGGTACAGTCTGGTTTTCGAGCCAGATGACATAAGGATCAGCCATGACTCGGACTTCCTCACTATACTTTGCCTCCTTGACTTTTCAAAAGCTTTTGACACAGTCAACCAATCAAACCTTTCTGAGAAACTTAAAAGGTATTTTGGTTGTAGTGAAAGTTCGGCGCGTCTCATAACTAATTACTAAAGTAATCGCTGTCAAAGCGTTGTGGTTGGTGACAAATCCTCTCGTATTAGGAATATACAAGCAGGAGTACCACAGGGCTCAATACTTGGTCCAATATTGTTTTGCATATTTATTAATGACCTCCCCAAAGATTGCTCAAACGCTAGTCTTCACTTCAATGCGGATGATGCGCAAATATACCTGTCTCGACCTATTGGTCTAGTTGTGGATCTTGTTTGCAGGTTGAATGAGGATTTATCCGCAATCTACCAATGGTCGCTACGTAATTGTTTGACCCTCAACCCAGCAAAGTCTCAGCTGATTTTAATATCTAAAAAACTTCACAATGCTGAACTACTGCCGCCCATTTACCTCAACGATACGCAATTGCACTTCGTGGAGACTGTAACCAACCTGTGTTTTAAGATAAACCGATCCATCTTCTGTATAAGCCACATCAATTACACTGTGGGGCGAATTTACGGAGGTATACGCAAACTTTGGCTGCTCTCTAGTTTTACTCCTATTAATACGAGGCTGAGACTTGTTAAAACCATACTTGTTCCGTATATTGATTACTCATCAGCAGTGTACTGCGAACTCGACTCCCTATCTCAGCATAAACTTACTGTGGCATTCAATGATATGGTAAGGTATGTGTATGGGCTACGTCGACACGACCACATATCCAATTATCATATAAATATCCTCGGTTGTACGCTCAAGCAGTTCTTGCATGTTAGGTGCTATATCTTCATGTACTAAATTATTCAGACCAAGTCGCCACCATACCTTTTTGAGAAACTTCAGTTCGCTCGTTCGCCTAGAACATACAGCCTTATAACTCCATCCTCGAACTATTTGATCTCCTCGCGCCTTTTCTTCGTCTTTGCTACCAGACTATGGAATTCTCTGCCAAAAACAGCAAAACAAATAATTGGAGCAATACAATTTAAGAATGCTATTTTGGAGCATATTTTATAAAAATGCAGACTATTTCTTCTCCTTTACTATTCCCCTCCTCCACACTATCCCTCCTTTTGTTTCCCTTTCCTGATTAAAGTGTCTCTTAATGTTAAATATAAGTATTAAACTAATCTTGTATATTATCCACAATTTTAAGTACTATAAAAGACTAAGTCTTATTTGTACACCCTTAATTGAATAAAATTTAAATTAAATTGAATTGAATTGAATTGAACTTCACTTCACTCAAAAACACTAAATGCGAAAATAACCCGCAAAATATTGCTACTTTTTTTTGTTCGTAACTAGGCAACATATTCAAAGGAATTGAATAAACCTCAGATATTAAATTCACATAATTGAATTAATTAAAAAAAATCAAAAAACAGGTGTCCCACATATGGGACAGTAGAAGAATCTGGGGGCTCACAATTTTCCTAATGAAAATAAGTTTCACCGGCATCAATAGGATAACGTAAGACATGTTATTGAGAAAACTTAATGAAGTTGACGCTATTGGATAGTCTCAGAACCCATAATCTGGGCTTTGTATCGTCGCGCATGAACAATGGAGATATCGGAGTTTAGTCAAGGTAAAACATATGTCATATCCCCAGAGTTGTTTTCTGGTAAGCTACCGCGCTTATAAAGGCTTTCGACAAAGACTCGCTTTGCGCAGCATGATGTTCAGATACTCCGCTGGCTACCGGCTCATCTGATGTTCATTTAATTTTGAGATTGGGTCGTCTGCTGATGCGAATATTCCAGGCGGTTGAAAAGCTTAAATAACAGCATATCTGACAGTATTATTCGACTTGCTTGTTTGCTTCTTTTTATCGTAAAACTGAAAATATCCAGGTTCAGTTAGGTCTTCGAAATGCACTGTATATTCGAAACAAGTGTATTTATCGACTATAGGAAATTGGTTTCGAAAAATATTTACAACTGGAAAGAACTATAAAATTATTAGTATTGTAAATCAAAAGAATGCCAATAAATGCTATCTAACGCACGGTGATAATCTGATATCATTTAAATCGTCACTGCTTTGCACCCTTTCTTTACTTTATTGCCGATTTCGGAGAATTGTTTTATGAATTGTTGACGACGACAGATAAGTGAAGATAAAATCCATCCATATTTCCTAATTTTTTTTTTTTTTTTTTAGAATGTGGACGTGCATATCAGAATGTACACATTTGCAAACCCTTTTGAGTTGGGTTCTGGCCAAATATCCAAAAGCTAGAATATAAGCCTTTCATAGCTCTTTTCAGGACCGCTCCAAATTGATATGATTTTTATGAAATCAACGGTGTCTATAGTGGGGACAGCGGCAGAGGTTTATTGAATGCAAAATACCTGCCTTTTCATTCATATATCTGATCAAAAAGATATTGCTTAAATCAAATAAATTCTATGACTGGTTGAAAAACAAAAAATAGAAATACAGAACAGCAATAAAGCGGTTGCCATAGATAAAAATTTAACAACTAATTTTAAGACCGAATGCTGAAACCATTAATCGCAGTGTCATAAGTCACTATTCCACACAACATTTTAAGGGCTAACAGGCAATGGGACTGATTGGACTTGAAATAATCTTACGTTTGGGCCCTTACTGCCTCAACCTAAGCATCGAACTTGTCGATTTGTAAAGGCTGAGTAAGGTCAATGAAACTAGAGAAGCTCTCCAGATGAGTCGAGAAACTAAAGGATGCTATCACCCCACTGTCCTCTTCTAAACCTTCCCATCCACTCCTTTTGCCCTTGGGCTGGAAAAGGGTGTCATATGACCCGTGTCGAGGATCAGTCTGGCAGAGGGCTCAGCATCTAAAAAAATAGCGCAGTAGCGAACGGAGTATTCGGATACCTAGCGACCCTCGGATTAGCTAAGTAGTCTTATCTGTATACAGCGGATCTCTGTACAGATGGACCATCCTCTCTCCGCTACTTGTAAAATTTAACTATGGACAAAGTCTCAAAAAAAAAAACAAAACCCGAGGTCGGTACTCGTTTAATACCGGCTCCTGCATTGTCAAGCGGAGGTAAAATTGTGGCAGCCATGGTGCACCATCCTCTAAAGGCAAACGCAACGAGCCTAAAACTAAACTTTCATGGAGTGAGAAGACCGTGGAAAGCCATGGTCCTATTACTTCCTCCACCCCTAGCAGCAAGAAGTTTGTGCAGGCCACGGACTTGTCACTACTACTAAAACTCCTCCCCTTAAGATACCAAAAGAGATTGACAGAAGTTCGGACATAAATAGCCCGATTAAGTGCGCTAACAACATCCTAAAAGACGGATTACCCACTACTCACAAAACGCTAAAAGACTCCTCCAAGCGCCAAAGATCGTTGGAGGAAAATGTGCCGGTTCCCAAGAGGCTCAAAACTTATAACGTCAAAACCCCTGGACCTTCCAACAGCACATCTCTGACATCTCTGACATATTTTAGCGTAGCCCTAACCCTCCTCCCCAGAAATTATTCTGAAGATCATCAGGCTCAGCAATCCGAACCTTACGACTCATGAATTTTATTTTTTTTTTTTTGTAATTTGCGAGCGCTCAAGGGATTATTTTTTTTAGTACCCTTAAAATGTTTGCACACAGCGCGGGCGAAAGAAACCCAGGGAGGTTGGAAAGAGAGGTACCGCTGAACGTTGTTTTTGAATGCTTGAAGGTTATAATGACTAGGAAATAAAGAGTTAGGCAGGGCATTCCACAAGCGAGTTGTACGGCTTAGGAAAGAATCACGATATTTTAGAATACGTCCGAAAATGGGCTGGAGGGTATACTGATGAGCATTCATAGCGAGACGGGTGTTACGGTTAAAAGTTTGAAGGGGCGGAATGCTACTGGCGATTCCTATGGAGCACTGGTGGTGGAAATAGCTATAAAACAGAGTGAGACATTGTTCGAGAGATATTAGTATCACCTATGAGTTTTATCGCACGGTTTTGAATCCTATCTAGCAGGTGCAGAGATGTTTTGGGCGCACCCGACCAGATGTGGGCATTGTACTCGAATTTCTGGCGGATGAATGCCTTATATATATATTGAGGCCAGATCAGAGGGGGTAAAGTATTTCTTACATCATTTGAGGAAACCTAGACATTTCGGAGCATTTTTGACGACACCGAATATGTGGTCATTTCAACGTAAGTTGTCATTGACAAACATACCGAGAATGGAAAGTTTGCCGGTTTCGACGATGCAAGTGCCATTCATGGATAATGGCTGGGTGTTTAAATTTCTCTTTAACGACAGCAGACGCATTGTGTTTTGGAAGCATTAAATTCTACTCTGTTTGTGGTTCCCCAATTAGTTATGCTGTTAATATCAGAATTTAATGAGCTTAACATATGCTGCCGTTCCCGTTCTACAGCCGAAGAGTAGGGACGTGAGTCCGGGAACGAATATGAAAAGCAGAGAGTATTGTCGTCGGCAAAGGAGTAAATTGGATTAGAAGTAGTAGACAAGGGATCGTTGATGAAAATTAAAAAGAGTGTCGGAGACAGAACTGAGTCCCGGTGTACACCAGCATTTATTTTGTGAATATCAGATTTGAAACCATCCAAGATAACTTGAATTGAACGTTAAGAAAGGTAATTTCTAATCCATTAGAAGAGAGTCGTCGATCCCAAAAGCACGCATTTTCAAGCCTGATGCCAAACTCTGTCTAAGGCTTTAAAAATATCAAGTGCAACTATCTTGCCTTCGCCAGACATGCCATCACATCACCAGTGGACCTGTTGCTACGAAAATCATATTACCGGTCATTGAGAAGTTTTCGAGTTTCGAGATCTGATGGTTAATCAGCGTTTCCATGACCTTGGTGAGAAGGGACGTAAGTGCAATGGGTCTGTAGGAGGAGAGAGAAAAAGATTCGCCTTTTTTAGGGACGGGCTGGACAAATGCTGTTTTCCATCTTCTGGGAAAGAGTCCTAAGGAGTAGGAAAAATCTTACGCAGTGGTTTTGCCAGCGAAGAAGAACATCTCTTCAGATGGTGGGGAGATATACCATCTGGACCAGCGGATTTATGTATATTAAGATCTTTAAGAACTCCTGCTACAATACGAGTGCGAAAGTGGATTCGTCCCATTGAAGATTTGACACACTCAAGTGAAGGGGGGGACAAAGCCCAATCTGGGAGTGTTGTGCTGGCCGCAAAGTGTGCAGCAAGCAGATTGGCCTTGTCCAAAGAACTGGCAGCTGGAATGTTATTGTAAATGAGCGTTGGTATGGAGGATGAGGCAGGATTTCTAATATTTTTGACGAACAACCAACAATTTGTACTACCTTTGGGACATTGTTATATTTTTTGCCTGAGTTTTTGGTCGTATTGAAATTCACACGCTTGAGAAAGGCGTTGCAGTCATTTCTGGCTCGTTTGGCCTTTTTTCGATTTTCCTCTGTCGGGTTGGTCTTGAAGAACCGAAAAAACAATTCTATATCCCTGACAGCCTCTTTACAGCTCGAATCGTACCATGCTTTTTCTTTTGGTTTGATACTCTTCATCCGATGAGGGATAAAGCATCTCATTCCAACCAGAATAGTTTCTGTGATCATGTCAGCAGCGGCATCCACGTCGTTATCGAGGAAACATAACGACCAGTTAAAATTTCTAAAGAAACTGTTAAGCCCGCTCCAATTGGCTTTATCGTAGTGCCATACGGTTCTTTTAGGAATCTTTTCTCTAACTGTGTGGTGGGTGTACGAGAATTTAGCTGATATGATACATTGGTCCGACGAGCCTAGAGGGGAGAGCACTTCCACAGTGTACTTATCAGTGTACAGATCTCAACACACCGTCCTTCGGGTGTTGTCTGTCCAGAATGTCGAAGCCACCCAGAATTGTGTAAATTGACATCGCCTGTAATGTCGATTTCAGTATGAGGATACAGGGATACAATTCTTTGAATGGAGTCAGACAGCGCATCAAACGCGGAAAAGGTCGAGTTGCTGTCCAGTTTGGGGCTTCTGTAAATAAAGCAGTAGTCGATAATTTGCTTGCGGAGATGGAATTTTAACCACATGAAATTGAATACCGGATTGGAATTCCACACATTGTGGTGGAGTTTGGTTAGCTACATCACTACTCACGTAAATGGCAAGACCGGTGAGAGGAGAATAATGGCACTAGTTCGTAGCCAGGTAGCTTCAGATCAGCGTGATCTGAGAGATGTGGGCGGGGAGCTACCAGTGTTTCACTAAGTGCAACAACAGTTGGTCTCTATTTACAGACGTTAACGTACGCAGAAAAGTGATTACTTTTTAGCCCACGAATATTGGCAATATTCACTCTGAATTGTCCCAAACACCGACGTTAGTAAAGGCAGATATGAAGTACAAATTCAGAGTTGGTTTACCGAATCAAATTGTTGTAGGTGTTATGCTCTTACAACAATGTGAAACAGCACACCAACAAAATTCATCCCCACAGCCCGCTATCCATCGTTTGTTACATACACTCATATATGGCAATGTAATACAGCAACGGCAGTGACCGAGTGCTAGCAACAGTAAGACCAGGGGCAGGAAAGATGTAATGCCCGCATGGTGGCCGGTGGATGTGGATTTCGGTTTCACTGCACTCATGCGTTGTTGTTGTTATTTTTTTTTTTTTGCCGACACAGTGAAATTTGTTTTTTTTGCACTCGCACTCGAAGGCTAAAAACTGGCCTTAGCGTTGGGTGCGACGCTAACGCTAATCACACGGTATGGGGCAGTGAGGTGAGGTGAGTAGAGGTGAGTCGCTTATTGATTATATTATCATTGTTTGCATCATTGGCAATAAGCCCACATTTATAACAAGAAACCGACAAGAAGTGCTACATACCACTCTTATCACCGACAACATCACTCAAATACGAACTGGATGGTAACGTCTGAATACTCATTTTTAGACCATAGATACATCCAATTCAGCCGGAGTGATGCTTCTCCCAGCCAACCAGGATTCCGGAAATATCGGAAAGCTGATTGGCCAAAATACAGAGGAATACTGTCAGAAATACTATCGCCTGAACTCTCAAGTCCCCCTCGTGAAACGAACGAGCTTGACATTAAAGTTAAGGCATTCACCCCGGCTCTCAACCGGGCTACGGCTCCGTCTTATTTAATCTAGGGTCAAGAAAAAGTACTGGTGGACATCAGCACTGGATCGCTTAGAAAAGTTTGCACAAAACTTTTGTACCTAGCAGAAAGCACAAGAAAAGTGACCGACTGGGACTTATACAAGGAATATCTCAAAATATATAAAAAAAGAACTGACAAAGGCAAAGCGGCAATCCTGGAAGTCAAATTACAGAGACCTCTGAGGCATCGCGGCTTGCTAAAATCCTCTCTACAAATCCTATGATGACTAGCTGCTTGAAAAAAAACCGATGGCTCAACCTATTACTGGGCATTCTTTTTCCAGGTAGCTCCCTATTCGCCGTCAGTAGCAACCAATACAGGACTACTGCAACCGTAACCAAAATTCATGGTCTGATTACAAGAGACAAACTACATTGGGCGCTGCACAGCTTCAAACCATACAAGTCTACTGGTCCGGACGGTATAATACCTGCGAACTACAAAAGTCCTCAGAAATTATCCTGCCTACTCTGGGGAATCAATGGCTTAATATGCCTACTGTAAAGGAAAGTCGGTGGAAACGGCTCTGCACTCACTGACTAGCCACATCGAACGACCCCAACAATATAGAGTACACAATGGTTGCTTTCCTGGACATATAGAGTGCTTTAACAACGTCAGCACATCCGCAATCACGACCTCGCTGTCAACTCTGCAGATAGACGACTCACTGAAGGAGTTGATCAGTTTTATGGTAAATAGCAGATAATCAACTCCAAACTGGGTGGGGCTTCTGCTACAACATGTGTCAGCAGAGGTATGCCGCAAGGAGGTGTCCTTTCTCCCCATCTCTGGAACTTAGTCGTTAATGAACTGCTGATATACCTTTAAGCGGGTGGTAGCAGGGTGATTGCCTATGAGGACGACGTTGCTATAACCGTTTCAGGTAAGCATCTTAATACTATCAAAGAACTGATTCAGTTAAATTTTAACAGATTAATTCATTGGGCGGATCGCTGTGGATTGGGAGAAAACTAATTTCGTCCTCTTTTCCAGAAAATATAAAATTCCAATCACAGACCCTCCCTCAATAAATTGTACCAGTTTAGTCTTTTCCGATACAGCAAAATATCTGGGTCTCATTTTTGACAGGAAACTAACTGGAAGAAAGTGTCAAGAAAGCTACAGTAGCTTTATTCTCTTGGAGTGGGAACATTGGCCTTCAACTTCGCATAACCCACGAGACTCACCTACGGGGTAGTTGTCTGGTAGACGACCTTAGTCAACTGCAGCAAACTAAGCAGAGTCCAAAGAACAGCATGTCTATGCATAAGCGGAGTCCTACGCTCTGCTCCCTCTGCGGCACTCGATATTCTGTTTCACTTGGCAAGTAGCTGCGACCGCAGCTGTTCGCCTTAATGCGACTACACATCCACTGTGTACGATATTATTCTTAATATACTAGGAATCCTCACTTTACCCGAACTTTGACGAAAACTTTCATGTAAGTTTCCCCAATAGATCCTTCTGGGAGGAGTACAAGTCAATCCACTTTTACTGATGGCGGGGTTGGTGGCGCTGTTTTCTCAGAAAAGCTAGGTTTAAGCCTCTCTTTCGGTCTTCCAAATCACTGTAGCATGTTCCAGGTGGAAATGTTGGTGATTAAAAAAGCTCAGTCCTGGCTGATGAAAAATGTGATATCTGCAAAGGATATCCGCATATTTTCGGATACTCAGGCCGCTATCAAGTCCCTGAACTCAGTCTCATTAAATTCTAGAACCGCCCTTGAATACCGATCATTTTTTACACAGACGGCGAAGCAGTTCAACTTTCACCTATGTCGGGCCACAGAGACGTTCCAGGGAACTCGCCAAAATTGGAACCATTCTACTTATTCTACCGGAAGAGGGTAGAATCGGTATACCAATCGCTACGTGCAAAAGTATCAAGGCTTAAAAGAAGGCATTAACAGATTGAAATGGAAATGCGAAATCATACAACTACATCCAAACAACATATGTGCCCTAATTATAATACAACTAGAACAACAGTTGCAAGAAATTGACAGTTAAATGTTAAGACGTAGAAATGGATTAGTTATTCGTAATAGACGATCCCCGTTCGATTTCATTGGCACCGTCGCAAACAAGCTGTTTGGTATTCTTGATTAGGACTATGCCCATTCCATTGAAACACGAAAACACATCTATGATCTCAATTGAGGCACAATTCATTGTAATAAAACAATGGCTGACCCAAGCTAATCATGTTAGCAACAACCTTAACCAGATAGTGATGGTATCACAAGTGTTCAATTCCGTCACTATTTACGCGTATAATCTTATCGACTTCATCTTCCTCATCTGCCATTCTGTTCCTGATCAAGCTTTCACTATTAGGCAGTCACGAGAAAGCCAACTGAAGCGGTCTTCACAGTTTCTTCAGGAATTTTGACTGGTCGTTATGTATCCTCGATAACGACGTGGATGCAGCTGCTGATATAATCACAGACACCACTCTCTTTGAAATGAGAAACTTTATCCCTCATCGGATAAAGAGTATCAAACCAAAAGAAAATGCATGGTACGACTAGAGCTGTAAAGAGGCTGTCAGGGTTAGAGAAATGTTTTTTCGGTCCTTCAAGATCAGCCCAACTGAGGAAAATCGAAAAAAGGACAAACGAGCCAGAAATGACTGCAACGCCTTTCTCAGACGTGTAAAAATCCAATACGACCAAAAACTGAGGCAAAAAATACAACAATGTCCCAAAGGTAGTAAAAATTGTTGGACGTTCGTTAAAAATATTAAAAATTCTGCCTCATCCTCCATTCCAACGCTCATTTACAATGGCATTCCAGCTGTCAGCTCTTTGGACAAGGCCAATTTGATTGATGCACCCTTTGCGGCCAGCTCAACACTCCCAGATTGTGCTTTGTCTCCGCCTACACTTGAGTGCGCCGAATCTTCTATCGGACAAATCCACTTTCGCACTAGTGTAGTAGCAAGAGTTCTTAAACATCTAAACATACATAAATCCGCTGGTCCAGATTGTATATCTCCCCTTCTTCTGAAGAGGTGTTCTTCCACGCTGGCAAAACCATTGCGTAAGCTTTTTCATCAATCCTACTCTATAGGATTCTTTCCGAGCAGATGGAAAACAGCATTTGTCCAGCCCGTCCCTAAAAAAGGCGAATCTTTTTCTCTCTCCTCCTACAGACCCATTGCACATACGTTCCTTCTTTCCAAGGTCATGGAAACGCTGATAAACCGTCAGCTCATGAAATATCTCGAAACACGAAAACTTCTCAATGACCGGCAATATGGTTTTCGTAACAACAGGTCCACTAGTGATTTGATGGCATGTCTCACCGAAAAGTGGAACCAAAGGATACATCAATCTGGCGAAAGCAAGATAGTTGCACTTGAAATTTCTAAAGCATTTGACAGAGTTTGGCATCAGGTTCTTTTGTTGAAAATGCGTGCTTTTGGGATCGATGACTCTCTTCTTTAGTGGACTAGAAATTACCTTTCGAAACGTTCAATTCAAGTTGTCTTGGACGGTTTCAAGGCATAAATGCTGGTGTGCCCCGGTGCCTCGGTGCTCCGTTCTGTCTCCGACACTCTTTTTAATTTTCATTAATGATCTCTTGTCTGCTACTTTTAATCCAATATATTCCTTTTGCTGACGACAATACTTTCTGCTTTTCATATTCGTTCCCAGACTCACGACCCTGCTCTTCGGCTGTAGAACGGGAACGGTAGCGTATGTTAAGCTCATTTAATTCCGATATTAACAGCATAACCAATTGGGGAACTATCAACAGAGTGGAATTTAATGCTTCTAAAACTCAATGCTGTCAGCTGTCATTAAAGCGAAATTCAAATACCCAGCCATTATCCATGAATGGCACTTGCATCGTTGAAACAGAAAAACTTTCCATTCTCGGTATGTGTGCCAGTGACAACTTATGTTGGAATGACCACATATCCGTCGTCAAAAATGTTGCGTAATGTCTAGGTTTCCTCAAGCGATGTAAGAAATATTTTACCCCCCTGATCTGGCCACAATATATAAGGCATTCATCCGCCCAAAATTGGAGTACAATGCCCACATCTGGTCAGGTGCTCCTAAAACATCTCTGCACCTGCTAGATCGGATTCAAAACCGCGCGATAAAACTCATTGGTGATACTAATATCAGCCAATCAATTGACAGCCTCGAATACCGACGTAATGTCTGCTGTCTCACCTTGTTTTATCGCTATATCCACCACCAGTTCTCTATTGAAATCGCCAGTAGCATTCCGCCCCTTCAAACTTTCAACCGTAACACCCGTCTCGCTATGAATGCTCATCAGTATACCCTCAAGTCCATTTTTGGACATACCCTAAAATATAGTGATTCTTACTTAAGCCGTACAACTCGCTTGTGGAATGCCCTTCATATCTGTGTTTCCTGGTCGTTATAATTTACAAACATTTAAAAACAATGTACATCGATACCTGTCTTTTCTTTTCTCCCTAAATTTCCTTCGCCCACGCTGTGTACGAACATTTTAAGGGTACAAAAACCCCTTGAGCGCGCGCTGATTATAAACCAAAAAAAAAAACGCACGTTCCTCCTCCACATTGTTTTGCAGACCTATTAAGTTCATTTTTATGAAGGAGAATCGGCATTTAGTAAGGGAGCAAGAATGAAAAATTCCATTTGGTTGTACCACATGAAATGTCCGATTTTATAGTAAAAATTTAAAAGCCAATATTATTTTTCTGTAAATTTTTATTCAATAAAAATAGGATCCGTTGGCATCTATAACATTCTTCCAACGTGAAGCAATACAAGGTCAAATATTCCTTTTTCGTAGAAGTACCGGCTTTTTGAGGCAATGAAATCTTCAAAGGCTTTTATGACCTCTACTCGGTTCCGAAAGACCTTCTGCCGGAAAAATGAATCCAGATTGCGGAAAATATCAGGAGAGTACGGTGGATGCGGAAGAATTTCAAATCCCAACTGCAACAGCTTTTCACCGTTACTTGTGAGGTATGGGGTCTAGCATTATCATGCAAAAGGATCGGACCGTCCCTATTTACCAACGCAGGTTGCTTTTCAGTCAACTTGGCATGCAATAGGTCGATCTCCTCACAATATTTGATAGCGTTTCTCTTTTCTCCTGGTTGAAGAAAAGAAAAGTGGATTGGTCCTTTCGATATCCACAAAATTGTCACCATAACCTTTTTTGGGTGAAAATCGGGGTTGGGAATCTTTTACGATTATCATACAGTATCCACTTTTCATCACAGGTTACCACCCTGTCATATAATTCACAAAATGTGCTTACTCATTTGATGAAATTGATTTAACTGATACATAGCTTGAAGATGACTATGACAGTTGTTTAGTTTCAGAATAATTATAGCTTCACTCAATTGTTTTCTTGATTTTATATTTTATATTTTAGGAAAAATATGTAAATTAGAATATTTAAACAGAAAAAATAAAATCTGCACATATGAATTTAAGTTAAGTATTTTTGTCCAAATTTCCATACAAATGCTGCACTGCGTGCCAGGGAGAATGTTAAAACTAAAATTTGCCCACTCACATATTTTTACATATAGTTTTCCCACTCTATTTACCGCCAAATATGTATATCCACTCAAATATCCAAAATTCGTCTCCTAGAGTTGCACTGATTACACCTGACACCTGCTGAAATCCAGATGTAGCGACGCATTTCGTCTAGTTACGAGCATGTGTGGGTGCATGATCTACGAGTACTTTAATTTTATTTTAATTGTAAAGTAGTATTTAAGCTGACGCATTTTTGCAAATTAAGTCACTTGTCACAAATCAGGCAAAGTCTTTTAATCAGATCAAAAGAGATCTGTTCATTATGTCAGCATATCATGGCACTCGTAGGATATGTATAGTACTCAAGCTAAGGAAGTTTTTTTTTCCTTTTTTTAAAGAACTTACACTCAAGTGGGTATGATGGCAAAGCATGTGTTAAGTTTCTCTCAAAATGGGACGGAAAGATGTTGGTGCTCAGTGGCTTTTTCGCTCCATGGGTGGCAGGCATCCAACATTTACTGGGGAGGCTAAATTATTAGTGTAAATCGACTTGTTGTTTTATTTAGGCAACCATTCATCTCACGGTATTTTAGTTGACTGAAAAAAAGTCTGTCGCTCACGGCAGGTATTGAACCCCGAACCGTCCGATTGGGAAGACAATACACTACCACTTGAGCCACGGCCATCCATAATACCTAAGGAAGTGAGACATATGTATGGAAACTTCTTCAAGCTTCAAAATGGCATGCAGATGCAGCAGATATACTCGTAGATTTAACTAACGACTGATGCACAAGGAAGAGGTCTGCTCTTGAAAATTAAATGGCTCATGCTCTGTCTAGGCTGGGTAAGGAATTTGTATGGATCAGAGCGAGCGTCTTATGACAAAAGCCTAATATGCCCCCATACCCCTACGGAAGACCAGGACGGCGCCACCTAAGAATGTTTCTCCGAGCTCCTCGACAAGACATATGTGAGCAATGTCTTAAGTATGACGTTAAAATCGTAATTGCGTTTTTATAGCAATTTTAATCGCCTAATACGCAAGGATAGGAGAAATTTTTGGTAGAAAAGCTGGTAAGCATAGCCTACACGTCTGGCAAAGGACTTATGATTATTAACTTTTAGGCGAGGCAAAATATCATTATAGCGAGCACACGGTTTACTTATTTCAATATACGTAAGCGGATATGGCGGTCTCTGGATCATGAATCTAATTGCGCACATTTCGATCGGCGTAAGATAAGATTCTGGTACGTCCGAACTTTCCGGGTGACTAACATTTACTCGGATGATCATCTTGTTGCAGCCATAGATGAACTAACATAGATAACACACTCTACTAATACTTTATTAAATATACTGTAAGTGAACTAGTAAAGTTTGGTAGAATGAGAGCAATTTACACGTAAAGTTCACTATGTTGTGTAATATGGACGACGTCTTTTTGTAAAATGTTGGGGGAGCTGACATTGTTGACAATTCATATGTATTCACAGACTGGATCACACGGATAGAGGGAATCAGTGGAAATCGGTTGTTGGAACGGCCAAATCTGGAAAGTTTTTCATTTTTGTTGTAGTTCATCTATGGTTGCAGTCAAGGTATGAACGCGGATTTTCCAAGCGCCACAACAAATAATTACTACTGTCAGAAGTAATAACGTAGAAAAGCTGTAAGTACAAGAGACCGCCAGAATCTACTCCGAACGCGTATCTCGAAATCACTTAGCAACTTACCGCCAACATCAAGTACCGAGGACCAGTGGCAACGCTGCCAATATGCCAATAGGGGCGCCAAAACTGATGCGCGGGGTTTTATATTATAAAGAAAGCCGGCAAGCAAATGCAGCTAAACATGAAGTGTACTCGAAGAATAGCATACATAAGTTCTACCAACAGGCAACTTGTTAAGTCAAGAAGACCCGTACAGAAACATGTAGAGATGAAGAAGGAAACCTTGTAGTAGAGTCAAAGTCGGTGCTAAGTATATGGAAACATGACTGTATAACGGCGACGAAGCTCAACATCTTGCCGTTGGGCATAATAGACCATTCAACTTAGACGATGATAGCCAAAGCTTCCGTACACTTGATCAAAATGAAGTAAGGATAGCAATATCTAAGCTTATATCCAACAAAGCTGATAAATCTGACGGCTTACCGCCCAAGGTATTCAAAGATGCTGGGGAAATGACCAACCCATTTCTTCGATCTGGTCGGAAGTGTGTATGCCTGATGAATGGGGTCTCAGCATCTTTTGCACGATCCACAAAAAAGAAGACCCTTCAACTGCGCCAACTATACAGTTATAAGTCACCTCAACATTGTGTGCATGATCCTATTTTGTATATTGTGTGAACGTCTGAAACCCTTCGTCAAGACCTGATTGGCCCCTATCCCAAATTTTCAGACTCCAGCAGATCATGGAAAAATCAAAATCGATACCCAACATATTTGCATTGATTTGGCATTTTACCAAACTCATCAGTTCAGAATGATGGTGGAGCACGCACGCTCCTCGGTCAAGGTCAATAACGAGTTAATCGAGATCTTTGAAGTCAAAAAAGGTTTTAGATAAGGTAGCACGCTTACACGTGACTTCTCTAACAGCATTCTTGAAAGGGAGACGGCACTGTAATGCTAAATTTTTGATGTTGTGCGCATTATTGGAGATAAGATAGGAACAAATAAAATCTTTAAATCTAATCATACACAAGCGAACAATGGAGACACAATCTTTCAAAAGTCTGTGCAACTACAAGCGTACCGATGGTATCCGCATAATGGGGCGATCACAGCGGTCTGTCACCGGTGATTTCGCTAGTATTAAAACGGACACGGCCAAATGTCCTCGGTGATTTCGAGAGAGAAAAATCCTCCGAAAAATATTTGCTCTTATTCGAGTAGACGGGCTTTGGAACATAAGATTCAATGACAAACTATAGGAGCTGTACAGGGACATCGACCTAGTCAGAAAATTGTGCATCAGTCTCCTGAGAATCTAACCCGGTGGGACAACGCATTTGAGAAAGACCTCATCTTAGGTGCCGCGCACAAGTAGAAGGGAACCTCAATCGGCTTGGAGTGGGCAATTGGAGGCAGTTGGCTAAGGACCGGGCTAACTGAAGAGGCATGTTAGATAAGTCCCAAGTTCACCCCAAACTGCAGCCCCACCCCACTCGGAGTAAATAAGATGCTTTATTAGATCTCTCTCCTGTTGATATTCATTTCATGTACTCGTATGAACCCTTAAAGATATATACGACTTAAAAAGGAGTGCTTTTTGGGTTTTAGAATATTGGGCGGCGGGTATCAACAGAATCTTGTCCTATGCACATGCATCCTGTTGAAGACACTCAGCTCCAGCTCATATTTTCTTAGCTTAGAAAGAATTTTGAAAGTGAAAGCTATGTAGTCATATATGTGACCAATGCAGTCTAAGTACCTATGCATATACAAAACTTTTCATTCACTTCGGATCTTGTATGAGAATTAAAGGCAGCAAGCTGAAATCATCTGATTTCCTTAAATTCAAAGCCATAATAAGATTATAGGAACGAAATCAGCGTTGCTGAGGAAATCTTAGTTGAGGATCTCTCATGACCTAAATTTGTGTAATCCTAGGCTGGTCCTTTATCAGTTATACATACGAGTATTTCCTTGGAGTTTCTCAGTTTAAGCTATCATCCGGCTATGCCTCTTGTGGAGAGTACGATATTTTAGTCATTTTATCACTGAAATGGTTGGTTGTTTGGACAAGTTCTTTGCCTGAGTATTTCGTTCGGAAAAAGAAAATAAACCACGAAATGGAAAGGGTAGAGGACATTGATATATCATTGTTAGATGTGTCACCATATTAAAAAGAAAGTACCTATAAATTTTTCTTGAAGTAGGAGTGTTACACATAGATACATACAGTGCTGTGAAAAATTATAGACTCAAACCAAAATTTAAATTTTAGTTTTACATTTTTTTTTTATATTTTTTTTTTGTCCTAAAATATTGCTAAATAATACCAATTCAAGGAAAACCCTTTAATGGTGTATTTCCCTTTTTAACGGGAATTTCTAAAAAAAAACCTAAATTCATCTGTGAAAACGTATAAACTCAAGATTTTATTCGACGGCATGCTCAGTTGTTAAGCGAAGTTCGGTGTGCTCACTACTGTTAAAAAAACAGTACAAACCTTCTACAGTGATAATAAAGAGTTTTTTTTTCAAAAGTGATTTTCTTCAAAGTCTTAAATATGCCACGTGGTAAGCAATCAACTGACATTGAAAACAAAGAATAGTCGATTTAAAAAATAGTGGAATGACGCAGTGACAAATTGCCACTGAAATAAATCGCTCTCAAAGTGTAGTAAAAAAATTTCTACAAGCCGGAATTGAAAATATGGAACAAATAAGCGATCTGGATGAGCAACGAAAAATGAACCAACAGTTAAACGAACTGTTTTACATGACATGTCACACACAGGAGCTTCTTCATCCCAAATGGTTCAACGTTTTAATTTGGACAGCGATTCTAGCCTCGCAAGAAAATGGGTAGCAGCTTCGGGCAACTTTAAATACCGAAACCACTACTTAAACAGCGGCATAAAGAAGCACGTCTTGAATTTGCTGAAACACATGTGCAACACGGTGAAATGTGGTCGCATGTAATCTTTAGTGAAGAGAGAAATTCAGCCTGAACGGCCCCGACGGCTTCAAATACTATTGGCATGATCTTAGGAAAGAACAAAAAATCATGTCACGCAGGCCTTTAGGAGTAGGAGGAGCTATAGTTTGGGCAGCTTTCATCGGTAATTTAAAATCAGAAATTGTCATTATTTCTGGAAGAATTGACGCCAATAAATGCCAAGAAGGATTGGAGGAACACCTTCTTCCCCTAATAACTGAGGTAACTGAGGGCAATTATATAATTTTTCAAAAAGATAACGCTCCTATCCATAAAGCACGGACTACACGTGGTTTCAAGAATATGGAATTAAACTTCTAGATTGGCCAGACCTAAACTCCATTAAAAACCTGTTGGACATTTTGGCAATGGCGGTTTATGATCAGGAAAATCCAGAAATTCAAAATGTGGAACAACTCAAACAAAGAATTGTCGAAGCGTGGAATAATATACCGGAAAGCACTTTAAGCAATCTTATTTCCAGTTTACCACGACGATTGTTAAGTGTTATAAAAAATAACGGACAAAGTATTCCTTATTAAATAAATTTTTACCTGAAATCTAATAAATAAAAATCTTGAGTTTATACTTTATCACCGGTGAATTTTGGGTTATTTTTTAGAAATTCCCGTTAAAAAGGGAAATATACCATTAAAGGATTTTCCTTGAATTGGTATTGTTTAGCAATATTTCAGGACAAAAAAAAAATAAAAAAAAATTTTAATTTTTGTTTGAGTCTATATTTTTTCACAGCATTGTATATTATGTTATTATGTACATATATTCCCTGGAGAATAGTTTTCGACTACAACTGTCTACCAGATTTCTGTTTACCAGATTTTTTTACTGGAGCTAGATAGGACATTCTGAAAAATACAGCTCAACCGAGGCAAAGGTATTATCTACGAGTAGGCATTAGGCAAGGGATGAAACGGACTGCAAGAGAGAACAGAAGGTAAATTGTTAAATAGTCATTTCCAGTAATGGCTACCATATGAAAGGATTCATTCTGTTTTATAAACAATTTTCTAAATGAATTTAAATTTTATATAATTACAAAGACTGTAAATATGTATTATACTACGAGTATATTGCAGTTTTGGTACCACACTGTTATTTTCGTCTCTAAATTATCTCACTAATCAAATTTAAATTAGTTGTGCAAACCCCCTTCACTCTAAGTTTATATTCGCTCGGCCACTGCTCAAAGAACAGAGGTTCTCTAATTAGCAGATAGTCGCATGTACATATATATTGTACATACATACTCGTCCATAGTTGTACGAGTACATTGTACTCCTAGCTAGCAGAATTTGAAGCGAAAATGTTCACATTTAGCAAACATGGAAGCGATACCGCACAATACACTCTCTATTCTAACATTCAAAATCGATTAAGTGGCACTCGATAAATGTTGTGTTACAGTTACATGATTTAATTAATCCTAATCCCACCATACCCACCATTGGATTGTTGGGAGAAAAGATGTTGTTGAGTCCAAGGTCCTTATTGTAGTATTTCCCCGAATAATGAGTTTTTCCCGGGTAATCCGTCGGTACGTTTCTTCACCCCGCATTTTGTTTTGTTTTTTTGTTTTTGTTACGAGTATGTTATTTTCAGTTTTGTTTTTTTAAAATGAAAATATTTTTTAAAATTTTTGCAACACTTTTTTTCACAGGTTTTCTTCATCGAAATGTCACATCTTTCAAGTGAGATGTCAATGGGAGAGGGTTGTGTTTTCACACCCTCTTACTGATGCTGTGCGCTGGTTATGTACCAAATGCGCAAGGTCAAAACTTTAAGCTTTTAACACAATTTATGATGGTCAATCACATGTAGCAGGCATGTTTTATAAGATGGTTATTTTGCAAAAAAATTAAAATCAATCAAACAATAGCGTGACGTCATTTTCGCTTTAGAAAAACCAACCCTATGCAGTGGTCACTGCAACTGACCACACGGTACTAGCTCCTGTTGTTAAAGTGAATCCATGCGATACACAGACAGGGTAGTCCTATGTACGACTGCTACATCCGGTAGATATGTTCGGTCGGACTTTTCCTTATATTTAAAACCGAATTTATTGCGTTAGAAAAGTCTAGTGGGTTTGTATGCTTTCTTATCTGGAAAAAGTCGATGTTATGTTGTGTAGTTTGTGCCTGGAGTGAAGGGGAATTGTTGAAATGCTTTAAAGGCTCATTTCACGAGAGTTGGTGGGAATGCGTAAAATTTGTAAATCGATTGTTTTAAGGGTTGCATGCAATTGTAACACCTGTGAGGACAATACATATATTTTTACATTTGTCTGAAACTCAGATTTTTATTTTTTTTTCTATCGGAACAGAGCACTCTGGAAAAAAAATTCGTTCTTGGTACTTTGAACATATTTTCTCGGCCTTTTATAAAAAGACAGGTAATTGATTTGAGGTATAAATACCACCACCAACCATAGCAACGCAATACACCAGCAGCCTGATTCCACAAGAATCAGAAGATGTCGAAACTAGCACATTAAAGTGCTTAAAAAGTCGCCCGTGAGCATGATCAGTAAAGACTCCACTAGGGACATTAATATCTTCTTCAATGGATTAGGAAAAGTAAAACAAACATACCAAAGCTGTAAAAGCAGCCGAACAGAAATAGTTGTCGCTGAGAATCAGAAAAGATTATTTCTGCAGACTTTTAAACGGTGATGACGAACAACATCTATCCATGAGGCCATATTACGCGAATGCCTCTTTGTTAATAATCTGATGGGCCCCTATCGATGTCATTTTAGGGCAGGAATGTCTACAATAGATCAAATGTTTACGTTATAGTAAAACAGACTCTGAAAAAAACCCAAGAGTTCCAAGCCGATATACACCACCCCTTCATCGATATCAACACCGCATATTACAGCTTATATAGCGAAAAATTATAGAAAACGATGTCTAGTTTTGGTATCCCTGCCAACCTCATTCAACTATGCAGGATGACGATGACAAAATCGAGACCATAATATCACAAAAAAGACTTGAACAAGGCAATGCCATATCATGTGATTTTTCCAATATCGTCCTTGAATGAATTATGCAAAACTCGCAAGACACTTCCAGAGGCAGAACCTTCCAAAAGTTTATTCAATTACTCCCATACGCAGATGACATTGGTATAACGGGAAGAACACGGGCTTTTGTAGCAGAAGCCGCAAAAATTGATTTAGCGGTCAAAGAAGGACACGCAAAATATCATATATGCTGTCAATAAAGACGGACACGCAACATCGACGAGTAGGATAAAAGTTACGACAGGCTGATACAACTTTGAGGTAGGGACTTTATATACCACGGCGCGGCACCGCTATCCACTCCGACAACGACACCAGCTCGGAAATCATGTGAAAAATCAATCTTGCCAATCGCTGCGTTTTTGGGTCTAGAAGGCAATTGAGTAATACTTTGTCGAGCAACAAAACAAAAACTTTATAACGATCATCCCAGTCCAACTTTGCGGCACAATGGCTTGGACATTGGCGAAGGCGGATGAAAATGATCTCGGGCGCTTCGAGAGAAAACTTCTCGAGCTATCTTGCATCAATATAGAATGCATGATACATTTCATAAGGGAACTGTAAAGTGATACCGACCTCGTCGGAAATTCGGAAAGCCTGACTTAAATATCTAGGTGACCATGAACGTATGAACATCAGGGCTCCGGCGCAGCTTTGGTACCGCACATCAGTGGAAGGACACCTCAGCAAATTAGTACGTCACGCCAACTTCGTATTGCCTTCCGTTTCTCCTCGCTTAGTTCGTATTTCCAATAATCGTGCTCCAACGAAATTCCTAGTAGTATTCCTCATCCTCAAATCTTCAACAGTAATACCTGCTCCGCCGTGAATTCTCAGAGAATTATAGTTATGTGCGCCTTCGAAAATACTCTGAAATACAGTAATTCTTTCCTAAGCAGTACTACATGCTTTTAAAAGGCATTGCCGAAACTTTCACTTGCTAGTCAATACAATGTGCTTACATTTAAAACCAACGTGCATCCGTATCTCACTTTCTTTCTTTCTCCTTTGGTTTT
Organism: Volucella zonaria; assembly: GCA_963966105.1. Taxonomy (NCBI): domain Eukaryota; kingdom Metazoa; phylum Arthropoda; class Insecta; order Diptera; family Syrphidae; genus Volucella; species Volucella zonaria. The sequence continues at coordinate 82,718,088 of OZ014530.1, forward strand.
CTTTCCGCCCGTACTGTACGCAAACCTTTTAAGGATATTTATATTTCCTTTGAGCGCACGCTGATTATATGCATAAATGCATCATTCGCGGTGGGGCAAAAGTAATGTCGTAGTATGGGCGGTCATTTTGTCAGAAATGAAAAAAATTTAGCTCTATTTTCACGAAAAGTTCATTTGAAGGTGTAAAATTGACGAATTAAGTTGAGAAAGTGATATCGACCAAATCATCACCTCCTGAGTTGATGCAGATTTGTGCTCGTTTTAAGCCATTGAATTGGTGATTTCAGCTTCAATGAGGGCTTTAAAGGCTTGAAAGGTTTGTGGTTTATTGTGGTAATTGCTAGATTTTAAATCGTCAAAACGGGAGATCACACGGCCTGGAAATTGGTGATTCAAAATCTCCATAGTTGCCCGAACTGTGTGAGCGGTTGCTCTGTCCTGCTGGAACCAACAATGCTCGAGAGCCAATTCAGCAACTTGCGGCAACCAGATACGGTTAAGGTGGTGCCGTCGGCGTCCTCACATAAATACGGGCCAATTACTTTTTCACTGTAAATGCCGCATCAAATACTCACTTTGAGGGGAAGCAATAGCTTTTTATGCTATTCCACGATTTCTACGTGCCCCAGAAACGCAAATTTCAGTTATTCACATAAGCGCTTAAGTGGAAATGGGCTTCGCTGCTCATTATAATTTTGGATACGAAATCATCCTCTCCTTGCACCAGGTTTAACGGAGCATGGTAGTAAGACAACTTCACTTGGCGCAATTAGTGAACGGCTTGCACTTTATAAGGGAATGTCTTCAGGTCTTACACCAAAATTCGACGCAACGAACGTCTGTTGATGCCAAATTGTGTTGCTTATTGTTGTCTCGTCAATGTTTGTGGACTCTCTCGGCCGTCCTCGGCCACAGCAGCGATATTCTCGGTCGGAGCCGGTCACTTCTTGGATCATCTCTGGGTCCACCAGTTTGATTTAATTTTTTAATTTTTGGTGGGGGCTGACGCCCCCATTTATTTGGCTTCATTCAAACTTAAAAAACTAACTAGGACTTAAAAACTAAAGAGATCGAATTTGACGAAAAGTGTGCTGCGATTAAAATCGAAAACGGAAAGGTTGGAGTTTACCTTACGCAGCATACGAAATATTGGTTCGTTAGAGCCATATGTGGTGCGGTGGGTTGGTAGATAAAAAGGCGAGGGCAACGTAGATTTCGACAGTTAATATTAAAGAAAATGGAGTTGTAAAGGGACGTGCAATCGATGGAGGCTGAGAGGAGTCGGTGAATGAAAAGAATATCTGCTGCGTCCCTTCGTTGCTCAAGGGTATTCAGGATAGGGAGGTAAGATTAGAGGATCGTTCCAGGGTAGACCTCGAAGAGCAAATCGAAGAAGACGACGCTGGATCCTCTCAATCCGGGTTACATGAACTCGTTGAAAGGGACACCACGCTTGGCTAGCGTACTCGAGAAGGAGGTGAACGTAAGTGATGTATAGTGATCTGGTCACGTACGGGTTACAGAATTCTTTGGACCATCTTTGAACGAAGTCAAGCGATGAGTTTGCTTTGGTAATTATCTCATCGATATGCGAGCGGAAATTAAGCTCCCTGTCGCATAACATGCAAAGGTCGTGGATAGTCTGAACAAGGGATATAGGTTGGCCGCGGACAACGCAAGTTCGGGAACTAGACCTGTTGCATTTACGTGAAATGGTAATCGACTGACATTTGGTGACATTGAGTTCTAAGCAGTTCTTGATGCACCAGGTGGAAAAACTTGAAGGAGGCTGGAGTAGTATTATGACGGAGTGGGTTTAAAAAATTTGGTATCGTCAGAATAGAGAGAAAGTGCTAAGTGGTGAATGACCCTTTCAAGATCGTTAATGGTTAGGATGAAGAGAAGTGGACCTAGGTGACTACCTTGAGGAACACCTGAAGTGGCCAAGAAAGGAGCCGATATGACAGACCAGTAACGATAATTTCGTTTGCAAAAATTCGGATCAATTCGCGTTATGACATTACTTTTGTTCCACCTTATATTGTACATACATATTTATATATTTATACGAGAGATAATATAGCTCTCTGTCGCTGATGTCGCCATCAAACTTTTTTTTCATCTGATCTTTTGCTAAATACATTTTAGCCGATTAGATGAAAAAGAAATCTTAAATTTTTTTAACTCGAGTAAGCTCAGGCTTACATAGATGTTAAGGGTGTTTTCAAATTTTCAATATGAAATAAAGCACTTGAAGTCAGTTTTGACGTCTATGATATTAGCTTTCTTTAATATATAATTTTATGCTATTAGCGTTTAAATATGATATCGGGGGTATGCGCGCCACGGCTAGCTCGAATGAAGCGCAATCGTGAAATCCAATTTTCGACAACTTTATCGAGCAACTGGGGCCGTATATCAGCAATAAAACGACGAATGTGGACTTCCAAATCGTCCAGCGTCTCTAGTAGTTTCACATACCCCCAAAGAAAGTAATCTAAAGGTGTGAGATCACAGGATAGGGGAGGCCAGTTCGCAGATCCATTACGCGAAATTATGCGCTCAGCAAATGTTCCCCACAATAAATTGATGGTGTCGCGCGCCATGTAGCATGTTGCGCCATCTTGTTGAAACCAAAGCTCTATCACGTCAATGCCATTCAACTGAGGAACGAAAAAGTCAGAAATGATGTTTCTATAGCGCTCCCCATTGGCGATGACAGTCTGGCAGGCATCGTCCTTAAAGAAATATGGGCCGACGATTCCACCAGCCCATAAAGCACACCAAACAGTGAGTTTTAATGGTTGTAAGGGCGTCTCGACAAAGACTTCTGAGTTTTCTCCACTCCAAATTCGGCAAATTAAATTAACCAAGTATGGGCCTCATCGGAGAACAAAATTTTGCACTGAAAATGACGATCAAGCTGAATCACGCGAATGACGCGTATAATGGTCACGCGGTTTCAACTCTTGCACAAGTTGGATCTTTTAAGCTTTTAAGCCAAGATCTTTCCATAAAATCTAACACAAAGTGGATGGACATAGCTCCAATTGCTGTGCACGATGGCGAATCCACTCATTCGGATTCTCCTCAACACTGTGCTCTACAACAGCAATAACTTCTTCTGTTCGCACTCTTTGTCGTCTTTGGAGATGCGTATTATCTACTAGAGTATACATGGTACGAAAACGATTCATCGTGTTCCGAATAGCTTGCTCAGATGGACGATTATGTCGACCGTAAAGTGGACGCAGAGCAGGATAAGTTTAGCGAACCGAACCATGGTTTTCAAAATAAGTTTTCAGAACTTGCACGCGTTATTCTGGCGTTAATCTATGTATTTATCGTAAAATGGCAAAACGTACTGACCACAAATCAACTTTTAACTGTCAAATTGGCAGTATATAGAAAAAGTGCTGCTAGTTTAAAAACCAAACCTCTAACAAAACACTCTTTATATCGTAGTCTTAACGCACGAAGAAGAAAAACATAGTACGGCAGATGGTCCGTTGAAGCTCAATAGATCGTCATAGGGGAAACATACGATTGCGATTATTAAGTTATCAAAGAACCATATTTTTTAGAGAAATCCCAATGTGTTCTTCCAGTGGAAGACAGCATAATACTTTCTTATAAAACTCATCAATTGAAAAGCATTTAGTCAATTCGACTTTTAAAAAAATCTGCTTCCAACTGCACACTCAAAGATGGTTAAGGTTCTTTCATTATTTCAACAAAAGAGCCGGTGTCATAGGTGGGACGGTTTAGGACTTTACACTCTACTCGACCAGCGATTTTACACATATAATACCAATAGAAACAAGAATATAACTTATTCTCCCAGGCTTGTACTTCTGATCCCTGAACAGTTGGTTCAAATTCCAACTTCAAACGTTCGTCATCTTGTTACTTGCAAGTTGAAACATTTACCACCAAAGACAGATACGGTGTCTGTTTTAGATATCTTGATACACTGATTGAGGTATTACTCAAGTTTTACACTTCTTAATTACAAGTCGAAATTTTGGAAGAGACTAGACGATATATCTCAACCATTTTTAAAAGTTATATGTTTCTACAACAAATGAGAGAACCAAACAAACTGATTGTCATGTCTGTCGTGACAAATCGCGTCAGCAAACAGCAAGTACATATAATAAACCACACGTATGTTAAAACGATAATGGACAGCACATGATGAATAGCCCTAATTAATCTTGGCTGTTCTTTCCAAAATCCGGTCCTTCAATCTGGGTTATCGTGGTATGAAGGTATTGTCGAAATCGCTTGAGGCTACCATAAAGAGAAACAATCCTATTTGACGTCATTCGCATAACTACTTCCATGCACGCATGAATGCCATTCACATCCAAACCGATAAGCGCTAACCTAGCAAAAGTAATAAAAGGCTAGAACACTACTGTGGCAGTTAGTTATTGTCGGTGTTGATACGAATATACTCGCGTAACTGAGAAAGTTTCTCCTAGTGACCGAAAATTAAAATGCGAAAACAAATTATTTTATTGGTTTTGGTATTGCTATGTTTCGGATACAATGTCGCGTATCCGATTGAAAATATAATTACTGTACAGCTAATTAGGGCTCTGAGGGAGGAAATTCGCGAGTCAGGGCTATTGAATGAATCTGAACTTCCACAAACAGGGCCCGAAAATACAGATATTAGTGAGTAGTTTTTGTGTGATAAAACGTTAACCACATCGGTTTGTATCCTTTGTAATGTAGTGTATCCAATCGGTGAAGGAGGGGATTTTTCATCTGAAAAATCGACATGCATTAATTTGGGGAATGATGGATGTGTGAATGGTTCTATCGTTGGATCTGGAGGAGATGGTGGGTTCTTGGGAGGTGCCGGCAACCCCGGAAAATGACTGTTACATTTAAGATTTTATTAACTTATTAGTAAAATAAAAAAAAAGTGAAAAAAGTAAAGTAAATGAGCTTTTATTAAAGTTATAAATTTTTTTCTTATCATTGAATTGAGATTCAGTTCGATTTAGTGCAACATTCAACCACATATCTTATTTATTTTGCATATTAACATATATGGCTATACACGAGTATTTACCCAGTTCGATATTTTATGGAATGTCCATGATAACTCTAAAATAAAATATTCTAAGGCATTCGATTTAAATACTCTAGTGCAGTACCTCTAGCGCCTGAAATATACAAATCTCGGATTCCAATTACTTTGAATGAATTTTTATAAAACTTGTTGGATTGTGTTATTTTTCAGGTATAATCTAATCATACATACTAAGTTTAATAAACTAATTTTATTAATATATTTCTGTCGTTTGGTAATATTGATGGTTAATAGTAAAAAAACGTTAATTTTAATAAAAAAAATAATTCACAAAAATTAATTATTTAAATTTAAAAATTAATGAAATTAAATTTGTTCAGTTTCATCTGTTTCTTCTATTTCTTTTATTTTTATAATAGGAGATGCCTTTAAAGAACCATTACCGTTGCACTGTGAACACGTTCCGCAGGCAGATCCACATCCTTTTTTACAGTTCCAATACAATATTTTCAGTAAATTATCTAGGGCTGGGGATTGTTTCATTATTACTGGTTCAAGTTTATTAGAAACGTACCTCCCTTCACTCCAAATTTTCAATCGAAATATCCTTATTATAGATGTAGGTACAAAAGATGGCAATTGAACGTAGATCTTTTGGCTGTGTCTTTCAGAAAGGAATTAAATCTCAGTGTATTTAAATCCTTGATTTTGTTTGGGGTACTATATAAAACCAATATTGTCAGGATTTATCGAAACCTCATGCATTACATCCAGGAAATTTATTATCACTTTTGAATTTCAAGTGCATGTTCAGTCGGTTATTTACAATGGTTTGTAGTATATCTGGTTCTTTTTCAGATAACACTGGACAACAATAAAAAATATAATACTACTCGGACATATGTTAATGATTACTGTTTCTCATAGCACTTGACCTGTAGATAACAAAAAAAAATTATCTTTTGCTCAGATCACGTACGAGTACAACAACACAACGATACACGCTTTCACAATACCTTTTTATCGAACGAGGACTGTTATAATAGTAACGATGATGTACGCTAAATGAGCTTTCTGCGGGTAATTAAAAAAAAAAAGTTTAACATTAGAAGTGCATTAAAGTAATAAAATGCCACGAGTTTGTGTTAATTCTCCAGATTTATTCCGCTTTATTTATGGAGAATTTACACCGTATTCCCGAAAAAAGAAAATATAATACATAACACTTTTCTTTGAAAAGCAATAATAATAATAATAATAATAATACAACTTTATTTCATGTAAAAACAGTACGAAATTTTATAATACATTAAATTCAAAATAATATAATTACCAGAGTTTTTACATAAAATAGAAGGAGCATTCCTTTTTCAGAAGGACAAGAGGCTAACGCACCATTAGTTCAAACAATCAAAAGAATAAGTGTGTAGATGGGGATTAACAATTGAAAATAAATACAGTAAAATCTCGATAAATCGTAGTACCAAGTGACCTACAGTTAAATTAAAGAGGTTTTCGAATTAGCGAGATTACGAATTATTGCGGGTTGAGAAATTAAAATTCGAATAAACGGGGTTTTAAGTTTTTTTTATTAAAAATTAATTTTAGTGTATTTAAGTATTACATTTTTTATGTACAATACAAAGAATAAAAAGCAAAGAAAATAAGATTTCATATAAAATACATACTTTTATATATGTACAAGAAAACATAAAACAAATAAATAAAAGAAAACTTCATTTAATACAAGTTTACATACATATTTACATATCTACAAAAAACAAAAAATGTGCAGGATCTCAGGACGAATAAAAATCTGTAATTTTTTCCTGACAAAGATATTGCTTGCGCTCGTTATTAATTGCGTTGTCCAAGGTGACAATCGCAGAAAAAACATCATCTTTTACATTTTTTCTGATCACAAAAGTACGCAAGCTATTTACGCAAGCCTTCGTTTTCTTAAATGACACAACCGGAAAGTCCTCGTCGTTGTCACCGCTGCTTTCATTCACATCGTCTTCTTCTGGTAGCCCTAAAATGTCGTCGTTGGTAAGAATTCCTGCAATCGTCATCAAAATGACCAAAATTATAAAACGTGATTTCTTCGCTTTGAGGCAGGCGATTCTATTCCGAAGAGTCTACAGTAGTCGACATATTTTCATCACCAGCTGATAAATGCAGTCCTTTCTCGACGAAACCACATGCACGGAAATAATTTTGTATGGTGGATTGGCTTACATTTTGCCACGCTTTGTCAGCAATGTTCATAGCTGATAGTATTGAGCTATTGTACTAATTTCCATCTTAATACAATCTAATAGCAATTGCAGCACTTCTTGCGGTAATGGGTCTTACAATTTTTGATGATGCCCTGATCAAGCGGCTGAAGTTTAGACTTCGTGTTCGCCGGCAAAAACTCTATTCTCACATGACTAAAAACGGAAGTGTCATTGTGGGCAGTGCAATTATCGACGAATAATAGAATTTTACGCTGTTGTCTTTCCATTTCACGGTTCAATAATTTCAGCCTTTCACTGAATAATTCTGACGTCATCCACGCCTTCCTGTTTGAACGATTTTATGTGTTTGAAACATCTAGGTTTCACTGCCTTGCCGATCGTCAAAGGTTTTAACTTTTCAGTGCCATCCATATTTGCGGTCAATAATAGATTAACTCTTTCTTTACTGTTTTTGCCGCCATGACATTTTTCGTCCTTAGAATGCATTGACCGATCAGGGAGGCACTTAAAAAATAAGCCTGTTTCGTCAGTGTTAAAGATGTTCTTAGGTTCATAATTTTTTATCAGTTCGCTTAGCTTTTCTTTCCAGACATTGTCGCTTACACTCGCACTTTCGTCACAAAGTTTCCGAAAAACAATGTTGTGTCGCTTTTTGAAGCGGTCAAACCCTCCTTCACTTGCTTTGAAATTTTCAATGCCTAATCTTTGTGCAAAAAGTTTGGAATTTTCTCTTACCACCACTCCGCTAAGTGGCACATTTAATTGTCTGCATTGGGAAAGCCATGCGAGAAGTGATCGTTCCGGCTCAGGGAACTCAGCTGTTTTGTGCCGCTTCATTTTACTGTTGGAAGGCATTTCGGCAATGATGTCCTTTTTCTTTAAAATTGACGTCAGTGTAGATGGAGGAATGTTAAAGCGTTTTGCCACATCGGCTTTTTTCTCGCAATCGACAATGGCTTTTAAAATGGTTTTTTTTTTCAGAAATTGATAAACACTTATGGGTTCATTTTGAACTCATACCACCTTGATCAAAACTTTTCCGGAATTTATTCAGAAAATTAAAAATACAAGTTTATTCATCTAAATCTGTATTGTCGCCTTCAAAGTAATCCCCATCGAGTGCAACACACTTATGCCAGCGCTTGATCCAATCCTCGAAACATTTTTTATATTCGGTTTTCGGTCAGTCAGTGCTTCCTGCGATTTTTCCATTACTTCCTCTCGGCTGCTGAAACGCGTTCCCCGCAATGGTTTTTTAACTCGATAGAACAGAAAGAAGTCACAGGGAGCCAAATCAGGTGAATTCGGTGGCTGTTGGATGGTATTTGTTGTGCGACGGTGCGTTATCATGGTGCAAAATCCACGAGTTTTCTGCCCACAATTCTGGTCTCTTTCGGCGAATTGCCCAATAATATTCTTTGTTTTCTGTCTGGCTTTCTGGTAAAAATTCATGATGCACTACACCGTTGTAATGCATGAAAACCGTGAGCATTACCTTCTTTTTTGACATAAAACGACGTGTTTTTTTTGGTCTCGGCTCATTTGGTGAATACCATTCACTTGCCTGATGTCTGGATTGCGTGTCGTACTCATGAACCCACGTCTCGTCTCCAGTAGTTATCCTTTTGATGAATGTGGGATCGGATTCAGCCTCTCAAATCATCTCTTTTGCGACGTCAACACGGTCTCTTTTTTGCATGAAATTGAGGTCTTTTGGTACCAACTTTGCTGCTACACGACGGAAACTCAAATCATTAACCAAAATGTCTTGGACGGATCCATAGGCAATGTTCAAGTCGTCCGCTATTTCTCTGATGGTTATTTGCGGTTATTGACCAACATTTCTTTGACTTCATCAATGTTTTCGTCGGTTTTCGATGTCGATGGTCTGCCACTGCGTTCATCATTTTCGATTGACTTACGATCACTTTTGAACCGCTCGTGCCACTGGTAAACGACCGTTTTCTTTAGAGAATCGTTGCCGAAACACTTTTCCAACATTTGCAACGTTCGCGCACCATTAAATTCGTTTTTTACGCAAAATTTAAAACAAGTTCGTTGTTGCAAATTTAAATCCATTTCTAAGATTGTAAAAAATCGCCAACACACACAGAGGTAGATGTACTCTGGGCTACGTAACTTTTGCAAATGTAAAGCTATGATACTAAGATTTAGAGGGAATGTCAACAACAGATTTACCAACTTAATAAAAAAAACAGAACTCAAATCGGAACAATGGCAGCGCCACACAACGAGGGGACCCAAATGCACTGGGTTTTTACGATTAACCGAGATTTTTTTAAGGGACCAGCAGTTTCGAATAAGCGGGGTTTATGATTTAACGGGGTACGAATTATCGAGATTTTACTGTATGTACATATATACATATAAGGAGATATGAATGATAAAAAATAAAAAAAATAGATATAAGAGATAAGAACAAAAAGAACAATTAATCAAATCATTGGATTCAACAGATTTTCTATTACACAATGATTGAAAGAAAAGAGCCATATTCGAATATGTTTTTAAATATATAGATTGATACCTTTCTTTCGCATCTAAGACCAGCTGGCAAACAATTAAATAGGCGACATGCAGTTACATTATAAAACCGAGAAGAAAGTGCTTTATTGATTTTTGGTACCACAACAAAATTACTGATATTAACGCGTAGGTTGTAGTCTGGCAGCAGTGTTCCCGGATTTAAAAAAAAATATTTTAAGGATTTCGAAAAGGTATAAGTGTCGTAAAGGAAGAATTTTGAGATTTCTGAACAACTCCATAATAGCATGTTTTTATTCAATTTTATTGAAGTTTGTGCCAGCACAGCACGATATTCCATATTGTAGTTTAGATTTAAATAAAGCATTGTAAACTAGTGTTAAAACAAAATGATTACAGTATATACTAAGATGATAAAGTTGTCTCACAATTGTATTGAAATATTACTTTAAATATGAAGTATGGTCCTTCCAACTCATCCTGGAATCCAACATAATACCTAAGTATGTAAAGCTTTCCACACGTTCAACTATGAAACAGTCATAAGAACAGTTGGCATTTTCATTGTAAGTGGGCATGTGCTGAACATGAGGACAAACATTAACTGGACGAAACCTTAAATAACCAGGCGAGTGATACTGCAAAACCATATCTTCAGATACTGACCCCATAATGTTAAATAGCATAAACTTTGTTTTATCACTAATTACTATCTTATGATATGTAAACTATCTACGGATTATTTTTAGATCAAAGTTCATATCAACGAAGACATTAAGACGGTTATTATTCGAGTCAGATAGAGCAGTATCGTCGGCTAAAGCTTTAATTTTGTCTTTGAAAGATTAAATGAATTAAGAATTTACGAAAAGTAAGAATACAACTGGCCACAGAACGCACCCTTGAGGAACACCTATTCTGTGAGCTCAAGCTACTATTAATTTGTACCCTTTGTTTTCGGTTATATATTGTTGATAAGAAGCAAATCACATATGTATCGATCCTCTGAAGCATAAATTATACAATTTAGTAAGCAGCATCTTATGATCTAGCGTATCAAAAACCTTTGTAATATCTATAAATAGAGCAGCTGAAATTTGAGGATCATTTAAGCTATTATAGATTTCACTGCAAAGTTTCAACAAAGCATCTTCGGTAGATCTTCCGCTTCTAAAACCAAACTGGAAATCACTAAAAAAAACCCCGATTTTGTCTAAGAAAGAAGGCATCTAGATTTAATGCCTTTTTCAAAAATCTTAGAAAAAGCAGCTAAAAGAAAAATAGGATGGGAATTATTGAAAATAGTAGTATCTCCCTTTTTATGAAGTGGAATTAGCACTGATATTTTAAGTGAATTTGGGAAAATTCCGTTCTCAACACCAAGGTTGTATAGAAAACATAAAGCATCAGAAATTAATAATGAAATATTTTTTAGAATATTACTAGAAATCCTATCGAATGAAGATGAATTAGAAGTTTTAAACGACCATATAATGTTATTTATTTCAAGTGGTGTAAAATTTTCAAAGAAAAAACTGTGCATTTGCGAATTTTCCTGTTTAACAGTGTTATCTCGTTGACATGAAGAGTTATTTAGCATTCATAAGTCCTGAATGGTGTTTATGACGTTAGCAAAATAGCCATTAAAAATGTTAGCAATCTCTAAGAGATTCAATTACACTTGAATTATCTCTCTTTAAAACAATATCAACGTTAGGCCTCACTCTATTTAAGATTTCGTTAACGACTCGCCATTCTCTTTTACGGTTGCCATATTTTCAGGCAGTCTACTACTGAAATAGATATCTCTACAGCGAGGTATTTCAGTTTTTAACTCTTCAATTCCCAGTGTCACCTCTAGGTGACAGAGGTTTTCAATTTTTTTTTAGTTCAATGGTAAATTAATTTTTGCATTTTACCATTATCACTAGAAAACAAATAAGTGCCTTTATATTATTTTTTTTTTGTGACTATTAAATTTTTTTCTTATTGATGTTATTCATGCAATATAAACTGGGATAATTATAGTATGTTGAAATCGTAAGTATTGTCTTTTTTATAATTGCATGTGGTAAATGAATCCATTAGCTATAAAACAATTCTATTACACTTGGCATGGTTACAATAACGTTCAAAATATGAAGTGTCACCTGTAGATATTGTAACAAAATTATTGCTGCGTTTGTTTTGCCGATTCATGGTGGTGGGATTTTAGAACTTACTTAAGTCTTACAGGTTGACAATAGCTGAAATTATCGAGGAATTAGAGACCGGGGAGATCCCTGGCGACATTATTTTGTTTCCTCCTGACTGTGGCATGGTTACTGACAAAAAAAGTGGAGATGAAAACGAAGCTAATTTGCTCCATCTACATAGTCGTATGCTTCGTTCTCAAGTATAGCCACAAAATATGCCATTTTTTTCAGAAGACATTTGTAAAGATGACCAGAAGGATGATGAAGAAGAAGCTAATGTTTCTGCACCGAAGAAAAAGAAGAAAAAAGGGAACACCATAAAATGGTGGTGCAACAACACTTCTTTCACTGTTTATGGTAAAGAGGACCCTGATGAAGTTGTTTTTAATTATCTGGAGGAGCTGACTGCAATTGAATGATTTGAGTTGGTGTACAGTGAAGACATAGTGCAATTCTTAACAGATATGAGTAACTTATACGCTCTGGGATGTAAAGAGTGACACTCACAATTAACTGGTAGCTTTTAGCATGAGACGAAATAGGTTTTTCGAGATTCCGCAATATTTACATATTTGCGTTAGTACATCATTACCGCCCAACGACAAATTTGCTAAAGTTCGCCAGTATTTTACAAAACTTAATGAAAATTTTACATCAAATTTCAATAAAGCGGGGTCCTCAAATATTTCTATAGATGAAACTATAGTTCCATACTTCGATAGACATGGTACCAAACAACACATCCATGGAAAACCAATTAGGTTTGGTTACAAGCTTTGGTCAGCAGCTACTCGCCATGGATACTTGGTAACTCTGAGTTGTATCAAGTCGCCTCCGGTCCAACCCTCAAAATGCAACCACAATATGGCTTAGGAGCCGCAGTTATTTTGGAGCTGTATTCTAGACTAACACAGGAATTAGGACCGTACAATTTGAATTTTGACAACTTTTTCACTCGGTTACCTCTGCTAAAATATTTGCAAGAACTAAATGTAGAAGGAACGGGAACTACCTGTTAAAACTGTATGGAAAATTGTAAACTGCTGAATTCCAAAGACATGAAAAAGAGGCCTAGAGGTGAGCTGTGTCATCAAATGTCTAGTGAAATTATTGTAGCTAAGTGGCACGATAACAGTGTTGTTGCAGTTGCATCAAACTGCCACAGATTGACACCTATTTCAAAAGTGGATCGGATTGGTGTCAATAATAAAAAAACGAACAAAAATTTAGCTGTTTTAAAGATGTATAACCAGTTTATGGGGGGAGTTGACCGTTTTGATGAAAATGATGACTCCATGAGGGTAAGTCTTCGCGGTAAAAAGTGGTGGTACCCTTTGTTTACTTTTGGTCTAGACCAGCTTGTCAAAACGCTTGGCTTATAAAAAAAACAATCGGCAAATAACTGGACCTATTGCGATTTTCGCAGAAATGTTGTAACCACTTATCTTCAAAAATATGGAAAGCCTGCAAACCGTGATGTGTCCTTCAGAGTTCCAGTTCAGATTAGGGTCTTTAGAGAAGTATCATGATCACATAAACAGATTGTTCTCATCTGCGCGGCGGTACTGATATCGCCATCAACGCACACGAAAAATGTGCGCTAAGTGTAATGTTGGCTTGCATTTGAAATGTTGGTGTTCCACAATAAATAAATCTACAATACTTATATCAAAATAAATACTATCCCTTTTTTAAATAAAAGCAAATACCTTCTGAAAAAAAAATTAGTTGTTTACTTTTTTATAATATCTTTTTAATCTAATATTGTTGAGGTGCCTGGCAAGGCGAATGCATAGCCGATTTTTTTTCTTATTTTTTTTTAGTAAGGAAAATGTAATCCTCGATTTGATTCCTACAATTCCTAATATGAAGTTCTAGCTTGCTCAAAAAAAAAAAATCAAACGCAGTAGAAGAATTATCTGAACTATAGATTTCATCCCAAAATTCAAAAGTTAAAGCTCTACGTAAAGCAGCAATCAAATATTGTGGATTTATAGGTAGAGCAATTATTTCTATTTAACGTAATGAATATGTGATCCAAACAAGTGCTAGAATTTGGAACAACTCTCGTGGGTTGAGACAATAACGATTCAAAGCCAAAAGAAGACAAAATTGAAAGAAAAATGTCGACGTCCGGTGAACTCGATATAATGTTGATGTTAAGGTCACCTAAAAGAATAAGATTTTTGCATGTTTGTTTTTCGGGAAATGCTGAAATTTAATCCAAAAACATAGTTTAGTACACAAATGTAACCCCGCGAGCCATTGATGTTGTTTGCCCCAGCTTTATAAATTTGTATAATCCCCTACCCCAACAAAAGTTAAAACGAAATTGTAAAGGAAAGCCCACAATTCCGCGCGGTCGATCCTCGGTTCCCTATGTCTGCCAGAAGGTTTACTGACCCCGCCTGATACCCCTGGTAAAACAAGTTTTCCTCCCTATTCGGCGATCTAAATTAAAGCTCTCAACCTTAGCTTTGGTGTGATTGGCTGGGGATTCAGTGAGAAGCTGTTGGCGCTCTGGATGTGATTCCCTTTGCTCTAACAGCTGGATTAACGGAACCCCATGTGTGTGTGTGTGCGTATGAGTGGCGGCGATAGCCAAAAAGGCGGATAAGCTCATTCGATAGCTTATCGTCTTAAGGGCAAGAGCCAACAAACAAAGAGAGAACAAAAAAAAACGGAAACCCTAGAAAAAAAAACGACGACAACGAACAAAAAAAAACCAACCGGAAAACATCAGAGGATAAAAATAACAGGAACGAGAACAAGAACAACAAAATAGTGCTCAAGGCACTATGCAGTCAGAACCGGGTAAAACTGTGCTTTGTGCCAGAACACTGCGGTATTAAAGGAAATGACCAAGCGGATGAGCTTGCATGAAAAGGAGAGCTACTCGACAATAGTAAGGTTGTCAACATCAAACCACCTCTTTGCATAGTGAGGGGCACTATTGAACGAAAAAATCACAAAGATTGCCAAGACTGGTGGTCAAGTCTTAAAGGATACAGGGTATCCATGGCTCTCTGGCCGCATTTTAATGGCAAAGGATCTAGGAAGTTGATAAAATTAAACAGGGATAAGCTTAAGACAGTAATAGGAATCCTGGCAGGACATTGTCTCCTGTGGAAACACGCAAAGAGGCGGATATTTGCAGATTTTGTCGTGATCTGCAAGCCGCTGAGGACATTACACACATACCGTGTGAATACAGGACATTTCGAAAACCTAGAGGAAATAAACGGCACGAACTTCAAAGGCCTTCTTGGCCTTTGCTAAGAATTTGGGCGTTTCGCCAGGGAGATTGTTTAGGTTTTTGCCATTTGAAGACAAATTTGGCTGGTTCCACAGAGATCGCTATGGGCCCGTTTTGGTGCCTAACCTATCCTAACCTAGCCTACAAAAATTGGCTGAGAGCAACATCCTTAACAACAATGTCAAACGATAGTAGAAATCCATGAGATGATTGCCTCTTTGATAGATTTGCTACTGCCCCAAAAAGTATTCTCAGCATTAGCATTGCAGCAAGCGATAAAACTCATTTTCCTGGAATCACGGTATTCAATGAATTCGGCTACTGCCTTTGGTGGCGGCGGCAGCACCAAATCATAACAAAAATACGCTAACACAACGACTAGATTGTACGTTGCGTAGCTAAAGTCTGCAGCAACTAAAACTGGGGTGCAACATTTCCCGTGATTGGATGGTGTAGGATGGCACGAATTCGGCACAAAAACACAAGTTCTCGGCGTTTCCGATCGAACGAATTCCTGTGTGAATATTATGTCATTGAATGATAGCAATGTCCATTTAATAACGAAAATGGTAATCAGAGAATGGTCGGGGTTTTTAAAATGTTGCTGCTATGTTGAAGCATTGAACTTTACACACAATGACGATCCGGTTTCAGAACATTTCTCAAACATAGAAAACATAACTATTGTACTCTTATATAGATAATGTACTTATCGACTCAGGAATGTGTAAATATCATATGTTTATCTAAAAATGAAAGACCAGAACAAGGTGTTTGATGCGCATCAGTTTCAGTACTGTGCTTGAGATACTTTTAAAATATAGCAAGAAAAAAGGTACCTTGTTTCCCACTCAGAACACATTTTATTTAATAAAATCTTTTTGTTTTGTTTATAAGTAACATTGCAGAAATGAAAAAAAAAGATAATAACTAAAATTGTTTATTTAACAGGCAGGCAATTCGTTTGATTTCGGTTTTTGTTTTTGTTTTTGTTTTATTTTGAAACAAATACAACGTTTGTAGTTGGTAGGCACATGTTTATTTCTTTTTTTTTAAAACAATATTAAGTGGAAAAATTAGGAAAACACCTGTGTATCTTTCCGTTAAATTCCTTTAACACGCTAGAGAGACTAGTATAACGATTCTCATTCTCATTTTTGTTTTTTTTTTTTAAACAAACTATAAATATATAATTTCTTATGTAAAATAACTAAGTAAATGTTATATTAAATAACGTCTAGCACATTTAGTTAATTATAGTAAAATGTCTTCAAATGTTGTTTTGTTGTGTGTGGTGTGCGAGTTTGTATGTGTTGTTGTTTCTTTTATTCTTTTTTTTTTTTTTGTGAATTCTATCACTCCTCCTTTTACAAGTATGTATAATAATTTTTATATTTTTGTTTTTGCTTTCTACTTTGTCAGAAAAATATTATTTACAGTAACATTTATATAAGTTAACCATCAATTCATTGTTTGTTTTGTTTTGTTTTTTGTGTTTTTTTTTTTTTAAATACGTTTCAACATTTAAAACATTTAATAGAAAAAATACATGTTCACTTGCTGCTTCTACTTTTGAGTATTGTTCTCTTTTTTGTCGGTTGGGATAGGAATTCATTTTTCGTGTCAACAACTTTTCTTTTTATGCTCGTAGACGTAGGTAGTTGGCTGGTGGTAGAATGATGTGATAGTGTTCTACGATTTTATTATTATTATTTTTTTTTTTGTAATTTTTAAGGTGGCATTCTATTTATTGGTATTTCCGTGCGGCAGTTCTTGCTCTCCAAGCTTGAATAAGTTTCCAGGCAAAGTATAACGTGAATCCATGAATTTGGAATCCAACAAAACAGAACGCGTACCAAAGGAGTCCGTAGGGCATTCCCTGAAAGTAAATTAAAATTCAAGTTTTTATTTATGTCAATTATTTGGTAATATTAATATATAAAAGAGAGTGACGTTAGTTACTACCCTTATAACTCAAGAACGCCTGAACCGATTTGGATGATTCGCACCAATCCGGACTGGCCTCCGACCAAACAAGAAGAATACCCAAGAAAATTCCCGAAAAATCCCCGAAAAAAAAAATTATGAAGAAAATTCATTTTCCCATACATTTTGTATGGAGCGATTTGATTTATCGGCATTTTTATCAGCTTTCGACAGTTATTGTAATTCAATTTGATTTAATACATTGTTCTGAAACGATTTTTTATGAAAATTATTGGGTCTATAACTTAATTCGTGCGGTTTGCTAAGAGATGGCGTAACTTGAATTATTCCATTGGAACATGCGTTGGAAAGCTACTGTCATTGTACGTCATTTCAGTATATGTCATGCATTTGAAGCGTAAACAACAATAATTTTTTTTCACTCAAATATGTCGAACTCTGTGCCTGAAAAAGTGTTTTTGCGGGGAGGTCTTCTTCATGAAGAAAACTGCTGCCGAAAGTTATCGTATTTTGGTGGAAGTTTATGGTGAACATGCGCTATCTGAGCGAACGTGCCAAAAGTGGTTTTGTGGTGATTTTGGCTTGGAAGACGATGAACGTCCTGGGCAGCCAAAAAAGTTTGAAGATGAAGAACTGGAAGCATTACTCTATGAAGATTGTTGCCAAACATAAGAAGAGCTCGCAGAATCTTTCCGTGTCACTCAAGCAGCCATTTCAAAATGTTTAAAAACAGCTGGATATATTCAAAAGCAAGGAAATTGGGTTCCACATGAACTCAAGCCGAGAGACGTCGAAAGGCGGTTTTGCATGTCCGAAATTCTGCTGGAACGCCACAAAAAGAAGTCATTTTTGCATCGGATTGTTACTGGTGATGAAATATGGATCCATTACGACAACCCCAAGCGCAAAAAATCATATGTGAAACCCGGCCAACCAGCCAAATCAACGGCAAAGCCGAATATCCATGGCGCGAAGGTAATGCTCTGTATTTGGTGGGATCAGATGGGTGTGCTGTATTATGAGTTGCTAAAACCGGGTGAAACCATCAATGGACAACGCTACCGAACACAATTAATCCCTTTGAAGAGAGCAGTGGCCGAAAAACGCTCGGAATATGCGACCAGACACTAGGCAATAATTATTCATCATGACAACGCTGGGCCCCACGTTGCTATTCCGGTTAAGAACTATTTGGAAAACAGTGGATGGGAAGTCTTACCCCACCCGCCTTATAGTCCAGACCTTACCCCTTCCGACTACCATTTGTTCCGGTCGATGCAGAACGCCCTCACTTAAATACGGTTCACATCAGAGCAGAATTTCAAAAATTGGCTTGATTCATTCTTGGCTGCCAAGCCGGCGCAGTTCTTTTGGGATGGGATCCACAAATTGCCAGAAAAATGGGGAAAAGTCATAGCTTCAGATGGGCAATACTTTGAATAATACTATTTTACATGTTTTTCTTAAATAAACGTTCAAATTTTGAAAAAAAAACCGCACGAAATAAATTATATACCCAATACCAGAGAAAAGTGATTTCATAGAGGTGAGTTCAGTTTGATGAACTGCACATTGTGAATGGTTATGTTCTCTGTGATTGCGTGCGCATCGACAATCAAACCAAACGTTAATTTCGGATTGTGCATTTAATTTTTAGGTGGATTACTTTGAAAATCAATTCGAATTCGCTGTTCATTTAATTCTGATTGATCATTTTGGCGTGGAATTCTCTTTTCAAACGGTAAGTTGCCAACGAAGATGTTTATTTTGTGAGGTTATGACATTTGAGCACATGTTTGCATCGATGTTTACTTTGTGAGGTTATGATATTTGTGTACTGCACATGTATATATCGATAATTCCTTAATCAATTGAATACGTATGAAGAAATCGCACGAGAACAGCGCCGTGTTAGTATGGCCCGACTTCGTGCATCACAAACGCAAGAAGAAAGACAGGCGGCAAATGAAACGGCTCAGTTAAAAATGAGAAATCGTCGACCAAATCAAAGAACTCAACAAGGTGAAAATCGAAATCAATGCGTAAGAAGAAGTGCATTGAACCGAGTAGCGTTTCATTACGATTGCACAATTGACTACAGCTCGCATCCTTCCGTTCAAATTGGCCCAATGGAGGTTGTGTGCAACCATTGCGGTGCATTGATGTTCGCTGGAGAAACGCCTGGATTGTGCTGTCTCAGTGGCAAGGTTAAATTACCACCATTGCCCTTGCCACCAGAGACATTACATTCTTTGCTTCGTGGTAAAACACCAGAATCACGTCATCTTCTATCAAACACTCAGAAATATAACGGATGTTTTCAAATGACTTCATTTGGAGCAGATATTATTGATGAACGCAGATTCAATCCGACATTCAAGGTAACAAAAGATTAAAGAAATTAAATTTAATTAAAGAAACTAAGATTAAATAAATTAAAGAAAATCATTGATTCTAATTTCGTCATTGACTCTACAGATCCAAGGCCAAATTCACCATCGAATTGGATCATTGCTACCGCTTGAAAACGCACAACATAAATTCCTCCAAATCTACTTCATGAGCAATGTGGAAAATCAACTTGATCAGCGCCAAACAATCAATACGGCAATGAGAAGAGGAATTCTTCGAGATCTGCAGCAGCTACTTCATGAACATCATGCACTGGTTCGTCTATTCAAAACTGCGTTGGATCGCATGCCAAGTGATGACTATAAAGTCGTGATCAGAGCGGATAAACGATCTGCTGGAGCGCACGAACGCCAATTTAACGCTCCAACAATAGATGAGGTTGCAGTTGTTATTGTTGGCGAAAATCTGGAATTAAGAGATATTGTGCTCACACGTCGGGACTCTGGGCAATTGCAACGAATATCCGAAACACATCGTTCATACGATGCATTGCAATATAAACTGATGTTTTGGCAAAGAGACGATGGATATAATATCAACATCAAGATGATAAATCCATTGACCGGTGAGCATCGATATCATAATAATTTGCATTTCAATATGACACTAATATCACTGATATCATTTTAGGTGAGGAAACCACCAACGTCAGTGCTATGAATTTTTACGCGTATCGTTTAATGATTCGCCAAAATATCGATAACTATTTGGCACGAAATTTGCCTGATGAGACCATCACTGGTAACGATGGTTATCCACTGTATCGGCGTCGATCATCTGATGATGGCGTTAGAACAATCACAGTCAAAGTGAAAGGAAATGATTTCGTGGTAGACAACTCTTGGGCTGTTCCGTATTCGCCACTTCTTTCCAAAACATTCAAGGCGCATTATAACGTGGAGTATTGCAATTCAGTGAAGTCCATCAACTACATCTGCAAATATGTTACGAAAGGCAGTGACATTATCAAGACGATCGATACGTAAGCTGCAATGAGGCGATTTGGCGTATATTCTCATTTGCCATTCATGAACGCAATTCGACTGTTACGCATTTGGTAGTGCATCTGGAGAACGGTCAACGAGTTTATTTCACTGCAGCAAATGCCGCTCAACGCACTCAAAACCCACCAGCGACAACAATGATCAGTTTCTTCTCGATTTGCCAAAGTGATCCGTTTGCACGTACATTATTTTACTCAGAGATGCCACGTTATTACACTTCGAATGGTTCATCGAAGAAATTTCAACGTCGAAAGCAAGGCGATGTAGTTCCTGGTCATCCAGATGTGTGTTCTACTGAAGCTCTTGGCCGTATTTATACAGTTCATCCGAAGAATGATGAATGCTTTTACTTGCGACATTTGAATCACATCGAACTGTCAATGGTGTAGTGTTGCCAACATTTCGTGCTGCATTTCAGGAGCTCAATTTGCTTGAAAACGATACGCATTGGGACACGACAATTGCTGAAGCAACTGTTTCCGCATCTCCAAATCAGATACGCACATTATTTTCGATCATTATTTCCACATGTTTTCCATCGAATCCACGTGAATTATGGGACAAGTACAAGGATGACATCTTGAGATGAGATGAATGAAGAGATACACAACCAGGCTTTAGTTTTGATAGAAGACATGTGTTACCTCATGTACGGCAGTTTATTAGTCAGGTTAGGAATGACATCGCCAGATCGTGGAATCGCTTTCGAACGAGAATTGCAGCGTGAAAGTGAATACGACACAAATGCATGAAGCCAATTGGTTTGAACGAATGTACCTTTGTAGAATCCCCAACAAAAAGAAGTGTACGATACGGTGATGAAGGCAATTGATGATGGAAATGTTGGCATGTTTTTCCTTGTTGCGCCTGGTGGCACTGGCAAGACATTCCTCATATCATTGATTTTGGCTACAGTTCGTGCAAGATCAGAAATTGCTGTAGCAGTTGCTTCTACTGGAATAGCGGCTACGCTGCTGGAAGGTTGCCGAACCGCTCATTCGGCATTGAAATTGCCATCAAACCTTCAAGCGGTTGAAGAACTAACATGTAACACAGCGAAACATTCAGCAATGGCCAAAGTTTTGGTAGCAAGCAAAATCATTATCTGGGACGAATGCACAATGTCGCATAAACGTGTGTTAGAAGCTCTGAATCGCACTATGAAAGATCTGCTCAATGACGCCTTGATTTTACTCTCAGGCGATTTCCGGCAAACACTGCCAGTAATACCACGATCGACAGCTGCCGATGAGATCAATGCTTGCCTCAAATCATCGACATTGTGGCATTATGTGAAGAAACTTCAGCTGACGACAAACATGCGAGTTGCATTGCTAAACGATCCATCTGCCGAAGTGTTATCCAATCAACTGCTAACTATCGGTAATGGTCGTGTTCCTGTCGACGCATCGAATGGATTGATTTCGTTCCCGCCGAATTTTGCAATTTCGTCTCAACGAAAGAGGAGCTCATCAACTAAGTATTTCCGAGCATCGTTGTTGACCACAAAAACTACGATTGGTTGAGGGAAAGAGCAATTTTAGCTGCAAAGAACAAGGATGTGGATCACTGAAACTGCACAATTCAAAATCAAATCGTTGGTTCCCTGCATTCCTTCAAATCTATCGACTGTGTAACAAACGAAGACGAAGTAACCAACTATCCAACTGAGTTTTTGAATTCATTGGAGGTGCCTGGCTTGCCACCGCCCAATTTACAATTGAAGGTTGGTTCAGTCGTTATCATGCTTCGCAATCTCAATCAACCAAAATTATGCAACCAAACGCGTTTAGCGGTCACATAACTCATGAGCAATGTGATTCACGCGAGAGTACTAAAAGGAAAGTTCAAAGGTGAGGAAGTTCTCATTCCGAGAATTCCAATGATCCCAACCAATATGCCATTCGAGTTTAAGCGAATCCAATTTCCAATTCGTCTCGCATTCGCCATGACAATCAATAAATCACAAGGCCAATCATTGAGTGCTTGTGGCCTGAATCTGGAAAATGAATGTTTTTCACACGGTCAACTGTATGTCGCATGTTCCCGTGTCGGAAAACCATCCGCTTTGATCGTTGTCGCACCTGACAACAAATCGAAAAATAACGTTTATCACAGAGTGCTTCAATGAGGGGAAATACAATTCAAAATCGACTCGAACGCAACCCATCCAGCAAATATTTCAACACAAAGCATCAATTGTAATGGACAATTGATCACAGATTTTCTGCAATTTGAAATGACGCAGGGCAACACCTGCGGGGTCAGCTAGTCCAAAATAAATTTGCTACAATACAAAAACGATATCGAAAAACAAACATTTGAAACCTTCACATGCAAAGGCAAAGGCAAAGGCAGTAATGATCGTTCTGTAAAACAATTAAACATTTTTTTATTTATTGTTATCAGTCGAGTCGAGTTCGGAGTTTGTTTCGGAGTTTGTTTCGTCGAAAGTCCATTTTTTTATGCAATCGATTCTGCTTTCTTTTTTGTCAACAGTACTTGCTTTTGAACTCGGTGGCTTCGAGACCAACTCGTTTTGCCCAATCTTACAAACTGTTTCTATAAAGCAGAATATATAATTGGTAAAAAAATACCATTAAAAATGTCAAGAAGGAAAAATGAAAATTTAAATGATGAGTTGGATGCACTATCAGATTGTTTTGAAGACAACGATACGCAGATAAGTGATGATGAATTTAACGACAATGAAAGTATCATTGGTCCCACACATCAAAGTAATCGTCGAATACTTTATAGTGAGTCGGAAGATGATGATAGTTCCCTTTATGGCACGGATAAAGGCATTACCGTCAATACTGAGAATGATTTGTCCGAGTATGATATGAGACCTCAGTTGGAAGCATATGATCGAACTTACGGCGTAAATATGATATCTCGAAATCAGGAAAATGTATGGGAAATAGTACAGTTGTTTCTTGATAATGATTTATTTCAATTATTTGTAACAGAAACAAATAGATATCGCTCTCAAGTTGTAAAACAGAATATAGTGCAGGGCAATGGGTTGATGTCACATTGGAAGAAATGAAAAAGTTTCTAAGTTTAATTATCCTGATGAGACAAATACGTAAAGATGATACAATATATGATTACTGGTCCACTCTTTTATATATCGAAACCCCAATCTTCCCAAATACAATGAGCCGCAGTAGACGTATGAAAATATCGAGAATGTGGCATTTTTGTAATAATGAATTATTGTTTAACAATTCGGACAAATTATTCAAAAGGCTACATTTGTAATTTTAAAGTATATTCAGGCACAGGAGCAACGTTACAAGATAAGGTTATACCATATTTATACGGACAATTACTACAATAGCGCACAAACAGCCGAATTACTACTACAGAAAAATACAAGAACTTGCGGAACAATTAGGGCAAATAGGGGATTTCCAGAGTTTAAAAAATATCACATTGAGAGAACATCAAACCAAATTTGCGAGAAAAGCGAAAATTCTTTTACAACTTGGGCAAGCGAAGAAGAACCGAACAATAAGAACCATTTCAACCATTCATTCGGTAGAAATGGGAAACGTTTCACATTGGTCAGGAGAGTAAGCAAAACTCAAATCTGTTGTGGAATACAAAAAAACATCTGTTCTGAGTTAATCGTGCAGACCAATATAAGGGTAGTCACAGCAGTACCCTACTGGTCACCGTTTTGTGATACAATACTTTCATTTGAAAGACCTCAATCCAACCAACATCAAAACGAAACTGGATTCAACTCTGGCGGAGTCTGCATTTCAAAAAGTGCTGTGCATCGCATGTTGACTGAAAAATTGGGCATGTGAAAGCTGTGCGCAAGATGGGTGCCGCGATTACTCACAATGGAACAAAAACATCGTCGTGAGGATGTTTCAACCGAGTGTTTGGCAAAGTTTCACAGAAATAAAGCCGAGTTTTGCATCGATTCATAACCATGGATGAAATATGGGTCCATCACTTCACACCCGAGACGGAGGAATTGTCAAAAAAACGGACTCAAAGGGCAGAATCGGCTCCAAAGAAGGCGAAGACAATTCCATCTGCAGGCAAGTTCATGGCGTCAAATTTTTGGGATGCGCGTGGGATAATTTTCATTGATTATCTTCAGAAAGGAAAACAACCAACGGCGTGTATTATGAGAACTTATTACAGCGTTTGAAAGATGAAATCAGGAAAACACCGCCGCATTTGGCGAAGAAAAAAATTTTGTTTCATCAAGACAATGTACCAGTGCACACATCCGTCATGGCGATGGCCAAAATCAATGAATTAAAGTTCGGATTGCTTCCTCATGCACCTTATTCGCCAGAAAAAATGGTTCGGTGGTAAAAGATTTGCCAACAGCAAAGAGGTGGAGTCTGCGGTTGATGGCTATTTTGAGGAGCTCGATGATTCTCACTATAAACAGGGTATTGAAGCTATTGAACATCGCTGGGAAAAGTGTATTGAACTAAAAGGAGAGAAATAAACATATTTTCCCCATATATTGTTGTAATTTCTTTGTTAGGTCGGGTACTTCTGGGACTATCCTCGTATGTCTTATTATAATATTCTTCAAAAAAGCACCAAATGGACAAAAAAAAAAACAGCAGTGCTTTATTTTTGAATGCTGCTCTTTTTAATTCATTTCTAGTAAAGAGAAATGTAAATAATAACAAAATGACATAGAAAAATTTTTTACGAAAAGTTGAAACAGCTTTGACAGACACACAGGAAATTCAAAATTTGTACACCGAAGAGGCTGGACCTTCGAATGCAATAGAAAGAACAAGACGAGTACCAAAATATGACCCACCAGGAAGATTATCTTAAGGTTTAAAAAGACACAAATTAGTACCAGCTGTTACAGCTGGAAAAAAAGCATATCCTCATCGAAGATGTAGATTGAGTATATGTTGCAAACAAAAAAACTGCTTATACTCGATATGTTTGCGAATATTGTAATGTGCCACTCATCATTCATCATTCCCAGTTGCAGTGCTTCCTTCTCAACTG
This sequence comes from Volucella zonaria, assembly GCA_963966105.1. Taxonomy (NCBI): domain Eukaryota; kingdom Metazoa; phylum Arthropoda; class Insecta; order Diptera; family Syrphidae; genus Volucella; species Volucella zonaria. The sequence continues at coordinate 82,743,704 of OZ014530.1, forward strand.
TTCTGCGCCACGTACTCCTAGGACCGCAGCGCATCCTGCCGTCCTGAGAAAGCGGGTTCCATTGCATCGCCTGGTTAGCTTTTATCCTTTCGTAGAGTGTGACCAATCCACCAATCCACTTTTGTCGTCGTATGGTTGTGCCTATAGGTTCATGGTCCGTTCTCTGATAAAGCTGTTCGTTAGAGATACGGCTTGGCCAGAATATCCTTAAGATGTAGCGTAGGCACCTGTTGACAAACATTTGCAGCTTCCTCGTGATAGTGATGGTCACCCTCCAAGTACCACATCCATATAGTAGCACGGATTCAACGTTCGAACGGAACAGTCGTAGCTTGGTGTTTAAGCCAAACTGTGGATAGCACCCCATACGCAGATTTTGCTTTGCCTATGCGGTTGGCTATATCCAGTTCGGTTCCGCCATCGGTTGAGACAATACTCCCAAGGTATTGGAAACTCTCTACTCTCTCAACCGTCTGTCCAGTAATACATATATGAGTTGATGAGTTTGATAATATTTGTTTTTGCCGAGTTAATTTTCAGCAAAACGACATCTGCTCCACATTTGTTGTCATTTGGTGAAGGTCCATTATTCTGTAAGACAGAAGGCATACATCGTCGGCGTAGTCAAGGTGTTTGAGTTCAGATGTAAGAGTCCATCGAATTCCTCCTTTTCCTGTTAACAAGGCCGCATTCAGCACATAGCTAATCACCAATAGAAACAGTATTGGTGAAAATATGCAGCCTTACCTAACCCCGCTTTGGACTTCGAATTCCTCAGACATTCTTCAACTGTGTAAGACGTGACTTGATAATTGCTATTAATTTATTAGGAATGCCTCTCCTGCGCAAGCCTCGCCAAATAAATTTCTGATTGACACTATCAAACGCCTTTTCAAAATCGATGAACAGCAGGTGAAGTAGTCATCGGTACTCAACACACTGCTCGATGATGATCCGAAAGGTGCTGATGACACAGGAGGATCCAGAGCGGAAACCTGCTTGTTCGGCGTCGAGTGTGTCTTCGAGATGCTCTTTGATTCACTCCAGGATGATTTTAGCTATTATCTTGGCCACAGCAGGCAGCACGCAGATACCTCTCCAGTTTTCGCACTCATTAGATTGCCTTTTTTAGGGAGCTTGACGATCCGGAAAACTCTCGGCTTCCCATGTTCTCCCGACAAGTGGGAACAGTAGCTCAGCTGATGCTGTTGGCGCAGCTAGAAACAGCTTTTCAGGTATGCCGTCAAGTCCTACCGCCTTATTGGTTTTCAGTGCTTTGATGACGGCAAAAATCTCTTGTGGTTGTGGTGCGAATTCGGAAATTTCTTTCTACGGACACTTCAGTCTGACTTGGGTGCATATTGTTGGCGAATACTTGGTTTAGAACCGAAGCAAAATGCTCCTTCCATCTCTTCAGCTAATCCTCATCCGATATTAGCAACGAACCGTCTAAGCCTTTTGATGGGTGTTGAGTAGAGCTTCGGCCACATATAAGCTCTTTGGTAATTCTGTAAACGGTTCTACAGTCGCACCTCGCCGCTGCTTCTTCTGCTTGCGTGGCCAGCGCATTGATGTAATTGCACTTTTCATTCTCACGCTACGCTGCACTTCTCTCATCTTCATGCGATATGGGGACTCTTGCTCGATCCTCCCTGCTGCTGGAGCTGCTGCAATTCGAGCTCTTAGTTGTTTTCGATAGTTGATCCTTCTTCAAGTATTCTCGGAGAGCCACGCCCCTATGGCTTCCCTGCGATCGACCGAGAATCCTTTCAGCATCCGATGTGAAAACAGTTTTCACAGCACACCAGTGATCTTGGATGGTGGCGGGCAGTGAGCTGCTGATTGTTTCCACTCCTCGTGAGAGATGGTCCCTTAGTTCTTGGCGCACTGTGGGAACTCTCAGTCGATCTACGTTGAACCTAGGTATTCTTGTATCGTTAGATCTTCGAACGGCAGCAGTGCGTAATTAGACAGTAGTTATCATAAGATGGTGATCTCTTACCAACCCCATGTCCATTCATCGTCTGGTTCGGACGTCTAGAAGACTACTTCTAAAACGGCCACTGATGGCAAAATGGTCGATTTGGTTGGAGGTTGCTTGCCTGTCAGTTGACACCCAATTGATTTTATTGCAGGGCTTGTGCTCAAACATGGTGCCACCTATGACAAGACGATTTGCGTTGCAAAAGTCAACAAATCTTTCGCCGTTGTCATTGCGGTTGCCTAATCCGTGCCGTCCAATAACATGTTTAAGCCCTTCGTTGTCGCTGCCTACCTTGGCTTTAAGGTCCCCCATCACAATGACATGTCGCCGTTGGGTGTGCCACTGCATAAGCAGGAATGCTTTCAACGAATCCACATTTTAAAAAAAATATTAAAATGTAATTTTTTCAATGAAATCGCTAAATGAAATATAATAGACCTTAAAAATAATATAAACATAAATAATTACAACTAATATAAATTACAGTAAATAAAATTGACTACTTAAGCAATTTTCAGACTTCTTTTATTGCAAATAATATCATGTTTCGGTGTTGGCTGCATATCCTAACAGCTGGATACGTTCGATGTGGCGTATTGCCATTCTAACAGCGCATTTTTTTGCGCTCAACATGATTAAGACTATCAAAGTACATGTTTTACAATGTTACGCGACATAATGCGATCCGTTTTTCCGTGATCTTGCAATTAGTCAACAGTAGAGTTCAGGACTTGGTGTTGACGACCTTGTGGAATTCAAGAGGGGACAAGTGCTCACAGGTTTTAGCCAAACCCACCTCTGTCTATCAACTCCTACTCTCACCTCCACGTGGTGAATCCCGGGTGCCTAGTGCCGCAATTAAAACAAAGCTGCTGATGGCAGCTAACGTGAAAAGGTGTGGAATGTTCCACTAAGACACCGCACCTGCATCTAGATGGCAGCAGAAGAATTCTCTAAACTGAATCAACGGTGGCGTCTGCAGTTCCAGTAAGCTTGAACGACTTCGTGTACACCTTTTTAGGGCTGCTCGAATATATATATACGGAGGACAGGCCTACAAGAACCGAGGAACCTGGCTCCGAGTAGTGAATAAATGGACCTACTCACGAAGGGTTGTGGTTGGGTAACGGGATAACTGTCGGGAAAAAGAAGTACTCGTAGTTATGGTAAAGACACAAGGGGCCTCGGATTAAAAGAACTCACAAACGGCAACAAAAACCGGAGCGACAATGGGCTGAGATTTAAGAGTCTGCTCCTCGAACGTACATGGTATACTTCTGAAGCAAGTCAGAAACTAGAAACCGTCCTTACGCAGAACAAGTCAGACATTACTGCGCTCCAGGAAATACGATAGACAGGATTTGGGACAATGAATAGATAAAGCTGCGACATATATTACAGTTGCAACAAAAGGTTGCATATGATACTCGTAGCATGCGGATTCGCCGTTGGAAATCGGTTGCAATCGAAAGTGATGGGCTTTCAGCCAGTAAGTGATCGCCTGGCTGTGATCCGCACTAGAGCCACTTTTCACAGCATAAACCTAATATATGCCCACGCCCCTACCGACGGCAATAATAATGCTAACCAGGAAAAATTTTAGGACCTCCTTTATAAAGCCTACGGAGCCTGTCCAGAGTATGACGTCAAACATATACTCGGTGACTTCAACGCCAGAATCGGTAGAGAATACCTCTTAGCTTATTAGTCGAAAAGCACTACCTCCACAGCGCAACATTAGAAAACGGCTTCCGACTCGTTGATTTCGCAGCAGCTCGTAAAAATATCCATAAAAAAACATGGCTACACCTAGGTGAACGAACAAGCCAAATCGCCCATGTCTAGGACGTGAGTATATTTAGGGGGCAAACGTCGGCTCTGACCACTTTTTGGTCATATGCTTTTCTAGAGCCCGACTGTTGAACGAAAGTAAACTACGACCCTACCTGAAAAGAAGAATTAACGTAGACCGCCTTAACATTCCCGGTGTAGCCAGCGACTACAGAGAGCGATTAAGCGGGAACCTCTCCACTATGCCGTCGCCATCCACAAACACTAACGAATAATGGACCCACTGTCGCACCATCATAAAGGCAATAAGCGCTGCAACGGAAAACAAGAGCAACGAGGGTAGAGCATCGAGCGCAAAGACTGGAGGAAAACAAAAGAAGAAAGAAGAGGCCCCAATCAACCTCCCAACTTAAGGACATCGTCAAAGAGTTACGCGACAAAAACAACGTTCGCAAGTTCTATAAGAAAGCCAAACAACTGGTAGCATTTCCAGCAGCTCCTAAACGGACCCCAAATAGACAGAGTGATACAACAACAACTCCAATTACACTAATAATTTAGTCTCCCTGATCCCGCGTCTGGCATTTGTCGCAATCCGAGAAAAGGCTGGAGGCCGAAACAAAATATATGCTGTCAGCAAGCAAGGAAAGATCCATCCACCATCTCGGACAAAGCTTCACAGTCGGTAGCTATAAATTTCCAGGTAGTTACGGAGTTCACCTACCTCGGTCGGAACATCAACTCTACAAATGACAGAAGAACAGAAGATCCGACGAAGAATGACCCTAAGAAACCGTTGCTAATTCGGTTTATCAAAACAGCTGGGGTCAAGACTCCAGATCAGAAAGACAAAGGTTCTCCTATACAAGAGTTTGATCCTGACAGTGAATTCGTCGAATTTACGGTCCCATTGGCGTGGCAGACGAATGGAGAAGAAGATACAACTGCGAACTCTACGAGTTGTGTGAACATATGGATGTAGTCCGAAAAGTCAACATACGCCGACTGCACTGGCTTGGCCACGTCGAGTGGATGAATAGCTATGCTTTAGTTAATAGAATCTTTGAATCACAGCCCTCAGGTGATTCGACGAGCAGAAAAAGCCTCCGCACCCCCGTTTTAAGGATCAAGCAGTCGCGGATGTCGAGATACTTGGTCTTACGAACTGACAGCAGCGTGCCCGGGATGGAGGTGGATGGAAGGCTGCGGTATCTCAGGCAGAGACTCTTAACGAGTCGGGAGCCCGTCAAGTAAGAGTTCAGGACGGTAAATTCTGTCATGATGAAAAGACAGACAGATTTTGCGAGATAACGTGAAGATTAGTTAATGAACAGCCTAGCTGAATAACAGTGCTACATGCATTGCAGATATACTAAAGCCGTTCACAAGATATATTAGGTAGGATTTTAGATCAAATAAGATTTTCCCAACTCATACTTGGTTGATTAATCTGTTTATAAACGGTATCAACCAATAACCTCCATGTTTGAAGAAATCGGAAAAAAAGGAAAAAATAAATGCCAAGTTTATTGTTTTCTTTTTTGTCAGTCTTCCTTTCCTTTTAATTGTAGTCGTACTCTGGTTAGCTTCAATCATCATTTCGTCACTTATAACTCAAACATAGCAATTTTTCTTTTATTACAATGTGAACTGTGCCATTTAATCAAACTTACACTGAAGCCTTTTTGAGCATATCGATTAATACGAGTATATCTCAGATCATTACAAGTAATCCTTACATAAAGAGAAACCGACATTGATCTTCTAAGATACTGAAGAGCGCGTTAAAGCGTGCGATCAAGGCACGCAACCGTCACCTTGTTTTCCTGCTTAAGTGGTCCAAATTATAGACCTAACACTGTCGATATCTATTAACATCAAAGGAGAACAATATCAAAAAATACAGGACATGAAATGAAAACAATATGATTCACTTACTATAGAAAGAAAAATAGTAAGGATATAAGGATGAGCTTTCCTCGAACTAGGAAAACTACGCACTTCAACTTCGTATGCTTAGACGGAAATGAACAAAAGGCCGATTAAAGTGTGATAATAAATGTTTCTTAGAGTACAAACATTCATATTTCCATCAAAATAATGCAGAAATAAGGCGAACATCGAATTATAAAGTTGAAAAATCAACTTCAGGGCGGGTCAATAAGTCCGTGACTTTGGGATTAAAACACAGATTTTTTGATAAAAAAATAATTTTATTTTTCAACGTAGTCTCCCTTGAGCTCTATACACTTTGTCGAACGCTTCTCCAATTTTTTTATCCCTTCCAAAAAAAATGATTTGTCGAGGTCCTCAAAATGACGAGATGACTTCATCATTGGAGTCAAATCTTTTTCCACCAAGCCATTTCTTCAGGTTTGGGAACAAGAAGTAGTCGCTCGGAGCCAAATCTGGAGAATAGGGTGGATGAGGGAGCAATTCATAGCCCAATTCATGGATTTTTGCCATGGCAACTGCACATGTGTGCACCCTTGCATTGTCTTGGTGGAAAAGAATTTTTTTCTTGGCCAAATGAGGTCGTTTTTTTTTCAAATCGTCATTGAATCGGTCCAATAAGTTGGCTTAATATTCCCCATTGATTGTTCTTCCCTTTTGAAGGTAGTCAATGTGGATTATCCCGCGTGCATCCCAAAAAACAGTCGCCATAACTTTATTGGCTGACAAACCCACCTTGGCCTTCTTTGGCGCCGATTCACCCTTAGAAACCCACTGTTTTGACTGTTGTTTGTTCTCTGGTGTGTTGTGATGGATCCATGTTTCGTCCACGGTTACAAAACGGCGCAAAAACTCCTCCATATTGCGATTAAACAACGCCAAACCTTCCTGTGAAGTTGTTACACGATTGCGTTTGTGGTCGACTGTGAGCAAACGCGGCACCCATCTTGCGGAAAGCTTTCTCATGCCCAAGTGATCATTCAAAATTGAAACCACTGAGCCATGCGAGATCCCTACGGCTTCCACAATCTCTCGCACTTTCAATCTTCGGTCGGCCAACATCATATCGTGAATTTTTTCGATTGTTTCGGGTGTAGAGACCTCAACTGGGCGTCCAGGACGTTCGGCATCTTCAGTGCTTGTACGGCCACAACGAAATTCAGTAAACCACTTTTTTACTATTGAAATCGATGGTGCAGAGTCCCCATAGTATTTATCAAGCTTAGCCTTGGTCTCGGTAATGGTTTTTTTTCGCAAGAAATAATGCTTAATAAGCACACGAAATTCACTTTTTTCCATTTTCTCCTCAAATTAGTGAGTAGTCTGATAAAAATAGCTGTCAAACACAAACTAACTGACGCAGCAAGTTTAAATTTTGACAGGAGTCAACTGACAGATGCCTGTTGACAGGAGCAGTGTTGCTGTTTCAGTAAAGAGGTCAGAAATTCAAAAAGTTTCATTCAATTCACGGACTTATTGACCCGCCCTCGTATCATTTCAGTATGTCTTTAGAAGAACAAATTTGTTTAACTATGATGCTTGCAGTACTGGTATGCGTTGACAAAGGCGAACGACAGCTGTCTTATAACAGTGTAGCTAAGATTGAGGGATTAAACGAGACTATCAATTTTATCACAATCGCAGATTAATATCGGAGTGCAAATCTATCACCTAGTGGTTGAACACTTTTCAGTCTTCTGCCATTACCAACCCTGACCCCGTTACGTCAAATATTATCACATTTCATGAGGCAGTACAGACATAAGCGAATCCCTATTCCAATTTAATGGGAAAAGCATTGTACAAGCGCAAACAGAGAGTTAACTTCTATAACATGAATTGAGCAAGATATGTTTGATAATAGAGTCGTGTAGAACTAATAAAACAGTTTTTTTGCCAAAAAAGAAAGATTTAATTCAATATAAACAATTCTCCCTATCGCTATGACATAAAGGCACACTAGAAACATCAACTGTGCCCTATTCTCAGAAGAGTAACCAAGAACTTTTCGGCATGTCAATGGACTAATAAATGGGGTTAACCTATTGAAATGTTCGCACCCTGTATACGCCGAAAATATTTCATCTGTCATCTCTAAGATAAATGTGGTTGCAATTTACCAAGAGACAGTGTTGATAATGACAAAAGTCGCGACATTCAGTGAAGGATCAGCTTAGTTTAACAGTGATATAGACCAGTCAGGTTGTTGAAAAACGGCTTGGGGCGCTCACACAATACGACCGATAGGATTTTTAGGCGATGTTAAGAAGATTGATGTCCCTGTAGTTGGCGCAGTTCAGATGCAATACTTTCTTCAGGATCGGACAAACAATGCTGCGGTTCCATTAATCCATTCATCGAGCATAATTTCATCCGACCATATTTTACAGATGAGGTTTTTGTATACTCCTTGCCAAGTCATCGCCTGCCGCTTTAAACACTTCGGCAGTCAGGCGGTCTGCTCCAGCAGCTTTGTTGACCAGCTTTGGCTATCTTCACTTCATCCAGGTCGGATGTTGGTCTACATCGTCCAGGTTGAATGGTTCATTCTGCTTGACAGCGGTATTTGGTTCGTCATTGCCGTTACATAGTCTACAGAAATGGTCTTTCCAAATCCTCATCATCGACTGCAACTCCACTACTATGTTCGTCTCTACAGACTTCGGTTCGGGGTTTGTGTTCGCAGCATGTGTTTTTACCTTTCAGTAAAACTTCCGAATCTCATTTCTGGAATAGCATCTCTCAATATCCTCGACCGCACGCTTCCCATGCTCCTTCTTTTTCCTCCTAAGAAGCCATCCGTCATAACTCCTCTTCTGCTCATAAATCTCGTGAACAGTTTTAGTCCCTCTATGAAGCGCCGCATAGCTGCATGTGGTTACGTTGTGGTGGCCGAATGAGACCCAGTACAGCAGAGGCGGCATCTCTGATGACTTTATGGCAGTGTTGCCACTGGCCTTCAATACTTCATGCCGGCATAGAAGCTCTTAAATGATCAAGGGAGACTCGATGGGAAAAGGATTCGAAGATCTGTTGCGATAGGAGTCGCCCGTCGTCAAACTTGCTCACAGTATTAGCTTGTCTTTGCGATGTTCGGGATATCCGCAACCGTATCTTTGATACAACAAGATAATGGTCCGAGTCGATGTTTGCCCCTCGGAACGTGCCGACGTCCATAGTACTGGAGGAGTGACTTGCGTCGATCGCAATGTGGCCAATCTCACTGACGGTTGATTGATCAGATCTCGAGGTCCCCTTACTAATATCGAGATACGGGAACTGCGTGCTAGCTACGACAATGTCTCGCCCCGCCGTGTCGTGCAGGCTATACTTTCCGACAGTACTACCAATGATGCCCTCTCTCCTACTCGTGTAATAGCAAGAGTTCTTAAAGATCTTAACATTCACAAATCCGCTGGTTAAGATCACCTTCTTCTGAAGAGGTGTTCTCCTACGCTGACAAAAGCACTGCGTTAACTTTTTCATCAATACTACTCTTTAGGACTCTTCCCAAGCAGATGGAAAACAGCATTTGTCCAGCCCGTCCCTAAAAAAGGCGAATCTTCTCTCTCCTCCTACAGACCCATTGCAATTACGTTCCTCCTTTCAAAGGTCATGGAAACGCTGACAAACCGTCAGCTCATGAAATATCTCGAAACACGAAACCTTCTTAATGACCGGCTGTATAGTTTTCGTAGCAACAGGTCCACTGGTGATTTGATGGCATGTTTCACCGAAAAGTGGAACCAAAGCGTACTTCAATCTTGCGGAAGCAAGATAGTTGCACTTGATATTTCTGAAGCATTTGGCAGAGTTTGGCATACTATTCGACGCATATAGGAATTGGAGGAAGGAGGACAGTATTTTACCAAGATAGCAGCTTGCCTACAAATTCTTATGTACGAGTACGAAGAGTCTAGAAAGCTGTGCGTTTTTAATACAAAACTTGGTCTGCTGAAATATAAGCGAGTGCCGTTTGGAACTTTAGTTCCACCGAATTTTTCAGCGATATTTAGACCAATTGATTTCCGGGATTAACTTTTGCGGTAGTTATGTCGATGACATCATTTTAACAGGCCGAACAAATGCCGAGCATTTGCATAACCTTCAGGTGTTGCTTGAACGACTCGAGTGCCATGCAGTTTGGAGAAGAATCAGTTTGCAAAGAATGAGAACATGTGATTATACGGGTGAAAGCGATTCGTGATCTACGCAAACCAAGAGACCTGAAGGAGTTTGGCAAAGTGAACTGCTATAATCAATTTGTTGAAAATGCTACCCAAATTGCTTCTCCACTCAACAAATTACACTCTGTAAATACACGATTCGTATGGGGTAAAGATCAGCAACGCGTATTTGAACTCTTTAAAGATAAAATTTTGGATATCTCTCGGTTGGTGCATTTTCGCAATGATTTACGGATCACCTTGGCATTGGTGCTGTTATTTCGCACGTCTATCCAGACAAAACCGAAAACCCTATCGCCTTTGTATCAAGGGGCACTGAGAAAGAGGCTCCTTCAATTGTACATAGCGTCAAGAGATTACACCAATACTTGTACGGAAGGCAGTTTGAGCTGATTACAGATCACCATCTATTTGTCACAATTTTTAGCCCAAACAAAAAACTATCACTTGTAACGATACAAGGCCTCCAACTTTGAGCCATTACCCTTATGGAATATATATATACCATACCCTATAGATCTACGAAGCAACATTGCGATGATGACTGCTTATCGCGATTACTAGTTGGTAGCGATGTGGAATTTGACGGTTGAAGAAGCGTTTCGACAAAGGGACGATATATATTGTTCAGTGGTGGACGATTTTCCAGTTAACACCGGTCCTATAACTGCAGCATTGCAGAAGGATTCAACGGTGAGGAAGGCCATAGCATACGTGGATAATCGTTGGCCTAAAAGATGAGCACTAATTTCGTTTCAGTACATTCTAACATTCTTCTCTTTCACAGCGGAAACCTTAGAGTGATTGTTCCTCCAGAATTTCATCACAAAATATTAGAACTTCTCCATCATGGACATTGGGAAATGTCACGTATGAAGCAGATTTCGCGACGATACTGCTGGTGCTGGTGGCTTGGCATCGATGGCAAAGTTGTGGCGCAATGTAATGCATGTCAGGTCAATGCCAGCCAATCCCCAAAAGAATACACCGCTTGGCCTTTTACAGGAAAAAATTTGGGAAAGACTACACATCGATTTCTCTTTTCCATTCCAAAATCTCATGTGGTTGATTTTAAATCTAAATTCTCTTTGTCTTTCGAATCTCGTCTTTCTAAGGAATGGTCCCCAACTTGTGGCAGCTGAATTTAAAGAATTTTGTCATATCAACCCCATTCAGCGCATGACATCCGCACCTTTAAATCCAGTATCGAACGGAATAGCTGAAAGGATGGTGCACACCTTTAAAACAGCACTTCTTAATATTTTAGCGGACGAGTAGAATTGTGATGAAGCATCTTCAGTTTTCCTGCAAACGCATGGGACAACACCTGATGAAACAGAAAACCCCTCGGTGGATACCGGAGGTAGTGAAGAAGATTTCTTGGAAGCCGAATGCATTTGTTGGACCCCAATCCAGGTCTACGGCGACGTCGCTGGAACCAAATAAAAAGAAAACCGCAAACAGATAATAAAGTGGTAACGTTCCGGATGACTTTTTTTGTGCCGACATTCCCATGTATCCACCAAGTACTACTACAACAGTTGACCTGGATACAACAGCAGGACATGCTGACAACCAACCAGAAGTGTTATTAAACTTAGGTGCCGAGACGATCCGAAAGCCTACGTAATAAACAAGTTACGTTTTGTCAAAACTAAGACGTTGTATCTAAGGCTAGAATTGTAATGACGGCCCCTCTGGCTGTCAAATAAATAAGAAAATGGAAAGAAAGTTGTTAAATATCTTGAGGTTAACCCAACACATTGTTAATTGCTAATTGGAATCCGGCTTTCTTTACTCATACACCACAACAAGAACAAGTGTTCATGACGACACATATAGTGTTCTGGCTGAAATATTTACCGGCAAATACTATAGTGGCTTCAAGTGTCGTCAAATATTAACCTATCAACTTAATATCAACTCGTACGAACCAATTGAATCAGATTACAGCACCGGTTCCGAGGCGTGCAATCTTGTTTAACTGAAATATGCAATACACTTTCTCCGAAACACGAGAACGGTAACTTCCTTACAAAGTTCGCTGAGTCATATGATGAAACGGTGAAACCAGGCAAACCAAAGCATGATAATCTACAAAGCCTATTGCTGAATTCAAACAGAATGGAATTAAAAGAGCTAAAACTACTCTGTATAGAAGGGAAATGGAATCCACCAAGTTCATTCACCAACCGCCCCTAACAAGTCACACAACTTTCACTTCACAAATAAATTTTGAAAGCATTGATGTTGTCGTTGAGTACAAAAGCTACACGCAACAAATGGACAACGGGGCAGATCGTACATCCGAAAAATTGATTTAATGTCTGGGACATTCCTCACACGACGATAACCTTGAGCAATGCGTTCAAGTGCAAAGTTCGGTTTGTATGAAGCATTGCATGTCAAATGTGCAAGTCATTGCATTTGAATCAAAGCTAAGAAAATATGTGTGGGTAGTTTCACTCAACAGGTAGGCAGACACCCTGATTATTTGTTCCACATTTGTTTGATACAAATTCTCCAGAGTTTCGTACTTTTAAAAAAAGACGAGTAAACTTGTTATTTGTTAGGCTAGACATTATTAAAGAAAGTCCGTAATACGATCAAGATTTGTTATAAAATAGAAAACCGAAATTGTGGCAGCTGTCGTAGTAAATGTTGGACAAGTCGACTTATGTTTTTGCCGCTATATGTCACTAAACCTGCAACATGTTATAATGGCACAATTAATACCAAAACACTTCAGTCACTATGTTTCTCTGTAACAAATAGAGGCTTATAAAGAATCTATTTGAACACTAAATACTTACTCTCCATAAAAAGATGTCACCTTCTTCAGGATCCATGCCTTCCTCCAAACTAATGTATTCCCACACATCGGAGAAATAATAAGCGAAACAATATAATAATGGCAGTACTCCAAACACCCCAATAGCGATGATATACTTTTGCATCTCACGTATCTTATTGCCACGTGCAGCCGATAGTCCAATGAAAGATGTCAGCAGTGACAAGCACCAAATGTACTCCCACCAAAGTGGTGCTGGCACCTCTAGCTCCTCGATCTCCAGCACAAATATATCCAATCTATCCAGGATGTCCGAGGTTAATTTCGCCAGCATCACAAAGAACAGCAGCGCATGAAAGAAAATGCAGTACTTCAGTCGAGATTTATTCAGCAAGCTGCAAGTAAAAGGCAACACAAATCAATTAGTCCAAAAATCCCATATCAAATCAAAGTATATTGACGTGCTTTCAGATCGTGTAATCAAGTGTACATAAAATGTAAACAAAAACTGGCAATTTGCCAGTTGTTCGTCCCAGCATTATGTGTGTTTTCAGATGTGTGGGCCTAAGGCTAAGTAATAGTAACAATGCTTAGACACTAGCCACAGAGAATGATTTGAGTGCTGAGTACTTTTTGGTGGAAGTAGAATAGAATATGTGACACAGAATTTTTATATTTTTTATATTTTTGTCTAGGTGAAATGCAAAGAGATTTTGTTTTTGTATGTTAACCTAATTTGATGAGGAGCTGCAACTCGTTGTCTGTATTCAAAGTCTGTGCCATCAGTTCCTGTGATCATTGGTCCACCGCGCGATGCCATTTTAATTTAAGCGTAATGTTTCAATGTTTCTACTGAGTTGAATTGAACAAATGTATGTGTGGAAACTATCGAAATAACATTTCACTTTGATGTGAAAAAAACCGAAAAGAAAAGTTGATTCGGAGGTGCCACGGTAATCACCACCGTCGTTGAAAAAAGGGAAAATTTTCCTGCAAATCGAATGGGAATTTTCTCCCTCTACAATTGTCAGTGAAGTGACGATGTGTCAAAAACATTGTACTGGGATGGTAGTGAGGTTCGTGAAGGTGGTTTCCACTCTGGAGATGTGATGTAGTTAATGTTATCGATTTGTAAAATTAGCTTTACAGGGAATGAGTTCTTTTCTAGACTAATTGTGAATAAAAGTACTAAACAACATAATTGCGAAAATTTTAAATAATTACTAAACGGCAATAAAATCGTGCGTAATGTAACGTTTCTGTGAATATTTTTTCGAATACTTATTCAGTTTAAACTTGAATTTTCGATGATTAAGTGATTTTAAGATTCTGAAAACATTTCAGAGAAAACCTCGAACGAAGACTACAAGAGATATTATGACTCAATATTCTTCTTCTTTTAGTAATCGTTCAAATATAGAACGCGGTAAAATGCGTCTAATACCACCTACCTATACATAGACAGGTTCTTTTAATAGGGACGCTCGAAATTTCTTAGGTTATAGCGGCCAAGTTGTTAAAGCCACATCTGTCAAATATATTGTGAATTGTTCAGTAGTGGATGGAAAATCACCATGGAAGCTTATAGCGTTCAATAACGTCTTCAAATCATCTATAAAAAAAGATAAAATTTTATTATTTAAATTCTGTTTTATATACTAGACAGCTTGTTCTTTCAATATTTAAAAAAAAGAGTTCTCTTCCTGGGATCGCTTAAAATTAAGCCTGGCTTCAATTGTAGCAGGTATCGTGGGTTTTGTTTGGTTGTGAAAGGTGGGAGCACCATCGGACAACAGGCTGGCCGATTTCTTACACATCTTTAGGTCGAGACTCATTTTTGGATGAATGGATGTGTGAACAAGCAAAATTGTCGGACAATTTGGACATTACCAATCCACCAGCACAAATTGCATCCCGAGAAAGTCATTGTTTGCTGCGGCAAACAACCGTCTACTACGAGAGCTACAGATCGATGATAAGCAACTTTTTGTGACCTAAACTGGTTCCAACAGTACGGCGCTACGTGCAGCATAGCCCATGCCACGATGGACATCCTACGCGAGGGTCTTGAGGGCATGGTTATCTCTCGCGGCGGCGACATGATTTAGCCAACAAGACCATGCGTTTTAACGCCTTTAAAGTTCTTCTTTTTTAGCTATCTTAAAACGCAAGTCAACGCGAATAAACCGCAAACAATTCCTGAACTCAAAATCAACATAACGAACGTCATAAAGCAAATTCAGCTAGATTTAAAAGACAAAGTCATCGAAAATTGGTCCTGTCGAATACGTAACACCAAGCAAATTCGCGTCGGACATTTGAACGGCGTTATATTCAACACTTAATGTTATAATATGTTCTTTTCAATACAAAAAAAAAAAATGAATGGATATCTCACTCAGAACTTGTTTTATTTACATAAACCCAGCATCCTTATTGCAAGACCCTCTATTAGATTGGGGAAAAAGTATCGGGTTTTTGTTGTAAAAATTCACATGATTTTTTTATATTCGAAATTAATTTTATTGAACGAAATATTGCCCATTCTGTTCTACCACCTTCTGTCATTTTCGACTAGAAACATTCTGGGGTTTTTTTTTTGATAAAGTCATTTGAATTTCAAATGGCGCTTTTGAAGCCAATTTTACACCAACGAGAGGGTGTTGTAAAAATCTAAAGAAATGATAATCATACGCATTGTCAGGACTATATGGTCGATGTATCAAAACTTTCAAGGGAAGGCCTTTCAATTGTTGTCGAGTCACTAAAGATGCGTGCAGTATGGCATTGTCAAGATGAAAAACAACACCCTTCCTGTTGATAAATTTCTGCCTCTTTTTTTAAATTTTTTGCTTCAACCGCAATCATCTCTTGGCAGTAGTTTTCGACACAGTTCCTTCATCATATTGGGTCTACAAGTAAGTTTCCAGCGTTTTTTTTTCCAAAATTTGAAGTTTTATTATGAAAACATAGTTACAATGCTTTATTTAAAGTATCGTCCATCGGAAGCTACAACTTTCCCCCATCTTTCTGGCAATTTATGAATTCCGGACCAAAAAAATTTCTCGTCTTTCGAGCCCAAGAACGTGTCGAGCCAATTTTTGATTTTCTCTACTGAGCTGAAGCGTATTCCCGTAAGAGCGTTCTGCATCGAACGAAACAAGCGGTAGTCAGATGGTGCCAAGTCTGGACTGTAAGGCGGGTGAGGCAGAATTTCCCATCCACTATTTTCCAAATAGTTTTTCACCGAAACCGCAACATGTGGCCGAGCGTTGTCGTGATGAAAAATGACGGACTCATGTCTGGTCTCATATTCTGGCCGTTTTTCTTTTAATGCCCGCTTCAAACGAATTAGTTGGGTTCGATATAATGGTCCTTTGATGGTTTCACCACTCGGAAGCAGTTCGTAGTATACGACACCCTTTTGATCCCACCATATGCAGAGCATGACCTTATTCACGTGAATATTTCGTTTCGGCGTCGATTGGGTGGGATCGCCGGGCTTTGTATACGATTTTCTGCTTTTAGAATTATCATAATAAATCCATTTCTCACCACCAGTGACAATACGATGCAAAAATGATTTATTTTTATACCGCTGCAGTAACATTTCGGACATGCAAAATCGCCGTTCGACGTCTCTTGGTTTCAATTCGTACGGCACCTAGTTTCCAACCTTGAATTCCAGTGCTTTTAGGCGCAGGGAAATGGCTTGTTGCGTGACGCCCAATGATACAGCAAGTTCTTCTTAAATCTGACACGGATCCTCATCAATTCCAAAATCACCACTTTTGAACCGTTTGAACCACTCGCGGCACGTCGATTCACCAATACATTGCGCCCCATAAGTTTCCGAAAGCAAACGATAGGCCTCAGCCGCACTTCTTCATATTAAAGAATAAAAGCAGCGCTTCTCGCAAATGACGTTTATTTGGCTGGAAACTTGCCATGATTTTGCTCGATAAAATGTACGACACCGATAGAACGCTGCAAAGCTGTTGACAGATACAAAACCTACAAATAAAACACATGGGGTCTGACATTTCTGCCCGGGATCCACTGGTGGCGCCATCTCTGACAAATGCTGGAAACTTACTTGTAGACCCAATAAATAGCACAAATCATTTCACACTCCTGTATAGCATTCTTCCCATTATCGCAGTAAAATCATAAAATATACCGAATCTTCACTTATTCTTGCTTTCAGATAAATTTTCGTATAACGCATCAATCCCAATAAAACTGATAATCAATGATCAGCTGATCTGTCAACTGTCAAAAAAAAAGAATTGTTAGATGCAATAAAACGTTTTACAATTATCATACTGTAAAGTCTTTCTGTCGGTACAAATGAACTTATTTCTATAAATACAATCATTTTATTCAATCCACTTACAGTTCACAATCAAATCGGTTATCTCAACCACTTTTTCTTTTATTTAAACCACTTAATCAGCCTCTTAATTCACACTTCAAATTCAACAGATGAACTGACTTGCATACCTTGGGGTATGCTGTTATTTTTTCTCCTCTGACATATTTCGTGAACAATCTGTCCCACCCAGCGTTCCATGCAATAGAAAATTCAATTCCATTCTCCATTTAGTCGTGATTGAGGCTTCTGCTATTCAAATATCGAAATCTCCTGCTATGGAAACATAGGTGACGCTGCTTACATTTAAATTGTGGAGTACCACAAAACCATCTGTCAGAGAAAGTTCTACTGCATTGAAGTACACCGAACATATACGTTTCTCTCTCTCGCACATCACAATCAGCCTTCTCCTACTAAATCACTGACATTAAGTACCCATCACATTGGCATCTTCGTTCTTCTGCTTTTTTCTTCTGGTGTTACAACATCCCCCAGCTCAGATCAGGTTTCTTTTTTTTATATATTGTAAATCGCGAATTCCTATGAAGTTTATTTGTTAGTTTAGTTTAGTTTTAAATGCATTTTATTATCTTAATCATTAACCCTTACATACTAACAAAAAATGCTTAAATGCTAGCTTAAAATTACTTAACAATCTTATACTAACTTACTGGCCCCACACAGGCGCTCTAAGCTACTCTAAATTCTTGTATTTATGTCTTTCGACTTTATTTACATTTATTTTTTACATATTATCTCGTATACTTAAGGCTAAGAAAAAAATTGTTAACAAAAACTTAGCATATGGACTTAATTTTCTATAAAACTTAATATCTAACTTAAAATACCTAACCTAACCTAACCTACATACACAATATACACACATATATATAATACACAATTATATACATATATTAGTATATACCTTTGTATATACTAATATATGTATATATTTCTTAAATGCTAACCTAAACCTACGTAAGCTGGCCATCGCTATTCACAGAGCAAATAGATCTGTCAGCTCTGCCCCATTAGTGAGGCTGGTCAGTAATTGACGGAAACGATGACGACGAAACATCTTCTCCATCATTCAACCACCAGAAATGCTGGTGCTGCCGAACGACATCCCTCTTATCGCGATTCCCCACCGCCCTACTGAACCTGAGACGATCCACACTGCCGTGTGCGACGTCTCTGTCGTAGTTGAGTCGCCTGTCCCCAGCTTTCCGAGCGACATGGAAGATTAACGGGACCGCTGATCTATCCTGGATCAACCCTATCTGATCTAGGTAGAGGAATGCTTCCGGTGGAACGAAGCCATCAGAGCGCACACTCTCGTGGTAAAGGTAATTGGGGTAGTAAGCCCCAGATATCAGGTTATTCGTCGAGTTCATTGCTCTTGCAATGTGCCTTCGAGTCAGCTTAATTACGAAGTTGTCCACTCGCATTAGGTTCGCCCTGTTGTAAAGGACCTCATTACGATAAAATTTTTTGTACTCCGACTCTGGTGTTCTGTACAAGCGAAGGCAAGCCCTAAGGCAAGCCCTCTCAAACACCCGAATCTTTTCCATTAAGCTTGCTCGTACATTGAACCACACGGGGCACCCGAATACCAGCATGGGCCTGATAAGGGCCATGTAGCAGATTACCTTTACCCTCGCATCGAGTTGGCTGCTATAAAACAGTCTCTTTGTAAGGGCAAAAGCGCCTTTGGCTCTGGCCAGAGCAGCATCTACATTTTTGTCAAAATACAGAAACTGATCTAGCCAGATCCCAAGGTATCTGACTACATTTCGACAGGCAAGGGGCTGTCCGTGTTGTCCAATGATCGAGAACTTACGCCAATTTTTTCTGGTATCCCTAGAGGCCCTAGACAACGGCGTCCTAAAGAGAATGGTTTCCGACTTCCGAAAGTTGATTTTCAACTTCCAGTCATCGCAAAATCGTCTTATCTTATCGAAATCACGCTGCAAGAGAGTATTAATGACCTCGATTTTTGGACCTGTTCTGTACGCTATCAAATCGTCTGCGTACGCAATAATATGGGGAAGTGAACCTATCAAGTCGCTTGTATAAATGTTGAATAGGATCGGCGAATTGACCGCGCCTTGCTGAAGACCATTTTTAATTTGAAATATTCCAACAGAAGTCACATCGCCATTTTTCACGATGAACTGTCTGTTGGTTAGCATATTAAAAAGAATGTACAAGAGTGGTTTACTGATCCCCAGCCTAGTCAGCTTATAGAAAAGACCCTCTAACCATACAGTGTCGAAGGCCTTCTCCAAGTCAACAAGGCAGGCACCAGTGCATTGGTTTTTGCCTTTATTCCATTGGATATCGGACACCAGTTTAGACGCGGCATGTGAGATATCATGTCCCGCCTTAAAACCGAATTGATTATCCGGAACTATATGTTTGTACTCAACCCACCTAGACAGAGCTCTATTGATTACTTTTTCAAATACCTTACTGATATTCGGAAGGAGACTTATCGACCGGAGATTCGCCGGATTGGATATATCCTTTCCCTTTTTGGGGATAGGTTGCACCACCGCCGTTTTCCAATGCGCTGGATAATGTGCATTATTCATTGCATTATTAAACAGGGTAGTGTAAATGTCCACCGCTTCTAGAGGAAGATGTCGAAGCACGATGTTCGGAATGCCATCGGTCCCCACTGATTTCTTAGCCCTGATTGTGTCGAACATCTCATGGAGCTCTTCCTTCGAAATGAACGGGGGTATGTCACCCTCTCTGGTAATGACATTATTTGCCATATTTTCGTCGCTGAACCGGGTGAAACCAGAGCCCTCGGATTGCCAGTTCTCTACTTCATTTCGAATGAAGAAGTCGTGCACCAAGACGCGATTGTCCAGGTCATAATTAGGGCCAATGGTATCATTGGCCTTGTATATTTCCTGGAAAGTCGCTCCTATGGTCTCAACCTTCTCCTGTGGATCCTCGATCACAAAGAAGTCGTCATCATCAGCGGCCTTATTTGGATCAATACCTGCTATTGTCAGTAACCGTTCGTTGTCTGTTGTCCGGGCTATTTTAAGACACTGAAGGTCGTTTTGATTTTTTCTCCGAAATAGTTTGTTTATTTGAGGGAACATATTCGGGTTGCTGGTGTTTACAGCCCGAACCCTGTTGTTCCAATATGAACTTACAGAAATTCTGTAATTCTCTTTTATTAACGTTTGAATATTTTTAATCGACGCCTTCAGTGTCCTAATCTCCGGGTCTTATCTGTCAGTAAACTGTCTGTACAAGTTTTTGAGTCTTGTCAGAAGTCTACTTTTCTGTCGGTGCAGTGCGTCAATAGTAGGATTGCGGAACAGGTCTTCGTTAGTCGTATGTCGATATCGTGGTATTGTAGCGTCCATAGTTTGTTTAATTGTCTCGTCCATTTGTTTTAGATAATTGTCGATCTCCTCGTTTGACAAATTCCTATTGGACGGTGGGTGGAGCGTATTCGAGGAGAGCGCACGTGTCATGGTTGCGGAGAAGCGTGTCCATCGAGTCTTACTGTAGTTGTAAGAATATCTTTGGACAAACTCCTCCAATTCCGCAATTTCGTTGGGAACTGTAATTTCGGTGCTAAAACCGCAATGGTCGCTGTCATACACGAATGTGCGCAGACAGTTTAGCGTTTGTAAATTCGTACCTGTCAGTCGTATACGTTCGTCGTACAGCAGTAGATCCAAATAAGACCCGCCTCTGGGAAACGACGGGTTATCCGTCGCTTTAAGACCGAGTCTGTACATTACATCGTGCTGACCCCACCAATTGAGTAGTAGGTTCCCTCTAGTATTTGGCAAATTATTTCCCCAATCTCTGTGTTTAGCGTTGAAATCCCCGCCGATTACAAAATAATTCTCCCCCGATTCGAGCCTCAGAAGTCGAAAAAGCGTGTCAAGCTCTGTAATAAATAAAGTGGATTGTGAAGTCTCAGGTGCATAAACAGAGGCCAAGTACAGCCGCTTTCCACTGCGGAGCGGGATGTAAATGACGACTGCCTCCAACACCCGGAACCTACGCAACGCTCCCTTGTACACTCTGTGAAATTTTATACCTTGTTTAATGAAGATCGCGACACCGCCTCCACGTTCGGATCCGGGCCGGTTTCTCCTTCTAACAATATAATTATTGTACTCCAGTTTGTGCTTATCGGTTAGCTTGGTTTCGCTAGCGAAAAGCACATCAGGAGTTTGGTCTTGTAGCAATTTAAACATCGCGGCTCTTCGCTCGATCCTAATCAGTGAATTAACATTTACCGCAAGGACCTTCAAAGATTGCTCCACCATGTGCGTACCCATTACGACATGTGTTGCGTTAGGCCCGGCAGCAGCGCGTAGATCTGGTCCACCCGCTTGGCCTGTTCTTGCACCTGCTTTTGCAGCTGAGCCATCTGCCCTTGGATTGCGAGCAAGATGGCCAGCATGTTGGGTGCAGCTTCCGTTGTTCTCGGCATTGGCGCTGGAGAAGCAACAGTCGCTTGCTGTACCGTAGCCCCCCTACCTGCCGCCATTTGGGCGTAGGAAATTTGGGACGTGACGGCTGGTGTTTGAAACCTCACAGGTGAACGTTTGACCTCCACCTTCTGCTGCAGAGCCAGTTTTGCTTTCTTAATATCAACGAACTTAGGACAACCCCGATAGTTTGCGGTGTGTCCCACGTTCCCACATAATACGCACGAGAGCTGCGTCCTATCGGATGCTCCGTCCCTACCCAGAGCACACTCCTCGGAACTGTGGTTCTTTGCGCACTTCACGCATCGAGGCTGCATTTGGCAGTTCGACGCGGCGTGTCCGAACCTCTGGCAGCGAACGCATTGTATAACGCCTTCGCTCCTTTTTAATTTTTCCCAGTGAACCACCTGGTAGTCTAGGACATTGATACTCCTTAGACTATCCAGACGGCTTTCGGGACTGAGCTGCACCAGGAAGAACGGCAGACTCCGTTTCTCCCTCTTGGCTCTAGCTGTGGTAAATGGCTTTACCCCCACGAACTTGAGTCCTTCGCACTCCTTCTCTTTGAGCAGTGCCAGGATCTCCTCAGGATCAGAAGACGGTTCCAACCCCTTCAGCAACATCGATTGCCGCTTTTCACACTTCGGTGTGAAAGAGTAGTGCTCCGTCGTCGTCTCCTTTAGGAGCTCTTTCACTTTCGCGTAGCCCTCCACTGTATTACAGTGGATGGCATGGCGATCGTTCCCCAATCTCTTAATATTAAAATTATTACCAATGACCAGCTTACACAGGTCTTTGGTAGCATTTACCTCCAATTTATAGGTGTTGATAGGAGGCACCTTCTCCTTCTTCTTCTGCTGCTGTTGCTGCTGCTGTTGTTGTTGTTGTTGTTGTTGTTGTTGTTGTTGTTGCTGCTGCTGTTGTTGTTGCTGCTGCTGCTGCTGCTTATGCTGTTGCCGTTGTTGTTGCTGCTGCTGCTGCTGTTTATGCTGTTGCCGTTTTTGTGGCTGCACTTGTTGTTGCTGGTGTTTCTTAACATTTTGTTGCTGTAACACTTGTGCTACTTTATTTACTTGGTGTTGTTGTTGTTTCTGCTTTTGAGCAAGCTGCTGTTGTTGGGATTGCTCTTTCTCTTCCCTCTTCCTTCTTGCCATCTGCTTTTCTTTTATGGCCAGCACTCTTTGTTGTAGCATTTTGATGCTACTACTAATGGCCTCCATCTCTTCCTCTTCATCATCCGATTCGCTTGCGGCCAATGAAGCGAAGTTGTTTCCTTCCCTCACTCCGCCGCCAAGCAGCTTTACAGTTGCCGTTGGTAGTTTCCTCCTTCTCTTTGGCTTTGGAGTTTGGTTCGACCCACTCGAAGCCTCACCCGACATTTCAGCAGATCCCGCTATAGGCATAGCGGACCGCTCACCACATTCCATCACGTGATGTTAATCAAACACCGCACTTTAAGTTTATATTTATTTTTATATAAAAAAATAAAAAAAATTGTCTGCCGACTATTTGGAGTGAAGTTTATTTGTTCTTTTATAATAAATATTTGAAATACTTAATTTGTTCGTATTTAATTTTTACATTGTGGGGTCTCCTCCCCCACATAAATGGTGACTTCGACGTGATTCGAGCGGATTAAAGAATCGTAACCACAAAATGTCGCCGCCTAATTCGCCACCACGCGGCAGAAGTGCAATTCCACCTGCTGAGAATGAAGTTCCCATCATTAGAAGCACACCGCAAGTGCACGAAAATCACACAACTTCATCAACCCAAAACAGTCTGGAGCGCATCAATATACCAATGTTATGGGCCAAGAAACCTGAGTTCTGGTTTGTATCGTTGTTCCAGTTTCACCGCATCTGCTCTGACTCGTCCAAATTCCACAGCATGATCAGCAAACTTGACCAAGACATTTTGTCGGTGGTAGAAGACATATTACTTCACCCACCAGAAAGAGACAGGTACCTTTCCGTTAAACAAGCCTTACTCAACCGTTTTTCAATTTCAGAAGAATAAAAGTTTCGAAGGTTAATTTCTGGGTTGCAACTCGGCGACCGCAAACCTTCCACATTGTTAGCTGAAAAGCAATCACTCAATCAAAGTAAATTAGATAATAGCACCGTTCGAATATTGTTGCTCGATTATCTGCCACAACAATCACAAGTTACATTGGCAGCATGCAGTTCGGTAGACACCACGGCTATAGGAAAATTAGCAGACCGTATTTGGGAAATTAGTCAATCGCCGGACATACGCGTAATGGATATTCTCCAACAAAGTATATTCAACACCGTTTGGGAAGGAAAAGAGAAACAACCTCGGACAGCAAATGGCTCTGATAATGAAAGAACTCAAAGCTCTTCGAACCCGATCAAGTAGTAGGTCCCGTGCACGTTCCCGCTCTATTGGAAAAGGCAATAAGCACTGTTTCTACCACTAACGGTTCGGCGCCAGCCCAAAGTAGTGTTCATCGCCGTGCCAATTTAAACAACAGACGGAAAACTAGCTGTTCCATCAGTATGGTATACAATGCTGATGGTATGGAGGCATCACGCCGCTTATTTTTAAAAAATCGCATCACCAAACAGCGCTTCCTTTACCTCATCGTTACCATCTTATTGTTGGCGTCAAGAAACGGAGAGATTTAGACGAACAGACTGGTATCCAGTTAATCGGTACTCTAAGGTCCGCATCGCTCGTAGACCTTGCGAAACTGGATAAAGCAAGCCCTTATTCGGACCTACTTCGATCTTTCCAAGAAATCCTCGACACACCTACCAAACGCAGCATTTTCAAGCCCAATATATTCCATTATATAGAGACCAAAGGACCACCAGTTCACAAAAGAGCTCGTCACCTCTCTGCTGAACTATTAGCCACAGCAAAAAACGAATTTCAGTACATGATCGAACAGGGATATTGCCGTCCATCGAAAAGCCCGTGGGCTAGCCCTATGCACATGGTACGCAAGACATCTTGTGATTGGAGACCTTGCGGCGACTACCACCGATTAAAGGCGAAAACCGTTCCGGACCGCTACCCTGTAGCACACATCCTCAACTATACATACATCGGTCACTCACGGAAAGACCATATTTACCACCATCGATTTAGTCTGCGCCTACTATAAGATCCCAGTCAAGCCAGGTAACATCCCAAAGACTGCAGTTACTTATTGCCCCTTTTGGCCTATACAAGTTTGTAGTTATGCCGCTCGGCCTGAGTAATGCTGCGCAAACCTTTCAAAGGTTCATCCGAGAAGTACTAAGGGATCTTTACTTCGTACACGCATACTTGGATGACCTCCTAATTGATCCGAAATCCGAAGAAGAACACTGAGAACAACTGGAGACTGTCTTGGGGCGCCTTCGGAACTACGGCCTTACCATAAATCAAGATAAATGGAGATTTTGTGCAAAGAGTGTCGAATACCTGGGATACCGGATTTCAGCTGAAGGTTCACAACCACTTCCCGAGAAAGTCAGAGCCATAGTCGAATTCAAGCGAACTGAGACGCTAGCTCAATTTCGCCGTTTCCTCGGAATGGTAAATTTTTACCGACGGCATATCAAGAGCGCTGCAGACACGCATCGAGTACTTCACACAATGCTCAAAGACGCCCGCAAGAAAGACCAAAGACCGGTGATATGGACAACAACCACGGTAACCGCCTTCGAGCGATATAAGGAAGACCTAACCAATACCGTCCTTTTAGCACATCTAGCAGTAGCCGCCGAACTTCGCCTAACCACCGATGTATCCGATAGGGCAGTAGGAGCAGTGCTGGAGCAACGCACTAACAGCGACTGGGAACTATTAGGGTTTTTTTCCAAGAAGTTTACACCGTGTCTACGATAAGGAACTTATAGCGATCTACAAAGCCATCAAGTTCTTCAGACCATGGATCAAAGGCAACAGCTTCTCGATACGAACCGATCACGCATTCAAACAACGTTCAGACAAGGCATCACAGCGCCAAATACGGCAACTGAACTTCATTAGCGAGTATTCCACGTAAATTACATTTGTAAAAGGACCAGAAAACATCATCGCTGACACTTTCTCGAGAATAGACCAACTTTCAAATCACCGATCAAGAATTACAATGCTTACTTAAAGACAATACCACATCACTTAAGCTCCAAAAGCTAACCCTTGGATGACAGGGAAGAGAAATTTATTGTGACGTTTCGCAGCAAGACATCCGCCCATGCGTGCCGAAATCATGCCGACAGCAAGTCTTCAACGCATTTCACAACCTCGCCTATCCCAGTGGCAAGGCTATATGCCAAATCATCTGCCGAAGATACATCTGGCCTTGCATGAAAAGGACGTCATGCCCACACGCAACCAGCAACTTTCCTCGGAACCTGACCAGCGATTCGACCATGTTCATGTGGACATAGTCCGACCACTTTCAGAAGCTGAAGTATTTCGCTATTGCCTAATAATGATCGACAGGTTCTCGAAATGGCACGAAGCTATATCTATCCATGATATCACCGCCAGCACGATATCGAAAACCTTCATCGCCCATTGGATAGCTCGCTACGGCTGCCCTAAATGAATCACAACAAACCAAGGAACTCAGTTTGAGTCCATTCTGTTTATAGCGATGACTCAACTGATCGGTCCATGAGGATACGCACTACAGCATTCCACCCTGCATCAAATGCGTTACTAGAAAGACGGCATAGAGTTCTTAAATCTGCAGTACGTTGCCACCAAACGAAAAACTGGGTAGAAGTCCTTCCCACGGTATTACTTGGTTTACGCACATGCTATAAGGATGACATGAAGGCATCAACTGCAGAATACTTGTACGGCACGACACTTAAGATTCCGGTGAAGATCCGCCATCGGACCATAACATCTTTCTGGAGGAATTTAGAACACGCATGCGCAATCTAAAGCCGGCACCTGCAAGTCATCATTATAATAACAAAACATTTTACCATAAAAATTTGTTTACTTGCAGCCACGTTTTCCTACGACGAAATGCTTCGAAGCAACGTCTGGAGTCACCCTACTCAGGCCCACACAAAGTCCTTGACCGACCCAACGACAAAGTGTTTACAATCGATAACAATGGGAAACCATCAAATGCAACTATCGAAAGGCTGAAACCCGCACACTTAGTATACGACAACACGCAAGAAAACATCACAGGACCAGCAAGCGTATCCCAACCAGAACCTGTCGTCCGACAGCACCGAGAAACACCACTCCATCCTGCGCACCTATCCAGGACCGAAAACCAAACGCCAGACGCCAGGCAAAGAATCAAAAGCTGTAACATTAACATAACCTTTCTACTCGGAAGGGAGCACTGTGGAGTACTACAAAACCATCTGTCAGAGAAAGTTCTACTACATTCAAGTACACCAAACATATACGTTTATCGGAACATAAATGAGAGACAACACAACCTCTAGGTTCAAACTTTATTATTTGAGTAACGAACTAACAAAGCTTAACGGCTGGAATATATGTATACTCGTATTCCAAGAATCGTGGCGCCGAATTCCGAGTTTTGGTGTCGTATGTTGGTAGCGGGTTTAAAGATGCCGATTGTAATTTTATTGTTTCGAGTGACATCTGTTGGCGCGATAGTTTCCCGCGAGTAGCTTTGCAGTCTTTGGTTTGTGGTATCACACTAATTGTTGAGCCGGAATCTACAAGAATACCGTTACCAGTATCAACAACAGCCAACGCATCTTCCGTAAGAAAAACGACATCACATGCCACGTCCATATTATTCGTTTCAGTTTTCCAGACTCTGTACGCCTTCGAATTGTCATCATAACCAACAAACACACACTTGACTGCTTTTCGATCTAAGTTATACCGCTTTACCTTTGGAATATGTATGAAAACCTTACCGAAAATTCGAAGATGTTCAACTTTCGATTGCTTGTTGAACCACAGCTCGTACGGTGACTTATCTGCAACTGTACTGGTTCCAGAACGGTATGATCTGCCCTATTCACAGCTTCAGCCCAGAATTTATTTTTCATTTTCTTTGCATGAAGCATGGTTCTTGCTGATTCAACGATCGTTTGCATTTCTCTTTCAACGCAGCCATTCTGTTGAGGCGTATATGGCACTGTACGTTGATGGGGAATACCCATGTTATTGAAGAACAACTTCAACTCATAGTTGACAAACTCAGTTAAATTATCGGATCACAAAACACAAATGTTGTGGACTTGCTCCTTTTGTGCTATTTTCACAAATTTCTTGATATTGCTTGCTACTTCTGATTTGTGCTTCAAAAAGTACACATGACGAAAATGAGAGAAGTTATCGTTCAACAACAAAAAATATCGCGATCCACCAAGTGAATCTTCTGCCATTGGTCCACATACATCTGCGTGAATAATTTGTCCACATCTTTTAGATACCTCTTCATGACTTTTAAAACTTCCACGATGATGTTTCCCATAGATGGACGCTTCGCATGTAAACTCCACGTTAATGAATTCGATTCCCTTCCGTTGTAGAAATCCTCTCACATGTGACACCTTTTGATGTCCTAGACGTTCATGTCAGACGCGTAGTGAATCCTTTTTTGTAGCCACATTTGCACAAACTTCGCCGTCTTGTGATGTCTCAACGACTTTGAAAAACATCCTGAACAACCTCTCATGTCGTGCTCCCACTGCAAAAATTTCGTCCCCATTCAACAGCTCACAACATTTATTATCCGACCGGAATGAATACCCCCGATCCATAGACTTTCCTGATGAAAATAAATTCAAATGAATTTCTGGGACATATAACACATCTGTAATATGCTTCCGAATCCATTTACTGCCGTTATACGCAAGAATTTGAATGTCCCTTTTCCTTGAGCTACGATCTTCATACCATTTCCAACAGTAACGTTCATCGATGCCTTCTTGAAATTTTGAAACCACTCACGTCGATGTCTCATGTGGTCACTTGCCCCTGAATCTAAGACCCACATATCCTCATCAGCAAGATTAAACGAGACGCTACTAATAAAAGCACCAGTCGATTTTGTTGTGATTTCGTTGTGCTTACGTAGACAGTCACGTTTCCAGTGTCCTTTTTCACCACAAGAAAAATATGCTCCTTTGGGTTTTCCATGTTTCTTGTTGCTACTATCCTTGACTCGATTCGACGAATTGCCTTTCTTCGAAATATGTCGCTTAATGACCAACGCTTCGACGCTTTCCACTTCATTTTGCGCTTTTAATCGCAGTTCTTCTGCCATTAGTCTTGCGCACAAATTGGGCATCGTCTGCTCAGCCGTACTAGTTGATTCCCAAGCGCTGTGGAAATGGTTATACTCAGCCGGAACTGACATAATTATTTTTGTCATTACCATTGAGTCGGAGATGAATTCTTTTCTTTTTGATCGTGCATCTGCTGGACGATTTCCATGAGCTTCGACAAGAAACTAGCAATGTCGTCACACGGATCCTTTGAATAGCTATAATACTTCGGTTGCAGAAACAAAATATTTGAGTTTTAAGCTTGCTCATACGTGCTCTTGAGAGTTGTCCACATTTCACGTGATGTAACGCAGTTCATTATCTGCAACAGCGGCTTCTTGTCACACGTATCAGAGATAGCACGTCGTGCCTTTGTATCGGCCTTCTTGTACCAAATAAGTTCTGCTGCATAGTTTGTAGAAACAACCATCGAAGCATCTACTGACCCATCCACAACGTCCCATAATTCACCTGCTTCCAAATATTGTTTCATTAAAAATTTCCATGTAAGCCAATTACAGCCTCCCTCCAGTCGCTCTATGTTGAATCGTTCTCCTTCCATATCTCGATTCTGTTTTTATTTTTAATAATTTAATTACTTTGAAATTTTTGTGGTATGGTCTGGGTCCATAACCTGTTACTATTATTAAAAAATGTAAACCAGGTTTGATAAATAATGCTTGGTATTTTATTGAATCAATGGAACTTAAGTAAAACACATTCGAAGTAAAGCAAAGACAAGAAACGAGTAAAAAGAATGTTATTCCAAAAATGACATCTAATAATAAAGCTACACGAGCGCCATCGCGTAGTGGAAACTTTAACTAAACATAAGGCGCGTACACATTAGCTTATAATTACAATAGAAACCATCGCTGGTTTTGTTGTCGTCGATGGGTTTTACCGCTTTATGCGATTTTTGTCCACTGCTGTGGTTGCAGCGCCAGTTTCATCAGGGCATCGTGTGCAGTTAGATCCATTGACAGAGGGAGTGCCGGAAACTTTCTTCTTCTGGCCTCGGGACAGAAGAAGAAGGCGCCGTTCCAGATCCGAGAGGTTGGTCGTTTTCAGTCGGTGTTACTTCCCCTGACTTGTTTTTCTTTTCTGTCGTCGACTGAGATTTTTAGCACCCGCTCTTTCGACATCACTAGCCGTCCCTTTCCGCCATGCGTTTATTCCACGTTTCCGTTGCCTTTTCAACTGCTCCTTAGACGGCAGTCTTTCTGAGTGTGCCTCTACTGGAGCCCGTTCCACCTGCTCGGTTTCCGTTTGTCAAAACCGTTCAAAACCTGATCAACCACTGGTCTACTCTGATGGAATAGACAAAAGAGTGACATAAGTCATCGGAATCAAGTGATACAGCAGCTTCTGGTTGAGGTCCTAAATCAACAGGGGTTGCCG
Source organism: Volucella zonaria (assembly GCA_963966105.1). Taxonomy (NCBI): domain Eukaryota; kingdom Metazoa; phylum Arthropoda; class Insecta; order Diptera; family Syrphidae; genus Volucella; species Volucella zonaria. The sequence goes on from OZ014530.1 coordinate 82,773,905, forward strand.
CTTTGGGCAGTATGAGTTTGGACGGCTTTGGCGCTTAGTTCGACGTCTTACCTGGATTCGTTTCCGAACCTTAGGATTTTTGACTCTTAAGCCTTTCTGCCACGACAAGGTAGCCAAAGAAAGGAAAGGGAAACCTCATATATTCGTAAATAATATTAAAATATATATTGTTTAGGTTTTCGTCCTAATAGCTGAAGATTCCTGAAGTCATAGCAAACAAAAAATTGTATTGGCGGGGGGAGGATCTATTTTCACCCCCCTCTGAGTTATAGGCCGTTAAAGTGAGGAACCTCTGATTTCGAGGTAAAACTTCTTAAAAGGCCGTAGCTTTCTAACGGATTCAGCTTAAGATACCGTTGTGCATATTTTTGAAAGAGAATTTCAGTATGCATAAAATACTAAAATTCGTTGAGTTTGATGAACCGCAGCCAAAATTATGGTATTTTAAAGCTAACATTTTGAAAAATCATTGGACAAATTTCATCAGAAAAATGCGTTTATCTCGAAATTTTCAACTTTTAAGTTAACTTCTTTTATCAAAACTTTGGTCTTCTCTTCATTATCTACGATTTGTATGTATCACTTTTCCACCTACGAATAACAGAAGTTATTGCAAACCAATATTTTATTCAAGCAAATGGGTCACAAAATAAATAATGTGTATATTTAAATATTCTTTAAATCTTTTATAACTACTGAAATTAGTTACCTTTAATCTATTAATTGTCCTCTGCTATGCTATAGTAAATTCGCGTCTGGATTATTTGTTGGAGTAGTGCTTTCATCACTAATCTACAACGCCTCATTACGGCCCAGAATAAGAAAAGTTACTCGTATGTTATTCAAAGCAAGTTGGCAGCCTTCACTTCAATTGTGTGCTTACCTTGCAAGTGAAATTTATTGCTTAAGGTCGTCAACTGGTAGGAGATAAGTCGGGTGAGTAGGATGAAACAAAACTTTTATTTATTTTTATTTTATTTATTAGTTCAAATATTGCTTACAGTCGTTTGTTTTTGACCATATTGATTAATTATTATCTTCAGGCTGAGGCAACGGTTTAAAGAAGTTTGTAATTTTTTCTTGCTTGGCAGTTTTCAAAAGCTCCTTCAATTCAGACCGATATTCAGCAGTAGCATTAGCAATTTGCCTCTTAAAAATAAGACTTCGTTCCATAGACGGATCAATTTGCATAAAGAAATCACAAAGCTCATTTGCCATTCTTAAACCTTCACTAAGATCTTTCAAATTAAATGTCACGTTTTCAGTGCTTGTTGAAGCCTCTTCTTCAATGGTCTGTGAATTTAACATTTCCTCCAAGTCGGTTTCAGTCAAATCTTCATCTTGCGATTTAAGCAACTCCTGAGTGTCAATTGATTCTATCTGTTCGAACCCATCTCGTCCTATTCCATTTGCAATTCCGGCTATGTTTGCAGTCAAAGTTTGAATTTGCACAGATTCTTCGTCATTTTCCGCAGTCAGAGCAGGCCACAGTTTTTCCAGCATGATTTCAATGTGTATGGCTTCAGTTCTTTCAATGTTTACGATGCATATTGCTATGTCAAATTTCTTCCAGTATTCCATAACATTCATATCAGGATCACATTCCATAATATCCAATATGATTTTGAAGGTTCGTCTAATGTAATAGAGCTTAAAGGCATGGATTATTCCTTGCTCTATAGGTTGAAGCAAAGCCATCGTGTTGGGAGGTAAAAATGTCACTTTTATATTTGGATGCATAGTTTAAAATTCGCGAGGATGACCTGGCGCATTGTCCAAAACTAGAACTGCTTTAAAGTCTAAATTTTTTTTTTTTTTAAATAAGTTTCAACTTCAGAAACAAAACAATTCCGGAACCAGTCACAAAACATAGCGCTTGTAACCCGCGCTTTCTTATTAGCACGCCAAAACACTGGCAGGTCGTCCTTGTTTTGATTTTTTAAAGCACAAGGATTTAACGATTTGTAAAGAATCAGTGGTTTAATGACACAATCTCCAGATGCATTAGAACATACTTGTAGCAACAGTGTAATCCTATCCTTTGCTGCCTTAAATCCAAAGGCGGACTTTTCGCTTTTAGAAATGAATGTTTTGTTTGGCATTCTCTTCCAAAACAGTGCAGTTTCGTCTGCATTAAAGATTTGCTTACGTTTGTATCCTCCATCAGCTACTAGGTTTGCAAATTCTGCAACGATTTTAGTGCTATGCAATGATTGTCTCACCTTAAATTTACTGAACCAACCTTCCGATGCTTGAAATCCTCCATCTGTCCATTCACCGCCACAACTATCATCAGGTTCTTTAAAATGTGCGTAAAGACGCTTTGCCTTCTCCGGCACCATTGGACCACTCAGGGGCACCCTTTTTTTTGTGGTCTTCAATCCATAATGACATCGCCACTTCCATTTTTTCTATTGCTGGATCACGAACAATTTTCGTTGACAGTGAAGTTGATGCTACAGACGACCTTATTTTATCTTCGGATTTTTTTATCGATCGTACAGATGATTCGTTGACATCGAATGAGCGTGATATGGATGCAAACGACTCTCCAAGGCGTAAACGATCAAGCATTTCTATTTTCACTTTAAGCGGTACCACTAATTTCGCGTCGAAATTAGTTTTTCAATTTTTTTAGTCGACATAATAAATTAGGAAGACAGCGGTAGCGACGTGTTTTTTTTTTAAATAAGCGCGTGCTCAAGGGGTTTTTGTACCTTACAATGTTCGTACACAGCGCGGGCGAAGGAAATTTAGGGAGGAAGAAAAGACAGGTACCGGTGTACATTGTTTTTAAATGTTTGCAAGTTATAACGACCAGGAAACACAGAGGTCGGCAGGGCATTCCATAAGCGAGTTGTAAGGCTTAGGAAAGAATCACGATATTTTAGGAATGCTACTGACGATTTCAATGGAGCACAGGAGACAGGAGACAGGAGACATTACGTCAGTGCTCGAGGGTGTCAATTGATTGACTGATATTAGTATCACCAATGAGTTTTATCGCACGGTTTTGAATCCTATCTAGCAGATGCAGAGTTGTTCTAGGAGCACCTGACCAGATGAGGGCATTGTATTCCAATTTTGGGCGGATGAATGCCTTATATATTGTTACCAGATCAGAGGGGGTAAAATATTTCTTACACCGCTTGAGGAGACTTAGACATTTCGCAGCATTTTTGACGACATCGAGTATATGGTCATTCCAACGTAAGTTGTCACAGATACCGAGAATGGAAAGTTTATCGGTTTCAACGATGGAAGTGCCATTCATGGATAATGGCTGGGTATTTGAATTTTGTTTTAATGACAGCAGACAGCATTGAGTTTTGGAAGCATTCAATGCCACTCGGTTGATAATTCCCCAATTGGTTATGCTGTTAATATCGAAATTTAGTGAGCTTAATATACGCTGCTGTTCCCGTTCTATAGCCGAAGAGCAGTGGCGTGAGTCCGGGAGCGAATATGGAAAGCAGAGAGTGCTGTCATCAGCAAAGGAATATATTGGATTAGAAGTAGCAGACAAGAGATCATTAATGAAAATTAAAAAGACTGTCGGAGACAGAACGGACCCATGGGGCAGCATTTATTTTACGAATAACAGAGTTGAAACCGTCCAAGACAACTTGAATTGAACGTTTCGAAAGGTAATTTCTAATCCATTGAAGAAAAGAGTCATCGATCCCAAAAGCCTGCATTTTCGACAAAAGAGCCTGATGCCAAACTCTGTCAGATGCCTTAGAAATATCAAGTGCAACTATCTTTCTTTCGCCAGATTGATGTACGCTTTGGTTCCACTTTTCGGTGTGACATGTCATCAAATCAGCAGTGGACCTGTTGCTACGAAAATCATATTGCCGGTCATTGAAAAGTTTTCGTGATATTTCATAAGCTGACGGTTTATCAGCGTTTCCATGACCTTGGCGAGGAGGGACGTAAGTGCAATGGGTCTGTAGGAGGAGAGAGAAGAAGATTCGCCTTTTTTAGGGACGGGCTGGACAAATGTTGTTTTCCATCTGCTCGGAAAGAGTCCTAAAAAATTAGGATTGTTGAAAAAGCTTACGCAGTGGTTTTGCCAGCGTGGAAGAAAACCTCTTCAGAAGAAGGGGAGATATATCATCTGGACCAGTGGATTTATGCATGTTGAGATCTTTAAGTACTCTTGCTACATTGAAGATTAGACGCACTCAACTGTAGGCGGGGATAAAGCACAATCTGGGAGTGTTGAGCTAGGCGCAAAGTGTGCAGCAGGCAGATTGGCCTTGTCCAAAGAGCTGACAGCTGGAATGTCATTGTAAATGAGCGTTGGGATGGAGGATGCGGCAGAATTGCTAATGTTTTTGAGGAACGACCAACAATTTTTACTGCCGTTGGGACATTGCAGTGTTTTTTGTCTCAGTTTTTGGTCGTATTGGAATTTCACACGCTTGAGAAAGACGTTGCAGTCATTTCTGGCTCGTTTGAAATTTTTTCGGTTTTCCTCTGTCGGGTTGATCTTGTAGGACCGAAAAAACAATTCTCTAACCCTAACAGCCTCTTTACTGCTCGAGTCGTACCATGCCTTTTCTTTCGGCTTGATTTCAAGGAGAATAATGTCAGTGACCATATCAGCAGCGGCATCCACGTCGTTATCTAGGAAACATAACGACCAGTTAGAATTAATAAAGAAGTTGTTAAGTCCGCTCCAATTGGCTTTCTCGTATTGCCATACTGTTCTTTTAGGAATGTTTTCTCTAACTGGATGTACGAGAATTTAGCTGATATGACACAATGGTCCGACGAGCCTAGAGGGGAGAGCACATCAACGCGGTACTTATCAGAATGAGAAGTTAAAAACAAGTCCAGGGTGTTGGTGGTATGACTATCAACGTCTGGTATTCGTGTGGGCTCATTTACAAGCTGGGTTAAATTTTATGTACGTGGAGAAAAGTAGTGGCCCCAGGATCGATCTTTGTGGCACCCAGCATTTAACTAGCAAGAGGGACGAGGGCTGTTCGCCTGGTACAACTCGTTGCAGTCTCCCTTGCAAATAGGAGCTTAAAAGAGTCGTAGTGGATATTGAAAAATTATACTCTTTACTAGGTTTTGAGCGAAGAATGGAGTGGTTGACTGTATCGAATGTTTTAGAAAAATCAAGTAGTGTGCAGATTGTAACATGGTTTTCACTAACAGAAGCCAGAATGATTTTTACACAGTAGCTTTTTACTCGTACGTGAAAGATATTTTTGCATTTGCGATGAAATGGTTTTCTCAAATACTTTCGAAATGAATGGCAGAATTGATTGGTCTGTATTCCAGCACAGTTCCATTCGATTTCTTTGGGATAGGAATAAACTTAGCTCCCTTCTATAGCGAAGGAGAGACGTCATTAGTGTGGACTTTAAGATGTAAGTTATAAAAGATAATATATGTAACTGTATGGAAGCAGCTGTTTAACGAATTTTGGATTTTATTAACAGTAATGCTTCCACAACATCTTCCTCGCGCAGTCTACAAAAATCAAAGTGTGAGTCTCCGACATCTTCAAGTGACTGGTCAGAAGCAAATAAGTTAGTAGAAGTAGTACTTCCACTAGTTGGCGCTAAGAAGTTCAGGTTCAGCTGGTCGCAATTAATATTACGAGGAGCTTTAGGGTTTTGTTTTCCTAGACCAAGTTCTTGAATTTGTTTCCACACTTCTTTACCTGACGTACAACTGCCAAGTTTTCCGCTATAGAGCGCCCGCTTTGCGGTTTTAATCTTAGACACTACTTCATTACAAAGCGAGTGATATTTGTTAAAGAAAACTTGAAGCCTATACTTCTTCCAACTTTTAATGGCATCATCACGCATTTTTATGAGCTGCAGTATATTTGGAGTTAGCCACTGAGGTGAAGAAAATTTAACTGTTTTTGATTTTAGGCGCACATGTTTATTAAAAAGTGCGACAATTTGCTCTTGTAGGAATGCCGTTTGATCGTTAACTAAATGCATCTGATAAATATACCGCCAATTTGCGCTCACAGTATCTTGTTGCAATAGAGTATAATTGATATTACGAAATTTCCTGAACATGACGTTCGACTCAGTATATTGGTTTTCGCCTTGATATGTCAGGAAAAGCGCTAAAAGGTGGCTGTAAAGCAAAACCTTTTCTTTGTCGGATACAAATATTGCATCGATGGCAGTCGACGCTGTGCATATAAAGTGTGGATGGGGGGGGGGTCGGAGACACAAATGGCATCAATTTTAGTCGATTTTAGGAAATAGGCTTTAAGCATTTAGATGACAGATGTGTAAACCTTCGTGTTGTGCCTGTAAAACCCGAAAGATATCAGTCAAATTTCCATTAACTCCAACTAGAGTGGATTCCCCAGCACATTATTGATTACCCTTAGTCACGTGAGTACAACAATTTATTATAAAAAAAATTAGTAGCACTATCACTTTGACCAATGGTTAAAAATGGCTTAAAATGGCCATGGAAACTATATAAAAGTAAACAGATTTTAAATTTATGTGAAAAAAGATTAGAAGAAAAAATGGAAAATAAAAAAGAAGGAATAAGTCTAGCAATTAAAAAAACGATTGCGGCGAAAAGCTACGACGGCAACTCTGTAGTCTCATTGGTGGTATTTTCATAATGTCTTCGTTCGGTAATAGCTTTCTAAGGTTTGTGGTTCTGTATCGCAAAGCCCCTTCCGTCTTTTTTTAGTTTAACGTAAACTAGACCCATACAGCGAATAGCTTTTTCTTTTTCTGGAGCTGTACAGCAGAGCCCAGAATATCACGATTTTTCTCCGTTAGACTTACATTGATGTAGCAATGAGGTGCGTCTATTCTCAAGTCACGCAAGTAAAGCCTTTTTTGTTGTTTTTTTCTATGAAGAGCTGCAGCACGTAGCACAGCGTCTCTCTCTCGCTGATCGCAGAATTGCAGTATAATCGGTGGCGGTGAGCGGCCGTTGAAATTTTAAATTTTTATTGGGCTGAATGCGTAAAACATCTATCAATGTCGGAGTTTCATACTGGATAGTGTTACAGAGCTTGTAGAAGTAGAGCGGTAGATTTTCTACATTGAGTTTGGGTACGCCGAAGAGGACAGCATCAGCGACCAATTCTTTTCTTTGCAATGCGTCAACATGAAAATGAATCGCATCAAGCTCCCGCTTACATTGATATCGGTGTTCGCTTCAATACACTCCATTCGTTTGGTTACACCACCTATAGTTGAGGTGAGTAGACCAGGTTCTCTGAAGTTCAGCTAGCTTAATTTCAAAGTCGTCGAGAAGTTTGTTTATTGCCTTCGTAAGGGCTTCAATGAGTGCTGCACTTTATTTACAAAGGCGATCATCTAACGTTTTTAGGGTTAGAGCGGGGTTGGCGGCGACGGCTATAGAAGGAGATGCGTTTACTGCTGATTTTGGGACAGTTGAATGAGGGCCTTTGAGTCATCGGGTTGAGGGGAGTTTTTGGCTGTATTGCGTGTTATCGGCATGGCAGCATTTGAGCTATACATATGTGTGCTTCATATCCTAACCGCGCTAGCTTCAGTTGAGACCTCTATGCTGTATGTGGTCTTGCATTATCATGTAGCGGGCTATGATTATTTACTAGTAAAGGCTGTTTCTCGCACAATTTTCTATGGGTTTTACAGATCTGCTGTGATTACATCTCCTCGATTGAGGAACGAATAATGCACAACTCCCTCACTCATCCACCAAACTGTGACTATAAAATTGTTGGAGTGTAGTCCTCTGGTAGGCTTACTCACTTGTAACCATTTCTCTGACCTTTTCCTACTATCGTACAGAAATATACGAGTACTAACACGATGACGGTGTCAGTTGATCAAAGATATTGTAACTTCAGAACGTCGTAGTATACCATGTCCGTGGCTATTAAGAGGTAAGGTATCCGTCTTTCCAGTTTGTTTACTTTTCCAACAACTGAAGGGTGACGACTAGTGGTTGCAGCTAAGTCTCTGATCCTTCACATATCCAAACAAAAGCATAACTTTCTTTTCAATAAATTTCACAAGGATTACTCGAAGTTGAAATTGGTCGCAATATTTGCTGATGTCTTGGACTTCCAATTTAGTATTTTCGTTATGAATATTCAAGGAATGCCTTGGTCATTCATGATGTGATCAATCGGATTGATAGTGAACTAATCTGGAGATCTTCATATTACATGAGTTAATCATGGCGACACGTTTCTTTGGTGCATTCTCTATATAACAAAAGATGCCTTCGGCGTACTAAGACAAACTTTAAATAACTTACTGAAAAAGATTGTAAGTCCTGCATGGTGCTTGCTGGTTTGTCAAGAAACTTATGTTATGAAAATAAAAATAAAAAACACAAGCAAACAAAATCGACTGTTACTTCTGTGCTCTTTATTTCAACGATATTTGGAGGTCCGCCTCCGTAGACGATTGGAACTAAAAAGGGATCCTACAGTCACCGCTGCAGGCTTTTATACGCTTTCCTTTTCAGTGCTACTACTCGGCCATCCTATCTTCGGTCTCGCCTTCGAAATCTTCGTCGCTGACATCGTTGACAAAGCCCTTCTTTGGAAGCTCACATCACCGCTTCATTTTGTAGGACGTCATTATGGTGTCAAGTTTCCGCTGGTTTCGCTGCATGTCAGGGATATCCTCTACCACATACCGGTCATTTGGCAGAACTTTGGAGACGATGTATGGGCCTCGATGTCATGGTTCCAGCTTCCGAGACTCATCTGTGGCTGCAGGCTCGTTCTCCATCAACACAAGTTCTTCCGGCTGATACCGTGTTGGCAACCTGTGCTTCTCGTTGAATCTTGACTTCTAACGGGCTTGGCTGTGCTCAATGTAGACTAATGCTTCGCTTTGCTGTCGTGCCATTTCACCGGCTTCTACCTTTGTCTGCTCTCCTAGCTCCTTTTCTCCTACGCCTCAGTGTGTAAGCAAATAGGAGTTCGTGCGGGCTCGAATTCGTTATGCAGTTCCGGACGGAATTCAGTTCCCACTGGACTGCTCGCAGTTGACTTGCCCAGTCTCCCCCTCCTCCCTTTTTCTGAACTATGCATACACCTGAGTGACCTCAGAATACTCCGATTGCATCTCTCAACCTACCCATTTGCCCTGGGTGTTCTGACAGCGGTCTTAATCTGTTGGATTCCGTTCTCATTGCAAAACTGGCTGAACGTTCGCGAAGTGAATGCAGTTCCTCGGTCGGTGACAATCCTTCTCGGCAACCCAAAGTACGAGTATCTGGCACTTCACTCAGGATGCTGAGGACTCCCTTGGTTTTCGTGGTCTTCACGGCTCGGAGAATGGTGTATTTAGTGAAATTATCAACTAAAGCAGGAGCGTACCTGGTTCCTCCCCTTCCTTTCGTGAAGGGCCCAATATGATCGAGGTGCACGGTGTCGAGTGGGAGGGGAATGCGATCCGTACTGTGCAATTCCCTCTCGGGTTCTCAGCCGTTCTTGTTTGCGTAGGCGCACTCCACGCACGACTTGATGTAGCTCGTGGTGAAACCTCTCATCTTCGGGAACCAAATGGTTTTTCTGAGCCCTTCAAGCATCTTCTCGTCAGCGGGATGACCCACATCATCGTGACATAGCTTAGGGATCCTCTATCAGATTGCTTTGAGGACCACCCACCTCTCTGCATCATCTACCCTACGGAAAAGACGGTACCCTCTGACGATATAGTCCTTTTGTAGCTGTTTCTTCGCCAACATCATCTCAACAGTCTTCAGTGTGGAGATCATGTCTTGCAGCCTTGGGTCCTGCCACTGCATGGTTCCTACCCAATCCTCTTCTGATATCTGGTCGTTTCCACAGGTTGCCGACTTAGGGTATCGACGTGCGCCACCCTCTTCCCAGGCTGGTGAACCGTTTTGTAATAAAATTCGTGCGGTTTGAGCCACCGCCGACCCACTCGGGGGATTATTTGCCTTATTGAACCTTGAAACGTCTGCCCAGCAAATATACCCTGAACTGTCTTCAGACAGTTTTGCGGCTGTAAAATACCACAGGCTGTAACAAGTCGTTTCCCCTACACCTCTGCAGGAGGATTCCAAACCAGGCCGGATGATGAGGTATCAGTATGTACTTCATTGGCGCACTCCGGATCAAACAGAGCCAGTACAGGCGGATTGACGAGCTTCTTCTTGCAATTCCGTCCATACAAAACTTTGGTCTACTTTTGTGGGGTCTGTCAGTGGAGTTGCACAGTGTGCATACGAGGGCTTTTTGAATTTCTGACCTCTTTACTGAAACAGCAACACTGCTCCTGTCAACAGGCATCTGTCAGTTGATTTCTGTCAAAATTTAAACTTGCTGCGTCAGTTAGTTTGTTTGATAGCTATTTTTATCAGACTACTCACTAATTTGAGGAGAAAATGGAAAAAAGTGAATTTCGTGTGCTTTTCTTGCGAAAAAAAACCATTACCGAGACCAAGGCTAAGCTTGATAAATACTATGGGGACTCTGCACCATCGATTTCAATGGTAAAAAAGTGGTTTACTGAATTTCGTTGTGGCCGTACAAGCACTGAAGATGCCGAACGTCCTGGACGCCCAGTTGAGGTCTCTACACCCGAAACAATCGAAAAAATTCACGATATGGTGTTGGCCGACCGAAGATTGAAAGTGCGAGAGATTGTGGAAGCCGTAGGGATCTCGCATGGCTCAGTGGTTTCAATTTTGAATGATCACTTGGGCATGAGAAAGCTTTCCGCAAGATGGGTGCCGCGTTTGCTCACAGTCGACTACAAACGCAATCGTGTAACAACTTCACAGGAAGGTTTGGCGTTGTTTAATCGCAATATGGAGGAGTTTTTGCGCCGTTTTGTAACCGTGGACGAAACATGGATCCATCACAACACACCAGAGAACAAACAACAGTCAAAACAGTGGGTTTCTAAGGGTGAATCGGCGCCAAAGAAGGCCAAGATGGGTTTGTCAGCCAATAAAGTTATGGCGACTGTTTTTTGGGATGCACGCGGGATAATCCACATTGACTACCTTCAAAAGGGAAGAACAATCAATGGGGAATATTATGCCAACTTATTGGACCGATTCAATGACGATTTGAAAAAAAAACGACCTCATTTGGCCAAGAAAAAAGTTCTTTTCCACCAAGACAATGCAAGGGTGCACACATGTGCAGTTGCCATGGCAAAAATCCATGAATTGGGCTATGAATTGCTCCCTCATCCACCCTATTCTCCAGATTTGGCTCCGAGCGACTACTTCTTGTTCCCAAACCTGAAGAAATGGCTTGGTGGAAAAAGATTTGACTCCAATGATGAAGTCATCTCGCAAACAAAGGCCTATTTTGAGGACCTCGACAAATCATTTTTTTTGGAAGGGATAAAAAAATTGGAGAAGCGTTGGACAAAGTGTATAGAGCTCAAGGGAGACTACGTTGAAAAATAAAATAATTTTTTTATCAAAAAAACTGTGTTTTAATCCAAAAGTCACAAACTTATTGACCACTTTTGCGCAAGCTTACGGAAGAACTCCGAACTGCCGGACTCCATGAATGTCCCTCGTCTTCTGCACACTAGGTTGAAGCCCTTCTCTGCTCATTCGATAGCCAAAGAAGTCAATATTAGTCTTCAAGAATGCACACTTACCGACGTCCAAGATCAGGCCAGATCCCTTTAGGACATCAAGGAATTTCTTTAGCTTTTGCAGACCCCCATTAACCGACTTGCTGCAAATGAACATGTCATCTAGATATACCGCACTATCTCCCCTTGATGGCATTCCTACACGATTGGAATTCAGCTGGGGCATTGGCCAACCCAAATGGCATTGGATTGAACTCGAGCATCCTGTCATCTGTTGCCAATGCCGTGAACTTCTTACAGCGTTCTTACACGCAGATCTAGTGATATCCTGAAGCTAGGTCCAGCGTTGCGAAAAATTCCTTACTGGGTTGGGACTCCACCACCTCCTTGACTATAGGCATAGGGAACGTCTTTTTCACCGTCACCTTATTCAGTGCCCAATAGTTGATACAAAATCGATCGCTGACGTCCTTCTTCTTGGTGAGGGTAACTGGAGCACAGTAATCTGAGCTTGATGTTCGGATCCCTCCATGTCTTAATATCTTGGATACCATCTCCTTAACGATCTCCATCTTTGCGAATTGGATTTACAATAGTACGGTTGGACGCAGACAGGTGCTGTTGTTGTCAGCTCGATGGAATACCTTCCAAAGCGGTACACTCCCAGCTCATCCGCATTCCTCGTAAAGCCATCTCGGTATATATTGATAAGCTCACCGAGCCTTTGCTTATCTCTTCCTCAAAATTTCTGACGTCGAGGAAATCTAGCAACAACTCGTCTCGTCTCGTGTCTCCGTTACCAACGGAGCTCGAGGTGTTTCTGCCATGCAGTTGGTATTCGTGTTGCATTTACGGGCTTTTACCATCTTAACCTGTGGTTGGTGCAATAACGTTCGCCCAATTAGCATCGGGTACGGTTGGCTCTCATCAGGTACAATAAGAACCTCGCACCAGGAAGTAAGTCGACCGACCATTATCTCTGCGAATAGTCTTCCAACAGTCTGGCAAGTTCCGTCTCCTTATCCACTCAGGTACCTTGGGTCTGCGACATACTTAATGCCTCCTTCTCCTGCAATCGTCCAAACACAGGCTGACATAGTCGCTTCCCAATCAATTAAAGTTTTGACTTGGCACCCGTTCACTGTTGCATCCTTAACATACTCTAACTGGTATTCCTTCAAAAGTAGATATATCGCCTTTTCCGGTCTCCTTCCTGCAGAATATTACTCGCGCTGCCTTCAACTCGGGTATTTGCCAGTGGACAGTCTCTCTTGTTGTGTTCCAGGCTCGCGGCCCTCCCCTTTTCTTCGCCGATACGTTTCTGTCACCCGGCTGCCGCTAGCCCTCAGTTCAACGACCACAGACCCTGCAAAGTATATCGCTCACCGAAGTGGATTCTACTGCCCGAAAGGCTTCCTGGCACTCGGCATCTGCTATTCCCTGTGTAATGTATTTTACCAGGGTGCTCTCCTGCATGCGTCCCCGAGATGCTAGTACCTTTATCTCTGCTAATGCTTTCGGTTTTAGCGTTACTCTTACATATAATTCCTATCTGTGGTGCTATAGTCTTTTATGCTATATTTTCGTAAAATATGGAAGAAGGAATATGGATTGAAGCTCAAGACTACTAAAGCTCAAGAAGACTAAATCTAAAAGTGTGTTACTTTTGTTTTCGAAAACTTTTGTTGTGAAACTTTAAGAATTTCTTTATATGTTAGTTATGTAATCATTACGGAAAATTAAGCACTAAGGTGTCGAAAAAACTGCTCATCGACAGATGTCACAGTAGATTTTATAAGGATTTACTCGTATTTCAATGAACGTCTTCTGTGATAGTTTCTGAAATGCCTCTTCACATGCACTATCTGATCCATCCAGACCATATTTCCTTTAAAAAGACAGCTCTTTTTATTTTATCGCAACTTTTTATGTCTCACGCAACCAAGGGTATATCGCAAAGTAGCGAGTATGCAAAGTTTCACCTTAGAGTTTGTTATTTAACGTGTTGTAAAATAACACCCATCTCAGCTACAAATTGTGCATACACATTTGATGAAGGAGTTCATTCTGAAGTTTATAACTCATTAACAGAATTCATGTATGCATATTGTATTCTTATTCCTTAATTATGTGCTTTAGATTATGTTTTTCGAGTTTCCCAAGAAAATTTGTGTATCCTTTTAAAGCTACCTCGATACTGTTCAAGCTTTCCATTGCGAGTATTTTTTGTATGGAGTTAACTATTTTTTTACGGCAGTATTAGCCAAAAGTTAAAAGCTCCTCAAAGCCAAAGGAGGGCATGCTTTTAAATAAATAGCAAACTATAAGAACATAAAACAAGGACCGTGTGGCCTAATGGATAAGGCGTCGGACTTCGAATCCGAAGATTGCAGGTTCGAGTCCTGTCACGGTCGATGAAAAGTAAATTTTTGTTGCAAAGATATTTTAGTTATCTACCATTTCATTAGCTTGGTTATTTTTTTATTTGTATAAATATTAATAAGCTCACATACGTGTTGATATAATTACTGCCTTGATCTGAATGTATTCAGAAAATTGGAAATACAAGTTTATTCATATAAATCTATATTGTCCCCATCAGAGTAATCCCCATCGACTGCAACACACTTAAGCCAGCGCTTAATCCAATCCTCGAAACATTTTTTATGTTCGGTTTTCGGTATGTCCATCAGTGCTTCCTGCGATTTTTCCATTACTTCCTCTCGGCGGCTGAAACCTGTTCCCCGCAATGGTTTTTTAACTCGATTGAACAGAAAGAAGTCACAGGGAGCCAAATTAGGTGAATTCGGTTGCTGTTGGATGGTATTTGTTGCATTTTTCGTCAAAAAAATACAAATAATGATGGCACTGTGCGACGGTGCGTTATCATGGCGCAAAATCCACGAGTTTTCTGCCCACAATTCCGGTTTCTTTCGGCGAATTGCTTCACGCAAACGTCTCATAACGCCCAAATAATACTCTTTGTTTATTGTCTGGCCTTCTGGCAAAAATTCATGAGGCACTATACCGTTGTAATCCATGAAAACCGTGAGCATTGCCTTCTTTTTTGACTGAAAACGACGTGTTTTTTTTGGTCTCGCCTCATTTGGCGAACGCCATTCACTTGCCTGATGTCTGGATTGAGCGTCGTACTCATAAACCCACATCTCGTCTCCAGTAATGATAGTTTTGATGACTGTGGGATCGGATTCGGCCTCGCAAATCATCTCTTTTGCGACGTCAACGTGGTCTCTTTTTTGCATGAAATTGAGTTCTTTTGGCACCAACTTTGCTGCTACACAACGGAAACCTAAATCATTAACCAAAATGTCTTGGACGGATCAAGTCCTCCGCTATCTCTCCGATGGTTAATTTGCGGTTATTGACCAATATTTCTTTTACTTCATCAATGTTTTCGTCGGTTTTCGATGTGGATGGTCTGCCACTGCGTTCATCATCTTCGATTGACTCACGACCACTTTTGAACCGCTCGTGGCACTGATAAACGATCGTTTTCTTTAGAGAATCCTTGCCGAAACACTTTTTCAACATTTCCAACGTCCGCGCACCATTAAATCCGTTTTTTAAGCAAAATTTAATACTCGGAACTCGTACAAGTTCGTTGTTGCAAATTTAAATCAATTTCGAAAATTGTAAAAAATCGCCAACACACACAGAAGTAGATGTACTCTTGGCTACGTAACTTTTGCAAATGTCAAGCTATGACGCTAAGATTAAGAGAGAATGTCAACAACAGATTTACCAACTTAACGAAAAAAAAACAGAACTCAAATCGGAACAGTGGGATCGCCACACGGTGGTGTTCCTCGGGAACTTTTTGATCAAAGTGGTATTTCGCAGTGCCTTTAATTACAATATACGAGTATTGTTATGATCTCTTAATTTAATTTTGGTGGTGGCCGACGCCCCCATTTATTTGGCTTAATTCAAGTTGAAAAAACTAGGACTTAAAAAATTAAAATACAAAATATTTAATTAGGGTTTTAAGGCTAGGGATGGTGAAGGAGATCGAATTTGACGGAAAGGGTGCTGCGATTAAAATCGAAAAGGGTTGGAGTTTACTTTACGCCGCATACGGGATATTGGTTCGTCAGAGCCATATGTGGTGCGGTGGGTTGGTAGATAAAAGAGACGGGGGCAACGCAGATTTCGAGGGTTAGTGTTATAGAAAATGGAGTTGTAAAGAGACATGCAATCGGCGGAGCCTGAGAGGAGTCGGTGAATGAAAAGAATGTCTGCTGCGTCCCTTCGTTGCCCAAGGGTATTCAGGATAGGGGGGTAAGATTAGAGGATCGTTCCAGGGTAGACCTCGATGAGCAAATGGAAGAAAATGACGCTGGATCCCCTCAATTCGGGTTATATGAACTCGTTGAAAGGAACACCACGCTTGGCTAGCGTACTCGAACGTAAGTGATGCATAGTGAGTGATCTGGTCACGTACGGGTTACAGAATTCTTTGGACCATCTTTTAACGAAGCCAAGCGAGGAGTTTGCTTTGGTAATTATCTCATCGATATGGAAATTAAGCTCCCTGTCGCATAACATGCCAAGGTCGTGGATAGTCTGAACAAGGGATATAGGTTGGCCGTGGACAACGCAAGTTCGGGAACTAGACCTGTTGCATTTACGTGAAATGGTAATCGACTGACATTTGGTGACATTGAGTTCTAAGCAGTTCTTGATGCACCAGGTGGAAAAACTTGAAGGAGGCTGGAGTCGTATTGTGAGGAAATGGGTTTAAAAAATTTGGTATCGTCAGCATAGAGAGAAAGTGCTAAGTAAGATCGTTAATGGTTAGGATGAAGAGAAGTTGATCTAGGTGACTACCTTGAGGAACACCTGAAGTGGCCAAGAAAGGGGCCGATAGGACAGACCTGAAAAGAACACTATGAAAACGATTATCCAGGTAAAAATATATCCACTTAACCAAAATGGATGCAAAGCCGAGGACGGACAATTTGAACAGGATTAGTTTATGAAATATCTTGTCAAAAGCCTTACTGAAATCAGTTGTTATAACGTCAACTTCTTTACCACTTTCTAAGGCTGAGCGAACAGAGGACACAAATTCGACGAGGGTAGTGATAGTTGATCTACCTTTCAGAAAGCCGTGCTGATTAGGGGAAATAAGAGATTTGCACTGGAAGCTTAAGGCTTCGTACAAAATACTTTCGAGGAGTTTGGGAATATGTGAGAGTTTAGCTATGGGGCGGTAATTAATGACTTCGGTCTTCGATCCCTTTTTGTGGATCGGTGTTATAAATGAAGACTTGCATATCTGAGGAAATTCACCTTGAAGGGGAATCGGAAGAGATTTTCAAGGGGGCGGGAAGAGAAACACTTTTCAAGAAATATGGATGGAAGGCCATCTGGGCCGGGTAAGTTGTTGTAATTTATTTTCTATTAGTTTTGACCATACACTTTGAGAAACAGAGGCGCCAATGGGGAAGTTAAGTAGGTATTTTAAATAAGAGGGATCCGGTACAAAGGAATTATCGGCAAAAGTTTGCTTAAAAAATGTAGCAAAAAAGTTGGCTATATTATGCGGATCGGCTGATGACATGTTTTCGTATGAGAGGGATGGAGGAAAACCGTCTGATATCTTTTTGTAGTTAACGAATTGGTAGAAAGACTTAGGATCGTTTATAAGCCTTGATTGCGAACTATCAAGGTATCGCTGGTAGAGAACCTTATAAAGCTGGGCGAATTGAAGGTATGACTAGAGATAGTTTGAATAGTCAGCAAAAGAGTTGGATCGGAGGAAAACTGCCCATAATTTGTTTCTCTTGTTATGTAAAGTTCGAAGCTTACGATTGTACTACGGGGGGCTCGTAGGAAGGATTTTATTGCGCGAAAAAGGGAACAGAGAGAAATAGATTTGAATAATTTTCTATAAAAAATAGAGACAGCACTTTTTAGGGGCATATTGGCGAAATCAAAAAAACACTTACTAAGATAAGCGTTAATTTTGCGGAAATTCGCTTTATGAAAGTCGTAAGAAGAAGCAGCTGCAGATGGAGTGGGGTGGGTAGGAGAGTGGTGGAAAAAAGAAAGAAGAAGTGGTGGGTGAAAGTTATCAATGGTCGATAGTGAAAGGGGACAGTGCTGTTGAGGTAGATTGAAATCGCCGCATACGATGATATCATCGAGAGGATCAGATAAGTTAATTATTTCATCAATTGCATCGATAGCGAGTTGGTTGTGACGGTAAGATGTATGAACACATAACGTACAGGGACCTGCAGGGGAGTGTTATCTTTATTGAAACACAGTCAAGCTTAGACGAAGTAGAGACAGCGATTGGAGAAGAGTTTAGGTCTTAGGTTGTGGACGGCCTATAGGACACCTCGACAAGGAGAATCATCATTTGGGAGGGTAAGATCGTCGTCTCGAAAAACATTGAAACTAGACGGGTATAATTCCTGATTCTTTATATCGGGAATTAGATTAGTTTCGGTCAGAGCGTAGATTTCAAATGGGAGAGCGTGAGATTGGCACAAGACGGCCCGGGTTTTAGATCACAGTCCTCTTACGTTTTAATAGTAGTAGGTTAGAGGAATGTTATGTTGAGAGGGTGTAGGAGTGGATGGTTGAAACACTGGCAATGGTAGCACATTCGAGACGAAAGAATTTGTTGTTGTCAGCTCTGCTCCGTTGAAGGTGGGAGATCCTTTTTGAGTGCACATAGTTACCGAAAGCAGCAAGTTCGTCTGAGACTTTTTGGGGAGACATATTGAAAATCTCATGGTGCTTGATATATAAGTTCCTCAGACTTGTAAGGTCAGTAGGGAAACCTTCCTGCTATATGGAGGCCATTACGCTTGATTTAGTTTTTCCCTCGTAACAAACTGAGTCTGATTTATCATGCAGATACGCTAGAAGGAGACGTACATATATTCTCGTACGTTTTTTTTTCTCTAAGCCTAGAAAGTGCGTAACGACATTCTGTTATGTCAAAAGTTTGTTGGGTTATTTTGTGGGAGGCAGAAGGGGGTCAAAAATGGGGCTGATCGACGAAGATTTTGAGGGCGATGCAGCGGTAATTGAAGGGTCAGTTGGCACTTTTTCAGATGAGGGATTTATAATATGGGAACTAATGAAAGTGGGATATTTAGCTCCGGTTTTAGGATCGAAATTTGGGAAAGAAGTGCTAGTGGTGGCATGTGCAGAGGGATTAGGTACTTTAGAGGAGTTACTATAGTGTGAACGGTTGGGGTTAATTTGAAAGAGACGCGTTGATGCTGGGGCTTGGGTGGAACGGAAGCAGCTAGTGCAATATAATTGGAGGACTGACGAACTTGGTTCGAGCTGTGAGTGGGAGGGGCGAAATTGAAGAATATATTATTTTTAAATTTCCAATTAGATTCAGATTTTGAACTAGATTTGGAAACGGGTTTCGGTATAGAGTCAGGTTTGGGGAGGTTTGGGATAGGTTTCGGTATTTTATTAGAGTCCGGTTTGGGACGGGAGTTGGAAATGGCATTAGGTAACTTAGAACTAAGCTTCGTTTTATCCTGTTTCTTGGTAGGTGTGTTGATCCATTTACAGATGCGTATCTTTCCAATGTTGAAATTAGCAGTAGCAGAGTTTTTAAATAACCACTCGTATCTAGCAGGGAGGTCGAATTTAAAGTTTCGGTTAGCTTTGTGGTAAGATGGAAGGAACATTTTACATTTGCTGATTGTAATGCCATATTTGTTTGCGAAGAATTTCGTGATCCACGAAATATCAGCATTTTGGAGGCAGCCTTTGATTAAAAATGTACTCATATCGGTTTCAATTTTTTCCAGTCTACGCCTCCATTCGGAAGGTTTCTACGTTGTACCAAAATATTTGATGAGCTGGCGTGGCGCGGCGATGGGAGGAGTTGACAGTTTCGGCCTCTTGGATTGAAGGGGCAGCGGGTGAATTTGTAGATTTACTTAACAGTGGTGGACGAGGAGGTGGTGGTGAAAGTCGCTCGACTTCGGTTTCCAGTAATTCAGCCAAAATTGATGTATTTTATTGCAGTGGATATTCTGGTGGTGTTGCGTATGGGTTGGTAAATTGTCAATTTTGCTGCTTACTGTTTCGATATGATTCTCTATATCGAAAATCGTTGATTGTGCGGCAGCTAGATCGTCACCAACACCATTAATTCTATCAAAGATTACTTCGGGCCTAGGATTAGGCTGCATTAGAGATGGTTGTTTTTTTGAGGTGGATTGAAAATCAGTCTCAAGATCTTCACGAAGATTGTTTATCGATTCGCTCAATTTAAGGTTAGAGATGTTTTGGGCGGAACAAACTGCTTTGGGATCATTGATCGCAGTATTCATCTCGACCAGACTTGCAGATTGTTTATCGATATTGGTGAGCTTGGATTTAATTATTTCGGTTAAGGACAGAACCGAGTTACTTAATTCATCAACATAACTGATACTACTTTCTAAATTGGACTGATTCGTTCTGATCATATTTGTGAGACTTTTTTGGAATGAGTCATTAGATTCACTGAGTCACTTTATAGCAAGCAACATGTGCGATAGCGAGATGATCTTGCACTCATAGAATAGAAGGTTGTCAGAGAACTCCTTGATGTATACCGCATTCCTTTTATTTAATCCGACACAAATTGCATGGAATAATTTTCCACAGATGCCCTTACAAGTAACAAAGTCAGCATTGTTATCAAAGATTGGGCAGTTAGTGATTCAAGACATGGCAATTTTATCAAAAGTAAGCAATCAATCCGATTCAGCAAAATCGGAAAATTGGTCAAAACTTGGGGTAATGCACTAAGAATCTATGCGGAACCGGTACCAGAAGTGGCACAGCGACAATTATTGAGCGCGAAAGATTGATTTCAGCCAAAAAACAAAAAAAAAAAGCACAAAGGGACAGTCAGCACTTGGGGTAATACAATAATGTCGCGGAACTGATATCAAAGGTAGAGATATGGAAGGGGAAGAAATAAATTATATTTAAAAGTTTAAAAGTTTAATGCGGAGCAAAGCGAAAACACGTTCAAACACAACGAACAGTAGAATGAAACAGTAGAATTAACATGGACAGCGCCATCTATAAACGGAGAACAGTAGGCTATCCAATGGAAGATTAAGAGAAGCCCTTTGACAACTGAAATATGGAAAGAAGTATGGATAACTGACGAGTATAGAAAGTTCTCGCAAAACGGCAGAGAGTTTAAATACAGAGGTGAAATCAATTCTAAAGCTGAATTTCAAAAGTGAATTAAGAGTAGTGAAGTAAAGAAAAGTGTATGAAAATAGTAACAAAAATATTTTACATTGTTGTCAGAAGTGGAATAGGACTTATTGTGTACAAAAAGATAAAAAAATCATGGGTCAAAAACCATTGCAGTTCACCCTAGCCCAACTCAAATCCTATTTGAACAAGAGAAATCTCGTCACCAGCCGAAGAAAAAACGACTTGATGCTCCGATTTCAGGACGCTTTGAGCAACGGGGGACATGACCCAGATACATTCTCCTTTGACGTTAACGAGGAAGAACAGATAATGACATGGCTGCGATGATGCTACTCCTCTTGTTGAAAATGGACGAACAGAAGAACAACTTCGAACAAAAGCTGGACGAACAAAGGAAAAATCTCGACGAACAAAAGAATATTTGGATGAACAGACAAATTTAAACGAGCAAAAGGAAAGTCTGGAAGAACAAAAGAATTCTAGAGTGAAAGTTCGAACAAATCGACGAAAAATTCAAACAATTCGAGAACGGAGTTAAGCAACTGGCAAATGAACTCGACACAGTGCGAAAGCAGAAACTGCGAGAATGTTCTTAAGACGGTCCAAGGGAAACGAATTGATTCGATGGCCAAACCTAATGGTCTACGTATAAGAAGCAGTTTAAAATGGCCACAATTGGGACAATGAGGAGAAGTGCTTAGCGCTAACACGGTCCTGCAGCAGAATTATTACAAACAATTAACATAGAAAAGCAGAAAGACAATATAGCTTTAGTACAGGCTATCGAGAAACGGTTTGGGGATAGCCACATGCAGGAGGCCAGTTGCAAAGCCGAATGTAGCAACGTGGAGAGACACATCAATAGTTCCAAGCAAATGGCAGCAGACTTGCACATTTGTCATACCCTAGCACATCCAAGAAATCAACGGTAAAATGGCAAAGAAGCATTCATCAGGGGAATTGCAGTTTCGAAGATCCAGTAGGAATCAAGCTTTCAAAGAAACGCATCTCGTCAGGGAACTTGCATCTGTTGAATGCTCCTGCGCAAAACTATGTGCTGAGGAACGAGACACTCCACGCGAGAAACGAAGAATGCGCTGCTGGACCTGCGATAAAATAGGGCATATTGACAGGCATTATAAGCAACCATTACGATGAATAGAGGGAGAAACCGGTAGAAAGGGCTATCAAGGAGCCGATCAATAGTGGACGTAAATATTAGCAATGTTTGGGTCGGAACTGTGATCTCTTATGTTTATTCTGATCAAGCGAAAGTGGTTGCATATTACAGTAAGGTACTCTCCAGGCCTGAACGGAACTATTGTGTAACTCGGCGTGAGCTTCTGGTTTTAATTCTGGCAACGAAGCATATGCTGCTGCTCTTTCTGGTCGACCGTCAAATGTGAACACTGCAACGGTAGTGATTAGGACTGAGCCAGTAGAGGGTTAAGGTACTGACGAATTTCGTTCCACCCAATAGGCAGACAACCGCATCGAAACAATATTGGTCTAGAAGGAACATGAGGAAAGTCCAAGCTGGGAGGAGATATCGGACCGGGGCCCAACTATGAAGGCGTATTGGACACAGTGGGACTCTCTTTGTATGCAAGATGGATTGCTGATGAGCAAATGGGAAAGAGTCCAGAATCAGCGAAGTGCTTCATAAAATATCTGACGGAACCTCAGGGGGTCACTTGGTAATTAAAAAAACTTTGGAGAAAGTAAGGGAACGTTCCTATTGACTAAATGCAAAACGAGATGTCGAGAATTGGTTCAAAAATTACATAGAGCGTGTGGCTACCGTGCCCGTTGAGTCACGAGGGAGAATACAAGAATGTCGGACCACCATTCGAACCAATAGCCATTAACATCTCTGGCCCGTTTTCCGAAAACGTTAATGCCAACTGATACAGCCTCGTTGTCATAGATTACTTCAGTAAGTGAGCTACACTTTGATCAAGGATGAAACTTTGAATCAAAAGGCTTCCAGGAATTGTGTCAATATCTTGGAAAGAAAGACCTGGACAACACCAAAACAGCTAAGGTATGGTCGAGCGATTCAATAGGACCTCGAATGCACATCTATGTATCAAAGGTCGTCGGCAGCTGCCAGCAAGACTGGGATCGACACATGCATACTCTGTTGGGTTACCAAAACGCAGTCCTGTTGAACGGACATACACCGTCCGTAATTTTATTTGGTCAAACAGCTCGAATGTCAAATGAAACGAAATCTACGGAGCTTAAGGAGGTGAACAACTATGTGGACGTCTTGCACAACAGGATTCGTAAATTGCACGAAAATACCCGAGAAGAGATGAAACTAGCGGGTGACGAAAAATGGATTCATTACTCCAACTCAAAGAGAAGAAAGTCATGTGGCCTGCCCGGTCATGCTTCTACGTCATCGGCTCGGCCGAATATTCACGCTGCGAAGGTTATGCTGTGTATTTAGTGGGATCAGGTCGGTGTTAATTATTATGAAACCCAACGAAACCAGCACTGGGGAACAGTATCGACTTTAATTGATACAATTGAGGCGAGCACTGCGTGAAAAACGGCCACAATACGAGAAGAGGCACGAATAGTGATTCTATAGCATGATAACGCTTGGCCTCACCTTGCCAATCCCAATAAAAGCTACCTGGCAACGCTCAAGTGGGAAGTCCTACCCCAGCCGCCAAATTCCCTAGATATTACGCCTTCCAATTATTACTTGTTCTGTTCTACGGCACATGGTCTGGCTGATCAGCAGTTCCGCTTAAATGAAGGCATCAAAAAATGGCTTGATTCATGGATAACCTCAAACGATGAACACTTTTACCGTAACGGTATTCGAGCTTTGCCAGAAAGATGGGAAACAGTTGTAGCTAGCGATGGGCAATACTTTGAATGATTCATTTGTAACCATTTTTTCAGAATAAAGTTGCATTTTCATATAACTCAGTTACGCAGCTAATATATGTTACATATACATATATAAAAAAAAGTAGTTACCAAGCTAGTTACCTGTTAATTGATCCATTTTTATAATCTGTTACCCTAACCCAAGGATTTAATTGCATTACATTTGACGCGAAATGAAAATAATATTAGATACTCAACATGTGTTCTTATTCAAGCTTGTCTACAAATGTATCTTATTACGTGAATCTGTTAGCAAAACAATTCGCACAATTTGGACTTCAATAAACTTGTTTTCTCGGAGTGCACTACGTGTTTGCTGTCTGAGTGGTAAAATGAAGATCATTAAATACGAGCTCGTGACTAAAATTACCGCATTTAAATATCGGCTCTTGATTTGAAAACTCAAGGTACGAAAATGTCGAGGTTAGTAGTTCTAGTGTTTGTGCTAATTTTTTCCAAAATCGATGCAAAGTTTCGTGAGTTTTAATTTTTAAAAATTGTATTTAATTATTGCTTTAATGTGTACATTCCTTAAACGTAGCCGATAACCCAAAGCCATGTGAATTTGGAAATGCAGATTGTATTCGAGATATTCTTACCTTCCTTTTCGAGCAAAAAGCCGGAGGTTAAACAAGTGGAAATTAGTGATAGAAAATTTCTTAAGTAATAAATCTAACTTACAGGATATAGTTCGCTTAATTTAGTCAAAATCGATCCTCTGAAGATTTCATTTATTGACATAAAACAAGGAAAAGAGAGTCCAGTGAATATCAATCTTCAATTCCGTAATACCGATTTGATTGGATTGAGCAGCTCTAAAATTATTGGAGTCAAGTATGCCTGATTAGTAAGTGCACTTAACCAGTAAACATTTCTTGAATTTTCAGAGGTTTTGGAAAGGATCTAACACAACAGCATGAAGTACATATTAGACCATCGATTCTTCATTTGGTCGGCGATTACACAATTTCTGGAAAAATATTAATTCTCCCTATCCAAGGATCTGGAAAGAGCAATATAACATTGGGTAATTCTGAAATGTATTCCGGTCCCATAAGAGAATAAAACGAAATTTTTTTGCTTTTAAGAAAACGTTAATTTGATAATGCGATTTTTTGGAGTTCCTCAAGTCAAGCCGGATGGCACCTACTTAACCATTAAAAGCAGCAATTTGACTGTGGACCCAGAGAGGGTGTACTACGAGTTTGGTAATCTTTTCAATGGAGACAAAGCACTCGGGGATAACATGAATTTATTCCTTAACGAAAACTGGAAAGATATCTGGCCTGAAGTAAGTAAATCTGTAGGAAAAGTATTTTCACAAATTTATGATGTTGTAATTAATAATGTTTTCCAAAAGTATCCATACGATAAGTTTTTCGCTTAGCCTTTGGGCTTAACTTGTGATAATAAACAGTAATCTTGAATGAAAAACGATAAAGGTAGTTTCTTTTGCAACTACAACCAATGTAAGTTTGACAGAGTATGATCAGTTATTTTTAATTAAACCTAGCTCCTACCGTGTAGGCCGTAGTCTACTAAATGATGAGTGGGTTATAATGGACGAATGGAACCATCTTTATGATGTATCGATATCGTATGAAGATATTTATTGAATTTTAATCTGTTCGGTAGTGGATTGAAAATCTTGATAGGCCGAAATATGTATCATAAGTAAGTTACACAACATAGGTTCATAAGGTTTGAAAGGTGAAAAAACATCTGAGTTGTTAAAATCCTAGAAACTGTATGTATACCATATTGTGTTGATCTACTTCAGTTTCCAAATTTTGAATTATTATGTGGAAATCCATTACTTTGTAATAAAATACGAGTAGCAAGAGTCAGTGATGTAGATAAAGTGTTTTATGTTTACTTTTTTGGACTAAACCTACTACGTGGAAGCCTCTAAGATGCCATCGTCGATGTAAAGGAGCTTTTAACACGGTTATGATAAGGCCAATTATGTCCTCCTATACGTCGGTTGTCCGGTGGAAAGTAGCTTTCACGAAAATATATCACTGCTGCTTTTATCAGACTCCAAAGAATAGTCTACCTCGGCTGCATGGGGGCTTTCCCAGCCTGGCCTTGGTCTAGACGCGCTCATAAATTCCCATCACATTGATATTCATATCATGGACTGCACTCTCAAAAACATCTTCCTTTTAAAGAGAAGTGGTTTTTGGTACAACACGTACTGGAGTTTTGATGACTTTGCGTGCTGACTTTCTTTTGATTCTGACCTTAGGGATACGACATCTGCTACAAAGACACCAGAACTCTTCGGCCAGAATCTGAGACAGGAAAGGAGAGTTATCCGGTTTCCACGGATGGCTCCAAACCCGATCTAGGATGCGCTGCTGTAGAAAAGCTGCAAGGTTTTGCTGAACAATCTTACGACTTCCAAGCTAGTTCGAGAAATCAAGATTTCACTGATTTAACTTTCGGCTGAATTCACTGAGTCGTGTTTGGGTCACGGGTCACAATGGGACTAGAGAATATGAAATCGCCGATGAACTTTCTAAACAAGGCTCAGAGAAGAGCGGCCTGGATTCATTCATTAACGGATGAGGTCCATTCAAATTTAAAGACAATTTCGAAGCTTATATTTGCATAAGAAGCAACAACGAGTCAGTAGTTTTTCAAAGATTTACAAAAGCGAATGTAACAGTATAATATGTAGAAAAAAAGAAGTGAGTGATCAAACAAATTGCAAGAAGGTTCCACCATCTCTGATCCTTATCAAGACTGTGATCATGGAAGCCACATACGAACAGCATATTATCATGCTTTTCTAGCCGGAGTTTATGTTAGCCTTTGTTATCGCAAATATT
The DNA here is from genome assembly GCA_963966105.1 of Volucella zonaria. NCBI lineage: Eukaryota > Metazoa > Arthropoda > Insecta > Diptera > Syrphidae > Volucella > Volucella zonaria. The sequence goes on from OZ014530.1 coordinate 82,800,420, forward strand.
TCAATGGAAGAAAGTTGCTTTACACGTGCCAACCTGCGCTCCAATGCTCCAACTGACATTTTTTTTTAAGTGGTATAGAAACTTTGAGAGACTCAATATTAAAAGAACCTCACTGGTCTACAAAATTCAAATTTTTACTTTGTGACACGAAAACATATGTCTAATTTTGATAATGCTATGGCTACCTAGCAAGAATATTGTTGTAGCCTCTCAATGTCATCTAGTCCATCAGTTCTAAAACTTGAAAAGCGAATTATGAGAAGTGATAAAATATCATATTTCAAGAACTCAAGCGGAACTTAAGGCCTCCCCACCCCACACCCAGAAAAATGTTTATCGTGGACGTAGATGCTAGCAATATTGGGGTTGCAAAGTTGTGATCTTTCAAGTTCACAGTGGTCAATAGAAAGTGCCTGAGCGGAACTACTGCGTAAACCGGCAGAATTCTGACAGCGTAGCATTTCCATAAGTACATCTATGGACAAAAGTTCATTCTTTGCACCGACCACGGAACTCTGAAATGGTTACTACAATTTATGAACCCTGAAGTTGTCGGGTTATGACTTTGAAGTCCAACAGCGCAAGGGAAACCTACATTCAAATGCTGATGCCCGCTCTTGTCGACCGTCCGGTATCAATGTGAACACGGCAACCGTAAGCAAGCGAAAGAGCAGCCACTATTCAAATGATTAGGACTGAGCCAGCAGAGGGTTGCAGTACAGACGAAATCAGGTGGTGCGGACCTGTAGGGTAAAGCCATAGGACGATCCCTAAGAGTAACCGACGCAAGAAGACACATTGCCTCAACGGGGCGATCGCCAGGTAACAGGTAACGGTGGATATTCTACGGCTAATGAATTCTCTTTGATATTACACTGCCCATGCCCTGTGCACGTGTCATAACACCGGCAAAAATAAGCGACGAATAGGAGCTAACCTCTTTTAAGAAACTTTAACTCCAAGGTGGAACAGAATGCGCCGAGGGATGTATGGCTAAGAGGGTTCTTAGTGTCTAGTTTTCGAATTTCAGATTCCGGGCTAGGTAAAATGTAAAAGAGGCTGTTGGAAAGACCAACTCACTTAGGCCTATTGGCCCGATGTGATGATTCCGGGCTACCTTCGATTTAATTAGCCAGCTTTCCTACATATCCCGATTATTTGCGCTCCCTGCAGCAGAACCTGTCAATAGAACGTTTGTTGCTTACTTTGACATGGAAATGAGAAGCGAGGAAAGAAATTGGTCTTTCTGAGCTACTCGAACTCCGACACATTATGTGAAGACATAATAAGCATGTTATCGGATGAATTAGGTGTAGCATCCGTTAGCACGAAAGTAGCCGTAAGTTCTGTGAACATGTCACAAAACTCTACCGGCTACATTAAACCAAGACCTACGGAGAGGAGTAAGTTAAAATAAGGCAAACCTAGGGAGCCTGATCTGGAGACTGCCACTGCCAAAACCGAAAACAACTGCACGGGGGGCACCTCTAGGCTCATCAGACCCATACTAATCAGACAATCATATAATTCCTCCTACACCGACGACATAGTTAGAGAAAAGATTGCTAAAAGAACTGTATGGCAATACGAAAAAGCCAACTGGAGCGGACTTAACAGCTTCTTTAGGAATACTAAATGGTCGTTATGCTTCTAGGATAAGAACGTGGATGCCATTGCTAAAAGGAATGAGATCCTTTATCCCTCATCGGATGAAGAGTATCAAACCAAAAGAAAGGGCATTCTACGACTCAAGCTGTAAAGAGGCTATAAGGGTTAGATAAATGTTTTTCTGACCTTCAAGACTAAGCCGAAGGAGGAAAACTGAAAAAAGTTCAAACGAGCCAGGAATAACTGCAACGTCTTTCTTTCGACCAAAAACTGATTCAAAACTACTACAATGTCCCAAAGGTAGTAAGAATTGTTGGTCGTTCGTCAAAAATATTAGAAATTCTGCCTCATCCTCCATCCCAACGCTAATTTACAATGACATTCCAGCTGTGAGCTCTTTGGACAAGGCCAATCTGCTTGCTGCACACTTTGCGGCCAGCTCAACACTCCCCAGTTGTGTTTTTTCTCCGCCTACATTTGAGTGCGTCGAATCTTCAATGGGATGAATCTACTTTCGCACTCTGCTGCTGCTGCTGCTGCTATCAGGAAGAGTTCTTAAAGATCATAACATTCACAAGTCCGCTAGTCCAGATGGTATATCACCCCTCCTCGTGAAGAGGAGTTTTTCCTCGTGGGCAAAACCATTACGTCCATAAAAAAGGCGAATCTTCCTCTCTCTCCTCCTACAGGCCCATTGCACTTACGGCCCTTCTTTCCAAAGTCATGGAAACGCTAATAAACCGTCAGCTCATGAAATATCTCGAAACACGAAAACTTCTTAATGACCGGCAGTACGGTTTTCGTAGCAACAGGTCCACTGGTGATCTGATGCCATGTCTCACCGAAAAGTGGAACCAAAGCGTACATTAATCTGACGAAAGCAAGATAGCTGTACTTGATATTTCTATGGCATTCGACAGAGTTTGGTATTAGGCTCTTTTGTCGAAAATACGTGCTCTTGAGATCGACGACTCTCTTCTTCAATGGAATAAAAATTACCTTTCGGAACGTTCAATTCAAGTTATCTTGGATGGTTTCAAATCTGATATTCACAAAATAAATGCTGGTGTGCCCCAGGGCTCAGTTCTGTCTCCGACACTCTTTTTAATTTTCATCAACGATCTCTTCTCTGCTACTTCTAATTTAATATATTCCTTTGCTGATGATAGTACTCTCTGCTTTTCATATTCGTTCCCGTACTCACATCCCTACTCTTCGGCTGTAGAACGGGAACGGCAGAGTATGTTAAGCTCATTAAATTCTGATATTAACAGCATAACTAATTGGGGAACTACTAACAGAGTAGAATTTAATGCTTCCAAAACACAATGCTGTCTGCTGTCGCTAAAGTGAAATTTAAACACCCAGCCATTATCCATGGATGGCACTTGCATCGTCGAAACCGATAAACTTTCCATTCTCGGTACGTGTGTCAATGAAAACTTACGTTGGAATGACCACGTACTCGATGTCGTCAAAAATGCTGCGAAATGTCTAGGTTTTCTCAACCCATTTTAGAAATATTTCCCTCTATTGAATGAGGTGTTCATCCGTCCAAAATAGGAGTACAATGCCCACATCTGGTCAGGTGCTCCTAAAACATCTCTGCACCGGCTAGATAGGATTCAAAACCATGTGATAAGACTCATATGTGATTCTAATATCACCCAGGCAATTGGCAATCTCGGACATTGACGTAATGTCTCGTGTTTCACCCTTTTCTATCGCTATTTTCACCACCAGTGCTCCTTAGAAATCGCCAGTATCATTCTGCCCCTTCAAACCTTCAATCGTAACACCCGTCTCGCTATGAATGTTCATCAGCATACCCTCAAGACCACTTTCGGACGTACTCTGAAATATCGTGATTCATTCCTAAGCCGCACAACTCGCCTGTCCAGCTCTCTATTTCTTAGTCATTTTAACTTGCAAACATTTCGGACCAATGTACATCGGTCCCTCTTTTTTCTTCCTCCCTAATTTTTCTTTGCTCGCGCTGTGTACAAACATTTTAAGGGTATTCAAATAAATATAAAAAAAAAGTGCTTCGCTTCCTCGAGTTTTCACAAGGAATGTCTCCAGTCCTCCCTAAAGACGCCAGCGCCGCATCCTATATCGGTTTTGGAGCCATCCGGAAGACCCCACTCCATTCCTTTCCTGGTTCTGATTCCGGCCGAAACCAGTTTTAGGAACAGGGAAAGTCGATTTCGTATTTTTTCTGCAGCATTGATTCTGATGTCATTGCGTTAGATGGCATGTCAAAAAACATCTGGCGAGTAATGTCATCAAAACTCCAGTGCATGTTGCATCAAAGAACACTTCATTTTTAACCGAAGATAGCTTTGAAATGCAGTCCATGGTGGGAATACCAAGGGGAGGGAGATTCATCAATGCATCCAGAGCGGAGCCGGGCGTGTTAGGGAAAGCCTCCCTGCACCCGAGACAGAGGACCCTTCTCGGTGACAGCTCTTTTGCGCTTCCAGAAGGCTGACAACGTTTAGTCCATAGATGTTTGTTATCGAAGACTGCACCCAAATACTTAGCTTCTTTGGAGAATTGTATGGTGATGCCTTCAAGCTCTAGGTGAGTGAACTTCCTCCTGATTGTAAAGAGAACAACCTCAGTTTTGAGCGGATCTTTTTATATATTTTTTTTTTTGCAATCTATAAAGATTCCAGTCTTAATCCAAATTAGTCCTAAATGACCCTTTAGAAGTTTTCTGGCTCCTTTACGAGACGCTGCAGATCTGCGTTCCACAACCAACGGGAGCTCTACAGGATTGCTTTCTAGCTTGAGTCGCCATTTCACAATACTTGGTGGTACACTCAGTAGCTCAGCTAGAGGTTCTGACCAGCTTCCTTTAGGGTTTATTTTGTCCTGAGCTCAGGGGGGCACTGTTGGACTTGTCAAGCTCCTGCTTAAATCGTGTTTAGTTGGTTTTCAGTGGACAAGGTCGGGATCCAGCATCTGATTCTGAATGCTATGTACTATGGTCTGACATGGAGATCACCGATGGTACTTTATAGCCAATGGTCTAGTTACAATACTTGTTGGATAACGTTAAGCCGATTACTTGCTGTATTACTCACGTAACAACCAGGTCAGATGATATTGTGAAATCCAGGAAATGATTTCCTCTTACGTTATATTCCATACTGCAAGAAAAAGTATTAGTGTCGCAGCATATGATAAGTCCCATCTTCATGTAATCACAGTATTCAATAAGTTCAGCTACTTCGTTGGTGGTGGTAATAACGAACCATAAGGAAAGTAATCACACGCAACGACGAATTCGTGTCGTTCTCCGTTCTTTTCGTAGCTTATATCAGCAGTCATTAGCCCTTGGGTGCAAAATTGGCCAAATTTAGATGGTGCATCCGAGTACGGCACATAAACATAAGTTCCCGTTCTTTACGATCGCTCGTCATATAGTGCTGTGAAATCCCTTAAACATCCGAAACCATAGATGAGTTTATTCCACATCCATGGTTCCTATATGGATATTATGTGAGGTTTTGTATTCAACACAGAGGGCCTCCTACTCACACATAGGGATGCAGTAGCAACTTGCAATTTCGAAGGTTGATAAGAGTACACAAAATAGATAAGTATTGGAGTGATTGTCTCTTATCTGCACTCATTTGGAAACAAAGGGAAATTAACCTTTCCAAAGTGTATATAGGGACGTGAGTCACATCTAGACTTAATGGTCTCGCCAAAAATCTTTGCCTAAATCCACAACAGGAGAAGGGCCGTCCTGGTTTTCTCGATTCTTCTTCTCCTTATGAGAGTAGATTTTCCACTTTTCTGTGTCGTGTTCAGTGTTCTGGGTGTGAAAACACTTCAGAACATCTGCCGTTTCCCTGAGTTGCACCGGAACCCAGAAGATGGCGCGCGTCCGTTTAGGCTGTCTGAAAACCTCGAAAGTCTTAGTTTATAGGCATGGGATTTTCGGCACAGGCTCCATTCGAGAGTTTGCTGTGTGGAGTGCTTCGCTCTAAGAGCTCCGTTTCCTCTGCTTGAATGTGAACATTCTCTGCTTTGGCTATCTCCCACAGGTTATCGGCACAGTGTTTGCACTCAGCGTCGTTCAGGCCGTTGTCATTCCCAGCCACCCCAATGGAGACAGCCGCATCTTTACAGGTCCCGTTTGGCCTTTCGGGGTTTTTTTGGGGGTTGCTTTTCCAGGGACGTCCAAGTTCCGTCCACCGAAACTGCAACTCATGCGGGTTGCAGTACAGGTTTCATCCGGGTCTTGTGCGCAGAGAAAGCCACCAATAGAGTTGTTCTTCAGCGGGGTTTTCACCGCATTAGCCAGCTTCCGTCGACCAGAACTACGACCTTTGCTGGTTGTAGCACTGGCCTTATCCAGACATCGTGTGTGTGCGAAACCACCGCTAGCTTTGTTTTCATCGAGATCCATCGACAGAGGGAGTTCCGGAAACTTTCTTGCTCTTGGCCCTGTTCGGGACAGAAGAAGAAGGAGCACCTTCAGATCCGAGGGGTTGATTGGTTTCAGTGGGTGCCACTTCCATCGACCTGTTTCTCTTCTCCGTCGTCGTTGGGGGAGTGAGACTTTTAAAACTCCCGCCTTCGATAGCACTTGCCATCCCTTTCGCCATACGTTTGGCCGACATCCCAGTTTCCCCTTCAACTGCCTCTTAGACGATAGTCCTACAGAGTGTGCCTCTTTTAGAGCCCATTCCAACTTTCGGTTTCCCTAGGCAAGTCGTCAAAAACAGCACTCTGGCCAACCATTGGTCTATTCTGATGGAGATTAACCGTTATAGGCAGGGCCTCTCCGGTACTCTCTCCATCGTTCCAGCTCAATCTACCGAACGTATAGAAAGAGTCGCAGGAGTTATCGGGATCAAGTGATCCAGCAGCTTCTGGGTCAGCGGGAGGTTTTGGAAGTATGTTGGTTGGGGCCTCCATGACCCGTAACCGCAACGGTTACCTATATTTATATTTTGTTTGTCTATCAATAAATGCCACACATCATTGTTATAAACAGTTCAAGAAAGCCATGAGCTACAACGTCTATTGTTACATCCCTAGTCTTTTCGTAGATATGTAAAGACATATATCGTGAACTATCAGTGGCGGTAAAATGTACAGCGTTCCAATATCTGAAATATTTTCATCCGCACACAGAGTAACGCATGTGTATATGGATATGGATAGCTTTATACGTTAGCCGTTCTGTTTTTTTTTTTTTTGGCGTGTATCTCAGACCAATATTAATTTAGCTACTGGCCAAATCGATAGGGTGAATTTAACATATCGTGTCTTGTCTTTTTCTTTTTCTTTTGTTGGGTTGTTTTGCTCTAGGATTCATTTGAGGAATCTTAAAACAATAACCAACTTCTCCTTTACGAAATAAAGGTGTATGTTGTAAAGCGTCATATGATTTATCCCTTGCATACTTATAACGATTCACTTCGCCCATGTAAAATAATATCTCCATTTTCAAATTCTTGCCCAGCAATTGCATTCGTTGTTGTTACAAGTGGCGGTACTACGTTTTGCCGGAGGAGTTATGTTGTTTCGTTCTTTCTTTAGCCACTGTAGAAAATTCAACGCGATAAGTTGATTTAGCAGAGTAGCCAACAGTATTCGTTTGAAATGCGTGTGTTTATTTTATCTGTTACCTTTTTCGCAAAGATCAAAACACCACGTATGGTGATGAGTCTTGGAGTCGAAGCAAGGCATTTGAATGGCATTCGTGGGTTAAAAACGGTCGCCAGTCAAGAGTAGGACACCCCTCCACACTCCATATGCACGAGCCACGGCTAAAATGTTTTGATTTATGCGAACACGATAACAGAGGACCTGAAACAACGGCGTGCGATCAATGATCCACAATATTTGCTGGATCTGGCCGCGTCTAATATTACACTGCTGCAGCTATTTCAACAGATCAATTGAGCTTATTTTAGCACGAGTGGTAACCATCGGATTAATACGCGCGAGTCCTGACCAGCAGAGAAATATAGCTGCACTATAAACTGGAGGGCGCATAAATTTCTCAGATGGAATCAACGGTGAAGTAATATCTCGAAATAAAACAAATGACTCCTTTTCCGGACTACTCCGACACCTTGATCAAAAAGTTCCCGGGGGACACCACAGTGTGGCGCTCCCATGGTTCCGATTTGAGTTCTGTTTTTTTTTGTTAAGTTGGTAAATCTGTTGTTGATATTTCCTCTAAATCTTAGCGTGATAGCTTGATATTTGCAAAAGTTACGTAGCCAAGAGTACATCTATCTCTATGTGTGTTGGCGATTTTTTACAATTTTACAAATGGATTTAAATTTGCAACAACGAACTTGTATTACATTTTGCGTAAAAAACGGATTTAATGGTGCGCGAACGTTGGGAATGTTGTAAAAGTGTTTCGGCAACGATTCTCTAAAGAAAACTGTCGTTTATCAGTGGCACGAGCGGTTCAAAAGTGGTCGTGAGTCAATCGAAGATGATGAATGAAGTGGCAGACCATCGACATCGAAAACCGACGAAAACATTGATGAAGTAAAAGAGAGAGAGCGGAGGACTTAAACATTGTCTATGGATCCGTCCAAGACATTTTGGTTAATGATTTGGGTTTCCGTCGTGTAGCAGCAAAGTTGCGGCCAAAAGACCTCAATTTCATGCAAAAAGGAGACCGTCTTGACGTCGCAAAATAGATAAAGAGATGATTTGCGAGGCTGAATCCGATCCCGCATTCATCAAAAGGAGACGAGACGTGGGTTTATGAGTACGGCACGCAATCCAGACATCAGGCAAGTGAATGGCGTTCACCAAATGAGCCTAGACCGTTTTTTTGGTCGAGTCAAAAAAGAAAGCAATGCTCACGGTTTTCATGGATTATAACGGTGTAGTGCACCATGAATTTTTGCCAGAAGGCCAGACAGTAAGCAAAGAGTATTATTTGGGCGTTATGAGATGTTTGCGTGAAGCAATTCGCCGAAAGAGACCTGAATTGTGGGTAGAAAACTCGTGGATTTTGCACCATGATAACGCACCGCCGCGTCGCACAGTGCCATCATTATTCGTAATTTTTTGACGAAAAATTCAACAGCCACCGAATTCACCTGATTTGGCTCCCTGTGACTTCTTTCTGTTCAATCGAGTTAAAAAACCACTACGGGGAACGCGAGGAACGAGAGGAAGTAATGGAAAAATCGCAGGAAGCCCTGATGGACATACCGAAAAGCGAATATAAAAAATGTTTCGAGGATTGGATCAAGCGCTGGCATAAGTGTGTTGCAGTCGACGGGGATTACTTTGAAGGGGACAATATAGATTTAGATGAATAAACTTGTATTTGTAATTTTCTGAAAAAATTTTTGATCAATTGGTATGTTTATACATATACATATATGGTATGCATTTACATTTACTTTTGATAATTTTGATTAATACCAAAGTTATATAGATTTGATTGTTCAAACTTCTTCGATGATTCATTAGATAAAAAATGTTCAATTTTGTTTAGGTAATTAGACTTTGTTCTCCGTTTGAAATGCTTGAAATCAACGTTTTCAGAAGTTTGACAGATTTTAGACCATTGGCCACTGAAGATATCGGTGTGGGTTCTTCTTCATCGCTTTTGTCTTCTGATTCAACCGTTGAAGCGCTGTCACTAATGAATTCATCTAAATTACGAGGGCCGGTCGTAACGAGAACATCATCAAAAGGAGCATAATCAGGAAACTGTAATTCTTCAATATTCCGCTTTACGATTTCAGAAACATCTGGGCCAGGAACGTCTGGATTACCGAAACCGGCTTTATGAAAACAGTTTTTGATCACTTCTGGCCTAATTTTTTCCCATGATGATGATAAATGGAGTCAAAGATACTTATCTTGGTTGACGATATTCCACTTTGCATTTCTGTTAGGTACCTTTGAACTAACTTTTTTACAAAATTTTTGCTTGACAACCTTGATGTTCCCCTGATCGAGTGACTGCAGCTTACTCGTAGCATTCGGTTGCAAAATTATGAGTTTAATGCTCTCAAGGGCAATACCCTTAGGGTGAGCAGGGCAATTGCCAACAAACAAAATCACTTTTTCTATTTTTCTTTCCGAAAAATTGATACAACTGCTTGACGCAGATAATGAATAAGAATAAGATCATCCATGCACGTTTCTGAGAGCTGTAATCTCATGAAAAAGTTCGGATATTTTGGAAACAACGTGATGGTTTGCTCTTCCCAATCACTTAAAACTTTAGTGCGTGCATGCCGGAGGCATTTGTGCAGGCTAAAACAGTCAGACGTTCTTTACTCAACTTGGTAACCATGGCATTTTTCTGTTTTATAGACTAACGACTTATCTGGCATTAATTTATAAAAGAGAACAAATCCATCTGCAAATTACAATTTCTCTATTTTATTTAAATAAAAAAAATAGTCTTTATTACTTTTGAGCAAGCTAGTTCATCGCATTGATACTAAACTTTAACTGCCCTTCAATTTATCTTACTGTTCTATTTATACATTTTATGATTGATCGAGTTGGGTGGGCTTGAGTCATACAAATCAATTATTCTACCAAATGAAACCTAACACTTATGGGATGCGATATTGTTCTATGATTTGGTCTGGGCGTTGGATTGTGTCGTTGCTGTTGCAGTTTCTGCTATCTAAGCACTTCCTGCCTAAGTGTTGTGTCTGCGTCGTGTCGGTTGCTGTTGCAGTTTCTGCTATCTAAGCACTTCCTGCGTAAGTGTTGTGTGATTGCGCCATGCGTTAACTCCCCTCGGATTTTGGTGTTCAGCTCGCTGAAAACGATTTCTTCAATTTCCTTTGTATTGCTTATATTTCTTGAAATTTGTATGGGGAATTTTTCCTTATATCGTATATGGTAAAACTGTTGACTATGATTATTAACATGAATGTTGTCGTAGATGAAATCGGATGATTTGTAATTTCCTTTTTCATGGAATGAATTATATTAATATTCTGGAATCTTAATTCTCTATCCTCGGATTCTATATATTCAATTGTGTCGTAATTGTTTAAATGACTTGTCTTTAGGTAATTTCAAATTGCTGACGTCGGGTTTTGATATGTCGTATTGTCGATTATTGTTGTATTGTCAGATGTGACTAAGTAGACGCCTTCCACTGTATGTCCATCGATTGTGTGTTTGCCAGAAACTAATATCTCTCCATCTTTAATAATTTCAATTTCTTTATTTTTTTCTTTAATTTTTAAGCATTGCCCTTTATTATTATTTAATATATCTGTTAAATGTGATTCTTCTAAATTTAAAATACAAAATATGTTTCTCAACTAGATCTTACACTTTTTAACATTTAAAAATTTATCATTACATTTTACAATTTCATTATTTATTATCAGTTTTCCGTCTTCATGGCTTATGGCCCTTGTTTCAATTAAAATAAAATTTCTTTTAGTTATTGGGTATTTAATATGAATGACTATGACATCTTTATTTTGTAAAATTTTAAATTTAGAAACAACCATTGAGTCCGTTAATGTAACGCTTTCATGTTCGTGATTTGAAATTTCTCTAATTTTTTGCAGGTTTAAAATAGCTGGGTTTAATTTACCAATTTTAGCGAAAGTTAATGTTTGAATTGTATTTTGCAATTCTGTAATTATCAGTTTATTTTCGGCTGGATTGATTTCTAAGTCTTTGATTGAATTAGGTAATTTATTGATTTAATTAAATATTTCAGAATTTGTAATGAATTGTTTGTTATTATTATCTGTAAGTTCTGAAATTTTATTTGCTATAAGTACTAAGTCGTCATGGTCTGGTGTTCCTGCTATCCATTTCCAGATGGTTTCTAATTCATTGATTCCTCTTTTCCTTCTGTGTCTTGTCATTCGTAACTGTCCTAATAATGATTTAATTAAACTTATTTCTACATCGTTATTATAATTATTGTCGTATAAATTGTTATCTTCGTCGGTATTAATTTCGTATTTTGTATAATTATTGTATTTATAAAAATGAGTTTGCGTTTCTTCTACTAGTTCGTTAATATAAGTTAAATTGATAATATGGAAAATGTCACCGTAGTCTTCGTAGATTGCCGTATTGCCTTGTTCTATAAGTACGTAATTTTCTCGGGTATAGTCAGTTATTTCTGTGGACGCTACGTCCATTAGTATTAACAAAATTATCCAGATTATTTTCCTGCAAAGATATTTAAAATTCTAAGTCTTAATATTGTCTTTATATACTATTCGATTTCTTTGATGGATTCTGACTTTATTTCCTAGATCTTACTTGACTTTTTGTTTTTTATATTTTGCCAAAAGTTTGTTTCTATTTCCTTTAATTTTTTCATAAATAACTTTATTGGGATCATAAGTTTTAGAATTTCTATTTTTATTATCTCTTTCTAACATTTTCCTCTGAGCTTCTATTAGTTTTGATTCTATATCTACTCGTATATGTATTACTTTATTAAAGATAACTTCATAAGATTTTTGGTTAGTAACTGAATGAATTGTTTTATTGTACTGTTGTGCGGCTCTAAAGATTGATTCTACATCATTTATTAGATAAAATTCCTGTTTTAAGCATCTTGCAATTTCAATTAAAGTGTATAATGTACCCTTTCTACCTGGCCATTTGATGTACTATGTTTAGGATCGCAGAAATATATCTCAATGCCTAATCTTTTCATTAAAGTTTTAAATTGTTCTGATGAAAAACCTGGTTCGTTGTCCATTGTTATTCTTTTAGCTTCTGGAAAACTTTGTAGTAATTCTAAAACCTTTTCGTCTAATTTTGTTTTATCTTCAATTAACTTTACAATTAAAAATTTCGAAAACGCGTCAATAGAAGTTAAAAATTTTAATTGTTGAGCGAAAAATATATCTAGGTGTACCTGCTGCCCCGCTTGGTATCTTTTTTGGATGTCTATCGTATTTGCTTTTGTTACAAATTTCACAATTTCTAACGAATTCCTTGAACTGTTGACTCATTTCGGGCCAATAATATGATTTATAAATTCGTTTGAGGTTTTCTCTGTAACTCCTATGTGGCCGTGTGTGTGTTTGCTCTATTATCACATGTTGATCCTCACTATTTGTAATATCTATTGTAAAATTTTTGGCATACAAAAATTTATTATTAAAAGTTTCTTTCAATTTTTCTTTAATTTCATACAGATCCTCTGGCGTACAATGTATTGCGATGATCCCTGGTTGGATATATTCTTTTAAAATTGTTATAAGGTTAACTACGGTATCATATTCTATAATGTGCCTGGTTTTCCCAAAATTTCTGACCTGTTCATGAATAGTAAAATTAGCTTTGCTTATTTAGAGGTTTTGAAGTTTCCTTAATTTCCGAATTATCGCTGCCTTCAACGGAATGTTGTGTTCCTGTTATTGAAGATTCGTGTGATAAGTTATTTACAATTTGCCTAGTTTGTCGTACCTGGCTTATATATTATTTTGGGAGCATATTCTTCAATAAAAGATTGCCATCTCTTCATTTTGGCATTAGGATTGCGGGTTGATACCGCGAAGGTTAATGGTTGGTGATCCGTATGGATCTCTAAATCTGAAACTCCATAAAGGTAGTTTCTCAAGGTTTTCAAAGCCCAAACAATGGCATAAAGTTCTTTCTCATTCGTCGCATAATTTAGTTCCGTTGAATCTAGAGTTTTGGAAATAAAAGTTATTGGTCTACCTTCCTGTGTGAGTACACTACCTATTGCATTATTTGAAGCATCGGTTGTAAGAATAAATTTCTTATTGAAATTTGGTTGTACGAGTTCTACTTCATTTATTAATGAATCTTTTAATTTTTGACAGGCTGAAATTCCCTCTTGGTCCAATGTGACTACTGTTTTCTTTGATAAATGTTGGGAGACTTTCCCATTTTGTCCTAATAAATGTTATGTTAGGGATTTAGCTACAGTGGCATAGTTCTTTATGAACTTGCTGTAGTATCCCTAAAAAGCTTCTTAATTGTCTTAAGGTTGTAGGTATTGGGAAATTCGATATTGTTTCAATTTTCTTGGGATCTGTCTTAATAATATTATGGCTTACAATATATCCTAAATATTCCACTTTTGTTTTAAAAAACTTCGATTTCTCCAAAGATATTTTCATGTTCGCTTTTTTTAACGTTTCGATTATTTTTCTTAAGTGCTTCCCGTGGTCTTCTAAAGTTTCCGAAAAGACAATCATATCATCGATATATACGTGACAGATTTTTCCTATGTGTTCACGCAGTATGTTATCCATGCCTGGAGCATTTTTCAGCCCGAATGGCATTTTCTCAATGTCATTTTTGTTCACCTTTATTTGATGGAAGCCTGATTCTAGGTCAATGGTAGAGAAATATTTCGATCCACACAAATTTGACAATATAACATTTGTGTCGGGTATCGGATATTTATCAGATACAGTTTTTTCATTTAGTTTTTTATAATCAATTACCATTCTAAGCTTGGATGTTCCATCCTAATTTATGCCTTTTTTCGGCACTACCCATATAAGGCAATTATATGGGCTTTTGCTTGGTTGAATAATTCCTTCATTCAACAACTTTTTAATTTCGTTATTCACAAACGAGTTAATAGATAGAGGGTAAGCATACTGTTTGCTCCATATAGGAGTTTCAACAGTTGTGCGTATTGTTGCCTCTACATCTGTTCTAAACAACAAATTCGTATTTATATTGGAATGCATTGTTTTTACTTGATTTACAATTTCGTTCCTTATTTCGCCAATATTTAGTATGTTGACCTCATTTACCTAGTTATTAGTTCCTTCAACTAATATTTCTTTTTCCTTGCTATTAGTTTTCCCAACTAATGCTTTATTTTTCTTATCTTTGATTGCGTTAGTTCCTTCAACTAATATCTTAGAGGTTTCTGATGAATCATCTTCATTTTGATTCTGAATTTGATTTGTTTCTTCTTTTATTGTTTCGGAACCGTCTTCCGAGGTAAACATATCTTCACTAGTTCCACCTTGAGTTAGCTTCCCTTTTTTAAAATCTAATATTATTCCGCTTTCGTTGATAACATTAAAACTATTGAATCTGCTTCCAGATTTGCTAATTCATAAAATCTTATCTTTTTATTAAATATATTACCTTCCTAATTCCTGCCTCAACGATAAGATATTAGGTCTACAGTAAAAACTTGTAGCGCCTGTATCTATGAGAATTTTTATTCTCTTTCCGGTTCTATTGTTTTATCTGAATATATAGGGCAGTCGAGGCGATCTTCTAAAAAAGCGTTCTCATTTATGTGAACTACTGTGAACACTTTCGTGCGGCCTCTTCTCAACCTGTTGATTAAATCTTTGTTGATGATACTTATTAGCGTTATAGGGGTTGTTATTAGGGAATGTGTTACCCTGTCTGAAATTATTATTATTATAACTTGGTTTATTCGTGGTTTGTTTTGATTTATCTACATCCATTGGTTCCGGTTTTGGAGGATTATTTCTCTTGTTATTGTTATTACTTTGGTTATTATTCTGATTGTTATTTTGAGGAAACCTAAAGTTATTTCTATAATTATTATTCCTGTTATTATTATTATTATTATTATTAGTGTCGGATGTGCATTGGTTACGGCCGAATTGCATAGCAAAATTGGCTCTTAAATTATTTGACTCCAATTCCTGTGCTTTCGCTAAAGCACTAGTCAAATCCTCGGGGGATAAAGAGAATATAATGTTTGATAAAGGAGCGTTAAGCCCTGTTATAAATACGCGAAGAGCATTTGATGTTATTTAGTTCTTTCGTGAGTGTCGTGTCCATACCGTGCGTCATAATGGTCTTATTTATTAGTAAGGTCAACTTCTTGTTGACTAAATTATAATAGTCGATTATTGGCAAGTTTCCTTGTCGTAATATGTTGAATTCCTGCTCGATTATACGAGCTGGTCTCTTGTCTGCGTATGCAAAATCTAAGCGTGCAAAAATTACGTCGAAGTTGAGTACCGTTTCGTGATTGGTTAGAGTGTCATTCGCGTTAAACGTGACTTTGTTCCTTAATATAGTAAGGGCAGCAAAGTATTTGCGGCTACCTTTCCTATAAAGGCTGATTGAATTGTTAGCAGCTTCTCGCCAGCTAACATAGGTGTTTGAGGTACCAGAGAATTCTGGTAAAGATTTAATCACATCTTGTTGTTCCGTGCAGACAATGTCGTCATCAATTATCTATGGAGAATAATCTGTGACTACATTCGAACTTGTCACTAAGGACAATTGCGTTTTTAAGCTGTCGATTTCAGCTTTAAGGAAGGCTGTATTGGCTACGATAAGCCGAGCTATTAAGTCCTCATTAATATTATTTACTGCCATTTTTGAATGTGTCTAAATTTGTACACAAATTATATACTCGTATTTTATTTTTAATCTTTTTTTTCAAAAACACACTTTCAAATATTTTAATTAAATCAATTTTACATACATTTAGTTCTTAACACACTTTCAAATATTTTTAATTAAATCAATTTTACATAAATTAAGTCCTTAATTATAAAAAGATTTTTATTTTTTTTAATTTTTTTTTAAAACTTCAAATTCTATGGATACTATGTCTTATATAATCTTTTTTAGATTCCACCTTAATATTTTTCTGGACGCTTTTCTTTCTTCTTGTGTTTTTTCTTCTTCTTCTGGACACTTTTCTTTTTCTTGGCTCTTTTTCAGACACTTTATTTGGTTCACTTTTTTCTTACGTATTTCTTTAATTCACTTGCGACATGCTTTAACTTGCATTGTAAATATCGTCGGAAGAGTAGCCTTTCAATAGGAGCATCCTTTCTGTCCAGGTAGCAGTATCTGCATCATTTACAGCTTCAGCTTACCCGCAGATTTTTCGACAATCAATGGCATTTCTAGTTTTGAATCGATCCAGCCAGCCACTGGATCCCGTAAATCCGTCAATGTTGAGATGTACAGAAATCTCGAGAGCCTTTTTTGTGACGATGATTCCATTCACAGGCAAATTCAAACTGCGGGTTTGTTGAAACCACTTCAATAATATCTTTTCCAACTCGTCATACTTTCCAGCTTTGATTTTCTGACGCTTGCATCCACCGGCTATTGCATTTTGTTAAATTTTTTCCCGATCTTTTACAATTGTTCTCAGTGTGGAAATAGGAACACCAACTTCAACTGCAATGTTCTGCTGTTTTCTTACACCTCGTTTTTCGTCACAGATTTTTAAAATGTTTAAGTTGTCTCTAATAGAAAGAGCTTTTTTTTTGATATTGCTGTTACTAGCCATCGTAATGCACGCAACTGATTCCTACTACACTACCACACTGCCCACGTAAAGCACAACGAGTCAAAAGAAAACATCGGAAAGTAACAACCAAAAACCGTTGATTTACAGTAATTGAAGCAAGCGCTGTGTTCCGTTTAATGTGTCCAAGAATTCTAGTCAAAATGAAAGACTGCAAAAGCGTTGTGTTCCGTGTTGCTGTGTGACTTATGAAACGTTTTATCCGGATTTTTTTCCATAAGAATTGTAGTCAGAATAAAGGGACTGGAGAAAAAAGGCGTTAAAAGCGGAAAAGCCTCTTAAGCGTGAGCGTCTTAAGCGGATTGTACTGTATGTCAAAAACGACATGTGTGAAAATCATTTTTCGAATTTGAGGTTACCGGATAGAGGCATACGAAAATGTTAGCCCTTTGTTCAATAATCGAATTTAAATAAATTGAAATCGCTAAATTGTATGTTTATTTATTTATATTTTATTTGATTGGAATCGCGGTAACACTTGACTTTTAAAATATCGCAGCTTTGCAAATTGTAGCTACTCGTATCTTCAACAAAACTTAAAGAAATATTTATAACAGCAACAACTCCTCCAGCTCTATAATCAGATAGTCAGTCGTCAGTATTAATGCGCTGAGAAAGTGAAGTTTAATTAAATAACAATTTTAAAATAAATTTAAAAAAAGGAAGTGTCGCATTTACGTTCTTAAGATCGATAGAGCTGATCTGAAAATTAAGTGTTTTTCTTGTGAGGAATTCCTCCACGCCGAGTATGCCAAAATGGAAAAAAATTAAATTGATTTCTATGGAAAAAGTGATCAAGGTTACAGACGTGATACCTGTGTTAGTTTGCGACGGAGATCTATAATGCGTGATGATGCTCTCGCATACTCTCGTCACTGCACCAAGGAATTCACCGGTCACTCTTTCTTCAGCTGTTTGCGGTGTTGTGAGCAAAAAAAAAACATCAGTTCACTCTCTCTACAACTGCATTATCAGGCGGCAATCCTTCATCGCCGGGGTCATCTAAGGAAAATATAACTCTGGAAATGCTGTTCATCGAAATAATTAAATTGCAACAACTTAATTAAGACGCACTCTTAAAAATCAAAGCTCTGGAGGAAAACAATGACATTCTTAACAAACGGGTCGTTGACCTGGTTGGTATTCCCAGTGCCAGTGAGAAGGTGATGAAGCTCTTAACTGATGGTGTTGGTGTGCAAATCGCGCCGGAGGAGATTGACTCTGTCTCGTTAAGCATGCAAAGAAATTGAAAGAAAAACAACACTCAACGGGGAACATAGTGTGCATATCGCTTCTCATCTCTTAATTCGAAGGAGAAGGTTATGAAAAAGATGCGTGCGGAAACAATTAAGCTTTCGGCGAGCATCTTTAGTCATGGGAGTAGCGGTAGTGGTAGCTGCGTTGGCAGTGGCGGCAAGATTTTCATCAATGACTCTCTCACTATGCACACAAAGTCTCTTCTTGAAAAGGCGAAGCAGTTGAGACAAGACAAAAAGTGCCAGTATGTTTGGATAAGGAATTTATCCGTGCTCATCAGGAAAAAAGAAGGGAATATGGTGATTAAAGTTATAAAGTTTTGAGGACTTTGATAAACTTGAAAATTAATTTTATATTTTTGGTAATTTCATGGCCTATATAATTTCAATAATATGTCAAATAGTCCTCATAATAATGCAAGTGAATTAAGTTTTTCTTCTTTAAATTCTGATAGTTTTAATTGTTTTTGCTTAGATCATACAAACAAAGTATCTTTCTTTCGATAATTCACCAAAACAACCGTAGCCTTAGAAAAAACTTTGATACGCTTTTAACTCACCTTGCTTCCTTAGATCACTTACCGGATCTCATCTTTCTTTCTGAAATATGGATCTTTGATGAAGAAGTTGCAAATTATTATATACCCAATTATATGTACATTTAAAGCAGCATGTACTAACTCTTATTCTGCTGGCAGTGTCGCAGTATTTTACATAAGTGACTTATCGTCTAACGCTGTTATTGAACCTTTTAATTTAAATAGTGTTGATTTGATTTCTTTAAAATGTGAGATTTCTGGTGCTCGATACTGCTTCGTCGGTGTTTATAGATTTAATTATTGTCCAATAAATGCCTTTTTGGATGAATTTTCTGGCTTTCTTGACAGAATTATATGTAAAAATCTAATAATGCTGGGTGATTTTAATATCGATCTTCTGTCTAGCTCAACTGATGTTGACAACTTTTTATCGGTTATGTCCTCATTTGGTCTCGACAGTTTGCTGTCCCATCCTACCCGTGTAGTTGCAGGCTCATGTTTAGATCACATATTCAACTATTCAACTTGATCTAAGGATTTAGATCTAGAAAATCGCACACTTACAAAAATAAATTTTACAGCTTTGAAGTCAGCTTTAACTTTTGAGTTTTGGGATGAAGTTTACAGAGAACTGGATCCATATACTGCTTTTGATTTGTTTCGGAATAAATTACAATTGCACTTGGTTCGCGCAAGTTTAAAAATTAATAAACGCAATAGTTCGAAACCCCAGAAGCACTGGATGACTAGTTCTTTGATAAATAAAATCAGACTTAAAAAAAATCTTTGTAAGCGTGTGAAAAAACATCCTTACAGCTCTAGGTTAAGGAGTTATTATGATGAGGTTTGTCAAGAGCTGAAAACTGAAATACCTCTTCAAAGAGATACTTTTCATAGAAATAAGCTACGAGGGGCGTTCAATATATTCTCGGTGTCGATATGAAGGAAAATGCGAATTCAATTTAAATTGTTTTTATTTTTCAATATAATCTCCCTTAATATCAATGCATTTGTTACATCTTGAGATAAGCTTTTTTAAACCCTCAAAAAAATAAATTTCCTCTTTCTCTGCAAAATACCCATTTATTGCCGACTTGAGTTCTTCATCATCCGAAAATCTTTTTCCACGAAGACATTTTTTCAAATCCGGAAACAGGAAATAATCACTAGGGGCAAGGTCTGGACTATAGGGTGGGTGTTGGATTTTTTCGAAACCGAAGATGGTCATGAAGAATGGTGTGAATGGTACCAATTGAAAGCTTGGTGATCTCTGCCATCATTTTCACCTTTATTCGGGCATCCTCAAGAACAAGTTTTTCGACTTCTTTGATGCTTTCTCCCGTACAAGCAGTAGCCGGGGCGCCGGAGCGGGGGTCGTCTTCAGTGCTCTCTCTGCCTCTCTTGAACTCACTTGACCACTTTTGCACAGTTGATAATGAAGGTGCGGAACCCTGGTAAACAGCCACCATCTCTTCATGAATAGTTTTTTGACTTTTTCCTTGCTTAGTGAGAAATTTAATTACAGCGCGATGCTCAATTTTCACCATCATCGTCTCAGTTGCCATTATGATTCTGTTTAACTAGAGATAAAACGCGAATTAATAATCACATTTATATGAAATTTTACATGAATGCACTAAAATAATAGTATTACTTGATAAATAAGTCAATTTATATATACAACCACAGCTTCACCCCGATACCGATATATGTTGAACGCCCCTCGTAGCTCGCTATACCGGTAATTCCAAAAAAGAATGGCAAGTTGTGAATGAAATTTTGAACAAAGATAAACCTAGGGAGAATTTCGTAGTCACTTCAAATAATGTGTCAATATCTGATCCCACAGAAGTCGCCACAGCTTTTAATGAAAATTTTTCTAATATAACAGGCACTATTCGAGATTACGAAATTAGTAATAGTGCTAACTGTCTTTATGATAGCAGCACTAAGGACCCTTTACAAAGACAAACTTTTTTCTTCGATTTATTTTCATCATATGAAGTACATTCTTACATTCAATCGCTTAAGTCATCTAATTCAACTTCTTGTGATCAAATTTTAAGTAGTGTTTTGAAAAGAATATCTTTTTTTGTTTCTGATGTCTTATGTCATATCGTATTTTCAACTTAAGTATTCAAAAGGGTATTTTTCCTGAATCACTAAAAACGGCTGTTGTTATACCACTGCATAAAAAAGATTATACTATGACTTTAAATAATTACCGCCCAATATCTCTTTTATCAGTCTTTTCAAAAGTTTTCAAGAAGGGAGTCAAATCAAGAATGCTGTCTTTTTTCGATAAAACGAAGTTCTTCAGTGAATCCCAGTTTGGCTTTCGAAGTGGCAAATCCACTGAAGATGCATTGTTAAAGTTGTGCGGAGAGATATATAGCAGTCTCAATATTTCTGATATCCCTGCTACTCTATTTATTGACATCACTAAAGAATTTGATATGGTGGATCATAATATATTGCTTCAAAAACTTTATAGCTCTGGTTTTAGAGGCTATGGATAAAGCCTGGCTTACTTCTTATTTAACTAATCGGAGTTAGAGAGTAAGGATTCGAAATTGTTTGAGTTCGAAGATCCTCATTGGCATTGGAGTTCCACAAGGGTCTGTTTTGGGTCCTATTCTCTTTTTGATTTTTGTAAATTCTCTTTTCAGTCAACCTTTCATGGGTAAAGTCACAGCTTTTGCCGATGACACTCTTATGGTAAGAGTTACTTCAACATCTTTTTGGATGTAAACTTTGATCTAGAAATAATGCAAAGATGGTTCAAACTTCACAAATTGATCATAAGTAACAAAACAAAGTTCATGATTCTTAATATTTTGGGTGGAATTTGTGATGATATGCCTCTACAATACCATTCATCCAATTGCAATAGATTCCGATTGATCAACAGTTGTTCCCACGAACTTTACATACCCACTTTTGATTGCCATGCCCGTTGCGCAACCGACTGCTTTGAAATTGAACGCGTAGACAGCTTCAAGTATTTAGGTATTACTCTTGACTATAAGCTTAGTTGGATGGAGCATACTACGTCTCTAAAGCATTATCTAAACAGTGTTATTAGGCAGATTTATCTACTCAGTCAATATTGCAGTTTGCCCATCTTAAAGCTTGTTTATAATGGGTTACTTAAGTCTAAGTAAACTACAGTATGGTATATCTTGTTGGGGTGGAACGCATTTTAATAAAATTGAGTCTTTTCTAATTAAACAGAAACATGATGTTCGCATCTTATGCAAGGTTAACAGCCAAACTCCCAGTTTTGAATTGTTCAGGAGACTTGGATTTTTACCATTAAGGCATTTGTACTTTTTTAAGGTTTTATAAGTATTTTTCCAAAGATCTGGATATAACTCTTCAGGAGTTTATGAAAGCCGCAATCTACTATACGTGTCAACTCTAGAAATCTCGTCCATATACGAGTACCGTCAATCGATAAATCACATTTTTCTTGTTGTTTTTTGGTTACTACACACGATCAATGTTACTTTTCAATATTAATTGAATGAATCGTCATTGAATGAATCGTCGTTGAATGAATCGTCATTGAATGAATCGTCACGTAAATCAATATTACGTGTCAATGTTTTTATTTGGGAAATAGAATTCGCAGCGGCAAAATGTCTGATTTTCGACAATATTCAAGAGAATTTTTAAGTGATTATGAAATATATCGCGAAAATGAGTGTTTGTGGAAAGTGAAATCATCTGAATATATGAACAATGATTTGAAACAAAAGTCATATGAGAAATTGCGGGCGAAATTATTAGAAATTGATAAACTTGCAACAGTTGGAACCGTTAAAAACAAAATTAATAGTATGAGAACAAATTTTCGGGCGGAATTAAAGAAAATCAAGAACTCCAAAAAGTCAGGAGCAGGGGAGGTTGATATTTACCAGCCATCTTTATGGTATTTCAGTGAGTTGCTGTTCTTGACAGATCACGAAATGCCGAGAAGTGGATTGAGCAGGAGAAGTTCAGCTTCCGTTGGTTCTAATTTACCAGATTTGGCGTCCGAAGAAAGTGTAAGTTTTTTTTTGTGTACAAATAGAAACAAATTTTAAATACCACAAAATTTCAGTTATATAAAGTTAGCAGTCCTTCAATTACGCTAGAAACTGAGCAAAGGACACCATTTTCCCGTAAAAGGCGAGCTAAGAATACGGGTGTAGAGCAAGCAATTCAAATAAAGAAAATGATTGCGAAATATATGGTAAAAATGTTGCTTGTGAATTAAGGTCCTTGCCGGAAGAAGCCAAAATTTATGTTAAAAAAATAATAAACGACTCAATTTTTGAAGTTAAAGTTGGGAGAGTAAAACAAATTCGCTTTATATTGGAAGTTGAACAAGAGAGAAACATTCAGCAAGAAATGCAAGACATGAATCCGGACATCCGGATACAACAATTTCTGTCTAAATGGCAATAAAAGATATAAGGCAATAATAAGTGTTTTTTTTTATTATAATATGAATTGAATTTTATTTTATTTGAGTTAATTATTTCTTGTTTGAATAAAATACTGTAAAAATTGGTCACGAACAGTTTTTCCTTCCAAGCCAACCCGTCGGTTATGTGTACTAGTCAGTCGATCTGTGCGTTCGTTTGAAGTTGTATTGCAGATCCGTCAATGTAGTTCGGGTTTCGCCTGCTGACGTAGTTGTGCAATGGACAGCTTGCTAAAACGACATAGTCGATGGTTTCCAAGAACAAATTAAAATTTGTATGGAAAACCCTGAATCGCGACGAGAGAATGCCAAATGCGTTTTCTACAACTGTCGTGCTTTAATCATATCTTTCCGCAGCCGAAACGCTTCGTCGCTAATAAATACATATGAAATTGTAGAATCGTAATTGTTGGGGCTTTTCGGTGGTGGCATTTTAAGACGATTGTTAACAAGATCTTCATAAAAATCTGTATACTCTATTACTCCTCCGTCCGAAACTCTGCCGTTAGTTCCAACGTTGCAGTATATAAATTCGTATTGAGCATTTACAATAGCCTATAGGACAATGCTGTAGTATCCTTTATAATTATAAAAATAAGATCCACTATCTACAGGATGCACAATTGAAATGTGTTTGCCGTCCACAGCCCCCAAACAATTAGGGAAATCCCATTTGTAATAAAAATGGCGAGCGATTTCTTCCCACTCTTCTTCAGATCTTGGAAGATGTGAAATAAATAAATCATCCATGTTGTTTATTTTGCTTTTATTTTATGTATATGCAGTACTTTCAGCTCACCTTTAAGTAATCGTCTTTTAAAACATTATATATTGCACGGCAGGTTTCTGGAATTATAGAGGATAACGATTGAGCGGAGATTCTTTTTGAAAATTTGAAGTCTTCAAAACTCCTACCTGTAGCTAAAAAACGTAGAGTTTAATACACTCCCTCATCACTGTATCTTTTTTTTTAAACAGCTCCAGCAATTCAATGAATACATTTTCATCCATTCTAAGAAAATTTCTATAGTCTTCATCAAAATTAGAAAGTTCTCTCAACAACGAACAATGTCCATGAAATTTCCTTTTCAGCAACCACTTTTTTTTATCCACGCTTTAGATTTTTTTTTCATTTATTATTACTGCACTTGCTGCAGCACCGGCTGCAAGGAGATACAAATTATTGTCCATTCTCGTTGACAAATATGAAACGAACGCAAAAATATTCACAATGTTCATTGATCCGTGTGGTGGCGATTTTTCAACAATGTTACTTGCCAAAAAAACACGTCAATAATACTTGTTAAGTAACATTGACCATGTGTAGGGCGCTTAAGATGTGAGCGAGTTAAATCCGTGTTTCTTAAAAAAGTTAAGTGTTGAATCTTTTCGTACTGAATTATTGGTGAGTTATTGAATCCTCTGGTTTGATGCCTTTTTTGTTGTTGTTATTTTCCCCCAATTTTTCAACTTATAATTACTTCGTAATTGAATTTTTATAGAATTTTATTTTCTCTTCATTTATTTTTATTTTCTATTTTATCGCATTCCCATCGATATACTTATAAAACTTATAAAATTGTTTTTTTTTTTATTTTTTTAATTACGAAATGTACATTCGCCACTTGTCACTGCAACAGAATGTACCCAACTATTTCAATTAAATTCTTAAATTCTGTAATATAAAATTTGTATACCTAGCTTTAAGTTTTTATTGAAATAAAGTTTTATATGAATCCAAAAAAAAAAAAGATATAGATAACAATCTATACCATCGATATTGAGTCCAAATTTTGGACAAAAAAATTAAGTCGGGCTTATTAACAAAAGTATTCAAATGAACAGGAAAGTTATCAAAGTTCAAATGCATACTTTTAATGTTTTTAAGAATAATAAGAAAATTGTTTAAATAATTTTGGTGGTCAATGAGATCGTAAGAGTTAATATCTGCACGTTTCACAAAAGTAATATTCATTAATTTTACTTTAGAATCATTAAAATCGTTTCAGATAAGTGACGTTGATAAGGTTTAAGCAATACAAAATTTTAAACAAGTAAGTTTAGATTCTCTAACGAATTAATAATAATATAGTTATCGTTATCTCTTTTGTGCATAAGTACTCTACCATTTCTAACCCACGCATATTTAAATAATTTTTCTTTGCTTGCATGTTTGGCGGATTTTAAAAACACTCTCCTCGAACTATTTAAGCTATCATTAATAAAGATCTGATTAACTTCTTCGCAATCAAATATCTTACAAGTTATTTTGATTAGTAAATTTCTTCCTTATTATTTCACGTTCCCTCACACCCCTTACGTATTCAACTCGTTAATTGTTTAGTTAGGCAAAATGTTTTTGTGTGAATTGATTGAAAGGTGATACTGATTAACTCACTATTAAAGACAACTTAATTGGGAAAACAAATCACTCTCTTAATTATCAGCACGTGCTTACTGCCAAAACGTCAATACATAAAATGTTATCCAAGCCCTATATCTAATTGAAAAAATTGTAACCAACATAAATCTATTAATCGGATAATAATAACATACGCTCGAGGTAATCAGGTGTACTGACATGTATAGTATACTCGCTTGTACATTGACGGTGGTGATACGTTATCGATGTTATCGCGGAAGCATACAAACAACGTTTATCTAATGTTACAACTTTTCTCACAGAAAATATCAAATGTTGTAAAATTGTATAGAAGCGATCCGGAAAAAACGCATTCAAATTCGTTCAGTGGTTTTGTTTTTGCGACACATACATACATAGATAACATATAAAGTGAAATTTCCCTTCGGCAGACACCAACGGGACTGACCGTAAGTGTCCGTTTAAGAGGGGCGTCCGCCTAAAAGAAGTACGCAAATTGAAAACTCTTAATACATATGTATTTAAATTTTTATTTAAAACATATAAAAAAACAAATATTTTTATCTCTACACATGAAATACGTATTGTAATAGAAGAAAACATATATACATAGAATTAAATTTAAATGAAATTTTAATGACAAAAATATTCATGTATTGTTGTTTGTCTTCTCTCTTTTTCTTTAAAATGGCGTCCAGAAATCGTACTTCTAATTTAAAAAGAAGCTCTAAAGGCTCTGCATATCTGTGATCTTCGGCAAAACTTTTCAGCTGCTTGGTTTACCCAAGTATAGCTTCACCGTGGTTGGTACCGAACCCTCATTGATATCAGAGTCTTCGGAAAGTTCTTGTATCTCAACTGGATTTTCAGTTTTTGCTCTAAATCTGGATCGTCAACATATAAATTTTCATCTAGGTTCAAAAAGGCATTTAGGTTTCCATCATCCGTCAACTCCAATAAATTTTTGTTTTTCAAGATATCTGCAAGTACGCTAAGTAGTAGATCATCTTCTGGATCAGATATAAGAGTCTCACTTTGCGTATTTTCATGCTTAAACCCTGCCTTACCTAAGCAATTTTTAAACGTTTCTTTTGATATTTGATCCCAAGCTGCTTTTGCAAAGTAAACTGCATCCAGTGGCGTTATTTTCTTAAAAGCTGTACCAGCTGTTTCAATATTTAATGGAAGATGTTTTAATATTAGAATTCGGTAATAGTTTTTGAAATTTTTTATAATTCCTTGGTCAATTGATTGACAAGCTGATATGGGCTGAAAAGTCCGTGCCGTTTTATAGTAAAACAATGTTTTTGCAAAATTCAACTTTATTTATCAATATAGTTGCCTTCGAGGGCGATACACTGATTGAAACGATTTTTCAATCTTTCGATACCAGTTTTGTAGTACGATTTCGGTTTAGCCTCAAAATAGGCCTCTGTTTCGGCGATTCGGTCTTCAATCTATTTCCGGCGAGCATTCTTTTGAGGTCTGCGAACAGGAAATAGTCGCTGGGGGCCAAATCCGGAGAATACGGTGGGTGGGGAAGCAATTTGTAGCCGAATTCATTCAATTTTGCCATCGTTTTCATCGACTTGTGACATGGTGCATTGTCTTGATGAAACAGCACTTTCCTTTTCTTCAATTGCGGCAGTTTTTCTGCGATTTCGTCCTTCAAACGCTCCAACAACGCAATGCCCTACGTTTTGGAGATAGTCGATGAAAATTATAGATAGTCGATGAAAATTATTCCATGTGCATACCTAAAATACCTTGCCAGCCGACTGTTGAGTTTTTGGTCGTTTTGGACGAGATTCGTCGCCTGCTCGCCACTCAGCTGACTGCCGACTTGACTCTGGTGTGAAGTAAAGGAGCCAAGTTTCATCCATTGTCACATACCGACACAAAAATTCGGCTTTATTGCGGTTGAACAGCTTTAAACACTCCTCTGAATCATCAACATGTTGTTGTTTTTGGTCGACTGTGAGCAAACGCCGCACCCACTTTGAACAGAGCTTTCGCATGTCCAAATATTCGTGTATGATATATACAACACGCTCTTTTGATATCTTCAGAGCCTCAGCTATCTCGATCAACTTTGCTTTACGGTCATTCGTGATCATTTTGTGGACTTTTTTGATGCTTTCATCTGAAACAGCCTCTTTTGGACGTCCACTGCGTGCATCACCTTCGGTGCTTGTATGACCACTTTTAAATTTTTCAATCCACTTGCGAATGGTTCGTACGGCTGGTGCAGAGTCCGGCAAACACTTATCATCGGCTTTGCATCGGCTGCATTTTTTCCCATCAAAAAGCAATGATAAATCAACACACGAAATTACTTTGAATCCATTTTTTTTCACAATAACAAAAGTTGCTTCACTCACAACGCTATATCTTTTGAAGGTTGGTACTAACTGAAAGTGGTATGGATTTAATTCAAATGGTGCCTTCTCTTACAAACGGCACGGACTTTTCAGCCCATGTGGGGGACGTCTTTTGGATGAGATCCTGCATTATCTAAAAATAATAAAACATGTCTTTTTTCTTTTGCCATTTTCCAAACAAAGCCTTGCAACCACTCTGCCATAATTTGTCTTGTCACCCACGCTTTTTTAGTATGTTTCCAGATTACAGGCAAGTTATTCATGTTAATATTTTTAAATGCTCTGGGCTTAGCCAATTACTAAGAGTTTTTCATATTTGCACAATGCAAAATAGTTAATCTCTCTTTGGGATATTTACCACCAATACATTTTTCTTTTTTTAATGTAGGTGTTTTTTCTGGGAAGGCCCTAAAATACAGGCCTGTCTCGTCAGCATTATGGACGTTTCTTGGTGAATATTGTTTAATTAAAGAAGGGCATTTTTCCCGAAACGATACAACATCTTCAGCATCAACCGAAGCTCCTTCTCCTGAGATCGCTTGAAAACTTATATTGTGCCGAATTCTAAATTTATTTAACCAACCAGAAGAAGCACTAAATGTGGAATGTCCAAGAGACTCGGCTATTTCCCTTGATTTGTATCGTATTAGCGGACCTGAAAAAACAACACTAAGTCTTTGCAGTTTGGTTAGAACAGACCTACTGATAATATCATCTTTTTAAATTTTCTTTCGAAAAGATATTGAAAGAAATCGACGCGCTGGTTTTAGAAAAATTATTTTAGTGCATTCATGTAAAATTTCATATAAATGTGATTATTAATTCGCGCTTTATCTCTAGTTAAACAGAATCATAATGGCAACTGAGACGATGATGGTGAAAATTGAGCATCGCGCTGTAATTAAATTTCTCACTAAGCAAGGAAAAAGTCAAAAAACTATTCATGAAGAGATGGTGGCTGTTTACCAGGATTCCGCACCTTCATTATCAACTGTGCAAAAGTGGTCAAGTGAGTTCAAGAGAGGCAGAGAGAGCATTGAAGACGACCCCCGCTCCGGCGCCCCGGCTACTGCTTGTACGGGAGAAATCATCAAAGAAGTCGAAAAACTTGTTCTTGAGGATGCCCGAATAAAGGTGAAAATGATGGCAGAGATCACCAAGCTTTCAATTGGTACCATTCACACCATTCTTCATGACCATCTTAACCTTTCAAAGGTCAGTGCAAGGTGGGTGCCACGAATGCTCACAGCGCCTCAGAAAAAAGTGAGAATCGCATGCTGTAGAGAGCTTTTGGAGATGTGTAGTGAGAACGCGGACGGTGTTATGGATCGAATTGTTACTGGGGACGAAACATGGGTCCACCACTATGACCCTGAAAGCAAACAAGAGTCCATGCAGTGGCATAAAAAAGGAACAGACCCCCCGAAGAAGTTCAAAGTCACTCCGTCTGCCGGGAAGCTCATGGCCACAGTTTTTTGGGACTCAAAGGGAATCTTGCTCATTGAGTACGAGTACAAAAAAAAAAGGTGAAACCATCAACGCCACATCCTACGCTTCCACTTTGCATAATTTGCGGGAGGAAATTAAAAAGAAAAGGCGGGGTAAACTCGCAGCGGGTGTGTTGCTTCTGCATGACAACGCTCCTGTTCACACGGCGCGAGTTTCCAAGGCTGCTGCGCGAGATTGTGGTTTCGAAGAAATCCAACACCCACCCTATAGTCCAGACCTTGCCCCTAGTGATTATTTCCTGTTTCCGGATTTGAAAAAATGTCTTCGTGGAAAAAGATTTTCGGATGATGAAGAACTCAAATGGGTATTTTGCAGAGAAAGAGGAAATTTATTTTTTTGAGGGTTTAAAAAAGCTTATCTCAAGATGTAACAAATGCATTGATATTAGGGGAGATTATATTGAAAAATAAAAACAATTTAAATTGAATTCGCATTTTGCTTCATATCGATACCGAGAATATATTGATCGTATGTACCTGTTAAAGGAATCCCCTTATGACGAGCTGCTGTAAACCAGTCATAACAAAATTTGTCGATTTTGGTTCCATCACCAGTGTAAAAGACTTTCTCTATTTTTTATAATTTCAGCAGCTTGTGTTTTTCCAATATTAAAACGCTTCGATAAGTTTCTTACACTTAACTTTTACTTATTGTAAACTTCAACAATTTAAATTTTTCGTTTAAGCGTGAGAATTTTTCTATTTGGAGCCAACGAGCGTAGCACCCACTGTCTCTTTTTCGTATTTGTGTCAGACAAACATTAAATCCCCGCGTGCATCGAGAAGAATGGCAACGGGATCGATGAATCCCCGAGTTGACTTGGAATTCCCTCATTAAAGGCAGGCAGCAATGGCAGCGCGCGGTGCGAAAAACGCAACAACGACACTCGCCCCAGAAAAATAATACACGACGTTTATTTTTTATTTTAGTTTTTTTATTTTGTCCGGTTAAGAGAAAATTTTGTTGTGTCCGCGTCCGTTCAAGAGAATGTCCGCCCAAGAGGGAGGCAACACAATGCAAATTATACCAGGGTCGGTCGGGACCATGAGAAAGTGGCCGTTCAAGGAAGGTGTTCGTGTAAGAGGGGTGTCCGCAAGGGGGAATTTCACTGTACATAGGTTTTCAAATATGGTGATAATGAATCGGATACTTACAACAGAACGGATGAAACCAATATTCCCGAGCAATAGAAAGAAACAATTCCCTATTTAGATGCTACATATACGTTCATGTCTGTAAGTACAGGACAACTATTTTGATACTAAATGAAACGCAGGCGGAACCACACCATACCCCTCGGATCATTCTGATCTGAAACTGTTAGCAATAGCAGTAAGAAGCAAAAGTTCTTTATTGCACGACGGTTGTCTGAAAAGTTTCCGACGTAAAGATAGCGGTACTGTTCAATAAAAGTTAGTGAATGATAGTTGTGCATCTTTTGACAATTACTTACCGAAGTTTCCGTCATTTTGACAGTCGTTTGAGTGTTTTTTGAGAAAATGGAAAAAAATTGAGTATCGAGCTGTTATTAAATTCTTGTTTTTGAAAGGCAATACGCCTACGCAAATCAAAAATGAGTTGGACTCTGTGGATGGGGACTCTGCACCATCATTACCATAGAGAAATTTTGGGCAGCTGAATTTAAACGTGGCCGCAAGAGCTTGGGAGACGATGAACGTTCGGGACGTCCAAAAACTGCAACCACTGACGATAACATTGCCAGAAGTTCACCAAATTGTATTAGACGACCGCCGAATTAAAGTGAGGGAGATAGTAAAGGTTATGAAAATGTCCAAAGAATGTGTTTGTTACATATTAAATCAAGATTTAGGCATGGGAAAGCTGTCCGAGTTCCGCCGCAATAAATCCGAGTTTTGGCGCCGATTAATTACTATAGATGAAACTTGGGTACACCATTATACGAACGAAACAAAAATTCAGTCAAAACAGTGGACTGCAAAGGGCGAGCCGGCTCCAAAAAAAGCAAAAACTGGTTTATTGGCTGGGAAAGTGATGGCGGATTTGGGATAGTAAAGGAGTTATCTTAATCGATTATCTTCAAAAAGGAAAAACCATTACAGGAGCATACTACGCATACGCATACTTGCCAAGCTGAAGGCAGAAATTACGGAAAAACGGCCACATTTGCAGAAAAAGAAAATCCTGTTTCACCAAGACAACGCGCCGTCTCACACCTCAGCGGTTGCCATGGCGAAAATCCATGAATTACGGTTTGAACTGCTTGACCATCCACCTTATTCATCAGATCTAGCCCCAAGCAACTTCTTTTTGTTCCCTCATCTAAAAACTGCGCTCGGAGGACAGAGATTTTCGTCAAATGAGGAGGCAATCACTTTCGTGAACAATTATTTTGCAGAGAAAACGCCAAGTACTATTTGGACGGGTTAGAGAGATGGGAGCATCGCTGGGAGAAATATGTAGAGTTACAAGGAGATAATGTAGAAAAATAAAAAAAAATTTGAGAAAAAATGTCTTGTATCATTGTTCGGTCGGAAACTTTTCAGGCAATCCTCGTATTGTACATATAAATTCAACACGAATTAATAATTTAATTCATACCATTACCCCCTAAAACCATGGTTTTCTTCATAGTCGTATACTTATTTTCATATCTGGAAAGAATTTAATCCCGGAAATCCATAGGCTTGGCTTAGTAAGTTAACGTAAGCCCCAACTGTTACTTCTGATTTCCTTTTGCTTATAAGAGGCTTTTATTGCCACTCTAGAGTTGTAAGTTGTAGATGAATAGTCCTGTGCTCAATTTTAAAATGTATTTCCTTGCTGATGCCTTCCTTAATTTCTTCAACCGATGCAGATGTTTCATTTTTTCGGACGCTTCTTAACTTTACTACAAACTATGGTCTATTCCTATAAGAATGTTTTCGTGGACGGACAAACTAAAGTTTGCTTTTGTGTGAATAGTTTTCTGCTTTTCTGTACTTACGTATGACAATTACTTATTTAGGTGGCGCTACAGTTCGGGATGAACCTGGGCCTCTACTGACAAGCCTCTCCAGTTAGCCCAGTCCTTAGCTTACTTCTTCCAGTTACGCACTCCAAGTCCGTTGAAATACTTTTCTACTTGTGCGCGCCTCAAAATCGATAAAAATATTGTGGGTATCGATTTGAACTTCCTTAGTTTTTCCGGAATGTGTCGGAGTGTGAAGATTTGGTCGGGTGAGGACTTTCCCGTCTGAAACCAAACTGATAGGGGCCAACCAGGTTGTTGACTGTTACACTTTCACACAATAGGGCAGATGGATCTTGTGTTTGATGTTGAAGAGACTTATGCCTCTGTAAATGGCGTAGTCAAAAGGTCTCCTTTTGCTGAGATTCCATTCATCAGGCATACATTCTTCTGACCATATCTGAGGAATGAGCTTGTACATGCTCTCCACAAAGACATTCCGGCTGGTAAGCCGTCACGTCCAGCAGCTTTGTTCTATTTCACCTTAGATATTGCTGTCCTTATTTCATTTTGACCAGGTGGACGGAAGCTTTGGCTATCATCGTCTAAGTTGAATGATCTGTTCTGTCGGACAGTGAGATGTTGGACTTCTTCGCCTTTATACAGTTTGCAGAAAAAGTTTTTCCATATTATCAGCACTAACTGTGACTCTATTACAAGGTTTCCTTTTTCATCTCTACAGGCTTCCGCACGGGTCTTCTTGCTTTTTTTTACCTGTTAGTAAAACTTCCGTACGTTATTACTGGAGTACAACCTCTCAATATCTCCTTTTTTCTTCTGGAGAAGCTGATGTTCTTCCCGACTCTTCTACTTGTAGAACTCATGATCGGTTCTCGTTCTTCTTTGTATCGCCTCTTTGCACGCTTCTTGTTCAGGGTGCTTGCCGAAATTCCTTTTTAAAAATAAAATAAAATTAATAAAATCGATTACTGTCAGTATGTTATCACTTTATTAGAAAGAGCGAATATTTCCATTAGTTATGAATTACGATTTTATCCATGTGGATGCCTCGGCTGGCCCCGCAGTGGCTTATACTGTCAACCCAATTTTCCAAGATTGTTGACTGTTTCTGGATCCATCTTATGAATGACACGACGACATGTGCTTTAAGGGCTTGAATTGTTTCTGGGTTGTCCGCATAACATCGATCTTTAAGGACACTACACAAAAAAATGTCCAACGAGGTTAAATAGCATCTCCGTGGCGGCTAATTGACTTCGCCAATGCGATTACCGAATCTAACGTGAAAAAGATAGATTGTTTGATGGCGTTTTCAGCAGCATTTTCGAAATAAAATGGGCCAATGAAGCCACCGCTGCAAAATCCGCACTAAACTGTTACTCTCTGCAGATTCATTGGCTTGTCGACATTCACACGCGGGTTTTCCGATCCCCAGACGCCGCAATTTTGTTTCCATTCCTGTTGATGTGGGACTCATCCATCCATAGTTGGTTAATATAGTTGTCTTCCGCAAAGTGTGTTTCCAGAATGTACGAGTAATTGCAGCATTCAAAATGCTTCCCTGGGTTGTTAATATCTCGGTTAAAAATTATTTGCTGCTCGGGTCAATCCCGGATTTATTAACGCTCATTGCAAGCTTATTCTTAAAACTAACAATTTTCACTTAAAACTAAAGATAAAAACTAAAGGGTGGGAGCGGTTAAAAAGAAGTTAGGCATAGGTGGAAATAAGAATGTTCTAAAGAGAGAGTTTGCTGAAATGGTAGTCGAAGAGAGGCAGAATATCGTTAACTTCACGAAACATTCTAGAATGTCTAGAATGGCTGCAAGTGTCCGTAATTCGTTCTGTGAAGATTGAGCCGGACTAGTGGCACAGACCTAAGATTGCATGGGTTGGTGTTAAAAGAAATAAGTTGAAGTAAAGAAGGACAATCGATATTACCAACTAAAATTTGAGGAATAAAAAGAATGTCGGTAACATTTCGACGTATAGAAAGGGGTTGTAAATTTATGAGTTTCAGTCGGTCAGTATAAGGTGGTAAGTTTTGGCTATCATCCCAGGGAAGACCACGTAAAGCAAATCGTAAAAACCTGCGTTGAACAGCTTCTATCCGGAGGATGTGTGTTCTGTAGTAGGGTGACCAAACTTGGCTTGCATATTCAAGAAGAAGCCTAACAAAGGTTATGTAAAGAGATTTGGTAACGTAAGGATTAAAAACTCCTTAGACCAGCGCTTAATGAAGCCAAGGGTAGAGTTGGTTTTTTTTTTTTCATATTATCAATGTGAGAACGGAAATTGAGTTCCTTATCACAGATAACACCTAAATCACGCAATTCATTCACTAAGGGAACAGGCAGATTAAAGATTAGATAGCAGCGAGGTGAAGTAGGGGGCCGTTTACGGGTATACGTTATAGCCTGACCCTTATTGACGTTAAGCTCAAGAAAATTCTTCTGACACCAAGTACAAAATCTGTCAAGATCTTCCTGCAGTGGTAGGCTGTCTGAGGAAGAAGATATATATCTAAAGATTTTCATATAGTCGGCGTAAACAGATATGTATGAATTTGTAATGATGCAATCAACATCATTAATGGCCAGAATAAATAATAATGGACCAAGGTGGCTGCCTTGAGGGACACCAGAGGAGGCTTTAATTGGGTCAGAAACCATGGACCTAAATACAACATAGTAATGTCTTTCATTTAAATATGATTGAACCCATGTTATAAAGTTTATTTGGAAACCAAGAGCTTTTAATTTCAGAAGGATTATATCGTGTGAGAACCTATCAAAGGCTTTGCTGAAATCGGTGGCAATTACATCAACTTCATTTCAAGACTCCAGTGCACCGGTTATGCAAATAATTTTGCATTCTTTTTATATTATTTTTTAAAAGATTTGGTTGCTACTTTTTTTCAGAAAAAGGACCTGCAATTTTTTTTGACCTCCGATGCAGCCTCTTTTTCCCCTTTTAGGGGTCATAAAATGAACCTTTTGTAAAAAGAATTTTATTAGACTTACATTGCACAATGATTAGCTTATTTTACGGAAGAAAAATTCGAAAGTAGCTGTTAACTATAGTAGTTCATTTTATAAGGCTGGTTTATAGGGTTTCTGTCTATTTTAGATTTATCACAAATGTCGCAGGTGTTAAAATACCTCAAAAAGTTCCCGAAATAACGTGTGGCGCTCCCATTGTTCCGATTTGAGTTTTGTTTTCTTTTGCTAAGTTGTTAAATCTGTTGTTGACATTCCCTCTAAATCTTATCGTCATAGCTTGACATTTGCAAAAGTTACGTAGCCAAGAGTACATCTACCTCTGTGTGTGTTGGCGCAAATTAACCATCAGAGAGATAGCGGAAGAGTTGAACATTGCTTATGGATCCGTGCAAGATATTTTGGTTAATGATTTGGGTTTCCGTCGTGTAGCAGCAAAGTTGGTGCCAAAGACCTCAATGTCATGCAGAAAAGAGAATGTGTTGACGTGGCAAAAGAGATGATTTGCGAGGCTGAATCCGATCCCACATTCATCAAAAGGATCATTACTGGAGACGAGACGTGGGTTTATGAGTACGACACGCAATCCAGACATCAGGCAAGTGAATGGCGTTCGCCAAATGAGCCGAGACCAAAAAACCCACGTCGTTTTCAGTCAAAAAAGAAGGCAATGCTCACGGTTTTCATGGATTACAACGGTGTAGTACAGCATGAATTTTTGCCAGAAGGCCAGACAGTAAACAAAGAGTATTATTTGGGAGTTAAGCGACGTTTGCGTGAAGCAATTCGCCGAAAGATACCAGAATTGTGGGCAGAAAACTTGTGGATTTAGCACCATGATAACGCACCGTCGCACAGTGCCATCATTTTTCGCAATTTTTTGACGAAAAATGCTACAAATACCATCCAACAGCCACCGAATTCACCTGATTAGGCTCCCTGTGACTTCTTTCTGTTCAATCGCGTTAAAAATCCACTACGGGGAACGCGTTTCAGCAGCCGAGAGGAAGTAATGGAAAAATCGCAATAAAAAAATGTTTCGAGGATTGGATCAAGCGCTGGCATAAGTGTGTTGCAGTCGATGGAGATTACTTTGAAAGGGACAATATAGATTTAGATGAATAAGCTTTGAAACAGGGCTGGTGCGTTCTTAAGTCCGAATGGAATCCTGACGTATTAATATAGGCCTGATGGTGTTACAAAAACAGTTTTAGGAATATCCTGTTCTACTACCAGGATTTGATGGTAGCCTTTAGCTAAATCTAAGGTGCTAAAATATTGAACTTCACCCAATTTATACAACATACTGTCTATGTTTGGAAGGGGGTATTTATCGTCTATTGTTACCTGATTCAATTTTCTCTAGTCAACTACAATTCTGTATTTTTGTTCTCCTGAATTATCATTCTTTTTGGGAATAACTACATATAATAGGTGAACTGTATCGACTATTGCTTTTCCTAATGATCCCCTGTTTCTCCATTTCGTCTATTTGTTTGCGTACTTCTGCCTCATGTTTTGGTGGAAGCCTATAAAGTTTTGAGTTAATTTGCTGGTCTGTTGTGGTTTTTATTTCAAGAACCATTGTGTTCGTGTTTGTCAGTTTATCTTTCTTTGAATATAAGCTTTTTATATTTGTTAAGAAGTCTATCAATAGATTGCTGTTCAGCTTCATTGAGGTGATCTAGTTAAATGTGGTTGACTTCACTTGTTTCTAGCATATTTACTTCGTTTAGTAATTTGGCTAAAAACGGGAGACGCTCACCATTCGTTAATACAATCTCCTGGCTGTGTAGATCTATTGATTTAGCATTTTGCTCTATCCAGTCCATTCCGATTAGAAAATCGTATGGTTTGTTCAATCCTATTTTTGTCCATCTCATTCTAGCATTATCTGGCATTTTGAATTGTTCTGGACATTTGGTTTTAACTTGCTCTGTGTTTTCGTTCACTAAACCTTGAATACTGTTGATTTTTATAGCATTTTCTGTTATCTTTTTATATAATTCTTGTGGTATTCTATATGAGTTAAGAAGGTTGATTGTAAACCCTGTAACAATCAAAGCTACAAAATCTTTATTTTCTATAGTTATTTGAATAAATATTTTTTTGTTGTCCGAGGCTAATTGATAAAAAACTCGTTTTCTATCTGATTAACGTTTTCTTTTCTACTGAGAGTATCTACATCCATAGGTTCTACCCTATGCTGTCCTGAGTTATTTTGGAATCTAAGTTGTTTTGACTGAGTATGATCGTTTTTTGATCTGCAGTGAATTTTCAATTTCTCCTTACACTCTTCCCAGGTTGTCGGAGTATCAGTTGACAGGTAATTTTTCGCTGCACCAGTAATTTTTTTGTTGTATAGTATGTTATTCTAAACACTTGTGGGGCTTGATTGCCAAATTCCGTCAATACGAAGGTAAAGTCCTTGATTCACCACTGAACGGTTGTATATATTTAATTTCTTTTTCGACTATTGACCTCCAGCTTTGAGGATGGTTTTGTCTTGCTAACAGTTCTGTTAATGTTATGAGACATTGCTCTATAGTTGGTTGCTGTTGAGCCAAGGTTTTTTTCTTTGTTTTTGTTTACATCACTGTTCTTTGGCTTGTTTCTACGTGTACTTGCTTAATTCTTCCTCACTACACTTTGTTTTACTGCCTTATAAACACCGTGATTTTTCTTTGTGAATTTGATCACTTTCTTGCACTTTAGAGTTAAGTAAAATTGCACTGTGATCACACTTATGCTTCACTTCTTCTGCTGTCGTTTCTTTTGAGTTTTTACTGAACGATCACTTTTATTTAATTCTAAACCAAAAAAAAAACGATTTTAATTCTTCTTGCACTTTCCCCTTTTTCTTCTGAATAGAGGAATACCGACTGCGACAGTAACGCTTTACTTTGAGCCGCGAGAGAAAAAAAGACTAAATTTTTCTCTTTATTGGTCAACGAGGACCTTTCGTTTATTTATATTTAATATTGATTAAGGTTACAAAAGTTACTTAGATATAGTCTATGCTGATCCGCCGTTTTTAGTGTCGCTGCGATCATCGATAACTATAAAAGAAGTACTGGTCTACTATCGAAGGTTCCGCTTCTCTTTTTATATGTTGATATTGATGATACCGCTGAATTAGGTTGACCCATATTTGCCTGTTTGTCACTGTCCGGGTTCTTTGCTATGTCATTTTTTGGAGTTGACGTAATTGGGGCGAACAATGTTGTTGCTCTTGGTGGTTTTGAGGGAATGACCAGAGTTGCTGGCGTTGCATATGTTACTCGCGCAGGTTTTCCGATCCCCAGATGCCGCAATTTTGTTTCCATCCCAGTTGAATTGGGACTTATCCATCCATTGATGGTTAATATAGTTGTCTTCCGCAAAGTGTGCTTCCAGAATGCAATTGCAGCATTCCAAACGCTTCTCTGGGTCGTTAATATCTTGGTTAAAAACTATGTATAAACCGGTTACGCAAATAATTTTGCATTCTTTTTATATTATTTTTTAAAAGATCTGCTTGATACTTTTTTTCAGAAAAAGGACCTGCAATTTTTTTTTGACCTCCGATGTAGCCTCTTTTTCTCCTTTTAGGGGTCATAAAATGAACCTTTTTTAAAAAGAATTTTATTGAATTTACTAGGTGGAGTGAAAAGTAACTTCCTTGACCGCCAGAATGCGCTGATACTGCAAAAAAGGTTATGGTGCCTCGAAGTCCGTTCATACGAGTATTTAGGCAGACATGCCAAATTTCAGTGCGATACTGTATTTAGTTTTGTTGTGACAGCTGATTGTTGTTGACGTGTGTGGCATCATGTTGAGTATGGACAAAAACGATTTTCGTTCTCTCATAAAACATTATTTTTTGAGAGGCAAAACGGCGAAGGAAACAAAAGAAAAGTTGGATAAATATTATGGGGCTAATGCTCCGTCAGATTACACCGTCAAATATTGGTTTCGAGAGTTTCGTGGTGGCCGCAACTCCATTACCGATCAAGTCCGCAGCGGTAGGCCCTCCGATGCGTTTACAGAGGACAAAGTCAAAAAAATATATGAAATGGTGTTGGCTGACCGGAAAGTGAAGGTGCGCCAGCTAGCAGATACCACAAAGATTAGTACCGAGCGCACACGCCATATTTTGGGCAATATTCTGCATATGAAAAAGTTAACCTGCCGCTGGGTGCCGCGATTGCTCCCTCCTGACCAAAAACACGAACGCGAGAGTACTTCGAAAGAGTGTTTGGACTTGCTGATGCGGAATCGGGCGGACTTTTGGCGTCGATTGGTAACTGGATTTGGATCCCTCGGACTATTATATCTTCCCAAACCTCAAAAGATGGCTCATCAATAAAAAATTCAGCTCACGCGAGGAAATCATCGACGCCACGGAGGAGTATTTTGCAGACCTTCCGGAAAATTATTTTCGGACGGGATCAAGAAGTTGGAAAATCACTGGAATAAGTGTATCAAACTAAAAGGGGACTATATTGAATAAAATAAAAAAAACATTTAAAAAAATAATTTTTTCATTCCCAATGCAAAAATGACTTCCTTTTGTGGCGTTCCAGCAGCATTTCGGACATGCAAAACCGCCTTTCGACGTCTCTCGGCTTGAGTTCATGTGGAACCCAATTTCCTTGCTTTTGAATATATCCAGCTGCTTTTAAACGTTTTGAAATGGCTGCTTGAGTGACACCCAACGATTCTGCAAGCTCTTCTTGTGTTTGGCAACAATCTTCATAGAGTAATGCTTCCAGTTATTCATCTTCAAACTTTTTTGGCTGCCCAGGACGTTCATCGTCTTCCAAGCCAAAATCACCACTTTTAAATCGTGCAAACCCCTTTTGGCACGTTCGCTCAGCTAGCGCATGTTCACCATAAACTTCCACCAAAATACGATGACTTTCGGCAGCAGTTTTCTTCATTTAAAGCAATGAAGAAGAACTCTCCGCAAAAACACTTTTTCAGGCACAAAGTTCGACATATTTGAGTTATTAAGTTATAGACCCATATCCCCGGCCATTTAACATATGAACATTTGATGAACTATACTTTGTTATTGTCATACATTCCTGGTAATTTAATTTGATCTTGGTTATATTCTGTTTCTATTAATTGTGAATAAATTCCTATTGTCCTGTTTGTATTCTTACCGTCATTATTTTATCCGCCCATCGTTTTTCATATCTGTAGCAATAGTTGCTCTCCTAAAAGATTTGCTCCCTTCTTCATTGATTTTCTCATTATTGGATAATATGTCATAATTTGTCTTTTATATCTTTATATCCTAATTGGAATGTATCTTACCGTGTTTTCAACCTGTGAATGACGTGCGGACATGCCATAACAATACTTTCTTTATATACAATACATTCCTCTTTCTTTCTGCTTCTTTTTCTAGTGTGGCTTTATTTTGTACATTATTTCTTGTTCTTTCATACATACATACAGGCGTACAGGAGTTTTTTAAGCTCTAATTCTTTTTCCAAATTTAGCTCATTTATTTTTACCTATTCGTTGTTTTCATATAATTGAAAGTTGCATTGGAAAGGGCTGTAAATGAAGTATATTTTTCCAGAATTTATTTGTCTACAATATAATGTTATGTCTATATTTTAGTATAATTAATTTCCAACATTTAATATTATTTTCAAAGGTTTTAGTGTGTCTTGACCTATTAAAAAGTAAAAGTTTTGCATTTCATGTTCCGATCAGATACTTTGAATCCTTGCGGTAGTTCAGTTATTGCTTCCTTTTCTATTACCATATCAGTAGGTAATGTATTAGAATGCGTAGAATAACATAAATCTCCACCTATTGTTGGAATGCTAGAAGCATTCGAGGTAAACATATTGAATTTTATTCCTCCCTTATGACTTAAAACATTGACTTAGCATTAGTATCAGAAACTTGGTTGAATTCAACCGACCGTTTATCTAATTATGTATACAAATGCTATCGTTTTGGACAGGGAATATAGAAGTGGTGGCGGTGTTGCCGTGGTAAGAAAACATTCGATACGACATAATTTACTACCTATCCCACGTACGAAATTAGTTGAAACAATTGGTGTCGAAGTTCCCTTTGTTAACGGGCTTTCATTGAAAATTTTTAGTGCTTATTTTCCGGTCGGGACAACATGTCCGCAAAAGCGTGCGGAACTTCACAATGATTTACTAAGGCTTATTAATACTAATGATTTATTTCTAATCGGTGGTGTTTTTAACTGGGATTGTCTTAGGGCTAATGCGTGGGGTAACATCCTTGCAAATTTAAACTCAAGATATCCATTTGAAATACTCTACCCACCAAATCCTTCTTACATCCCATCGAGTAGGAACAGGAATCCCTCAACTTTAGATTTATTTTGAACAAACATACCTGATCTTTTTAGCGAACCTAAAACTCTTAATGAACTTAGTTCCGACCATCTACCCGTGCAATGCTGTGTAATTCTTTCTCCAGTTCCTTGCACAAGCCAATGTTTTGGTTTTAAAAATGCTAACTGGAAGTTATTCAGAAAGCTAATGCGCGCAAAACTGGAAAACACATTAGACCAAAATACTAGTCAATCTTTAGTTGATCAAAATATAAACACTTTCACGACTGCCATTTTTGAAAGCATTGATCAGTCAGTCCCAAAAAAAATGGTTTCTATGTAGACATAAATCATTTATCTTTCCGCATTTCATTCTTGACATAATAAAGTTGAGAAATACTTCTAGATCCAGATGGAAACGTACGAGAAACGATTTATAATTCACCGAATATAAAAAAATGAATTCCTTCCTAAAATATGCAATCGCAAATTTTAGAAACCAATCATGGAGCGATAGACTCCAAGGGTTAGAGAAAGTTAGCAAACCATTCTGGAATATTGTTGAAGTAATTAAAAAGAAACACACATACATTCCTCCACTTAAGGTTGGGAACTCTGTGTTACATTCTTCCTTGGAAAAAGCTAACGCCTTAGCAAATAATCATTTAAATTTTAGTCATGTTATCCCAGACACGCACATAACTTCCTCAGTTGAGCAATCAGTTATCTTC
This sequence comes from Volucella zonaria, assembly GCA_963966105.1. NCBI lineage: Eukaryota > Metazoa > Arthropoda > Insecta > Diptera > Syrphidae > Volucella > Volucella zonaria. The sequence continues at coordinate 82,842,834 of OZ014530.1, forward strand.
ATTAGGTCACATCCACTGATAAGAAATGTCAATCTAATATCCTTAAGTGAACTAAGGGATACTATACAAAATCTAAAAACCAGAAAGTCATCCGGCTTCGATACGATCAAAAACGTTTTTCTTAAAAATTTTCCAGATTCTTGGATACTTCCCGAAAAACTGGAAAACTGACAAGATAATTCCTATTTTGAAACCTAGCAAAAGTGCAAACTTGCCCTCTAGTTACAGGCCAATAAGTCTGCTGAGCTCCCTTAGTAAGTGCCGGGAGAAGATTATCAAAAAAGGAATTATATCCTTCGTTGACTATAACGAAATATTACTTAAAGAGCAATTTGGATTTAGAGATTTGCATAGCACTACTCACCAAGTGGATCGTATAACAAAATACTCGTATATCAAAAGTAATCTTGCTAGAGGCTTAAGTACTGGCATGATAATTTTGGACGTAGAAAAAGCGTTCGATACCGTTTGGCATGATGGTTTTGTACACAAGCTTCTGAGTTTCAATTTACCGTTATACCTTATAAAAATTATTGAATCATTTCAATCTTTTTAAAGCTTTATCGTGTCCTTAAATCAAACCCTCGCAGACAATAAAGTGATTAATGCAGGGTTAGTCCTTGGGCCAGTCATATTTAATCTATATACCTCTGATTTCGCCACTTTGATTAACTGCATTATTGCTTTATTTGCTGATGATATTTGTATCTATTCGTCGGATGCAATTGGTTTCAATATTGAAACTAATCTTCAATCTGCTTTAAATACTGTTCTAACATATTACCATAATTGGAACATTAATATTAATGCTTCTAAGACTCAAGCTATATTTTTTACACGAAAAAGAAAAGCTTGCCAACTTCCAAGAAACTGCCTTCAACTCAACGGTGTTCCAACTGAGTGGAAATCTAGTGGAAAGTATCTTGGAATTTACTTACATAGATAAACAATTAACTTTCAAGCTACACACAATTTAAACCAACAACACAAAACTTCAACTAAGAAAACACCAAAACTTTCAACAACAAAATCTGGTAGTCGAAAATATATCACGGGTGGCCGTGGCTCAAGTGGTAGTGGACTGGCTTCCAAATCGAAAGGTTCAGTGTTCGAATCCCAGCCTCGCCCGAAAGACATATCATCCATTTTTTCAGCTAACGAAAATCAAGTAAGACGAGTAGTTGACTAGAACTCAAAATCAAGCCAACTTCCACTAAGAATTTAGTCTCCCCATTAAATGTTGGATGCCACCCATGGAGCGAAATAACCACTGAGCCCAAACATCTTTCTTTCTCTTTCTATCCCATTTTCCAAAAAACTTAACACATGCTGAGGCATTATAAGTCTATTCATACCCACTTGAGTGTTAAGTTCTTTTTAAAAAAAAAAAAAAAACACACAAGAAGTTATAAAAAAGATTAGTGTTAGGATCAAGATTCTCTATCCATTCATCTGCAGGAATTCAAAGCCGAACAATGATAATAAGATATTGATTTTCAAGGCTATTTTCCAAGCGATCATGTTCTATGGGTCTCCTGTCTGGGGAACATGCGCAAAAAGTCATCTTCGTAGACTCCAGACAACACAAATAAATTATTAAAAATGATCCTAAATTTGCTATGGTTTTTCTCGACAGAAGAATTACATACTCGTAACATAGTTGGCATCGAAATAGCTTCAACTAGAATTCAGAAAATTCATAGTCAATACAACTTGCCTGGCTTCAGACAACGACTTGATTTCAATCCTAGTTGCATAATGTGCAATTCTAACTTTAGTCTTATATATTTTTGCTTTCATTGTTTTTTATTTATTAATTTACTTATTTATTTGTATATCTATTGTACTTATTTATTTCTTATACATCATTTATTTATTTATTTATTTGAGTATAAATAATTATAGTTATTTTCTTTTTACGCTAGTACATAGCACTTTGAAATCAAGTGTTAACACCACTTCTCTCTTCCCTCCAACGAAATAAGGCATTTTATTTGTCAAGAAGGTTTTTAGTGGCTTTCCTTCGAACTGGTAGTATTTCTGTGATATATTATTTAAAAATTATATAAATATTCTAGATGTAAGGTAATGCAAACCAAATCTCTGTAAAACGAAGATTGTATTTTGTTAATTGTAAATATTTCTGCCACAATAAATATCTATACAAATCTCCACCTAGAGCGTTTATACGATTCAAACACTCCGCTAAATATTGAGGCCTTGACGAATATTATTAAAACTACAGTCCCACGGTTCAAAGCACAAGATAATAAAAGCCCCTGCAAGCTAAGATGCAGGTCTTTTACTTTTTTAAAATTGTACAGAGAACACAACACCAACATTTTTAGATCTGTGTACAGTGAAGCAAACCTTAAGTACCTGTGTTACTCAAAAAAGGTGGCCTACGAACAACAAAAGATTGCAGTTGTCAATAACTCAAGATCATCTGCTGAGTTTTGGAGAGCGGTAAAATACGTAAAAGCCCCACTTTTGAAAGAACACTTTCGCAGCGTACTCAACACCACACTTATCTCCGCCTTATTCCAGTATGCAGCCCTTCCTTTTACAAACGATTTTCTGGATGCACCATTTTCAATTCAAAAAGTAGAAAAGCGCCAGGAGAAGACCGTATTCCCTATGAATTTTATCAAAACTGTACTCCTGAATTCGTATATGCGCTCACGGCGGAATATAATCGAATACATGAGTCGGCAAATATACCGGAGAGTTTTAAAAAAGCAATGATATGTATATCCACTACATAAAAAAGGAGGCTTCAACGATCCAAATAATTATAGGGGAATATCTTTTTTGGACACGTCAGCTAAGCTTTTTGCTGCGCTAGTATATGTATAACAGACCATCTCAGTGGGTTAAAAGTAACGAGGTTTTATCAGAATTTCAGGCAGGCTTCAGAGTAGTTTTCCAGTGTCGACCAAATATTTGTTCTTACTAATATTGCAGAAATTTATAAAAAGAACCATAAAAAGTTGTACGCGTTTTTTGTGGACTTCCGAGCGGCATTTGACTCCATATCACGTGAAGCACTATTTTAGAAACTGTACAAAATTGTGAGGTCGAGTAAAGTCATTCATACTCTAAGAGCAATGTGTGAAAACAATGTTGCGTTTGTGTGGGATGGAGAATCCATATCTGAAGAATTTACATCAACAATGGGTGTGAAGCAAGGGTGCATTTTGAGTGCATTACTATTTATATGGTTTATCAACGACATAACAGATGCTGTAGGCGGAGGAATTAATTTTTGCCGAACAAAGATCCCGGCGCTGATGTATGCGGACGACATTGTCTTCCTTGCTGACACGGAAAATTGTATGCAACTAATGATGAATGGGCTCAGCGAATACTGTAAATGCTGGAACTTGCTTGTTAACCTAGAGAAGTCAAAGACAATGGTATTCAGAAATAGAGGCGGCAGATATTCTACATGTTAAAGATGGACGTACTGCGGCGAGATGATTGACAATGTGCGCTGGTATAAATACCTCGGGGTTCTGGTAACAAACAACTTAAATCTAAACAAATACTTGGAGGCAAAGCTATCAGATGCTAAACTAGCAATTTCTTCCGTCTGGGGGCGGTGCATTTCGAATAACTATGTGTCTCATAGTGCAAAATATAAACTGTTTCGTGCAACTGCTACGTCAATACTGCTATTTGGAGATCAAGTTTGGGGATACCGTTATTTCCCAGCAGTAGAGATCTTCTTTCGATAGTTTTTGAAGCGAATATTTCGTTTATCGTGTAATATACCAAACTATATGCTGTATTTGGAAACTGGAATGCCTCCTTTATGCTTAGAGACTCTTAAATTATACTTTAACTATGTATGGATGGAACAAGAGCTATTTTCGTGAATGAGTGGCGGAATATAGCGCCAGAGCGTGGACTTAGCCCTGAAATTACAGCAAATTTGTAGCCTGATTTAATAAGAACTCAACTTGCATCTTTACTTAAAGAAACTGCTAAAAACTTATATAACAAATTTGCGGATGAAGCCCAATCATCTCAGCACAGGATGTATTATAGTAAATCAAAATATCATCTGCACGAAAGTACATATTTTTTAAATTCCTACTCGGCGGATAAAATAAGCACAATATTCAAATTGAGAGGACAGCTGATAAGTCTGAATTGTATACTATACCGCCCAGAACTACCAATCCTGTGCAATATGTGCAACCTAAACGTAAGAGAAAATATTTTTCATTTTCTTGCCATCTGTCCCATTTTAAGGGAATTCCTCTTACAATTCTTTGGTGCAAGCATCATAGATGAAGAAGAAGCAATCCGCATTTTAAATGGATAGCAAGAATGGGATTTATTGTACAATTTTACACTGAATGCTCTTCGCTATAGAAGACATATTATCGAGGATGACTTTTAAATTATATTTACATAATGGAGTTTATTTTTGTTTTCCTTTCTGTTTTTATTTTTGTACTAATTTTATATGCCTAGGATATAAAAATAATTGTCAATCTGGTAGACGGCTATCAGCCATGCCAAAAAAAAAACAGAGACTTAAAAATTATTGTTTTTTGTAAACTATTTAAAATTAAATAAAAGTCATTTATAACTAACTAACTACGAGTATGTATTAGAATTAGTATTTTTGATAGGTCAAGAAGCATAGTTTCTCTTGTTATTTTTGTTCATTGCTAAAATGGTTAAACCAGTATCTCAGTTTTTATTATACACCTGAGTTGTTCGTTACTTACCTATACATAGTGATATTTACTATTTTTTGGTTTTCTCGAGAGGCTGTGGGAGAAAACTGTATTTCTTGTTTGATATCCCCTTTAGTCTCTTCTATATATAGCGTATCCATTTGTTCGGGTCCAATGTTATGATTTAGTCTTTGTAATTTGTTAAAATTCTGTCGGATCTATCCTGAACTATTTTCTTAATTTGGATTAAAATTTTGTCTTCTAAAGTTTGCATTATAAAGGGTGAGCCAACAGATGGTGTGGATGTTGGCTGTCAATTACTGAATTTAATGTCATTGATTTTTTTTGACAGATGTCATACAATTTTTATCAATCGTTTACCACGAAACAACGGATTTTTTTTTATTCAATCTTATTACGAAAATGGGCGATCTGTAAAAGTAACATTTCGTAAAATTCGAGAATTTTTCGGTCAACATAATCGCCCTAGTGAGTTCAGAATTTGTACAATGGTGAAGCGGTTTCAAGAAACTGGGTCGGTATCGGGTCAAACAGAGTATCACCGTACTCGGCCAGCACATACACATACACAAAACATCAACACTGTGAGGGCAACCGTATAAAACCAGCCAGGCACCTCAATTTGTCGCCGAAGTCAACAATTGGCCTCACTTATGGCGCTTTATGGCGAGTTTTAAAAACTGATCTTCATTTGCAAGCATATAAAACCCAAATTACTTAACAATTGAAGCCTTTGGACCACTACAAGCCAAAATGTATTGCGGACGAAATTTGAAGATCGCATTATTTCGGTTAGATTAGAAGTTAATTGCCCTCCTGGGTCATGTGATTTGACACCTTTGGAGTTATTTGAAGAGTAAAGTCTATGCTAATAACCCAGGCACAAAATTCAGGATCTCAAACATAACATCCAAACTGAAATTGCGGCCATTGACCCAGTTATTCTTCAAAAAAGTCATCAATAATTTTGACCTTCGGATGGTGGTTTGCAACAAAGGCCGTGGTGATCACATGAACGATATTGTGTTCCATTCATAAGTGCCATGGCGTACTAAAAGTGTGCTCAATTTAATGAAAACTTCCATACTAGCTGTTGGCTCGCCCTTTATTGTTACCCTTGGTAACTTGGTTTTTGGTAGTAGGTTTGTCTAGTACTTGAATTTAAATTACCGAATTGGAATCTCTTGAAAGGACTGTTTTGCACTAGTACTTGTTCTTTTGTTCTTTTTATTGGAATTTTCACGGTTAAATTCATTTGGCATATCTGCATCAAAAATCTATTTGTTCTTTACTATAGTCAGTCTTTTCTTTAGTTCTATATAATAATTTCTTACATTGGAACTTCGTAATCCTGCTGCCTGTTGGTATAGTTGAATGTTTGAATTCTTTGATATAGACTAGTCTATTAGCGCAGTTTTTCTTTGGTTCCAGGTAGGTGAGATGCCTAGTATTTCGATGACTCCCGCTGTTCTGTTCTCCCTCGTAATCTTGATATGATTGCGGTTGAATATGTGTTTCAATTTTCTTTCCAAAAATTTTAAAGGTGTTTCTAATCACCTTCGCCCGAAAAGCTTTTGGTTTTTTCAAGTTTTTAATTACTCGTAATTCTCCCTGTGAGGTATCTGCTAAATTGTACAATGCCATTTTGAAATGAAGCTGCTTATGGATCGTTGGGTAGTAATTTTGAACTCCCATGAAATCAAAAAGCGACATAAAATGATTCTGAACTCCGATGAAACGAAAAAAATTACAAAAGTGATTCTGATGAAACGAAAAGCGAAATGAAGTGGTTCCGAATTCCCAAGAAACAAAAAAGCGACGGGAAACGACAATTCTCGTGACTGGTGAGGCAGCTATTCACGTTTACGATTCGCAGCGTTTTCTAGCGCAGATTTTCCGCCGTTGCGTAATTATTCTCGCTTACACTTACTAATCCTAGATTCCCGCATTAATTCAGACTTAGATTTCGGAGACATTTTGCCGACATGTAGAACACGAATAATGAAACGCTACGTTACGTACTAACTCCCATATGAAAGTGGGAAACAGGAGCAAATAAGGTAGCCACTGAACGATTGCAAAAATAAAAGACGGTAATGTAAAAACGATGCACAAAAAAAAAGTTGTGCCCCAGGGCAAAGACATATCCATGTCAAAAAACAGGGTTTCTGAGTATGTGGATTACGATGAAAATATGGTTTCATTAATTTCCGAATGAATATACAAGAAATAGCCAAAATGTCGACATTTCCTCAAAAAACTCGCATTGGATCTCATCACTCCTCAAATAGAAGGAAGATTTTCTTAGCCAACGACCATTAGTGCAGGCTAATCTTGCTATAACCACTAAAAAAAGATGTGCAATCTGTCCAAGGGCTGTGTGCAAAGAGTGTCTCGTAAGAACAAAAATATATTGAGGTTTTCTGAACCCTAGGGTAGTAATAGTTTTTCTTCAGGGATGAGTAGGGTGTAAAGATTAAGGTCACTCTAATGAACAATTGTTCCTAAAAATCTCAATGCAGTTTAAACATGCAGATTGCCAGAAACTGGTAACCCAACCTTTTGAGGCTGATTTTCTATTTGAAACAAGTTCATGACAAATTTTGCAGACTACTTTTTAGAACGTGATCTTCCGCAAAAAGTATTCTGCATTTAATTTGGTGTTTCTATTTATGTATGTTCATTATCCCTTCAGACTTTCTATTGTTATTTGTTACTAAAACCCAATTTCTTGTCAAATGTTTTAGTTGACCAGTATTCGTATTATTTTAGAGAACAATTATTAGCGGATAAACAACATTGTAGCAAACGAGGAGTACTCGTAAATCGAAAAAAAACTAACTCAACCGATTAGCAAAGCTCGCCAAAGGTATTGTATCTAAAAATTGTGTATGTCGGCCTGCCAAGGGTAAATAAGGTTCAGATCCAATTAACTACTAGACCTGACATGTCGTGATGCTCGGTAACGATCAATTCAATACGAATTTTTAAATACATATGTACTCGTATGTTACTCGTTTTCATATCATGCAACCCTCAAGGCCGCTAGCGACAAGTTCGACCGCGCTTAACACTTGCGACCCATTCAACAAATACAAGTAGAAAATAAGTGCTAATTTGTAAAAAAAAAAACAGTTGAACTTAATTTCACAGAACACAGACGAAAATTATACCGTACACAACATGTGCGTACATATGTTGGTAACGAAGAAATAATAAAGTTGGTAATTTGTGCTGTTTATTACTTACTTTATTACTTTTACAGATTTTAATGGCTTTGTTCACGTCATTGGTTTTGATTGCTTTCTTAAAATTTTACGATCCTTGTGGGTTACACTTTATAATTAGTTTGAATATAAGCAATCTTATTTAATTTGTTTTAACACTTATCAAATGACGATAAGAAGTTGAAAATAATTGTTAATGGAAACTGCTTTCACCTTGGGTTGCCAACAAATGCCAATTAATTGAGTGTTCTGAAAATGACCCCAGGAAAGGTATGGTATGGTATGTTAAAGCATGGGGAGCGTAAATATGGGGAGTACAAAGGGCGAAGATAAAGTGGAAACTTCTAGTTTTTTTTATAATTTGGGCGCGCTCAAGGGTTTTAATTACCCTTAAAATGCTTGCACACACCGCAGGCGAAGGAAAATTAAGGAGGATAGAAAGAGAGGTACCGGTGAACGTTGGTTTTATATGTTTGAAGGTTATAATGGCTAGGAAATAAAGAGCTAGGCAGGGCATTCCATAAGCGAGTTGTACGGCTTAGGAACGATTCACGATATTTTAGAGTACGTCTGAAAATAGGCTTGAGTATACCCTCAAGCGAGGCGGGTGTTACGGTTAAAAGGTTGAAGGGCGGAATGCTACTGGCGATTTCTATGTAGCACTGGTGGTGGAAATAGCGATAAAACAGATTGAGACACGAGACATTAAGTCGGTGTTCGAGGGTGTCCCTTGTTTGAGTGATGTTGGTATTACCTATGAGCTGGGCCCCCGCTCAATTACCAAGGTTTCGCCCATCAATGACGTTGTCTAATAAAAAGCGGGGCCAGAGCATATTACTGGTCTTATGGTAAACATCTTCTGATGACGCCACCGAAGGTTGATACGTTTTGACCAGTTACAAGTTGCCGGTCATAGGTCTTGTTGGTGGCAAGACCACCGGTAGCTCCTATCAGGACGTAAATCACGGTACTATGGGAGTCAGGAGCCCCCCGGACTTCGGTCCGGGCCTGTGGGAGCGTCATGGTGGCTGTGGTTTAAACCGAGATCGCGGGTAGGGTCTTCCTGTTGGTTTGACCCATTATTGTAGAGCAGCAAATAAGTACTGGGTGCTATGACCCTAAGAGCAGCAAGAGGTCTTAGATCGGCCTCGACCCATACCAAGGGTGGAACTTGTGCCTCCAATACAGTTCCGAATTTGGTATCAACAGATTGACGCAGAGCGATGGCAAGGCGTATCTCCTTGCTCCCATGGATGTATGGGCATCCCGTAAACATAAGTCTACACGACAGGTGGTTTACCAGAGACTATCATCTATGAGTTTAATCACACTATTTTGCAGAAATGTTTTGGGCTCACCCGACCAGATATGAGAATTGTTCTCCAATTTCGGGAGGATGAATGCCTTATATATTTTGGCAAGACTAGAGGGGTAAAATATTTCTTACATCGCTTGAGGAAACCTAGACATTTCGCAGCATTTTTGACGACATCGAATATGTGGTCATTCGAACGTAAGTTGTCACTGACGCACTGAAAAACTGAAAGTTTTTCGATTTGGACGATACGAGCGCCATTCATGGATAATGGCTGGGTGTTTAAATTTCGCTTTAACGACAGCAGACAGCATTGTGTTTTGGAAGCATTAAATTCTACTCTGTTAATGGTTCCCAAATCTAATAACTGAACGTTCCGAATTAATTGAAGTACAGATTCATCGATTCCAAATGGACGCCTGATGCCAAACTCTGCCAAATGCCTTAGAAATATCAAGTGCAACCATGTTACTTTTGCCAGATTGATGTACGCTTTGGTTCCACTTTTCGGTCAGAAATGCCATAAAATCACCAGTGATTTCTGTTGTACCAAAACCTACCGGTCATTGAGAACTTTTCGTGTTTCGAGATATTTCAAGAACTGACTGTTTATCGGCGTTTCCATGACCATGGAAAGAAGGGACGTAAGAAGATACGCCTGTTTTCCATCTGTTCGGAAAGTGTCCTAAAGAGTAGAATTGATGAAAAAGCTTACGCAGTGGTTTTGCCAGCATGGAAGAACACCTCTTCAGAACAAGGGGAGGTATACAATCTGAACCAGCAGGTTTGTGAATGTTAAGGTCTTTAAGTACTCTTGCTACTACACGAGTGCGAAAGTGGATTTGTCCCATTGAAGATTCGACGCACTCAAGTGTAGGCGGAGACAAAGCACAATATGGAAGCGGTGAGCAGGCCGCAAAGTGTGCAGCAAGCAATAAAAGTCGGTAAATTAAGCGTTTATGGATCAGAGTGAGCACAGTGAAGTAAAAGAAATTATAAGCGAAACATACATATTTAGAGCCACGCGGAAGTGAAAAGTGTAGAACAATAATATTCATTGGGACAATTGAATTTTTTACTCCGCGGGAGGACTTTGAGGATTTCAAAGAGTGCCTCTAACATTTGTTTTCCATAAATGGAGTGACGGAGGATACTAAAAAAGTGTCTTATTTAATTACATTAATACGAGGTCCATTAATCGTAGGTCCTGAATCTTATAAAATTTTAAAATCGCTTACTGATCCTGAATTTTTGAAAAATATTTTATGCCAAAAGTGAATGTTATCGCAGAACGGTTTAAATTTTATAAAAGAAGCCAAAAAGCTGACGAAGCGGTTAGTGATTATGTGCTCGAACTTAAAACGTTACCCCAATCATGCGATTTTAAAACATTTTTAAATGATGCTCTGAGAGACAAATTGGTGTGCGGTATATACCAAGAAAACATTCAACAGAAGCTTTTAAATGAAACGGGATTGACATTTGACAAAGCGTGCGAGATTGCAAAGAACATTGAGATGACAAATATGCAGTTACGTCAGATGAGCCCAGAAAGTTTCAACAACATATCAACACAAAATCACCAACATCAGTATCAGTACAGACAGCAGCGCAGAAGGTAGCAAGATCAGCAAGCAGAAACAACAACTCTAATAAACCATCAACGTACTCGTATACGAATAATGATAAGTATCAGCATGGTAAAAGAAATTTAAAGAATTTTGCTTGTTTTGGCTGTGGGAAAAATGGCCATCTCAAAAAAGACTGTAGATATAGTAATAACGATAGCATGCATAGAAAAAAATTAAATGTAAATAGTATAGAAGACGTAAATATAGACAGTAATAACCTATCATTAGGATATATAAATTCGGTTTCAAATATTTCAAATTTAGCGCATGTAATGAAGTTATGTATTAATAAGAGTTAAATTGAAATGGAAGTTGATAGTTCAACGGTTGTTAATTATGATTTTTGTAGAACGCATTTTAGTGAATTAAATATGTTACGTGTTAAAAAGCAATTAAATGTCGTATCAGAGCAGGAGGTAGAAATCTTGGGCAAAATTATAGCAAACTTACAGGATTTCAAGAATATATCCCAATTTCATAGTTTTGAAATCTTTCTTATAAACTCAAAGCGAGAATTTATTCCGCTGGATGATATGGTGACAGATAAAATAAAAGAATTGTCGATTAAAAAGGTTTTATTAAATGATATGAGGGATCCAATTGTGGGTTATATTGCTCAGTTGAGGTTGAAGGAAAATGTTATTCCAAGTTTTTCGAAGCCGTATACAGTTCCGTTTAGAATTCGAGATAGGGTAGGTGAGGAGATTGACAAATTGATATCCGAAAATATATTAGTACCAATGAAATATAGCGTATGGGCATCTCCGATGGAAATAGTTCCCAAGAAAAATGGTGATTTGAGGTTATGTTTGAACTGCAAAGTGGCAGTAAATAAATCCATACAAAGCCAAGTTTATCCGCTTCCTAGAATGTATGACTTGTTTGCAAAATTTAGCAACTCTTCAATTTTTTTCGTATTGGATTTATCCGCAGTGCGTGAAAAATCTCAACACGGTTAACGGTTAATACACAAAAGGGGCTTTTCAAGTTTGTGGTTTTAGAATGGATGAAATTGTGAGATCAATTGATAAGCTTGGTTGCAATTTGGATGATGTGTTGATTGGTGGAGCGAATTTACAAGAGTGCAAGAGGAAAAACTAGTAAATGTGCTTCGAAGACTAGAAAGTCATAATATAAAGGTAAATTTTGAAAAATGTAGATGATTTATGAAGGAAATAGAGTATCTAGGCCATATTATAACAGGAAAGGGCTTAAAACCTAATAAAGAAAAAATTAGCACCATTTTCGAAGCGCCTAGTTCAAAAAATATAACTCAACTCAAAAGTCTTTCTAGGTTAATACATTTTTATAATCGGTTTATTCCGAATTTGGTGTCGAAATTACGGTTATTGTATGACCTGTTGAAGAAAAATAATAAGTTTGAGTGGAATTCAAAACACCAGTCGACATTTGAAGAAGCAAAAATGGTTATAATTAGCAACAACTTATTAGAGCATTTCGATCCCAAAAAGCCTATAATAAAGGGTGATTTACTCGAGCTATAACTTTTTAAAATGCTATAATTTTTTTTATTTATTGATAAATTTTATTGTACCAAAGCAAAAAATGTTGGAAAATACATCAATTTTCAAATTGTATCAGTAGTTTTCAATATGTCCACCTTTGGCGCGAATAATGGCCTTAAGACGGCCGAAGAAAGCATCGCACGCTGCACGCAAGTGGCTCTGCGGTATTTTGGCCCATTCCCGGCGAAGTGCTTGTTTGAGGAGGTCCAAATTTTGGTATTTTTTAGTGCCAACCTTCGCCTTCAAAATACGCCAGACAGAGAAATTCAATGGATTTGCATCCGGAGAATTTGCAATCCATTGTGTCGAAGAAATGAAGTGTGGACCATTGTTTTTTAACCAATCCTGGTTGACGCGCGCTTTAAGAGACGGTGCCGAGTCTTGTTGAAATGTCCACGGTCTCCGACCAAAATCATTGTTTGCCCAAAGCTTCAATACTGCCTCTAAGAGAGTTGCACGTTATACGATCCCATTAATTTTGACGCCACGGTCCAAAAATACGAGCAGAGAGCCACCATCGGGGGCTATGGCGGCTATGGCGGCTCAAACCATCACCATCGGTGCTGCCTGCTTTCTGGTGGCCGTCCGAAGGTGTAAATTTTCAAAGGACCTCTCTGGCAAGTAAACTCGGTCATTTTGTTTGTGAACATATTACTCGATAACAAATGGCGACCCATCGGAAAAAACCAAATTCGGCAACTCACCACTTTCGTGCAAGTGTAGCAATTCCTTCGCCATTTCGACTCTTTTTCCTGTTGCGGTGTAAGATCGTTTGCTTTTTGGAACTTCAATGGCTTGAGCCCAAGCTCATTTTTCAGTATGTGTTGCATCCGTTCCAACGATATCTTGAGCTCACGAGCCATTTTTCTTCCACTTCGACGCGGATTTCGCTCAATTCGAGCCTTCACTTTCCGAACCATTTCTGCCGATGTTGCTGTTTTTTTTATGACCACCTCCATGGGGTTTTGCAACGCTGCTAGTATCACGGTAACGAGCTATGGTTCGAGACACAAATGATTTATTCACGTTGAGGTGCTGGAGGGCTCTAACTATAGCTACTTGTGGTTTTCCAGCCAAATATAAAGCAATCACACTATCACGTTTGCATTCCATCGCGGATAAAAATTTTTGAACACAACTGAGACGCAAATCGTTTAAAAAGCTTGTAAATAATAAAATTATCAGTCATGTGTCAAAATTTGAGCTCAGTGTCATGAACGGTTTGGTAACTATAGCAGTCTGAAGTTGGTTGCAGTTCGAGGCATTCAGGGTGTAATCACATGCGACGTCCTTATGCAGTGGGTGCAGTATTATCTCACGTGGTTGACAGTGAAGAGAAACCTGTAATTTTTGCTTCGTCTTCACTTAGTGGAGCAGAAAAAAACTACTCACAGTCCCATAGGGACGCACTAGCAATTGCCTACGCAGTAAAAAAGTTTCACAAATACCTCTATGGGGACAGGTTCACCATAGTTACTGATCATCAGGCATTAAGGGAAATTTTTAATGAAAAGAAACGACATTTAGCAGTAGCAGCAGCAAGACTGCAATCTGATACCTTATCCAGATTACCAATTGAAGGATCAACGGACATTGGCGAGGAGTTTCCTAATGTTTTGTCTTTTGGTCCTGAGAATATTAAACTTCCAAAATTAGAGCACATTCAGTGTGAAACTAGAGGAGATAAACTTTTACTGAGAGTATATAATGGGTTAATCAATAACGACAATCAACTAGTTGACACGGAAACAAAGTATTATTTTGAAAGGTGTCTAAAGTTTTCATGTAATAATGGTGGTATTTATTATGGTAATAGGGTTGTAGTACCGGAAAGCCTTATACACGATGTACTAACAATTTTGCACGACACGCATATAGGCATTATTAGGATGAAAATGCTTGCGCGAAGCTATGTTTGGTGGAAAGTTATAGATGCAGATATAAAAGAGTTTGCAAAATCTTGTCAGGTTTGCGGCCAAACCCAAAATATCACCAAATCTGTCAAGGAATCAAATTGGATACCATCATCGTATCCTTTCGAAAGAGTACATATTGATTTTTTTTGATATTGCGGGATTAAATTTTTTATTGCTTGTGGATAGTTATTCCAAATAGATTGAAATATCTGAAGTGAAAAGTTCTCGCGCGGAAAAGGTAATTGAAAAATTGTGTAGTTGGTTTTCGGTTTTTGGTTTACCTTCTAAGTTAGATTCTGATAATAGACCTAAATTTCAGTCATTTAGGTTTATTGAATTTTGCCAAGGCAACGGATTAAATGTGTTAAAAAGTCCACCATATCATCCACAATCAAACGGTATCGCGGAAAGGGCCGTACAAGCTGTGAAAGCAGCTTTTAATAAATTCTTAGTTGAAACCCAACCTGTAAAGAATATGAGCCATAAAATGGCTATTTTTTTGCTGAAGTATCGTAATACACCCACGGTTTCTACAAATCAATCTCCTTCCAGCATGATTTTTAAGTTCAAACCAATAACTTGTTTAGACATTTTAATATTGTACAAAACTCAAAATCCAATAACAGCCTAACAACCGATGAGGATACGTTACAAAAAAGTTCTGGTATTAGTAAAGTAACAATTTAGAACAAAAACAGGAATTTAAACCAAATGAAACGATGTATTATAAAAACCCCTTTAAATCTCATGTAAAATGGACTCCATGATGTATTATCAAAAAAATTTCTAAAGTGCTTTATCTCATTTCTATTAATGGTAGCAGAAGAGTAGCTCACATAAATCAATTAAAAAAACAAAATCCGTCTGTCAGATTTAGCCCTATTACTACATTTATTCAAACAAATAATAATAGCAACCAAAAAGAAGAATTTATAAATGAAACAAAAAAACAAGTAGAAGAGGAAAGTGATGAATATTTAAGCGCTGAGGAAGATATAGAAATTGGTAGAGAAACTTTAAGGAAACAAATTATACAAGATCAAATTAAGTTTAACATAAAACTCAAAAAATCTTAAATATCAATATAATTATATGAAGAAAACTGTTATTAAAGTTTGTAAAAGATTATAGCAATAACATTATTTTAACAATTAACAATTAATTGTTAAAAACTAAGTTGAGGAGGATTGATGTAAACCAATTATGTTGTATACCCAATATGTTTTTTACTAAATACAACAAAGCTCTTAGTGTAAGTTACTTCTCATTTATCCATTAACGAAAGCAGATGATGAACAGCCCAATCGCGAGTTTTATTTAATTAAAATAAAAATATAACTACCAGTTAAAATTCCGAAAGAAGCTGTTAAGAGCCAGCGGTTGGCTTTCTCATATTTTTATTATTAATTCTTATTATTAAGTAATAAATTACAATAATAATATATAAAAAAGAATATATAGCACTAGCTACCACGGCTATCGGCTAGGGCTGGGCTTTATTGCGATACGGTTCTTTTAGAAATCTTTTTTCTAACTGTGTGGTCGGTGTACGAGAAATTAGCTGATATGACACAATGGTCCGACGAGCCTAGACGGGAGAGCACATTAACGGTGTACTTATCTGGGTGAGAAGTTAAAAACAAGTCCAGGGTGTTGGCGGTACAACTATCAACGTTTGGTATTCGCGTGGGCTCATTTACAAGCTGCGTGAAGTTTGTTGTTTGTCGTTTGTTTGAAGATGTCAACACACCGTCCTTCGGGTGTTGTCTGTCCAGAATGTTGAAATCGCCCGTAATAACGATTTCAGTATAAGAATACAGGAATACAATTCTTTGAATGGAGTTAGACAGCGCATCGAACCCGTTAAAAGTCGAAGTGCTGTCCAGTTTGAGGCTTCTGTAAATAAAGCAGTAGTGGATAATATGATTACAGAGATGGAATTTTAACTACATGAAGTTGAATTCTGGATTGGAACAGGGACTACATTGTGGTGGAATTTGTCAAGCTACATCACCACGCACGTAAATGGCGAGAACGCGGTGAGCAAAGAATAATGGCACTAGTTCGTAGCCAGGTAGCTTAAGATCAGATTGATCTGAGAGGAGTGCTAAACAGCTGGTCTACATTTACAGACGTGGACGTACGCAGAAAAATGATTACTTGTTAGCCCGCGTATATTGGCAAGCGACTAGTGATGACGGAAGTGCTGCAGATGAGTTATAAATAGTAATAAAAGGCCTATTTAACATAGTATATCACCAGCCAGGACCACGAAGTTATACTTACAGTGAAGACCTTAATAAACGCAAACAACGTGTTCAGGGTTTCACCATAAGAATTTAAATACAGTTTTGGCAATACTGGAATCTGGGATAAGATGAATAGTTTAGTTTTATTTTTAGTTTAGTTTATTATTTCTTATTTGGATTTAAGGTATACAAACAAATGTTTCCAGAATTCATAAAATTTTAAAAATAAAGAAAAAATAAATGACATTCGGTGCTTTCAGATATAACAATGTAAAAAAATAGCATTGAATGCCACTACAATAGTCTTATTCAACTCAAATTTACAACACTTTCAATGGGGTGATACTAAATAGGTGACTTAAAAATAGTGTTAACATTAATAAGATAAATTCAACTTCACAAGATTTGTACGAGGGCTATTGCAAGATCAACTTCCGAAGTGAAAAATATTTTTTTAAAAAAACCGAAAACATTAATTTTTTGCACAAAATATTTTTATTAACATCTAAATTATTTTTCTACATAGTCTCCGTTTAAATCTACTTATACATTTTTGGTAACGTGGGACGAGCATTTGTATACCCTCCTTAAAAAATGGCACCACTGGTTCACACCGTTCATAAGTTCCTCATTACTTCCAAAATGTTCAGATGCAATGGATGATTTCAATTTTGGGAAAAGGTGATAATCGCTTGGTGCCAAATCAGGACTGTAGAGAGGGTGATGAAAAATATCCCAATTGAACTAAAGTTTTTGTGTGTGCAGCAGTGTGTGGCCGTGCGTTGTCATGCAGGAGCACCACACCTTTGGTAAGCATTCCTCGTCTTTTGTTCTGGATTGCTCTTCTTAACTTACGTAGAGTTTCATAGTAAACCGCTGTATTTATTGTGTTTCCAGGTTCCCTAAACTCGTCAACTATACGAGTATCCCTTTACTGTCCCAAAAACCTGCGGCCATCATTTTTCGATTTTTTTGGCTTGTTTGGGGAATGAGTGTGCATCCATTACTTTGACTGTTCTTTGCTTTCTACTCGTAAGTTTACATACTGGACCCCAGTCTCATCTCCAGTCACAATTTGCTGTAAAAATTCTTTACCTTCCATTTCTAAACGTTCGAGAAATGCTTTTCCTGAATTGACACGTTGGGTCTTGTGGACATCTGTGAGCTGTTTTAGGATCCAACGGGCACAGAACTTGTGGTAACCCAAGTTTTCAGATACGATTCTGTATAGAGTAGTTCGAGAAATTTCGGAAAATCTTGTCGCAAGATCTGAAATCGTAAAACGCCTGTTTTCTTGAACAAATTGGTCAATTTGGTGAACCACGTCTTGATTCATGATCGATTCATTATGCACATCTGTGCGTCTGTTTTTAAATTGTCTACACCAATCACGTACCGAACCAACACTCATCACTGTATTGCTGTAAACAGCACATAACCGACGATGAATTTGAGCTGCGCCATTTCCTTCGGCTTGCAAAAAACGAATTACACTTCGTACCTCACAGACGGCGAGAGATAAAATTGTATTCTCCATGTTAAAACGGCAACTATTGGAAAAATAGTGAACGAAAACGGTCGAAACTTGGCATATTATTAGAGCATAATATACTGGTTGCGACATGCAGAAACACGTCACTGAAGTGCACGTATGTAATGAATTGTAAGACATCGGAGGTTGATTTTCTAATAGCCCTCGTATATACAAATTGTGTTTGCTAAAGATGCAACAAAAATTCAATTTACACTTTTAGCTGAAGGCAATGTAGCGAGTGCTGATATAACATACTTATTGCGTAGTTTATTCACATTATAGTCTATACTACAATACCAAGATGTCAGAAATAAGAATTTCTAGTTGAATTGGAACAGCCAATGTTTTAAGTGTTTGATGATCATTCCAAGTTCTAATTGACTAACAAATCAATTGTTTAACAAACACAAACGGTAGGGTAGTTAAAACCGAGGAAAAATTATTATTTGACATCAAACGAAAGTTGCGATTACCAGACTTTAGGAAGACTGTTTTCAACACTTTACTTACTTGCTTAACGTGGAGCTATAATCCGGGACGGACCTGGGCCTCAACCAACAATCGTCTCCAGTTAGCTCAATCTCTACCCAGTTGCCTCCGGTTTCCTGCTTGCGTGCGTCACCCGCATCGTGGTCTTCCTTTATTGCGCTGTTCTCCGGGGGCGGATTTGAAAAATGTTCGGACCGGAGCATTGGTGTTCATCTGCTCTACATTACTCGGCCACCTCAGTAGTTCCACCTTCACTCTTCTGGGTATGTCGATGTCGCTATACAGCCCGTATTGTTGTATCACCTCCTCCACTCACAGTCTACGCAGACGGGACCAAAAATCTCCCGAAGGATTTTCTTCTCAAAGCAGCCAGGAGCACTCTCAACCATTTTTGATAAAGCCCATGTGACTCCTGACACACATATGAATTAAAAAAACCATTCCTGTTCACTCGCTTGTGACAAGTTTCCATTTTATTTTTATATTTCTTAAATTTAACTTATTTAACTAATTTAACTTAACCTGAAGTGATACGCACGTTCAGCAAAATGTGTGTGAACTTTATGTCTGCTACGTAGACACCAAGCTTCTGCGGCATAGAGCTGGACTGGGATTATTAAGGTATTATATAGAGTCACTTTTGTTGTTCGAGAGAGGGCTTTGTTTGTCAATTGCCTTCTTAGCCCAAAGAAGCAGAGATTGGCAAGAGTTATTCTTCGTTTGATTTCACACCTGGTGTCGTTGCTTCAATTACGTGTAATAACGCAGCCTAAGTAGACAAAGTCCTTAACTACTTCAAAGTTAAATCTGTCGAGGTTGATGTTCTGTCCGAGACATCGTTGTTGGGTGTCCTTTCTTGTTGACAGAATCTATGATAATTGGCCTTGCCCGCATTGACCGTTAAACCCATCTTTGTGGCTTCCGCCTCAATACTCCGAAAGCGCAATCACTTTAATTTCTTCCGAGTATGACGTATCATCGGCATATGGAAGTAATTGGAAGGACTTTTGAAAGATTGTGCCTCTTTTATTGACGCGTAAGCTTTGCACTATTATTTCAAGAATGGCTTGAAATAATAGATTTTTTGATTTGATATGATTTTTATTGGCTTGATGACCAACTACACTCCTCCCACAGTACACTTTTATATTCATTTGATTTGATTAAACTTTTAAACGCTAAGCACTTGTTCTTTTTTAAATATATCCGGCTCGAAGGACCATGTTCTGGGCTAGATGAGCCGAGAATTAATTTTTCATAGTTGGAGAAGAAGTCTTCGAACGCTTAGAAAATAAAACACTTAATTTCTTATTTTGTTAACCTTTATTTAATGAAGAGCTGAATTCAGCTGTTCAATCTGCTCTACGCACTAACCTCGTAATCTCTGTACCTTGTAAAACAGCTGGTTTTTCTTTACATTGGCACGTATATGGTCATTGACCCTGCCTTGCATTTTATGTACCATACTGTTCATTTAGAATGCACTAATATTGTTACATTTTGTTGTTCCCATTTGATTGAAGGTGGTTGGAGTGACCCTTTCCCACTCCCTTGTGGATTTAGCGTAGGTGTGAGTGAGTCGGCATGCTCTTTGACCTGCTGCCTGTCATTCTTGTGACAGTTCGGCAGATCATTTCGTGATTTGTGATATTTTGTTGCGTTGCAAGATATTTAGTGGCGCCGCGTATATTTCGTTCGCGCTGCAGCAACCAAATGCCATGCTCAAGAAGTGGAAGTGTGTGTTGACACCCCATCATGACGTTTACACCACAGCGATGGAAATATTGTTGGGAACCAACAATCTTAAAGAAATCGCGGGATAGCGCGTCGCCTTGTATAAATCCATTTTTGACATCAAAGCACTCGGTGAGTTCGTTACCGGCCTTGGTGCAACAGCGCACATTTTCCATTGGATGGACGAGTTTGGCAGGGACGCTAAAGCTAGACGTTGCTCTGTATAGTTCGTGTCTACAGATGCTATCATACGCGGCCTTAAAATCGATTAACAGGTATTGATTTGGAGCTCATGAGTTTTTTCCAAGATCTGCCGTAGTGTGAATATTTGGTCGATGGTTATCTTCCTGGCCTTAAGCCACACTGACTGTTGATGAACGAATTTAGAAGTTCACACTATGTGGCAGATAGGATCTTGTAGGTGTTAAGAAGACCGATGCGTCTATAGTTGGTCCAGTTCAGAGGGTCTCCTTTCTTGAGAATCAGACAAAGAATGGTGAGGTTCCATTCATCAGGCATACTTTAGTCCACCCATATCTCACAGATGAGTTGATGTATGTTTATTACCAAGTCATCGCCTGCCGTAGTCTAGCAACTTTGTTGGACTCAGGTCAAGTGGCCAGAACTACTGGTCTATGTACATCGTCCAGGTTGAAAGTTCCATTCTGACTGACAGCAGTATTTGGTTCGTCATCGTCGATATACAATACAATCTACAGAAATGCTCTTTCCAAATCCTCAGCATCGACTACGACATTATGACGATGTTCCCTAGTTCGCCTCTACAAGCTTCGGTTCGGGGTTTGTATCCGTGTCATGTTTTTTTTTTACCTTTCGGTAAAATTTCCAAATCTCATTGCTGGAGTAGCTTTCTATGCCGCATTGCTTAGCTATGTACAAGTGCTTTCGGCACTCATCGTCAAACCAAGGGTTTTGTTGTGCTGGCCGAGTGAAATGCAGAACCTCAGAGGCGGCATCTCTGGTGGCTTTTTGGCAATATTGCCACTGGTCTTTGTTACCTGATGCTAGGGGCACAGGACCTCTTCAGCTTGCCCTTGCGATATTTGGGATATACGCAACCGTACCTTGACTGCAGTAAAGTAATGGTCCGAGTCCATGTTGGGCCCTCGGAACGTTCGGACATTCATAACACGGCAGGAGTGCTTTATGCCGATCGCAATGAGACCAATCTGGTTTATTGATCGGTGGTTCTCAAAATACTATTGATTGATCGGTGGTTCTCAAAGTAGCCTTGTAAATATCGAGCTATGTGAACCGCGTGTGCTAGCTATGATAATGTTTGGCGTGACCGAAAAATCAATTAGCCTGTGCAGGCTACACCTTCCGACAGTACTACCAAAGATGCTCTCTCTTCCTAGCTTTGCATTAAAGTCGCCGAGGACAATCTTAATGATATAGCTAAGGCACTGTTCGTAGATCTTGTCCAAGAGCTCATAGGGCTTGTGGGGGTGTGCGCGTATATAATGTTAACCTTCATAAATTAGCTTTAATACGGATTGTTGCGAGGCGGTCGTTTACATGCCGGAAACGCAAGCCTTCTTGCCTAAGTCTGCCTCGAACAACAAATCCGCTTTCCAATAGGCTGCTTTTGCAATTGATAACAATCGCCGTAGTAAATGTCACAGTTTTTCATCCTCTTTTTGGCCGGCCCATCTCATTTCTTGAATTGCGGCAATATTTGCTTTGCAGCTATCCAAGGCCTCCGTTGTTTGTTCGGCTGCATATGGCATATTAAAAGATCTAACATTCCACGTGCAGTTCGTTGTTCTTGTTTTGTTTGCATTGGTTGTTAACAGTTGGTCCGCCCGTCCATATCCGAGCCTTGTTGTTGCTTTGGAACTTAACTTTCTTTTTCACGACGGGCAATTACCCCGGAGGTACAACCTCCAACCTGGAGGGCCAGTTGCATCGCAGATACCCCTAGGACGAGGGGTCGGTTAGACCGAAGCCAGTAACCCATTAGGTGATGTGAGCGCTGCCCTTGGGCAATTAAGGGCTTATCCGCCACCATCTCTTTTCTAATACTCTGACTTAGTGTCGGAAATCCTTACCGGCCTGAGCCCCAAATATGTCGGAGTAGCCCGGATAATGCCCCATTTGTTTTATTCCGGGAATTTACTTCACCGTTGACTCCATCTGGGGAATTCACAAAGAAGAAGAGTTTCGAATATAATTCTTAATAGAATCTATAAATATTGCAAAAACGGTAGAAGTATCGCTACAAGCATATACATCAGACCAAGACTCATGTAAAAGGCAGTTTTTATTTTGGGCACAGCAGCAATATCTGGAATGCAAGAAAACGCATCAATATGCGTGACAGACGTCTAACATTCAGATGCACAATGTAGAGTTTATTATTGAAAGCGAAATTATTATATTTGAAAAAATATGATATTATCACAATTTGAGGAAAGTAGTGATGTAAACGGGTGGATGCGATTATATGAGAACACAAGCGTTCTCACTCCAGCCTCACACAATTAACTCCTACTACTCACCTCCACGTGGTAACTGTTGGGTGGCTATTACCTCGACTGGAGATGGGGTAACCTCCCTGTGGAAGGTCATTCGTGGCAGCTGACGAGAGAGGGGGGTGGGGGGAGAGTGCCATCTCACTAACGCACTTTCTCCTGTTTCCGGGCGGCAGTGGACGAACTCTAAGGATGGAATCAACGCTGTCGCCCACAGTTCCAGTTAGGTGGAACTAGTGCTATCTCTATATGAGCTGCTTCAAGGTACTTGAATACCAGACCTATAGGGATCTCCAACACTAAGTCAGGGTGTTGGAAAAGAGTTGGTGGCGGATGAGCCGATAATAAGGGGCAATGGGAGTACTTACATACCCAAACCGGGTAGTTGGTCCGGTCCGGACCCTAGGGGTCTCATAAAGGGTCTGGCCCTCCAGGTAGTGGATTATGCGAGGGGTTAACTGCCCAACAACGTAAAAAATAATTGTTACGATGCGACCAATAGGCTCGAATAAAAACGTATTCACTGTTGGCGACCCTGCAAAACGAACAAAGGCCAACGACTCTCGGATCTACATGTGGAATGTTCGGACCTTGAACAGGTCGTGGGCAGCCGAATGAAAGGCGGAGACCCTCGACTGCTATAAAGCAGATATCACCGTCATCCAAGAAGTGCGGTGGGACGAGCCGGGCAAAAGAAAGATGAAAAACTGTGATGTTTACTACGGTGATTGGTATAGGGAACGCAAGCAGAACGGGAATTGTTGTAAGCGGCAGTCTTAGGCAAGACGCAACAGAACGCGAATTCGCTAAGCACCCCGTGACGAAGCAAGAAGCTCAAATCCGTCCCTCGCGAAGAAATACTTAGCGGTAGTTCCGCGGGGGAATAAAGGGAAAGATTCCCCGGGAGGTGGTTTTAGTCAGTAAGAATCTGACACTACCAATGGACGTCGGACCCTTGGTTTCCACCTTCCCACGCAAAAAAAAAAAAAAACATCCAACTAACTCTAGGTGTCAGCACCCAAGATCTGGACTGGTCAGTAGAGTTATTTAATAAAGCGTTGACCAAGGCCTTTGAGGAAGCATGTGCGACAAACAAACTCAGGTTGTGGATCTGAGAAATCAGTTTAAAGAGGAAGGAAGTAAGGAAACTGCGTTTGTTGAAACTTATTAAGAATAACACCACATGAAATGATTAGAGTGAATGCAAAAAGGTAATCTAAGTAATCAGGCAATCAATGTTAAAAAAGCATAAGAGGTTCTGCGAATCTATTGCAGTAATAAATGAGGCCTTGAGACCGCGAAAAATTCTGTCAGAGGTCCGAAGTTTTTCAAGCATGCAGAGGTAAACAGGGGTATAAATGTAATAGTTAACAACGCCAATCGGAAAAAAACAACAGAACTATACATAAGCCGTATAAATCTCTGGATACAGGTGATATCTTCCCGAGAAGGCATTACAAAAAATCGTAAAAAATGTTGGATAGTATTTCAGATTCAGTTTATTCCTTATCTTTTTTAGAATAATACAATACAATACAAACAAGACATAAGTTGGACAATTCTGATTGAAAAATGCTGCTAAGAAAGATGTTTAAAGACTTCTTTTATAAATTTAGTGGCTCCAACTATTTACGAGTATTTCTGTGAAAAACAAGGTTAAGTTTTGACGATTGATTTATTAATTCAAAATGTTACATTACAACTTATGTACTGAAGTAGTAGATTAATTACAAATATACAAAGGGCCTTACTAACAACGAATCATTAGTCGAGACTTGAAAAAGGTGTCGACTTAAATATTAATACACCCTTAAGTCTAAAGCGTACCAATAATATTTTAATAGTCAGCTTCTACTTAAACCTGACTTTTTCAAAGAATCTACTACATAACGTTGGTTTGGCGCTTTATTTTCGTACTTGAGTTTATTTTGAAGTCGAGTGGAAATATCAAAATCAGCTGTGATTGCTTTATTCGTTTGCACAGATAAAACGGGTATGTCAATGTACTCAAGTTAATGCTCTTTGTTGGCTCCCTTTTACCTTCCTCAATGTAAATTGGATTCCATAAGAATTCCTTTTAAAAGTCTAATAGGTATGTAGTAATTAAGGGGACATTGCTGTGCATATCCTAATTAATTAATATTTAAAATATTTTCCGAGGTAGAGCATGCAGACATATTCAAGAGATGATAGAGAAAGGTAGCGACGTGCAAGTAGGCCACTAAAAAACGGTTTTATGGCATCCAACAATCTGAACAAAATATAGAAGCAGATGCAAAAACTAATGCGATTTTTAAAAAAACTTAATAGCATGCATACCGTTTTATACAGTTACACTATACATACATATATACATCCTGAATGACTCGAACTGCAACCAACTTCAGGCTGCTATAATTTTTAAACCGATCATGACAGTAAATTCAAATTTTGACACTTGACAGATAATTTTATTATTTACAAGCTTTTTAAACGATTTGCGTCTCAGTTGTGTTGAAAAATTTTTATCCGCCATGGAATTCAAAAGTGATAGTGTGATTGCTTTATATTTGGCTGGAAAACCACAAGTAGCTATCGTTAGAGCCCTCCAGCACCGCAACGTGAATAAATCATTTGTGTCTCGAACCATAGCTCGTTACCGTGGTACTGGCAGCGTTGCAAAACGCCATGGAGGTGGTCATAAAAAAACAGCAACATCGGCAGAAATGGTTCGGAAAGTGAAGGCTCGAATTGAGCGAAATCCGCGTCGAAGTGGAAGAAAAATGGCTCGTCAGCTCAAGATATCGTTGGAACGGATGCAACACATACTAAAAAATGAGCTTGGGCTCAAGCCATTGAAGTTCCAAAAAGCACACGATCTTACACTGCAACAGGAAAAAGAGTCGAAATGGCGAAGGAGTTGCTACGCTTGCACGAAGGTGGTGAGTTGCCGAATTTGGTTTTTTCCGATGAGTCGCCATTTGTTATCAAGCAATATGTCAACAAACAAAATGACCGAGTTTACTTGCAAGACAGGTCCTTCGAAAATTTACACGTTCGGACTGCCACCAGAAGCAGGCAATACTGATGGTGATGGTTTGAGCCGCCATAACCGCCGATGGTCGCTCTCCGCTCGTATTTTTGGACCGTGGCGTCAAAATTAATTCGATCGTGTACCGTGAAACTGTCTGAGAGGCAGTATTGAAGCTTTGAGCAAACAATGATTTTGGTCGGAGACCGTGGACATTTCAACAAGACACCGTCTCTTAAAGCGCGCGTCAACCAAGATTGGTTAAAAAACAATGATCCACACTTCATTTCTTCGACACAATGGATTGCAAATTCTCCGGATGCAAATCCGTTGGATTTCTCTGTCTGGGGTATTTTGAAGGCGAAGGTTGGCACTAAAAAATACCAAAGTTTGGACCTCCTCAAACAAGCACTTCGCCGGGAATTAGCCAAAATACCGCAGAGCCACTTGCGTGCAGCGTGCGATGCTTTCTTCGGCCGTCTCAAGGCCATTATTCGCGCCAAAGGTGGACATATTGAAAACTACTGATACAATTTGAAAATTGATGTATCTTCCAACATTTTTTGCTTTGGCACAATAAAATTTATCAAAAAATAAAAAAAAATGTAGCATTTTAAAAAGTTGGAGTTCGAGTCATTTACCCTGTATATACAGTTGTGGCAAACTAATTAAGAACGATCGTAAGTACTGGCAACACCATCGCTTCAATAATAAGACAGATGGCAACCAAAATTAAAAGTACGGCTATCTGTTCAGTCATGTCTCTTTTCATGTTAAACTGTAACTATCAATGTTATGCATATTATTTAACAGCTTAAATCGGTTTTTAAGCATATTGGTCCAGTATTCGCTTGGCGATATAATTAAGAACGTATCACTAAAACATGTTTGTTTGTAGAATTTTGCTGGCACGGAAAAAGTTTTTGGTAAACATTTGATATTAAAGGGATATTATTAGTTTTTGTTGGGTTTAGAGATATTCTGAACGTGATATGGTGAAAAAAAGAGCTGCACAGCAAGCACTAAAATTTCGCAATATTGAAAGATCGCCCTATAATGATATCGAAAAAAAACTTGATTACTCGAAAACAATGATTTTTTACGCCGTAACATATGTCGAGAAACATCGAACCACCGAAAGCGTAGAAAGATGTAAAAGACCTCCCAAATCGAATGAACCGCAAGATAGGTTGATAGTTCGTACGGCAAAAAAAATCCTTTCTTGAGCTCGAACGGTATTCGGAAAGCAGTTTTCGGCGAGCACCCAAATGCACTTTCTGTACGCTCCATTAGAGAGCGATTGAATGAAAGTCAGCTTTTTAGGAGATCAGCCAGAAAAAAAAACATTGCTTTCGCTAAAAAAACCGAAAGGATGGGTTAGCTTTTGCAAAGGAACACAAAGATCGGACCATCTCACAATGGAAAAAAATACGCTGGAAGGATGAGACATAGAATGAGAAATAGAATGAGTTCCGATAGTAAACAGACGACCAAAAAATGAAGCATTCTATCCTAAGTACACCACACCACACCCTCAAACATGGAGGAGGGAGTATTATGCTATGTTGTTGCATGTTTTTTAAAGGTATCGTATCGCTACACAGAGTGAAAGGTATAATAAACGCTCAAAGCTACATAGGATTCCTTCAAAATGTAATGCTGCCCTATACAGAGACAGAATTGAAAGCAACTTGGAAATTTATGCAGGACAGCGACCCGAAACATACTGCGAGGTCAACAAAAGCATAGTTTCGGAATAATTCTGTGGATGTCATCGATTGGCCGTCATGCAGTCCGGGCCTAAATCCAATCGAAAACCTTTAGTACGAGTTAAAAAGCATAAAATTAGCAATACAAATGAATTCTATGAAATCGCAACGAAATTCCAAGAATGCAATAACACCGAAAAAATGTCAGGACCTAATTTTATCAATGCGAAGGCGATGTTTGGCTGTAATTGCAAATAAATAATTCCCGAAAAAATATTGAGGAAAACCCGCAAAATACAATGAAAAGTTTACATATTCCCTTATTGTTCTTGATTAGATCGACAGCTAATTTCTTGTTACCAAAATATTTTGAATTAAGTTTTATGTTTCCGTTGTCTTTTTGCTATTGTCTGTTTTTAACTTATACATGGTACAAAAAGTACAAAAATGAACAACCCAAGATGAATAAAAATGTAAATAAAAATGTTCGAAAAACATGATTCCAGTGTAACGTTTTTAATTAGTTCGCCACAACCGTATGTGGGTTCGCAAAAAAAATAGTTTTATTCGGATTATGAAAACTGATAAAATTGTGATGATAAAAAAAAAATGACTTCCTTAGCTCTTGTTGGACTACAGATCAACTTGACTTTTCTTTTCGTAATCGCCTCTTTTCCTTCTTCACACTTAACTTTCTTTTTTCTTTTTTCTTTTTTCAACAATGTTCTAGTCTACTCTTTCTGTTCTTCTCTTCTTTACTACAATTTTAAACTTCTATTACAATTGCTTTTACTTTTCCTGAACCCAAAATTCCTACACTCGGCCAACCTGCTCTTCGTCCGTCTCCGACGAATCATCATCGCTATCCCATTTGGTCCACGGCTTCATGTAGTCGGCAGGTGATGATGTGATGTATGGTCCCTCGCCAGTGCCAAACTTCCTGACATCATACCGGTCCTGTCCTTTTCCCTAGTCACCTCATATGGCCCATAGTATTTGGCACACAACTTGTCACCAGGAGCGAACTGTGTTATTCGAATTGTCACCAGCTTCTTCACTGCATACCTCCTTGCTGCTTTTCGACGGCGTAAAGAATACCTTGCGTTCTCCCTCTGTATTTTTTCTATTTGAACTTTTTTCTGATACCTCATCTCTTGATGATCAGTTTCAAATTCGAATACCAGTTCCTCTTCGACCAGTCTTGCTAGTTCTTCTCCTCCCCTTCTTCTGCTGTTTTCATCTTCACTCCCAACAGCAGCTCGAACGGTGTTCGCCCTGTAGCTCGATTCGTCGATGAATTCAGAATCTGTTACAACCTTGAAACTTGAAGGAACTATTTCGGCGGATCTTTTGAAGCGATCTTCGAGAGTACAGCAGTACATGATGACTCGACTCAGCCGCTCGACCTGCCCATTTCCGCTTGGAACGCCGGTGGTAGTGACTACGTGAATGATTTTCTGTTCCTCACAGTAACTCTTGAAGGCACCTGCTGTGAACGCCGTCCCTCGGTCGGAGATGATGCGCTGTGGGCTCCCGAGAACCTTACTTTGTAAAATTAATTTCTTTATTGTCTCCTCTGATATCGTCGTCTTTACTGGATATAACCAAGAAAATTTAGTAACAGCATCAATAATAACAAAAATGTACTTATGGTTTTTCGACGTGGCCGCCAATGGCCCTCAAGATTCCACCACCACCTCGTCAACTCTTTTCGACAACTTGGGAATAAAGTATTTCGACTCTACTGCTTCTCCATCCTGCCTGCACTAAGATGACCCTGACTGTGCAAGTCTCTGATGATGGAATTTTGGATGCATTTTAGAACCACCAGCAGATAGTTTTCGGCAACAAACATTTAGAGAGCATCTCGCCGCAGAGAATAATTATCGAACCCCCTTTCAGCAAGAATAGACTTGATCTAGTTACAGTGTTCGTCCTTCTCTTGCGCTTGGCAAATCCTGCAAAGAATTTCAGACTCGACATTAAGTACTGAAGGATACCTACTTAGGGCGTTCGCGTGCTTCACCGCCTTTGCTGGCCTGTGGTTGACAGAACAGCCGAACTCCTCCAATAGCAGTGCCCATCTCGCCACTCGGCAGTTCTGTTCTTTTCCACGCATGGTGTAGTAAAACGCATGACAGTCGGTGAAGATTTGGAATTTGATACCCAAAAGGTAAGAACGCAGTTTCTCCAGCGACTTTACAACTGCCAAAACCTCGAGATCGTGACTGCTATACTGCTGTTCAGCTTTTGACGTCTTGAAACTGATGAAGAAAACAGTGTGGAACTTGGTATTTTAGATTTAGATTTAGATTTATTTATTGTATCATACATGCTTACACAGTAAGAATTCACTTATAAGTCTGTGAAAGATAATTAAGCTTATTCTTAAGTTTTGAATTTATTTTAAATTAATTCTAATTGAAATTGAAATTGCTTGAAGTGGGATAGGGATGGGAAAAACGTTGCTCTAGTTTCTAAGAAAATGTTGAAGCTCGTTTTTGAATCGTCGTGCATCAGTTAGCTCTCGCAAGTTACGTGGGAGTGAATTCCAAAGGCAAGAAAAACGCGGAAGAACTAGACACGAAGATCTGTTAGATCTGTAAGATGCCGGAAACTGGATTTTTTCATAAAGTTATGAAGGTTGTCTACTTAAGATTATATCAAAAAGAAGTATGACTGTTCGAAATTTTATATAGTTACAAAACAACATGTTAACTAGGTGTTTTGCAAGATGTGAAACGTGATTATGTCTTTTTAAGCCATATACATATCGAACAGTAGTATTGAAAGCCACTTGTCCAGCCCGTCCCTAAAAAAGGCGAATCTTCTTCTCTCTCCTCCTACAGACCCATTGCACTTACGTCCCTTCTTTCCAAGGTCATGGAAATGCTGATAAGCATTGCAGCTCATGAAATATCTCGAAACACGAAAACTTCTCAATGACCGGCAGTATAGTTTTCGTAGCAACAGGTCCACTTTTGATATGATGGCATGTCTCACCGAAAAGTGGAACCAAAGCGTACATCAATCTGGCGAAAGCAAGATATTTCTAAGGCATTTGACAGAGTTTGGCATCAGGCTCTTTTGTCGAAAATGCGTTCTCTTGGGATCGATGACTCTCTTCTTCAATGGATTAGGAATTACCTTTCGGAACGTTCAATTCAAGTTGTCTTGGACGGTTTCAAGTCTGATATTCACAAAATAAATGCTGGTGTGCCCCAGGGCTCCGTTCTGTCTCCGACACTCTTTTTAATTTTCATTAATGATCTCTTGTCCGCTACTTCTAATCCAATTTATTCCTTTGCTGATGACAGTATTCTTTGCTTCTCATAATCGTTCCCGGACTCACGTCTCTGCTCTTCGGCTGTAGTACGGGAACGGCAGCGTATGCTAAGCTCATTAAATTCCGACATTAACAGCATAACCAATTGGGGAACTATCAACCGAGTGGAATTTAATGCTTCCAAAACTCAATGCTGTCTGCTGTCACTAAAGCGAAATTCAAATACCCAGCCATTATCCATGAATGGCACTTACATCGACGAAACCGATAAACTTTCCATTCTCGGTATGTGTGTCAGTGACAACTTACGTTGGAATGACCACATATTCGATGCCGCCAAAAATGCTGCGAAATGTCTAGGTTTCCTCAAGCGATGTAAGAAATATTTTACCCCCTCTGATCTGGCCACAATATATAAGGCATTTATCCGCCCAAAACTGGAGTACAATGCCCACATCTGGTCAGGTGCTCCTAAAACATCTCTGCACCTGCTCGATAGGATTCAAAACCGTGCGATAAAACTCATTGGTGATACTAATATCAGTCAATCAATTGACACCCTCGAACACCGACGTAATGTCTCCTGTCTCACTTTGTTTTATCGCTATTTCCACCACCAGTGCTCCATTGAAATCGTCAGTAGCATTCCGCCTATTCAAACATTCAACCGTAACACCCGTCTCGCTATGAATGCTCATCAGTTTACCCTCAAGCCGATTTTCGGACGTACTCTAAAAAATCGTGATTCTTTCCTAAGCCGTACAACTCGCTTATGGAATGCCCTGCTGACCTCTGTGTTTCCTGGTCGTTATAACTTGCAAACATTTAAAAACAATGTACATCGGTACCTGTCTTTTCTCCCTCCCTGATTTTCCTTCGCCCGCGCTGTGTACGAACATTTTAAGGGTACAAAAACCCCTTGAGCGCGCGCCGACTATAAAAAAAAAAAAAACTTGAAGTCGCCTTCTACTCTCGGCATCACATCCATAAAAAATTTCACATCCGTGGATAAGTACAGGAAGACTAACATTTTAGCAAGTAGCAGTCTTATTTCGAGAGGAATAAACTTTTGAGCAGTATATAGGGTTCGTAGAATACCGTAAGTTTTGCCTACTAATGTATTTATGTGGTTGTTCCATGTAAGGGTTCTGTTGAAGACAAGACCTAGATTTTTCGAAGACTCAACAAATGCAATTTCAGAGAAAATTTAGAAAGAAAAGAGAAAGTTTAGCATTAGGTGAGGGAAATGAGACAGATCTAACTTTTTTTTAGAAATAACTAAGCAATTACACTTTGTTGGATTACGTATTAGGTCGCTTTCGAGTGACCAATCAGAAATTCGTTCAAGATCCTCATTTAAAACACTGACGCAATTTTCAATCAGGCCCAAGGAACAGCTTTGATAAATTTGTATATCATCGGCATAGATATGCTTAGATGAACTTAGTATGACAGAAGCAATATCGTTAATATATATGGAGAACAATAGAGGCCCTAGCATAGAGCCTTGAGGAACTCCTTGCCTTAAGAAAAGAAAATCGGAAAGGTTGCCATCAAGTGACACGGCCTGTTTTCTTTCACTGAGATAGGATGATATTAGTTTAACAGCAGTGGAGGAAATTGAGACAAAGCGTCTTAATTGTGATTAACCATAACAAAAGCTTTGGAGAAGTCTAAGAGTACCAGAAAAGTAACATTGTCCCTATCTAATTTGTCTCTTATATCTTCTATGACGTTCAGCAAAGCAGTTGTACAGCTGTGTTTAGCTCGGAAACCCGACTGTACTTGTAGCAACAAGTTATTTTCAATAAGGTAATAATTAAGTTGCTTATGCATAATTCTTTCACATATTTTAGATAAAAAAGGTAAGATGGAGATTGGTCTGAATTCTTCACCTTTAGAGCTCTTAGGTATTGGAATTATTTTTGCTAATTTCCCTTCGCTGGGAAAGATGCCGGTCATAAAAACAGTATTAATGATATGAGTTACAAACGGTAATAGTAACGGCAAAGCCGCTTTAACAAAAATCGGATTTATCTCATCGACACCTACAGCATTCGACTTAACAGACAGAAAACTTTCTACTAGGTCCAATTCATCTACCCTATTAAATACAAAAGACGTTTCAATCGGTAAAAAAGCATCCTCGAATGAATAGTTAACTGCTGGAGAATTGCAAAGTTGGTTTGACAAAAGAGTTCGATTTAGTTCGTTGGAATCGATTGTGGCAGAATAAGTAGCTTTTTGCTTCCCGATTCCTAATTTTCGAATGTCATTCCAAAGTTTATGACCATCTGAGGAAGAACAAAGTCGGTTGGAATAGAATTGTGTCTTAGCATTGCGTATTTCACGAACAACACTATTTCGTAGATTTTTGTAAGCCTGATGAAGCTCTTCTATACGAAAATATTTCCATCGTCGATATGCCTCATCACGTTGTTTCATTAACTCTCGAATTTCATTCTTTAACCAGGCTTTTGTTTGGTCTTTTACACTACCAGTTTTTATTGGAACGTATAAATCGAAAAGAAGATTTACATTGTTTTGTAAAAACTTAATTTGGTCATCTGGAGAGGTCATACAATAGATAAGGTTCCCTGGAATCAAATGAATGTGTTGTTCAAGAGAGGGCATATCAATACTTTTGAAATCTCTGTATGTATAAGTGGATGCTTCTACATTATTTTCAACATCAAAGTCATATGTCAGAAATAATAAATGATGCTTCGAAAAAGCAGGCGCAGAGATTTGGTCATAAAATAATACTTTGTCACGATTATTTACAAAAAAGACATCTACTAGTGTACTGGAGGAGCTGGTAAAGTGCGTAGGGACTTGACAATTCACGGGTTTTAAATCAAACAATTGCATATTTTCAGTTAAATGTCTTTCACATAACAAATTACTATTAATATCACCACAAACAATGACATTGCTTGCGCAAGTCGAAACTTCTTCCAAGACGTCGTAAATTGGTGTCAAATCAATATACCTATTTGGTCTATAAACAACACCTAAGCAAACACTCCTTCCGCTACAAGTTATACATGCGAATAAATATTGAGAGGCAGAGCCTTTTAGCGAGCGACATCTTCGTCGACAGATTAAGCCCTTTCTAACGTATATCGCAACGCCTCCACCAGTACGATCACATCTATCTGCTCGAAAAAGTTTGTATCCGCTTATATCATAGACAGCATCCTTCACATCATTATTAAATCAAGTTTCCGACACGCAGATTGCATCAACCTTTGAGTTTACAAATATGTCTTTAAATTCATCCAGTTTAGGGCTTAAGCTTTGCGCATCATCGCCTTTCTGAAGAAGAACGGCTTCTAGACCATCTTTGCTGGCGTTCGTGTGTAGTTGCGTCTCTCTAAAAGGGTTGAACAGCTTCAACACAGGTTCGCTACACAGCTTCTCCCTCAGGATGTTGAATGATCCTTGCTCCCTTTCGGTCCAGTGAAATTCCTTGTATCCTCTGAGCAAACCGGACACTACACGTGTCCCAAAAAACTAATCTTCGACTGAGCAAAAGAGCACTAGCTCCACTTAATCTGCAGGCCATGGCTCTCGGCCAATGACAGCACATCTTCGAGTGTCTTCAAATTTTCAAATTGAACGAATTATTGAAAAACCGTGTTGATAAATCGCTGGGAAACGGCACGTGAATTGCTCAGCCTAGACAGAACTTTATTAAATTCGGACTAGCCGTCTGCTATGATAAACGCCGTAAACTTTTTGCTTTCCGCGGCTATGTCCACATGAAAGAATCCATTTCGTAGGTCCAGCGTAGTGAATATCCGAGCATCGTAAAGCTCTTCTAGCAATTCCTCGATGACAAACAATGGATATCTATCCTTCACCATCTTAGCATTAAGGCCCCAATAATCAATACACAGTTTTGATGATCCATCCTTTTTCTTGGCCAACACAACTGGACTGGCAAAATCTGAATTGCTTGGCCTGACGATGCCTTCCCTTATCCAAGCATTCACTTGCTCCGCGATCAGTTGTTTCTCAGCAGGAGCGAAACGCCGGGGCTTCTGGTACACTAACTTTTCGTCATCTAGGAAGATTTTTAAATTAATACTTTTCAGGACTCACCGGACGATAATTGTTTATTAAGCGCTTCACTGTCAAGCGCGTTCCAGGGTCCTCTATCTGCAGCAAACTATCAAATTCGGGATCTTCTGTAACCCGCCAAACACCCACCAACTATACAGAATTGGCTTCATCTGCATTATGGTTTTCAGTCGCCGCCATCTGGTCACTTTCGCCTGCTTAGCTCATATCACCAGCATCTGCTTCCAACTGCTGGCTCTTCTACTTTGCTTGGATGGATATTACTTTTCCGCCATTTAAAACGACAACAACTTGTTCCACTAAATCCTTACCCAAGAGAAAGTCGTGCTTCAGCCAATAGTCGGGAACCGCATGTAATCGCACTTCTAACCCAAGGTGGACTTCCTGGAGCGCCAAATGCCATTGATCGAAATGCTCTGACCTCGAATAGAATTATGCTCGGCTACATTTTGAACAGATTCACGTGCAAGGGTGTGTCACTACAAGTGACTAGTGTCGAGCAGAGCCGCATAAGGTCACTCACCGAGTCCAACTTCTACCACTGGATCTGCACACGAAATCACGTTCACGTTGCTGGTACTGGCTGCCGATTTTGCTGACCTCTTTGGGCACTTTGGGGCTATGTGTCCAAAGTCGTTGCATGCAAAACACCTAGATCCTTTATCTTTATTTGGGCAATTTTTCGTTTGGTGCGATCTGCCACCACACTTGGCACACCTTTACGCTGAACACCATCTCGCTCAAATTCTCCGATTTATTCTGCTATCTGCTCGTTTGCTTCTTTACAAATTCACAAGCGTTTAATTTTTCCTTCACCTGGTGTTTTGGCCTCATAGAGTATAATTTTACTTTTCGGATCATCAACAATTCCGTTGACAATATACGTCACCAAACTCTTGTCGTCGACATTTCCCTGTGCGGCTAGTTGCCTCATAGTGTAGAAGCATTCGAAAAATGTCCTGCCGTTACTTTTTTTTCTGTCTTCTAAAGCTTGATGAGTGCTGATAGTGGGGATCGGAGTATCGAATTCGCTGATGAGAAAAGTTTTTAACGCTTCCCAACTCCATACGCCGGTCTCGGATTCCACTGCCAACTTCGCCGCGCAGTTTAATTATCGTCTGCAGCGAAGCAGCATCTTCAAAGTTTTTCACCCAGATTTTAATGTTTTCTCCCGTTTCGCCGTTGAACTTTTCTGGAGACTCATCTCTCTGAAAGGGATAGAATTATTTACTATTCTTGTAATCTACTCATTCTCACTGTCATCTTCATTGGTAACGTTTTAACTGTTCCTCTTGGAGTTTTTTTCTAGAAATTCCCGCCAAGCTCTAGCGAAGTCTTTCTTTGTTTTACTAAATAGTATAGGAGTACTTTATGTTATTATTATTTAAGAGAAATTTTAAATGTCTTACTGTGAGCTTATCGAAATTTTCGACAAGAGTGCGATAACTTAGGCGCCAAGAAATAATAACGTTTTTTTATAGAATAGTTCAATATAAGCACTTTTTACTATGGGTGGGGGGGCCTATTTCGTCCGTTTAGGAGGTAGAGGCAATTTAAAAAAAAATGACTTAAAATGAAAAACGAATTATTAAAAAACACGGCAACACCTAAAATGAAGTACTATACCGGTTTTAAAAGCCAGAAACCTGTTCTTTAATTCTAAATACAAAATAAATTATTTATGTCAATAGTTTTTGAAAAATTCGCATGCAAGCTCCAAATTTTGATAAAAAATATGGAAAAAAAAGTTCCCGGAATTTATTCAGAAAATTAAAAATACAAGTTTATTCATCTAAATCTATATTGTCCCGTTCTAAGTAATCCCCATCGCGCTTGATCCAATTCTCGAAACATTTTTTATATTCGGTTTTCGGTATGTCCATCAGTGCTTCCTGCGATTTTTCCTTTACTTCCTCTCGGCTGCCGAAACGCGTTCCCCGTAGTAGTTTTTTAACTCGATTGAACAGAAAGAAGTCACAGGGAGCCAAATCAGGTGAATTCGGTGGCTGTTGGATGGTATTTGTTGCATTTTTCGTCAAAAAATTACGAATAATGATGGCACTGTGCGACGAGTGACGGTGCGTTATCATGCTGCAAAAGTCACGAGCTTTCTGCCCACAATTCTGGTCTCTTTTAGCGAATTGATTCCAGCAAACTTCTCATAACGCCCAAATAATACGCTTTGTTTACTGTCTGGCCTTCTGGCAAAAATTCATGATGCACTACACCGTTGTAATCCATGAAAACCGTGAGCATTGCCTTCTTTTTTGACTGAAAACGACGTGTTTTTTTTGGTCTCAGCTCATTTAGTGAACGCCATTCACTTGCCTGATGTCTGGATTGGGCGTCGTACTCATAAACCCACATCTCGTCTCCAGTAATGATAGTTTTGATGACTGTGGGATCGGATTCAGCCTCGCAAATCATCTCTTTTGCGACGTCACCACGGTCTATTTTTTGCATGACATTGAGATCTTTTGGCACCAACTTTGCTGCTACACGACTGAAACCCAAATTATTAACCAAAATGTCTTGGACGGATCCATATGCCTATGTTCAAGTCCTCCGCTATCTCTCTGATGGTTAATTTGCAATTATTGACCAACATTGCTTTTACTTCATCAGTGTTTTCGTCGGTTTTCGATGTCGACGGTCTGCCACTGCGCTCATCATCTTCGATTAACTCACGACCACTTTTGAACCGCTCGTGCCACTGGTAAACGACCGTTTTCTTTAGAGAATCTTTGCCGAAACACTTTTCCAACATTTCCAACGTTGGCGCACCATTAAATCCATTTTTTACGCAAAATTTAATACGAGTACAAGTTCGTTGTTGCAAATTTAAATCCATTCCTAAAATTGTAAAAAATCGCCAACACACACAGAGGTAGATGTACTCTTGGCTACGTAACTTTTGCAAATATCAAGGTATGGTGCTAAGATTTAGAGGGAATGCCAACAGCAGATTTACCAACTTAACAAAAACAGAACTCAATTCGGAATAATGGGAGCGCCACGGGAACATTTTGGTCAAAGTGGTCAAAGTGGTATATTTCAATAGGTAAGTCCATGAAAATTAAATAGCACTTATACAATTTCAACTAAATCCAGTTAGCAGTTTACGCATAATTTTAGTGTTTTAGATACCAAATCGAATCGTTTTTAGTATTTTTCTTGCTATTAAATTAGTACATTGGCATCACTCTGTTCTTCAATGTCATGACTTTCTCTACATTAAAATTTAACTCCGTACTAACACTAAAGCCGACTATTAAATTCGTTATTGGTACAAACATTTTGGAAAATGTGGAGATTGTACTTAAGCTGTATACTTAATTTGGTTGTTATTAAGGCCCAATGATATACAGTAATAGAATAATGTTATGCCTAGAAGAGCCCAGGCATGTTCTCAGTTTCATTGCGATTGCTAGTGAATTTCAGAGTCTGACGGAATAGGCGAAGAATAGTCGAGATGAGTTTAAATAGTTACAATTGGGAATTACTAAGTTTACAGTTCTTGAGGATTGGGTAAAATGCAATTTGTGAAAGACATGTAAAGGTTTTCCTTGTGTGTGATATATGATCCCATTTCTGCAATCCGAACCATATTATTGAAGACAACGAGCAATTTATGAAAATGATGTGGATCTATTGTAGCTTGCAATTTACAAGTATTAAAAATTCAATCAAGTCCCTTTTAATGAGATTTAGTTTAGTGTCTACTGGCGTAAAACTGGAGATCAACCATAGCTTACGAAGACCACCATATACGAGTATCAGCCCAATAGTGTAATTTACATATATCATCGCGCGCAGAGAAATTGCAATTTATTTTGAAACCTAGGCTGGTAACCTTATCCGCGAAAGGCACTTTTTGTTTGAGAGGAAAACATGGCGCACATCTTTCGTGTTAACGTAACGTTTTGATATCACTATGGCTTGTGATTTGTTTAGATTAATTAAGAGCCCATTGTTTCGTGACCAATTGTATATTTTTATTGTAAGAGATACTCATTTATTCTGCAGCCCTAATCTCTGCAACTACGCCGATTGGTCTAGAAAAGTAAATTTGAACGTCGCCGACATATAAATGCAGAGGCATATACATATGTCGTAACATACGCTATAAAGATCGTTAATGTACAAATAGAATAAAAGAGGACCTAGTATTGAGCCTTGATGGACACCACACACTAGTTTTTCAGACCTCGATAGTCGTACACTTACTCTTTGACTTCGATTATAGAGACAGTCTTTTATAAGGCGAGTTGCTCTTGACTTACTGACTTACTTAGGTAGCGCTGCTTTTCGGGGTGAACCTGGACCTTTACTACTAAGCCTTTCTAGTTAGTCTGGTCTTTAGGTAACTGTCTCTATGCCCGCCACCTAAGGTAAAGTCTTCTTCTACTGTGTTATCCCTCCTGGATAGATTCGAAGGCTCTGCGGGCCGGAACATTGGTGTCCATTCGCTCTACATGTCCTAGCCATCTCAGGCGACTGATGCTCAGTTTCCTGATTAGGTCCATGTCGCTATACAGCTCGTATAGTTCGTCGTTGAATCTTCTCCTAGAAAGCCCGTCAGCGCTAACGGTGCCGAATATTTTCCGAAGAATTTTTCTCTCGTATCGACTGAAGATATGTTCATCCGCCTTCAATAGGGTTCATGTTTCTGTCCCATAAAGTAGGACTGGAATGATCTAGGCCTTATATATGTAGAGTCTCTTGTGATCTTACCCCAAAGAAACAGAGATTAGGAAGCGTAATTCTTCGTTTTATTTCAGCTTAAGTGTTGTTGGAAGAATTCATAGCTGATCCAAGGTAGATAAAGTCCTTAACTACCTCGAAATTATATCTGTCAATTGTGATGTCCTGTTCAATTCGTCGACATTGCGAGTCCCATCTGGTTGGCAGCATATACTTGGTTTTGCCATCATTTACCGCTAAACCCATTTTGGCTCCGGTTACAGCCAGCTGAGTTCTCCCAATTATGTCGAGTTCAGTTTTTATGCATTTTTATTTATATTCGATATCATCGGTGTATGCTAGTATTGTAGTTGCACAGACTTTTGAAAGATTGTGCCTCTAGTATTCGTTTGTGAGTTCCGAAAAATTCTTTCAAGTGAAAGAAGTCACATGGTAGTGCGTCACCTTGTTTAAAACCTTTTTTAACATCAAAATCTCGGTTAAGTCGTTACCGACCTTGAAGTAGCAACGGGCGCCCTCAATCGTCATTCTGCACAGACAGATGAGCTTGACAGGGATCCGAAAACTAGACATGGCTCTATATAACTCGTTCCTATATATGCTGACAGATACGGCCTTAAAACCGATGAAAAGATGGTGGATATCGATTTAAGCTTATTGAGTTTTTTCCAGGATCTTCCGAAGTGTGAAGATTTAGTCGACTGTGGAAATTCCTGGTCTTAAACCTCACTGATAGTAACCAATCAGGTTTGTTGGCAAAGGGTTTCAAACGTTCACACAATATGGCAGATAAAATGTTGTTTCCGATGTTGAGGAGTTTTTACCTCTATAGTTGGCGCAGTTGAGGGGATGTCCTTTTTATGGATCAGGCATAGGGTGCTGATATTCATCAGGTATACTAGATCTCAGAATGAGTTGATGCATGCTCTCCGCAAAGTCATTTCCAGCAGCTTTGAACACCTCGGCCGGTAAGCCGTCAGGTTCAGCTGATTTGTTGTATTTTAGCTTAGATATTGCTTTTCCTACTTCGTTCTTTTCAGGTGGACGGAAGTTTTGGCTTTCATCGTCTAAGTTGAATGGTCTATTCTGCCTGACGGGATGTTCGCCGTTGTAGAGTCTGCAGTAAATGTTTTTCCATATTCTCAGCACCGACTGTCACTCCACTCCAAGGCTTTCTTCTTCATCTCTCCAGGCTTCTGTACGGGTCTTCTTGCCTTGACATGTTTTTTTACCTGTTAGTAAAACTTAAGTACAACCTCTCATTATCTTTGATCGCGTACTTCTCGTGTTTTTTTTTCTACTTTTGGAGAAGCTGAAGTTCTTTCCGTCTCTTCTATTTGTCGAGTTCACGAGCAGCTCTTGTTTTTCGTTTCTTGTTTAGCTGCATGCGCTTCCCGACATTCTTCAACAAACCAGCTCGGTGGTCGTCGGGTGAAACCCAGAACATCGGTTGCGGCGTCTCTGATGGTATGTGATGCTGGCAGCATAGGAATTGTTGAGAGGTATCGGGATACGGATTTGATGAAGATTCTGGCAGACTTTAGCGATTACAGCTTTTCTTCATTATATCTTCGCACACTAGTTCTTTTTTTTTTTGTTGCACTTGAGAAATCCGTACTCGCACCTTGGCTGTAAAAAGGTGGTGATTGGACTCAATTATGCCTGCCCGGAATGTTCGGATGTCCAGAATACTGGAGGCATGCCGTACATCTATTGCAATATGAAGATGATCAATTTGAGTTAGCGTTTAATGATCTGGAGACCGCCATGCCCTATTTTGTATATTGAGAAAAGGAAAGAGTCTAAGTCCGATACCAGATGTGGTGTCGTGTAGGCTATGCTTACCAACTGTTTCACCAAAGATGTCCTCCTTTTCAATCCTGGCGTTAAAATCGTACTTCAGAGATTGCTCATCGAAACTTTCTTTGGTGGTGTCGTCCTGGTCTTCCTTAGGAGCATGGGCACATATTAGGCAAATATTTTAGCTAATTTAGCCTTGATATGCATTGTCAAAAAATGTTCGGTCACGTGATTCAAGTTCAAGATTTCTTGCCTAAGTCTGGCGACTATGGCAAATCCACTTCCATATAAGCGCTGTTTCTTTTCCCTATAGCAATCACCATAGTATATATCACAGTTTTTCATCCTCCTTATGAGATGCATGGCACTTCTTGGATAGCGGAGTGATAGCAGTCAAGGGCTGCAAGTGGCATGTTAAGGGTCCGACCATTCCACGTGCAAATCCGAAGGTTGTTGTCATTTGAACGTTTGCTGCGGTCGCTAACAGTGAGTCCAAATTTAACCGGGGCCATTAGTCGGTTCGTCACATATTTTAATCTCTTCCGTATGGGGTTGTGAGCCCTATGACGACGTCAACCAGTATAATGCTGCTGGCCGTGCATGCCTTACTATTTTAGCCTGCATGAGTAAAAGTTTACATCAAACTATATTGGTCTAGGTAACAGGCAATGTGCTTTGCAAGAATTTGTCAAATACTTTTGACAGACATGGCAAAGTGCTTATCGGTCGGAAATCTAAAATCGACGAGGGTTGTTGTTTTTTGGGTGTATGAATACAGCATCAGGAAAAGATGACGAGGTAATAGCAAAATTAATAATGTAGGTAATTGGTCCTAAAAAGTGTGGTAAAACAATTTTAACGAATCGAATATGTACTCCGTCCAAGGCGATAGCATTTAATTTTAATGGAATAAATGTTTTAAATAGTAGCGGTGCTACCACTTCAAAATCAATAGTATTTAGAGCTTTCTAAAAAGTGCATTACTAATTCAAAAATTTGATGTGTATACAAAACTGGACAGAATTGCATTATTGAAATTATCAGGCACAAA
This sequence comes from Volucella zonaria, assembly GCA_963966105.1. Classification (NCBI taxonomy): domain Eukaryota; kingdom Metazoa; phylum Arthropoda; class Insecta; order Diptera; family Syrphidae; genus Volucella; species Volucella zonaria. The sequence continues at coordinate 82,885,308 of OZ014530.1, forward strand.
TATATATATTGGAAAAAATTCCCTTTTGTCTATTCCAATACGTCGAAAATTACTCCGAAGCTTTTTCGGGTCTTGGTGTATATTAAGCTTGGACAGGAAACATATTTTTTTCACTTGGCGCTTGACAAGACAGGACCGATTTCGCGCCCGAAAGAATAACTCCCAATTACAGTTAGTGGGATTTCCTTTTCAATTTGTATATTACTTACTGCAAAATCTAATCGCAGTTTATACCTATTTTTGTTTTATTTAGACTGACATACATTTTAATTCAAGTATAAACTAAGCAAACTATTTTAGCTAAGAATAGTTAGTGACGTTTATATTAATATTGGGTCTACAAGTAAGTTTCCAGCGTTTTTTTTTTTTCCAAAATTTGAAGTTTTATTATGAAAACATAGTTACAATCAATGCTTTATTCAAAGTATCGTCTATCGGAAGCTACAACTTTCCCCCATCTTTCTGGCAATTTATGAATTCCGGACCAAAAAAATTTCTCGTCTTTCGAGCCCAAGAACGTATCGAGCCAATTTTTGATTTCCTCTACTGAGCTGAAGCGTATTCCCGTAAGAGCGTTCTGCATCGAACGAAACAAACGGTAGTCAGATGGTGCCAAGTCTGGACTGTAAGGCGGGTGAGGCAGAATTTCTCATCCACTATTTGTCAAATAGTTTTTCACTGAAACCGCAACATGTGGCCGAGCGTTGTCGTGATGAAAAATGACGGACTCATGCCTGGTCTCATATTCTGGCCGTTTTTCTTTTAATGCCCACTTCAAACGAATTAGTTGGGTTCGATATAATGGTCCTTTGATGGTTTCACCACTCGCAAGCAGTTCGTAGTATACGACACCCTTTTGATCCCACCATATGCAGAGCATGACCTTATTCACATGAATATTTCGTTTTGGCGTCGATTAGGCGGGCTCGCCGGGCTTTATATACGATTTTCTGCGTTTAGGATTATCATAATAAATCCATTTCTCACCACCAGTGACAATACGATGCAAAAATGATTTATTTTTATACCGCTGCAGTAACATTTCGGACATGCAAAATCGCCGTTCGATGTCTCTTGGTTTCAATTCGTACGGCACCCAGTTTCCAACCTTTTGAATGAATCCCAGTGTTTTTAGGCGCAGGGAAACGGCTTGTTGCGTGACGCCCAATGATGCAGCAAGTTCTTCTTGAATCTGACACGGATATCATCCAGTAAAGCGTCCAATTCCGCGTCTTCAAAACTTTTCGGCTTTCCACCACTTTTGAACAGCTTGAACCACTCGCGGCACGTCGATTCACCAATACATTCCGCCCCATAAGTTTCCGAAAGCAAACGATAGGCCTCAGCCGCACTTCTTCATATTAAAGAATAAAAGCAGCGCTTCTCGCAAATGACGTTTATTTGGCTGGAAACTTGCCATGATTTTGCTCGATAAAATGTACGACACCGATAGAACGCTGCAAAGCTGTTGACAGATACAAAACCTACAAATAAAACACATGGGGTCTGACATTTCTGCCCGGGATCCACTGGTGGCGCCATCTCTGACAAACGCTGGAAACTTACTTGTAGACCCAATAATTATTACAAATAGTGTTAATGTCACTTCAAAATTTCAAACTTTTTATGTGGGGTTAGCATTATTTTTAGATAAGTAAAAAATATAAGAAAGTACCTTAAAAAATTTTTGCAAAAGAAAATTTTACAAGCAAGAGGACTTCAATTTGTTTATGATCATATTCAAGAAGCCAAGTTTTTAGTTTTTTTTTAAAAAGTCCGACTGGGTTCTTATTAGTCTAATTTTTACCGGAAGGCTGTTATAAAGCTGGCAGGAAACAACTGAGTAGAAGTTTCTGTAATGAGTTGTACGGAAAGAAGGGATTTTAATTAACGAACTGCTGTTACTGCGCAAATTAAGTGAATCGGATACTGGACTCTGTAAGTATCCACTTTTTATAAAAAAAAACTCTTGAAACTTTGAAATAATACGAATGTCTAACTGGAAGAATTTTCAACCTTCTGAACAATGGCATGGAATTCGTTACACGATTTTTACCACATATTTTCTTTATGGCACACTTTTGTAATATACGAGTAATAAGTGGTTGGAACTTGGACAAATGGGTGCCACCCCAGGAGCTAATTTCATATTCTAATCTAGAGTGAAAAAGGGCAAAGTAAACAGTCTTTAATGTTTTAGTATCCAAGAACTTTTTTAGGTGGTAAAAACAGCGAATAAAGGATCCAATTTTTTCCTTTACAAAAATTGTGTGGCGCAAGCAGCTCATATTATGATCGAAAAAAACCCCTAGGTATTTAAATTCCTTTACTATTTCAATTTTGAAACAGCCTGCACAACATTTTGAGTTTTTATTGAAAGTAAACTCTGTATTGATTTTAATGCAGTTGCATACATTATGACAAAAACGCGGACAATCAAAGGAGTGAAAGAAGATACTCACACTGGGATACTCCGTTAAGTTTAAGTTAAAAAACATTAATTTAGTTTTGTTACTAACAAATAATTTGTGTAAGTAAAACCAAATTCTAAGTAAGCTGATGTCATTGTTTATGTCAGAAACTATAGCCAAAAGGTTAGATGAAGTATTACCAATGCCTAGATCATCTGCAAAAGCCGTGATTTTTCCTTTGAATGGTAGGGAAAACATGGAGCTTATATAAATAAGAAACAGTAGAGGGCCAAGGACTGATCCTTGAGGAGCTTCTAGATTCACTTCTTTCATGTCACTTAAAGATTGTCCGACTTTTACTGTCATTGTTCTATTTTTAAGATAGGAAATCAGCCAGTTAGACATAAAACTACGAAAGCCTGCAGTATGTAATTTTTCCTAAGGAATGATGTGGTTTACCATATCGAACGCTTTAGTAATATCGACAAAAAGACCAGCGCAATATTTCTTTTCATCCAAACCTTTGTTAATAAGAGAAGAAAAAAGTAAAAGAGCATCTTCTGTCGAAAATCCCTTTCTGAAGCCAAATTGCTGCTGTTTAAAAAATGTAACATCCTTCTTTTAATAGCTTTTCCAAAAATCCTGGAAAAAGAAGACAATAATGAAATTGGTCTATAGTTATTTTTGTCATTTCGGCAGTCCTTTTTGAATAAGGGCAACACAATTGCATATTTAAGTGAGTTAATAAAATTTCCAGTTTTAACGCTAAGATTAAATAAAACGTCAGTTATATTGAGAGCTATTTTTTTTAGAGTGATGATGGAGACTTCATCATTTCCAGACGAGAATTTATTTTTTAATGAATTAATAAGAACGTAAACTTCATGTTCATTTATATCTTCAAAGTAAAAACTGGGGCTGGAACTATGTTTTTTTACAAGATATATGTTCGAACAGTGGTTGTAGATATTCTGATATGCACTAAAGGAAGAAAGTTGACCAATCGAAGTAAAAAAATGTTTAAATAAGTTAGCAACTAGAGATGGGTCATCTATAACATCCCCTTCATCATTAAGTGAAATTGAAGAAGATGAATTACTGAGGTTATTAATGACCCTCCACTCTTTCCTAGGGTTCCCCAAGGAACTTTGAATTTGAGCCTTGTAATAATTGGTGCGGCACAACTTTATTTCTCATACATACCTTTCCAAGACGTCTTCTTTAACTAAGATTAAGGGGATGTGTACAACACTTTTTTGCTAAACTATTTTCAAGACGTATTTTTTTTAATAAGTGTCCACTAATCCAAGGTCTAAACCTAAAAGTTGAATTCTTTTTAATATAGGTGTAAGAGTATTGTTCGATGTAATATTTTCAAAATTTTTAGGAATGAGTCAAAAGCTTCTTCTATATTTTCTTCTAAGTATACAGCGGATCAATCTTCTTGCAAAAGTGCATTATTTAATTGGTCATATTCTATTTTGCAAATTTTTGGCATATTTACAAATGGATTCTGATTGTCATTTTTTGCATTACAACACAGTAATCTGTACTGCCTAGATCAAAATTTATGCCTACACAATTCTGAGAGGTGCTTTTTGAAAACCTGCCGAAAGCATGATCAAGGTATGTAGCTGCGATAGGCCAAGTTGGCGTATTTATAAACGAAAAGAAGCCATGTTCACCAATAGTATTTAAGTAAGAATCAGATATCGAGTTTGAATTTAAAATATTGATATTAAAATCACCTAACATGATAATTTTAGCTCCTCTCTCATAATACAAAAGGTTAGAAAATTCTTCCAAAAAAAACATTTGTTTCAAAAGCATGCAATCGGTAAATACAAATAAAACTAAACATTCGATTGCCTAAATTACAACAAAGCTTAAGAGTACCGCACTTGAAAATTGTAAGTAGCTCAAATTAATTTCCAACAAGTCACGCACAAAAACTTCTACTCCGCCTGCGGAATAGTTATCATTTGGATATGGAAAAAAAATTATAGCCCGGGATAGAGTTATCATCTTTTTCGGAAGTAAATATCCAGATCTCCGTAATAAAAATAAGATCCGGTAAAGTCTTGTTACTTTTTTATTTATTTTATTTATTTTATTTATTTATTTAAACTTGCTAACACAGTAAGAATTCACTTATAAATCTGTGAAAGATAAACATTATTGCGCTTAAGCTTTAATTTAAATTTACATTTTAACTCTAGTGAAACTATTTATTAAAAGTAGAAGTAAGTTAAATTTAATATTAATGAAACTTTGTCAATTCAATATTTTATCCTTTAATTCAAAAAGTAAAATTTTGATTGAAATTGCCTGAGAAGGGGAAAGGGTTGGGTGAACCTAGTTGCTCTGATTTTCGAGGAAATGTTCAAGTTCGTGTTTAAATCGTCGCGCGTCGTCTAGCTCTCGTATAGTACGTGGGAGTGTGTTCCAAAGACGTATAGTAGCAATATAAAACTGTCTTTCAGATGTTAAACATGAAAATCGCGGAAGTAGTAAACAGGCAGATCTGCTAGATACCGGAAACTTGATTTTTTCGTATAGATATGTAGGCTGCCTACTTTTAATAATGCTGAAGATAAATATAAGCGCACGAAGTTTTATATAATTTTGAAATGACATCTTTACCAAATTTTTGGCTAGGTGTGAAACGTGGTCATATCTTTTGAGACAATATACGTATCGAATGGTGGTGTTAAATGCTACTTGTAGTTTTCTTTTGCTCTCGGCGTCACATTCATGAAAAATTTCGCATCCATAAACCAACAGAGGAATAACTAAGGCTGTGGCAAGTAGCAGTCGGATTTTAGTTGGTGTACACTTTTGGGCAGTCCATAGTGCTCGAAGAACGCCATATGTTTTTCCCACTATAGAATTTATATGGTTGTTCCACGTTAGTGTTCTATTGAAGATAACGCCTAGATTTTTCGAAGAGTCAACGAATTAAATTTTTGAGCCGTTTAGCATTAAATGTGGGAAATAGGAAAGATCAAGAATTGTTTTAGAGATAACTAAACATTTACATTTTCCTGGATTTAGTACTAAACTACTTTTTGACGACCAATTTGAAATTCGTTGAAGCTCTTCATTTAAATCACTAACGCAATTCCCAATGAGGCCTAAGGGACAGCTTTGATAAATTTGAACGTCATCAACGTAAATGTGTTTGGATGAATTTAATATTACAGAAGCTACATCATTAATATAAACTGAAAATAAGAGAGGCCCTAAGATCGATCCTTGGGGAACACCTTTAGTTAAGGGAAGAAAATCAGATAGGACCCCATCTATTGACACAGCCTGTTTTCTTTGACTAAGATATGACGAGATTAATTTAATTGAAGAAGGAGAAATGGAAAAGTAGTGCCTTAATTTATTGATCAGAATAGAGTGATCTACCATGTCAAAAGCCTTAGAAAAATCCAGTAGTAATAAGAACGTAACATTGTCATTATCCAGTCTATCTCTTATGTCTTCAACTACATTGACCAAAGCTGTAGTACAACTATGCTTTGCACGGAAACCTGACTGAACCGGAAGCAGCAAATTTTCGTTCATAAGAAACTTATTAAGTTGGTTATGCATAATCCGTTCACATATTTTTGAGACAAAAGGCAGGATTTTAGGAATAGGAATTATTTTTGCTAATTTCCATTGGTAAGGAAAAATGCCAGCCATAAAAACTGTATTAATGACGCGCGTAATAAATGGTAGCAATGATGGTAAAATTGCTTTAACAAAAATCGGATGAATCTCATCAACTCCTATAGCATTTGATTTAACAGACAGGAAACTTTCTACTATGTCCGTATCATCCACCCATTTGAAAGCAAAAGACATTGCAGTTGGTAGAACAGTACCATCAAACACACAATTATCAACAGAGGCACTTGAATTTGGATTTGATAAGAACTTGCGATTTAGGTAATTACGATCGATATTAGTAGGACAACTTAACTTTTGTTTACCGACTCCTAGTTCACGAATATTGTTCCATATTTTACGATCGTCGGATGTAGAACTAAAGCGGTTGGAATAAAATTGCATCTTAGCAGTTCTTACTTCACGGATAACACTATTACGCAAGTTTTTATAGATTTGATGAAGCTCTTCCACCCGAAAACGTTTCCACAGTCGATACGCCTGATCACGTTGCAACATCAACTCTCGAATTCCATTCGTGAACCACGCTTTTGTTCTGTCTCTTACAATCCCTCTTCTGATTGGGATGTGTGTATCAAAAAGAAGGTTGATGTTTTTGTTGACGAAATCGATTTGTTCATCTGGTGAGGGCATACAATAAACGAGGTTCCATGGAATAGAATTAATATGCTGCTCAAGAGAAGGCCTATCAAAATTTTTAAAATCCCTATACATATAATTTGATGTGTCTACGCAATCACCAATATCAAAATCGTATGTAAGAAACAATAAGTCGTGTTTAGAAAAGGCTGGTGCAGCAACTTGATCGTAAAGTAATACCTTGTCGGTATTATTTACAAAAAACACATCTAATAGGGTGCTGGAGAAGCTGGTGAAATGAGTAGGAACATTATTATTTACTGGTTGTAGATCAAATGATTGCATGTTTTCGATTAAGAGACTTTTACACAACAAGTTACACCTCTTCAACTACTTCATAAATGGGTGTCAAGTGAATATCTCGATTTGGCCTATACACAACACCTAAGCAAATACTTCTTTCGCCGCGTATAATTTATGCAAAAAAGTACTGAACAAGTGACCCATTTGGCGAGCGACATTTCTGTTTACAAAACACACCATTTTTAACATAAATCGCCACTCCGCCACCAATACGATCAGATCTATCAGCTCGAAAAAGTTTGTATCCGCTCAAAGCATACACATCGTCTTTCACACCTTCAACAAACCAAGTTTCCGTCACGCAGATGGCATCAACGTTTGAATCTACAAAAATATCTCTAAACTCGTCTAATTTAGGATTTAAGCTTTGTACATTTAAATGACAAACCTTAAAACCTTCTCTATGATTACAAAATACTCTTATCATAGGTCGCAATACTCCATCACTACCACCATCAATGGAACCCACTCCACTCTCATTCAAATCCATTTTTAAGTAGTGAAATACTCGTAGTATGAGAACCTAACGACGCATTCTGAAAACAAGAAACGTCTTCCCTAGAGCAACAACATTTCATTAAAAGGGGTATATGAAATAACATCAGGCAGATTTCAAGAGAAAAAAAAAAATAAATAAAAAGAAAAAAAAATGGAAAAAGTGACAAACAATAGCAAAAATAAAAATTTAAAAGAAAACTAACATAGCAAAAATAAAAAAAATCTACTGATACTTGTTGATAGATGACGATTTCGATCAGCTGTTGTTCTTTCTTCTTAAGTCTTCCTCGTTTGACATCTGGTGGCAATAGCATCCGTTACTCTCTCATTCTCTACCAGTATCGCTTCAGCTTCTGCATTCTCTTTCACATATACGGAACCAAAATGTGTGTAAACAGAAAACAGCTGTTTACTGCGCTTGAGACGCACAGCTTTTTGATAAAGGTAGCGGTTCTTCCTAGTTAGGCTACTGTACAAGTAGATGTTGTTGTTGTTTTCTGTTTTGATATCCACATCTTGGAGACATAACTGCCTATGATTTTTGCAGTAAAGAGCAACTGCATGCAGGACGGTGTTTCTTTCGGCTGGAGAGCTGAATTTGACTACAATGGGAGAGTCTTTTTTCACTGTATTTGAATACGTTAGTCGCTTTTGCTGAGAGCGAAAAATGCCTTTCAAAGGTGGAGGCATACAGTCAATGTTGTGACATATGTGATGGATAATTGTCTTCAAGTTTTCATTTGGTAGCTGTGGGACACCAAAAATAATGGCATCCGCTGCAATTTCCCGTCGTTCGAAAGCTTCACATCTTTTTTGGAGATCAATCACTTCCTCTTCAAGGGTCTGCGATTCAGCTAACCGCGTTTTCATCTCGTCTTCCTGCGTTTGAAGAGTATGAATGGACCTTTCAAATTCGTCAATACGAATCTCAACTTTCGCTTGTCGTTCTTTTAGGTTACTAAGAGAAAGCTCAACCTTCAAGGTTACAGACCAGCACATCAAAATTTTTTCGCATAAAGGAACCATTTATAGTATTAGAACGGAATAAATCATCGTTGGTATCATAAATTGTTGAAAAAAGATAATTGTTGCTTAATTGATCGAAGCTATTTAAATTATTTAAGATAAAATGTTTAGCTTTAATAAAAAAATAATTAGACACAAGTATTAAAGAGCCTCCAAATCGGCAAACGATCTTAAAGCAACAATCCTTCTTTTATCAACTTTTCTCAATAAAATTTGTATTCTCGATATTGATACCAGGTATGCCAGCAATTTCAACGATATTCTCCTTTTCCAAATTGTTTTGTTCCCTCCAATTCAGTTTTGTTTTAAGAGATGTCACTCTCGCATTAAGCAATTTGTTTCCTTTTTCTAGTAGCTGAATAGTGCTAAGAGAATCATGGTACATTTTTTTTCTGTCATGTATTTCCTTGTACAGCGTTTTCAGGGTTATTGACCTGTCCGCCTGTAATAGAAATGCTCATTGTGAACTCAAGTTATTATTATTATTATTTATTGTGAATCCATCAACCTGCATGTGCTAGGTATGTTGGAAATAAACGTCAAGCAGTTGAGCTTCAATTATTATCGCCGACGGATTTAAAAATTAAAGAAAGTTTCAATAAACAGTACCCGAATTTAATTGTACGTCTTTTAATCTAATTATACGAGTAGCTTATCTTATTAATGACCCACGTTACATGGTGTCAGAAGTGAACACGATAAATTCAAAATTTGGAAACGTACATATGAAAACACGTGCATAGATTAATGTTATAACCCTAAAAATGACATCGACTGATCGTTTGCCAAAACTGCTCCAATTTGGCCAAAGAATGGACAACATGGAAACGAACATTCATGGTCTACATGATGGCAAACAATAAAATGAGCGAACCAGAGCCATTCTAGATATGCCGAAGCCAACAAACAAATCCGGGGTTATGAGATTACTGGGGTTATTTAAGTATCTTGCAAAGTTTATCCCTAATTTGTCATGCCAATCCGCAGCCTTGCAATATTTAACCCGAAAGGAGGTAGAATGGAGTTGGACGGATAGACATGAGAACGACTTAAAAAAATTGATTTCCATGGTAACGTCAGAGCCTGTACTGGCAGTTTATGATCCGAGAAAACCAGTTATCATTCAAACGGATGCGTCAAAGGATGGTTTGGGATGCGTTCTGGTACAGAATATACATCCAATTGCTTACGCCTCACGCACTTTAAGCGCTAGTGAAAAAAAATGGGCTCAAATTGAAAAGGAATTGTTGGCAATTGTCTTTGCCTGTGAACGCTTCCACTTTTTTCTATACTGACGAGAGTTCACGGTTCAAAGTGACCATAAGCCACTCGAGGTACTTGTCAAGCGTGACATTGATGATGTCACTCCTCGATTACAGAGGATGTTTATGTTTCTTCTCAAGTATCCGAAGATGAATATCGTTTATACACCGGGAAGGGAAATGCTTGTGGCGGACTGCCTTTCAAGGGCACAGTTGCCCGATCAATTGGATAACCCAGATCTTCTTGGAGTCATACATACAATCACTCGGAAGGTGTGCTTATCGGAAGATAATTACAACTTATACTTGCGTGTAATTAAAGATGATGAAAAGTACATGCGCATATGTAAATATGTCCAGACGCAATGGCCCCGATATCATCAGCTTGATGATTTGAGCCAAAAATTTCACAAATACCGCGATAATTTGCATTTCGAAAATGGACTTCTTTTTAAAGATCATAGACTTGTAATTCCTTCTGAACTGCAAGCAAAAATTTGCAAGTGGTTACACGAACCACATTTGGGTGTTGAAAAAACGCTTGCACGTGCACGTTCTCTTTATTTTTGGCCTGGTATGTCCGAAAAAATTAAAACAATCGTTTTGCAGGGCATTATTTGCGAAAAATTTAAACGAAATATGCAAAAAGAACCGTTGGTTCAAGACTCTAATCCTGAGTACCCATTTCAAAGAGTAGCGATTGATTTATTTGAAATTGCAGGGCACGATTACATAGCGATCATTGACGCATATTCGGGCTTTGTCATGTCAGAGAAACTAATTCGGAAAACTTCTAACCATATAATTGAAGTAATGGTGAAAATATTTGATCGCGTAGGATATCCATCGGAAATCAAATGTGATAATAACCCGTTCAGGTCAACGGCATTCGAGGAATTTGCGAATCAGACAAATATTTTGTTTACTTTTTCTAGTCCGAGGTATCCGCAAAGCAATGGATTAGCGGAAAAAGGCGTTGCCATAGCAAAAAATCTTCTAAGGCGATGCTACGAGATACAGGAAGTCGATCGTTTTCAATATCGTATTCTCGAGTACAATACAACACAAGTCGCTAGTATGAAACTAGCGCCGGCTCAATTGTTCTTTGGGCGCCAAATTAAGGCCAGATTGCCTGTAGCGGGTCAGCTGTTGAGTCGAAACAACTTGAACGAGGTCGATATTGAAGAAAAAATTCAAAACAAAAACAGAAGTATTATTACGATCGAACTGCAAGATCCTTGCCAGTATTGAATGTGGGTGATCAAGTTATATTTAAAAAAAGTGGAAAAGATTGGCATTACGCGCAAATTATAGCTAATGTTAACGATAGGTCATATATTGTACTAGACAACTTTGGTAATTATTTTCGAAGAAATCGTAGATTTTTAGCTAAGACACAAAATAATGAAATCAATACAAATGAATTGCTATTCGAAGATCACATTAGAAACAATGTAAATGACGAATACAATAATGTTAAGGAAATCAATATTATACCAAGTAAGAATAGTAATTTTGATGTTAACGTAGAAGTTAATAGAATTGCCACAATAAAAATATGTCACCTGGTAGCAGCTTACCAAACGAAGCCGAACGAACAGTTAAACACACGGATTCACCATCAGTTCATGATGATCCAATTGATAGCGACAGCATAGAGGTACCTAAAGTACCTGATGTAAGTTGCACACCTTATGTGACTCGAAGTGGTCGTGTAAGCGCACCACCTATTCGGTATGGTAATCTCGCTGCCAAATAATTAAGAATAAAAAAAAAAAAAAAGCATGTAATAGAAATGCTCATTGTGAACTCAAGTTATTATTATTATTATTTATTGTGAATCCATCAACTTGCATGTGCTAGGTATGTTGGGAATAAACGTCAAGCAGTTGAGCTTCAACCATTATCGCCGACGGATAAAAAAATTAAAGAAAGTTTCAATAAACAGTACCCGAATTTAATTGTACGTCTTTTAATCTAATTATAGCTTATCTTATTAATGACCCACGTTACACCGCCTGTTGTAGTTATTGTTCACAGACAGCTGTCTTGGCGCAAGTTAGTGGCCGTAGGTGATAGTCGGCTTGTGCTTTTCCATCAATTTTAGCTACTGTTGTTTTTGTTGTTGCTTTGACAGGTTGATTAACTGTGGCCGTTTTTGTTGTTTTTATTTCTGCCACTGATGAAGAAGGCGGAACACTTTGTAATTGCAATGAAGCACGACGGAGAACACTACGTTTATTGCATCGAAACGGTATGCCTTGCGAGGTCATGTATTCAATATCGTCTGAATGTAAATTTACACAAGAACAATGAAAAAATGAATTGCAATCCGCGCATGAGAGTTAGTAAGTTCCAAGACAGCACCCGGAACAAAATCAAGAAGATGTCTGGTTCTGCAGTCAGCTTTCAAGAGCGTCAAAGAGGTGAAGTAAACAAAAGCTTCTGCTCTCACAGTAGCACACATAGAACACACTACTATGGGAAATTCCAAAAAGGAGATACTCAATGCCACTACTTTCAGGTCTTTTGACAAGTTCACAACCAAGAGGCCCATTAAATATGAGAGCAATTCTACCACCACGGGTATCAGTAGCTCTTTGGTTGCACAACAATTTATAGTGCAATTAGAGATTTCGTACAATAAAAGATATCATGGATGATAGGCTTATCGAGGATATAACCAAGGAAATCGAATTTAACTGGATTTAGGCTACGGGGGTATATAGGAAAAACTTTAAACCTTTTACAAATATTAGCCAAGATTTGTGAAATCGGTCGAGTCCTCATCCACATTACACTCGGATTCGTACGGCTCATAATTTTCCATCAATAGCAAAAAACAAATAAATAAAACAAATAATTGGAGCTCAATGAAAATCATGGAAAAACTAATTTCGTAGAATAAACAACACAAATCAATAAGAATAAGAGGAAATAGGACAATAAAATTGAGTGGTCAGGGGAAATAAAGGAAAACATTAGGCAACACAGTATGGCTGATACACATAATAAAAATATAAATAGATATACGAGTATGAAATAGCTAGATAAAATAAGTAAGTAATCAATTCAAAGGTATAGATAAGTTAACACAAATAGATACAAAATTAATTAAATAATTCATAGGAATAACAATACTGCTCCGGGTGACATCGTAAATAGTGGTGAATGTAATATGTTGTTCGTTAATTTATGCCGTTTCTAGTTCTCCCAGAAAATGTCTGTGAATATGTGTAAATTGTCATCAATGGCAATTTCACTCTCCTTTTATACAAACCACGCTCATTTTAAGCAAAAAAATTTCGTCTCCATTACACAAATTCGTGTAAATCGCTTTCATTTTAGCAATTTTCCTTGTAAATTTGCTGTCCTTCTAGCAAATTTTGACAAAATTATAGAGATGCAGAAGGTTGGAATTCACTTACAGTGTTACAGTTAAGGGTTTGCAAAAGTATTAGTAGAGTTTGACATCTAGTTAGTTTATCTATGGATAGGGGCGATCAGTAGAAAACCGGTTTTGATTTTCAAATATCTGGAAAGTTTGCCATCTAGGTTAGTTCATCTGTGGTCATAACTGGAAGCGGGAGCGAACTCCGAGACTGAGGACTTTAGTATGAATGTGGAAAATGGGATGATTGAGAGGCCTAGTAGGACACGGGTGCACACACTAGCAAAGCTTCCTAGTGTTGTAGCGAGAAATCCCGTCGTTGGGTCCACTAGTGCTGAATAAATGTGTGAGAGAGTGTACGTGTGAATGTGTGTGTATGTCTGGCGGGAGCTGTGGAACTTAAAAGATCTGGAAGTCACTTTGGTGACGACCAGCGCATCAGGAGGGTCAGCTGAGTTTTTTTTGCGAAGTTTTTTGAGTTTTGCGAAAAGCGAATTTTTTTTTTGTTCTTGAAAAATTTGGGAATTGCGAAAAGCAATTCTGTCTTTTTTTTTCTAAAGTAAAGTACATTTTCAGTAGATTGTAAAGTAGAATCGAGAGTTGTGCTAAGAAAAAAAAAACAAAACAAAACAAACCGAAAAAGGAGAAACTGAAGATCAAGGACAGTTGCGAAGGTACGAAGAAATGGATACCGGGACTAGTGGGAAACAAGGATTGAGGAACTGTGCCAGAAAGAGGCACAGCTAAGTATAGTGTTAGTATAGTGCAGTGTAGCAAACCAAAAAACATATTGAAACGAGTTTTCTTTAATTGGAAAATTGAGACACTGGTGGGCCGCGCGTGCAAAAAAAAAATTCCCGAGAACAGACGGGACACACGACCCGGTAGCTAACGTTTTTTTATTTCGGGACGATGAAAATAACGTATCACTCCACCGACGAGTGTACCGCTAAGTACATTAAAAATGAATCGTCAAGCCCCAACGGGGCTTTTATAACGTTGACGAAACCTGGTTTTTTCATTTTCCTCATTTTTCCTCGGGGAAGTTTTTCTTTTCTTGTCTTTCGAAACAGTTTCGTGATTCCGGAAAAATCACGTGGCGCTCAACTCCATTTTTTTTTGTACCCACGTCTAGCTGCCATCAAAGCGCTACCTAGAGGAACCCACCGCGGAGATTGTTAGATCCCAGAAAGTGTCATCGTTCGGTTCGGGAATCAAACATAGCAACTTAAAGCTAAAGTCCTACCTAAAAATAAATCTTAATCTACTTAACCTACTTACATCTAATACATGCATACATACACATATATACTTAATATATAAATATATGTATATATATACAGCGTGTCCCAAAAATCAATGTCCCGTAAACGGGTGATAGGTCAAGTGGTGTCGGTTATCACGAAATTATAAAAATAAATTTAAATCAATCTAAACACAAATCGAGAAATCTGACACCCTGTGACGATCTTTTAAGTACTGTGACCAGTACAATCTTTACTTTTCTTCTATTTTTTTGTTGTCACGTAACCTTGAGTAACTGTTCTGTAAATTACGGTCCAAAATTGGAACAAATTATTATATCGGCTTTAACTAAAATATTGCTTTTTTGTCCATCCATGTATCTGAAAATCATTAATCACCTAATTTGAACTGACTGTGCAGACAAAAAAATGTACTGTGCCATTTTGACAAGTAACTTTAAAAGATGGCGTATTTGGTCTGGATTCCAAAATGGTATGACACTTACTAGACTAACGCTTAATTGAGGACAAAAAAATATTTTGCTAACAAACCTGATTCACAGTTAATTCTTTTTAATAAGTTAAAATGAGTACCAAGTGTGAGACGGATAAACACGCCATTTCGAATTGTTTGAGTGAAACAGATAGAGATGCCACCCTTGTCATTTCACTTCGTTTTTTTTCCCGCCCCAGAGTACACAGAACACTACGTTCTCTTGTTGTATACCCTCAGGATCGCTTTACACAACTATTGTTTGTTGAACGACTAAACGCCATCTACCGATTTTATATCTTACAACAAATGTTCAAACTGTTCGCCTTCAGCGGCAATGCAAGCTCTGCATCTTCTTACAAATGATCTGGTAATAAGACGGTCATATCTTCTGGAGTTGATGTCTTCAACGGCTCTTGCATTGTTTTTGGCGCACCTCGTTTAAATTTTCTATCGGCTTAGAATAAACTTTTTTTTTTACTGCTTCCCAGTAAAAAAAATCGAGTGGATTTAAATCGGGTGAACGGGCTGGCCCCGAAATTATACCAGACCGCCCCATCCACCTAGTGGACTATTACCAACTAATTTTAGTTAAAACCGATTTAGTTAAAACCGATTAATTTTGGGCCGTAATTTACAGAACAGTTACTCAAGGTTACGTGACAACAAAAAAATAGAAGAAAAGTGAAGATTTGCGGTCACAGTACTTGAAAGATCGTCACAGGGTGTCAGATTTCTCGATTTTTTTTGGAATGCCAATAATTTTAAAAGTACATGACTCAGATTTTTTTTATAATTTTGTGATAACTGACACCACTTGACCCGTTTCCGGCTTGACGTTGATTTTTGGGACACCCTGTAGAGGATTCATATACAAATGGTTTGAGTCTTATCTTAAAGATAGAATGCAATATGTAAAAATCGGAAGCAGTTTAAGCAGCTCAAAAACCAATAACCTGGGGGTACCCCAAGGTTCTGTACTTAACCCAATTTTATTTTTTATATACATAAAATTCTTATTTTCTCACCCATTCTTGGGTAAAACTACAGCTTTTGCCGACGACCTTGGAGTTGCATATTGTTCAGCCAGCCGATTTGATCTAATCGCCAACATAAACTATGACGTTTTCCTACTAAGATGTTGGTTTGCCAATCACAGACTTGTTGTCAGTAGTAAAACTAAGTTGATGTTTATCAGTTTTACTGAGCAAGAATACCCTGACTTAGATATAAATAATATTCCACTCTCCTGACTGCGGTAGTCACGACTTGCTAAATAACCAATGCAGAATCCAAGGTGGTCAAACTTTCAATAGAAATATTGACTACAGTATTGATTGCTTCAAGATTGAAGGTGTAGATAGTTTCAAGTATCTTGGTGTTATCATAGATCAAAATTTGAACTGGTCCAAGCACATCCCTGCTTTGAAAAAATATCTTCTTTCCATTACTCGTGGTTTTTCTGCCTTAAAAATAATTGCTCTCTTAACATTTTAAAAAGGGTTTATTATGGTATATTCCAGTCAAGAGTGCAATATGGGCTTTGTAGTTGGGGTGGCGCTTATTTTAGTAAACTGTAGAATTAAACTGTCGCTCAAATATCTGCAATACGAAATATTTGTGGTTCTCACCGTTCTGCGAACACAATGGACCTTTTTAGGACCTTGAAAATTCTTTCATTTGTTTTATTTTAAAGCTCTGAAGGTCTTTTTCATGAGAGGCGGGTATCTGGAGCGTCCAGTTATGTTGTAAATGTCCCTTCTTTTCGTACTATAAGTTACAGAAACTTTTACTCCATTGTTTCACAAAAATTATTTAATACTCTGCCCTTCGAAATTCGATCCATAAGAAATTTGACCGCATTTACAAAATTAGTTTAATCATGGCTTCTTGGTTTTAATCATCACGAAATCGAAACCCTGTTGCGTTATTCAAATTAAAAATAGAAAATTCTCATTTGCTTAAATAAGTATCTACCTATTTTTGCCATTTACAATAGTTTTTGGTTGTATCCTTCTTTAATTTGTCAAAGATTAACTTTTCTTTTTCTCTCTCACTGGAATTAAAAACAAAAAAATTTTTTAATTCCCTTTGTAGGAAATCTAAGCATTTTCGTTTCTGGAAATTGGGCAGTTGTTGCATTGCAGCATACAATATCGCACTTTATTCGCCACGACATTTCCTTTTTTGTATTTGTAAGTACCAAGGTACCTAATCAACCTGAAATAAACTTAAATAATATATTTCACCTTTCCTAGATTAACTCTTCAAAATTTTTACTGGACATCCACAGTAAAATATGGCACGAGTATGATAACTTTGGCTCCAAAAATTCATAACGGTTTTTGTAGAGTGGTCAAAAACAAGCATTTTTTACTATGCCAGGGGAGGGGTCTATCTCGCCCCGTTTAGGAGGTAGGGGCAATTTTAATAAAAAATGACTTAAAATGGGAAAAGAATTCTTAAAAAACAACGGCAACACTTATAATAAAGTACTGTACCAGTTTCGAAAGTCAAAAACCTATTTTTCACCCTTAAGTTCCAGCTATATTATTTGTATCAATAGGTTTTAAGATATTCGCATGCAAACCCAAAATTTTGCTAAAAAAAATTTGAAAAATGAAGTTTGGACCAATTTTTTTCAAACTCGTGAAGTGAAGTGCTAAATTGGATTCCTGTGGTCGATGCCGATATCAATTTTGAATCGAACACAAAACACCGAATGGATTTATGTCGTCTAGTTTTTGAGAAAATTGAAAATTACTATTTATGTTTTTTTTTTTTTTTTTTTTGACATTTACATGGTCTTCCCTTGAGGTAAGCATAGCAAATGAATATAATAAATTAAACGTCTGGCAGGCGCCTATATCAATAGTTTTCTTAATTAAGAGTACACGGGTGACCCGCTTCGCGGGATTAAGGGATTTCAACTCTCTTTCCGCAGGCGGCAGGTCCCGCTCACACAACTTCGTTGCTCCGCTCGGGGTATGTGCTTTCCGTCAGGCAGGCGTAGTATGTATGTTTGTACTTTGCGTAATGTATAATGCACTCGATAATAATGCAAAATACCACCGAACAAACGGGTGACTTTTGTACTCTTGTTTTGTTTTTCATACGCATGTAGTTATTGATATTCACAAAGGTCATTCTATGTTCAACCTTAGTGCGAATCGGGTATTATTTATTGTGAATAAGCAATGACGGCTAAGCATCCTCTAATCCATCCTAAACTAAATAACTTCTCAATATTTTGTTCGTTTGCGGATTGCTTTTTTAGAAGAAATTGGTCTAATTCCCACTAAAACATCAACTCCCCCACTGTGTTGCAATTTACGGATGAAGGTGGAAAAATGCAAAAATATAAAGTTCGGTTGGATGTGGCGATGCTCCAAAAAAAGCTCTAAAAGAAAGGTGACAACAATTTTAGGAATACAATTAACCCATCTATCGGCACATTTTTCCATGGGCCTCAATGTCGGCTAGAGATTCGCGAGGTTCTTGCGATAATTATCTCTTTTGTGATCAAAATGCCTGTGAACGCGGTTTTTCAGATAAATTAATTAAATCCTAAGTTACAACTTTATGTTTTTTTTTTAATATTGTTGTATATCATTTTTTTTTTAAATTAGCATTTAATCGCTTGGCGCCATCATGACAATAAAAATGAACTAAGCAAATCGACTATAGTAGATTACTTTAACTATTGTCGTGAAATAGCCGAAATCATATCGTCTCACGTTGATGTTAACATTGGCGGCAAAGAAAAAACCGTACAAATCGACGAAACCTTTCTTACGAAAAAGAAACACCACAGAGGCCGTATTACTGAACAAATGACAATCATGGTATTGGGGTTGTTTTGCAAAGAAGATAAGGTCGAGCGGTTCTTTACAGTAAACTCCAAATGTAAGGAAGATTTGTGGCTTTATATCCATAAATACGTTGACCCCAACACCAGTCGTATTTGCATCGACAGCGCGCGCCAGTATATTGGTGTTGAGAAAATATTCTCTAGTTCCACAACACATGAAATTACGAACCACAGCAAATGCGAATATGTTAACAAGACCGATGCAACTAACACAATTAATAATATGGAGAATCAGAACAAGCTTCTGAAAAAAACAATTTTATGCCAAAAAACAACAGACCACCGTCATCAATATATGGCACTTTTCTTTTATCGAAAATACTGCCTTGAAAAAAAATATAAGGACGACTTGGGCTCCCAAATTATGGAATTTTTACTGGACGTAGAAAAAGTATACCCATGTTTTATTGATGGTAAAGAAAATATAGGTTTGCAATTAAAGGACTTCGACCCTCCCACCGTTCACACTGAGCACTTAGAAGGTATTTTACCGACAAAAAAACCTCGGCTCCTCACCATCAATGACGAACTCAACGAACTCAACGAACTCAACGAACTCAACGAACTTGACAGTAACACCAGCACGGACGATGATTTTATTGACGAGACTTACATACCTTTTTAATATGTACATTAAAAATCGACTTGACTATTTTTAGCTAACTACTGACTTACTGACAAACTGAATGATTGAGACGCGGAATGCAATGCAATTCTACCTCCTAGTGGTGCATTCTGGGTAACGCTATATGATTTGCAATACTTTACTTACAAAGATGAGAGGTTCATCAACATTAATCCTCAAAGTGAGATCACCGTAAATACCAAAAAACAAAAATCTCATAGAAAATTAGTTTTGGTAATTTTCAATTTTCTCAAAAACTGGATAAATCCATTCGGTTTTTTGTGTTCGATTCAAGGTTGATATAGGCATCGACCACTGGAATCCAATTTAGCACTTCATTTCACGACTTTGAAAAAAATTGGTTCAAACTTTTTTTTTTAAATTTTTTTTATCAAAATTTTGGGTTTGCATGCGAATTTCTTAAAAACTATTGATACAAATATTGTAATATAGCTGGAACTTAGGATTTCTGACTGTCGAAACTGGTGCAGTGCTTTATTGTAAGTGTTGCCGTTGTTTTTTAATAATTGTTTTTCCATTTTAAGTCATTTTTTAATAAAATAATAAAATTGCCCCTACCTCCTAAACGGGGCGAGATAGACCCCCCCCCCTGCCTTAGTAAAAAATGCTTGTTTTTGACCCCTCTGTACTAGATGGAGTGAAAAGTGACCTCCTTGACCGCCAGAATGCGCTGCTACTGCAAAAAAGTTATAGTGCCTTGAAGTCCGCTCATATTTAGGCAGACATGCCAAATTTCAGTGCGATACTGTCTTTAGTTTTGTTTTGACAGCTAATTGTTGTTGACGTGTTTGGCGTTCTCTCATAAAACATTATTTTTTGAGAGGCAAAACGGCGAACGAAATAAAAGAAAACTTGGATAAATATTATGGGGCTAATGCTCTGTCAGATTACACCATCAAATATTGGTTTCAATAGTTTCGTGGTGGCCATCAAGTCTGCTGCGGCAGGCCCTCCGATGCGGTTATAGAGGACAATGTCAAAAAAATACATGAAATGGTGTTGGCTGACCGGAAAGTGAAGGTGCGCCAGCTAGCAGATACCACAAAGATTAGTACTGAGCGCACACGCCATATTTTGGGCAATATTCTGCATATGAAAAAGTTATCCTGCCGCTGGGTGCCGCGAATGACAAAAAACACGAAGGCGAGAGCACTTCGAAAGAGTGTTTGGACTTGCTGATGCGGAATCGGGCGGACTTTTGGCGTCGATTGGTAATTGGATTTGGATCCCTCGGACTATTATCTCTTCCCGAACCACAAAGGATGGCTCATCAATAAAAAATTCAGCTCACGCGAGGAAATCATCGACGCCACGGAGGAGTATTTTGCAGACCTTCCGGAAAATTACTTTTCGGACGGTGTATCAAACTAAAAGGGGACTATATTGAATAAAATAAAAAAAAAAAAAATTAACATCATCCTTCTCTGCTTCCCTTTTTAAAAACGTAAGAAGTTCGTCGTCCTTTGTAGTGTGCTTTCTTTTGGTTGGGGTTTCGAAAACGCTTTCGTCCTCAGCGGATTTGGTTTCTTGAGGTTCAGATACATTTTCATCATTTTGCTTTCCAAACTTTCAACTTGAGCACAAGAGGTTTTGTGGGAGATATACACTGTGTCTCCCACCGTAGGCTTTATCAAATATTTCAAAATAGTCCCACGTCGTTGTGTCCCGTCCTGACTCTTTATTACGTTTCTTGATTCGTTTATATGTTGTCATCAGATTTTCTAATTTTTTCTTTGCATCAACAACATCAAACTCAAACAAAGGATCTATTTTCTTTATATCGATTATAGCTGCTCTCCACAATGAAAGTCAGCGTTAAATTCCTTTTCCATATGGATCCTTTTATCAATTAAAAGTTTTATTTTTTCTCATATTAAACAAAAAATTTACTTTAATCACTAGAGAGAACACTGCACTTATTGCAATAATAAACTTATGTTTACTAACGTTTCTAAAACCAAAACACTTACAGATATGTACACGGTCAGTGTACATCATTTGCAAAAAACAAGTGAACGAAAAACAGAAACAACGGAAGATTTCCGGAAGGTAGTTGTAAAATTGCACAATGAAGGCAAATCATTAGCGGATATTGCGCTTATAGTGGGTAAACACAAATCTACCATACAGTACATCGTAGAAAAATACAAAAAAATAGGAAGCATCGAGTACCTGCAAAGATCAAGCCGTCCACGCAAATTGAATGAAAGGGTCGTTATCAACACTGTGCGGAAAAACCCAAAAACCAATGGCCCTGCAATTAAAAAAATGTCTCGGATATATGCAGAAAAAATGTCAGCATGCGTATAGTATTTTTAGGTGTCGTACGATGAATTATGTCGGCCTGTGTATATACTCTCTGCAAAAAGGGTTATTTTTTTTCCTACCTACTTTAGCACATCACTAATTACCAAATGTAATAAAAAAAATCAATCAGGGTTATCGGCAGTTCCGAGGGAATTTTTTCCCTCGAATTCTACATGTTCTTTGTTTTTGCTTAGGAGCAAATTTTTTTCAACTTTCCAAAAATTTCAGGGAAATTTTTATTCACGACAGGGTTGATTGGCATTATCACTAATTACCAAATATAATAAAAACCCATATTTGGGTGGGTTTTGGGTAAATACCCGGTAAATACCCGGTAAATACCCGGTATTTACCCTTTGATAAATACCTACCGGGTGGGTATAAAAAATCTGCCCATCACTGATAAGAAAAGAAATACGATTGTACTTGCACAGATTTTTGACGTTTATGAATACACCCATACTATACTTCAATGTTTTGAAAGCAGCTGCAGTCCAGAGAGTGTCTCCTGCCAGTTGTGTAGATACATTTTACATTGTTATACTTGTGTTGTGATGTTTGTGGAATAGTTTGTGTAATAGCACCCAAATAAAAAGTGCATCGATTTTTATCGATAAAAGATAAGTGTAAAAGTTTGGGTGAACTGGATGCTGGACATTCTGTATTTGCATTAGCTGAAAAATATTGTGTGTCAAGGTCAACAATTACTGGAATAAAATTCAATTCGAAATAGCTGTTGGACCATTTCCGAAAAAGCGAATCTGGACCAGGGAAGAGGAAGACGCTTACGATATCTGAAATGCCAAAAATGGGAAATGCATTATTCGAGTGGTTAAAAAGGCAAAGAGAAAACCAGATTTTAGTTTCAACAGATTTACTCTGCCGAAATGCAAACCACCTCAATCTGCAATTCAAAGAAGCCCGGAATTTCAGAGCTAGTCAAGGTTGGGTATCCAAATTTAAACAAAGGCATGGTGTAAGAACATTAAAAATATGCGGCGAAAAGTTGTCATGTAATAAAAGCGCAGTTGATCTGTTTTTTTGAGAAGTTCCATGAAACAATTCGAGAGCTGATGGAACCGGCCTATTTTGGAAGCTTCTTAGTTATCGGGAAGTCTAAATGCCCTAGAGCTTTTTCGGGTTTCAAAGTTCTACTGATTTATAGATCCAGCAAAAACGCTTGGATGACGAGTGAAATCTTCCAAAATTAAAAAAAATATTAAAAAATAAAAAATTGTAACTGTCTATGCATCAGTTTTGTGCAGCCCACACAAAGCAAAAATTATTAAAATGTGGCATCAACTCTATTTTTCTTAAATAAAGTTGTCACTAACTATTCTGTATATATCAACTGTAATGTAAAATCGTATGTTAAATTGTAAACCTTTTTTTTTGTTTATTGTACATATGAATAAAGAACATTGAATTGAATTGAATTGAATTGTTAGCAAAATGTTGCAGTGCGTAAGCAGTATGCCACTGTTCCTTAAGGGCTTGCTGTAGTAGTCGATTAGCGCCTACAACTGCGGTCCCATTGTCGCTGTATAGGTGATAGCATGCGTTGTCTACCCATTGTATGTTGATGTCTTCTGCAAACAGTACATAAATGAATACACTGTTTTATAAGAGCACATACTTGAAGGATGCAGTATTTTTACGGAATTGACTGCAGCATGAACTGTATGCCTCCATGTAATGTGTCACGATGTGCTCGATGGAAGGAAGAAAAAATGATTTGATGTTTGAGATATTTATTCAGCCTGGCCTTGTCAAGTCGATCAAAATATTCTTCATCTCCACGTCAAGATATGGAGCCAATGTGATGAACCTACTAGTTGCAGCCACATTATTGCCCTTGCCTAGTTGGACGGCATCAGGTTCAAAATTTCGAAGCTGTTCTGCCAGAATCTGCACTGACGATGGATAGTGATCTACATATATTTGCGATGTAATTTTCCCCAACGTAGGATGTTGGCAGTTGTGCAAAGTACTTTCCAAGATTAGAGAACCGCTCAAGCAAAGTGACGATGACAAGTTCTATTCCGCACCTAAGTTGTGTCTCCATGAGAGGTCTTTGTGTAGTACGTGCCACATTTAATTGGACCGGTTTGAATTCAATTTCCATCGCCAATCTTTCGCCTTTCTTCATTGGTTCATTAAGCAGCACGGGGCCTAGCCACCAAAGTTGATGTGTGATAAGTGCGTCAGCTGTGATACCTCTACTTGCACAGTCAGTCGGATTGGATCGCGTGAGTTATACAAATGCAAGTCAGCAGACTTGCTGACGGCACATTTACGAGTATGTTGCTTCGCAACGAATAAAAAAAGTGTCAATTACATTCCGGTGTCAATGTTGCTGTCTGAAGGCCATCGTTGACCATATCTATGTTTATGATATGACATGAAGTAATATGTTCAAATAAATAAAATAAGCAGCCTTAATCGAGACGACACCAAAAGCAGTGTAGTTTCATTTCTCCATTCGTTAATAAATATAATTGGCACAGTCGGTGTGTTTCTTCTAAATTGGAAGATATTTAAGTCGAACCTGAAAAAGTAATCACGACGGTATTCACACTAAAAATCTGTGCTTAATACGGAGTTACTAATCGGTTGCGTAAAAGTGATCGTACATAAAAGTCAACTTTTCGTTTCCATCCACGAACCACTCGAAAATATATCCATTGAACTCAGTTTTTGTCCAAAATTGCGTCAAGTCGAGATAAGCGATTGTCACTGTTCACTGCTAACCGAGGGATATTTATAAATAACAACATGGAGCAGATGATGCAAAGCATGGTGGAAGCACTTAACAACATGGCCGCTGTTCAAAAGCAACGACGGGACTTCAAGCAACAACTTAATCAGAGAAGACCAGATCCCACAGAAAAAACTATTTCTTACATAAAGGAGTTTTCCGATGAGAAAGACGAACTGACCCAATTCCTGACTTGTGTAGACACCCATCTAACAGCCGTTCCTGATAACCAAAAGGCGGAGGTGTTTAGAGTGATATACAATATCAAGATCGTGGGGACAGCAAAGAGTATTTTGTATACGACGCCGATAACAACGTGGGAAGACACCAAGGCTCATCTAATACAGCATTTTCGCCCCATCGTGGATTTCAACGGCATATTACTTAAAATTAGTAACCTGAAGGTAAATAGTATCTTAGAACTATGTAATAAGTTAGATTTACTGTTAAAAGAAGCCCATGAGTATGCGTTATATGAAACTAATAGAGACGAGATTGTTAATTCTGTAAAGCACTTAATGGTAGCAAAAATAAAAGAATTAACAATCGGTCAGCTATCGAGAGAAATGAGGAATGAATTTGATTTGAATGCAATATTGTCCATCTTGCGTTCATACATTCCAGATAGTGCCTGGAATTTAAGGAAATTTAACAAAAATAATTCAAATAATTTCTAAGTTGGCAAGCATTCGAGAAATGTCGACTCAGAGAGAGCTAGCAATGATGGTGATAATAGATCATCACAAAATAGAGTTTCAGAACAGAAAGGGTCGCAAAATAATGCTAACAGGCACCAGAACAATGATAGGCAATATAGATATCAGAGTAACAATTCAGTGCAGGGAAGAAATAGTAATAATAATGGATCTAGCCAGTCGAGACAGCATTCATCCCAAACATTTAATCCTTGAGAACAGGCGAGGAATAATAGTCAGAATCCGCTAGAGGTAAATTCCGTAGGAGCTAATACTGCTAATGAGAGTGTACCTACAGTTCCACGGTTAGTATAATAAATTCATCAAGGGTTGACTGTAGCTATTTTCCTGTGTTTGAAGAAAAATGTATGTTCATAAACACGATAAATAATAGAACTAAGGAACATGTTAAGATTATTATTACTGATGTTCCCAAAGAATTTCGGATGAGTTCTAATAGTAAGTTAAAATGGTATAAAATGTCACTTAGAGATAAAGACTATGATCTTCTTTTGGGAATGGACATTATTAGAAAAAACGTAGCTGAATTAAATATAAGCAGGAAAATAATGAGTTTAGTAAACACTGCTAGTTTAAAAGTATATTCAGAAGACTACGAGAAAATAGACTGTTATGAATTAAATTACCAACAAAAGCAGAAATTAGACACTTCACATCTGAGTCAAATAGAAAGAGAAGAAATAACGAAAATATTGAAACAGTATGAGAGTTTAGTCTATAAAGAAGGGGATAAGCTTACAAATACGGATTCAATCATGCATGAGATCAGAACGACCACTGATCAACAAATTAATTCAAGTCTTTATAGACTGCCTCCGAAACCTGAAGAAGAAGTTCGGAGACAGATTACAAAAATGGAGAAGCAGGGCATTGTTAGGAAGTCGAATAGTAGATATTCTTCCCCAATAGTAATTGTTGCAAAAAAGTTAAGTAAAACAGGAGAACAAAAATTCAGACTTTGTGTAGACTAGAGAAGATTGAATGATATAACGTTCGACGGCAAGTACCCTCTACCTAATATCGAGAGTATATTAGATAAGCTAGGGAGTGCCCAGTATTTCAGTACTTTGGATTTAGCCAAATGATACTATCAGATCAAGATGCATCCAAAGGATATTCATAAGACTGCATTTGTAACTCCAAACGGTTTATATGAATTTACACGGATGCCTTTTGGTCTCAAGAACGCTCCAGCGACGTTCCAGAGGCTGAAGAACGAAATACTAAGGGAATATATAAACAAGATCTGTGTCGTCTATCTCGACGATATTCTAATATTTTCCATAAGTTTCGAAGAACATCTCCAAGTCATTACTACGATTTTCAATGTCCTTGCTAAACATAACCTGAAGGTGCAGTTTGATAAATGTTCTTTCCTTCAAAAGGACACGGAATTTCTAGGCCACATATTAACAGAAGAAGGCATGAAACCGAATCCAGAAAAGGTCAAATGTGCAAAGATAAAAATTAGCGATCCCGAATACATCCAGGCCTTTGAAACGTTAAAACAAAACATCATCAACTACCCCATACTCAGGTTTCCAAATTTCGGAAAACCATTTACGTTGTTCACAGATGCCTCGAACTTTGCAATGGGTGCTGTGCTTACCCAAGAGGGTCAGCCAATTTGCTATGCATCTAGGTTGTTAAATGATCATGAACAGAACTACTCGCCTACCGATAAGGAATTCTTAGCTATTATTTGGTCTGTAACATATTTTAGGCTATATTTATGGGGAAATAAATTTAAAATCGTTACTGACCATCAACCCAAAAAGTATTTGAACAAAAAATACAACGGAAAAGAGTTCTCCGCTAGAAATCAGCGGTGGCTTTTTAAGTTGTCTGAGTTCAATTACGATATCGAATATCTCAGGGGAAAGGAAAATTAAGTAGATGAGGAAACCGAATCGAACCAGGCAACAGTTCATTCTGCCTCTGAACAACAAGTAGATCATTTTCCTATAAAAGAAGATATTGTTAATAAATGCAAAACCCAATTAATTCTAACAAATTCTGTTTCGGCACAGGAGGAGGTAATGCATGGTAGAAAAATTATTCAATTAGATATGACTAAAAATAAGTCATATTGGGAAAACCTTTTCAAGAGAGTGTTACAAAAGGGAATTGTAGGTATTTATACCGAACTGCCGTATACCGAGTACAATAAAGTTCAACAATATCTGATAAGTCTTTTTGGAGGAAACAAAACTATCTCGTTTATTAAGTACACGTTAAGAGCTCAAGAAATCAGAACTGAGTCAGAAATTTGCAAGCAGATTTCACTTTATCATATAAAAGAATGTAATCACTCAGGGATTTCGGAAACTTATCACACACTTAAAAACAGATTGTATTACCCAGGACTTATGAGAGAAATTTCGAAAGTTATTGGAAACTGCCAAACATGTCAGGAAGAGAAGTACGATAGAAAACATCTCAAACCAAAATTTAAAAGATCTGAAACCCCTTCTAAAGCCAATGAAATTCTGCATATGGACATTTATCATTTCAATAAGCTTTTCTTCCTTACTTTCATTGATAAGCTAACAAAGCAGGCATATGCATACAGTTTGAACAGTAAAAATTGGGTTAGTAAAGTAGAAGCAATTGAGGACCGTTTAACAAAGTTCGGTAAACCTAGAAAAATTATTTGCGATAATGAATTCAAATCTGAAAATATTAAAAAATTTTTCAAGGAAAATGACATCGAAGTTCATTTTACCATACCGAATTCTCACACTGGAAACTCTGATATTGAACGCTTCCATTCCACTTTACTAGGAATCCTACTAACAATTAAAGACCAAAAACTTACAACTGTCCAGAAAGTGCATAAAGCCGTTTTCGTTTACAATAACCGCCATCATTCTACAATTGGAATGAGTCTGAATCAAGCTAGGAACGTAGACCCGGAAGTATTAGTTACTAAAATTTCAAAACAGAAAGATAGAATTTTAAACAAGAGGAATGTAACTAGGGAAGATTATGAAGAAAATAGGCATGATGGTTTTATTAGAAATTACAAACATTTAAGGCACAAGAATGAACCTTATTATAGAAAAAATTAATTAGTAAATGTTCATCGCACCACAGTTAAAAGACCAAATAAATTTACAGGTACAGAATTGGCTTGTGATACTATTAACCATGTTGATAACCGTGACAGCAGCACAATCATCCCTCTTAATAACACCGATCCAGAGTGAGCAAGGTTATGTTACCCTATACCGAGGATCTGTCGTATTAACAAACAATTCCCAAACGATTATACATATAATAGATACTTTGGAAATTGTAGCTGTAGTAGAATCTGCTGAAATGAATCTTCAAAAACTTAATTTAATGAAGAATGGTCCGTTGCTTAGGGAAATTTTAAATATTAAGGCAAAAGTCAAGGCGTTAACACTCCCAACTCGGAAAAAAAGAGGTCTTATGAATTTCATTGGAACTGGTCAGAAATGGCTATTCGGAACAATGGATGACCAAGATAGGATAGATATTGCTGAACATCTTAAAATAGTCGAAACGAATGACAATGCTGCTATAGAAAATTTAAACAAACAAATAGGTATAAATTAAAAATTCATGGATAATATAAATAACATCAAGACAATGGTATTAGAAGATAGGCAATATATAAGGGATGCTTATAATGTCGTCATAGATAGTCAAAGAAATATTACATTGAAGTTACTACAAGCGGACCAGCTTTTGAAGTTAAAGATTCTCGAAGAAAAAATTAATAATATTTTAGACAATGTAGCATCTACCAAACAGGGTTTATTACACCCAAGTATTTTAACAAACGAACTATTAGACAGTGTAGAATTAGACCACTTTAAGCTAAAGCATGCCAAAATTGGAGCTATTCGATTAAACAATACGAAACTTGTCTTAGCAATTAAGTTATTCAGACAACATTAAAGATGATAATTCCTATTCCTAATAAAAATTTTAAGGAAATTGACATTAAGCCAATAAATTATGTTGAAATAAATGGCAACAGATATGACTATAATCCCGATAACTTACATATACAGAGTCTAAAGAAAATTAATAACTGTATAACTGAGCGAGAATGTAATTTCCGCAATAATAATAAAACCGAAATTGTGACTATTGATGAACATTTGTATATTTGTAAGAACTTAGTTAAGGAACATATTGTTAACGAATGTGATGATAGAAATATTACTTTAAGTGGAAACTTTATGGTAAATGTTAATAATTGTTCCATTGAAGTCCGAAATACCATAATGTCTAATTATAATATAGAGTTTATCCAAAATTTTGCATACGAAGATAATCAAAATGTGACAATATATGAAAGAATGAGCCTTTCGAATAAATTAAATATTTTTCAAATTCAAAATTTAAAACATTTAGAACACCTGAAGTATCATAGGAATAACCACTATATAATAAGTTCCACTCTTTTAATTGTCATACTTGTGGTAGTAACTATAGTTGTAATAATATGTAAAAATAATAAGAAACTTAAGGATTTCTACCTTCTAAAAACAATTAAAGATGGAATTCAGGAGAATTCATTGTCAAAGGGGGGTGAAGTTACACAAATGCAAGTCAGCAAACTTGCTGACGGCACATTTATGTTGCTTCGCAACGAATAACAAAAGTGTCAATTACATTCCGGTGTCAATGGTCTTGTCTGAAGGCCATCGGAAACGGAATGCGTTGACCATATCTATGTTTATGATATGACATGAAGTAATATGTTCAAATAAAGAAAATAAGCAGTCTTAATCGAGACGACACCAAAAGCAGTATAGTTTCATTTCTCCATTCGTTAATAAATATAATGCGTGCGAATATGATGCCAATGGGTAACATCGTAGTGTTGCTGAATATAGCTGACGCGGTTTGCCACATAAGGTTTGAACTATGTCGGCGATTTGCTAAGTCAACTAAGTATAATACTGGAATCACTCCACATCTTGTATGGGACATCGTTCAGCTCCAGCGCCTGTTAGTGGCCACAATCGTGGTGGTAAGAAGATGTGCAGCACATAACTCCTAGCGTGTAATAGGGGTTGCTTTGATAGGTGCCACCTTCGTTTTAGACGTAACCAGTATCGAATGGTGGTGTCCAGTCTTGTCAATTGTACTGAAGTATATGATAACCGCATATGCCTTCATACTTGCATCACGGTAGCCATGTAAGTGTGGAATCGAATCACGGTTCATGACAAGCTAACGTGGTATGTATAGGTATCTTCTCCAAGAGGTGCAAGCCTTTGCGAAATGTGAGCCATTCATCAATCATTTTTTCCGGTAGTGGAGCATACCATGAAATACCAAATTCGCTGAATGAAAACCTTGGCCACAATGATGGCAGGTGCCAACAAGCCTGAGGACTTGGCGTTTAGTTGTAGATGGTGTGTAGATGGTGTATCAGCCAATTTGATTTTGCAGAACAATTCATCTGACACTCACACTCCCAGTATAGGCCTGAAATTCAATTTTATCGGTGGTTGGTTTGGTCGTATGCTGTGCCAATGTCTCTTTGTCATCAGATCGCCATTTACGTAGATGAAAGTTTCCCTGCTTAAGCACAGGCCTAAATGGGATCTGTACGCTGTAACGACCATTTGCTACTCGGGTATGAGTATCCACAAACAGCCTCTCCCATAGATCAGTCTCCACAGTGGTACGAGTAGCAGTCATCTCTTCCATATCATCCGGCTCGAATAGATTGCGTAGGAAATTCTCCACTGCAATGGTGCACGCCAATGATCGGACTGTAGGTGCAATATGAGAGTGAATAGTCGCAGGTTCGAATGCTACCCAACCAACTTTTGTTGACTGTGCAATTGCCGCCACGTACAATACAATGGCTCTTTGATTATTTCAACCCTAAACATCCGCACCAAGTAATGCATCAATTCGGCCAGTTGTGTCGAATGTAGGATCTGCCAATCGCAATCGCAGATGGAGCCAACAATCATCCATAATACGAGGGCGGGTCAATAAGTCAATAAGTTTTTGAATTTCTAACCTCTTTACTGAAACAGCAATACTGCTCCTGTCAACAGGCATCTGTCAGTTGACTCCTGTCAAACTGCGTCAGTTAGTTTGTGTTTGACAGCTATTTTTATCAGACTACTCACTAATTTGAGGAGAAAATGGAAAAAAGTGAATTTCGTGTGCTTATTAAGCATTATTTCTTGCGAAAAAAAACCATTACCGAGACCAAGGCTAAGCTTGATAAATACTATGGGGACTCTGCACCATCGATTTCAATGGTAAAAAAGTGGTTTACTGAATTTCGTTGTGGCCGTACAAGCACTGAAGATGCCGAACGTCCTGGACGCCCAGTTGAGGTCTCTACACCCGAAACAATCGAAAAAATTCACGATATGGTGTTGGCCGACCGAAGATTGAAAGTGCGAGAGATTGTGGAAGCCGTAGGGATCTCGCATGGCTCAGTGATTTCAATTTTGAATGATCACTTGGGCATGAGAAAGCTTTCCGCAAGATGGGTGCCGCGTTTGCTCACAGTCGACCACAAACGCAATCGTGTAACAACTTCACAGGAAGGTTTGGCGTTGTTTAATCGCAATATGGAGGAGTTTTTACGCCGTTTTGTAACCGTGGACGAAACATGGATCCATCACAACACACCAGAGAACAAACAACGGTCAAAACAGTGGGTTTCTAAGGGTGAATCGGCGCCAAAGAAGGCCAAGGTGGGTTTGTCAGCCAATAAAGTTATGGCGACTGTTTTTTGGGATGCACGCGGGATAATCCACATTGACTACCTTCAAAAGGGAAGAACAATCAATGGGGAATATTATGCCGACTTATTGGACCGATTCAATGACGATTTGAAAAAAAAAAACGACCTCATTTGGCCAAGAAAAAAGTTCTTTTCCACCAAGATAATGCAAGGGTGCACACATGTGCAGTTGCCATGGCAAAAATCCATGAATTGGGCTATGAATTGCTCCCTCATCCACCCTATTCTCCAGATTTGGCTCCGAGCGACTACTTCTTGTTCCCAAACCTGAAGAAATGGCTTGGTGGAAAAAGATTTGACTCCAATGATGAAGTCATCTCGCAAACAAAGGCCTATTTTGAGGACCTCGAAGGGATAAAATATACTGGAGAAGAAGTATATAGAGCTCAAGGGAGACTACGTTGAAAAATAAAATTAGTTTTTTATCAAAAAATCTGTTTTAATCCAAAAGTCACGGACTTATTGACCCATATTAGAGTATTAGACTCTGGCATAAGTGGGGTGATCCTTTCAATGATGTGCACATCAATCTGAATTCCAAATAGTGAGTCATAATTCGAAGACAGCTGAACAACTTCTTGGCCACGACTATACGTGGATATACATAGAACTCCCCAGGCCTTCAAGGGAGAGATAAATTGTTAAAAAAACGCAAAGTCATAAAACTAGCCTGTGAGCCTGGATCGCAAAGTAACCGGCACTGGTGTGCTGTGCCCTATAGCGTGGGCCATATAGTGATTCGTCCATATGCCATTGCCAAATTATTTAAACGGCAGTTTGTGGTCCACATGATTTAGTTGCTTGACCTGGAATCAAGCAATTAAAGCATAGATCACATTCTCTGAGTCTCTGGCAACGTTCTGCCACTGGTAATGCCAACAGTGATGGATATTGACTTATGCGATGCGATTTCTCGTTGCAAAATTCACAATTTTCAGGTGCAAGTACAACGAAATTTGATTTGATTCGTCGAGGTTGTCCATTCTGAATGGTGCCATTCATCCATATGCCTTCTTGGATATTGTCGTCTACTGCATTCTATCTAAGTATAACCGACGCCAAGCTATGAACCCGTGTTTTCACAAAGGTAAGCAAATCTTTGAGCTAAGGTATGCAGTTTGAGGTTATGCTCATGCTCCATGCCTGTTGGGTTACTGTAAGAAGTTTTGATGTCACAATGGGTACTGCCAGCGCGTCCCATGTATCTACTGACAGCTTGATGGCAGTTAATGCACGAAATAATTCCCTCACTGTGTCAACTGGGGTAGATTCAGTTATTTGCTACTAGAGCCCGCGATATATGGATTTCGGTCAGCTATTTCGGGCTGTCGTAAAGGGTCTTCACTGCCTTCCACACATCATCGTAACCTCCTGTACATATTGTGTACCGCCAACCAATGCCACTGCATCATCTTCTACCGCTTCTCGTAGCTTGTATGCCTCTGTGAGACCTTGTGAATGAACGAGCGTTTCAAAGGCATCCTTACATGAAAGCGAGTTTTTTAAGGTGTCACCAAATATAGGAACAGATAATGGGTCTAATTTCAAATCCATTGTCGCTGAGAGAAATGAGCCTTCCAATGCTACACCCTCAATGTTGTCTGCCATACGTTTCACTTGTGTAGCATAGAGTAAGCGATGTAGCTTAGCCATTGCGGAATTATAGTATGACTCTGCATCATCTTAAAGCTCAGTGCGGGTTTTAATCTCAGTTGATTGAGTTACATAAACGAGCGCATCATGGGCTGCAACAAAACCGTCAAAATGCATCCGTAACTAGTTGATCCAGCAATCTTCACAGAGATTGCGGTACCTGCGGTGGTGCGCCCGCTCAAGTCTGCCATAGTTGTAAAGGGCTCAGGTATACCGTATGAACCTGACGGTAATTCTGCAAACCAATCTGACTTACCTACGACTGTCAGATCTAAGTTTTCCAACTCCTCGTCAGACATTTACTGCGCAAAACGTAACAACACAAATCGTCCACGGATTGGAGAAATTCAGGAATGAAAAACGCCAAATGTGCCAGGAAATATTTTATTATTGTCCACTCTACCAAAAAGAACTGTAACACGGAACACAGCATCGAATGTTCTGGAGCTCTTCTAATGCGTAGTTATACGAAATACCATATAGCAACGCGATAATTTTTCGAATCCTCAAGTCCTCACAGTAGACACCAAAAAACGCATGAGATGGTTTCATACACCTAGAAGGAACTACATATATACAGGAAACGCTAAATTTTATCTTCCACTATATTTATATAAAAGTATAACTCGGGTATAAACAATCCAACTAACCAGTTACAAGGCAAAGGAGATCTAAATTTGTCTGGAATTGAAAAGCAAGTGGACTTCAAAAAGAGAATTGAAAATGAAAAGTTAAAATTGCCGCCTTTCAGGTACACCACCAATGTTGGCTGCACTGGCTGGGCTGCGTTCAGTCTAATTCCATTGAATCGCAAACAAGGCCTTTTCAAGAAACAGAACTCGCCTTACGTATACGCGCATGTTGAGGGGGACTTTAAACAACTTTGACTGCGTCATTGGTGGCAGTTAGCCAGAGACCACGCTAATTGGAGAGGTCTATTGTTTGGGGCCGAAGTCCACTGTGCCGTCATCTAAGTAAATTTCAAATTTACAAGTTCAAATTTTCAAGTTTAGTTTGAATTTACATACGCTACGATCGGCGAAACATGAGTACTTGAAATGGGTAAACCCCAAGACCTAACTAAAATTAAATACAAGTTTGTATATTAACATGTTTTTAACCTTTTCAACTTTAAATGTTAAGAGACTAATCACTAGATATACATAGTTTGCGTATGACACAGTTAATTTTCGTGAATTTATTTGTTTACGGTTGATGTTACGAGTATTTCACTTAAATATTTACGTCCGGTTCCAACAGTCCAGTTGAATAAAATTGAAAGCATTGTTCGCAATGTGATAGGTAATGTAGAAAAGGTCAGAGGTCCAGCATTTTTATGGCCAGTCATTATGATTATGTCGCGAGCCAAAATATTATCTCCGACATCATTGACCTTTATTAATTGAGTTACGCTGAAATTACGCTTTAATTGCCTGCCACTTCAAAAAATAAATAATTTTGAACTAATTGCTCAAGCCCATAGACAATATATAGCAAGGTCTTAGCGCAAATGTTGATATTTGCAAGTCGTATTTGGAGCCAGGAAATATGTTTCAGTTGATGGTTTTAGTTGTTGTGCTCATATTCGTAGGGGTAGACTCTAAGTTTCGTAAGTTAAAGTTTGATAATTTTTCAATTCAATGCCTTTCATCTTTCCCTGCAGCTATTAATCCAAAACCGTGTGAATATGGAGACACTGATTGCTTTAAAAAATTTATTCAATTTCTGATTGAAGAAAAATCTGAAGGTACTGTATGCCACACTTAGATCAATGGAATTGATTATTTTTAACTTCGGTCATCATTTAACTCCTACAGGATACAGATCAATAAATTTGGTTAGATTTGATCCCTTGAAAGTTTCATCTATCAACATTGAACAAGGAAAAGAAAGTCCCGTTAATATTGATTTAAGATTTCGTAATGCTGAATTACTTGGTTTGAGTAAAATGGAGATAATAGATATCAAGTATGTGCTCGTCGAATTGACAATATTTTAGATACCAGAATAATTCTTCCTTTATCGTAGGGGTTTTGACAAAGATCTTACACAACAGAGCAAAGCATATTTAAAGGCACCTTTACTGAATTTAATTGCCGATTATACAGTTTCTGGTAAAATGCTCATCTTGCCCATACAAGGTAGCGGCAGGAGCAACATCACACTGGGTAAATCTTGAAATCAATCCATAACCCCCTTCTATTCGTACTAGCATATATCATAATTTCTCCCGTTTTTTTTTTTTAATTCAAAGAAAACTGTGATTTGGTAATGTCTCTTTCCGGAACTCCTCAAGTTAAGCCAGATGGTATATATTCTGTCGCGGAAAATAGCCACCTGAGTATCGACTCGGAAAGAGTGCAGTTTCATTTTGAAAATTTGTTTAATGGCAATAAGGCATTGAGTGATAGTATGAATTTGTTTCTGAATGAAAACTGGCAAGATATTTTCGCGGAACTGAAGGTGTCAATAGAAAATGCATTTGCAAAAATTTTTGAAGGGGTCATTAATAATGTTTTCCAAAAATATCCTTATCATAAGTTTTTTTCTACGAATTGAATAAAAATAATTAAATAAGTGTTTCCAGCATTTTATTTTGTTTATTTTAAAGAATTCTTTTATAAAAAAGGAGTGAGTACATAGGACATAGAATTCCGTAAAAGATCATTTAAATGCTGATTTTGAAATCATTTCCATTATTATCTACTGTGATGACTTTCGATGTTAATGGCTGAAAGGAAGAACAACTGCATTAATTTGCTACTTTGGATTATCAGAGGTGGACTGACAGACGATGTTTTCGACTTTCGCAAAATGGTTGGATCCTTGAAAACAATTTCCTTTTTCGAACATTTACTGCAACTTTCACTGAAAATAATGCTGCAGAATGGAAGATATGGCAATCGATGTTAACCTCTGAAGAAATCCGTATCCGTATACACACAATATATGAATACATACAAGGGTTGTCTGAAAAGTTTCCGACATTTTTTCTCAATTTTTTACTTTTATTTTTCTATACAGTCTCCTTGTAACTCTACACACTTCTCCCAGCGATGCTCCCATCTCTCTAACCCGTCCAAATAGTACTTGGCGTTTCTCTCTGCAAAATAATTGTTCCCGAAAGTGATTGCCTCCTCATTTGACGAAAATCTTTGTCCTCGGATTGCAGTTTTTAGATGAAGTCGCTTGGGGCTAGATCTGGTGAATAAGGCGGATGGTCAAGCAGTTCAAACCACAATTCATGGATTTTCGCCATGATAACCGCTGAGATGTTAGACGGCGCGTTATCTTGGTGAAACAGAATTTCCTTTTTCTGCAAATGTGGCCATTTTTCCGCAAGTAATGATGCGTAGTATGCTCCTGTAATGGTTTTTCCTTTTTGAAGATAATCGGTTAAGATAACTCCTTTACTATCCTAAAAAAAACAGTCGCCATCACTTTCCCAGCCAAAAAAACAGTTTTTGCTTTTTTTGGAGCCGGCTCGCGCTTTTCAGTCCACTGTTTTGACTGAATTTTTGTTTCGGGCGTATAATGGTGTATCCAAGTGTCATCTACAGTAATTAATCGGCGCCAAAGCTCGGATTTATTGCACCTAAACTGCGCCAACAGAACGTTGGAAATGTTCATTTGAACACGTTTTTGGTCTAACGTAAGCAAACGCGGCACCCAACGCGCGGACAGCTTTCTCATGCCTAAATCACGTTTTTTGGACATTTGCATAACCTCTACTATATCTCTCACTTTAATTCGGCGGTCGTCTGACACCATTTGGTGAACTTTAGCGATGTTATCGTCAGTGGTTGCAGTTTTTGGACGTCCCGAACGTTCATCATCTCCCAAGCTCTTACGGCTACGTTTAAATTCAGCTGCTCAAAATTTTACTGTGGTAAATGATGGTGCAGAGTCCCCATGCACAGAGTCCAACTCATTTTTGATTTGCGTAGGCGTATTGCCTTTCAAAAACAAGAATTTAATAACAGCTCGATACTCAATTTTTTTCATTTTCACAAAAAAACACTCACATCGACTCACTCAAACGACTGTCAACCAAAAACTGCGAGTCAAAAATGACTGAAACTTTGGTAAGTAACTGCCAAAAGATGCACAACTAGCATTCACTAGCTTTTATTGACGAGTGCCCTTATCTTTACGTTACTTTCGGAAACTTTTCAGACAACCCTCGTACATATTCTATGTATATAGTGTAGCAGTCGCAACATTTATTTGGATGCGGATTTGGCAATAGAAAACAAGTCTTGAGCTTTATGTATTTAAGCGAACGTCTGACGACGATTCGCGTTAAAGTTTAATTCGCCAATATAAGTCTCGGCGCAAGGCAGTCCTTCAGTGCTTTGGATGTCTAAATTTTTCGAGTAGCTAACATCGACTCGGAGGACTATCTCGAAGTAGCCAAGACACGAATGTTGGTAGCATTAACTTCTGATAGCAAATTTGTTCTTAACCAAAATAACAATCGCTAATTTCTGTCGTTTTCCGTGAACTTGCACGAACCTCTTAACTCCTCGAAAGGTGTAGTCTACACACAATGCTTTATCAACGTCTCAGAAATCGGAATAGCCCAGGATATGAAATCCCAAATAGCCACTGAAGTTTTTAAATTCAAAAAAAAAAATTATCAACGCGATACAGGTCTAACGCCCTTCACATTCGATCGTTTCCGCCCTCCAAGCACCGTCAATATTGAATGGTATAACATTGAGTTTGAAGATATATCCCAAATCCCATGGTTGTCAATGTCTGAAACATGCCTCAGAAAGGTGCAAAGGCATCTCCTCCTGTGAAATTTTCAATATTCCACACGACCCTATAAATGCTCAAGCGTCTCATGTGCAAATTGCAGTGAAGAACATCCAGGAGCATTAAACATAAAAAAACAAAAAAACCAATGCACCTTGGCCGAGGCGAAACGAATATTGTTTGAACCAAATCCAACTCAAACAAACACCCGTTCATATTCTGCAATCGCTGGAAATGCAATACACACAAACATATCTACACCAAGCGTATTCATCAGCTGTATTCAAGCTTACAGTTCTCTCCAGCCAAACAAACCT
Source organism: Volucella zonaria (assembly GCA_963966105.1). Classification (NCBI taxonomy): domain Eukaryota; kingdom Metazoa; phylum Arthropoda; class Insecta; order Diptera; family Syrphidae; genus Volucella; species Volucella zonaria. Next base: position 82,924,042 of record OZ014530.1, read on the forward strand.
CTTCCCAAAATACCTCGTTGCTACCATAAGCTCCCCGCCACTTTCATTAATCAAACACAAGAACACAATCACTCAATTTCTTACGGAATACAACGGAAAAACACCAACACAAACATTACTCACCAACCCTTCAAAAGTTCAAACCCACTTTCGGACAACCAGTCAAGCTCAAATTTATGCATAGCTCACTCAAGTTCTCTCTCCCATAATTCCAGTACCCATAATTCATCCCAATGATGATGACAAAGACAGCACATTCAAAAAACAATCCGTGAAATAAATAACAGCAAGCAAGGTCCCATTTCTTACAACCAACCCAGTTTTCACAATATAACCTAGCTTATATTTCACGAAAGTCTCAAGGCTCAAGGTTCAGCAAGGACACCTAAACCGCTATTATAATAATCACCATGAGTTGCAATTACTAATAAATAACCGTAGACCCTCAATTACAGCGATTCAAGAAACTCACTTATCAGCCGGCCTTAGTCCCCACACCCCTAAACAAGAAACATATTTTCATAATTTTGACGGTAATAACACAGCCAAACAGGAAACAGTACATTAATTCACAAATCTATACCACACATACCCGCAACTATCAACTCAAACATACATATCAGCAATATCAGTAGAGATTGAACTTAAAATTAAAATAACAATTGCATATCTGTATGTACTTATGTAACGAGACTTATGTGAAACTTCCAACCAACATTTTGCCAGGTAAACACTTCTTCAATTTGCACACGATTTCCGGTCTGCAAAGTCAGCGTCTGAACAAACCAACAAAAGTGTAGTACTTCATCTGACATCCATTACCTGACTATGGTAATGAAATAGCTTTGAGCATAGGTTAGATGTTAAGATTAATTGTAATCATTTAGTCCTAATCTAAATTCCGAATAATGAAGCTGTTTTTTTTATAAAAAAATAAATTAATAATTTTTTAACTGGCGCCCGAGCAGGGACCACGGGAGTGAATATATTGGTTCGGTTACGTCTTTCAGTAGTACTGAATATCGTGGGAAATCAAAAACAAAATCTTAAGTATCACAGAAGATCTTTTCAATGCGTGTGATTCTTGCCGTTTAGCAAACTGTTAAAAATCCAAGAAAACTAATATTGTTCCCCGCATGTGTTGTGGAAAGTGAAATAAATAAATTACCACCATGGCCCGTTAGTAGGCGGTACCAGTTGATCCCTCGCCAGCAGGGAGAAAAGGAAGCGTCTACCGCTAGCCGCACTACGATCACGGAAAAGTCAGGACCAATGTATTCCCTGCATTTACTTTTGTAAATTTAGAACTTTAAGGAAATTTAAGAAGAAAATTATTTTAAAATAAAAGTGAAAGTCGGAAAATAGAATATAAGATATTCATTAAAATTCAAAATTTAAGAAAATAAGATATAAGTACTAAGAAATTAAAGAAAATATTAGGTGCGCAGCAATAGATGGCTCGAGCAGTAAGTGCTGGTCGAGTTTGACATATCCAAAACGTCATGAACCAAGCTTAGACATATGGTAAACAAACCGTATTGACACAGTGGTTTTGTTTTGAGGTCACATACTTTTGGTTGTGTGAAAAAGCCTGATTTTGTGCCAACTAATCGTCAGTCACGGGAAGTGTTGATTTTCTTCTTTCATTCGAAGAAAACGGCGGCTGAAGCGTATCGAGAGCTCCAAAAAGTTTACGGAAATGCTGCTCTAATTGAAACAAAGAGCTGTGATTGGTTCCATCGCTCCAAAGACGGTGATTTCGATGTTGACGATCGGCCGCGTGAAGGAAGGCCAACATTTTTCGAAGACGCTGAATTGGCGGCATTGCTCGATGAGGATCCATGCCAAACGCAAGAAGAGTTTGCTTCAGCATTTGGAGTTACCCGCTAAGCCATTTCCAAGCGATTACATGCGTTGGGAATGATCCAAAAACAAGGAACTTGGGTTCCTTATGATTTGAAGCCAAGGGACGTTGATCCTCGTTTTTTCGCCTGTGAAGAACTGCTCCAGCGGCAAGAAAGGAAGTGTTTTCTTCAACGCATCGTGACGGGTGATGAAAAATGGATTCATTACTGCAACTCAAAGAAAAGAAAGTTATGTGTCATGCTTCTACGTCGTTGGCTCGGCCGAATATTCACGCTGCGAAGGTTATTCAGAATATTTGAGTCGGTGTTAAATATTTGTTATGAACTGCTGAAACCCAACCCATCACTGGGGAAATTCAACTGATGAGATTGAGGCGAGTACTGAGCGAAAAATGGCCATAATACGACCAGACGCGAAAAAGTGATTCTAAAGCATGACAACGCTCGGTCTCACGTTGCCAAATCCGTTAAAACCTACCTGTAATCGCTCAAATATTCCCCAGATATTGCACCATCCGATTATTAATTGTCCCGTTCGATTGCATATGGTCTGGCTGATCAGTAGTTCCGCTCATATGAAGTCATCAAAAAATGGCTTGATTCGTGGATATCCTCAAAAGATGAAAACTTTCATCGTAACGGTATTCGAACTCTGCCAGAAAGATGGGAAAAAGTTGTAACTAGCGATAACCCATACATTGAATGATTCATTTGTAACCATTTTTTCACAATAAAGTTGCATTCTCATCAAAAAACAGCGATAACTTAGTTGCGCACCTAATAATTAGCAAACTAAATTTAAAATTAAATCAAATAAAAATTGAAAAAAAAAGAGTAGCGATACAAAACATTACCATATTATACAACTAAATACATATAAAAAAATATATCTGTTACATATAAAAGTGCAAATTTACAAGTGTTGAAATTAGCAAACAAAATTATAACTCTCCTCAACTCTCTTAATTCTAAATTCTTTTTTCTTTTTAATATAAAACATCGAAATTAAGATGGCAAACCCTAACAATATTATCAAACCCCCTGTCCTAAATGTCTTGAACTCAATCACCAAGCTGAAGGCCCTAGATCGTGGCGTAGCTACCGGAGGTGTTACAGGTGGCAATCACCGGGCCCCACAAGCTCAGAGAGCCGCGAACTCGAGGGTAGTTTAATTCCCAAATTGACAATAAATCAATCCTCTTTCAAAATTCAAGTGAAGGGTTGATTCTTGTCACAGCATGTTTGCGCACAGCGTGGCATGGCACTTCGTTTCAAGGATCTCGGTCGCAGGTCCCGTTATCACAGTCCGATGTGCATTATGGAGCACGGAAGGACAATCGAATGACATCAGCTTCTTTGTGCATTCTTTCTTTGCGCCGCCGTGTGAAGCGGTTTTTCTTTGTTTCAGTCGCTACGAAGGATATTTTCCCCACAACAGGCCATAGGGTTGCTCTGATGTGTGGCTTATGCCAACCTGGATATTGTTTGTTTGCTGAGGATATGCGCGAGTTACTGTTACTATACCTTATTTAAATAAAAAAAAAGAAAGTTTGATTTAACAAAAGACAATTTCATTTCAACGTGTATCACCTCGAAGTGAACTTCAATTATTCTGGTGATCCTAGAACAGAAAATCACAGATTGGTGAAAAATGTCAGATCAAAGTTAGAACAGAAATCTGTCATTACTTATGAAGTTTTTGAAAAGTTGAAAAGTTTCTCAAAGTGAAATACAAGTTTGAATAAATAAAAATGGCTTTAAATAAAATTCAACAAATTATATTAGAAGAATTGGTGGACAGTGATAGTGGCAGTGATATCAGTTTGTTGAATGATGGAACAACAGATTCCAGAGATATGAAGACTTTAGTGAGCGTTATTCCCTTTTCTGTCGGGAAAAATTCAAGGAACTGTATGGCACATTTTTTGAAAGAAATAGTTCCTTCCTACAATGAAAAGGAATTTGTGACACATTTCCTCATATCTCGCAGTCTCTATAAATGGTTGGTAGACACATTTGCAACACCGGATATTTACGTCAAATTAGAGGCCCCAAAAACATATTCCGCTGAAATGCATATAGCGCCCTTTCTTTGGTTTTGCTGGGTATGAAGCTTGCTCCTACAGGGATATTGCCGATAGATTAAAGACTGTATGCAGTCTTATCAATAGAGTGCTGTATTTCATCAGCAATCTTTGCCAATCGGTCATCCGATGGCCTACTAAAGATGAGAAAATGGAAGCCAGCTCGTATATGAGAAATAAAAGTGGAATTGAAGGTGTTATAGGTACTAAATTAATTGCATATAATAATTGATAAACGATGTAGTAACCTACCTCTTTTCTTACTTTTGCAGGGATCATAGATGGTACAAAAATCAAAATTGATCCCCCTAGGCATGGAAAAGACGACTTCACTGATAGAAAGGGCAGTACAAGTCTATCTCTTCAAGCAATATGCAACGATAAAATGAAGTTTATAGATATTTTCGCTGGATATCCAGGTTCTGTTCATGACAACAGGGTTTTTGAGAATTCGGATATATGGTATACCATATTCTAAATTACCTAATTTGTGTGGGAGCAGGTTTCTATTGGGAGATTTCGCTTATGTGTGCTCACAGTTTCTAATAATATCGCGACAATGGCAACTTATTTTCAAGGCAGAAGTTTTTTAACCGAAAGTTAAGTTCCAGTAGGATCGTAATAGAGCTCTCATTTGGTGTTCTTAAACAGCGCTTTCGACAGCTTTATTATTGCAAGCTGAGAGGAGTAAAGAAACTCTGTCATTTTATTCGAGCTTGTCTTGTGCTGCATAATTTATGCAACGATGATGAGCTGCCATTTGAAATTGACGAAAACATTGAAGAAAATGACAAGTTCAATACAGTTTCTGACCAGCAGTATGGCTTCAGTCTTCGAAATAGGCTGTGTGAAGAAGTGTTTTCGTATTTTAATTGAGGAGATAAGAAAAACTAAATAAAAAATCATAAAATTGTTTTTACACTTTTATTTTTATGCATTTATTTTTTATTTAAATAATCTATTAGAGCCAAACGCAATTCGCATTTCTCTTCTCTCTGTTTGGCCAGCTCAACAGTTCTCTCTTTATATGCCTCAAGCTTGGGATCGTTTCTTCAGCGAACTGCTCCCTCCACTTCTTCAGCTAAGTATTCTGCCACAATGCTGGTTTTCTTCCTTTTTTTTAGTGGTTCTACGTTCTCTGAAGATGTTTCTTCTATGCTATACAGCGGAGTATCATTTTCATTAGCTGGCATTCCTTATTAAAAAGAAATGGAGGGGTTTTAAATGTTTTGTATTATTTAATGTTATACACTTACTTGCATTGGAAGAAATTCCAGCCTCCACCAATATTGCCTCCTTTGCTTTTTCCACTTCCAGTAGTACTGCCCAACCGATAGGCTGGAATAATTGCAGGTCGGTCCAGCAGTACATATGAAAGCTCCCTATTGTATTTATGGAAATAGGTTTATATTTATAATATAAGAAATTAGTATGTATGAATATAAATTGCATACTTTTCATAGGCACAAGTGGCCCTGTTGTTGCCTGTTGAGGCATTGCGCTTTATTTTAGTCTTGAAACCACGGTTGGCCTGCACAACAATTATCGTACATGAGTACATACATATTCGGTTTTAGACCAGTTCTAATAGTAAGGTAAGTTCATTTTTTTGTTTGACTCGTCGATTCTTATTCCCTCTCGCTTTTTGCTCAAAAAAAAAAACTGCCACGTCTGCTAAAAAAATAACATCAATAACCAAATACTTCGAGACTCCATCAACTTCCAATAATACGAATGAAACGCTCCTTGAAGCAGACTTAGCAGAAAACTTCGGTAGTGAAATGTGTGGCATTATGGAAAAATTGGATGACAAAGACGATGCCATGCTTCTAATTAAAGCAAACAAGAACGAATGTAGTTAGTCTGAATGAAAAATAATTTATTTCAATATAATAAAGAATAAAATTCTTTAAGGACTGATTGATTTGCAGAAACAGAAAAATCTCGCTGACAAAGGACATTTTGAGGGAATTTTATCTACAGAGGAAAAGAGATTCATAATGTCAGTTGGCCTGTGCAGATCTTCAGGCCCTTTTCCCCGGAGTCCAACAACTAATACTTGTTTTACTACGTCACCACTAACAAAGCTGGATTCAAAATTCTACGCATATGGCTTTGCTATTCCGAAATACAAAATTGCGCTTACTGTGAAGCTTGTTGGATGTTCGCGCAAAGTACAGGCACTAGTTTCAAGTTGGCTTGGATTGACAAAGTACGTAATTGGGGAAAGTTGGGCGAAAAAATCAATATTCATGAAAAAAGTACCGTACATGTTAATGCTTGTATAACGCTTGAATTATGGCGTCAAAATGAGACTCTAGATAAGGATATTGAGAAACAGATTTTGAGGGAAAAAGGTGTCAAGTTTTGAATAGAATTATGAACGTTATTTTAACTTTGGCTGTGTGTAACCTTCTTTTAAGAGGCCATCGTGAAATTCTTGGGCAGTCAGCCTGCAATGGCAATTTTTTGTCAATCATTGATTTACTCGCTATGTACATATGATACGATATTGAAAAATCTTATCTCAAACCTTGAACATACTGTTCATTATTTAAGCCCAGAGATACAAAATGAACTCATCAATATTTTATCAAAAACAGTCGAAGATAAGATAGTCGCCAATATTAAGAAAGCCCTTTTCTTTGCCCATTTCATTGATACTACTCAAGATTTAAGTAAAATAGACCAGTTTGCACGTACGTTACTTTACTCAGAAATGCTGCGTTATTACACTTGGAATGCTTCGCCGAAGAAATTTCAACGTCGAAAGCAAGGCGATGTAGTTTTTGGTCATCGGGACGTGTGTTCTACTGCAGCTCATGGCCGTATTTATTGAGTTCATCTGAAGAATGATGAATGCTTTAACTTGCCACTATTGTTGGTGAATGTTCGTAGGCACTGAGTGTATGTAACAACCCGTGGATAGCGGGCTATGGGTATGAATTTTGTTGGTGTGCTGTTTCGTATTGTTGCAAGAGCATAACACCTACAACAATTTGATTCGGTAATCCAACTCTGAATTTGTACTTCACATCTGCGCTTAGTAATGTCGGTGTTTGTGTTTTTTGTGTTTGTCTTTCTTTATAACGACTCGGGAATTCGTGGAACTTAGTGAAACGCAGGTAGATCCCCGCCCACACCTCTCAGATCATTCTGATCTGAAGCTACCTGGCTACGAACTTGTGCCATTATTCTTCTCTCACCGCGGTCTCGCCATTTACGTGCGTAGTGATGTAGCTTACCAAACTCCACCACAGTGTACCCCATTCCAGCTATCAGTTCTTTGAACAAGGCCAATCTGCTTGCTGCACACTTTGCGGCTAGCTCAACACTCCCAGATTGTGCTTTGTCCTGGCCTACACTTGAGTGCGTCGAATCTTCAATGGAACAAATCCACTTTCGCACTCGTGTATTAGCAAGTGCTCTTAAAGATCTTAATATTCACAAATCCGCTGGTCCAAATGATTTGTGAATATTATATCTCCCCTCTTTCTGAAGAGGTGTTCTTCTTCGCTGGCAAAACCACTGCGTAAGCTTTTTCATCAATCCTACTCTTTAGGACTCTTTCCGAGCAGATAGAAAACAGCATCTGTCCAGCCCGTCCCTAAGAAAGGCGAATCTTCCTCTCTCTCTTTCTACAGACCCAGTGCACTTATGTCCCTTCTTTCCAAGGTCATGGAAACGCTGATAAACCGTCAGCTCATGAAATATCACGAAAACTTTTCTATGACCGGCAATATGATTTTCGTAGCAACAGGTCCACTGCTGATTTGATGACATGTCACACCGAAAAGTGGAACCAAAGCGTACATCAATCTGTCGAAAGCAAGATAGTTGCACTTGATATTTCCAAGGCATTTGACAGAGTTTGGCATCAGGCTCTTTTGTCGAAAATGAGTGCTTTTGGGGTCGACGACTCTCTTCTTCAATGGATTAGAAATTACCTTTTGGAACGTTTAATTCAAGAAGTCTTAAACGATTTCAAAACTGGTATTCACAAAATAAATGCTGGTGTGCCCCAGGGCTCCGTTCTGTCTCCGACACTCTCTCTTTTTAATTTTCATCAACGATCTCTTGTCTGCTACCTCTAATCCAATATACTCCTTTGCTGACGACAGTACTCTCTTCTTTTCATATTCGTTCCCGGATTCACGCCCGTGATCTTCGGTTGTAGAACGGGAACGGCAGCGAATGTTAAGCTCATTAAATTCTGATATTACCAGCATAACTAATTGAGGAACCACTAACAGAGTAGAATTTAATGCTTCCAAAACACAATGCTGTCTGCTGTCGCTAAAGCGAAATTTAAACACCCATGGATGGTACTTACATCCTCGAAACCGATAAACTTTCCATTCTCGGTATGTGACAACTTTCGTTGGAATGATCACATATTCGATGTCGCCAAAAATGCTGCGAAATGTTAGATAGGATCCAAAACCGTGCGACAAAACTCGTAGGCGATACTAATATCACTCAAACAATGGACACCCTCGAACACCGATGTAATGTCTCGTGTCTCACTCTGTTTTATCGCTATTTCCACCACCAGTGCTTCATAGAAATCGCCAGTAGCATTCCGCCCCTTCCAACTTTTAACAGTAACACCCGTCTCGATATGAATGCTCATCAGTATACCCTCAAGCCCACTTTCGGACGTACTCTAAAATATTGTGATTCATTCCTAAGCCGTACAACTCGCTTATGGAATGCCCTGCCTAGCTTTTTATTTCCTAGTCATTATAACCTTCAAACATTTAAAACCCACGTTCACCGGTACCTCTTTTTCCATCCTCCCTGATTTTCCTTCGCTCGTGCTGTGTGCAAACATTTTAAGGGTACTAAAAAAATAATCTCTTGAGGGAGCGCAAATTATAAAAAAAAAACAGTTTGTATGGTCATATCCTGATAAGTTTGAATTAATAATAAATCCCAAACTATGTAGCTACAGTATGAACCACATTTAGTTTATTCCTAGAAAGTAAGACATCAGGTAAGGTATTTAGGGCTAGATTTTTGTTCGAAATTGGAATAACTTGCGACTTATTAGGATTTATTAGGATTAGCTTTAGACCAGGAATGAATACTGCAGAGGTCCTCATTTGGTTAACAAGTTCAGCAGTGTTTTTATATGGCTTAGACAAATACAACTGAACATCATCAGCATATAGATGTACCGAGGTATGAGAGCAGACAGATGGCAAGTCATTTATGAATAAGGCAAATAATAAAGGTCCAAGGATTGACCCTTGGGGTACGCCTTGCTTCACCAACTTTTCGAATCTATCGGAAAGAAAGCTTTCAAAAAGTCGCACTGTACTATTATCAAAACCGAAGAGATGTTTCACCTTGGCAAAAGCCTTTGAGAAATCTTGTCTTATGTCCTCCAAAATATTAACCATTGCAGTAGAGCAACTGTTTTTGGATCTAAAATCGGATTGTCCTCCATACAAAAGGCCATTAAGAGATAAATAATCCAGAAATTGTCTTGATATAAGTTTCTCAAAGACCTTTGACAAGCATGGTAAAATACTTTTAGGTCTAAAATCAGCTGCAGAGATCGGGCTAGTTTTTTTCGCTACAGGCACAACCCGAGCTATTTTCCAGGACTTGGGGAAAGTGGACGTTGTTATGCTGTGGTTAATTATATGGGTTATATGGGATAGAATGTAAGGCAAAATAAGTTTTATAAAGCATTTAATTTAACTGCTGTAACACATTTTGCAACTTCATTCTCACTAACGCATAGCAGTTCAAAACCTCTCACTGGATGATGGGAAAAATTTACTCTTCAGTACCGTTATCAAGAAAAGATTCGTTTAGAACATCAGGGTCAATTTCACATTTTGTACCACTTTTAGCACTAGAGATTCAAATTGTCGCAAATTACACCAACGTTTTTTGGAAGGAAGCGACGTATTCAGCTTAGAGGCGTAGTAATTTCTTTTAGAGTTTCGTATTATTACAGTTGAATGGTTACGCATAGCCTTGTAGGCAGTCCAGTTAGAAGGAGAAGGACTTAGCTTTCACTTCCTATAAAGCTTGTTTCGAGCTTTGATAGTCTCGATTACCACTCTCGTATACCAAGGGCAACTTTTGTTTCGCCCGCAAACCGTTTTAACTGACACATGGAAATTGTACAGCAAAACATCTTATCTGTTAATATCATAGACATTAACGTTAGCTTCAAGTGTTTTATTTCATATTGAATTTATATACCTCTAAAAAAACACCCTCTACATAAGCAGTTTGAAACTTTTTGCTGGCACCGTGATGCAATAAGCTACGTATTCAAAAGTCTTTTTCCCTCAATTGATTATCGAATGTGTTCTCTGGTTCATTATTTGTTTCGTGCCTCTTTTTCTACCTCTCGTTTCTCTCAACAACATGTCGGCTCCTAACCTACATCTAAGAACAAACACAAACAAAGCCCTACCATCAACGTCTAGCCAACCAATACCATCATCTTCACCCTCTGCAAAATAATTGAGCTCTGAAAAGGTTCTCACAGCCAAAACCTTAGAAGAGAATCTCTTCAAACATGCTGAACTAATGCGGCTAAATTGAGGAAATCAGAGAATTTTGGAGTCAGAAATTCGACGAACTGAAATACTGCAATCCAAAACCTCGGGATTAATCGAGCACATCGATATAGTCGAACTAAACACTAATACAGCTTTACAATTGCACGAATCCGAGATCAAATCTCTTCAGCAACGTTGCAATGCATTGGAAATCAAGGAAGTTGCATGTGATGCAGTGCTCTTTGGAGTACTTGAACTACCCAACGAGAACTTCAAAACACTATTCAACCAACTCTGTCACATTATCAACTGTAAGCCGCCGCTCTTAGTAAAGGTTTTACGCCCGAATAAGCGTAACACCAACTCTAACAACATCAACAACAACACTTCAACATCTCCAATCGCGTTGAAGCTTAGCAGTTCTCAAGAGCGAAACGTGGTTTTCAGGACTGCACCGAACTACCGCAAACAAAATGCAAACGAGCTTCGACTCTATGACCTCGGTATAGAATCAGAAAAAAGCTGCCATCTAAATGAGACAAACACGATTCCTCTTGAATAGTGCTCTCGTTCTGCGGGGTAAAACACAACTGTCTGCTGTATTTACTAAATTTGGACATATGTACGGAAAGAAGTTGGCGAATGAAATAATATTGAAAGCTCCGAAGATGTGCTTTCTGCCGCTGCGACTAGTGAAATGTAAATGATCGAACAAATTTTTCACGTACGAGTATATTGTTGTTCCCTATTTTCTCTGTATACCCCCGCCTTGTACTAAGCTTTTCTCAAATTTCCTTTCTCTTCACTTGGCTGAATGCACTTTTATTTTTTGTTGTTTCTTGTCTGTCAGTTTATTTTATGGTTTTTCTAGATTCTGGAAACTCATACAGTATGAACGAAAAATCCACGTACACTATGGTAAATATTATTTCTAAAAGTTACGATGGACTTAAAATCTGTTATATAAATGGTCGTAGTTTGAATGACTATAAATTAGATTATTTAAAGTACATATTTGGTTTTCCGATTTATGTGTTGATGTACTCGTAGGCTGTGTAAATGAAACTTGGCTTAAGCCAAATATACCTGATCTAATTTACAAAATACCTAACTATGAAATTTTTAGGAATGATAGACTCACCGGTGGGGTAGCAATTTATTGTAAACTAAACCTAAAATTTAAAACGAGTACCAAATCTAATACCAACGGGATGGAATACATTTTAGTCGAGATATTTGACTGCAACACCAAATGTATGATTTCGTGTGTGTACAACAAGTATAGGATATGCTCTCCCTTACCCTTTTTTGCTGATATTTCCAATTACTCTGTGCTATATCAGCACATAATAATTTGGGGTGACTTTAACACAAATTTACTCATACGCGGCTCATTACCATTTCAATTGAAGGATCTAGTATCTTCAATAGGAATGGAGATATTAAACACCACTTATCCTACACGTTTTTTCGTGTCTCTTATCCGTCTCTAGTTCTTTTATTTGATCAATTGTCTTTTGATGTCTCTGATAATGATCAACTCTTCTGTACATATGTTGTGAATTTGTACAAAACTACTACTGAGGATACTTCTACCTTTAAAGATTTTAGTTCTATCAATAGTGGGTCACCGTGGCTCAAGTGGTAGTGGCTTCCAAATGGAAAAGTTCGGTGTTCGAATCCCAGCCTCGCCCGAAAGACATATCATCCATTTTTTCAGTTAACGCAAATCAAGTAAGACGAGTAGTTGACTAGAAATCAACATCAAGCCAATTTCCACTAAGAATTTAGTCTCCTCATTAAATGTTGGATGCCACCCATGGAGCGAAATAACCACTGAGCCCAAACATCTTTCTTTCTCTCTCTATCCCATTTTCCAAAAAAACTTAACGCATACTGGGGCAATATAAGTGTATTCATACCCACTTGAGTGTTAAGTTCTTTTAAAAAACGAAAAAAAAAATATAAATATTTCAAAATCCAAAATGCGACTTACTGCCTCCTGGGAGCTATGCCATATTTGCTCGGATCCAAATGAAAAAGTTAAAACATTTCACCTTATTTTAACTCAGCTTTTTGATCAATATACGCCACCCAAAATCACTAAAATACGAAATAGAGTATGCCCATGGTATACATCTGAAGTGGTTAATTCAATTAAAAATAGGAACAGTTGCTGTATGGATACGGAAACCATCCATTGCTAACTGGTCGAAGTATAAGGCGGCTCATAATTTGTCAACTGCTACAGTGCTGGCTGCTAAGAAAAACTTCTAATTATCTAAATTAAGTACTTCCCTCTCACAGAAAAGCTCTGGAGCACCTTTCGTATGATTGGTATATCAAAGGGCGACGATGCTAAGTGTAAGCTCGATCCCGATGAGCTCAACAACTTTTTTCTGGGAGATGATTCTACAACTCATAATTTTCATCATAATCTATCTGAAGAAGTAGACCTCGCACCGAAACTGGATGACTTTCAGTTAGCAAGCGAAAGTGAAATATTTGAGTGCATAACATCAATTAAATCTAACTCAGTAGGTGAGGATAACATTCCGATTTTTTCATAAAACTAATCTTTCCACTAATTATTTCTCACCTCACCCATATAATTACTTGGTGTATAACAACTTCCACTTTCCCCCAAATGTGGAAAACTGCAAAGGTTTTACCAATCGCAAAAAAAGGGAATCCAACATCACCTGCTGATTTTAGACCCATAAGAATTCTGGCAAAGCTATTCGAGAAAATTATAGCAAAATAAATAACCAAATACCTTGCAGTCAATAAGTTGCTAAGTGATAAACAGTCGGGTTTGAGAGTAAATCACAGCTGCTCTAATGCTATGGTCAACTTACTTGGGGGATTTCGATAAGGAATATGTTTCGCTTCTGTGGTATTAAATTTTTCTAAAGCGTTTGATAAGGTAAACCATTCTATCCTATGTCGGAAGCTTGAAACTCAGTTCGGGTTTAAAGATAGGGGCGGTAAGGCTAATCAGGAGTTTTTTCTCCCTTAGACTTCAAAGGGTATGCTCTGATGAACGTTATCCATCCCTCAGAGAGCTCAAGCAGAGGACACCCCAGGGCTCAATTTTGGATCCGTTGCTATTCTGCATATTTATAAATGACCTCCCATCTGTGTGCAAGTGGACTTATGTCTACCTATATGCAGATGATGTCCAACTTCATCTAGCTAAGCCCCACTGCAAACTAGGTGAATTAGCTCTTCTTATGAGCTTAAAATCATTCAAACTTGGTCTGAAGCTAATGGATTACTACTCAATTCGACTAGATCTCAAGTAATCCCAATATCCAAGTCCAAATTAAATTTAAACCTATTGTCTAACATCTATTGTACCTTAACAATAAAAAATTCAAGCTGTAGATTCTGTTACTGGCCTTGGCTACGTAATAAATTCTAGTTTATCTAGATATAACCATACCAATAGGGTCATCAGCCGTATATACGAATGCCTTCGCAAATTGTGGCTCAGTGCTTCTTTTACTCCACTGCAAACGCGTCAAAAGCTGGTAATAATGCTAATCTTGCATTTAATAACGTACTCTGAGGTTGTTTATAGTACCCTTGATTCCATATCTCTTAGTAAATTGCAAGTGACCCTCAACGATGCAGTGCGTTATATTCACGGCATTCGTAGATATGACCATATATCTGAATATTTGAGAGCTTTCTTAGGCTGTAATCTCAAAGAATACATCTGCGCACGAAATTGTATTTTTCTACACAAAATTACTTATAGTCAGTGTCCATCCTACTTGTATAACAGACTATGTTTCACTAGGTCCCATAGAGTTTTTAATTTAATCTCGTTTCGTAGCAATTATCTTAACACATCATCTTATCATTACCAACCCAAATTAAATCTATTTGAAATCCGTCAAAATTTAAAAGTACAATCCTCCTTTTTTTCTCCACTGCTACACTCCAAATATAATAATGAAAAGCAGAGAGTACTGTCGTCAGAAAAGTAATATATTGAACTAGAAGTAGCAGACAAGAGATCGTTGATGAAAATTAAAAAGAGTGTCGGAAACAGAACAAAGCAGTGGGGCACACCAGCATTTATTTTGTGAATATCAGATTTGAAACCATCCAAGACAACTTGAATTGAACGTTCCGAAAGGTAATTTCTAATCCATTGAAGATCCTGATGCCAAACTCTGTCAAATGCCTTAGAAATATGAAGTGCAACTCTTTTGCTTGCACCAGATTGATGTATGCTTTGGCTCCACTTTTCGGCGAGACATGCCATCAGATCACCTGTGGACCTGTTGCTATATAAACCGTACCGTTGGTCATTGAAAAGTTTTCGTGACTCGAAATATTTCATGAGCTGTCGATTTATCAGCATTTCCAGGGCCTTGGATAGAAGGGATGTAACAGTGGGCCGGGCTGGACAAATGCTGTTTTCCATCTGCTCGGAAAGAGCCTAAAGAGTAGCATTGATGTAAAAGCTTGCTCAGTGGGGAGATATTTCATTTGGACAAGTGTAGGCAAAGACAAAGCACAACCTGATAGTGTTAAGCTGGCTGCAAAGTGTGCAGCAAGCACACTTTGGCCTTGTGCAAAGAGCTGACAGTTGGAATGTCATTCTAAATGAGCTTTGGGATGGAGGATGAGGCAGAATTTCCAATATTTTTTACGAAAGGCCAACAATTTCCTTTGGGACCTTTGGGACATTGTAATATTTTTTGCCTCAGTTTTTGGTAGTATTGGAATTTTACATTTTGAAGAAAGGCGTTGCAGTCATTTCTGGCGCGTTTGAACTTTTTTCGATTTTGCTGTGTTGGGCTGGTCTTGAAGGACCGAAAAAACATTTCTCTAATCCTGACAGCCTTTTTACAGCTCCAGTCGTACTATGCCTCTTCTTTTGGTTTGATACTCTTCATCCGATGAGTTATAAAGTTTCTCATTCCAAAGAGAATGTTGTCTGTCAGCGGCATCCACGTCGTTATCGAGGGAACATAACGACCAGTTAAAATTCCTATAGAAGTTGTGAAGACCGCTCCAGTTGGCTTTCTCGTATTGCCATACGGTTCTTTTAGGAATCTTTTCTCTAACTGGGGAGTGTATATGATTCAAAACTTAACGTAGGCAATTCTCAGTATAGGGCCGAAGTTCAAAGCCTGATAGACGAGTATCGTCCGGAACCGACGAAAACGACAAACGTTCAAATGAAGATTGTGTTGACCAGCGAAAATTCAGTAGCTCCCCGCCCGCACAGATTGGCACCGACGGAAAAGAAGATTGTCCAAAAACAAATCGACTACTGGTTGACAGCAGGTATTATACTTCAGACTACGCCTCGCCGATTATACTGGCGAACAAGAAGGACGACAGCAAACATCTGTGGATCGGCTACCGAAGTCTGCACAAACTGGTGATCAGGGATCGGTTTCCGTTTCCGTTGGTAGACGACCAAATCTACCAATTCAGTTCCGCGAAGGTTTTCTCAACTATGGACCTAGGGAATGGATTTTTCCACGTCAGTGTCAACGAGAGTAGCCACAAGTTTACGCCGCTGGGCCAATACGAGTTCGACAAAGTGTCATTTGGACTCTATACCTCGCCTGCGGTGTTGCAAAGACATCTCTACTAAGTTTTCCAGGAGTTCATGGAGAAGAAGATCGTGTTGCTGTACATGGATGACATCATCATCATGAGCAAGGACTACGAGGATGCCATCATCAACTTGAAAACAGTTCTGGAGGTTGCGAAGGCTTATGGGCTCGTTTTCCGATGAAAAAAATTACAATTTTTGTGTACATCAATCGAGTATTTGGGTTTTCGCATACAAGACGGTGAAGTGAGGCCATCGAAGAATAAGATTGATGCAGTGCGAAAATTTTGACAACCTGTAGATCGGTTGCAGATCCAGAGGTTATTAGGCCTCACGGGGTTCACACCAGCCTACTCTCTCATCGCCCGACCGCTGACTGACCTGCTGAAGAAGGATGTTAAGTTTCATTTTGGGTTGAAGGAGAAAGCTGCGTTCTAGGAACTAAAAAGGAATCTTACCCAGGAACCAGTACTCAAATTATATTGTCCAGAAGCGGAAACTGAGCTACACACGGACGCTTCCAAATGGGGTTTCGGTGTAATTTTGCTTCAGAAAAGGGACGGTCATTTTCAGCCGATAGCCTACTTCAGCAAAAAGACGTCGGAAACCGAACAGAGGGACAGTAGCTACGAGCTAGAAACGTTGGCAGTCGTGAATTCGCTCAAAAAGTTCCGTCTGGGACTACGCTTTAAAATATTAACGGATTGTGCAGGTTTCAAGGGAACCATCGATGGATTCTCATCTTACAAGAGTTCGAATACACCCCGTAACATCGGAGTACTGTAAAACTACGACATGCGGATGCACTAAGCCGTTGTGCGATGAATGTGGTAACCAGGGAGTTTCTACGCAGGATAGTTAAAGCTTAAGAAGACGACGAACAGGTGAAACTCATCCAAGCACTTCTGCAACACGACGAATACGAAAACTTCTTCTGCGAAAGGGGAGTCATATTTAAAAAGGACGAGGAGGGAAGACGACTTCTCGTGATCCCAAAGAAGATGCAAGCCGAGCTGCTGCGGAATATACACCAGGACGAGCATTTTGCTTTGAAAAAGATGATGGAGCTAGTCAAGAGAGATTACTACATCCCGCAGTTAAAGGAGAAACTGGAAGAGGTGCCACAAAATTGTGTTCCGTGCATATTGGCATAGAGAAAATCAGGAAGGCTGCTTATGTCCCATAGCAAAGAAAGTGTGTCGTTCAGGACATATCACACGGACCATCTGGGACTACTTTCAAAAACGACCAAGCAGTAGGTACTCCTACATCATTTGCATAGCGGATGCATTTTCCAATTTTACCTGGTTGTTTCCAATAAAAACAACGTCAACAATGAACATATCAAAACTGGAGATTCAAAGCGTAACATTTGCCAACCCTCAAAGGATAATATCAGATCGTGGGGCCGCTTTCACGGGTAACATATTTGAAGAATACTGCCAAAACAACAAAATCCAACACCTAGTAATAACTGGCGTCCCGAGATGAAACGGTCAAGTGGAGCTGACCAACCGGACAATAATTTCAGTCCTGTCCAAACCCTCAGTTGATAATCCGAGCAGGTGGTACATGTATCTAAGCAAGGTTCAACAATGCATCAATTCTACTTGGCAACGAACTGTAAAACACACTCCATTCGAGCTTATGTTCGGCACATAGATGCGGAAAAACGCTGATCCTGAATTGGTGAGCTTAATTAACGAAGAGATCGAGGAATTATTCATTGCAGAGCGAGACAAAATAAGAGAGCAGGTACGTAAGGCAATTCAGAAAGCACAGCAGGAGAATCGCAATTCATTCAATCGTAGTAGAAAGCAAGCTACAACGTACAACTTGGGGGATTTGGTGGCGATCAAGCGTACACAATTCGGAGCAAATCTGAAGCTAGCGAGGAAGTATCTTGGGCCGTGTCATATAATAAACATGAAATGTGCTAGTTGACGCATCATAGTTCATGCTTTCATCTTTATTATTACCAACCTTGCAAAGCAATTCCATTATACCAATCGCACATTACATTGAATTCAGATTAGTTTTATGCTACTTTTATCTCTCTCTTGTCTTAACCTCCGAGCTGTAAGCATCTCAATAAAGAAAATTGAATCAAGTTAACTTCTTTTATTAATATTAAAGAACTGTGACATTGGCGACGAGGATTTGCGAAACACGCGGTTAATTATTTAATTAGATAATAAAATAAAATTGAAAATGTCCCGACTAATCGGAAATATTGAACCGTTTGTACCTGGCAGTAATTTCAAGACATATGAAGATCGCACAAAGCAATTTTTCATAGTAAATGACATCCAAGAAGAAGCAAAAACTCCGCTTTTTATCACGGAGAATAGAAGAGCAGAACCCTATAAATTCAATAAAATTCATCAAGAAGACGGCGAATCGTTAAATGGTTTGCAGATTTTTTAGAAGAACTCAAAGGTGAAGCTTTGGCGGACAGGTTCATTGTCGGAGTAAAAAGTGACAAAATTCAAGAAATGCTTCTTCGGGATGACTCGTTAACCTTTGAAAGGGTGTGTCAACTAGTATTAAATGTGGAGGCTTCACATAATGTATCACGTGCCATCCAACCGATGTCACACAATATGATATATAATCAGCAAAGAAAAACATTTCCACAAAAAAATAGTTCAAGTATTCGTCATAATAAAACACCACTTTCAGCGGCTACGATTTCTCAAAAAAAAGTTCCACCAGTTTTTGCACCAGCGCTAACAGCAAGCAAAGTTGTTTTCGTTGTGGAAGCAGTTTGCATAAAGTTTTCCAGTGTCCAGCAAAAGAATGGCAGTGTTTTGCGTGTAACAAGAGGCACATAGCTATCAAGTGTCAATTCAGAGGTAATGCGAAGAGCGTGAATAGCGTGAGTATTTCCAAGTACCAAGAGGTACTAGTAAGAGAAAATGGACAGCTGCTTTCTATGGAGGTTGACACGGGAGCATCAATGACTATTGTAAGTGAAAAAGAATATCTAAATAAGCTCAAAAATTTTATATCAGAAAAAACTTATTTTAATCTTTGTTCAGTGACTGGTTCTAGGTTACGTGAGCTTGGTAGTTTCGAGGTGGAAGTGGGATTCGGAGGTAACGAATGGAAGTAGCCATTTGTTGTTGTTGTTGAATATGTGCCTCGAAAAAGTTCGATGGGGCGTACATGGATTGATAAATTGTATCCGAATTGGAGAGAACAGTTTCGGCAACCAAGTGTATGCAATGAAAATAACCAAGCACAATTTTTAAGTAAAATTAAGTCTAAGCTCCCAAAGATAAAATAGCCAGAACTAATCCATCCGATAGTGGGGTATGAGGCAG
This sequence comes from Volucella zonaria, assembly GCA_963966105.1. NCBI lineage: Eukaryota > Metazoa > Arthropoda > Insecta > Diptera > Syrphidae > Volucella > Volucella zonaria. The sequence continues at coordinate 82,943,428 of OZ014530.1, forward strand.
ATATCGTTTTAAAAAGTGATCAGACACCAATTTTTCATGCCGCTTATCAAGTACCGTATAAATTGCGCGAAAATTCGACTCAATCGAATAGGCTAGTTAAAGAACGAATTTTAGTTCCTGTTGAGTTTAGTCAATGGGCCAGCGCTATAGTAATAGTGCCAAAAAATGACGGAAATATAAGAATTTGTGTTGACTGCAAAGTGACATCGAATAGTTGTATTGAAACACAATATTACCCATTACCTCGTATTGAGGATATTTTTGCAGGATTATAGGGCTGTTCGTATTTTTCCATAATAGATTTAAAAGGTGCTTACCAGCAACTTTCTGTAACAAAAAAATCGCAGAAGCTCTTAGTAATTAATACGTTTAAAGGCCGTTTTGCCTTTTTGCCTTTACTTGCCTTGCTTGTGTTCGGAGTAAGCAGCGCTCCTGCAATTTTTCAGTCCGTAATGGATAGAATTCTTTAAGGGTTAAAAAATGTTTCTTGTTATCTAGTGTATTTTAGTGGGAGGTGCATCGCCTGCTGATTGCGATCTTTTTGAAGTTTTACGTTCATATAAATGTTGAAAAGTGCAAATTTATTTGTGAATCTGTAGATCATCTAGTTCATATACTGTGCGCTAAAGGAATTAGTCTTAACCAGAAGAAAGTGAAAGCGATTGTTCAAGCCCCATCTCCAAAAAATCTACAACGATTGCGATCTTTCTTAATTATTATATTAAATTTCTTCCAAATCTCGCATCACATATTCAGCCATTATACAACTTAAAAGATACTCAGTTTGTATGGACAGAAGGTTGCCAGAAAGCTTTTGAGAAGATTACAACTCTTCTTTCAAATAATAACAATTTGCAACTATATGACCCTAATAAAGAAATTGTTTTGTTCACTGATGCAAGCCCTTATGGATTAGGGGCGATTTTATGCCATCTAGTAAACGGAAGAGAAATGCCAGTTAGTTTTGCGCCATGTACTCTATCAACAGCAGAAAGGAACTATTCACAATTGCACCGCAAGGCATCGACCATCATTTTTGCAATAAATAAGTTCCACAACTATTTATATGGTCATGAATTCACAATCTGCACTGATCACCAGGCTCTCAAGGAGATCTTTCATCTAAGTAAGGGAAATTCTGCTGTCACTGTTGTCGGATTACATAGATGGGCTATTCCCATCCCATATATAGAGTCCGCCATCTAACGTGTTTTTTTCACCTAGTGCTTATTTCGTGAATGGTAACAGCTCATGTCTGATTTGACAGATAATTAGTTTTATCCTTCCGCTGAACAAATATGGTTGTGTATACGCTTGAACAACGCTTCGCTAAGTGGGCCTACGATCGACTTAGAGAAGATGCCGATTTTGCCAAAAAAAATCATCTTTTCAGATGAAGCTCATTTTGATCTTGGCGGGTATATAAACAAGCAAAATTGTCGCATTTGGGGCACAGAAAACCCGCACGCATACATTGAAAAGCCGATACACCCAAAACGAGTCACTGTTTGGTGCGGATTTTGGTCCAGAGGCATAATTGGGCCATTTTTCTTCGAAAATGAGCAATGAATGGCCGTTACAGTGAATGGCCGTTACAGGACGGCGCTACGTGCCACACAACCGAAGCTACACTCGATGTTTTGCGCCCTGTTTTTGAAGATCGCATTATCAGCCGCAGAGCTGATGTCGTTTGGCCACCCCGGAGCTGCGATTTGACACCGTTGGACTATTATTTGTGGGGTGCCGTAAAAGATAAGTGTTACGCCGACAAGCCAGAGACAATTGACGCTTTAAAGGACAATATTCGTGAAGCCATTGGTGAAATACAGCTGCACACAATCGATAATGTGCTTAAGAATTGGACCGATCGTGTAGGCTACTGCATGGCCAGCCGAGGCAGCCATTTGAATGAAATTATTTTCCATTATTAACCGGAAGGATTGTACTTTCAAATAAAAAAAGAAATTTGAGAAAATATTCAATATATGTAGTTATAAAATTTTGTTTAGAAGTAGCTCGAAAATGGGCCATGTAGATTGCCTTTCACGCTTGCCTTTGGGAAGTGACTCAAAGGTGGAGGAGACACCAATTAATTTATTTCACGTTGACGATAATATAATGAATACGGAATCCGCAATACCCAAAAAGATAAGGTAGTCAAGAATGTTTCCGAGTATTGAACATTAGGATGGCCACAATAAGATATCAAATGAAATAAAGCCGTATTTTAAAAATAAGACAAAGCATAAAGTACTCGTAGTTGTTCCAATATCACTTCAAAAGAGTGTTCTCGACTTGTTGCATAAGAACCATGCAGGTGTAGTGCGTATGAAAATGTTAGTGCGATAATTCGTGTTGTGGCCAGGTATTGATCAATCAATAACCTTATTCGCAAGAAACTATGAAGTCTGTGAGAAAGCACAAAACTTTCCACACGAAAAAGTTGAAACGAAATGGGCGCCAGCGCAGTTTTCTTTTGACCGTGTTTATTTTGACTTATTTTTCTTTGGTGGGAAAACATTTTTAATCGCAATTGATGTTTACTCAAAATATTGCGACATAAGATTGATGAACGCAACAACTGTTCAGACATTAATAAATAAGTTATCGAAGTTGTTTTTAGTTTTTGGATATCCACGTTGTATTGTGACGGATAATGGACCACCTTTTAATTCGAGAGTTTTTAATTTAACACAACGTCGTTAGAAGAAAAAAAAATATGAATTCCTTTTTAATTACCGCAACACTCCTTCAACAGTTTTGGAGGTAACTCTTCTTCTGAGATATTATTTAGCTTTAAGCCAAGAAGTCTTCATTTTAGACCAAAATTTAAAGCGGGGGAAGAAATATTGTATAGAAACCACTATATGAATATGATAAAATGGATTCCAACAAAAATTTCTAAAATTGTTAGTAAAGCAACTTATTTTGTAAGAGTAAACGAAGTTGAACGAACAAGAATCAAATTCGCAAAACGAATTTGAATGATAAGTTTTTTGTATCCCATATCGATCCTACAAGAATTAAAGATTGGAAGAGTAAACGACCTCTTAGAGTAAAGAAAAAATTCTTGGAAAATATGGAGTTACGAAGGTCTACTAGACTCAAAGATAAAGAATTAGCTAATTCGCATGGTATAGAAAAGAAATGAACCATTTCAGAATATGAATTTGTCAGTTGACTTTTTGAATTAATTGTTAAGCTATTTACAATAATGTCAATACGTTATTTGGTGGCGGAAGATGTTATACAATAATCATGAAATGTGCTAGTTGACGCAGCATAGTTCATGCTTATTGTCTACTATCACCCTTTACTTATTAACAATCTCGCAAAGCAATTCTATTATACCAATCGCACATTACATTGAATTCAGATTAGTTTTAAGTTACTTTTATCTCTCTCTCTTGTCTTGACCTCCGAGCTGTAAGCATCTCTATAAAGAAAATTGAATCAAGGTAACTTCTTTTATTAATATTAAAAAACTGTAACAGGCCGTATAAGGTAACTTCTGTCGCCAAGCACTATCGGTGCGGGGTCCAAAAACTGGGTGACCACGAGGGCCCAAACATATCAACAACATGTGCGGAGATGATGAAGCCGTGGCGACAAATCGACTTGGACAACAGTTCGTCCGAGCAGGAGTCCGCATAGCGAAGAATCGGCCAGGGTCAGCTGATCGCAGGAGGGTCGGTTGTGGAATGACTCTAAGAATCGAAATGTCAAACTACAAGTCGTCAACTCAAACACATTTTCCTTTTCTCATCATTGAGTAAAAAAGCACCAGCAAAGACGCCAACACAACGCGCACTTATCTTCTGTGGTTTTTTATATTTTTGTTATCCCTTTAATAGTGTATTAGTTTTTTCTTTCGTTTAAATAAAACGTTTAACACTCACATAAGAGTTTTACATATATTTATTAAATGAATTAAAATTGTTTACGTGGGAGCTAGCTTAATGTCATTTATTTTGGTATATTTTCTAATATTGAAAAGTACAAAAATCAGAAAAGTTGTATGATTTGTTTTAAATTGAATAATATATTTGCGCTTATCAAGAACTATCCGAAAAATACAAAATATTAAACATTTTCTAATATTTTTGAAAGACACGGTACGAGCACAACCACCAACATAAAAATTACACGTCAAATAATTCTGAAAAAAATACGTTTACCACTACATTCAACAGAAAATAAGTCACATATATAGGAAATGTCAAATTCATGCCGGGATTTTCATCCCCTCTTATGTTGAGACATAAATGTTAACATCCTTGCCCTGATCTTAGTTTGGGCAAGGGTTTTTGTGTCTGCACTGGACATGCTCATAGTACTCGTATGCTTACGAGCTGTTAATCCCCTATGCTACCTACCTATCTACCACTGAAATGTGACATTTACGATTATGCCATATGTCACAAGGTCTTCAATATAATCTTAACAATCCTAGGACATAAGTTAATCTCGTACGTGAATCTATTAAAATGAAATATAAAATGTCTTAAAAACAATTAACCCTGATATATTATTGTTCATTGACGTTAGAAGTTAATTATCCATAAATTTTCAAGAAATTAATTTTCGCACCTGAGTGGTTGGAATAGCATAAAACAGAGGTTCGGTGCCTCAATTTGGCCATTTGAGTAGAAACTTTGAAAGCAGAAGACATGTCATGGATTACGCGAGCTGTGTTAGTCATTTTGCCATTACTTGTAAGAACGGATGCGAAATTTCGTAAGTTATTTCTAAGTGAACATTTACCGAGTTTATCTTATGATTGTCCACAGCTGTAAATCCTAAGCCCTGTCAATATGGAGATACTAAGTGCCTGGAAGTAATGGCTAGATTCTTGATTGAACAAAAGACTGGAGGCATATATATATTTCAATTATGTGTATTATTAATTTTATTTCATATGTCAACCCTTACAGGATACAGTTCCCTTAATTTGATTCAATTTGATCCACTGAAAATTTCTTCTATTGACATAAAACTTGGAAAGGAAAGTCCTGTTAACATTGATTTGAAATTTCGAAACATGGAATTGCTCGGGCTAGGAAATTCTAAAGTTATCGAAGTGAAGTAAATAAGTTTATTTTTAGTTGCGAACGAATTATAGTTCTTTATAGTGGCTTTGGAAAGGACATAACAAAAAACCATGGGCTACATCTGAGGCCCTCTTACCTAAACTTAGTCGGTGATTACACAATATCCGGACGGGTACTTATTTTGCCAATACAAGGAAATGGCAAATGTAACATAACTTTGGGTAAGCCCTTCAAGTAAACATACCTTTTCGAAATCCTTATAATTCTCTTTCTCTAAGAAAACCCTGATCTGGCTATATATTTTAATGGAGCCCCTCAAGTTAAACCGGACGGAACCTATTTGATAATCAAAAGAGCTAATTTGTCAATTGAACCGAAGAGGGTATATTTTAAATTCGAGAATCTTTTCAATGGCGACAAAGCCTTAGGAGATAACATGAATTCATTTTTGAATGAAAATTGGGAGGATATTTACTCCGAAGTGAATCCATCAATAGAAAATGCTTTTGCGCAGATATTCAAGTCTATAATTGCAAATGTTTTCCAAAAGTATCCTTATGATAAGTTTTTTGCTATTGAATAAACTATTGTAGTTAAGAGAAACCCTTTGTGTTTTCAAGTCTTTGATTAATGTTTATTTCAATTTTCATTTATTCAGCATTTAATTTATTTTTCGCAGTGGGTAAAATTGTTCTTTGCCAGCACGCAGGTTGCGGTATTTTCATTTAAATAAACAAAGTGAGTTAGTGACGGAAGAGTTGCCAGAGAATCGACGGCAGCGCTCATACCCCCGTAGTGGGATACTAATTCTGTTCTCGTTGGGGGGACTGTGCCATCGAGTTAACTGCCCTACCACGTAAAACAATGTTATGCGACAAAGCAACAAGCAGCCTCGTATATGGATGATATACTTGTTGACGACAGCAGCAAACGAAAAGCGGACAGTGACTATCGGGTATCCACGTGGAATGTTCAGACGCTTTACACGAGCAGCCGAAAAACTAGCGGAGACGAACAAAGCTAATATCACTGTCGTACAAGAAATTTGGTGGGGTAGCCCGGAACAAAGAAGTTTGAAAAAGTGTGAAATCTGCTATGATGATTGTTTTGGATGCGTATTTGTCATCGGCGAAGGTCTCAAGCCTGTGTGTGAACAACGGGTAATAACTCGCAAAACTTGATATGTGCTCATACCCTCACTGTAAACAAGAATGTCTTTATCAAAGATTATTTGTACGAGCTCCTCGAAAAAACCTATGAGTACTGTCCTAAGCATGGCGTTAATGTGCTGAGTCTTTAAATAAATTATCCATCGATCAAAGAAGAGGCATTCTTTAGCTGAGTTAGCATTTGAAGCTATGAAAAACGATTGATCATCGGAAGGAGTCCACTGAAGCTAAGGAAGATTAAAGCCTCCGAAAATAAGGATATCGTCAATAGAGTCAGACAGGTCAATTAACTGGTCGATCGCATCGATAGCAAGTTGGTAAGATTCAATAGGTTGAGCTGGTAGGATGTAGCAATATACTCGTATAAAGTAAACCGACTTGAAGGGGAGTGATATTTTTGTTGCGACAAAGTCGACTTTAGAGGGTGAAGAAATGGTAATGGGAGAAGAGTTTAGGCTGCTGTGGTTCGCCAGTAGGACGCCTTGACAGGGAGAATCATCATTTGGCCGGGTAGAATCGTCTGGATTGAACGGTGGAACGGGGGAATAAGGGGATTAGAGGATGTGTAGGGGCTTTGTGTCGGATAAGTGAGGATTCAAATTGGGGAATATGTTTCTTTTGAAGCTCCAGCTAGGATCGGGATTAGAGCTTCATTTTTTGTTAGGATGTTTCTTTTGGAAGGGAGTCTTATCAGCTTACAATTAATACTACGTTTATTTTTGGAATTTTAGTTGTGGTCGAGATGTGGGTTTTCTCATTCCTCGGAATATTTCGAGATACTTATCTTCCCAGACTTAGTGGTCCTACCGGGAGAAGTAGGGAACAACCACGAATATTTTCCGACAGTATGTCCAGGTGAATAGACAGCCTTCTTGATTCGTCAATTTTAACCATCTTTTCTCGCTTCTTTAGAAGTATCTGATTCATTGTGTGTGTAGGGGAAATAATAATAATTTATCCGTAATTTTGGTTTGTACAATTTATATTTATTAGTCTAAGTATGACTGCTTGCCACGAGTCCAATTGAAAGAAAGAAAAATGACGAAAGGCTTAGAAGAAGCCAACCGGAAAAAGCGAGAAACAATTACATAATAAGAAAGAGTAAAAACGATGTTGGCCAGAAGTGCATCCAACTGCCAGATACTAAAATGTAGAAGGTGCTGTCCAGGGATGGCACCGATCTTAGACATCCTGCCCGGTCGGACCATCAGCCTCTAGCAGTACACAGTAGACTGCCTCCCAAAGGCCGCCCTGATGTGGGGCGCTAGGCGTAATGAAGTGCCATTTCGTTCCGTTGTCAGCTAATGATTGTTGATTATATTCGCACTGCCAAGCTGCCAGATCTTCTTGCAGTAACCGATTCGCTCCGATGAACGCTGTGCCGTTATCACTATAAAGATTAGGACAAGGTCCACGTCTGCTGACGAACCTTGTAAAGGCATCCAAGAAAGCCTGTGCCGTAAGATCCTCTACTACCTCGATATGTACGGTCTTCGTCCCCATGCAGACGAAAATGGCCAGATAGGTCTTGACTGTAGTCCGCGACCGCTGTGTCTCAACACGTAAGATGAAAGGTCCGCAATAGTCCACGCCTGATGCCAAGAAAGGTCGCAATGCATTCACTCTTTGCTTCGGCAGGGAGGCCATCTGTTGAACTAATGTTGCACTGCGATAACGTCAATAGGTAACGCAGCTACTAAGATATCTTCGTACAGTTTGTCGACCTCTCAAAATCCAAAATCGCTGGCGGAGTGTTTGAAGCATCACTTGAGTGCCACCGTGCAGCGTCTGGTGGTGTACTTGATCGATGAATAGCCATACTAAAGCGCCGTTTCTCGGAAGAATAGCTGAAGGAAGAGCTGCTTTCTTAATACGTCCACCTACTCGCAACGTACCATCGTTGTCCACAAAAGGGTTCAAGGAAACCAATCGGCTGGAACTGGATACATTAGACCCTTTCCGAATGTCTGCCAATTCTGTCCCAAACTCCAGGCCCTGTTCCATTCGAATGAGCGTTGATAAAGCGTCCTCAAGTTCGTCGGGTCCCACAATGGAAGTTCGAAGAGGTCTACGATTGCAACGCCATCGCAATATATAAGCTACCGTATGTAAAAGTCGCCGCAGGGAGCTGAAGCGCTCAGTAAGGGCAATCAAATGGCCATCCACTAGTCTCGTTGTTAACCTTGGTTGAACTGTAGCTGTCATCGTTATAACGGAAATCCTCTCTTCACTCTGTACTGTACCCAGTTCATCAGGGCTAAGTTCGTTCGGCGGATCTAAAGGCAGCGCGCCTGATGGCAACCATTCCGGGCCTTGCCACCACAGATGATGTTGTAATAGCTCCTGTGATCCTATGCCACGACTTGCACAATCGGCCGGATTTTGAGCCGAGCAGACGTGATGCCATCGATCTGGTTCCGTAAGCTCCGGAACTTGGCGCACCCTATTTGACACATACGGTTTTAAGGCGCTCGTTTGTTTGCGTAGCCAGCTCAATGCAATCTTAGAATCGGACCACAAATAATAAGGAGTATCCACTAGACCCATCGCTGTCCGAACGCGATTCAGCGTTACAGCTAGCAAATGCGCTGCACAAAGCTCCAGCTGAGGAATCGTAGCGCCCTCAACAGGGGCTACTCTGGTGCGAGCAGTGAGCACTGAAACATTGACACGTCCATCAAGCCCGTCTATTCGGGTGTAGACAACAGCAGCGTACGCTCGCAAACTGGCGTCACAGAAGCCGTGTACAGTTGTGATTGCGTCCTTTTGCATACCCAACCATCTGGGTACTCGAATATAATGAGGGCGTTGAGGCTGTTACGAAATTTATTCCAGACTTCCTCTAGTTCTTCTACAAGCGGTGCATCCCACGTGATACGAGCGGACCAAAGCGTCCTGATGAATATTTTGCCCGTAACGACCACGGGTGCCAAAAGTCCTGTCGGGTCAAAAAGTCGCGCCACCTCGTTTAGAACTCGTCGCTTCGTTGGGTGCTTATCCGGAGGCTCCAACACAACCTTGAAAAATAACTCGTCTGCCATCGGATCCCAACGTAATCCAAGCACCGTCGCCGTTGGAGAGTCGATGATAAGCTTTGCAGAAGAAGAATGATTAGCATCTAATTGATTGAGTACCTGAGCACGGTTGGAATTCCACTTTCGCAATTTAAAGAATCCCTTCGTCAGTATGGTGTCGACATGTGCCGCTAAGCCTACTGCTTCTGAAACACTGTCGCAACTCGTCAACAGATCATCCACATAAAAGGACGAGAGGATGATGTTTCGTGCCTCTAAGGCCTGCTCCTGACCCGCCAAACAGTCAAAATTGTCGTAAGCGCACTGATGCAGCGTCCGTACAGCATTAAAAGGGCTTGAGCGTCCGTACAGCATACGAAACCGTCGTGAGCCGAAAGACACCAATTTTTTCAGCTGCAGAATCTCTCCAGAGCACACGTTGATATTCTCTATGGTCTGGAGTCACGAGTACCTGCCGAAACATTTTCTCCAACTGGGTGTCGTTCAGCGAGACACCATTGGTGGTACGTGCCGATGCATTGAAGACAACACGGAACTTGCCCTGCACCGCGTGATGGGGAATATAGTAGCAATTCGTAGGCTCAGCAGATTGATCAACTCTCTCCATGTGACCTAGAGCGCGGTACTCACGCATGAACCATATGTACTTGCTGCATAGCTCTTCATTACCAGCTAGTCGCCGTTCCAGGCCATGAAATTGGTGTAGTGCATTTGTGTATGAATCTCCTAACTCGGGAGCATCGGACCGGAATGGAATATGTACGACATACCGTCCATCCGCATTTCGTGAGTGCGTTGCAGAGAATATGCGTTCGCACTCATCTTGGGCCACGTTCGCTTCTGGAACTTCTTCCAACATCCAAAAACTTCGTACCATATCCTCCAACCGCACGTTGGCATCATTTACCTGAGCGCAGAAAGCATAAGGTGGATGTGCTGTAGTTGAGGTAGCAGAAGCTGGGCCATATACCACCCAGCCCAGCCGGGTGCGTTGCGCGCAGGGTTCGTTGGGCTTGCCACCTATGACCTCACCTTCGACGACTTGGCCCCACACGTCGGCTCCCACTAGAACGTCGATATTCCCAGGGCTTGCAAAGTGCGGGTCAGCCAGTTGAAGAGCATCTAAATGTGTCCATTGTCTTCCATCAATAGGCACCGCTGGAGTTACTGAAGTTATTGACGAAAGCACCAGGGCGTTAATTTCCAATTTGAAGTCAGAGAACGTAGACCTGAACAAAAGCACGACTCTACCCTTGGTTCGGGCGTGAGCGAGAGCGCCGATTCCTTGTACTGCCACTTCGAATTTAGATCGGCGAAGATTAAGTTGATTAGTCAAGCGTTCGGTAACAAAGCGTACCTGCGATCCAGGGTCGCAGAGGATTCGAGTCAAGCGCTGTTCCAAATCTCCACATGCGAACGCTCGCGCTGTAGCAAACAAAACTGTCTGGTCGGCTAGTCAGGATGAGTGAGAGAAGGTCTCAGTAGCTGGACGGGGAACCTCTCGGCAAAACATGGTGTGATGCTTTCTCCCGCACTGTCGACATCCACCTGCAGAACACTGTCTCGATGTGTGCCCACTCCTCAGGCAGTTGAAACATAAGCCAGAATCCCTTAGATCGGTGAAACGTTGGCTAGGAGTTTTACTTAGCAGCCGTTGACAACGTGTAATCCGATGTGGCCCTTGACAATACAGTCACTGACTCTCGCTTGTTGTGGCCAAATATGATTTCGTCGACGTCTGCGCGCGGGGATAACGGGTAGTTGCACCATCGTTGCGATTCGGCATCCGAATCAAGTCCGCTGCAAGACTTTGAGCACGTTTTTCTACATATGTTATCAAATTCGCCAGGCGCGGAATCTTCGTAGACGAGCAATCCATACACCATTCCCGCTGCGTTGAGGGGGGTAGTTTGGACACAACGATTGGCACTACCAGCGCATCCCACTGATCCACCGGTAAAAGCATCACACGCAGCGCGCGCAATGACTCCTGTACCGTGTCCACAATCGTTAATAATGCTCCTGAAGTCTCATCTGGTGTAGATCTCAAATTTAAGAGACGAGAAACATGAATTTCCGCCAGAAGTTTAGGGTTATCGAAAAGAGTCTTGAACGCTGTCCACACCTCATTGTACCCACCAGAATACATTCCGCCTATGAGCGGCACCCTGCCTTAGCTTACCAAGTTTGTATGCCTCTGGAAATTCCGTGTTGTGCACAAGAGTTTCAAAGGTGTCTCTAAATGCCAGCCAATTGTGTAACGTACCATCAAATGAAGGGATTGCCACTGGGTCCAACCGCATTTCCACTTTGTTTGACTGTGTATTAACCATCCCATGTGCAGATTCTTCGGTGTTGTATTTCCCAGTTGAGGTATCTGTCACGTGTGCAGCCGGATCATCTGAAACGGGCGCAGCTGGAGCACCTGCAATGGGCGTACCTGGATTGGGAGCTGGCGTCACTGCTGGAGTATTTCGAAGTTGCGCTAATCTCCGGTTCAGGATCACGCAACACGCATTGTAGCTAGACTCTACCTGTTCCCGCAAAATATCATGTTCCTCCATCTCGGTTACTTCAGCCACACCAACCAACATCGTTCGTAATGAGCCGCTATGGACTTAATCTCCTGCTCTAGCTGTGCCACATCAGCTCCGTCGAGGTTAGCTCCGGCCACGCGGTTATATGCACGGCGAATAGCATTTGTGGCCGATATTCGCAAATTTAGCGCCGCCATATTTTACACCAGCACAGAGTAGATTGTCTCAAGCGGCAAAATGCAAGGAAAAAGAAAAATAGTTAACGATGCGCAGGAAATGCAAAGATGAACAAACCAATTTTTCCACAGACAAGCTGACGTCCAAACAGAGATGTGAAGTAATTATTGTATGTACTTGTATATCTTGATACAAGCTTAAAGTCCTTCAATTCCTCACAGGAGGCACCAAAATGTAGGGGTAATAATAAAAATTTATCCGTAATTTTGGTTTGTACAATTTGTATTTATTAGTCTAAGTATGACTGCTTGCCACGAGTCCAATTGAAAGAAAGAAAAATGACGAAAGGCTTAGAAGAAGCCAACCGGAAAAAGCGAGAAACAATTACATAATAAGAAAGAGTAAAAACGATGTTGGCCAGAAGGGCATCCAACTGTCAGATACTAAAATGTGGAAGGTGCTGTCCAGGGATGGCACCGATCTTAGACATTGTGATTTACCAAAAAAGATAAAGAGATAAAAGTTTCGATCTAAACGCGTTAAACTGCGAAATAAAACTTTAATTTTTATTTGCAATAGTTCTGTTTCAAACCTAATTGATATTTGTTTTCTTAAATCATGAGCTCATATCAAACAACAAACGCGGCTTCTGTGATTACGCGTGCGCAAAAAAAAACAAGAGAGCGAAGTAGACGGAGCCATTTCCGCACCAAAACAAAGTGCAACCCCTACGTCTAAGAGTGCAACCACGGCTCAAGCTAAATCTTTTCCTAGCTCATCAAAAACGCTTACTATCGAAGCTCTTGAAAAAAACTGTGAAGAAACACACCATCATATGTCGTTTTTCTGCTGAAATGGCTGACCTCCGTGACAATCTCAGGCAAGAGATTTTAGGTATCGAGAAGAACTGGTCGGTACAATTCCAGAAACTTGAGCAAAGCGTTAGCGACCTCCAGTTGATGGGCAACAAAAACGTATGGAAAAATTAGAAGCCCATCCTTCGGAAGCACTCAATTCTCACGATGAATTAGAAGACCTAAGTAAAAGATGCGACGCCTTGGAGAGAAGAGAAATAGCTGCTGACGGTATAGTTTTCGGTATTCCACAGCTGGCTGACGAATACCTAAAGTCTATTTTCCATCGTCTTTGTCACTCCGTGCAGCATAAGCCTCCAACGTTAAACGCTGTTTTCCTTTCTCAGCGAAGAGAAAATACGAATGACCCTCCTATCATACTTAAATTCAACTCTATCCAGGAGAGAAATTTACTGCTGAGGGCAATTGCTGAGTTTCGGAAAAAACAAGGAAGGATTTATGTTAACGAAAACCTAACCAAGAGTAACCGCTCGCAACTACAACAAGCAACACCACTTAAAAACCGCAAGCAGCTTTTCTCCGTCTCCACGAGTAATGTCGACGTTTTAGGGAGAAAGAAAAAGAATGGAAGAAGCATCATAGCATAGACTAACTACACTGAGCGAAATTCTTATAAAAAAATCACATGCATTCAATGTCGTACTCAATAATTCTGTTATCTTAAGTTCAAAATATTTTTTTTTCTGTTCCTAATGAGTAATGGTCGTCTGTATAAAGCAAGGGCTGTGCAAAATCTTTGCTAAGCCCCAAGCTGAGGTAATTGAAACGGGATATTTCGACACAGTTCCTTGAATACTTTGGATTGAGTGCGAAGTTCTTATAAAAACAGTAAAGTTATTTGTGAAACATTAACGTTAGTTGCCAAAAAAGTAAGATAGAAATGCAGCAGTTTTTAATAAGATTTTTTTTTTCCGAAACAGCATTTCAGATTTGTTAATCAACAATTCCCCGGCGCAAGGCTTTATCGGATGAAGAGAAACGAAAAATAACCGCATATAATGATTCTGGGCTTTCATTGAGAGAAATTGCGAAAAAGTCAATCGCTCTCATACCGTTATTCGCAACTTTTTAAGTTTGGGTGAAAAATATGGGACCATTCGCCGGTATGACTATAAGGACTGAAACGAATAAAATCTGTAAATTTTAATACGGGCTATACTTCCAATGCGTAAAAATTGCAATCCCATTTTGTACCCAAATTAGCCTGTATATTCTCTAGTTTGAGGTTTGTTATAGATTTTAGTTCGATGCGGTTTAAAATATTTATACAATATGAGTCAAGAGGAACGCCGTAAAAAGATCCATCGACAAATGGCTCGAAAATAGTTCGCGTCTAAACCATTTCATCGCAAAAAATTTAAACATAGCACGCAGTACAGTGGATTCTGTTATTAAACGATATTTGGAGACGTTAACAGTTAAGCGAAAATAGAAAAGTGGAGATAAAAGTGGGGCACATGATACAAATTTGGATAGAAAAATAGTGGGTACCATCGTAAGAAACCGGACTATGTCATCCAGAGATGTTGCTCGGAAATGTAATACCAACCAAACAATGGTACAAAGATCTAAAAAACGTAACGGTCTAAAAACACGAAAAAAACAAAAAATACCAATAGTTACTGAAAAGCAAAAAAAAGTCATAAAAACACGAGCCCGAAAGCTATACGAGTTGATCGGCAACAAGAAAGCGTGCTTGGTTCTGGATGACGAAACTTATGTCAAAGCCGACTTTACAACTCTTCCAGATGCACAGTTTTACAACTCGTTTGAAGCTAAGATTCTTCCGCAATCAACATCGATTGGGATGGAAAAATTCGTGTCAAAATATCTCGTTTGTCAGGCCATTTGCCAATGTGGACACAGAAGCTCATCGTTCATTACAACGGGAACAATTAACGGAGAAGTGTACATTAACGAGTGCCTAAAAAAGCGGTTGATTCCTTTCTTAAACAAACACGAGGGTTCAACATCATTTTGGCCCGATTTAGCTTCAGCTCACTATGCTTATGCGACGTTGAGCTTTCTTGTTGCTAAAAGTGTCGACTTTGTCCCAAAAGACATGAATCATGGGAACCCAAATAATTTTTTTTATTTTTTGTAATTGTAAATGAATTTCATAAAAACAAAGTTTTAAAGCAAATAAAAAAAATTTACATGAATTATGAAAATATTTTTTTTTTTACTTTGAAGTTTCCAAATTTTATTCGTTTCAGTCCTTAAGACGAAAATAAGCCCCCGCCAAACATCGCTTATTTTTAGAGAAATAAGAAAGGACCCAGGCCTTTAGCTTCACAAATATTAAAAAAATATAAACTTCCGATTGGAAAACGTCAGGTCCAGCAAATTTTTGAACCAGATAAGAACATTTGCTATAAGTAACCGATGAAAAAACCTTAGCTGTCTGCCAGACACAAATCTGCTAGGTTAGATTTTGCGAAAAAATATATGTAATGGACAGAAGAATGGAAAAAGGTTGTTTTTAGTGACTACAAAAAATGTAACCTTGATGAACCCGACGGTTTTTCCATGTATTGGCACGATCAAAGAATGAAGGCTGTTGTAAAATTCAGCCGTAATTTTGGAGCAACTTGTAAGACGAAAATTGCATTTGTACCAACGAAAATGAATTCCCAGAAATATATCAAGCTATTGGAGGATGTAATGGTAGAAACAAGTGAGGAATTAGCTAGAGTTAACTTCATATTTCAACAAGATAATGCTGCCGTTCACACCGCATTGGTCGTCAAAGAGTGGTTTTCTCTAGAAAATATTGACGTTTTGGACCTCAACCCGATCGAGAATTTGTGGGGAACATTATCTCGTCTGATATATGAAAACGGCCGGCAATATAATGCCGTTGAAGAACTTAGGGAAGCTATAAAGCTCGCGTGGGACTCTATTTCAAATACCACCCTCCAAAACTTAATTGAAACCATGCCAAATAGAGTATTCGAAACAATAACTAAAAATGGAGGTTCCATCTATTATTAACATAATCATTTAAGAAAAATAAACGCTCTTAGAATCCATTAAGTACAAGTGTTTTTATAAGAATTTCGCTGCTATTTTCATAGATTTTTAGTAGATTTGATCTAATTATAATTAAATTGGTTTTTTTTTTATTTTTCAAGCAGCCTTGAGTATCAATGATTGTGTACGATTTTCTAAAAAAACAAAAAAAAATTATCAAGTACTAAAAAAAAATAAGATAAAAAGTTATGGTGTTTTTATAAGAATTTCGCGCAGTGTATACCTAGATATCAAACTCTACTAATACTTTTACAAACCCTTAACTTTCGCACAGACACATTGTAAGTGAATCACCAACACATTCTCCATCTCTATAACCTGTAAGAATGGCTAAAATGACAAAAAATGTTCACTAGGTATATATAATAAACGCAAAAATAAAAGGAAAAATATTTTACGCTTGTGAATATTTCATTTAACGTGGTGAAAAAGTGAAGATACGAGGGGCGTTCAACATATTCTCGGTATCGGGGTGAAGCTGTGATTATATATATAAATTGACTTATTTATCAAGTAATACTATTATTTTAGTGCATTCGTGTAAAATTTCATATAAATGTGATTATTAATTCGCGTTTTATCTCTAGTTAAACAGAATCATAATGGCAACTGAGGCGATGATGGTGAAAATTGAGCATCGCGCTGTAATTAAATTTCTCACTAAGCAAGGAAAAAGTCAAAAAACTATTCATGAAGAGATGGTGGCTGTTTACCGGGGTTCCGCACCTTCATTATCAACTGTGCAAAAGTGGTCAAGTGAGTTCAAGAGAGGCAGAGAGAGCATTGAAGACTACCCCCGCTCCGGCGCCCCGGCTACTGCTTGTACGGGAGAAAGCATCAAAGAAGTCGAAAAACTTGTTCTTGAGGATGCCCGAAGGTGAAAATGATGGCAGAGATCACCAAGCTTTCAATTGGTACCATTCACACCATTCTTCATGACCATCTTAACCTTTCAAAGGTCAGTGCAAGGTGGGTGCCACGAATGCTCACAGCGCCTCAGAAAGAAGTGAGAATCGCATGTTGTAGAGAGCTTTTGGAGATGTGTAGTGAGAACGTGGACGGTGTTATGGATCGAATTGTTACTGGGGACGAAACATGGGTCCACCACTATGACCCTGAAAGCAAACAAGAGTCCATGCAGTGGCATAAAAAAGGAACAGACCCCCCGAAGAAGTTCAAAGTCACTCCGTCTGCCGGGAAGCTCATGGCCACAGTTTCAAAATCTCAAAGGGAATCTTGCTCATTGAGTACAAAAAAAAAGGTGAAACCATCAACGTCACATCTTACGCTTAAACTTTGCATAATTTGCGGGAGGAAATTAAAAAGAAAAGACGGGGTAAACTCGCAGCGGGTGTGTTGCTTCTTCATGACAACGCTCCTGTTCACACGGCGCGAGTTTCCAAGGCTGCTGCGCGAGATTGTGGTTTCGAAGAAATCCAACACCCACCCTATAGTCCAGACCTTGCCCCTAGTGATTATTTCCTGTTTCCGGATTTGAAAAAATGTCTTCGTGGAAAAAGATTTTCGGATGATGAAGAACTCAAGTCGGTATTTTGCAGAGAAAGAGGAAATTTATTTTTTTGAGGGTTTAAAAAAGCTTATCTCAAGATGTAACAAATGCATTGATGTTAGGGGAGATTATATTGAAAAATAAAAACAATTTATATTGAATTCGCATTTTCCTTCATATCGATACCGAGAATATATTGAACGCCCCTCGTAATAGAATATATGAAAAAACCTCTTTTTTTTTGTTTCAAGTGCACAAAAGCGGATAGTTTCAGAATAAAATTAAAAAAGGACCTAAGAATTATATTTTGAACGTTTCATTTTAAGATATATGTAAATGAATGGAAACTATTGCAATTCTGAAATCAAGCTTAAGTTTGTATTGAAAGTCAATTGTATAAACATTTTGCATGTTTAGGCATAAACTCTGTACTCTGAAGATCAATGAAAAGGTACTTTTAAAACCAATTTCCTTGCTGTTCTTTTAGTTTGACATGTGTTAAGTAAATAAATTAATTAATTAAATATACTGATAAGTACAATTAACATTTTTGATCATTTTTTAGTTTTTTTAAGAAAATATTTGTTTTTCTAATTTAATGTAAAGGTTTTCGCACATATAAAGTATAAGAGCAGTGAAATTTTACGAGTAGTTGTTTAAAAAAATTCCCAGTTTAACCAATGTACAAAGAAAAATCTTGATATCCCAACTTAATTTGGTTTTGTTGAAGGGAATTATGTTTAAAATTGTTTTCAAAAGATCTGTTTTTTTGCAAGTAATAAATGTTTGTTTGTACTTTCTTAGAGGCAAAAACAAAGACAATAATATTTCGTTCAGAAAAAAAAAATATAGAAATAATATTGAAATGAGCACAGCTAAAGTGTTGATGACCTCAGTGAAAAGTGTTATTTTATACTTTGATTTTGCGGAAAAAAGACAAACTTACGACTTTGTTGACTACCCTTTAAGTCTTTTAATTTCTTTAAGCAGGTCTGGCATGGAATGCGTCAACTTTTCCAGATATTCACTTTTTATTTCTTACCATTCCGCTAACAATAAGGCTTTTAACTGAGGCTTTGAGGTAATGACATGTTTTCGTAAGCTCCTCTTTAAATGATTCCAAAGAGGTTCTGTTGGGTTAAGATCGGGGCTTCGTGGTGGTGTTACTATTGTAGAAAGTGAGGGACTTTATGTATCACCCACATCTTCACCATTTGTATGACATGCTTGGAATCGTTGTCCTGTTGGAAGTAAAAATCTTTCGCGATAACAATTTTTTTTGTACTTTGAAACAAATTTTCCTGGTAAATGTTGTAGTATACTTCTTTTGTCATGATCTCAATGATTATGACTAAATAAGCGATCCTAAAAGTGGATATTTAGCCCACATCATACAACCATCATCTCCGTGCTTTACTTTTTTCCTTGTGTTTTTTGACTCAAAGCTTCATTTGGTTGATCCATAAATTTTAAATTTTGAGTGTTTTGAAAAAATCCTAGAAGTCGAATCCTTTGTTTTCGTATATATCAGTAGAGTCTTCTGTTTTTTTATTTGCTACGCTGACGAAAGTTTTCTTTCTAGCGGTATAGGATTTATACTCAGTTCGTTGTGTCCTTTTTGTTTTGTTCTCGGAAATTTTTTGATGCAAAAACTAAGCAACGAATTTGGAAATGTTGCGTTAGTAATAAAATAAGTGACATAAAAACATTGAATATAAGCTAAATGTGTCCAGTCACACCCACATTTTTTTAAAAAAGAATTAGTCAATTCTCTGGTGTATCAAATGGACCTATAAAACACACATTTCGTTTACTTTGTTTATTGTTTTGTTAAATGCAATTTTGCAAAAGGATTGTCCAAAGTTATATTTTCACAAATAAAAGTAGTCAAAATAATCATTAATCTTTATCTATTACTTCTTTTGAAAAGTTAATACAAAAATTGAATTATAATACATATACAATATACTCCAATTTTTTTTAAGGATTTTTATTTTACATTTTTTCGGAACATGCTATCCTGATAAAAACATTAATGGTAAAGCGAAAAATTTACGCACACCGTGGTGGAATGAACAAATGTCAATATTTTATTGAAAAAGCAGCAAAAATGAAAGTGAAACAAATTTATATTGTTTTAATTCAACAACACTAATTCGTTTTTATTCTATAGATTGATCAAAATGTAGAAAAACAAGAAATCTAGTTTAGGATGTAAGACCCACATCAACTTGTACCGCACAAGATGCGAGCAAGCCAGGTAAGTTTGTATTATGCGTAGTGAAAATATTTTTTAGAAAATTAAATTCTACTTTTTCCGTCAAAATCACCGCCCAATGTTTTACGAGACATGGAGATACTGTGCATGCTTGCACTGTGATAACTCCTAGAAGACTGTTTGCTACAAATAAGGTTTGTTCTTATTATTTATGTATATTTTCGATTCTTTCCTTTTCATAGAAATTCTTCGATTACGAAGCTGATTCGAACTATGAAGCGAATTTGAAAATGAGAAATCAGAGGATGATGATTACGAAGTTGATAACGAATGGTTTGTAATATATAGACACTTGAGCGATGAAGACCTCCAAATCGAAGATGAAATTTGCGCCGACATGTCCCATGCGGAAAAGAAAACCAGAAAAATCAGGCCACAATTAAGCGGTGCAATTTGGGAGCATGAAAACGGCAATCAACCATATCACTGTCCTACAATCATCTGGAATAGATTGTATTTAAGTGCAATGATGTTTTATGAACCACTGCTTGGTGAACAGCCTAGAAGCACAGATCCTGAACCTAGAACACCACCACCACAGCAACAAAAAAAGACGTGAACTCACTCAAGCATTTTTAAGTGATTTGGCACGTCTGATTCATGGCAGTAGACACTCAAAAGTTGTTCTCATAAAAGAATAGAAGTTATTCAGAATGTAGTTTTATTGGCTAAACACATGCATATAAGTACATGTATATTACACATAATACCAATTGGTTTAGAAAAAAAAATAAAGCATTCTTATTTATGTTAACTTTTTAATTAAAATTTTATTTTATTCTTCACTTTTCAGAATGCAGAATGGATGATACAGGGGAGACTGAACACCCAATAAAATAAAATCGGGTAACGCACCGCTATATATGCCTCAAGAGTACTGTGGAATTGCATAATCCAAGAAAAAAAACAATTTCTTTAAATTTATTTTATTTATTGAATAAAAAAATCGAGTAAAAGGCATTAAGTGTTTACATATATTTATTCTGTAGGAGATTATTTCTTCTTGCCCCAGATGTGTTGATTTTTCTTCTCTCGTTGTCCTAGAAAATATAATAAAGAAAATTATTGTCCAACATTAAATTTTTTTGCAACTTACACGAAATTAGATTTGTAAACATGAGAAATGTCAAAATCGAAATTCACCGCGTCATTTTTATATGGGTGACGTCACTCCTAAAACTTTTCGAATTTTGACACTTCTCACGTATTCATGGACAGGCTCACACGGATAGGGGCGATCAGTAGAAAACCGGTTTTGATTTTCCAATATCTGGAAAGTTTGATATCTAGGTATACGAGGGTAGCCTGAAAAGTTTCCGACTGAGCAATGATACAAGACATTTTTCTCAAATTTTTTTTTTTATTTTTCTACATAGTCTCCATGTAACTCTACGCACTTCTCCCAGCGATGCTCCCATGTCTCTAACCCGTCCAAATAGTACTTGGCGTTTTTCTCTGCAAAATAATTGTTCACGAAGGTGATTGCCTCCTCATTTGACGAAAATCTCTGTCCTCCGAGCGCAGTTTTTGGATGAGGGAACAAAAAGAAGTCGCTTGGGGCTAGATCTGGTGAATTTAGGCAGATGGTCAAACAGTTCAAACCGTAATTCATGGATTTTCGACATGGCAACCGGTGAGGTGTGAGACGGCGCGTTGTCTTCAGGAAACAGGGTTTTCTTTTTCTGCAAATGTGGTTGTTTTTCCGCAATTTCTGCCTTCAGCTTGGCAAGTAATGATGCGTAGTATGCTTCTGTAATGGTTTTGCCTTTTTGAAGATAATCGATTAAGTTAAATCCTTTACTATCCCAAAAAACAGTCGCCATCACTTTCCCATCCGAAAAAAACAGTTTTTGTTTCTTGGAGCCGGCTCGCGCTTTTCAGTCCACGGCGCCAAAACTCGGATTTATTGCGCCTAAACTGCGCCACCAGAGCATTGGAAATGTTCATTCGAACACGTTTTTGATCTAACGTAAGCAAACGCGGCATCCAACGCGCGGACAGCTTTCTCATACCTAAATCTTGACTTAATATGTTACAAACACGTTCTTTGGACATTTTCATAACATCTACTATCTCTCTCACTTTTATTCGGCGGTCGTCTAACGCCATTTGGTGAAGCTCTTACGGCCACGTTTAAATTCAGCAGCCCAAAATTTCACTGTGGTAAATGATGGTGCAGAGTCCCCATACACAGAGTCCAACTCAATTTTGATTTGCGTAGGCGTATTGCCTTTCAAAAACAAAAATTTGGTAACAGCTCGATACTCAATTTTTTCCATTTTCACAAAAAAACCCACATATCGACTCACTCAAATGACTGTCAACTAAAAACTGCGTGTCCAAAATGACTGAAACTTCTGTAAGTAACTGTCAAAAGATGCACAACTAGCATTCACTAGCTCTTATTGACAAGTGCCGCTATCTTTACGTTGCGGTCGGAAACTTTTCAGACAACCCCCGTAGTTAGTCTATGCTGCCACCACCATCTCCGCGCGACATCAAGTAGCGACTAGTTCAGCAAGCGCATAGCACGAGCAGTGATGCCAATACAAAAACAATGTAATGCAATTTCTTCTCTTTTCGTTTTTCTTTGTGCGAAACACTTTGTTCTTACTTTTCCTCAGTATGCATTTTTACTTCTTTCTTCTTTCCTTCTCTCCATCTTTCTTCTTTACTTCTTATTTCTTTCCACGTATATTTCCGACCTCAAATCTATTAAGAATTATTTTTTTGTTTACATATCCTTATTTATAGTACATCGCTCATTTTTTGAAGGTGTTCGTGTTACTCGTTGCGACGGTTGTTGTTGTTTTTTGCGTTAACCATAAATGCATAACAACTTACTGAAATGGGATAGTTCCATTGACGACGGAAAAGTTTTGATCAATATTCTTTGCAAACAAAAAAACGGTCTTAACATATGTTGCTTAAATGCGCAAACTTTGAAAAACAAAATATTTGTTCAGTGATAGTATGGTTGATGTTGTTTGTGTTACTTGGTTTGATCCCTACATGAAGTCCAATCTAGTAAAAGTCGGTAATATGAATCTTTTTCGAGGTAACAGGTACCGTAAAATTGGAGGGGGTGTTGGAATTTATATAAAAAAGTGGCATAAGTTCCACGTAAAAAATCATCACTATCCGGGTATATAGAGTACGCTTTCATTGAAATTAGAATTGTTAATGAAACTTTTTTACTTGGGTGTGTATACATAGCCCCTGATATTGCTAACTATGTATATACTGATAAGGGATGCGCTTGAAGAACTTTCTCCTTTATATTCAACAATTGTAGTGTACTGTAATTTTAACCTTAACATCTTAGATAATGAAAATAGGAAACTCAAAGAAATGATTCAATTCGTCGATTTAAACTTTTGCAGTTGCACCCAACCTACCCATTTTGTACCCAACAAAACACCGTCGTTAATCGATATTGCGTTAGTGCCTGAACCAAGTTTTTTATTACATTACGATCAGCTTCTTGCCCCAGCTTTCTCGCATCACGATATGCTTTTCCTTACTGTAAACGCACATCCATCACCTAAGAACGAGTTTTTTCGATTGTCTGAATATTCCAAAATCAATTTGGAAGCGCTTTTTAATGATCGCCAAAATATAAATTGGCTGCCAATATATACCACAAATTATACGAGCCTTCAATTTGAGTTTTTCATTTTCAATAAAAGCATTTTGTCTCTTTTCAAAAAATCATGTGCTGGTGATGAAAAAAAGAATTAAGAGTTGTGGTTTACTTTGGTTGACGCATGAGGTCTTTCATTTAATGAAAGTCCGAAATGGCTTATGACAAATGTCTTCCCTTCTCTAATTAGAAGGAATTCCTACTTCAACAAGTTTAGCTCAACTAGTTCAAGTTCCGATTTTTGGAAAAAAGTGCGCTCACTAGGTTTGTCTGCAGCAAAGCCGGCACTTCCAAACAACATTGATTTGAATGAACTTAATGCTAAATTTGTATCTGCCTGCGACTCACAAAACTCAGCCCGTCATATGCTGCCTGCAATTAGATCAAGGAACGAGGGATATTTTCATTATCTTGCGTCGATGAACTGGATGTTGGTAGAACAATTCTAAGCATAAAATCAAATGCAGTAGGCTCAGACAAAGTTCGTAAAAATGTAGCATCATTGTCATCCTTTTCCAAACAACCTGTATTTTTAATACAATTTTAACTACTTCCACCTTCCCCAACTGTTGGAAAACTGCTAAGGTGTTACCGATGCCAAAGCCTTCGTCGTCTCAAGATAAAACTAGATACCGCCCCATTGCCATACTCCCCTTTCTGAGTAAAGCCTTTGAGACAATTGCAAGCTATCAAATAACAAAATATTTAAGCGACAAAAACCTTATCACTAAATTTCAATCGGTATTCCGTGCAAAACATAATTGCACAACAGCTCTGCTCCACGTTTGCGAAGATTTACGTGGGGGCTTGGACCGTTAAATGCTAGCTCTTATAGCCTTTTTTTTTGATTTTTCAAAGGCGTTTGATAGTGTAGATCATCAAATATTAGTTGATAAACTAAAAACGCAGTTTCTGTTTGATAGCTCCTTGTGTAAATTAGTAACGTCATATTTATGTCATCGTTCACAGAACGTGTCTCATGAAGATGAATGTCCATCGTGTTTTCATTCTAAGACCTTACTTTTTACTTGCTATATAAATGACTTAGCTGACCGACTTGTAAACTGCGAATGTCACATATACCACCTTGACCATATACCACGGTGGGGGACACCACCGTGTGGCGCTCCCATTGTTCCGATTTGAGTTCTGTTTGCTTTGTTAAGTTGGTAAATCTGTTGTTGACATCTTAGCGTCATACTCGTATCTTGATATTTGCAAAAGTTACGTAGCCAAGAGTACATCTATCTCTGTGTGTGTTGGCGATTTTTTACAATTTTAGAAATGGATTTAAATTTGCAACAACGAACTTGTATTGTAAACATCGAAAACCGACGAAAACATTGATGAAGTAAAAGCAATGCAAAAGCAGACATCAGGCAAGTGAATGGGGCTCACCAAATGAGCCGAAACCAAAAAAACCACGCCTTTTTCAGTCAAAAAAGAAAGCAATGCTCACGGTTTTCATAGATTATTTTTGCAGAAGGCCAGACAGTAAACAGAGAGTATTATTTGGGCATTATGAGACGTTTGCGTGAAGTAATTCGCCGAAAGAGACCGGAATTATGGGCAGAAAACTCGTGGATTTTGCACCATGATAACGCACCGTCGCACAGTGCCATCATTATTCGTAATTTTTTGACGAAAAATTCAACAAATACCATCCAACAGCCACCGAATTCACCTGATTTGGCTCCCTGTGACTTCTTTCTGTTTAATCGAGTTAAAAAACCACTACGGGGAACGCGTTTCAGCAGCCGAGAGGAAATAATGGAAAAATCGCAGCAAGCACTGAATACCGAAAACCGAATATAAAAAATTTTTCGAGGATTGGATCAAGCGCTGGCATAAAGGGCCCGACCCATAGAATCCGTTTCGTCCGTTACGATACCGGTTAGGTTGACGTTGACGTATTTGACGGAATCGACAGTCCCATAGAATCCGTGGCATACGTTGGCACAATAACAAACGAAACGAGACAAAATAATTGAAATGTCAATTAATCTCAATGTTTTCTTTTCAAGCTAGGACAATTTCTCTTTATTCTCTCAATGTATCCACCAATGAAAGTGCTTACTCTCAATTTGTTAGTACGTGAACCTCAATATGTGAATGTAGGGTCCTCAATGTGTGACTGTGTGAACTGCCAACGGATTGAAAAGTAGAAAGTAAATCTACTTTATCCGTCCGTTCCGTCATATCCTTTGTTTCTGGGCCTGCTTCCATAACAAAGTGTATATTCTATCCAGCTGTCAGTCGATAACGTCGACGCAACGGACGGAACGGATTCTATGGGCCTTGGCCTTAAGTGTGTTGCAGTCGATGGGGATTAATATGAAGGGGACAATATAGATTTAGATTAATAAACTTGTATTTCCATTTTTCTGAATACATTCCGGGAACTTTTTGATTCAGGTAGTATGCAGATGATGTGCAGATTTATTCGTTTTTCCCGAAATCTCAAATAAAGCAGGCAATACAGAATTTAAGCGAGCAACTAACTGAAATTCGTAAATGCGCAATCGATAGTAAACTCAGCCTTGACCCTAAAAAGTTTAAAGCCATGGTTGTTAATGTCGGCCGAGATACAGAAATTGTTCCACCACTCTACATAAATCAAACTCCAATTGAGTACTTATGTATGTAGATAACTTTAAAAACTTTGGGTTCATATTAGCCACAACTTAGGCTCACTCACTTAGAGTGGCATCAAAAATTTACGGAGCTCTGAGAGGGCTTAGCCCAATTCCCAACTACCTCCCAAAGGAATAAAGTTAAAGCTTGTTAAGTCCCATACACTACCCATTTTGTTGTATGGGTGCGAAATTTTTTCCGATATGGGCTATGAGGCAAAACGAACGCTGGGCGACCACATCTCCTCCTATACAAATAAGATTGTAGGATGCTCATTAGATACTTTTATGAAATATCGTACAAAATTATAACGACAAAAAAGCCGGAATATCTGTATGAAAAAGTTCAATTTGCGCAGAATCAAAGAATTCATCAATTAATTGCTCCACGATGCAAATATGTCAACATCTCTCGTCAGTTTTTTGTTAATGCGATTCGATAATAGATTTGCCTTTCAGTCTGCCTATTTTCTGCTTTTTTTCTTTCTTTCTTTCCTCTCTCCTTTTTCTTCTTTCTTTTTGCACAAAATTGAAAAATTTTCAAATGTTTAAATTCATATTGTTTTTTTTTTAAATGATTGTAATAGATATAAACTTGTTCTTCTATAAAAGATGTGTATTGTACACTAATCTTACATGAACAATGAATAAAGGAAAATACAAATTAAATTAAAAAATTAAATTAAATTAAATTAAAATCATCTGGCACTCGCTAATGGTGAAAGTATAATTTCGGTGAAAGAAATTCCGCAGCCAAGCAGCATCAGCGTGTTGAGGAGCGCCTTCAACGTAGAATGCCGTATGGTTTCCCTTTTTCAGCTTTTCGAATCTGCTTTTCCATTCGAAGGCGGTCCATGAAGCTCCGAATTGTCTGAGCAGTTTGCGTGGAGCGGCGGCGGGGGTAATTCTAGCTGGTAAAGGCAGCGCGATTTCGGTTTGCGTTGTTAGGGCGGCGGGAGGAGTAGTTGAAAATGATGGCATGTGAGACTTCGAGTCTGCTAATTCATTACGAATTGAGACATTGATCTCATTGATCCCATTGATTTTGTGAGAAGCCAATCTCATTTCTTTACCGATTTCGGTCAACCGGGTCGCTATGAGGTGGAATGTAATGTTTTGGAAAAGGTTTGAAAAAGCAAGTCAGGATCTGTACGAAGAAACTTGATAGAGTCGTACGTACGTTGGATTTAAACAGGTTGACGAAATTGATTTTGAGGAATGCTTGTAATCCATGGAAATGATATTTGATCACTTCGCTCTCGTTGTCGTGATTAGATTGGTTTTTGGACAGATTTTGGATCGCTGCCAGTTGCTTTTCTTCCTGGGGACTTGTTAGCTTCCACTTTACTGTCAATGCAGTTTACTGAGTCTTCAATCTTTCCTATTCTGTCAAGAATTGTTCTGCTAATATGACCATCCTCCGTTAGCATTTCAGTAAAGGATTCGTTGTTGCATTTATTGGGTATATAACTTAATTCGTGCGTTTTTTTTCTTCAAAATTTGAACGGTTATTTAAGACAAACATGTACAATAGTATTATTCAAAGTATTGCTCATCTGAAGCTATGACTTTTTCCCATCTTTCTGGCAATTTGTGGAGCCCATCCCAAAAGAACTGCGCCGGCTTGGCAGCCAAGAATGAGTCAAGCCAATTTTTGATATTCTGCTCTGATGTGAACCGTATTTCTGTGAGGGCGTTCTGCATCGACCGGAACAAATGGTAGTCAGAAGGGGCAAGGTCTGGGCTATAAGGCGGGTGGGGTAAGACTTCCCATCCACTGTTCTTAACCGGAATAGCAACGTGGGGCCGAGCGTTGTCATGATGGAAAATTATTGCCTCGTGTCTGGTCGCATATTCCGGGCGTTTTTCGGCCACTGCTCTCTTCAAACGGATTAATTGTGTTCGGTAGCGTTGTCCATTGGTTGTAGCAGTTCATAATACAGCACACCCATCTAATCCCACCAAATACAGAGCATTACCTTCGCGCCATGGATATTCGGCTTTGCCGTTGATTTGGCTGGTTGGCCGGGTTTCACATATGATTTTTTGCGCTTGGGGTTGTCGTAATGGATCCATTTTTCATCACCAATAACAATCAGCATTTCGGACATGCAAAACCGCCTTTCGACGTCTCTCGGCTTGGTTTCATGTGGATCCCAATTTCCTTGCTTTTGAATATATCCAACTGCTTTTAAACGTTTTGAAATGGCTGCTTGAGTGACACCCAAATATTCAGCGAGCTCTTCTTGTGTTTGGCAACAATCTTCATAGAGTAATGCTTCCAGTTCCTCATCTTCAAACTTTTTTGGCTGCCCAGGAAGTTCATCGTCTTCCAAGCCAAAATCACCACTTTTAAATCGTGCAAACCACTTTTGGCACGCTCGTTCAGCTAGCGCATGTTCACTATAAACTTCCACCAAAATACGATGACTTTCGGCAGCAGTTTTCTTCATATTAAAGTAATGAAGAAGAACTCCCCGCAAAAACACTTTTTCAGGCACAAAGTTCGACATATTTGAGTGAAAAAAAATTATTGTTGTTTACGCTTCAAATGAATGACATATACTGAAATGACAGTAGCTTTCCAACGCATGTTCCAATGGAATAATACAAGTTACGCCATCTCTTAGCAAACCGCACGAATTAAGTTATAGACCCAATAATTGCCAGCATATCATGAGCCAAGGCGATCTTTTGCACTCGTCTCAGTAAAAATTGAAGGGACTGCAATACTCCTTGAGGTAGGGAATGGATCTCCGAGTAATTAATTTTTGTTTGGTGTTTTTTTTTTGTGTTTTGTTTTGGGGGCCAACTGGCACTCCAGAATTTGTGAGAATCGGCAGACAAAACTAGGTCGACGAACAACTGCGGAAAATACTGAGTCAGCAGTTTACTGGGCTTTGAAGGAAAGTGGAAAACTAACTGAATTCGGTATACGGGAGAAACAAAACAACCGCACAGGTTCACAGTTAATTCTTAACTAACTGAATCTGAATCCTTCCAATTATGGGAATAGTCATTAATATCTAAGACCTATCTGCCATTGTACAAAGATGTCAAAAAATATCGTTTTCGCGCCATTTATTATAAAATCAGAATAAAGGAGCCACAATCGGTTAAAAAATACCATACTGATTAAAATATTGTACAGCCGTATCATTGGTCATCAAATATGTTGTCTTATTCGTATTTATAGTGTGATATTGTATTGTAATATTTTACGATCATGTCCGTCACCCAAAGCCACTGCGGTCAGCGACCAGCTTCAATTTGTCAATAATGAAAATTTGTGTCAAAATTGTATAAGTAGAGGTCATGTATCATATAAATGTATTTGTTACTCGCTGTTTAATTTGTAAGCATAGCACCTTGTTACATCTGTTTAATGAATCAAGCCCAGCGACGCACAATCTGGTAGTGAAAATCAATAATTCACGCACTTAAATAATCACCACAACAATAAGAATCTCGAAGTCCTATGAGTTACAGAAAGTACTTATTTAATACCTTCTACTGGGATGTTAATGGAGGAAAGAGCCCTCCTTGATCCTGGGTCGGAGGGCAATTTTATATTAGAGCATGTACAAACATTAATTAGCGATTTGTCCAGTCTCGGGACAATCGTGCACTATGGCCAACATTAGCATAAAATATAGGATCAATAATGAGTCTGTTGAAGTCGAAGGCGTCGTATTACCCAACCTAACCAATCGAATTCCTTCGACTGTTCTCTCGAACATAGAGTGTGAACTGTTTGGAGCTGGTGACGGATCCATTATTTTCTAAGCCGCAAAAGGTTGAATTGTTTATAGAGTTAGATGTTTACGCACAAATTATTACAATATAAGGAGAATGGTAAAGAAGATGTTAACTGAGAAAACCATATTTTGGTGTTATTTCTGGATCCAGTGAGGCTGCTAACTCAACTATTAAATCATTTCATACCCACATAGAAGACGAATTTTACTCTAGAAGCCCTGGGAATTAGAAGAGGCTCCTGAAAATCGCATGATTTCCCCGGAATACGTAAGCTGGTTATGTAGTTAAGATACGCCGAAGAATTCCAATCCTATCTTGAATCAAGAGATGCAAAATTGAAAAATCCTAGTGAATCAGAGAATCCAGGATATTATCTTCCCCATCATGCCGTTATGAAGAAAACATTCTGACACGGCGGTTGCTTGTTTACGCATTGTATTCGATGCATTTGCTAAGTCATCAAACGGAAGATCGTTGAGCGACCAAGTTTATGTAGACCAACCATTGCAATGGTTAGTTTATTACTACAGTGTATGGATTATACCACTTTGTATTTTATGAAGGCGAAAATGTTTATTCAATCTTTGTGGGTTGGAGAAATAGGATGGCATGAACGAGATACTTGAATTTTTTCTTATCCCACGTTGGGTAAAATACATACGATCCATCAATTCATTCAATTCAATTGAACTTCACGGTTTCACTGATGCTTCTGAGTAAACATATGGAGCGGTCATATATCTGAGAGTGGTAGACAAAAACAATAAAGTCACTACCAGCCACATACAATCAGAGACAAGATTAGCTCCAATTATCTCCTGTATCTCTATCTCGGTTCGAGCTATGCGCTGCTCTGCTGCTATCTAAGCTATTACAAACAATCTGATCTTCAAATCTATTCATTTGTGAAGTGATTCGGGAATTGTCCTAAATTGGCTAATGTCCTAATGAAATAAGTAACAATGCCATTCAGTAGCATTTCATACCTCCCAGAGCTCTGCGCTTCAGAGAGTTTTGAGATATATAAATCCTTTAACCAGTTGGAAGGCAAGGGGCGGCAACAACGCCTGCGCACTATCTTGTTCGGAGTTCTGTTTGGTGTTTGAGCTCATTCCTAAAAAGCTTGATTCGTTCTCGACTGTTCTGCGCCATGTACATATGTCTCGGTCGCCCCGCGTTTCTGCCTGCTTGGGTACGCGGATTCCACTGCATGGCATACTTCACAGTGGAACTACGAGGGCGGGTCAATAATTCCGTGCATTTTTGAATTTCTGACCTCTTTACTGAAACAGCAACACTGCTTCTGTCAACAGGCATCTGTCAGTTGACTCCTGTCAAAATTTAAACTTGCTGCGTCAGTTAGTTTGTGTTTGACAGCTATTTTTATCAGACTACTCACTAATTTGAGGAGAAAATGGAAAAAAGTGAATTTCGTGTGCTTATTAAGCATTATTTCTTGCGAAAAAAAACCATTACCGAGACCAAGGCTAAGCTTGATAAATACTATGGGGACTCTGCACCATCGATTTCAATGGTAAAAAAGTGGTTTACTGAATTTCGTTGTGGCCGTACAAGCACTGAAGATGCCGAACGTCCTGGACGCCCAGTTGAGGTCTCTACACCCGAAACAATCGAAAAAATTCACGATATGGTGTTGGCCGACCGAAGATTGAAAGTGCGAGAGATTGTGGAAGCCGTAGGGATCTCGCATGGCTCAGTGGTTTCAATTTTGAATGATCACTTGGGCATGAGAAAGCTTTCCGCAAGATGGGTGCCGCGTTTGCTCACAGTCGACCACAAACGCAATCGTGTAACAATTTCACAGGAAGGTTTGGCGTTGTTTAATCGCAATATGGAGGAGTTTTTGCGCCGTTTTGTAACCGTGGACGAAACATGGATCCATCACAACACACCAGAGAACAAACAACAGTCAAAACAGTGGGTTTCTAAGGGTGAATCGGAGCCAAAGAAGGCCAAGGTGGGTTTGCCAGCCAATAAAGTTATGGCGACTGTTTTTTGGGATGCACGCGGGATAATCCACATTGACTACCTTCAAAAGGGAAGAACAATCAATGGGGAATATTATGCCAACTTATTGGACCGATTCAATGACGATTTGAAAAAAAAAACGACCTCATTTGGCCAAGAAAAAAGTTCTTTTCCACCAAGACAATGCAAGGGTGCACACATGTGCAGTTGCCATGGCAAAAATCCATGAATTGGGCTATGAATTGCTCCCTCATCCACCCTATTCTCCAGATTTGGCTCCGAGCGACTACTTCTTGTTCCCAAACCTGAAGAAATGGCTTGGTGGAAAAAGATTTGACTCCAATGATGAAGTCATCTCGTCATTTTGAGGACCTCGACAAATCATTTTTTTTGGAAGGGATAAAAAAATTGGAGAAGCGTTGGACAAAGTGTATAGAGCTCAAGGGAGACTACGTTGAAAAATAAAATTATTTTTTTATCAAAAAAATCTGTTTTAATCCAAAAGTCACGGACTTATTGACCCGCCCTCGTATCTTTTCGTCGTATGGTGTGTCCAATCCATTGCCACGTTCTCCTCCGTATAGTAAGTTCTAGAGGTTATTGGCCTGTTTTCTGATAAAACTGTTCATTAAAGATACGATTGAGCCAAAAACTCCTCAAGATGATTCTTGGACATCTAGGTACTAAGGTTTGCAGCTTGCGTGTGGTAGTGGCGACTACCTTCCAAGTACTGCATCTATAAAGCAGTACTGATTCTACGTTGGAGCGGAACAGTGGCAGCTTCGTTCTTAAGCTGAAAATATTGCTTTTTCATATTTTGGATAGCATTCCGAACGCAGCTTTAGCCTTCCCGATTATGATGCACACATCCAGTTCGGTGTCACCCCGATTAGCCGAGACCACGCTTCCTAAGTATAGAAAGTTGTCAACTATCTCGACTTCCTGTCCGGCAATGTTAAGTTGAGCCCGAGTGTTGGAAGTGCTAAGGGCTTTCATTTTGGCTGTGTTTACTTCGAGCCCCACTTTGTTCGCCTCAGCTTCCAGATTGTGGGCCATCAAATGAAGGTCCATTATCCGATGTGAAAGTAGGCAAACAACGTCAGCGTAGTCAAGGTGTTTAAGGTAAGATGTCATTAGTCATCGAATTCCTCAGTAGCCTTCCTTCAATGCTGCACGGATTTCATCGCTAATAACCACCAAACACAATAGTGGTGACAGTAAACACCCCTGACGTGCTCCACTTTGGACTTCAAAATCCTCAGACATCTTACCATTGTGCAAAACGAGACACTTAAGACTCCTGCGTAAGGCCAGTCATATAGGATCTCCTTCTCTAAGTCGATAAATAGCAAATGTATGCATTGCTCTATACCATAAAGTGTTTATGTAGTCAATGCAGGACGATCCAGCGCGAAAGCCTGCTTGTTCGACGTCGAAAGTTGAATCTAAATGTTCTCTGATTAGTTCCAGAATTATTGTAGCCATTATTTTGGTTACGGGTGGAAGAACGCATATACATCTCCAGTTTGCATATTCCATCAGGTTTCCCTTTTTGGTGGCTTGATGATCATCCCTCTTTTCCACTCCTGCGGGAATTCTTCACTATCCCACCCTCTACATATAAGCGGCTGTAGCAGATCAGCCGATATATTTGGCGCCGCTTTGTATAGTTCCGCAGAGATGTCATCAATACCCACCGCCTTATTTTTCTTGAGGGAACTGATTATTTTGGTTTTACTGGGAGGCTCAATGCCAATTCGGGAATTTGTTGCCTCGGAAAACTCATTCGGATTCGAGATCATAGAGCCATCGTCTAAGTGGTTCAAGACTGTAGGAAAATGTTCTCTCCATCTTGTGAGTTGTTCCTCAGTCGAAATCAGTAGGTTAGCATCTACACTTTTCACTGGACGACTAGTGAGCTCCTTGGTGATTTTGTAGACAGCGCTACTGTCGCATCTATTCTCTCTACTGCTGAGGCGGCTGCAATCAGAGCTTGTATTGCTGTACGCTAATCGATCCATCTCCAGGTTCCAGCCGAAAGGCAGTTGCGGTGACTTCCGCCTTTTACCGACATAGGTGCTTGACCCAGTTGCAAACACATTTTTCACAGCATTCCAGTGGTCGTCCGTGCTATTCTGCGTTGTGCTGCTGATTGCTTCTACTTCTAAGGCAAGGTGGTCCCTGAGCTGTTGGCGCACTTGCGGATCGTTGAACCTGTCGGTATTGAACCAGGCTGTTTTGAGCAAGTTTGAGCGGTTGCTGCTGACGGATGAAGTACGAAGTCCTATATGAGCTAACATAAGATGGTGATCGCGTTCTTATCCAATGTCTGCTCCGCGTCTGTTTCGGACGTCTAGAAGACAATTTCTAAAGCGACGGCTAATCGCAATGTGATCTCTCTGATTGGATGTTCTCTGCTTGTCAGTTGAGACCCAGCTGATCTTGCGGCAGGCGTTATGCTTAAACAGCGTACTTCCAATGACTAGGTGATTGGTACAAACCGCTCACAATTGTCATTTCGATCTCCAAGGTCGTGAACTCCCATCAAATGTTTAAGCATTGTTTTGTCACTATCTCCCCATTAGGGGGCCCCCGCCCAATTATCAAGGCTTCGCCCATCAATGACGTTGTCTAATAAAGAGCGGGGGCAGAGCATATTACTGGTCTTATTGTAAACATCTTCAGATAACGCCTCTGAATGATTGCTACGATTTGACCAGTAACAAGTTGCCGGTTACAGGTCTTGTTGGCGGCTGGACCACCGGTAGTCCATACCAGGACTTAAATCACGGTACCATGGGAGTCAGGAGCCCCCCGGATTTCGGTCCGGGCTTGACTTGTTGAGGTAGGCCCCCTTGTGGGAGCGTCATGGTGGTGGCTGTGGTTCAAACCCAAATCGCGGGAACGGGTCTAACCCATTGTAGAGTTGCAAATAAGTACCGGGTGCTGTGACCCTAAGAACAGTAAGAGGTTTTAGGTCGGCCCCGACTCATACCAAGGGTGGAACTTGTGCCTCCAACACAGTTCCGAATTGATATCAAAGAATTGACGGAGAGCGATGGCAAGGCGTATCCTTGCTCCCTATGGATGTATGAGCATCCCGTAAACATAAGGTCTACATGACAGGTGGTTTACGTTAAAACACAAGAGACGTTCTGTCCCCATTAGGCGTTTGATTGTGGGCGGCGCCTAATTGGGTCCAAAAATCGTCCTTTTCATCCTCAGCCGCACTTTGAGTTGGAGCATAACACGGTATGATGGTGACTTTTCTACTCTACTCTAGAATCTAGCCATCAATATCCGGTCACTGTGAGATTTCCTGGATATGAGGCTTCTTCGCGCAGCTGGAGTTAACATCAATCCTACTATAGACATCCGAGGACTTCCAGCTGCCTTGCAAGAGTAGAGCATGACAGTGCTTTTTGTTGGGGACTGATATTATCCAGTAACGAGCCATTTTATCTCACTCAGCCCCAGGATGTCGATATTACATATATTGTCTAAACTCGCATTCCAGTTCTAGGAATCTGGCGTTATGAGGCCCTTCCCGGAGTGAATAGAGGAGTGTTTTAACGTACCAGAATCTAATCCTTGCCCTTATTCGATAGCCAAAGGTTGTCATAAGTTATCCGTCCGTATTCGAGGCGTTTGCTGCTGATTCCTAGCAGTTATCTTTTTTACAGTTATTGCTCTCTGGGCCATAGGCCAACCGACACTTATCCTGTTTTTAGACGTAGAAAACTCTCTATTCGTTCTCAATCCATTCGCAATTTCCAAAGAAATTCCCAGATGCCATAACGAGGGGGCAGGTGTATGGCTTACTAATAGAGCTGCTAGGTTGTCGACTGCAGTGGATCTTATTCACAATATAGCGGACCAGTACCCATCGGGAGATGCTGCTCCTGCGAGACCTATGTAAGCCAATTTGAGATGCAGGTGTCAAATCGGACAAGCGCCCTTACCGACGAATATTAGGAAATTACGTTTTGACTTTCGAATAGTTATCTACGACACTGGCGCAAGGCCATTATGTCCACTAAATAATGACAAGGATTCAATAGAGATGCTAAAACCAGGACACGTTTTAATTGTCGGAGAACCTGTAGCAGCATCAGAACTCGGCATAAGATTTTTAATAAGAACACATCCCCGGAAAATCGGTGACAAATTGACATTTGTCTAACTGTCAAGTGTGATAGTCTGTTTAATAAACCGAAAATAATAATATATGGATAGTATAGAGACTTCTACATAGTGAAAAACTTCATCCTAGTCCATACTTGATCAGCTTGGAAATTGAAACAATGACCGGCAGAAGTACCTAACAACTGAAAGAAATACTAGATTAAAAGAATAGAGAGATTGTGAAGGAATTACCAACAAAAGCAGATCTTCGAGTCATTTACTCTGGGATTTGAGGGCAAAACTTGAAGACATATCTGCTAAAGTTTGTCAATTAGAAAAAAGAAATAGATTTCTAGAATCAGAACTGGATAAATTATTGCAGAAAAGTATGGAACAAAATGTACGAGTAGCTATCCACCTGCCTAAAGAAAAAATCTCTGATATGAAGGAAAGAGCAAAGTCTGTGTGTGCCGGACTTCTTAATTAAGTTCCTGCAGCAACTGATCGCATTGAATCTGCATATAGGATGGCTGGAAGAGATGCATGAACAGCAAGTATCATTGTAAAAATGAAATTATGAGGGGCTGTCTGGAATGTCACTCGCAATACACAAAAGCTTAAACGAATCAGGATCAGCGTTCACCAAGATATGCCTCTTAACATGCGTCTGAAAATGACAATATTAGTTGCGGTTATGAAGATTTTGAGCGAAAAGAAAAGAACTTCTAATATCGAATAAAATATACATGGGACTCTTCAGTGGGGTAGATATGCGGAGAAACAATATTTTTGAAGATTCCTTCGTAACTTTTAAAAATTTTAATGAATGAAATTAACACCTGCGAAAAAGTATGTACGTACTTACATATGTATGTACGTTTATTGGGACTTTTGATTAAAGCGATTACATTTACAAATATAAATACACTAGCTGACCCCGCAGGTGTTGAATTGCGTCATTTCAAATTGCAGAAACTTATAAATTCCTTTTTTTACCTGTTGCAGGTTTTTCCAAGTATCATAAAATCTGTGGGTTCTTCTGCAAACTCATTGATGATGTTTTTTTTATTATTGTTACTTTCATAAGAAAAAAGTAGTAGAAGTAGAACGTTATGTTAATTAGGCATTTTCTGGAGAAAAGTGACCTCAAAGTCTAAAATTACCATGGGCAATGAAAATGGAACAGACTCAGAAATTGAATATATAAAGACTCAAACAAGATATCAACATTATTTAAACGCCGTTATAAAGGTTGGTATTTCTTCTAAAAACAAAGTCCTACACGAAGTTTTTACCATTAGTACTCACAGAGCAATTTCCGTTAACATGGGTCAGGGTGCACCAAAGATAGCCTTTTCTTAAATCCTTACTGTAGAACGATATTTTTCTTAGATATGTCCAGGAATCATTTCCCAAATTATCGTCATCGACACCCTGTATACAAGTTTGAATAAATTGATGAGAGGAAAACAGATATGGCTAAGATGACCATGACAAAATTTTTTCCTGCGTCTCTACTATATACCTTGTAAAATAGGAATTTTGTCATCGATGATGCAATCATGACATATTAATGCCAATTACTGCACATGATAAGACGTGTATGATTTTCATAAGAAGATGTTACTACGAGTATCCCACGGCTATGTAAAATCCAATATATTTAACGTTCTCACATTAGTCTCTAAATAAAAGATTAATAAAATTAATTAACAATTTTTATTTATCGCACCAGTTTCTTTAGCTCGATACACCATGACTACTTACTTCTAAATGTAAACTTTCTACTAATAGCACAATATAAGTATAATCTTTTATTCTTGTATAAATAGAATACAATTTTGTGTATACGAATAATTAGCAATTATGATTATGAGACAAAAAAAAAAGAGAATCTATTTTATATTGTATATATTTCTCAATAGAAAATATTTGTTGTTTATATATATTTTTGGATTTTCTACATTAAATATTCGTTTGTAATATGTATATATGCATGTATTTACTCGTACATTTGCACAAGAGACCTTCAATAGTAGTGCCAGAATTTGTGCATTTAATTTCAAGTTAATACATTAATTTATATGACATTTACGGTTTTGTTTTTCGTTTTTTTTAAATTTTATTTAAGTAAATTAATTTCAATTGTATAAAATACAAGCAAAATGTTCCGTTTTAATAATTATATAGTTGGTTCTATGTAAATGTTGTAAAAATATTTTATGTTTTCTGATATTAGATATTTTTTTAAAAAGCCCCTCCGTTTCAGGGGTTTGTGATTAATATACCCTTATTATTCTTAGTTCAGATATACGAGTACATAGGTAATATGTGTAAGTGAAAAGGTACAGTGATAATTCGGAGGTACTGATTTTTATTTTTGTTAAATAGTTTTACTTGTATTTTATTATTTCTCTTTCGTTTCTAAATGAAGCCTTGAAACTACAAAATATTGGTACTTGTTTTCGTATTTTAAAATTTTTTCTTTTAACAAATATTGTAAATTTGGCATCGACTTTCGGTGTTTGATATTTTGTTATTATTATAATTTTAATTTTATTTACGAATTGGTGGTAATTCATGGTTAACTGTAACACTTAAGCGACGGATATTTGGTTTATCGTAGTCCTCCATTGAGATGCCACGAGATAACTTACGGTTGCCATTTGTGCCATCACTGGATCCTCCAGAGCTAGTGGAAAATGCTCTAGATCGATCCACGCCGGGCATAATGACAGACGTAAGTAGTCCTTGACCCTTGCAGAAAAGCAAAATCGATTGGGCCACTTTGGCAGGCTAAAATTAAATAAAAAAAATATATATATATTCATTTAATCATAAATAAAATTTAGTTGTATTGAAAATTATGTTCATATTGCCTTAAATAGGAAATAAAAATTTTGAACGAATCTGCGTTTCTAAGAGATCTAGCTAATCGTGGGGAACACGCTTTCGCAACAAGCTTGTTATTTGGGTTCAAATCTATTCTGAAAAGTGACAAAGTCTACACTTCACAGGTATTCATTCGGAAATACTCGTACGATGGATGGATTCCCCGGATATCAACCAAAAATTGTATGCAATCTTAAGCCATTAATCAAGCCTACCTGTCGACAAAGTAAAGTACGATGAGGTATAGAATCAGAACCCTGGACAATGATGGTTTTAGACTGGAAACTTCAAGTTTCGAGATCAGATTCATCAGTGCTCATCAGTAACTCTTTCAGTTCAAAACAGAAGCAATCAAAGCAGAAATCGGTGCGAGACTCACATTCTCCTACGACGGAAAGAGTTAAAGCATGGGATGATGTCTTACAATGCGGCTGAAATCATCCAAGTTTCAAACATTTCATAACATACCAATACAAATTCTTCTATCAAACACTCATACATAATTGAGGCAAGTTTAACGGGCAACGGAGTAACTTGAAGTTGGAGTCTATAACTTGAAGTTGGATTTTCCGGAATCAAATACGGATACCCCAAATAATTCCGAAAAATACGCTGAGTCTCTATGCATGGCAAGATTTCAATCTCTAGAGAAATGTGTGGTGAAGATGTTCATGCATATCAGAGTAATGTGCGATAGAGTTCTGCAATTAGCACTGCCACCAGGAGTAAAAGTAATTGTTTCAAAGTCTATTTGCGAGACGTACGAACGATACAACCTCATCAAAGCCTGGCTAATATCCGCTAGCTTAGAATTAGTAGATCATAAAACGGAAGCTGTCCTAATAAACAGTCGGAAAAATATGAAATACGTGGATCCAAGAGTAGGAAGTTAAACCATTAGATCAAAACACTATATAAAATACCTAGGAGTAATACAGGGTCTTCCAATAGGGACTTCCGAACTTTGACAGTTGATAGCGGCCATATTGTTGAAGTTACATCTGTCAAATGGGTTTTCACTTATTTAGTTTATTTTTCCAAATCACCATGGACGGGCATAGCGTTCAACAACACGTGCAAATGATAGAACTGTGTTGTATTCGGGAACGTTCCGCACACTTCGCCCATTTTACGGTCACCATAATCGTCCTATCGAGAGGATGGTGGATAAATTTGAGTCAACTGTTCAGTAAACGATAAACCGGTTGTTGGTATGTCTACGGAACGCAAGATCTACGAAAACATTGCCGCTGTCCGTGAGAGTGTGCAGGAGAATCTGAGGCAGTCGATTTCACGTCGCTCACAAGAACTCGGCCTTTCGCAGACCACAACTTGGTGAATTTTGCGTCGTGACTTGGACATGCACCCGTATAAAATTCCACTGACCCAGGAGCTGAAGGTAAACGATCATAGAAGACGATGTGTGTTCGCTGAGTGGGCTCTGGAACAGTTGGAAAGTGACGTCAATTTTCATCGAAAAATCATCTTCAGCGATGAGGCCCATTTCTGGATGAATGAGCACGTCAAGAAACAAAATTGTCGAATTTGGGACGATACCAATCCACATAAGATCCAAGAGCGTCCAATGCGTCCCGAAAAAGTCACTGTTTAGTGTGGATTTTGGGCTGGCGGCGTCATCGTTTCATGTTTCTTAGAGAACGATGTTGGCCAGGCCATCGGCGTCAACGGCCAGCGCTATAGGTCGATGATTACCAACTTTCTTTAGCCTGAATTGGGTGATATGGACACCAACGACATGTGGTTTCAACAGAACGGCGCTACGTACCACACAGCTCACGCCACATTGGAAATTTTGCACGAGCGATTCGAGGGCATGGTCATTTCACGTGGAGGTGATGTAAACTGGCCACCGAGATCGTTAGACTTTTTCTTGTAGGCTTTTCTGAAGTCGCAGGTCTATACAAATAAGCCACAAACCACAGCGGCCCTCAAAGCCAACATAGTCCATGCCATCGATCAAATTTAGCCTGATTTATGCGCCAGAGTCATGGAAAATCGGGCATTTCGGATGTGCGCCACCCGGAGAAGCCGTGGCGGATATTTGAACGATTTTATATTCCATATATAATGATGGCATAGATAGGCCTTTCAAACGAATAAAACGAATAAAAAATTTCGATGATATCTCACACGTACTTTGTTTTCTTTAAATTTAAAGATAGGAAGCGCTTTATGAAAGACCCTTTACTTGACAATAGACCAAGCTTTATGTCTCACATCGACTATTCGGGCAAGAAGGTGTTAGAGCTCCAGGCAGAGACAGCAATTCCTGGAATATTTGCAAACATCGTAGGACCTGGATACGCTAGTAGAATCTTAATATCCAAAGTATTGTACTTTGTCCTGTTATACGCTGCTTCAGTTTGAGTGGGGACCCTAGCGACAAAGGAATCAAAGAGAAACATATCGCCTGAGAACATTAAGGTCAATCAGTGGTTTTCGAAATGAAGGAGCTTTTGTTATAGGCGGAATGATTCCCATCGATATCCGTCCAGATTAGATGCATAGAGTGTATATTAGGAGAACTTCTACTAACCAAGAGGCGACAGTCGTCAAAAGGATCAATTTAATTTTGGTGAGACGAAAGCCCCCATTTATTTGGCTTAATACAAGCTATAACTTAAAATTAATCTTAAACTAAAACTTAAAACTAAGGTTGGTTATTGTGGTGAAGGAGAACGGATTTGAGGTAGGAAGTGGTGCGGTGGAAGTCAAAGACGGGTTTGAATTAATTTTTCGTAGCATACGGGAGATTGGTTCGTTCGCGCCATAGGTGGTGTGGTGGGTTGGGAGATAGAAGAGACGAGGGGTACGTAGATTACGAGGGTTAGTGTTGAGGAGAATAGAACTGTGAAGGGACGTGCATTCAACCTGACCTGAAAGAAGTCGATGAATGAAGAGAAAGTCGGCTGCATCTCTGCGTTCCTCTAGGGTGTTTAGGTTAATAAGGTTGAGACGGTTTTGATAGGGGGCAGAGTAAAAGGATGGTCCCAGGGTAAACCTCGATGAGCAAATCGGAGAAAACGGCCCTGGATGCTTTCGATTCTCGAGATATGAACGCAATGATATGGGGACCATACTTGACTGGCGTACCCTAGGAGGGGGCGAACAAAGGTAATATAGAGGGACCTGGTTACGTATGGGTTGGTGAATTCTTTGGACCATCGTTTTACAAAACCTAGTGCAGAGTTTTGGCCTTAAGGATTATCCCATCCATATATAACCGGAAGTTGAGCTCCCTATCACACAAAATGCCGAGTTCGCGAAGAGTTTCAACGGAGGAGATAGGTTGGTTGTGGAGAAGGTAGAGTCGGGGAGGAGATTGGTGCCGCTTATGTGAAAAGGTGATGGATTGGCATTTGGCGATTTTAAGTTCAAAACAATTTTTAGGCACCAGATCGAAAAATTATCAAAGTCTTGTTGAAGGAGGAAGGAGTCATGGGGAGAGGAAATGGCTTTGAAAAATTTGGTATCGTCGGCGTAAAGGGAGATGAGACGAGTGTTTGATGATCCTATCGAGATCATTTATGGTTAATATAAAAAGAAGGGGACCGGGATGGTTACCTTGAGGAGCTTCAGAGGTGGCTAAAAATGGAGCCGAGTGGGATGACCTAAAGCGAACACTGTAAAAACGGTTTTCGAGGTAAGAAGTTATCAATTTTAACAGTATGGGTTCAAAGCTGAGGGCTTTACTAAAATCGGTTGCAACTACATCGACTTCGTTGCCGTTCTCTAGGGCAAAAATGGCAAAGGATACGAATTCAACGAGATTTGTGGTGGTTGACCGACCCTTTAGGAAGCCATGTTGTCTAGGGGAAATAAGCTTAGAGCTTCATACAAAATACTTTCGAGGAGTTTGGGTATATGGGAGAGTTTAGCGATTGGACGATAGTTTGTTATTTCGTTCTTTGATCCTTTTTTGTGGATCGGGGTTATGAAGGAGGTTTTCCAAACCTGAGGAAATTCTCCTTGTGAAAGGGATAGACGAAAGAGATCAGAAAGGGCAAGGGAAAGAGACGAAGAACATTTTTTTAAGAAATATGACAGGGAGGCCATCTGGACCGGGTGTAAAGTCATCATTGAGTTGGTGTAATTTATATTCGATATAAGAGAGGTCCAAGATGTGAGAGAGAAGTGGACCATTAGAGAAGTTCAGTAGGTAACTAAAATAGGATGGATCTGGTACAAAAGAGTCGTTGGTGAAGGATTGTTTAAAAAAGGTGGCAAATAGGTTGGCAATGGTGAGTGGATCGGTTGATGACTTGTTGTTGAAAGAGAGGGAAGGAGGGTAACCATCGGACTTTCTTTTGTAGTTAACAAATTGGAAAAAGAATTTAGGGTCACTTATAAGGTCGACTTGCGCATTATTAAGGTAACGCTGGTAAAGGAAATCGTAAAGTTCGGTGAAATGAAGATAAGCACCAAGATAGTTGGAATAGTCGGAAAAGGATCTGGTACGCAGGAAAACAGCCCATAACTTGTTTCTCTTATTTCGTAAGGAACGAAGCTTGCGATTATACCAGGGAGGACTAGTAGATGATATTTTAAGGCGGGAAAACGGAAGGTAAAGGCAAAAAGAATTAAATATTTCTTTATAAAAAATGGATAAGGCATCATTTACGCTTAGGTTGTGAAAGTTAAAGGGGGATCTGCTCAGATAGTCACTGATTTTGTGAAAGTTTGCTTTATGAAAGTCGTAGGATGAG
This sequence comes from Volucella zonaria, assembly GCA_963966105.1. NCBI lineage: Eukaryota > Metazoa > Arthropoda > Insecta > Diptera > Syrphidae > Volucella > Volucella zonaria. The sequence continues at coordinate 82,986,861 of OZ014530.1, forward strand.
AGAGTTGTGGGGAGGTGTGGACTGGAAAGAAGAGTTATGAAAAAATTATAATAGAAGGGGGGGGGGGTGGTAGTTGTTGATTGTTGAGAGAGATATGGGACAAAGTGAGACTGAGGAGTTAATTGAGTCTGTTGTGAAAATAAGGTCCAATTGCCTGCCCGTATAGTTGGATACACCACTGACTTGGCATAGACTTGAGTCTGTTAAGCGATCTAAGAAGAGACATTCCTTAGCTGAGTTGGCATTTGAAGCGATGAAGAACGATTGATTGTCTGATGGAATCCACTGTAGCTGAGGAAGATTAAAGTCGCCGAAAACAAAGATATCGTCAGTAGAGTCAGACAGGTCAATTAAATAGTCGATCGCATCGACAACAAGTTGGTAAGATTCGGTAGATTGAGCTGGCAGGATGTAGCAACATAAAACGTAAAGGGACTTGAAAGGGAGTGATATTTTTATAGCGACAAAGTCGACTTTAGAGGATGAAGAGATGGTAATGGGAGAATAGTTAAGTCTGTTGTGGATCGCCAGTAGGACGCCTCGAGAAGGGGAATCATCATGTGGGCGGGTAGGATCGTCGTCGCGAAAAACATTAAAAGTAGGGGGGAACAATTCCTGGTTCTTTATGTCGGGAATCAAATTGGTTTCAGTTAAGGCGTAAATATCAATGGGAAGAGAATGCGATTGATGTAGGACAGCATTGGTTTTAGAGCGAAGACCTCTTACATTCTGGTAGTAAAATGTAAGAGGGATGTTGTGGGGTAGAGATATATGGCGGGATGGTTTAAGTGCTGACGAGGGAGGCACGTTATGGACGAAAAAATTGAACGTGGTCAGCTCGGCTTCGCTGTAGGTGTGAGACTCGTTTAGTGTGAACGTAGTGGCCGAATGCAGCAAGGTCGTCTGCTACTCTCTGAGGGGATATGCTAAAAATCTCGTGGTACCTGACATAAAGGTTCCTGACACTGATAGGGTCGGTAGGGAGACCTTCCTGCTGGATGGATACCATGACGCTGGTTTTGGTCTTCCCTTCGTAGTAGACCGAGTCCGATTTGTCGTGTAGATAGGCGAGAAAGAGACGAATGTTTTCATATATCTTTCTCTCTCTAAGCCTAGAGAGTGCATAGCGACTTTCTGTAGGTCCATTGGTTTGCTGGGTTAGTTTAACTGTGGGGGGACAAAGAGGATCAAGAATAGGGGCAGTGGAGGAGGGAGATGGAGATTCGTGGTAGGATATGGAGTTGGGCGCCGGATGAGATGCTGGGTTTAGAGTATGGGAGTTAATAAAATTAGGGTACTTAGCTCCAGTTTGTAGGTCGAGGTTAGGAAATGAGTTGTTTGCTGGAATCGGTGGCGTAGAAGATTGAGAAGGGATAATATGGGTGGTTGGGGTTAAGTTGAAAGAGACGCGTTGGCGCGGGGGCTTGGGTGGAACATTGGGAATCAGCGGATTAGAGGATTGGTGTGTAAGGGCTTTGTGTCGGATAAGTGAGGAGGGGGGACTAAAATCGGGGAACAAATTCGTTTTGAAGCTCCAGTTGGGATCGGGATTAGAGCTTCGTTTTTTGTTAGCGTGCTTTTTAGTTGGAAGGGGGTTTGGGAGCGGTCTTTTTTTAAGCTTATCGTTACGTTTATTTTTAAAATTTTGTTTGTCGTAGACACGTGGGTTTTCTCGTTCCTCAGAGCATTTGGTAATACTTATCTTCCCAGGTTTAGTGACCTTACCATGGGAAGTGGGGAACAACCATGAATATTTGGTTGGGATGCTGATTTTGAAGCTGCAGGAACTATTGGAGTCAGCAGGGGAAATCATCTCGCACTCGCTAATGGTGATGGCATAATTTCGGTGAAAGAAATTCCGCACCCAACTAACATCAGCGTGTTGAGGAGCCCCTTCAACGTAGAATGCTGTATGGGTTCCCTCTTTCAACTTTTCGAGTCGGCTTTTCCATTTGGAGGGGGTCCATGAAGTTCCGAATTGTTTGAGCAGTTTGCGTGGGGCGGGGGCGGGCGGGATAGGCAGCGCGGTTTCGGTTTCCGTTGTTAGGGCGGCGGGAGGAGTATTTGAAAATGATTCCGTGTCTACTAATTCATTATGAATTGAGACATTGTACGGGGAACTAGCTTGGAGTTGAATTTGATCGGGGATTCCATCGATTTTGTGGGAAGCCAATCTCACTTCTTTACCGATTTCGGCAACGGTCAACCGAGTTGCTATGAGTTCCTCGCTGACGTCTATTATTTTTAGGGTTAAGTCATCGGGCATAGAGTCTGATGGATGCGGGGTGGGATGTATTGTTTTGGAGGAGGATTGAAAAAGCAAGTCGAGATCAGTACGGAGAAGATTGATAGAGTCGTTTATGTGTGTGAGTACGTTGAATTCAAGGAGGTTGGCAAAATTTGTTTTGAGGAATACTTTTAATCCATCGATGTGATATTTGATCACTTCGCTCTCGTTGTCGTGATGAGATTGATTTTTGCACAGATTGTGGATCGCTGTCAGTTGCTTTTCTATCATTCTTGCTGTGGACTTGTAAGCTTCCACATTACTGTCAATGCAGTTTACTGAGTCTTCAATCTTCTCTATTCTGTCAAGAATAGTTCTGCTAATATGATTGTTCTCGGTTAGCATCGCATTGATAGACTCGTTATTGCATTTAATTGCCAGCATAACGTGAGCCAAGGTGATCTCTTTGCACTCGTCGCAGTAAAAATTGAAGAGACTGCAATACTCCTTGAGGTAGGTAATGGATCTCCGGGTAAGTCCGATACATATGGCATGGAATGATTTTCCACAGAGACCATTGCAGGCTACCCATTCCGCGTTGGGGTCAACAATTGAGCACAAAACACTAGCACCATTGTTTTTTTTTTTATTTGGGCTACGAACACTTATTGACTTATTGACACAATTAATTTTTGTTAGGTTTTTTTTTTTGTTTTTTTTTGGGGGGTGCAAAACTGGCACAGGCGAAACTAGGTCGACGAACAACGACGGGAAATATACTGATTCGGCAGTTTACGGGGCTTTGAAGGAAAGCGGAAAAGTAACTGAATTCGGTATACAAGAGAAAACACGTCCGCACATGTTGACAGTCAAGCTGAAAAAAAGAAGATCCTAGAAGGTAGCAGCTCCTGGAACACCACTACGAAGGGAAGATGGACCTACAGATTGATACCATCCATAGATGGGATGTTGAGTTGAAGAAGTGCGAGTCTATGGTAATGATGTCGATAAAAGTGCCGAAAGAAAACTTTGAAGCGTTGATGATGGTGCTAGAAAATTCGACATCTCAAATGATAAACAGCGTAAAATTATTTTTGCTATAATAGGTAAAAACCTGAAAAATCCAAATCTATACTCATCAACTCTGTGATAATGACATCTCATATGGAATCAATCGATGTTTCTTCTGCCTCAAGAGGCAAATAAGGTAATACGTCCTTGGCACGAAATGAGACACTGCATAAAAGGTGACTTAAGGGCGAATTCTACGAGCTGCACAGTGACATTGACATTTAAATCCTTTTGTAATAATAAATATGCAGCCGGTGGTGTTGGCACTTTTTCAAAAGACCCGAAAAATATTGCAAAATATAGGTAAAATTTGGTTAGTTGTGATGTCTTAAAATTTAAATTAAATGATAAAAAACTAACACTTATTCTATATATGCAAGATTCAGTAGGCCATCCATTTCTAGTAACGCGTTTTACAAGGAATTAGAAAATCTCTTTCCAAATGAGTTATCTAATGATAAATTGCAACATAGACATTTCGCTAAAATCGATTCCAGTTGGCAACTATTTGTTTTTGCTAACATCGTATCACTTGGAGTCATGCATTAACAAACCAATACGCATTTCTGAATTTTCTAGTACTTGACCATGGGGCGGCTATTATATTCCCAAAGATTCTTACTCAGTAGCTCTGTGCTTGATATGCAACTAACCGAGAAAATATTTTTGGTGCACTTTCAAAAAACTCGCCTTCCGGTGAAGAAGTCATCAAAACTGATTTTGTTGCACTAAATAATCTACTTCGTCTTGAATGTTGGGAAAACGTACTAAATGAAAGCGATATATGAAGCAATGTTCGAGAATAGTAGAGAAAAGAGACAACAAATTCAAAAAGCTCAAACCGTGGATAACTATTGAGTTAATCCGCAAAACCCAAGGTAAAAACAAACTTTACAAGGAAAAAGCTAAACATCCGATATTTCCAAAGATATTTTGTTATGCGAAAACAATTTCTACTTAAACAAGTTTGGTGATGTTAAAGGTGATGCAAACAAAAAATGTAAATTGAGAAAAGAAATATTGAATAGACAAACTGAAAGAATTCGCATTCAGAGCTTAAAAGATTATAAAATTATCTCATCGCAACATCTTATCATTTTTTTACCCTGCTTTGTTTAAGATACAATTTAATTATGTAATCTGTTTTAGTCCAATACATAGGATATATTTTTCAGATAGATTTTGTTTTTTATTTATCATAATGACTATTGAATCATTGAATACTGAAGGAAATATGGTGCCTCACAGTGTAGTTCCTACAATTGGAGATGGAGCCTGCCTGTTTCAGGCCATCTCCTATCTATTACACACATGTGATGGCTAGAAAAGTATGCGAGCAAACCGTTAGCCATGTGGTGGCTAACTGGAAAGAGTTTGCTATTATATCCCACTACATTAATGGGGACTATTAGTCCAGTGCCGCTGAATATTGCAGTGACATGCCACGCCTTTTCCATGGGTCTTTGAAGTTTACCTTAACAGTAAGCTGTATGTAAATTTTGGTACTGCGGGTGAATAGGTAGGACGGCTACGTTTTTCTCATGATCTATCACGTGGTTATTACGACAATATCCGAGTCCGCCTCCTCTACTTCACCTTGTCGTCGCCAAGAGGATAACTACGAGAAGAAGTTAAGTAACTACAATAGTAACTAACCGCTACCATCCCCTATCTCTCGACAACTACACCCCCCCCCCCCTTTCTACTATAATTTTTTCATAACTCCTCTTTTCAGTCCACTCCCCCCCACAACTCTCTCATCCTACGACTTTCATAAAGCAAACTTTCACAAAATCAGTGACTATCTGAGCAGATCCCCCTTTAACTTTCACAACCTAAGTGTAAATGATGCCTTATCCATTTACCTTCCGTTTTCCCGCCTTAAAACATCATCTACTAGTCCTCCCTGGTATAATCGCAAGCTTCGTTCCTTACGAAATAAGAGAAACAAGTTACGGGCTGTTTCCCTGCGTACCAGACCCTTTTCCGACTATTCCAACTATCTTGGTGCTTATCTTCATTTCACCGAACTTTACGATTTCCTTTACCAGCGTTACCTTAATAATGAGCAAGTCAACCTTATAAGTGACCCTAAATTTTCCAATTTGTTAACGACAAAAGAAAGTCCAATGGTTACCCTCTTTCCCTCTCTTTCAACAACAAGTTATCAACCGATCCACTCACCATTGCCAAACTATTTGCCACCTTTTTTAAACAATCCTTCACCAACGACTCTTTTGTACCAGATCCATCCTATTTTAGTTACCTACTGAACTTCTCCAATGGCCCACTTCTCTCTCACATCTTGGACCTCTCTTATTCGTATATCGAATATAAATTACACCAACTCAGTGACGAATTTACACCCGGTCCAGATGGCCTCCCTGGCATATTTCTTAAAAAAATGTTCTTCGTCTCTTTCCCTTGCCCTTTCTGATCTCTTTCGTCTATCCCTTTCACAAGAAGAATTTCCTCAGGTTTGGAAAACCTCCTTTATAAACCCGATCCACAAAAAAGGTTCAAAGAACGAAATAACAAACTATCGTCCAATCGCTAAACTCTCCCATATACCCAAACTCCTCGAAAGTATTTTGTATGAAGCTCTAAGCTTATTTCCCCTAGACAACATGGCTTCCTAAAGGGTCTGTCAACCACCACAAATCTCGTTGAATTCATATCCTTTGCCAATTCTGCCCTAGAGAACGGCAACGAAGTCGATGTAGTTGCAACCGATTTTAGCAAAGTCTTCGATAAAATCTCTCATCGATTAATACTCTTCAAATTGTCTGCCCTCGGCTTTGAACCCATACTGTTAAAATTGATAACTTCTAACCGTTCGCTTTAGGTCAGCCCACTCGGCTCCATTTTTAGCCACCTCTGGAGCTCCCCTAGGCAACCATCCCGGTCCCCTTCTTTTTATATTAACCATAAATGATCTCGATTGGATCATCAAACACTCATCTCATTTCCTTTTACGCCGACGATACCAAATTTTTCAAAGCCATTTCCTCTCCCCATGACTCCTTCCTCCTTCAACAAGATTTTGATAATTTTTCGATCTGGTGCCTAAAAATTGTTTTGAACTTAAAATCGCCAAATGCCAATCCATCACCTTTTCACATAAGCGGCACCAATCTCCTCCTCGACTCTACTCTACTCTTTTAAGTTATAGCTTGTATTAAGCCGAATAAATGGGGGCATTCGCCCCCACCAAAATTAAAAATTAGAACCGGATTGCGATTCATTTCTATATCAATCATCACCTCTTACCGTTTCTCCCAAATGGTCTAAAAAATGTCGTGCCAGATGCATCAACGCTACTCGGAGGAAACAACTTCGAAATACTTCTAAAAAGTAAATGCAAAAATTCCCAGAAGTTCACAGTGCTGCTGTGTCCAAATATCAAAAAATGAATACTAATGTGAACAGAGAATCAGGGGCTAGTTATAGGCAAGCTCACCATGAGCTGAATAGAGAAGATCGGTACCAACGAGCTCAGCCTGAGGGCGTCACAGTCTCGATATGAGCAAAATACGGGTAATCCTGGTAGACGAGTAGAAAGGAAGCGACGTTTTTGAAAGATCAAAGCTCACTCCGGCATGGCATATGATATCGGTACAGAGTATGAAAGCGACGGCACCGTGGCATGTGCTGCAGCTCTGGTAAAGCGTACCTCCCGCCGTATGAACCCGAGCCTCTCTACAGCTTGATAATGAATGTACATACATCCAGAATATGAACATTTTATGAACGGTATTCGTAAATATAATAGTTCCTTTCAAATGACTTCATCCGGTGCTTACCAGATAATAAAGGATGATTTTATGCCAACCAATAAAGTTCAGGGCCAGGTATAGCACTTAGTGCCAGCACCTCAAAAGGAACCAGATTTCTTACACATATATTTTGTTGGCGAAGACGACAGAGAAGTACAATTGAGGTTCAATAACTATATTCCTATGTGAAATCTGGCTCAGCCAGATAACTACAAGGAATGCTACATACTTTTAATGCTTAGGTAAGGGAAGGTCGCCCTGGGGAAGGTTCTTTCTACGTTCAAAATATTCAAAGTAGCCATTAATGCTGAGAGGAAGCCACCGGACAGCCATAGGGGTCGCTTCAATACACCTACGTCAAATGACGTGGCCTTAGTAATGGTTGATCAGGAATTTGATACTTGAGATCCACGATAACTCATTGCACAGCATTAGTGAGATCTACAGTTCGAGCGACCCCCTGCAGTATCCGCTTTTGTTTTGCCCCAGCGTGCTCCTGAGACCAATCAAACACTTAAAAAGACAGTCTCCGCTGCGAGTCTCTATTCATTTCGTATAATGATTAGACAAGGAGAAGATAATCACCTGGTGTTTTTAGTTCAGGGATGGAAAGATTGAACTATATCCAGAACAATCAGATGAAGCTAAGGGTTGGCATACACTTGCGTGATGCCATAGGGAGACAATACGCTGATGGTGAGCAGCTAGGCCAAAAGATGGTGCTCCCGTCATCTTTTACCAGGGGACCACATTATACGATTATGCACGAGCGTACACAAGACTTTATGGCATACGGCTTTTTATCATATTTACGTGTAACCATCGATGGAAAGACATCACAAATGTGCTCTTACCTAGCCAAAATTCCACTTTAAGGTGAAGAAAATGATGGCTCTTCTAAACAAAGGTTTCTCTTTATATTGAGAAAGGAATTAGGAAAAACCTTCCTTATCAATTTGTTATTGGCAAAAGTAAAGAGTAATCTTGGCATCGCCTTAGCCGTCGCATCATATGAAAACAGAAGAGTAATGCGGCCCAAGTGCTGCGTGATCGTAAACGTATAGTTTAGGACCAAAACACAATGGCGCATAAAGGGGATTTCGAAGCACTAAACATAATTCTTAAAGATATCAGGCCGAACAATGACATGATGGGTAGAGTTACAGTGTTGTAAGCTGGAGAATTCCGTCAGACTCTACCGATAGTGCCGAGGGGCTGGCGAAGTTAAGCCTTGCAGTAAGGCCTCAAATTGTTGGCCCTTAATCAAAAAATTCCACATTAAAAAAAACAGGCGGGTGACTTGAAGGGCAATGTTTGCGCTGGACAATTCTAAGATCTTCTACTTAAAATAGGAAACGGAGAATATACGGAAACTGAGGTCATGGTTAAAATTCTACCAGATCTTGCCTCAGTTGTGTCACCGTTAACGATTTAGTTACTCGAATATATCCAGATGCCCACAAAACACACAACAAGTCCACAGAGTAGCTGTAAGAACGTACGATTCTGATACCTGTGAACTTTCAGGCTTTCGTCATTAATGACACTTTGTTGAAGTCGTTCGAAGGTGTAGAATACCCGTAGAAATCTGTGGACGCTGTAGTGCATACATATGGTGCTATACACTATTCTGTGCAGTTCCTAATTGCACTCAATCCACCTGGTCTTTCATCGCACACACTTATCTTCAACGAGAGAGCTCCAGTAATGATACTGAGAAATCTCAATGCGCCCAAGTTGGGCAACGGGACCAGTCTGCGTGTGAAGGCCTTACATAAAAACGTAGTAGAGGCCATTGTATTTATTGTGCTCGGGGTTAATCGGTGTATATACCGCGGATACCACTTATACCGCCGGAGTTCCCATTCGAGTTCAAAAGGCAACAATTCCCCCTTAAGGTCTGTTTCGCAAGGGAGTCGCACCAAAAGCTAGTCCTAACTAATCACAGGGATGTAGCAGACAAATTCAATGATTTTTACCCCTCTGTTGGTACAAAAATGGTATCAGATAATTGTGCTGACTTTTCCAATTGCAAATGCTCTGTCTACATCGTAGAGTTTCTGTTTTAGCCCTATATTTGTTACATAGTAACATCGTCTGAATTATAGGTATATGAAATTATCGTCCCTCTCAAAAATTCTAGTTCTAAAATAACTGGTTGCTTTTAGAATAGCTTTGTTAAAATTGTAGCTTTGGACATTTGTGATATTTTACGTCACATTTATAACAAAATTTTTTTCAGCTGAGTCTTTCCAGAAGACTTAAAATAAGGCGAAGAAATACCCTTTTTGAAAAAGTGAGAAAAAACATCAGTTAATAATTACGGACCTATTTCTTTACTCTCGGTATTTTCAGAGACATTTGAAAAAGCTGTTACGAATAGAATGATGACTTTTTTTTGAAAAAAAAATGATTTTTTTGTGAATTTCAATTTGGTTTATAATGGTTTCAATAAAACGAATTTATCTGCTGCTCTTTAGTGATATAAGAAAAGCTTTGAATGCCGTCGATCTTAGAATTCTTTCGGGCAAACTATAAAAATGCCGTTTTAGCGGCACAATGCATAAATGGTTATGTTCATATTTATCTGATAGAAGACAAAGGATGAACGTTAATGGACAACTCAGTTCTATTAGTTTTATTTCCATAGGAATTCCCCAAGGTTCTGTGCTTGGTCCGATTTTTTTCTTAATTTTCATTAATTCGTTTTTATTAAAAAAATATCGTAGCGTAGCGTTTGCTGACAATATGGCATATGCTTTTCACAGGACTCTGTGTAAAACTTTCTGCTGATATAAATCATGATCTAGAAGTCCTACGCCGCTGGTTCAAAATGCATAAATAGATTATAAGTGACAAAACAGAAATGAAATTTTTTAATGCGTGTGGTAGAAGTAGACTTTAGACAAACATGGCAAACATATATGTAACTCGGAAGCAGACTCAGATATTTTTTGACTTGCGTGTATGCTCTGATAAATGTTTCGAAATTGAGTGTGTTAAAATTCCCAAATATCTTGGTGTTTTGCTTCACTGGAAGATGAGTTAGTCTGCCCATATCGATACATTTTGTTTGCTGAGGCGGTACACATAACAACAAAATTAACCCTAGTCTCTCAAAAACACGTTATCCGTCTTATTTGTAATAGAAAACGGCAATAAATTGGCTAAGTACTTTTCAGAAGCCGTAAGATTCCTTCTTTAAAACACTTGTATTTTTACAAAGTATTAAAAATATTCTTCGTTAGATCTGACTGTCTATTGAATCGATGCTGTTCTATCTACAACCTGTGGGTGGCCGTGGCTCAAGTGGTAGTGGACTGGCTTCCAAATCGGAAGGTTCGGTGTTCAAATCCCAGCCTCGCCCGAAAGACATTCATTTTTTCAGTTAACAAAAATCGAATAAGATAAGTAGTTGACTAGAAATCAACAACGAACCAACTTAAACTAAAGAATTTAGTCTCCCCATTAAATGTTGGATGCCACCCATGGAGCGAAATAACCACTGAGCCCAAACATCTTTCTTTCTCTCTCTATACCATTTTCCAAAAAAAAACTTAACACATGCTGAGGCATTATAAGTGTATTCAGACCCACTTGAGTGTTAAGAAGTTCTTTAAAAAAAAAAAAAAAAACAAATAACAATCAAAATTTGTACCACATCACAATCTGCAATTTTTATAGATCAACGGCAGCGCTCACATAACCGACTCCTCATCCTAGGGGTATTCACATTGAAACTGGCCCTCCAGGTCGGTTGTGCCGGCGGTATAACTATCCGGCCATGGAAAAAATCTGTAGTTACGAAGGAATAACAAGCCTCTGATATGGACCATTCTACAGTGCATAATCAAAGAAAACGAAATAAGGACAACGAACTTCGGATATGTACGTGGAATGTTAGGTTCCTTAATAGACCGCGTGCAGCCGAGCAATTAGCGTAGGCCGTCAACTGTTGCAAAGTAGATGTTATCGTAATCCAAGAAATTCAGTGGGATGGGCCGGAAAAAAAGAGGACGAAAAACTACAACATCTACAACGGCGATTGTTATAACTGAAAAATCAGCCAATTTGGATGCGGATTTGTTGTGACGCAGACTTAGGCAAGAAGTTTTGTCTCGTAATAATCCGTATTAAAGGATAAATTTGCCAACATTAGCCTTATATGCACGCACGTCCCAAAAAGGAGAAAGATGATGACACCAAAAATAATTTCTAAGAGCTCTTGGACAAGACCTAAGAGAAGTGCCCTAGCTATGACATTAAAATTGTACTCAGCGACAACAACTCCGATAACTGGTTCAGGCTAATTGACTTTGCAGCAGGGCCAAATATTGTCGTAGCTAGCACGGGGTTCCCGCACCTCGATATTCATAAGATGACTTGGAGAATTTCTGATCGATCAACCATCAACCATATTAACCACATTGTGATCGACGCAACGCACTTCTCCAGTATTACGGCTGTCCGAATATTCTGTTAGGCCAACATCGACTCCGACCATTACCTTGTTGTAGCCATGGTACGGTTGTGGATACACCGAGCATCGAAAAGGCAAGCTAATATTGTGAGGAAGTCCGCCATCGGACGGCTACAATCGCAAGAGATTGCCAAATACTTTTCCGATCGAATTTCCCTTAATATCTTAAGAGGTCCTATGATGCTAGTATCAAGTTTCGAAGATCAGTGGCATTATTGCCCAAAAGCTATCAGCGAAGACGCTTCTAATGTGCTGTGTTTCACTAGGCCACCACAACGAAACCCCGGTTTAACGATGCGTGTCGGTAAGCACATGCAGCTAGCAAGATGCATAAAAAGCGGTGCTGCATAGAAGGTCTAGAGCTGTTCACGAGCTGTGCGAACAGAAGAGGAGAGACGAACACCAGCTTCTCAGAAAGAAAAAAAAAGGAGCATGAGAAGCGCGCTTTTGAGGAAATTGAGAGATGCTACTCCAGGAATGTGATTCGGAAATTTCGTCAAAAGGTAAAAAAACATTTCGCGGACACAAACCCCGAACCGAAACCTGTAGTAGAGTCGCAGTGGATGCCCAGGACTTTGCGAGAGCATTTCTGTAGACTGTATAACGTCGATGATGAACCAAATACCGCTATTAGGTTTATAAAACATGGTCGGACGAAAGTATGCCCGATGAATGGAACCCCAGCATTGTTTGTCCGATCCTCCAGAAAGAAGACCCTCTCAATTGCGCCAACTTCAGAGGCATTAGTCTTCGTAGCATATGTAGTTCGTGTAATGATGTTTAAATCCAGATGGGAGCCATCATTTCCATTGTTTCGATCTATTAATATATCGCCACTCAGACACCTATTTGTTTATAAAGTGATGAGAATGTTTTATTTACGATGAGATTACTTGAACCGCAAAAGAGGTTGTACCTTAAGATATACTGTTAGGCAACCGTCGCAGTCACAGTGCCAAGAGTGAACAAAGAGCACTACAGACGATTTACAACCATTATAGCACCCTTCATATACAACAGGCTTCCCCTATATATGTGCAATCTTATCCAAAGCAAATTTAGATCCTTTAAGAACTTAAGAACCTGGCTACTTTCCAGGTCAAGCGTAGAAGAACTAATGCAGGTCATTTCTTAATCTTTATATGTGCCTCATTACAATTGGTACGTATTCATCTTTTCGGCCCCAATTTTTTTTTTTGCCTTCCGTTTCATATTGTTTACCTTTCATTGCATGTAACAAAAATGTCTTCTTTCTCTTATTGCGGCTTTCATGAAATTAATTAATATATTCAATAAATAATACACTTACCACTGGTAATCCAAGTACCACCAAGTGTTTAAAAGACACCATTTCAATACGTTCATATCTATGTATTGTATATTAACTGCAAAATTCATGGTTAAAATTCTAAAAAAAACTATCTCAATACCTGTGAATGTACCTTTTAAATTATTGGTTCTAAGAATAGAATAAAAATCTAAAAAAATCTAAATCTATGTTATATCAACATCACCTATGAGTTTTATCTTATTTAGCAAGCGCTGTGGAAGTCCTGATCTGATGTGGGGATTGCACTCCAATTTTGAGCGCATGAATGCCTTGTATACATATTGAGTACAAATCAGATGTGAAATACTTCTTATATCGTTTCAGGAAACCCAGACATTTCGCAGCATTTTTGGCGACATCGAGTTAATCTAACGTTGGGTATCATTACCACATACCACCTTGATCAAAAAGTTCCCGAGGGCACCACCGTGTGGCGCTCCCATTGTTCCGATTTGAGTTATGTTTTTTTTGTTAAGTTAGTAAATCTGTTGTTGACATTACCTCTAAATCTTAGCGTCATAGCTTGACATTTGCAAAAGTTAAGTAGCCAAGAGTACACCTACCTATATTTAAACTTGCAACAACGAACTTGTACTCGTATTAAATTTTGCGTAAAAAACGGATTTAATGGTGCGCGAACGTTGGAAATGTTGGAAAAGTGTTTTGGCAACGATTCTCTAAAGAAAACGGTCGTTTACCAGTGGCACGAGCGTGCGGTTCAAAAGTGGTCGTGAGTCAATCGAAGATGATGAACGCAGTGGCAGACCATCGACATCGAAAACCGACGAAAACATTAATGAAATAAAAGAAATGTTGGTAAATAACCGCAAATTAACCATCAGAGAGATATCGGAGGACTTAAACATTGCCGATGGATCCGTCCAAGATATTTTGGTTAATGATTTGGGTTTCCGTCGTGTAGCAGCAAAGTTGGTGCCAAAAGACTTCAATTTCATGCAAAAAAGAAACCGTGTTGACGTCGCAAAAGAGATGATTTTCGAGGCTGAGTCCGATCCCACATTCATCAAAAGGATTATTACTGGAGACAAGACGTGGGTTTATGAGTACGACTAACGATACGCAATCCAGACATCAGGCAAGTGAATGGCGTTCACCAAATGAGCCGAGACCAAAAAAACCACATCATTTTCAGTCAAAAAAGAAGGCAATGCTCACGGTTTTCATGGATTACAACGGTGTAGTGCATCATGAATTTTTGCGTGAAGCAATTCGTCAAAAGAAACCAGAATTAAGGGCAGAAAACTCGTGGATTTTGCATCGTGCCATCATTATTCGTAATTTTTTGACGAAAAATGCAACAAATGCCATCCAAGAGCCACCAAATTCACCTGATTTGGCTCCCTGTGATTTCTTTCTGTTCAATCGAGTTAAAAGAACACTACGCGGAACGCGTTTTAATAAAAAAATCGCAGGAAGCACTGATGGACATACCGAAAACTGAATATAAAAAATATTTCGAGGATTGGATCAAGCGCTGGCATAAGTGCGTTGCAGTCGATGGGGATTACTTTGAAGGGGACAATATAGATTTAGATTAATAAACTTGTATCTTTAATTTTCTGAATAAATTCCGGAAAATTTTTGATCAAGGTGGTATACAGAAAATTTAAAGTTAGATTTCGACGATGCAAGTGCTTTTCATGAATAACGGCTTGGTGCTTAAATTTCGCTTCGGACATGAGGCCGGTAATGAATATGAAAAGCAGCAGTACTAGCTCACGAAGAAATGTATTACACTAGAGTTCGCAAACAAGAAATCATTAATGAAAATTTAAAAAGTGTCTGTGACAGAACGGAGCCCTGGCACATACCAGCATTTAAAATCCATTTGGAATGTCTTGCTTTCGCTAGATTGATTTAGGTCAGAGAATCAAACTCTATGAGACATGCCATCGAATTGCTAAAACGCACTGCTGATCATCCAAAAGCTTTCGAGTTTCGAGATATTTCATGAGCTCCATAACGTTGCTAAGAAGGATGCATTGAGTATCTATAAGCGTTGCATATACTTGGAGATCACTAGGATGAAGCCATACATTTTGCAATCGATTTTCACTCGTTATACCTGTTTGAGATTTTGTACCTGCAAACTTTTACTACTTGTGAACAGGAAGTCATAAAATTAAAGGGTAAATAAGAAACGACCGTTGGAATTTCCCAAGATCAAACAATGAACTTCTTGGAAAGCGTATAAAAAGATGCGCCACTAGGATGAGGCCACATGCAAAATCTTCGAAAGAAAGTAAAAAAATGAATAAAATGTTTACATTTTATGGTTTTAAAACATTTATTTATTATGTTTTCCCACATTAATAATGAGTATGGCCGCCATTTTTCGATGTGACCTCTATAAGACGGTTTGGAATAGAATCATACAGTTTTTTTTAAATAATCAAGAGAATTTTGGCCCAGGCATCACGGATAGCTTCGATTAAAGTGCCCTTGTCTTCAAATTGTCTGCTGCCTTCATACACATTACGAGATAACCATGCCCAAATATTTTCGATTATGTTTAAGTCCGGTGAATAGGGCGGCCGTGGCAAAAGTTCCACGTCTTCTGAATGAATCCAACTTCTAACAACCCTGGAAGTGTGGATGGGGGCATTGATTTGTTGGAATATCCAAGGCAGGGGTCCGAAAATGTTTTTCACTTTTGGAAATGACCGTTCCAGCAAACATTTGTAGTTGTTTCCGTTCATTGTTGTGGACAAAAACTCCAACTGGATTGTGCCATAGTAGGGAATAGCCGCCCCACCATTACACTTGATGTACGGCTGTGGTGTCTTGCCAAAATAAGCTTCTCCTTTCTAAAATCATGGAAATAAAAGTTGTAACCAACGGGGCCGTCAAGGTTAAACTTTTTTTCACCCGAAAAGACAACGCGTTTCCATTCACTGCTCCAGTCGACATGTTCTCCTACAAAATTCATTCCATGCTCTTTGTGTTCTTGCCTGTATAGTATAGTTCTCTGTATAGTACAAATTTTTCGTATTATCCTCCGGACCGTTGCTGTGTTGGCTGATGCTCCGCTGTTGACCCTTATTTTAGTCGCTGGTAGAGTAGAATTTGAGGAACGCCGTAGAATTAACAGCTTTTCTCGCAATGTTGTTGCTTCTGCCGTGCGTCCTTTTTGATTTTTCCATAGTTTTGTGGATCCGCAAGATAACTGTTTACAACGGTCGTACTTCTTTTAAGCCTCCTTGAAATTTCTCGGCCTGAGAGTCCTAACTCATTGAAAGCATTTACTTTTCTTCTTTCTGTCGCTGTCAAAGTCTTTCCGGAACCCATTTTTTTACACTAAATAAAAACAGTTCTTTTCAACGCTTTTTTAAATATACTTCACAAAACTTTGAAAAAAATCGCTGATGTGAACTCCTGTAACGAAATATTCGCAATGACCTCATCCTAGTGGTGCATCTTTTTACACACTTTTCAAGTAGTTCATTGTTTGATCTTGGGAAATTCCAACGGTCGTTTCTTATTTACCCTTTAATTTTATGACTTCCTGTTGAGAAAATATGTACCTGTTCAGAGGTAGAAAAAGTTTGCGGGTACAAAATTTCAAACAGGTATAGCGAGTGAAAACCGATTGCAAAATGTATGGCCTCATCCTAGTGATCGCCAGTGTATGTTGTAATACATTTTAAAGATAATAGATAGGAAAACGACATAATTAATTCCATCATCCTCTGTGGAGAAATATTTAACCTTACGCTAATGCATATTCATTACTAGCTGAGTATCACAATTCTTTTAAAGAAACACAAGAAATCGTTTTTATATTAAAAGTAGCCAACTAAAACTTATTAGAGTTTTGATGTTTGAAAAAATTTAAGAAATAACAATTTCCTACGAAGAAACTATGATTATAATAAAAAGCGGGAAAAAGCCCTTACCGCATCAGCCAAAACATCACCAGCTCGTTCAATCTTAAGCATGGTCACTTTTTCCTTTTCGACATCACGATGAAGTTTCTCAACCATCTGTGCATAAGGGCTCAACATACCAGTTATAAGGATGACATCAACTTTTGATCCTTTCAGTGACAGATCCTTACGACTACAACGAATTCATTTATGTTACAAATATCATAATGGTAAAATTAAAAACAAAATATAACTTACCTCATAAATGCCTTCACATAAAGTCCAATATTCTTACTATTCAACGAGCTCCTCAATCTTTTCTGATACTCAGATACAATCTTTTCCTTGTCTGGATTGTCTCCAACCAATTGCTATAGTTTGACGTACGTAAAGCATTTTGTGTAAATGTCAATGTAACATGAGATATTTGATATTGTGTTCGTTTTTGCATGTCAGAGTGTTAGTTTGTGTTTGTATAGAGAAGATATTTAGAGAAAATTTTAGAATAAATTTTTGGATTAATTTGAACAAAACACATAAAATTTCGAAACACAGCTTGATCCTGACAACGACTGGGTAACGCAGTTGTGACATATTTGTCAGAATCATAAAAAAAAAACGTACAAGATGTACGAATACAATATTTGAATTAAAAAAAAACAAAAACAATTAAATAATTGAAAAAAAACAAATAACGATTATTAATTATTAAATCATACCTCGATGCACTGTATTGGTGTTTTAGTGTACAAAACAGGTGTGCATGTTAATGTTAGTGTTTTAGGTTTTCATTAGATGGTAGCGTGAAAAGGATTAAAAAAATAAACGCATTTAAGTAAAACATTACCAAACGAATTAATAAGATTTTTGTTTTCTTCTTCTTAATATCTAGTTTGTTATATAGAAAATATTAAAAAACAAAAAACAAGTAAAATAGTACACTGAGATTTTATGAAAAAAAAACCTGATGTAATGAAAATTTGTAATTCTCGTAGAAAACAAACCTACAACTGTTATAAAAGAGGAAATGGAAGATTTAGTTAATAAGACCGGATTAATCTGTGAACGTGAAAGTTTTAATTAAAAATTGTGATTTTTTTATTGATTCAAAAAGTATATTCTATATGCTTGTATATGGAATCAGTATCAGCATTAATTTTATTTTCAGAGGATGTAGTTCTTTTACAATTTAGAATTTTGTTTTGGCTTTCGCCGTCAGACAGAAAAGAGAAAGAAATTTACAATAAATAAGTTTGCTAGCTAAATCTCAAGATTCAAAGATTCATTAATAATTTCCGTGCGATACTTGTAAACAGTTTTAATGTAGCTGACCGGTACTGACAAATTCAGTATATCTTGCATTTCCTTAAGTTATAAACAGTCTTTTCCCCAATGCGCACGTCTAATAGCTTTAAAAGTTGGACATAATCTTAGGAAATGCGAAGTATCCTCCTAGTTCTCTTGCTGCAAAGGGTACATAATGAGTTCAGTTTGAGATATAATTCAAGCAGAGAAGCGTACCTCTCCCCATAAAAATAGTATCATATGTCATATATGCTTCTAGTTTGACTTTGTTGTGTCCGTTTTGCAAACTTATTGAATGTACTTTCCTTTAGCTTATCCCAAAGTAGCTGAAAGTTATTTCTCCAGGATGACGTATCCTACTCCACGAAGTGAACACTGTGGACTTCACATAGTCTCGACCAAGATACGTTGCTACAATCTTGGGGAGCCTGTAATTTGGAAGTGCTATAACCTTCCATATAGGGCTGAAATGAATCCTAAGTGTAAACATATGGAGCGGCAGTACTTCCGTTTCTAGGTGCAGAATATTTTCTTTAAGAAATATCGTAAAAGTTTCTCAACCTCTTTATATTGTACAGAAAATACCGCACACCTGAGATGCATAACACATGATAAATCTTGCCAAAGCTTGGAAAAGTTTGTACTTGAGGTGAGATCCTTCTTCCTTAGGATAGCTTTCCAGTTGCCCATGAGTCCACATCACTAAATATGATTTTGTTTGAAAAATTAGTATCCACTTTCCCTGCCATAACCAAACAACAAACTGTCTTCTGGAGTCAATTGCACTTTGTATGCATAAAGATTCAACTCTTTCGTAAGAATATCCTGTAAAGAGCTTCTCGAAATGTATAATTCTTGACCAAAGGTGCTGAATTGATGTTTCTAAACTCTCAGCAACCCTCCCTCGAGCTGCTTCGATGTTATGTTTTAAACAACTTGTTCATCATGTTTAAAATATTGCTTACAAATGAAAACGTGTAGTGCTCCATTTTTAAAAACACTGAACCGTGAGCTGTCACGCCGTCGTTTTTTTTTATTGGCAACACTTTACCGCACAAATGGTGGAAAATTAAAATCGTGCGTAAATTTTAGATACCCTTTACCTTTAGAATTTAGGAATAAAGGTTTTCAATGGTCCGCTACTTTGTCACCTGTCGAATTTAATTTAATTAAAACGATACTTACTACAAATATTGTGAAAATTTCGCTGAAGCATTTTGAAAAATATTCTCGGTGAATCACCTTCTCGCATAGCAATTGCTAAATTGGGAAAGATTAGCGATGTGAGACCGAAAACATGCTAAGACAACTCGGAATATTACTTCTGTAGCTCGAAGAGTGGCCGAGAGCACAGGTTTGCGGATTCTACGTCGATCTCAGAAACTGGGCATATCGTAAAACTCCAAGCCTGCCCTAGGACAGAATGGGGGTTATTAAGATCTTATTAGGGTAACTTTTGTTGTTCGAAAGAGGGCTTTGCTAGCCAATTGCCTTCTCAGCCCCTTCATTGAGCGATTGGAAAGAGTTATTCTTCGTTTTATCTCAGTGCTGATGTCGTTCTCTGAACTGATAGCGGAGCCTAGGTAGACAAAGTCCTTAACTACCTCAAAGTTATATCTGCCGAGGTGACGTTCTGTCCGAGACGTCGGTGTTGGGTGTTATTTTTTTACCTTTTGGTAAAACTTCCGAATCTCATTCCTGGAGTAGAATCTCTCAATTTCCTTGACCATGCGCTTCTCATGTTTCATCTTTTTCTTCCTCTGCTCTGACAGCTCCTGAGCAGCTCTTGTCTGTATGCCTCATGCTTAGTTGCATGTAAATATTTACCGGCACTCAACGTCAAACCACCGAATTCATTGTGGTGGCCGAGTGAGACCCATCAAATGAGAGGCGGCATCTCTGATGACTTTTTGGCAATGTTGCCACTGGTCTTCGATGGCGACGTAGGTCCTCTTAAGAGACTAAGAGAGACTTGACGGTAAAAGGATTTGGCGATCTCTTGCGATTATAGCCGTCCGACGTTCGGGATATCCGCAACCGCACCCTAGCTACAACAAGGTAATGGTCCGAGTTGCTGTTGTCCCCTCGGAACGTCCAGACCTCCATAATACTGGACGAACATTTATTTGACGGTTGATTGATCCGTCTCTTCCCCTTCTTCTCCAAGTCCCCTTGTGAACATCGACATGTGGGTACAGCGTACTAGCTATGCCAATGACGATTAGCCTGAATCCGTTATTGTAGGTGGTGTCGTGCAGGCCATGCCTTCCGACAGTACTACTCTCCTCTCTCGTCGAGAACAATTTTAATATCATTGTCCGTAGGTCTTGTCCAAGAGCTCGTAGAAGCCATCTTTGGTGTCGTCACCTTTGACCTAGCTGGCGCTCGTTTACATGTCGGAAAACGGCCTTAGCCTTCCTCTAACAACGAATCCGCATCCAAATAAGCGCTGTTGTAGATGCCGCAATATCTCACCATCACAATTCTTGAACGGCGATTAAATCTGCTTTGCAGTAGTACAGGGCCTCCGTGAATTGTTCGGCCTATGTATTAAGGTACCTAATATTAGACGTGCTGATTCGAAGTTTGTTGTCCTCGTTTCGTTTGCAGAGGTTGTCAACAGTAGATCTGCTCATATCCTACAATGTTCCATTATAATACCTCTAGGACGAGGGGTCAGTTAAACCGAAGCCAGTAACCCGCTCGGGGATATGAACGCTACCGTTGGTCCATTAAGGGCTCACCCGCCACCGTCTCTTTTCCAACACCCTCAATTAGTCTCGAAAACCGTTACCGGTCAGGGCTCTAAAGATGTTGCTGTAGCCTCGATAAGGTCTCATTTGTTTTGTTCCGGGATTTTATTTTACCGTCGATTCCATCTGGGAAAATCATGCGCTGTCCCGTTTATACTCCCGTTTTGTCTGCTGGTCAGCACTCGCGCTTAAAGCTTATAAGACAACGGGAGTCCGGATGGACATCGACATAATTCATCTGTAGGGCAACACCAGGTTAACACCTCTCACTGACTACCCTATTTCAACAGCACCCACATCCACAACTTCAAAACTTATACGTGTAAAGCATCATCGCCGTATTTGTTACTATTTGGTACATTTTTTAGTGGCAGGAGGTATCATTGTACCTTATTTCTTCGGAAATGACTATTATGGCAAACTTATTACGCTATCGAACCATGCTCAATGCATTTATATGGTGAGAACTCAAAGGCATGGCTTTGGAGATGTTTATTTTTAACAAAACGACGCCCTGTGCCATGCACATTGCTCATTCGCGAGAAAAGTTTCTTGGCCGGGCCATTTCTTGAAATTGTGACCAACATTGGCTGCTGAGATCATGCGGTTTAACACCATTCAATTTCTTTCTTAAGGGCTATATGAAGAAGAAGGTTTATGCAAGCACTCCCCAGTCAGTTGCAGTACTAAAAGACAATATTCGTATTGACATCGATGAATGGAGCCATAAATGGGCGAAAATGTGTCGAACAATTTTATCAAAAGAAAGATGTGCATCAGAGGTCGTGGTGACCGTTCTTCTATCGACTAAAATTAAAATCCAATTTCGTAAAAAAATATGCAACCCCTCATACTAAAACCAATACCCTTAAATAACCTTCCTAGGGAGGAAAAAATGAGAAATTCCGATAAACGTTATTCTTGAATGTTTGCAGGTTATAACGATTAGGAAACAAAGAGTTCGGCAGGGTATCCCACAAGAGGTTTATACCGGAAAGGATAAAGTCAGGATATTGCAAAGTAGACCACCCGTTATGGGCGGGTGTTACGGTTGAAGATTTGAAGAGGCGGAATGCTACTGACAATTTTATTGAAGGACTGGTGGTGAAAAAAGTGATAAAACAAGGTAAAGCATGAGAATGTCTCATATCAGTGTTCAAGGGTACCAATTCGTAGTGTAATACTAGCATCACCGATAAATTCTTTTGCACAATTTTGAATCCTATCTAACAGGTGGGGGGATGCCTTATATATTAAGGCCAGATCAAAGACGGTGAAGTATTTCGTACATTGCTTCAGAAAAGCTAGGTCATTCCAATGAAGGTTGTCATTGGCAAGCATACCGGAAATGGAAAGTTTTTCGGGTTCCGACGACGCAAGTGCCATTTATGGATAATAGCTGGTGTTCAATTTTCATTTTAACGACGGCAGACAGTATTAAATTCTACTCTGTTAGGCTTTTCCCATAAGTTAGGCTGTTAATATCAGAATGTAATGAGCGTAATATACGCTGCCATTCCCGTTCTACAGCTGAAGAACAGCGACGTGAATTCAGAAACGAAAACGAACAGCAGAGAGTACTGTCATTGGCAAAACTATATCCGGGATTAGAAGTGGCATACAAAATATCATTTATGAAAACTAAAAAGAGTATCAAAGACAAAACGGAACTCTGGGAACATTAGCATTTAAATATTTTATAGAAATCGGACTTGACACCATCCAAAAAAAATTGAATTGAACGTTCCGAAAGGTAATTTCTAATCCATCGAAGAAAAGGTTCGTCGATTCCAAATGGGCACATTTTCCACAAAAGACTTTAATGCTAAGCTCTGTCAAAGGCGTTTGAAATATCAAGTGCAACTATCTTGCCTTCGCCAGATTGATGTACGCTTTAGTTTCACATTTCGCTGGAACATGCCGTCAAATCACCAGTGAACGTGTTGTTATGAAAACCGTACTGTCGATCATTCAGAAGTTTTTGTGTTTTGAAAGATTTATGAGCTAATGGTTTATCAGCGTTCCCATGAACTGGGAAAGAACGAACGTAAGTGCAATGGGTCTGTAGGATGAAAAAGAAGAAGATTCACATTCAGAACGGGCTGGACAATTACGGAAAGAGTCTTAAACAAAGAGCTAACGCAATAGATTTGCCAGCTTGGGAGAACACTTCTTACACTTCTTTAGAACAAGGAGAGGTTCAGCCCGGATGATACACCAACTCATCTGCATAATGTTGTCATATGAAAGTGTGCCTCATGAATAGAACCTCAGAATTTTCGGAAGAATCATTCTCAATAAGCGATACAACAACTTATTTTTTGTATTACACTATGTGAACATATCTACAATTTGTTAGGTCCTTACCAGCGTGGTTTTACTCTTTGTATAAGTAAGTCCACAATCGACTCTACGTATATTGATTTTATAGCAGGAGGAAAAAATCTTGCCACTCTTAAATCGATACTCATTACCAGTAAATTTCACTGTCACATCTAACAACATTTATAGCTATCATGGTGCATTTGTGGCTACTCAAACAAAACTAATGGATCAGACAGAACGTCTACAACAGGAAACTATAGGTTTGGACTGGTAAAGGATTTTAAGCACCTCAAACAACGACACAACTATCCAGATCAAAAGAAGAATTATTCCTGCTAATTTCTGCTTCTTTGGAGCAAAAAATCGCCTTACAATTATCGTCCCATTCTTGATTCGGAAGCATGGACTTTTGTAAACTTGTTGAAAATCCTTTTGGTTGCTTTAAAAGAATAGTTTTCGGGGCGACCTTAAGTTTCATTTGCATAAATAGATTTGGAAGAAGAAGGTACGGCTATACAGCTACGTTGAACTTGAGAGAAATTTTAGTCGGGGCTCAGGTGCACGTTAAACTGTAGCGCTATTTATGAAATAAGTAAAGAGGCATCAATAAAGAAGTATGCTTAGCAAACGTATATCTACTCGTAAGTGCCCTACAAATACAGTCCCGTTCGAAAAATTTTGGTCAAACATTTTATTGCCCTTTTCGGGCGAAGCTCTTCGAATTTATGAGAGCTACGGGGTTTTTTTTGCACTAGGTAGCAAAATGTCGTTCAAATAGTGCATAAAAGTCGATGTTATTATGAATAAGAAGTGCATTTAGCTCGTGATAGCAGTTCGAAACGAACCGAAGAAATTTAATGAATAAAAATGGGAGAAATAAGTTCGGAGTGCAAAGCTAATATTTTGTGTCTGTCACGTCTCAATTTGACAACACGTGTAATTTCTAGAAGAGTAAACGTTGCTCAACAAACTGTGGCATGGATTTTAAAAAAATATCGTGAGACCGGGACTACCAGCAGAAAGAGAAGCTCAAGGAGGCCAAAAAAGACGACCCCAGTGGAAGATCGTTTTTTGGTGCTGTACAGCCATCGGCATCGATTCAAGACTTCGGTGGATCTTAAAAACGATCTATACGAGCTACAGGAAAAATAATTTCATCAAGCTCAGTGAGAAAAAGGCTCGTAAAAGCTGGACTTAGGGCACATAAGCCAGTACTGAAGATGAATTTTCCAAAAAGAGGCAGAGAAAAACGATTGGTCTGGGCTCAAGAGCATCTTAATTGGACTCAAGACATGTGGAACAATGTTATCTTTTCCGACGAATCAAAGTTTAAGCTGCATGTTTGAGATGGGAGGATTCTTGTTCGAAGAGAACCAAAGGAAAGACTGAGCTCTGTATGCATCTCACGGATGGCCCCCAAAACTGATGGTGTGATGGTCTGGGGATGCTTCTCTGGAGATGAAAAAGGTAGAATGGCCTTACTAGAATTGAAAGTCACTGCATAAGTTTACCTAAGGGTTCCTGAAAATGTGTTACAGCCCTCTGCGCCGGAGTTTTTTGGTGACACTTGCAGATCAATTTTTTAGCAGAACAATGCTCCTTGCCATACAGCCAAAATTGTAAGTATGAACTTGTTTTTTTTTTTTAATATGAAAGACTAATATCAAGCTTTTAAATAAGCTAGAACTTTTATGACTAAAAATAATATTTGCATTTTTTTTATTTCTTACGTTAAAAAGTACTTTGTAGAAAATAATGTCGATGTATTAAGTTGGCCTCCCTACAGTCCAGATCTTAATCCAATTGAGAATATCTGGTCAATAATGAAACTTAAGGTTGCGAAGAAGCGTCCAGAGTAAATTGAAAACTTAAAAAAACATACTTATCCGGGCCTGGAACACCATACCTGCTTCCACATGGAAAAACCTATCTGATTCAATGTCTCGCCGATGTGCAGCTGTAATAAAAGCAAGAGGTGGTCGAACAAAGTACTAATTATATAGAGAATGTTTCTGAGAAGCAATAAAAAACACTGCACGAATAAAGCAGGTTTCTTTAATCCCTAAAAATGAGGCAGGTATCTAAAAAACCCATTTATCGGTCTAACAACTTTTTGCTCCTGTGACCGCGTGTGAAAAATTTTAGAACTCTAAATGTATCTTGAAACGATTGAAGCCGCATCAGAAAACAAATCCTCATTAAAAAATATGAAGTTATTCCAACAAATTTGACAAAATTCGAAAAAAAAGTTTGATCAAAATTTTTCGAACGGTACTGTACATCTATGTACAAATACAGTGCCGTTCTAATTACTCTTTCAAACTAAACGACACAACTTTAAATTCCTGGCAAACTCAGCACATCGATGATAGAACTGAAAGCAAATCTTATTAAATATCCCAATTCTATACACTATTCGTACAGGTAATAAATGTAGTCCCCTTAGGCTAGCAGATTCATTACATCAGGCTTATTCAACACCTTTACCACATACATATATTGGTATACACAAAATCTTCCATGTCGTATCTACTACTTACGTGTCCAAATTTATGATACATCAAAAAGCTCTCTGCGGACTGAGCTACTTCATCATTTCTCCAGGAGATGAACTAAAATTCAGAATAAAATCAAGTTCAAGAACTTTTCACCACATCTAACACACTTACCTTCGTTTTGAATGATTGTAGTACGGAAGCAGCACTCCCTGTACAATTGATCAGGATCAACCCGAGCAACTTTGATGGATGTGCCAAACCAAATCTGGCTAAAACATTCGCTCCAGCACCCTCACCTAAACCTATGACATACTTCACGTGCAAAAAATCCAGCACCGTAACCAAGTCCTCGCCCAAAGTTTGTAGTGATGGAAACTGAAAACTACCACCCCATACAAAACCAGAACCATCAGATACGTGCATTCCTAGGACGTTTTCAGGAATTTCAATTCAACTTACGAGTCTGGAAGTGCGTCAGCTCCATCAGCGTGACCCGGCACATCAATGTGAATAAAGCATGATCTTTCCTTTATTTCCGTCATGCAAGGACTGTTGACGAATTCCTGAAAGGAATTATCTGAAAGAAAGATGTGGTTAGACTTACAATACAACGTTACATGACTTCATGAAAAGTAAATAGTGTCTTTGCTGTGGATGAAAACTTACGATTGCATCCTAAATCATGGACTGTGATGAATACTGCTCGCTTTTCTTGTTGTGACAAATCACCCTGCAAAAATTAGTAAAACCTTGTCATAGAATTCTTCCAAAAGTAGCCCAGCAAACAGTACAGATTGTAGAATTGCAGATGTAGATGCATGGACCGTAGATGATAAAAATACTTGCCTGAACCGTGACGGTAAGTTCTCCACTTTTATCTGTATTCACGACATATTTCTGTGGAGAAAACCCAAACCAATTGTTGTTGCATGAATAAGATTTATGGTCACAATCAAATGGTGGCAGTAAGGCAAGTACATATATATTAGGTATATATTATTTGTACGAGTATATAAAAAGGAAAATCAAAAAGTAGCCTAGGGGATAGCAAAGCATCCAAAAATTCGAGGGCATGAAATGACCAACATGTGATATAGCATTAGATACATACGAACGATATAATTAAGTTTGTTATCTTTTATTCTTCCGTGTTGGGAAGTTGCGAACTGCTCGTGGGAGGATGGGACTTAGGATACTCTAGATGGAAGGTAGATACGTAATTAGTGTGAGCAATGTTATTTGTTTCGGAAAAATTAAGCTCTTTCACGGTTGAGATACTATACTGAAACTATAAAAGTGTATTTCGCTCATTTACGAGTATGGGTATGATACTCGTAAACGCGCGAATCACACTTTACTATAAATGACAAGTGATAGTGATAATAAATAACGTAAAAGCGCCCTTATATGATGCACCCCACTGTTGACGATGTATACAATTTCAGAGACCATAAATTGGTCTAAGTGCTGCAAAAATTTTATGCTAATAAGTACGTAAGAGAATTAAGATAATTTCTTCAACCTGTGTATGAGGACGTGAATTTTCCTGGGTTACCAGAAGAAAAATGTGTTTAATAAAAACAATTCTTTAACAATAGAAATCTGGACTGATCCATATGAAATATTGACAGTATCAGCGAGGTCTCTAATTGTCAATCGACGATTTTTGAGCACCTAATCTTTAATTTCCTTGATGTTGATGGCCATCCAAGTCGATCTGTGTCTTCAACGCTTTTTCTGCCTTCTTTGAAGTGCTTATACCACTTGCAAACCTTCCTTGTGACATAGCCCGATCACCGAAGGCCTTCTGTGACATTCTTAATGTTATTTTTTGATCACAGTCTGATATATGTACAATTAGTAGCATTAAAGAAATTATAACCGGGTAGGACTTTCTTATTTAAACTAAGCCGCAGCAGTGATAAATACGAGTACCTATGTGTGATATTGTAGGTCTTCAGTATTCAATTAAAATTCTGTTAATTTAAATACTGAACAAATAAATTTCTTCTTCATTCTCTGCTGCACAAACCTTCATCTTCTTTAATCGCGTTTTTAAAATGGGATAGATGCAAAGTTTCTTCTTGTTCATAGTTGGAAACATTCTAGCCAATCATGCTGTTGGAACAGAGCACTCAGACAAAGAACTAGTCCATTGTATTCCTTGTATGTTCCTTTTACTAAAATGTTACAGTCTTTCGGAGAAAAACGACTAAGCACTTCAGCACCTACCACGTCAGGGCCAAGTGCATGTTGCAATCGTAGGCCGGACATTAACAAAGGTAGTGGTCCGCGGTGTCGTCATCATTTTTACAGGACCAAAGGATGATGTACCACTTATGCCCAGCACGCTTAAGTGCCTAGCAAAAGTGAAGTTTGACCTGGGAACCAGCCAAGCTCAGTGCATTAAACCTTCCAACTGCCTGCATTGAAGTCTTGCATTTTCGAACTAGTTTGGAAATCGTGAGAAGATTCAAAAAGTGAAGATTGAAAAAGTGTTTCGACAACGATTCTCTAAAGAAAACGGTCGTTTACCAATGGCACGAGCGGTTCAAAAGCGGTCGTGAGTTAATCGAAGATGGTGAATGCAGTGGCAGACCATCGACATCGAAACCCAACGAAAACATTGATGAAGTAAAAGAAATGTTGGTCAATAACCGCAAATTAACCATCAGAGAAATAGCGGAGGACTTGAACATTACCTATGGATCCGTCCAAGACGGATTTTGGTTTCCGTCGTGTAGCAGCAAAGTTGGTGACAAAAGGCCTCAATCTCAAGCAAAAAAGAGACCGTGTCGACGTCTCAAAAGAGATGATTTGCGAGGCCGAATCCGATCCCACATTCATCAAAAGGATCATTACTGGAGACGAGACGTGGGTTTATGAGTATGACACGCAATCCAGACATCAGGCAAGTGAATGGCGTTCACCAAATGAGCCGAGACCAAAAAAACCACGTCGTTTTCAGTCAAAAAAGAAGGCAATGCTCACGGTTTTCATGGATTACAACGGTGTAGTGCGTCATGAATTTTTGCAGAAGGCCAGACAGTAAACAAAGAGTATTTATGCATTATGAGACGTTTGTGTGAAGCAATTCCCCGAAGGAGACCAGAATTGTGTACAGAAACTCGCGGATTTTGCACCATGATAACGCACCGTCGCACAGTGCCATCATTATTTGTAATTTTTTGACGAAAAATGCAACAAATACCATCCAACAGCCACCGAATTCACCTGATTTGACTCCCTGTGACTTCTTCCTGTACAATCAAGTTAAAAAACCACTACGGGGAACGCGTTTCAGCAGCCGGGAGGAAGTAATGGAAAAATCGAATATAAAAAATGTTTCGAGGATTGGATCAAGCGCTGGCATAAGTGTGTTGCAGTCGATTGGGATTACTATGAAGGGGACAATATAGATTTAGATGAATAAACTTGTATTTAAAATTTTCTGAATAAAGTCCACCTTTGATCAAGGTGGTAATTACAGGAAATTATAAACATAACATAGCACGAGTCTTTAGAATCTCTTTTGATCGCATAGCTAAAATCTCTTAGCCCGTATAGTGCAACCAATTAAATGCGGAAAACTAGTAAAATTGGTGCCAAGCGTCTAACAAAAACGGCTGGTATGCAGGTATAGTGTATCGAGGGTCTTCCTAAAGATAAATCAATCGTGCCAGCAACTTTCGTACAGAAACCTGAATATACGAAAAATGCAACCTCGTAGTAGATTTGAAGTCGGTGCTGAGGTACTCAAAAAATTATATGTATCACGGATCACAAAATAGGGTGATTTAAAATCTGCTGTTGATCTGTTCAGATACCAATAATTTACAAAAACTATTTTTAAAGATGTCCGTATGCTAACGTGACAGCAAATGTAGAGTAAGAAAATCGGAAGAAAGTATATTTAGTAGTATCATATCATAACTTACTTATTTTTTTCCACCAATCGAATGCAGTGATGGGTTGGTGGTTTCGAAACAAATGTTAAATATAATTAAAGTTTTTTTTTTAAAAAGCTAGAAGAAAAATCTTTGAACTACAACTGAGCTATACACGCTTTTTCGATAAGGGTCGACTGCTCAAGCTGCTCAAGAGCCGAATCCGAAAATTTCCGTCGCAAGCCATGGTCTCGTGCCTCTAGTTCCTGAACCAGCTGGATCTTATACGCATGTAAACCAAGGACTTTTTACAAAATTTTCCAAATAATGAACGAGCAAAGAGGAACCAGTTACTATCGATGACGAATTGGCAATTGCTGATATTCCATTACAACTTCTGAACATCACATTGCTTGTTTGCGCTTGTGGTACAAAATTAATCCACAAAACGATGAATAGTTAGCTCAGTTGGTAATCTTCTAGACCTTTCACAAATTTAAGATTGATTTTCAAAATAAATTTGAATGATACGGAAACTTTGTTAGGTGTTGTTTCTGTGTCTTTCCATGTCGTAAGTTTAATGACAATCAATCAGTAAACTTTAATAGCTAAAAGGAATTAATCAGAGATTTTTTTATTATTTTATAAACGGATCTCTGATTTAAAAAAAAAACAACTTCAAAACTCATTGCTTAAATGACTTCATACTTATCCCCGTGGGATCCAGCTTATCCAAGAGACGACAATATATAGTACACATATTTTCCTACTGTTTTCTGCTAAATTTTGCTCAATAATAGTCGAATAATGAAGAATTTGTCAATGTTATATACGTATATAGGTATGTCATATTGCTCAAAACCAGAAACGTTTTAGTTTAAGTTTAAATATTTTTTTAATATAAAAACAAAATCGCGAATCGTTTTTTTCTACTTGAAAGAAACAGTTCCTAAAATTATATGTTACAGAATAATTTATGAATAAAATTATTTTAAAATTTCTATTAAAAAAGTACATACCATATGTATAAAAAAAAGCAACAATATATTTTTCTTACATGTCGTAGGAGAAGAAACAAGATACTCGTAGTTACAAAAATATTAACATGGTACTGTAAACTTTTCGGTAAATTTCTGTTGCAATTAAAGAGAATTGTCAACACTAAAAGCAAATGATGCAGCAATGTTTATTGATTCTTTTTTTGAATACTGGTAATCAAATTTACGCAAACAATGCACATAAAGGAAAACTGTTTCAGCTGAAATAAAATTAATATACCAGAAAAATTCCTCAAATTCTCAGAAATCTAAAATAAAAAACTTAACAAATAATTTCAATTCAAATGAAAGCATTTTACCTTCGTCTTCTCATATGGAACAATCGTAAAAAAAATTAAATGCCATCAAAAATCTATGGAACGAATAAAGATACATTCGCTGGAATAAATTATATAAGTTTATTATGCGCGAATAACCTTTCTAAACGCGGAGTAGAATGTGCTCTTCCATTCCACTATGATCCTTATGAAATGCCTCATTTTATTTGGGAGATTCTGCCATTTAAGTTAAATGTAATTCCTTCTAATTCCTGTATATCCTGACCCTTACTAGAGGATATAAGAAAAACCTATACAGTATTGTGCAAAACCTAAGCAACCATCTGGAGTCAGCACTTCATAGTAAATTTTTTCAACTTTCTACTCCACCAAATAAAAACAAATGGATATATAATGATGTGTAATATGTAGAGTGTATTTTGAAATTCACAACTTTTTAAAAAAGTAATAATACTTCAGATTTAAAAAAAGACGAAAAAACCAACAGAGTAGCCAAATTGAGCTAGGCAAAACCTAAGCAATTTTGTAACCCACTGTAAAAAAAAGTAGCTAACAGTATGTTACTTTTCCAGTCAGGTTACACATGAAATGTTGTGAGCTCTTTGTATTTGATCTTGAGTGATTGTCTTTCATCAGTTTTCTTTTAAGTTAGTCGCATAACTGATATTTTTTAATAATGTCGCGACAAAGTTATTCTTCTTGGGGATACTCAGGCAACATTAGCTAAACGTTATAATATTAATAAATCGATTATTTCACTTTTAATAAAAAAATATAATGCAACAGGAGTCGTTGAAAGTCAAAATGTCGGTGGTAGGCCGCTTAAGACAACTTGTCGAACGGATAGAAACATTTGTGGTGTAATTAAAAAACAACCGTTGAAAATACAACAATTGAAAATAATCTTCGAAGTTACAGGCCGTGCAAAAAACCGATGCTCACAAAAAGGCATTTAAGAAACAGGTAGTGCAATTAAATTCTTTAAACATAATTCAAATTAAAATATTTTTTCATATTAGGCTAAATTTTGCAAGAAAATACCAACACTGGTGTCCTGAAAAATGGAAAACAGTTCTTTTTAGCAACGAGTTAAAATTTAATTTAATTAATTCTGACGGGATATGTTATGTGAGACGTCGTAAAGGGCATCGACTCAATCCTAGATTCTGTACACCCACAGTAAAGCATGGTGGGGGTAGTGTGATGGTGTGGACCTGTTTTTTCGGCAGCAGGTGTAGGTCCATTCTACGAAATAGACGGAATCATGGACCGAGCCAAATTTAAATCCATTCTAGAATTGGTACCACTACCACATGCGGAGTGGGAAATGCCACTTTGTTGGGTGTTTCAACAAGATAACGATCCGAAACACACATCGAAGTTGGTAAAGGAGTGATTAGCAGATAGTGGGATTCAAGTCCTTGATTGGCCGGTCCAATCACCAGACTTGAATCCCATCGAAAACCTGTTTGGTATCCTTAGAAGCCGTGTCGCTGGACAACACTTTTCCAACAGGTCTCACCTATTCAATGGTTAGGAAGTTGAGTGGGAAAATATATCCCAGGATACACTTTCAAAGTTAATTACTTCTATGCCTCGTCGTTGCGCCTAAGCTACTCAAAATAAGGGATATCACACAAAATATTAAAAAAGTTGCTTAGATTTTGCACAGATCAATTTGGCTACTTTGCTGGTTTTTTCCGTCTTTTTTTAAATTTGAAGTATTATTACTTTCATAAAAAGTTGAGAATTTCAAAATACACTCTGTTACACATCATTATACCATATATCCATTTCTTTTTATTTGGTGGAGTAGAAAGCTGAAAAGATTTACTATGAAATGCTGACTCCAGATGGTTGCTTAGTTTTTGCACAGTACTGTATATCATAAAACTACCACCTTTAAACAAAAAATCGTTCATATTATTTTGGCACAAGCCCTTTCTACAAGTAGATTTAGAGTTCATTTATCCATGATGCCATCCCCGTAGCTCTGCGGATAACTTTTTTAAAAGTAAGCTTTCAAAGCCAAAAGGCTTCATTCGTTCATTTAGTCGGCGCTTATCCAAAACATTACTTCATATTAGGCTTGCAGCGAATTTTGTGTAGAACTACATAAATGATTGCAACAGTGTTGGGTGCGTTAAGTACGTAGATGGATGACCACATGGGCATTCGGTACTCCCCTTGCTTTTGACAAAACGCCACATGGGCATAGTACCCCGGCGTTGAATCCCGGACCTTACAATTTAATTTGTATCGTTCCCTTGAAAATAAATAAATAAATAAATGATTGCAACTGTCATTCTCCTCTCAGGTTACAAATTTGAATGAAAACTAGAACTAATTCCTTATCGTCATGATCAGTATACCTAAAATATTAGCATGAAGTAAGTCCAACCAAAAATACAAATAAAGGAACAAGCACAAAGCTCGCGACAGTAAAATGTACATGGTTGGAGTATCATTATTGGGAATGTGGAAAATGATTAATTCCTCGTGATTAAGTGGTTTCTATCTGAAATTGATATAAGTATGTAATAAGAACAGAATTTGTTTTGTATTATCATATTAAAATTCAGCGATTGTTTATTTATTCGATGTGTTAACTCTCTTTTCCCTAATATACCACCTTGATCAACAATTTTCCGGAAACTATTCAGAAAAATGAAAATACAAATTTATTCATCTAAATCTATATTGTCCCCTTCAAAGTAATCCCCATCGACTGCCACACACTTATGCCAGCGCTTGATCCAATTCGCGAAACATTTTTTATGTTCGGTTTTCGGTATGTCTAACAGTGCTTCCTGCGATTTTTCCATTACTTCCTCTCGGCTGCTGAAACGCGTTCCCCGTAGTAGATTTTTAATTCGATTGAACAGGAAGAAGTCACGGGGAGTCAAATCAGGTGAATTCGGTGGCTGTTGGATGGTATTTGTAGCATTTTTCGTCAAAAAATTACGAATAACGATGGCACTGTGCGACGGTGCGTTATCATGGTGCGAAATCCACGAGTTTTCTGCACACAATTCTGGTCTCCATTGGCAATGTTCAAGTCCTCCGCTATCAGAGCGGTGTGGCCTCATCCTAGTGGCGCATCTTTTTATACGCTTTTCAAGTAGTTTATTGTTTGAACTTGGGAAATTCCAACGGTCGTTTCCTTTAATTTTACGACTTCCTGTTGAGAAAATATGTACCTGTTCACAGGAAATAAAAGTTTGCGGGTACAAAATTTCAAACAGGTATAAAGAGTGAAAATCGATTGCAAAATGTATGGCCTCATCCTAGTGATCGCCAGTGTAATTCATTTTCTTGGTTTTTTTGTCTCAATAATTATTTTACATACTGGAAAAAACACACAAAGGTCTTTCCTTTCACGATGTACCAATCATTGGACATGGGTTGATAATTTTTCCAATTGTTATATTTCAGCAGCTGTCAAAATTACCAATGACATCCAACTGTCAAAATATTTAGTAAGGTTTACCATATCATGATGCATCGCTTTACGCTTGCCGTGCGTGAGGAAATTATTAAAAATTATTGTCGAAATTCCGGCTCAGTTGTAAATACACAACGTGAATTTCGTCGTGAGGTCGGTCGTCATCATGGCTTCAGTGTGCAGGCAATTTGTTGCACCGTGGAAAAGTTTGAGCGTGCGGACATTCTTTTGGATCTCAAGCCATTAACCAGATAGAGATTGGTGCGAAATGAAGAGAACCTAGTCGCCGTAACGGCCAGTATCTAAGAAGAACCAGAAATGTCCATTCAGCGCCGATCAGCTGAATTGGGCACCCCCAGATGGTAAACCCGGCTTATTTTGCTGTAGGGTTTGGGCCTACATCCGCATAAGATTCTGCTGATGCAGGAATGGAAGCCGGACGACCATAGACAAAGCCTGGTGTTCGCTAATTGGGAGCTGGAAATGTTGGCCGGAGATCTGGATTTTAGCCAAAAAATCAACTTCTCGGACGAGGCCCATTTTTGGCTCAGCGGCTATTTCAGGAAACAAAATTGCAATTACTGGAACGAACACAATTCACAAGTGTTCGGCTAAGCATCAATGTATCCACAAGGATTGACTGTTTGGAGGGGTTTATGGCATGGCGGCATCATCGGACCTTATTTCTTTCGAAATGAGGAAGGAGACGCGGCTACAGTCAATGCTCTCAGGTATAGAGCGATTTTAACCGACTTCTGTGGTTAAAACTCGAGGACATCAATATATCCGAGCTGTGGTTCCAGCAAGATAGCGCTACAGGCCATACAAGCGACACAACGCTCGAAATTGTGAAGGAGAAATTTGGCGACTGGGTCTTCTCTCGGCGAGCATTCATCAATTGGCCGCCACGATCGTGCGATTTGCCACCACTCGATTATTTCTTTGGGGCTACGTTAAGTCCTTAGTCTACACTAACATGCCAACATGCCACTTTGGACGAGCTCGAGGCCAACATTCGACATGCTATTGCTGGAATAACGCCGCATATATTGGACCGAGCCATAAAAAATTGGACCGAGCGTTAGAAGCACTACCAGCGAAGATGAGGCGGCCATTTGAATGATGTGCTATTCCACATATAATGGCATAGACGTAGGTTCAAAATAAAGTCAGAATCAATTTAATATTTCTTTTTTATCGTTCTTATCTGGTCACCCAATATATAGAACCTAAGGAAAAATTGTAATCACAGTTACCTTGGTGGTGAATGCTGCAACATTGGTTGCAATGAAATTATTTTTTAGATTCTCCATTTATAACAACATTTTTAACTGTAGCAGTATCTTCTGAGTGCACCAGTTCCGTCCCCTTTGGCGTTTCGAGGTTTTCGGAGAGGTGGGTTTTCCATCACCATCCACGACCAGAGTTGTTTTATAGCGTTGATTTCAATCCATCAACCGAAATCTCTTGATCAGAACTACAGAACTACTACCTTTGATTGTAAATAATGCCAGCGCTTGTTTTGTTTTTCTCGATGGGGTCACGAGAACTCTAACCTTTGTTAGGTTTCATCCGGGCATTGTGCGTAGAAAGATCAGCCGGTAGAGGGCTGATTTGTTTAGTGGTTCATAAAGTAGATTCTTTTATGAAGAAACCGTGAGATAAGTAAATAACTCTCCTAATTCGTGAAGCGACTATTGCTAGCCGGAAACCGGTTTATTTCCGACTAATTTTCCAAAGAAATTTGCATTAGACCATAAGTTCACCAGGGAAGCTATCAGGTATGATTTTGATGTAGTATTTCAGTCAACAACGAGTTTTTTAAAAATCACCATTGACCGAGAGAAATTCATTATCAGTTCCGACTACTGCATATGTTAAAATTTTGAAGGTAGAAAATTGGCTTTTGAACTAGTCCAAATTGAACTGGTAGATATCGATATAGAAATGGTTTTGAAATATTCGAAAACAACTGACAAATTATTCGTAGTTAGATTGATACATAGGATAGCCAGCCTTGTTAAGCATTTATCAGTAAAGATCAAAGTTGGGAGTACATCTATGGCGATAAGCTCGGTATTTTTACATTCAATAATAACGATTGCATCTCTACGACTATTTATCGTTTAATCTATATATTTTCAACTTTGCTTTAACAAAAATAGTTACAAACTATTTATGGCACGCGGGAAAGAAATAATAAGATGAACCAGACGACGTACGTGTCGACTGTTAAGTAAAAAGCCTCATGCGTGAAAACTCAGACGAGGGTAGATATTGGGGTTCAATTTGCATATACCAGTGAATACATTATACATATGTCTACATACATGCTCCTATCTTCGAAACTTTGAATACGTTTCTGTGTTTGTTTCAAATGCCGTAGTCATGTAATGTATATAATAATGTGCAACTCGAGCATGGAAAAGTAAGAAAAGTTAATTACTAAGCTATTATGTCTCTTGCACCCCAATGTTGCCATTCCGAAAAATCAATATAAGAAATTTCAAATGCCTAAGTGGGGACAAACAGCTATTTTAATGTCGGTTAAGGGCTTAAAATAAGATTATTGAATGTAAAGTACAATATTTGACAACGGAATATCACAATTTTAAAACTCATTTAAATTCATTTGGAAGAATATAAGCAAGGTCAAAGTAACATATTTTGCTACACTTATGTAATTGGATATGTACTCGTATTTACAGACAGTAGTCCTGTTGACGATTGCCAGAAATTTAATTTGAACTTCAAAAACTCGTGTGAATGTATAGATACTCCAAAATAATGGGAATAGATATGAAATACTCATATGGCACATACTCTAGCTAGGAGAAAAAGCATCGAAAGGCACAAACTCAACTAGTGGGTGTCTATTTTAGTGATATATGAGTACGAATAGTACTTCAAAGAAAAAAATAGAACGCTACTAGATGGAAACTATTATAAATAATTGAAAAAGGAAGTTTCAAATACATTTGAGAGCAAGTAATTAATTGCATGCATATGTTTGTTAAATTTAACGTGTTTATAACAGTATTTGAAGGATAATATAAATCTCCCTTGAGTATGCATAGTTCGGAACTGAAATGTATACATGAACTAATTAATATCTAAAAACGACTACGAAAATTCGTTATCTTCAAACAACGACTAGTATTTTTTTTTTTAAATAGGTTATCGTTAGCAAATGGATAAATAAATAAACATATGAGAAATAAATTCTCGGGAATATATAAACAAATGTAAAAATAAATAAATTAATAAATAAATCTGTATATATGTACATATAATAATGAATTTCTGTTTATAGACCGCGAACTATTCTACCGACTTACATAATTTTTTTTTAAATTGTTTATTATGGCCCGTGGAAGGTTTTTCGTAGATAAAAATGTTAAAAATAGTTGTCTCCAATATGCCGTTATCTGTCTGGTAAGTGTGCCAGACGGTGATGGATACCACCCCATCGGTGAATATCTGACGAAAAACAACAACCACATGGACAAATTTTACAGAATTCAACGCTGACTACTGCTCAGTACGATACCTCCCATGGATATTTGTGTGGGCAATTCTGCGAGGTTCCATTCACAATGAAAAGTATCTTTTGACACTTTGTTGTTTGTTTTGACTGATTTTAGTAAATCCGCTGTTTACAAATCATACGAGGGTAGCCTCAGAAGTACCCTACCTGACGAATAGATTGGGATTGTTGTTTAAAAAGAATGACAATTGTAGAAAGTACCAACCTCACAACGCTTAAATTTGGAGTTTGACAACGCTGTATTGTTTAGTATTTGTTCAGCAGCCATCAATACCGTACGAGTTGCCAAGACGAACATCGCAGTGGTCGACCAAATGAGGTGAGTTCACCAGAAATGTTGAAGAAAATCCTCAAAATGGTATTGGATGACCACCGATTGAAAGTGCGTGAATTAGCAAATATTGTAGGCGTTTCAAAAACCGCTGTACATCGTACGTTGACTCAATAATTGGACATGAGAAGGCTGCGATTACTCACAATGGAACAAAAACAGCGTTGTGAGGACTTTTGTTTTTAAAAAGTAGCGCGCGCTCAAGGGGTTAAGGTACCCTTCAAATGTTTGCACACTGCGCGGGTGAAGGAAATTTAGGTAGGAAATAAGGATAGGTACCGACGTACGTTGGTTTCACATGTCTAAGTGTTAAAATTACTAGGAAATACAGGGCTAGGTAGGGCATTCTACAAGCGAGTTGTTCGGCTTAGGAACGAATCACGATATTTCAGAGTTCGTCCGAAAGTGGGCTGGAGGGTATACTGATGAGCATTCATAGCGAGACGGGTGTTACGGTTAAAGGTTTGAAGGGGCGGAATGCTACTGGCGATATTTATGGAGCATTGTTAGTGCGAATAGCGATAAAACAAAGTGAGACACGACACATTTCATCGAGATTCGATTGATTCCATTGACTGAGTTTTATTGGTATCAGCTATGAGTTTTATCGCACGGTTTTGAATCCGGCCTAGCAGATGTAAAGATGTTTTAGGCGCACCTGACCATATGTGGCATTGTATTCTAATTTTGGGCGGATGAATGCTTTCTACAGGGTGTCCCAGTTTAGCAGTATAATCCTTTAAGGGCATATTCCCGAAGTTCCGCCGAACAAGAAATCGTATCGCAGGAGGGGGTCTATCTGTGCATCAACAAAAAAGTTATGGCTCGTTGAACTCAAAATTTTTAAAATTTGCTGTTCCATTGTTTTACTTAAAATTTTCACTTAATAAATTTTCTGAAATTTTATCAAATTTTTATCTTTGCAAAATTTCCTAAAAATTATGTTTGGAAACTTTTTACATACAATCAACAGATTTTGTAGAACAAGTCATTTTTCGTCAAAGAAAAATGGCCAAAAAGAAGTGTACCTATTGAATTACTCATAAAACCGCTTTAGATATTTTTATGTGGTCCTGAGAAGAACCTTTTTGGAACAGTTTATGGAATATTTATAGCAATTGTTCGAAATAACTGCCTTCAATTTGAATACACTTTCGGAAGCGTTTAACCATTTTGGATGGCAGATGAACGGTCATCAAAATTATTTTCATCTCTTCTGAAGCGACACTAATATTTTCTTGAAGCTCTACCAGGCTCGACATCCCACTTTGATGGGCTGTAACTTGAAATGGAGTGAGAATAGACTCCCCCCTACCATATAATTTCTTGTTCGGCGTAACTTTGGGAATATGCCCTTAAAGGATTACACTGCTAAACTGGGACACCCTGTATATTGAGGCCAGATCAGTAGGGGAAAAGTATTTCTTACATCGTTTGTGAAAGCCTAGACATTTTGGCGACATCGAATATGTGGTTATT
The DNA here is from genome assembly GCA_963966105.1 of Volucella zonaria. NCBI lineage: Eukaryota > Metazoa > Arthropoda > Insecta > Diptera > Syrphidae > Volucella > Volucella zonaria. The sequence continues at coordinate 83,026,538 of OZ014530.1, forward strand.
CTAACGTAAGTTGTCATTGACATACATACTGAGAATGGAATGTTTTTCGGTTTCGACCATGTAATCCATGAATGGCATGGATAATGGCTGGGTATTTAAATTTCGCTTTAACGACAACAGACGGGATTGTGTTATGTAAGCATTAAATTCGACTCTGTTGATACTTCCCCAATGCATGATTACTGTTGATATCGGAATTTAATGAGCTTAACATACGCTGCCGTTTTCGTTCTACAGCCGAAGAACAGTCCCGAAACGAATATGAAAAGAGATCATAGATAACAATTAAAACGAGTGTCGGAGACAGAACAGAGCCCTGGGGCACACCAGCATTTATTTTGTGAATATCAGACTTGAAACCATCCAAGATAACTTGAATTGCACGTTCCAAAAGGTAATTTCTATTCCGATTCATCGATCCCAAAAGCATTCATTTTCGACAAAAGGGCCTGATGCCAAACTCTGTCAAATGGCTTAGAAATATCAAGTGCAGCTATCTTGCTTACACCAGATTGATGTATGCTTTGGCTCCACTTTTCGGCGAGACATGCCATCAGATCACCAGTGGACCTGTTGCTATAAAAACCGTACCGTTGGTCATTGAGAAGTTTTCGTGTTTCGACATATTTCATGAGCGGACGGTTTATCAGTGTTTCCATGACCTTGGAAAGAAGGGACGTAAGTGCAATGGGTCTGGAGGAGGAGAGAGAATAAGATTCGCCTCTTTTCTATCTGCTCGGAAAGTGTCCTAAAGAGTAGAGTTGGGGAAAAGCTTACGCAGTGGTTTTGCCAGCGTGTATCTCTTTTGAAGAGTACCGAGTAGTTCTATACGAGTGCCATAAGGAAAAGCGGATTTGGGAATGTTAAGATCTTTAAGTGAACTGGCTACTACACGAGTGCGAAAGTGGATTCGTCCCGATGAAGATTCGACGCACTCAAGCGTAGGCGGAGACAAAGCACAATCCGGGAGTGTTGAGCTGGCCGCAAAGTGTACAGCAAGCAGATTGGCCTTGTCCAAAGAGCTGACAATGGAATCCCATTGTAAATGAGCGTTGGGATGAAGGATGAGGCAGAATTTCTGATGTTTTTGACAAACGACCAAAAGCTTTTAATACCTTTGGGACAGTGTAGTATTTTTTGCCTCAACTTTTGGTTGTATTGAAATTTTACACGCCTAAGAAAAGATGTTTCAATCGAGTGTTTGGTGAAGTTTCACAGCAACAAAGCCGAGTTTTGCGTCGATTCATAATCGTGGAGCAAACATGGATCCATCACTTTACACCCGAGACGAAGGAACAGTCAAAGCAATGGAGAATCGGCTCCAAAGAAGGCAAATACAGTTCCATCTGCAGGCAAGGGCATGTCGTCAGTTTTTGGGTAAGCGCGTGGTATAATTTTCATTGATTATCTTCAGAAAGGAAAAAAATCAACGGGGTCTATTATGCTAACTTAGTGCTGCTTTTGAAAGATGAAATCAAGAAAAAACGTCCGCATTTGGCGAAGAAAAATGTTTTGTTTCATCAAGACAATGAACCAGTTCACTCATCTGTCATCACTATGGGCAAGATCAATGAGTTAAAGTTCGAATTGCTTCCTCATGCACCCTATTCGCCGGATTTAGCCTGCTCGGATTATTTTCTATTTCCGAATTTGAAAAAAATGGCTCGGTGGTAAAAGAACCAGAAGCCCGTAACACCTACGATCGATTGAGAATGAGACGTAATCGAGCTGTTAGAGATAGATCAGATGAACTTCATTCACAAAAAAATTTGAATGATCATAAAATTGTGATACGAGCTGACTAAACACCTGCTGGGAAACATGGAAGAATATTTAATGCCACCGACAATTAACGATGTTTTGTTGGTAAAGAATTTCAATCACGCGATATGATGCTTCATCACAGAAATGAACATATACAACATGTCGCCGAAACTCAAAACAGCAACGATGCTTTGCAATACACGATATTGTTTAGCAATGGGAAAGTGGCTATCATTCTAATTATAAAATGCTAAGCCCGGCAAATGGTGAGTTAAAACATTTCTCACAATTGGAAAATACATCTTTCACCAAACGATTCAAATTCCGGGTGTGGAAATAGTTAAAAAGGTCAGCGCGATGAGCGATACAATGTCGTATGTTTGTCGTTCCGAAGTTGATGATCGTTGGATTGTGCCATATTTACCATTATTGTCAAAAACCTTCAAACTCCACATAAATGTTGAGTATTGTAATTCAGTAAATTCGATAAAATACAAAGGAAGCAATGTGGTCGGTTTTGGAGTAGCTGCTGAAAATAGAAACGATGAAATCACTCAATTATTAGACCGTTATATAAGCAGCAATGAAGCAATATAGCAGATTTTTTCATTCCCAATACACGAAAGCCATCCGACAATCGTTCATTTCGCAGTTTAGCTTGAAAATGGTCAACGTGGTTATGTTACAACTCAAAACGCATTGCAAGGAGCAGCGGAACCGCCATCTACAACATTGACTGCTTATTTTACATTGTGTCAAGCTGATACATTTTCCAGAACGTTCTATGTATACTAAGAAGTACCAGAATATTGCACTTGGAATCAATCGTGGCTAAAACTTTTTCAAGACGCAAACAAACAGATCATCCCAGCAATGCTGAGTGTTTTTAGTTGCATTTGTTTGTTGATTAACGTTCGTGGACCAACATCATTCCAAAATTTAAGAACAGTATGGTCAATTGTGTGCGATATATCGTGAAGAAGTATTTCAGCTCATCCTCATCAAATACGGATATTATTTTTAGTAATAATATCAACATGTATTGCTTCAAAACCACCAAAATTATGGAGAAATTGTAGAGAATACATGACAGAAGATCGCGAATAGCAAACTTAGGTATGGTACTACGGTACGCCCAATCGCCCAATGCGTGACATATTGTATTTAAACAAGATTTGGAACGCGAACACCAATTTGATTGCAACGAATTGAGAAAATTTTTACAATCAAATATTCTCAAATTTAATTATAAACAAAAACATGCCTACGATTCAATCATGCCGGTCGTTAACGACAAAAGTGGTGAAATGTATTTACTTTTAGCACCCATACGATCGGAAAATAGAAGTGGCACTCGCTTCTACTGGAATTGTAGAAACTTTATTGAATGGCATCTGAACAGCGCAGAGTGCTTAAGTGCTTAAACTGCCTTTGAACACGCAGATTACTGAAATTCCTACATGCAACATTCCAAAGACATCTGGAATGGTAAAATTTTTGCAATAATGCGAACTAATCGTATGGGATGAATGTACTATTGCCTGCCAGAAATCATTAAATCATTAGATAGAATATTACAAGATTTACGAGGAGATCCGGTGGCGTAACTTTAGACAAACATTACCTGTCACTCATGGAATTACTGCTGCCGATGAACTAAAAGCCTGTTCGCAATTTTCATATTTGTGGAGGCATGTACAAACACTACCACTCACAGCAAACGTGCGTGTTCAACTGCAAAACGATCCATCAACAGGTGACTTTTCAATACAATTGTTGCAGATTGGAAATGGCCAAATGCTGATCCACTTTACGCCCTATTACACAATCCAAAGTAGAATTGATTTAAGGCGTATTCCCAAACGTAGCACAGCAATATTGTACAAAAATCATGTTTGGTTGATCGAACGACGAATATTGTCAGAAAAATATAAAGTTGCCAATGAGCTTAACACGTCTATTCGAAAAGACATAGCAGGCTAATTGGTTACATACGAAGGGCGTTCAATACATTCTCGGTATCGATATGAAGGAAAATGCGAATTTAATTTAAATTGTTTTTATTTTTCAATATAATCTCCCCTAACATCAATGCATTTGTTACATCTTGAGATAAGCTTTTTTAAACCCTCAAAATAATAAATTTCCTCTTTCTCTGCAAAATACCCATTTATTGCCGACTTGAGTCGAAAATCTTTTTCCACGAAGACATTTTTTCAAATCCGGAAACAGGAAATAATCACTAGGGGCAAAGTCTGGACTATAGGGAGGGTGTTGGATTTCTTCGAAACCACAATCTCGCGCAGCAGCCTTGGAAACTCGCGCCGTGTGAACAGGAGCGTTGTCATGAAGAAGCAACACACCCGCTGCGAGTTTACCCCGTCTTTTCTTTTTAATTTCCTCCCGCAAATTATGCAAAGTGGAAGCGTAGGATGTGGCGTTGATGGTTTCATCTTTTTTTTTGTACTCAATGAGCAAGATTCCCTTTGAGTCCCAAAAAACTGTGGCCATGAGCTTTCGGGCAGACGGAGTGACTTTGAACTTCTTCGGGGGGTCTGTTCCTTTTTTATGCCACTGCATGGACTCTTGTTTGCTTTCAGGGTCATAGTGGTGGACCCATGTTTCGTCCCCAGTAACAATTCGATCCATAACACCGTCCGCGTTCTCACTACACATCTCCAAAAGCTCTCTACAGCATGCGATTCTGACTTTTTTCTGAGGCGCTGTGAGCATTCGTGGCACCCACCTTGCACTGACCTTTGAAAGGTTAAGATGGTCATGAAGAATGGTGTGAATGGTACCAATTGAAAGCTTGGTGCTCTCTGCCATCATTTTCACCTTTATTCGGGCATCCTCAAGAACAAGTTTTTCGACTTCTTTGATGCTTTCTCCCGTACAAGCAGTAGCCGGGGCGCCGGAACGGGGGTCGTCCTCAATGCTCTCTCTGCCTCTCTTGAACTCACTCGACCACTTTTGCACAGTTGATAATGAAGGTGCGGAACCCTGGTAAACAGCCACCATCTCTTCATGAATAGTTTTTTGACTTTTTCCTTGCTTAGTGACAAATTTAATTACAGCGCGATGCTCAATTTTCACCATCATCGCCTCAGTTGCCATTATGATTCTCTTTAGCTAGAGATAAAACGCGAATTAATAATCACATTTATATGAAATTTTACGTGAATGCACTAAAATAATAGTATTACTTGATAAATAAGTCAATTTATATATACAACCACAGCTTCACCCCGATACCGAGAATATCTTGAACGCCCCTCGTATATACAACCACAGCTTCACCCCGATACCGAGAATATGTTGAGCGCCCCTCGTACGAGTAGCGGACACTATTATGAATCCAGATGACGTGGGAAATTATCCTACCAAGTTTTTCAATTAAATTGGTTTGCAAGGACTGCCACTACACAAGCTAGAATTAAAATTTAGAGCACTGATTATTATGCTTCGCATAATAAATCAAACACGACTTTGTAATGCCACCAGACTTGCAGAGAAACAGCTAATGAACATTAATTGAAGCACCTATGTTGAAGGGAAAATACAAAGGCGAAGACGTTTTGATTCCCCGAATTCCAATGATTCCACTCACTTTGTAATTTGATTTTTAACACGTTCAATTTCCTGTTCGTCTTACTTTTGCGATCACCATAAATAAGGCGCAAAGCCAGTCTTTGGAAATTTGAGGTATAAATTTGGAGTATCCAGTCTTTTCACATGTACAGCTCTATGTTGCATGCTGACGAGTAGCCAAACCATCGGCATTATTCGTTTTTATAAAAATGAAAAAACAAAAAAATTTTGTCTACCATAAAGCCTTACAATACAGCAAAAGCTCTTTATTCGCGCATATTAATAAAAAGGATTCAAATGGACTAATAAAAAAGTAAAATAGACCTCATTACAATTATACCTAAAGTATGTTTTTAAATGATATCGCCGCTGTATTGGTTCGGACTTTGACACAAGCTGCTTCGGCGTTTGTGATAATGTACGTAGGGTGGCCAAGTCATAAGCACGGTTTTAAAAAACGATTTTTATGTCAAGTATTTTTAAATACCAATGAATATAGCGAAGAAATATTTTATCTAATTAATTCTGGGAACTTGAAAAAATCTTTTCGGAAGTAATTAAGGGGAAATTCCGGAAATGTTAATGACTTGGCCACCCTCTGTAAACAAACAGTAAGAGCCGCTTTGCGTGTTTTATCGTTTCATCATTCCATTCGTTACAAAAATTTTGATCGAGTAACACGTCTCTACCGCTGTCTTGCTAATTTATAATGTCGACTAAAAAAATTTTAAAACGAGTTTCGACGCGAAAAAAATCGGTGGTACCACTTAAAGTGAAAATAAAAATGCTTGATCGTTTACGCCTTGAAGAGTCGTTTGCATCCATATCACGCTCATTCAATGTCAACGAATCAACTGTACGATCGATAAAAAAATCCGAAGATATAATAAGGTCGTCTGTAGCTTCAACTTCACTGTCAGCGAAAATTGTTCATGATCCAGCAATAGAAAAAATGGAAGTGGCGATGTCATTATGGACTGAAGACCGCAACCAAAAAAGGTTGCCCCTGGATGGTCCAATGGTGCCGGAGAAGGCAAAGCGTCTTTACGCACATTTTAAAGAACCTGATGATAGTTGTGGCGGTGAATGGACAGATGAAGGATTTCAAGCATCGGAAGGTTGGTTCAGTAAATTTAAGGTGAGACAATCATTGCATAGCACTAAAATCGTTGCAGAATTTGCAAACCTAGTAGCTTATGGAGGATACAAACGTGAGCAAATCTTTAATGCAGACGAAACTGCACTGTTTTGGAAGAGAATGTCAAACAAAACATTCATTTCTAAAAGCGAAAAGTCCGCCTCTGGATTTAAGGCAGCAAAGGATAGGATTACACTGTTGCTACGAGTATGTTCTAATGCATCTGGAGATTGTGTCATTAAACCACTGATTCTTTACAAATCGTTAAATCCTTGTGCTTTAAAAAATCAAAACAAGGACGACCTGCCAGTGTTTTGGCGTGCTAATAAGAAAGCGTGAGTTACAAGCGCTATCTTTTGTGACTGGTTCCGGAATTGTTTTGTTTCTGAAGTTGAAACTTGTTTAAAAAAAAAAAAAGAATTTAGACTTTAAAGCAATTCTAGTTTTGGGCAATGCACCAGGTCATCTTCGCGAACTTGAAACTATGCATCCAAATATAAAAGTGACATTTTTACCTCCCAACACGACGGCTTTGCTTCAACCTATAGACCAAGGAATAATCCATGCCTTTAAGCTCTATTACATTAGATGAACCTTCAAAATCATATTGGATATTATGCAATGTGATCCTGATATGAATGTTATGGAATACTGTAAGAAATTTGGCATAGCAATATGCATCGTAAACATTGAAAGAACAGAAGCCATACATATTGAAATCATGCTGGAAAAAACTGCGGCCTGCTCTGTCTGCGGAAAATGACGAAGAATCTGTGCAAATTCAAACTTTGACTGCAAACATAGCTGGAATTGCAAATGGAATAGGACGAGATGGGTTTGAACAGATAGAATCAATTGACACTCAGGAGTTGCTTGAATCGCAAGATGAAGATTTGACTGAAACCGACTTGGAGGAAATGTTAAATTCACAGCCAATTGAAGAAGAGTCTTCAAAAAGCACTGGAAACTTGACATTTAATTTAAAAAATCTTAGTGAAGGTTTAAGAATGGCAAATGAGCTTAGTGATTTCTTTATGCAAATTGATCCGTCTATGGAACGAAGTCTTATTTTTAAGAGGCAAATTGCTAATGCCACTGCTGAATATCGGTCTGAATTGAAGGAGCTTTTAAAAACTTCCAAGCAAGAAAAAATTACAAAATCCTTTAAGCCATTGCCTAAGTCTGAAGATAATAATTAATCAATATGGTCAAAAACTTCAATAAAATTCATTTTTGTATATATGTACTTGTACTTGTACTTGGTTTTTATTTTGTCATCTAGGAACGTGTCCCCTTTAATCCCATATAAATTACCATTCCATATTCACGGTTTCTGTATTCGCGGCATTTTTACGGAACACATACCCCACTAATAAAGAGCTTTTACTGTAAATTTAATTTAATTTATTAATAACAATATTATTTTTTCACGCATAGCGAAGCAAGCGAGGGTCCGCTAGTATAATGAATTTGAAATTAAAGGAAAAGTAACGTTTTAGTGGAGCAGTTGAGAAGCATATGTCATCGAGCCGAAACAAAGTTTAGGTTTGTAACATTTTGCTTTGTAATTGAGCTGGCAATGTCGTGAGTGAAAGTAGTCTATTATTCGGAACACTTGCCTTTATGGCAATGTCTTCTAGAATGTTCCCAGAATTTGACCGATGGCATGGGTTATGTTGTCTTTGAGGATGGCTGTGGTTTGTGGCTTATTCGCATAGACCTGCGACTTCAGAAAACCACACAAGAAAAAGTCTAACGATGTCAAATCGCACGATCTCGGTGGCTAGTTCACATCACCTCCACGTGGGATGACCATACCCTCGAATCGCTCGTGCAGAATTTCCAATGTAGCGTGAGCTGTGTGGCACGTAGCACCATCCTATTGAAACCACAAGGCTTTGGTGTTCATATCAACCAATTCAACAATTGCTAACGTCGTTCTCAAAGAAATATGGACCGATGACGCCGCCAGCTTCAAATCCACACCAAACACTGACTTTTTCGGGATACATTGCACGCTCTTGGATCTCATGTGGGTTGGTATCGAACCAAATTCGACAATTTTGTTTATTGACGTGCCCATACATCCAGAAATGGGCTTCATCGCTGAAGATGATTTTTCAATGAAAAGTAGGGTCAGTTTCCAACTGCTCCAGAGCCCATGCAGCGAACACACGCCATTGTCTACGGCCGTTTACCTTCAGCTCCTGGGTACGGGTGCAAGCTCAAGTCACGACACAAAATTCGCCAAGTTGTGGTCTGCTAAACGTCGAGTTCTTGTGAGCGACGCGAAATCGATTTCCTTCGATTCTCCTGCACACTCTCACGGACAGCGGCGATGTTTTCTGCAGATCTTACGTTTCATCGACGCACGGACATTGGTTTATCATTTACTGAACTAGCGGACTCAAATTTATTCACTACACTGCGAATAGTCCTCTCGGTAGGACGATTATGTCGACCGTAAAATAGGCGAAGCTCACGGAACGTTGCACGAATAGAACACCCATTCTGATAAAACAATTTTATTATTTGCACGTGTTGTCGAACGCTATGTACTTCCATGGTGATTTGGCAAAACAGACTGAATAAATGACAGCCAATTTGATAGATGTAGCTTCAATGAATAATATATACACTGAAGCAAGTAAAACAAAAACAAGCAAACGTCCTCGAAAGCAAAAACCATGGGTTACGAAAGAAATAATTTCAATGTGCAAAAAGAGAGATGTATTCTATAGAAGATGGAAAAACAGCCCAAGAAGTTAAAGCTATGAAATCCAGTACAAGAACTTTCGAAATATTGTCAATAAAAACATACAAAATATAAAAGCTACTTTTTATAAGCAACAATTCGTAAACGCTAAAAATGACCCGAGAAAAACATGGAATATCGTTAATGAATTTTTAGGAATTAAAAAATGTTCTATAGATGATACTATTAAAAACAATTTCACGGGTAACGACGCAGACTTGAATGAAACGGCCAAGACATTTGCGGAGCAATTCTCAAACCAGAGAGTATGCATGTGTGTAATGTAAGAACATCAAACCATGAAAACTGGGAACTACAGCAAAGTATTTACGTAGAAGAAGCAACCGAAGCGGAAATTTATAAAATGATGCATCAATTGAACTGCAATAAATGTCCTGGAGCCGATAACATTAGACCGATTGATTTAAAAATAAATGCAGTGTATCTAGCTCCTATTATAAAGACAATAGTTAACCAAAGTATAAATCAATGCATTGTTCCAAGGCTGATGAAAGCATCGATTATTCGACCAATATACAAGGGAAGGACCAAAACTAACACTGAAAACTACAGGCCAATCGCAATTTTGTCAGTTGTTGAAAAGTGTATGGAGGAGGTAGCTGTTAATCGACTTAACAATTTTATAACCAAGCACCAAATACTACATCCAAACCAATACGGCTTTCAGAAAAATAAAAGTACTGGAATGTTACTAGGCGAGTTTACCAATACTGTTAATGCCGGCCTGAACAGAAATCACTATGTTCTCGTGCTATTTATTAATTTCAGTAAAGCGTTCGATACACTAATGCATGAAAAACTAATCGAAAGCCTCAGTAAAATAGGTTTGAGAGGAATAATGACAAACTGGCTTAAGAGCTGTTTGGAAGATAAAACCATAAAAGTTAAGGTCTCAGACAAAATGAGCGAGGAAAAACCAAGTGAATACGGTGTACCATAAGGCTCCAAATTGGGCCCGTTGTTATTTATCCTCTATACAAACGAACTCTTGCGCCTATTCAAAAAAAATACTGCCTATGTCTACGCTGATCACATAGCAATTGTGGTAAAACACAAATGTTTAAACTCTGCGGTGGAAATATTGCAAGAAGAATTTAACACCGTCTCTAAATGGTGGCCTTCTAATAAATGCGACTAAGACAAAAGTAATGCACATCCGCACCCCCTCTAAGCGAGAAGATACTGTTCAAATATATCACCGAAATGAACACTGCCTATTGTCAGCCAACAATATAGAAATTGAAGTAGTTAAAAGCATTAAATAAATCGGGATAATTATAGATGAACACCTATTATGGCGAGAGCATATAAATACCCTACGTCTTCAACTTAAGAGCGCGCTCTTTGCGTTGGTATACCTTAAAAGATATTCCCATTTTGAAGTGCAGAAACAAGTGTACTACTCGCTAGCAGAATCAAGAGTCAGATATGGGATTCTGACCTGGTTAAACGCGGCGAAAACCCACACTGATAAGATATTGAATCTTCAACATCGTCTATCCAAAGTTTTTACACATGCCTACACATCTTTCAAAGTTTTAGATGCCAACGCAACATTTCAGATGACAACACTCATACAACACTCATATACGTCATACGCAAAACACCAGAAGACGAGCCCAAGGAATGCTAGAAGTACCAGAAGCATTCAACATCTATGGAAAACGAGAACTACGCTGTGCTATTCCAATACTTCTGAACAAACTTCCTCAATCTTTGAAATAGGAATGTATTTCTTTACCTTAGAAAACGAAAAAAAGAATTAAAAAAATTACTTATTTCGACGTACTTTGTAAAGTGAAATAGTCACCAATAATGAATTTAGTTAATTGTATATCTACATAAAGTAATAATGCTATTATTTTACATAATAAACTTACATATTATTTTAAATCACCTCAAAACCAACTAATGATACCAATGCTAACAACCACCTGCAGATAAGCACTTTGCTTTGTGGGTAAATTGATGTAAATTGATGTAAATTCAAAATGTAAATAATAAATAAATAAATTATAAAAAACAATATGGCCGCTATCAACTGTCAAAGTTTGGAAGCCCCTATTTGAAGACCCTGCATAGTAAGATTTTATCTATCAAACACAGCAAAAATGAAAAGGAAAAAGGAAGTTATACTTTCGTTGTAGGCTAAGACAAGAAATAAGGACTGCATACATATTATACTCTGTAGCTGCTGAGCCATCCAATCAACTACACCTTGCAATGATTCAACCTGGTTTTCATTGAAAATAAATCGCTTTCTACAGCAGTTTTGAAACGTTTTTACTGGACTCCAAGTTTAGGTAGGACTTATTTCAATCAGCGGGACCATACAAATATATTTGGTCCCACCATTGCTGATGGTTTTCTCTAATCCCATTTAATGCTTTGTTATATGCAGCTACGCTTAAAAATCGTATCCAATGAATTAATACCGCCACCGATTGTATGATCAGCTAGTGTCATAATAAAGGCTTTCGTACCACATGGCAATTTAGCTGTTCTCTGTTTACTTCACTAGAGACTATGGTGACAATTTATATTAAATAGGTATGTACATATGTATATGGAGACAAGCGCTTCTCCATAGTCCTTGACGAGATATTAAAAATCCATCAATCTTCTGGAAACACAATATTCTACATTAAAAACCAATTTTACAAGAAAAGGAGGCAGTCATGTGCTGTTTAATAGGTTGTTATCGGAACACATGATTTTCTTTTCAACACTGGTATCCGTAATTGATATTGTGTTATAGAGAAGACATGTTTTCGTAACTTTCTGAGAAAGGTGTCCTGCAGTTGATAGGATTCATTTTCGTACATGACCAAATTGAAGGACGTTAATTGGTGATTGTCATGGTGAGTTATATTTAACAAGGTTTTCCCACTTTAGTGGGAAATTTAGTGCGGTTGTTGTATTCCCTATATTAGTGATTACAAGGCAAGGATACACAGTATAGGTGAGCGTTGTCTATTATGTTGCAGCCAGTTTATGTCATTGAGTTTCTTCATTCGAAGGATTCTTTCTCTTCTTTTCAGACGAAGACAGTGTTCACTTCACATGAAATTTCAAGGACGTAGAGGAGCATTCCTATATTTATTTATGTTCGAGATTTTATTTATTTCTTTTAAATTCATAAAACAATCATATGATACATAAAATATAAAACGATTCAAGTTCAAGAGAACCATTGGGATAAAATTTATGCTGTATTTGGAAAAGAGAAGAAGAACGATAAGAAGATAAGGAAGTTAGTCGCAAGGTAGAGCATGAAAAGATCGAACGAATATGAATGCGAGTGAAGGCTAAGCGAATTAAAGTTTTGTCGTTTTACAGTTTATTTTCTTTATTCTTTACTTTGATTAATTGAGCATCATATTGTATTTCTCAGTTTTCTTTTACTTGTATCGTGTACTTTCTGTTCTCTTTGAATTGGTTGTTCACTTAAAATAAACTGAACGCTTAACAAATTGAAAACATTGCCCACGGTGTATCTATTTTTTTTTTCCAAAATTTCTATTCCTACATTTATGTATAAAAGTAGAGTTGAATGCCACTTCAATTGGCTTAAGGAAAACAAAATTAAATGGCAATTATTTACTTTCGCGTTCACCTGGTTTTTTGGCCATGCAAAATTTAAAAATCTATTTTTAAAATTTTTTCTTTCAAATTGTTTTGTTCTGACGGGGGACTTATGATAAAAATCACAGAAATAAGAAAAAATAAATTTCAATAGTTTTATATCTTTAAATGCTCAAAAGAAACAAGTTTTTACGAATAATCTATCACAAAATTTTTTTACGTCAAGATATTAACTTCTTATAAGGTTGTTGAGAAAATAAACAATTTTTAAAAATACGAGGATTGATCCATTTTTCGATTTCATGCAAATATGATTCATGTTACCGAAGACGACAATTAAACTCCCCAACCAGCTTTTGGTGGTTTGATTCATAAGTGTATGATAGGAATAGACGCTTGCCTGGCAGTTGTTGAATAGCCTTAGCAGAGCAACGAGGTTGCGTGAGCGGCTAAAACCAGCGGAAAGGGAATTGAAATCCCTTCTTCCCGATATGCGGACCACACAATGAAAGTGGGTAAAAATGGTCTTTTTATTTTTTTTCAAATTATTCGTTTATATTTGGAACATACAGGTCGGTAAAATTAGATCGGGCTTAAAGAGGGCCATATTTGTTCTTGCACACCTAAGAAATAATGCCACATTGCGAATTAGGAAGTTGGGTAATTATGCTCTGCTCTAATCTTAAGCTTTGTTCAGTGGGGAGAAACTAGAACAGAAAGTCACAGATTAGTGAAAAATGTCAGATCAAAGTTAGAACAGAAAAGTCCATCTTTTATGTTAGCTGTCAAAAATGTTGACTTTCGGCATTTGTCATTTCTTGGGAAGTTGTTGAAAAGATTCTCAAAGTGAAATACAAGATTGAATAAATAAAAATGGCTTTAAATAAAATTCAACAAATTACATTAGAAGAATTAGTGGACAATGACAGTGGCAGTGATATCAGTTTGTCGAGTGATGGAACAACAGATTCCAGAGATATGAAGACTTTAGTGAGCGTTATTCCTTTTTCTGTTGGGAAAGGTTCAAAAAACTACAATGAAAAGGACATTTCTGACCCATTTTCGCATATCTCGCACTCTCTATAAACGGTTGGTAGACACGTTTGCAACATCGAATATTTACGCCAAATTAGAGGCCCGCAAAACATATTCTGCTAAATTGCATATAGCGCCCTTTCTTTGGTTTGCTGGGCATGCAGCTCGCTCCTGCAGGGATATTGCCGATAGATTCAACCACGCCTTCATAGCTCTATGCAGTCTTATCAATAGAGTGCTGTATTTTTTCAGCAATCTTTTCGACTCGGTGGAAGCAGATTTCTATTGAAAAAAATTCCCCTTATGTGTTCTTACAGTTTCTAATAAAAACATATCGCTACAATGGCCACTTATCTTCAAGGCAAAAGTTTTGTAGCCGGAAGTTAAGTTCCGGTAGGATCGTAGTAGAGCACTCCTTTGGTGTTCTTAAACAGCGCTTTCGACAGCTATTGCTTTTCTATTCTCACTGTCATTTTCATTGTTGTTGAATTTGTCGAAATAAAAAACATTGTCGCCTGCTGTTCGTGTTGGTCCACGTAGTTTAATTTTTAAATTATTATTTGTTTTGTGATTTCTATTTTTAATTCCAGTAGAAGTTTCCTTCTTTCTCTTGATGCCGCTGTGTAGTCATTGTGTATAGAAATACCAACATGGCGTCATTGAGTTGCTGATTTCAAAATACGTTCCACATCTTCCCTTTTTCGCAACCACACAATGTCGTTTGAAATATTGTTTATGGATCGAACCGCTGATGTTGCGTGAATTAAAATTTCACAAATTGCATTAAAAACTAAAAATGAAATGGCAAAACTAGCTCTCTTATACAACACGTATAGAAAATAATAAAGATGTGTAACCTTCTGTAGAAGAGCCATTAAGGCTTCGCGGAAAGTATAAAAATGTTTAAGTCATACGAGAAATAAACTTAAACCTAGACTTAAAGAAAATAATCCCCTTTTTAAGCCCTTTTAAATTCACCGACTAAGATTTCAATGTTGTTTTGCTTATCGTTTATTAAATTTATGAACGTCTTTTCTGGAAAAGCTAAATTCAATATCCCGTGTTTACTCTTCTAGGTTTGTCAAATGTTAGAGCGCTACATGCATTATCTAGCACCAGTAGTTCTTTTGTCGAAGTCGGGTAGAAATCCGACATCTGCAGTGGCTTTTGACTAAGCCTGCTAGTAATGTTGCACTGGTTGATGCTGGATGATAACAACGTAGAACTTTGAAGGTGGTTAAGTAGCAGTTACACTTGAGTCCCGCTTGGTATATCATAGCTACAACATGGTTGTGGTTCGAATCATTCCTGTTCACTAAGAACATCAGCGCATATCAGTATCATATTGGAAGTGTAATCAAGAAAACGATAAATATAAGCATAAGTATGTGAAAAGGATTTACTTTGTTGTTGTTCGACTGTCGCCATGAAAACAATTATAACGTCTAAAATATATCGAGAATAAGATCATCTATAACGAAACTGCTGCTACTTTGGTTTAGCAGACTTACAGTTCGCGAGTTTTTAATTCCACAAAGGTAAAATCATAAATAAGGTGTCGAAAGGAACGACATCAGTTAAGCTGATATTCGAATCTTCGTCCTTAAAGGCCATTTCAGATGATAGTTACACTTGTACAACAATAATAGCAGGACTAAATTTCTCAGACATACAGTGGCTAGCAAAACTGGTCGAATAATTGTAAAAAACCTAAAAATCTTTTGTAATTCATTTATTTATATCAGTATAGAGTTTTCCATTGATTCAGTTAGATGGCTGATATTTACGTAACATAAAATAAGCAGAAAAATATTCTATTTAAATAACGGGAACAAAAAATCAAAACAAAATTTAAATGCACGCATTCGGGCACTTTTGCACACTTTGTTTTCACACAGTTTACGACTGACTTGCAGTATTTAGTCCAAAGGCCCTTATTTTTAATTACACTTTTTACTCTTTTTGGAATGCTTTCTACCAATACATTACCATTTAGTCTGTACTCTAGACCATAGTTGGAGAGGACTGCTCGGCGCATCCTCGTACTGCGACAACCTTTTTTCACGAATGCCCACAAATTTTCGATGGAATTCAAATCGGGACCATTTTATTAATTTAATATATGGCTTCATCCATAAATTCGGGTAATTTTGTCCGCAAGATATCAAGGAAGCTTCTTTTTTCATAGTACCCATTACTCTTATCATTGAACGGTATGCCACCAGGTGAAGCACTCCCACCCCCGTGCTTCATTGTTTGTTTGACCTGATGTTTTTGAAATTGAGTCATGTGGGCGGTGCCAATAATATTGCTTTCCATTCATAATTTCCAGCTTATAAACGAGCCCACACGAATACCTGACGTTGATAGTCATACCGCTAATACCCTGGACTTGTTTTTAACTTCTCACCCTGACAAATACTGCGTTGATGTGCTCTCCCCTCTAAGCTCGTCGGACCATTTTGTCATATCAGCTAAATTCTCGTGCACCCACCACACAGTTAGAGAAAAGATTCCTAAAAGAACCGTATGGCAATACGAGAAAGCCAATTGGAGCGGACTTAACAACTTCTTCAGGAATTTTAACTGGTCGTTGTGTTTCCTCGATAACGACGTGGATGCCGCTGCTCACATGATCACAGAAACTATTCTCTTTGGAATGAGATGCTTTATCCCTCATCAGATGAAGAGTATCAAACCAAAAGAAAAGGCATGGTACGACTCGAGCTGTAAAGAGGTTGTCAGGATTAGAGAATTGTTTTTCCGGTCCTACAAGACCAACCCGACAGAGGAAACCCGAAAAAAGTTTAAACGAGCCAGAAATGACTGCAACGTGTTTCTCAAGCGTGTGACCGATACGACCAAAAACTGAGGCAAAAAATACTGCAATGTCCCAAAGGCAGTAAAAATGTTTGGTCATTCGTCAACAACATTAGAAATTTTGCTTCATCCTCTATCCCAAGGCTTATTTACAATGACATTCCAGCTGTCAGCTCTTTGGACAAGGTCAATCTGCTTGCTGCACACTTTGCGGCTAGCTCAACACTCCCAGATTGTGCTTTGTCCCCACCTATACTTGAGTGCGTCGAATCTACAATGGGACGAATCCACTTTCGCACTCGTGTTGTAGCAAGAGTACTTAAAGATCTTGATATGCATAAATCCGCTGGTCCAGATGGTATATCTCCCCTTCTTCTGAAGAGGTGTTCCTCCCCGCTGGCAAAACCATTGCGTAAGCTTTTTCATCAATCTTACTCCGTCCCTAAAAAAGGCGAATCTTCTTCTCTCTCCTCCTACAGACCCATTGCACTTACGTCCCTTCTTTCCAAGGTCATGGAAACGCTGATAAACAGTCAGCTCATGAAATATCTCGAAACACGAAAACTTCTCAATGACCGGTAATATGGTTTTCGTAGCAACAGGTCCACTGGTGATTTGATGGCATGTCTCACCGAAAAGTGGAACCAAAGCGTACATCAATCTGGCGAAAGCAAGATAGTTCCACTTGATATTTCTAAGGCATTCGACAGAGTTTGGCATCAGGCTCTTTTGTCGAAAATGTGCGCTTCTGGGATAGATGACTCTCTTCTTCAATGGATTAGAAATTACCTTTCGGAACGTTCAATTCAAGTTGTCTTGGATGGTTTGAAATCTGATATTCACAAAATAAATGCTGGTGTGCCCCAATGCTCTGTTCTGTCTCCGACACTCTTTTTAATTTTCATTAATGATCTCTTGTCTGCTACTTCTAATCCAATATATTCCCTTGCTGATGATAGTACTCTCAGCTTTTCATATTCGTTCCCGGACTCACGCCCCTGTTCTTCGGCTATAGAAAAGGAATGGCAGCGTATGTTAAGCTCATTAAATTCCGATATTAACAGCATAACCAATTGAGGAACTATCAACCGAGTGGAGTTTAATGCTTCGAAAACTCAATGCTGTCTGCTGTCATTAAAGCGAAATTCAAATACGCAGCCATTATCCATGACTGACACTTGCATCGTCGAAACAGAAAAACTTTCCATTCTCGGTATGTGTGTCAGCGACAACTTGCGTTGGAATGACCACATATTCGATGTCGCCAAAAATGCTGCGAAATGTCTAGCTTTCCTCAAGCGATGTAAAAAATATTTTACCCCCTCTGATCTGGCCACAATTTATAAGGCATTCATCCGTCCAAAACTGGAGTACAATGCCCACATCTGGTCAGGTGCTCCTAAAACATCTCTACACCTGCTAGATAGGATTCAAAACCTTGGGATAAAACTCATTGGTGATACTAATATCAGTCAATCAATTGACACCCTCGAACACCGACGTAATGTCTTCTGTCTCACTTTGTTTTATCGCTATTTCCACTACCAGTGCTCCATTGAAATCGCCAGTAGCATTCCGCCCATTTAAAATTTTCAATCGTAGGAGCCGTCTTGCTATGAATGCTCATCAGTATACCCTCAAGCCCATTTTCGGAAGTACTCTAAAATATCGTGATTCTTTCCTAAGCCGTACAACTCGCTTATGGAATGCCCTGCCGATCTCTGTGTTTCCTAGTCGTTATAATTTACAAACATTTAAAAACAATGTACCTGTCTTTTCTTCCTCCCTAAATTTCCTTCACCCGCGCTGGTACAAACATTTTAAGGGTACAAAAACTCCTTGAGCGCGCGCTGATTATAAAAAAAAAATCTAATTGGAAACGGTTGTTTTTCGTTTCGTCGGGCCAGACTGCACGTTTCCAATCTTGTGTTCCATGCAAAATTTCAACCGAACCATGATATTTTTCTCAAATAACGCGGCGTTTTTCTTTGCAATAGCTGACACCGGTCCAATTCTGCGAAGTGCTCTTCTGACCGTTCACTCGCTTATTTTCTTATTTATTGCTCTCGCGGCCCCCTTTAGGGTCCTTGCTTTTTTTGATGCCATCATGCGTTCAATTGATCGCGCATCCCCATCTTATTATAGGCTTGGGCGACCTCCAGAGTATTGTATGGCTTCCAAGTTCAGTCTTTTCTTTATCATGGGGACTGTGGAATGACTAATTTTCAGTGTTTTTTGCAATTTTCCTGGCAGAAATATCTTTGCCAATGAGGGCAGCAATATTGTCTTCCAAACTTCTCGATAGTTTTCTCATTCTTGGACACACTTTTTACCTGTAAAATTGACTCGACTGAACTGAAACTCTACAAAATAAATACGGGAATACAAGCACAGAAAGATCAAAATAAAAATATAACAGTAAATGTTGATTAACATGGATTCTTTTCTGAAACTTGCAAGATGAATGCGGCCATTAAATTTTTATTCCATTATTTGAACGAAATATTTTTTTACTTTTTATTATCTTGTGTAAACATCAACAACTTAACTATATCAATAAATATAAATAAATAAAATACAAAAGATCCTAAGGATTTTTACAATTATTCGACCGGTTTTGCTCGCCACTGCAGATCCTCTATAGGTTGAAGTACATTCACGGAATTCATTTAAACCAAAATCGTTGCGATTTTTATGAATCGTCTACATGAAACTTTCACGGGATACCCTTCTAGTGCCACGTGTCGGAGATTTACAACTCTAATATAAAAAAATTACACCACTACCAGTAGTTTCGTTTCTCAAAACTCACTCTTCCACAAGCTTAAATATGTTGACTGAACTGAAAATTTCATATTAATCGTCCATACTGTGCTATTGACCATAATACCTTTAAAAAGGTAGACCTGTTTTATTTCTGGCTGACCAATGTGTCACTCTTGGCCTATTCTCTTTTATGGAAATGTACACGAGTAATGGGTATAAAAGAAATACCCACGTCTGCTGCTGGAAGGATTGTTATTGAATCACAACTTTTTCTCTCACAATGAACTCCTAGACGAAGGCCGACATATGCATACACATATTTTCAATCAATTGTTAACAACGGTTTTATTCTAATCCTTCTCAAAGATAGGAAAATATTGTCACTTTCAGATAAAATGTTTCTCCAAACTCAAAACACACATTCCACCAATTTCTTCAGTGACGTCACACGATTAGTTTTTATGCTACGTGAGCTTAGCAGCCCAAGGATCAGTGTCTGCATTTTATGCGGTTTTTTCCCTTAGGCTCCGGTCATAAAAATGCATAATAAAACAACATTCAATTACCTCACAGTAGATTTAACTTTCATAATATAGAAGCATCTGTGGTCAGGAAGCACCGATATGACTAATGGTAATAAAATTATTTGTTGCTTGCCCCGTATCCTCGCTATAGCTCCAGCCAACATTGTACGAGTACTCGTAGGGGTATCTAGAAGCACACACAAATTTTCACAAAAAGTTCCATTCCGAATTCTTTTTTTTACATGATCCTGCGTATTCAATTTCTCAGGGAACTATGCAAAGGTGAAAGGTCCCAGAAAACCAAACATGTAAGCATACGAGTACACCGTATATTCTCTGGGATCAAGGAAAATTGAAGCAAGAAAAATATTATTCCCGAGGGAAATATTCGTGCTCGTGCTCGTGCTCGTGCTCGTACGAGTACATGAAATGACACATTCTCCCGATTCTGCTTGGATATCTTTATGTGTGGAGAACTTTTACATTTACCAAATGGGTTTTATTCCTTTTTGGAAAGTGTTACAGGATACTAATGCCTGTGTCGACTGTTTGGAGCAGACATAGATACACAAACGACACAAAGTGTAAGTGTGATAAAATATTCCTCAGTTAGTTTATGGTTAGTCAATATTTTTCCTTTTTTTTGTTGAGAAAGAAGAACCATTGGTGCTAGATTTCGGCAAATGTGTGTGTATATGCAACTGTAAATGCCTATAAAAAGGAATGACTGGAATAAAGATACGTATGCCTTTAAGGCAAATTGACGGTTTGAGCAAATGGTGGAGCTTATGGCAGTTTTATTAAATGCGATTACTTCTACCATTCGAATGAAGGGCTAATGAATATGAAAATCTTCGAAGCTAGAAATAAGCCAAAAGTTTTCTCCTACTAAACTTATTGATCACTGTACGAATTGTTATACTGTTATATATATTAACGGTGATTAACAACTCCTATTCACACTATATGAAGTAATGACTACCTTCAACCTCTTTTTGTAGTGAAAGTGTACCGGCTTGTGATCGACAAATTTATGCCAACCGATGAGGTCTGTATAAGCCAATAAAAGCGTTTACATTTTCGAAGACAAAATCTGGTGAAAGCGATCAGAATGAGCGAAGGTGCTATTGGCGCAGGCTCATTGCCGAAGTGAATAAAGACGGTTCGGTCACCCTATGGAAGTGAAGTAGTCTTCACCCTGCTCACGGATCATCCTGCGGAGGGAAGATCTGAGGCCTACCAGCCAGCAAATCCTCTGGCCCGGACAGGGTTAACGCCGGCGTTCTTAAGAACATGGCTGCAGAAAAAACCACATCTACTCCTCGGCATGTCCTACGCGTGTTTACGTGCCGGATATGCTGTGAACTTTAACGTGTCATTCTTTTGGATAAAGGCAAGTCACCCCCTTCACTCCGTCGTCATTCTGACCACTGCGTTGCTCGATAAGGCAAAGAAAATAATGGAGAAAATGTACCAAGTGCAATCTCTCCGATAGCAAGTATTGGTTCCGCGTGCGCCGTTCGACGTGTATAGCGGTTGCCGCAAGCCCCCACAATATGACCCGCGTCCTAGTCACGGTTGTTGTCAAGAATGCACTCAACTCAACAAGTTGGTCCGATATCTATCTCCAGAATTCAAGTACCCCGGAGAGAGAGGCGGCTGACATCGGGAGTCCTTATTGGGTCACTCGAGCTGCTGCTCATAAAAGTACCTTCTGGACGATGTCACACTGGTCGTGACGGTAATATCCCATGAGGAGGCCGAACGCAGGATACAGGTGAGCGGACACGAGAGTGGCAAACTAACTGCGGGGTCACAGCTTTAAACTAGCATCCCAAAAATTGGAGGATTGTCCTTACTGGGCAACGATGGTTCAGGAAGCACTTCTATTTAAATATCGCGGGTGCGGCGGTCCACATGAGACAGTTAATTTGCTACACGGAGTGTGGGGCGACTCATGATTAACCTTTGGGAGTACATTGAGAGGCCGCCAACTCTATATTGCAGTGGGCCCCAGCCCAATTATCAAGGCTTCGCCCATCAATGACGTTGTCTAATAAAAAGCGGGGGTAAATTATTCTATAACTGGTCTTATCGAAAACATCCAGATTTTTTGCATGAATGGATGCTACGATTTGACCAGTTACAAGTTGCCGGTCATAGGTCTTGTTGGCGGCTTGACCACCGGTAGTCCATACCAGGACTTAAATCACGGTACCATGGGAGTCAGGAGCCCCCCGGATTTCGGTCCGGGCCTGACTTGTTAGAGGTAGGCCCCCTTGTGGGAGCGTCATAGTGGCTGTGGTTTTAACCCAAATCGCGGGTACGGGTTTAGTTTTTGGTTTAGCCCATTGTAGAGTTGCAAATGAAGTACTGGGTGCTGCGACCCTAAGAGCAGCAAGAGGTTTTAGGTCGGCCTCGACTCATACCTAGGGTGGAATTTTTGCCTCCAACACAGTTCCGAATTGGTATCAAAATTTTTGTGGCGAGCGATGGCAAGGCGTATCCGTGCTCCCTATGGGTGTATGGGCACCTCGTAAACATTAAGTCTTACGGCAGGAGGTTTACGTTAAAAATCCAGGTACGTTCTATATTGCTGTACGACACCGAGAATGGGTGGGCAGAGACCGGGTTCTCGAAAACATCTTAGCTCGGTACAATACGTCGAGTTCGTCTGGATTCGGTCGCTTACCGTTCGGTCTCCGCGGTAGCCGTTATAGCAGGAATGGTGCCCGTTTTATTACTCGCGAACGTAGAGAGAAATTTATGTGCCAGAAGTTGAACTAGATAGTGACATCGGATAAAATGTTGAAGTGCCTGCAGCAGGAATATGTTGAAGTGCCTGCAGCAGGAATAAGTTGAAGAGATTGCAGGTATGTGGACACGGACACACCGACTCACACCATGAGCCCATGGCAACGTCCCTATGATGTTAACTCGCGAGGATACATGGAGGACCGACCGACCGAAAGGGAAGAGCATATCCTCCTAGGTATGTGCGTATATATGTGTAGCCAAGCTAGATCACTTTAGCTATCAGTAAGACTATATGTATATCGACCACAAGAGTGACGGTAGCAATATGAATAGCTAAACCGGGAGCACAGCCCGTGGTGCAGATCTCAGCTCCGCTGATTCCTTCGAGATATTAGCAGAGTTAAAGACTAAGTCCTTGAACGAACTCTCGTTATTACAGGCATGGGATATCACTGGATCTTCTAGACTACGGATCCTTAAACAGGAGATGGATATCTCCAGATGACCCAACTCCCTATCAAATTTACTATAGGCTAATTTGAGTTAGGTACACGTTCAATATACTTAAATTGCAGACGTTCACAAGGGCGAAATTTAGCTCCGACGGCTATCTTGGAGCAGCCAAACTTAGAATACGACTGTTCCCCGAGGAGATGCCGGAAGCCGCTCAGAAAAAGCATAGTAAAGTATTTAAAGCCCACAGAGGTTACCCGAATATTAGCGCCGCATTGCTGCGACATCGAGAAGGCTTCTGAGGAAACCGTTGTATATCTAGCAAGCCAGGAAAAAATGCCTGCAAAACAAAAACCTGCACACATGAAACTTCTGCAGCGTAAAACAAGGCAACGCCCGCACTTTGTTTGCATTTTATGGGTACTAATAACCTCTTGAGCGCGCGCTAATTTAAAAAAAAAGGTACAGAGTAAAAAGGCAAAAGGAGTAGAAGATCCTTCATACCCAGAACTTAATAATGAAGAAAATCTAATAACCAAAGCTAATGAAACAATAGACGTTCTTAATCAGCAATTGTAGCTGTTGCTAAATAGATATTATTCTGGGAGTATGATCGAACAAGATGAGAACTTGTTAGCTCGATATGTCTCGTCTGCAAAAATTAAATTATATGGTACTCTGTAAACAGCACTATGTAAACAACAATTTGGATGTAGCAGGATCTGCACTTGCTTGCGCCCTGAGGAAGACTTGCATTTTTTTGTCGTGACTAACCATTTTTTAATCGACTTGAAACCATAATAAAAATATAAAAATATTCGTCGACTTCAGCATCCCGACAAAAACAAACTAGCTGTCTCGAAAAAAACAACAATATAAGCTGAAATTTGGGAATAGATGGGAGTTTGAGAAGGAGTTGAACTACGAGTATTACCAGAATTTTTAAATCTAAACTAGAGCAGATCATGCGAATACTTTACTTTTGATGATAGCTTATAGAACGTGGTGGTCGTAGGCCTTGACCGCCATGTATTCCATATCAGCTCGATCCGTAGTGTACTAAATGCAGATGATCCGCGAGTAAAACCACTAGTAAATGTCGTCTATATGACTCAACCATCTTAGTTGGTGTAAGCGCAGCTTTCCGGAATTATTCTGGTTATTGGTGCATCCGAATGCAATAAAGGCTTCATGCGTGGATGATATGGACAGTCGCCAAAAGCGTCCCATCGTATAGGCTTCCATCATACCTGGTAAACATACAGGAAGAGTTGAGTGAATTAGAAAAAATCCAGGTTCAAACACGGACTTCCAGCAAGCAGAACAGATATGATACTAAATTCTTGGAGCAAAATATTATCCATCGCATATTTAGTCCAGAGGACTTACTTTCTTCTGATTTTCTAGTCCTAGCCCCAAGGTTCAAAGCTTAGGATGGATATATTAACTCCCAGCGCACTTTAATAATAAGAACATTACCGTCGTTTCTTTCCTTTCGCCGCAAGTAAACGTCGTTGTGTTATGCGAAAGGAAGACACCCTGGCTCTTTGTTTTGTTCCTAGAACTCATTTGGTGTCATGAAACTTGAAGGAAGTTTAGAAGCCAATTTTTCGTAGCTACTATGTTATACATCAAAAAGTTCCCGGAATTTATTCAGAAAATTAAAAATACAAGTTTATTCATCTAAATCTATATTGTCCCCTTCAAAGTAATCTCCACCGACTGCAAAATACTTATTCCAGTGCTTGATCCAATCCTCGAAACATTTTTTATATTCGGTTTTCGGTATGTCCATCAGTGCTTCCTGCGATTTTTCCATTGCTTCCTCTCGGGTGCTGAAACGCGTTCCCCGTAGTGGTTTTTCAATTCGATTGAATAGAAAGAAGTCATAGGGAGCCTAATCAGGTGAATTCTGTAGCTGTTGGATGGTATTTGTTGCATTTTTCGTTAAAAAATTACGAATAATGATGGCACTGTGCGACGGTGCGTTATCGTGGTGCAAAATCCACGAGTTTTCTGCCCACAATTCTGGTCTCTTTCGGCGAATTGCTTCACGTTAATGTCTCATAAGGCCCAATTAATACTCTTTGTTTACTGTCTGGCCTTCTGGCAAAAATTCATGATGCACTACACCGTTGTAATCCATGAAAAAAGTGAGCATTGCTTTCTTTTTTGACTGAAAACGACGTGGTTTTTTGGTCTCGGCTCATTTGGTGAACGCCATTCACTTGATTGATGTCTGGATTGCGTGTCGTACTCATAATCCACGTCTCGTCTCCAGTAATGATCCTTTTGATGAATGTGGAATCGGATTCAACCTCGCAAATCATCTCTTTTGCGACGTCAACACGGTCCCTTTTTTGCATGCAATTGAGGTCTTTTGGCAACAACTTTGCTGCTACACGACTACACGACGGAAACCCAAATCATTAACTAAAATGCCTTGGACGAATTCATAGGCAATGTTCAAGTACTCCGCTATCTCTCTGATGGTTAATTTGCGGTTATTAACTGACATTTCTTTTACTTGATTAATGTTTTCGTCGGTTTTCTACGTGCTACTGGTAGACGTTAGAGAATCGTTGCCGAAACACTTTTCCAACATTACCAACGTTCGCGCACCATTAAATCCGTTTTTTACCCAAAATTTAATACAAGTTGGTTGTTGCAAACTTAAATCCATTTCTAAAATTGTAAAAAATTGCCAACACACACAGAGATAGATATACTCTTGGCTACGTAACTTTTGCAAATGTCAAGCAATGACGCTAAGATTTAGAGGGAATATCAGCAACTTGACAAAAAAAACGGAACTCAAATCGGAACAATGGGAGCGCCACACGGTGGTTGTGGCCGGGAACTTTTTGATCAAGGAACTTTGATCAAATATGACTTCAGTATAAGTACTCGTATACTTTTGCCAAGCATAGAAATCTATCGATTTCGAGATAGATTCAGTAATAAACTGACTACATCGAATTTCACGAAGCTTATGCCATTTGAGAGTTTCCCAGCATTAGCCAGGATGTTGAAATACAGATGATAACAAAGGAGTTTCCACCAAACCAAATGTAACGCTTACTGACAGTGGCGTTTCAAGAGCTGGTCCTCCAGGTCAGGGAGGAAGCTGTCAAATTAAATAGAAAATACTAATTGCTGTAAAGAATCTCATAATCAGCCACTTGATCAGTCATCTCTCGACCTAAGCATGGTTTTTTAATTGCATCTCGAGCAGTAAAAATTTGTTGATGTAGCACAGAAAATAGAGTGTGTCTTTTTCGCAAGCTTTTGATCAAGTTATGGATCCCAGTCTTCGTAACACAATGGATAAGTCTTGATCAGAGAAAATAAAATCAAAATCTGTGCCACACTGAAATGCCTTGAAACATTGTAGCCTAACAATAATGCAAACAAAGATGACGAGTAACTCATTAAATTTCAGAAAATAGGAAGAAAGCAAAGAAAACACTCAAATAAGTGGTAGCGTTAGTTACCGATGAAAACAAATTTCGGGTATCATTGTGATATGGTAATGATACCCCGAATATGTATGAGAAGACCAAAGTATTGTGCCAGTGCCTCATATAAGTAAATCTGTGTACATCTTCCACAGCTATAACAAAATTTAAATTTGTTTCCAAAGAAGGAAGCTTCCGTAAATTAAATTTCACAAGTAAGTAAGTGTAAGTGTCAGCTTCTACAGTTTTGCTTACATCGTCCTCGTGCTCGAAATATGTATTTATATTCTACACCTTGTGTATCCACTTAAGTTCTGATTGGATTTCGTTAGAGGACCTGAAAATAAATTCTTATTTTACATCGTCTCATATTTCTCACACGAGACACCAGAGTTTTTGTATATATGTATGTAATGTAAACTCAAGGCTTCTGGTTTTGCAATTGCGAGAAACTTATTGAACTCAGCGACATCCTACAAACATCCAATCGATGTGAGTTGTATTCATCCAAAACCACTTCCGCTTCATCGTAAGTATATTGCTCACTCCACAAAACATAGATAATTGCAAATTGAAGGAAATACAATTAATTGAACCGTATTCGGAAATACGAAAACATTTCAACATTAATTGATCGGATGCTCTCATCGTGGAAGTGAAAGCGTAATGGCTACATATGTACTCGTATTGTACTTCCAAGCGTCAACATAAGTAGCGAAAAACACTTTCGTATGCTTTAATTAAGTGGTACATTACTTACCATTTCCAGTGCCATACACGTTGACTATCTACTCCAGATATATCCAGATAAAATCCGGACTTAATTCTTGCCCAATAGATACAAGGTACTCGCAGTCCAAGTAGTCGAAGTACTTGCTTGCATAAGATTCTGAGTGTAGCCAAGTCTTGGTAAACAAGTCAAACTTTTATACAAAATTATTCGAGGTTCAATTGATCCCAATTGATTCATTCAAGTGTACCATCAAACAACTGACTTGTAAATCTTAATTAATTAACTACAGATACTGCAAATAAATTTGCCAATGAACAAGATATACTCGTACAAAGATAAAAAGATACGCAGATACAAATACACTGCCAAAAGTACCTACATATATATTGCGAGTACCCCGATATAGACCCAGACCCCCCCCCCCTCCCCCCAAACAATGCTGAGTAATTATAAAAGCGAAAATACAGACACCAACTGCCAAATACAGATAGTGGGGAAAATATTTAAACCACCATGGCCAAAATAACCTTCGTTAATTTGTACGCCCAATGGCAAGTCACGAAGGATATCGAATGAATTCTAATACAGGAAATTGTCCACATACAATGGAGGTCACGTTTCCTTCTCTTAATCCCTAAACAAAGATATTTACTTGGAAGAAACATCCTTCATTTTTTCTTTCAAGACTAAAAGGACTAGTCGCCTGCAGATATGTTTTTGGGTTGCCGGTACTGATGGAACGAGTTGCTTTGTTGTGTTTTCCCAACAAAGAGACAACACACAGCCCAATCATTCTTTCGGTCTTTCGGAGTATCCCTTCGGGCCGAGGTCATCAAAACGGGACCAAGATTACTCATTATGACTGTCTGAATGTTGACGTTCGGATGGATGTGAATATCCGTACTTGTATTTTTGTTGTCGTAGCAGATGCGATGATCGATGTGGATTCCTATTGTCATTCATATTAATTTGGCTCAATTGAAGTTGGCAGCACCAACGTATGCATTCAATTGAAAATCAAAGATACTCGTGTTTTCAGCATGTACATATTCGTTTCTATTCAAACATACGAGTACATATTGGACAATATGGCACATTCGTCTGTTTGTGTCCTTTATTACTCGTATATGTAGATATATGGATACGAATGAAGAATAATTTGCTTCCAATAAATTAACTTTAAAAGGCAATCAATTTATCTATTACTCTTCCAGCAGATGAGTGGAAAGAGTGGAAAATTGAAGAAACATCGATATCGAGTTTGTCTTCGTCATCGGCGTAGGTACTTCAGAGTAACATATTCCTTTGGATCCTAGTCGTTAAGTTGTTATCTCACCCTGTCAGAGGTTTCCGACTGTCGTTTTTCGTGATTAGACGATGGAAGGATGTTCTTACTCATATGTGAAGGCAAATAATTACCGCTCGAATCTGCTTGCATCCGCTGATGATAAAAACCAGTCTCTAATGAGTCCTGACGAGTGAAAATCAATAAATCACACATCAGGCTCCCTAGACAGATACAGACCTTAAAAATATTAGCTGGTTCTTTTTCTTTTAACACATTAACTTTGAAATAAACGAAGATAAATTTATTCATGTTCAGAGGGGTGAAAACTGCTTTCAAAAGTTCTTAATTGGATAGCAAGAAGGAAAGACTTATTGTCAAGTTGGCTGGCTCATTGGCTCGTTGGCCTGCGGGATAGTATCCCTTATCATGTTTATTTTTACTTTAAAATTTCCCTTTTATTCCATGGGGGAAACGACAGTGAAACTTTTATTTATATTGTATTTGAAATTATATCTGGAAAGTACGGTAGGGAACGTTGCAACATGGCCGACCGACATGTGAGTGTATAAGGGTAAAGACCACCTCGGAGAATATTACGAATACGACTAACAGTCGGTTTGCAAGGCTATTAATCAAATTTCGAAGAAAAGTCCTCGCTGACTTTTGAATAAATAACAGATTTTCAAAGAAGGACTAACTTTTAAAAAAGAGGAAAATCAGAATTGACCACGAACTTAGTACACACCCTTAGTTTTGAGTTTGGTATAGCATATCGAATACAATATAACAGGTTTTTTGGTTTGATATTAACTCTGTACCACGACATCATCCATAAATTAACCAAATTTAGGGAACGTTTTAAATGAAAATAGTCCAAATGGTTTTGATGTCAGAAATAAAGCTCATTTTTCGGGACAATGTGAAATTGAATCCCTCCTTTCTAAAATAACACCGCGCTAGTCCGAGAGCACAAACATTATATGGTCACGTAAAGTAAAATCAAAACCAGCTTTTTGCATGTTTGATAATCTATTCTTTCATGGTAGTTATGGGTAGTAACCCATTGTAACTTCAGACAACGATAGAATTAGTAACACTCAGGTTAGTCTGAAGTTGAAGCGCTGAAGATAAAAAATGATCAATACCAATTCTCGTGAAGATTTGAGCGAATTAAAGCTGAAACCCTTAAAGTAAAGTCACAAGACTCTGTCCATTATTAGTTGTGGCCAACAGTCTTCAGAGATTCCTTGAAAGTAGTTGTATTGCTGCAAAAGCAAAAACTACAACCATCTATCCCTTTGTGACATAGCCAGCGGTCTGTCCTACAACTTGTATTGCTCTCTTAGTACATTTCCGTTTTGAGTCGACTTTATACTCTTGAAGCAATCAGAGTTCTGGTACCAACGCGTCAGATGGCGTGCTACGGCAACCGATCCACGAAGTCACCAAATATTTTTTAGACAGAAAATACCTTTGAAAGAGCTACCTGTTTCAAGGCCTCCAGAACCCCGAATTAAACATCGAATTTGCCAGCAAGCAAATTGCCGCATCTGGAGATTGGAAAACCAGCACGTGATTGTCGAGAATCCAATGGATCCACAGAGAGTGACAAGCTTGGCCCATGCGCTATAGAACCATGATCACCGAATTTTTGTGGGCTGAAATTGAAGACACGGACTTGGACGATATTTGATTTCAGCACGATAGCACGTCATGCAACACAGCCCATAAAACAATCGATCTTTTGCGTATTAAGTTCGGTAATCGTGTTATCAACCGCCTTGGCGAGGTCTATTGGTCGCCTTGGAACTCCGATTTGACCTCGTTAGACTTCTTTTTGTCGGATGACCTTAAAAATGTATGTTATGTAGACAATCCATAAGCCATTTCAGCCGTTAAAACGAGTATCGTCCGAGCCATTTCTGAGATAGAGCCAGAAACAACCAACATGGCCCTGGAAAATTGAATTGACCAAATGCGCTACTGCGAAGTCAGCCCAGGCAGCCACATGAATGAAATCGTATTCCATAACTAATGGGAATGTTTGATGTTTCCAATAAAGCCATAACATACTGTTCTTTTCATTTTATTTATGTATAATAAGAAACTTGTATTTGGACCATCCTGTATAGTTATCGCTGAATATATTACCAATGGAAGATACTCGTACCATAACGCGGCAAAACATTATAGGCTTGATTGTTGACAGCCACTTTGGTAATTTCGCACTGATAAGGGCAAGGCTTGCTAAAAAAACCATTTGCACTTGAAGGAGTCAAGAAAGCTATTTTAAGTTCTTTAAGGTTAAACTTTGGCCAATCAGTAATAATAGTGTCAACCATATTTTGTGTGTAGGATTGCGGTAGGTACTGAACGGCCTTAACCTGGTGATGCAATTATGACTACACATTGATTGTGCATATTTTATCTCATTGTGATAGCTACTGGGTACTGGGTTCGTACAAAAGGCTAACGGGAGCTCTCATATTCCTAAAGTGGGTTAATGACTCCGGAATATACGGACTCTCTTACCTAATAGGTCATAAAAGCACCTGGCCCTCAAGAATTGGGGTTATGTCAGGGTTAAACTACACTCAATCATACCTCGAATAAACACGGATCTACTGTTGACGATCATACAAAACAAAAAAACGACAGCGACGTTCGAATATGCATAGAGAATGCTCGCAGAGCACATGTTACCGAGCAACTAGCGAAAGCCCTAGACTGTTATGAAGCAGATATCAATGCTAATCAGGTATTGTAGTGGGATGAGCTGGACAAGAGGAGAATGTAAAAATGGCAACTAGAGTGACTGTCAACACGGAAGCGAAATCCTTATAAAAATACGCATCCAGGCCTTAAACGCTAACATCAGCCTCATATGCGCTCACGCGTCGCAAAAAACGAAAAAGGCAAGATTTCCAACGAATGCTTTTACGAGCTCATCGGCAAAACCTACGAGCAATGTTTGAAGTGTAGGTAGTTTTAACAACAAAATAGGAAAGTAGGATATTTTTGGCAGCACTGTCGAGAAGCATAGCCTGCACGACACTACCTCTGAAAACGGACTAAGGCTCATTGACTTTGCTGCTGGATGGAACCTCACTACTGCTGTACGATTGCCCCACTTTAATATCCACAAAGAGACGTGGTGCTAACCTAATCATCAAACCATCAATCAAATTGATCATATTGCTGTCGATGAAGTATTAAAGATGTCAGAACTTTCCGAAAAGAAATACTGTGAGCAGATTTTACGTTAACCAGATGTAATCGCAACAAATCGCTGATCGATTATCCCTCAACCTCCCGGCGTGTCCTATGTGTCCTATCAAGTTCTGAAGACCAGTGACATGGATGCACTATAAGACACGCCGCAACTGATGTCGTGGGTCTCACCTGACCATCTCTACAAAACCCATGGTTTAATGAAGAATTCAGGCAAGCGCACTAAGGGATACAACTCTCCCACGAAGCGGCACTGCGAATGCGGCTTTCCGAATGAAAGAGAAAGAGCAGAGTGGTGTAACTCCAAGAACAATGTTGGGAAGCTTTACCAAAGAGTAAGAAGAACGTTTCAAGGCAACAAGACTCGAACAGAGGTCTGTAGAGATGAACAAGAAAACGTAGTAGCAGAGTCACAGTTGGTACTGAGAATACGGGGAAACTACTTCTTCAGGCTGTTAAATGACGAAGCAGAATGATGCATTAAGCCACGACGGTGAATGCCAAGTTATCCACCGAGCCAAAATGAGGTTAGGAATATCTGTCTTTAAATCCAATAAAGCTGCTGGACCTGACGGCTTTCTTAAAGGATTAAGGCAAAGATTAAAGGATTTTCCAAAATTCTATTGAACGCCTTGCATACGCTGATGACATTGACTTTACTGGCAGAACTCAAAAACTTTTATTGGTGCGTTCGCAAGTATTGAAACAGAAGCGGCAAAAATCGGTTTAATCGTGAATAAAGGCAAGACTAAGTACATGCTGCCAAGAAGAAGAGACACACAACTTCGGCAAATTGGACGGAACACACAACTTTGAAATAGGCCGGGGCTTAATATACAATATTTCGGGTCTTCTACTAATTTTTATAATGCCATCTCATCAGAAATAAAACGAAGTTACTCTTGTCAATTACTTTTCCTTGTCAAGAAACACAAAGGATACAAAGGATAAGAGCATTATCATTTCAGTTCTTCTTATTGATGCAGAAGCATGGACTTTAACTAAGGTGGATAAAGATATCCTTGTCCATTTTGAATATAAAATTCGAATGATTTTAGGTTCCGTTGCTTTGACGACGAATTCTACGAGTGATATTGATCTGAACATGACTAGAACACCAGTGCTACGGCCTGAAAAGTCTCCGATTCCAACCTGTAGGGAAAACGTAGTAGAGAAAGACTTCGGCTTAGGTGGCGCGCATAAGTAGAAGGTGACTTCAATCGACTTAGAGTGTGTAACTGTAGAGGCTTGTTAGCTGAGGCCCAGGTTCAACCCGAACTGTAGCCCCAGTAAGTAAGTAAATATGGGCATGTGACATGTTTTGTATTTTTATCCTCTACTTATCCGAGTATCTATTCGCATATATAAATGCAGTAAGACAAAGGACTTGTGTATTAAATGAATTGAAGACGAATTTGTGTGGGGCTGGGTATTAAGATCTCTCTTGTATCTCATTTCTACAAAAAGACCTCTCAGAAGAACCTCCACAAAAAAAGATTTGAAAAATAGGCAACAATGTGGATGTTCAGTTCTGAAAGTGTTAACTCCAAGATCAGTGTGGTTAATAATGGAGTGCTACGAATCGTTGACAGATGTCGGTTATCTTTCTACTGAGTTAAAGGATGTAGGGCGAAAAATCAGATAAAATCTTTGCGACTAATGTTAAGTACCTTACTTACGAGTATAAATCCAGAGCTAGATAAGAAGAATCAACCATTCAACCTTTCATTTGTCAGGCAATGCAAGCGTTTGCAATTTTATAAGAAGAGCAACATGGTGGGCAGAGGAGAAGGTCTCAAATCAATGTCATTGTCTTTACAATATACATATTCTACATATTGATGATTTGTAAGGTCGGCAACATTAATTTAATAAAAAAGGTCTTTCTGAGTAGTAACCCCGAATTGCGAAAACTAATTAATGAAGAGAATTCATTCATTCATACCAAGACAGATCCAAAAGCAAATTAGACTTCATTTTATCTCTATCATGTCATATGACTGTATTCTGAAGGGTCCTATAAAAAAAAAATGCGCTAAGAAAATTATGCCACCTCTTAAAAGCAATGCCTCAGTTCTAAATACAGCATCACTAATTTCCCGTCACCGTTTTGCATAAACATAAAACGGAAAATTCAAATTTATTGCCGAAGGAACAACAAAACTGCGGGTATACTCGTACCTGTAATATCTTTAGAGAGACAAACTCCAATTTCCGTCTTTTGAATTAGTGGTTAAGGTGCTTGACATCGGTGCTCAGTCGCTAAGGAAGCCTAAGACAAAGATCGCTTTCACACTTAATTACTTCCTTTGTGCTGAATCTAGGAATTCAAGAACACGCTATGAGAATGTCGGTCGTCAGAAATGCAAAGGAAAATAAAGGAAATTGTGTTAAGGCCGTGTCCCCCCCCCCCCAAAAAAAAAAACAAACCACGGGAATTTACACGGGACTATAAATATTTTATGGTTACGCCGTTAGGGGATGTACCTAAGAATTTCTTTCCTTCGAAAATCATAAAATTCCTCATCTTACCCTTCGTCAGATAGTCAGATTGATAGTTTAGTTAGTTTTAAACGCATTTTATTTTCTAAATCATTAACTCTTACATACTAACAAAAAATGCTTAAATGCTAGCTTAAATTACTTAACAATCTTATACTAACTTACTGGCCCCACACAGGCACTCTAAGCTACTCTAAACTCTTATATATATGTCTTTCGACTTAGTTTACATTTTATTTATTAGTACTTATTTTCTATGCTTAAGGCTAAGAAAAGAATTTAACAAAAAACTTAGCATATGGACATAATTTTTTATTTTTTATAAAAACTTAATATCTAACTTAAAATAAACCTTAGTCTACCAATAGTCAGATTGATGCGAATGATGTTGTTTTTCTTCGGTGGAAATTTTTTTTTTTTATGCGAATCCTTTATGGTGGCAGGATGATGTGCAAATATCTTTGAATTAAAGATTCCTAGCAGAAGAACAACAGAGCTGAATTAAAGATTATTGATACTTGACAGGATAAAGGTATTTCATTGTTACAATTTCCAGAAGTACGACGGTTGAGAAGCAATTTTCGTTTTTCATTTTGCAAAGGAGTAAATCCAATCGCTTAAAAGAAATATTCCTGGCCGTTATTATTCGCAGTAGTATACAATATTTGCATTCTTTGAAAATAGAGAATTGGAAATGTTACGATCGACCGACGGTTGAGATTAAATGGTATTTGTGTGGTCTTTGATAAGTTTTACATAATTTTAGTGAAAGGAACAAGTGCGAGGTTGAGTGCTGCTCAATCCCCTTCAATACTGTTTTCCCTTATAATACTCGTAGCATCCCTCTATTTAGAGAATATTATTGAAAGAGGCGAACAAAGTGAATTTTCTGGATTTCGGGAAGTACAAACTGGTAAAAACATAATCCTTATTGGTGATTTAAATATTAACGTTGTGCCTGATTCAACTGATGCAGCTACTTTTCAGTCGATCTTCTGCTCGTTTGGTTTGTGAATACAAAACTCCTATTACCATTTACAATAATAATTACATAAAAGATTACCCGCAAAGCCAAATACTTATTTGCAGCTGGTCGTTAACAATAAATAAAGATGTAATTTTGAGGTGATTATTTAATGTGACAGAGTTTGCGCGTTAGTTTATGTTATGATTCAATGATTTAAATTCAAGTTGTTTATTTCAGATTTGAGAAAGTATAAATTATATGACTACTGAATAATTAAGAATTCAATAAAATATTTTTCAATTTCTTTTTTTCGGTTTCTAAAATGTCGAATTTATTTTAAATGTTGAAGAATTTTATTTATCGTTGTTGGAACAGCACAAAACAGTTCTCGTCTTCCATATAGGTTAAACCACAGATGCTATAGTTTACATAGATATTGCACGCCGACGGAAAAAATCTAACCATTTTTCCATTCAATCCGTACGTCCCAGTTCGATCGAACTAGAGTGAATCATACTCAGACATGATGTGACTCTTAATTTCTTTGTATTATTAAGTTGCGTGTTCTGTTTGTTGGATAGAAGTTTTCCGTTTTTCGCAACGTAATTTTTATAAATCAAATTTGACTGATAATTAACATTATATTTGAGAACCGTAGGAAGGTCAAAGCAGAATGCGTTCTCTTTAATGTTGTATTTATTGAATAGTTGTTTTACGTTTTTTTTTTCAGATAAAAATTGAATTTTTTGATTTTTGGATGCTATGTTTTTTATATCTTCTACGAACAATGCTTCCGTAATAGAACGAAGAGAGCAAAGTATAGAATTTCCTTGCGATGCTCATAGCAAAGACTTTTTTCATCAAACCATTTCGGATCTCTAATATTTGTTATCCTTATGCATTCCAAGGCCATTGTCTCTCTCTTATATTTCTTTCTTGTGGACGTGCTCTGAAAATTCTATTAAATACTTTGAAGTGAACTTTACAAACGTTAAAAAATTCATTAGTTGTTGCCTTGAGACTTCCAAAGTCACTTCTTTAAGAATAATTTTTTGCAAAGATGAAAAATTCCGAAGGACATGGTATTTTTACATCAGTTTTAAAAAATAGTTTGGAACAATTTAAACATTTGTTCCTTAAAAGCATTTTAAAAGCAAGATATCCAGTAAAATATTGCTGTTGTTTCTAATATGATTTTAGTTTCGATTTAAATATCACAAATGACTTTTTCGTACAGAGTTTCATTGCATACGATTTTCTTTCAATCCTTAAGCAATGAAGAAGTTTTTGGAATATTAGTTTGAGTTGGGGATAAGTCTACGTTTAAAAATTCTACATTATCATCATCACAGTTAC
The DNA here is from genome assembly GCA_963966105.1 of Volucella zonaria. NCBI lineage: Eukaryota > Metazoa > Arthropoda > Insecta > Diptera > Syrphidae > Volucella > Volucella zonaria. The sequence goes on from OZ014530.1 coordinate 83,063,282, forward strand.
TGAAAGGAGTAAAATTAATAAGATTTGACGAGAGAATTAGAATTTTCGACGTCAAAACATTAAATTCGTAAACAGACGGATTTTTGTTGTAACCACCTTTGATGCGAATAATAGAAAATACATTTTTTAATACGTCTTGATGAATTCTCTTTGTTAGTAAATAATCCACGTTCTCTTATAGGCCATTGCTTATATCATGACAAAGTAATAAGACTCCGTTCATAGTTTGTTCCATTCCTTTTAAACAAAAGTTTCGTGGAAGGTTAACTGATTTTTGTATATCTTTTAAGTAAGACCAAAATTATTTCAACTCATTATAAGCTGGATTCTCTAGCTGAACTCCCCGCCTTCAAACATGCAGTCAAGTACATTGTTCACTTCTAGTACGAACTCTTTCCTTGCTACAACTTTATTAGAGCTTTCTTTTAAGCAATTAAGTTCAAAAGCAGTTTAAATCGATACCGCAGTTGTCCGGCTAAATATTTGCGCTGCAAGGTGAACATGCATTTTTTCGAAGGAATTCGCTGCTATATAACAACTTCTAAATTTTAAACATGTCTTAGCTACGTTGTCAACTTCCAAATTGTATATTTCTCTGATAACATCAAAAGACACTTTGCCATCTGGAGTTTGTAGAACATTACGAAGTGATTTTAACAAATGAGGGTAATCATAAAAACAAAATATTTTTTCATCATTAAAAATTATAAATGGGTTTTCTTCAGAAACACCCAACATTTTATAAGTTTTTCTATTATTGGCCCCTTGGTCGAAAACAATAGCACATACGAGGGCGGATCAATAAGTCAATAAGTTTTTGAATTTCTGACCTCTTTACTGAAACAGCAACACTGCTCCTGTCAACAGGCATTTGTCAGTTGACTCCTGTCAAAATTTAAACTTGCTGCGTCAGTTAGTTTGTGTTTGACAGCTATTTTTATCAGACTACTCACTAATTTGAGGAGAAAATGGAAAAAAGTGAATTTTGTGTGCTTATTAAGCATTATTTCTTGCGAAAAAAAACCATTACCGAGACCAAGGCTAAGCTTGATAAATACTATGGGGACTCTGCACCATCGATTTCAATGGTAAAAAAGTGGTTTACTGAATTTCGTTGTGGCCGTACAAGCACTGAAGATGCCGAACGTCCTGGACGCCCAGTTGAGGTCTCTACACCCGAAACAATCGAAAAAATTCACGATATGGTGTTGGCCGACCGAAGATTGAAAGTGCGAGAGATTGTGGAAGCCGTAGGGATCTCGCATGGCTCAGTGGTTTCAATTTTGAATGATCACTTGGGCATGAGAAAGCTTTCCGCAAGATGGGTACCGCGTTTGCTCACAGTCGACCAACTTCACAGGAAGGTTTGGCGTAGTTTAATCGCAATATTTAGGAGTTTTTGCGCCGTTTTGTAACCGTGGACGAAACATGGATCCATCACAACACACCAGAGAACAAACAACAGTCAAAACAGTGGGTTTCTAAGGGTGAATCGGCGCCAAAGAAGGCCAAGGTGGGTTTGTCAGCCAATAAAGTTACGGCGACTGTTTTTTGGGATGCACGCGGGATAATCCACATTGACTACCTTCAAAAGGGAAGAACAATCAATGGGGAATATTATGCCAACTTATTGGACCGATTCAATGACGATTTGAAAAAAAAACGACCTCATTTGGCCAAGAAAAAAGTTCTTTTCCACCAAGACAATGCAAGGGTGCACACATGTGCAGTTGCCATGGCAAAAATCCATGAATTGGGCTATGAATTGCTCCCTCATCCACCCTATTCTCCAGATTTGGCTCCGAGCGACTACTTCTTGTTCCCAAACCTGAAGAAATGGCTTGGTGGAAAAAGATTTGACTCCAATGATGAAGTCATCTCGCAAAAATGAGGACCTCGACAAATCATTTTTTTTGGAAGGGATAAAAAAATTGAAGAAGCGTTGGACAAAGTGTATAGAGCTCAAGGGAGACTACGTTGAAAAATAAAATTATTTTTTTATCAAAAAATCTGTTTTAATCACGGACTTATTGACCCGCCCTCGTACCTCTAGACCAAGTTATTGACAGATTTTTTAATTGTTTTTTATGATTTCGCTTAGGTTATCCCCATTTACACCGTTTGCTGACACAAAATAATTTAAAACACTTTCCCAACTATCAAACAAACCATTTAGCATGAAAACACATATTTCATTTGCAAACAATCTACTTCTTTCTACACCAAGGTCTTCGAAACCATCTATTAAATAATTTTTTATATTATATGTGAGGTTTTTACGAATCCTAATTTCATCAAATATCAACACAACGTTCTCGCTGGTTTAATAAAGCGAACTTTGACTTAAGATATGAATGAGCATTGCTTTCATATCCTGGTTGTAATCCTTTTACAGGAGCCCATCTATAGAAAGAGGAAATGTGAGGAAGTTTAAAGCCAAGTCAATCTCTCAAAAATTTATAGGCGCTTTGTGATCTATAATAAATATTTTGGGAAAGTTCTTTTCGTAGCTGTTGTATTTTGTAGTCTTTAATTCTTTCAGAAGCATTTTAGAAAATGTTTTTGAATGGTCTGAAATATTGAGCCTTTCGATTTGAGACGTCGTAGATATTTTATTTTTATTAAAAATTTTTATGGCAGTATGCGCTCTGTTTTTTTGTATAATGTTTTATTTTTAAATTTCTTAAGTTTGTAACATAACAATATTTTTTCTAAAGTTGCATCCTTTTTCTCCTCTTTCCAATAATTGATAGCACCTTGCACACGAAATGCTGCAACTGCTCGACATTCTTCTTCGTTTAATTGAGGGAGAAATTCAAGTTTGAATCCAAATCAGAATTTAAATTTAAGGAAGGAACAGCATCCGCCTTAAGATATTTTTTTCCTACAAACTCGGGACAAAAATGATCTCCACAAACAAAGTATTTGCCTTCATTTTTAAAACCACATGCCTTCATCTACAAATTATTTAAAATTTCATTTTTTTCCCTAGAAGGGCACTTAAAAATTTTCAAGTCCGGGTAATTCCTTTTAGTTTTCCTACAAACAGAACCAGAAACTCCAGATAATCTCTTGTCACCCATTGCTATCGAAAAATAAACTGCAAAATATTATATCGCTGAAAAAGTACCGCTGACAAAATTTGCTAAGAAAAATTATTCAGTCACATAATAAGCATCCAAATCTGTCGAGAGTCGACGGCGAATGAGGTAAAGTAATTACACAGCCAGCGAGCGCGCTGCGCAGCTCCGTGAACTGTGGTTGTTTGATGTATGAAGATAAGGGTTGAAAACAAAAACCACAGCCACATCTGCACGGCGCGGCATATGCCTGCTCGTCGGCTGTACACGCAATACAACACATACGATCCCAAGAATTGGCTTCGGTTTTATACGAGTAATACATTTTGTTCATATAAATTGTTCAAAAGTTCGAAGTAAAAATAGGCAATTAAAAACTGGTTAGATTTTTTCCTTCGGTGTGCTATGTAAACTATAGCATCTGTGGTTAAACGTTTTTGAAACTTCTAACATTCCCTTGGCTCGTCTTCAGGTGTCGTATTGGCTGCAGCAATCGTTGAGTTGTTATGTGGAATAAAGCACTGACATCTAGAAACTTAAAAGACGACTTTACTTATCTAAACGATTAAACAAGACGATGTTGTAAGTGGTTGTAAGTAAGTAAGTCATATCTATATGGATGCGGTTCTCCAGGCAAGGATCCCATATCTACTTTTCGATTCTACAAGCGAGTAGTGCACTTGCTTTTGCACTTCATTTGAATACCGTTTGAGATATACGGTGGCAAAAGAGTGCTCTTAACCCCTTACCGCATACAAGGCTATATATGGTTTCTTTAATGTTTAAGCTTGTTTTCGGTATACGAGGGTTGTCTGAACCGTTCGCAACGTAAAGATAGCGGCACTCGTCAATAAAAGCCAGTGAATGCTAGTTGTGCTTCTTTTGACAGTTACTTACCGAAGTTTCAGTCATTTTGGACTCGCAGTCTTTAGTTGACATTCGTTTGAGTGAGTCGATGTGAGTGTTTTTTGTGAAAATGGAAAAAATTGAGTATCGAGCTGTTATTAAATTCTTGTTTTTGAAAGGCAATACACCTACGCAAATCAAAAATGAGTTGGACTCTGTGCATGGGGACTCTGCACCATCATTTACCACAGTGAAATTTTGGGCAGCTGAATTTAAACGTAGCCGTAAGAGCTTGGGAGATGATGAACGTTCGGGACGTCCAAATACTGCAACCACTGACGATAACATTGCTAAAGTTCACCAAATTGTGTTAGACGACCGCCGAATTAAAGTGAGAGATTTAGTAGAGGTTATGAAAATGTCCAAAGAACGTGTTTGTTACATATTAAATCAAGATTTAGGCATGAGAAAGCTGTCCGCGCCTTGTGTGCCGCGTTTACTTACGTTAGACCAAAAACGTGTTCGAATGAACATTTCCAACGCTCTGTTGGCGCAGTTTAGGTGCAATAAATCCGAGTTTTGGCGCCGATTAATTACTGTAGATGAATCTTGGATACACCATTATACGCTCGAAACAAAAATTCAGCCAAAACAGTGGGCTGCAAAGGGCGACCCGGCTCCAAAAAAAAAACAAAAACTGTTTTTTCGGCTGGGAAAGTGATGGCAACTGTTTTTTGGGATAGTAAAGGAGTTATCTTAATCGATTATCTTCAAAAAGGAAAAACCATTAGAGGAGCATACTACGCATCATTACTTGCCAAGCTGAAGTCAGAAATTGCGGAAAAACGGCCACATTTGCAGAAAAATAAAATCCTGTTTCACCAAGACAACGCGCCGTCTCACACCTCAGCGGTTGCCATGGCGAAAATCCATGAATTATGGTCGGTTTGAACTGCTTGACCATCTGCCTTATTCACCTAATCTAGCCCCAAGCGACTTCTTTTTGTTCCCTTATCTAGAAACTGCGCTCGGAGGACAGAGATTTTCGTCAAATGAGGAGGCAATCACCTTCGTGAACAATTATTTTGCAGAGAAAAACGCCAAGTACTATTTGGACAGGTTAGAGAGATGGGAGCATCGCTGGGAGAAGTGTGTAGAGTTACAAATAGACTATGTAGAAAAATAAAAAAAAAATTTGAGAAAAAATGTCTTGTGTCATTGTTCGGTCGAAAACTTTTCAGACAACCCTCGTACCTCTAACTATCTAAGCCTGTCTATACTTGTATAAGTGCATATTTGTATAGAAGAGTCTCAGGTATCAAGCCGACACGTCATAATAGGCCCGGCCTTCTACTATTCAGCTCAGCTCCGAATATCTGCTTCTTCTAACTGCTGTATCTTTATATCGACTTCAAATCTTAAAAAAATCACTTTACTACAATATTCTACACATGTTAATGAATAAATTTATGGAAAAAATAATCGATTTTTTCAATCGAATCTCGAAGATGAGACTACAACTTTCAACTCGATCTTTCAAAGTCATACCCCAAGAACCTCATAGTTACGAAGGGCGATCAATATATTCTCGGTATCGATATGAAGGAAAATGCGAATTCAATTTAAATTGTTTTTATTTTTCAATATGATCTCCCCTAACATCAATGCATTTGTTACATCTTGAGATAAGCTTTTTTAAACCCTCAAAATAATAAATTTCCTCTTTCTCTGCAAAATACCGACTTGAGTTCTTCATCATCCGAAAATCTTTTTCCACGAAGACATTTTTTCAAATCCGGAAACAGGAAATAATCACTAGGGGCAAGGTCTGGACTATAGGGTGGGTGTTGGATTTCTTCGAAACCACAATCTCGCGCAGCAGCCTTGGAAACTCGCGCCGTGTGAACAGGAGCGTTGTCATGAAGAAGCAACACACCCGCTGCGAGTTTACCCCGTCTTTTCTTTTTAATTTCCTCCCGCAAATTATGCAAAGTGGAAGCGTAGGATGTGGCGTTGATGGTTTCACCTTTTTTTTTGTACTCAATGAGCAAGATTCCCTTTGAGTCCCAAAAAACTGGGGCCATGAGCTTTCGGGCAGACGGAGTGACTTTGAACTTCTTCGGGGGGTCTGTTCCTTTTTTATGCCACTGCATGGACTCTTGTTTGCCTTCAGGGTCATAGTGGTGGACCCATGTTTCGTCCCCAGTAACAATTCGATCCATAACACCGTCCGCGTTCTCACTACACATCTCCAAAAGCTCTCTACAGCATGCGATTCTCACTTTTTATCTGAGGCGCTGTGAGCATTCGTGGCACCCACCTTGCACTGACCTTTGAAAGGTTAAGATGGTCATGAAGAATGGTGTGAATGGTACCAATTGAAAGCTTGGTGATCTCTGCCATCATTTTCACCTTTATTCGGGCATCCTCAAGAACAAGTTTTTCGACTTCTTTGATGCTTTCTCCCGTACAAGCAGTAGCCGGGGCGCCGGAGCGGGGGTCGTCCTCAATGCTCTCTCTGCCTCTCTTGAACTCACTTGACCACTTTTGCACAGTTGATAATGAAGGTGCGGAACCCTGGTAAACAGCCACCATCTCCTCATGAATAGTTTTTTGACTTTTTCCTTGCTCAATTTTCACCATCATCGCCGCAGTTGCCATTATGATTCTGTTTAACTAGAGATAAAACGCGAATTAATAATCACATTTATATGAAATTTTACATGAATGCACTAAAATAATAGTATTACTTGATAAATAAGTCAATTTATATATGCAACCACAGCTTCACCCGATACCGAGAATATCTTGAACGTCCCTCGTATTAGTTATGTCAGAACTGTATTGTAGTTCCTGAATAAATCCATCCTTTACGGTACCTTGAAATCCTATTTAATTCTGCGCACCTGCTCACTCAGAAGAAATAAATTATCTTGGTTCTTAAATATTTTTTACCATATCCATAAATCCCGCAGAGTTTACAAACACCTTCCCACACATCCGCGTACCCAAAAGTCTCAAAAATAAAAAAGAAAAAACTAATCTAAAATTAATTGTTTTTACATGGGAGGTAATAAATTTAAAAAGAATAGCCGCTGAATGCGGACCATTAAATCTTATTTATGTAGAACCGCACTTTTGTGGTTCTGAACATAATAAATACAATACATATATACATATACCAGTACTTAGCGCCGCATAATACCTTAAATTTAAATTTGAGACGATTACAAAGTGCTGAAGTGTTACATTGAGAAAAGAATTACTGACATTAGGGTATACTCGTACACCAAAGCTCACACCAAACCACCCATAAGAAGAGGGAGAACAACCGAAAAACGACGAGATGGAACGAATTGATTTTCAAACGAATCCCTGAAATCAGAGAAACAACCTCCAGGAACGTGTCCTTGTCTGTAAATATACCTCTTATTGAAAATAGCGAGTTAGGTACCCCATGGAGATGGTTCGACACAAAAATTGATTTTTTTATCTCTTTTTCGAGTTCTAACATACATTCCATTTTTCTTTTTATTTAAACTCCCATCCTTTCAAAATGATACTTCCGACGATTTAGCTTTGAAATGTTATCCTCTATTAAGACTAATATTTACGACATACATATATGTATTTTGAAAGTGGGGGCTTCCGTTTTTGAATCATTCAAAGTCATCCCCTCCATTCACAATCTGGAACCGAGTCCCGAAAGCAATCAAATGCGATAACGGTTCTAACAACACCTTGGAGACCAAAAGCCAGGTGCTTTTGTTGCTTTGTTTCATTTGTTGTTCTTTTTGATGTGTTCAATCAATTCATGGAAAGCGACTTGAATTCAGATGCGATAGGGAATATCTCGTAATGTCTGTTGAGAGAGTTTTGTTGATATCGAAGAATGGGGAAACGATTAGAGATTATATAGACTGCGAAAGTGCTGGTTTATATTTCATACCAGTGGCTTCTGCGGTAAATATTGTCGATAATGAGGATTGTGATGGATTGTGATGGATTTTGCAACATTCACTGTAAAAGAAAAATATGAAGACACAACGCTTTGTTGGTTATATCACTGAGTGTGGTTGGAAGGAAATAATGGAGATCTATGTCATTATAAGATTTCCTTTTGAAAAAATTCATCGATTCTTACCATCGAGCAATTACTACTCTTGACGCAGAAGTCTAATTTGGGCTCTTATTATTATTTCTTATTGTAATAGCATTAGTAATTGATTTAACAAGTATCATGACCAAAGGCAATTGCTTATCTTAAGGGAGTAGCCGTTAGGATTACTTTCGTTAAAGTGATGAAGCCAGGATATATGAATCTTTCTATTGCAAAATGTGTAAAAAATATAATATATGTAAAAACCTTCTTTTTACCTTTGCGATCATTCCCAAGAATTATTCACATTACTGTCCGATGTCCATCCGGACTCAACATGTCAAACTTATAAGCGCGAGAGCAATACTATAAATGGGACAACCGTTTTGGGCCTGACTCACTGCCAAATGTTCTTGACTTAGTGGTTGTCTCTGACCAATCTAATGTATTGCATTTTGATCAATTGACTCTTGACGGAATATCTGATCACGATCTTCTCTTCTGCAACTATAATATTGACTTATCTTCCGCTCCCTTGCAGGAATCTTTTCAATTTCGGAATTATGCAATAATAAATAACAACATCCTGCAACATAAGGCAAGTCTGCTTCCATGGCAACGAATGTAAATAAAAAAGTGGAACTTTTGCAGACACTAATTGATTATCTTTTTAATACGCACGTTCTGATTAAAACAGTTGCAGTACGCAATAAAAAAATCCTAATGGCTTACTTCCGAGGCACACAGTGCAATAAAAGCTCGTAGGAAACTGTGTTCCAGGTGGAAACTAATTGAGAGGTACATATATTGTAGAGCCAGAAATTACTCTTCGTTTGTCACCAGAAGTGCAAAAAAAGATACTTTCTGTCCAAATGAAGTCTTGACCAAGCGTCTAAAAAATCCTGGAGCAATTTACGTACTATTGGAATTGGTAAAATTATTATACCAGCAAAAGTACCCGACGTTGATGAATTTAACAATGGACTTTTTTCATGTCCTTATTACTAACTCCTTTTTAATTCCAGACGGTAATTTCCCTTTTAATTCATCTCTGTCTTTGTATTTTGAAGAAGTCTCAGAAGCAGATGTTATTCATGGTGCCGTGACATAACGCCAAGCGACATAAAGCCAACATTTGAAATTTGGCCTTATGTCGCTTTCACTTTCACATTAACTCGGACCATATCTTGTTGTATCCAAGGTGCGATTGCGGATATCCCGAACATTTTAACGGCAAGTTAACACAACTAGGAAGTTTGAAATCGAGCGGCTATAATCATCAGAGATTGCGAAAGCTTTTTCCGATTGAGATTCTATACCGCTAGCATCAAGTATCGAAGACTAGTGGCCAAAAAGCCATCAGCCATCAGTGTTGGGTTTCACTCGGCCACCACAACGATACCCCAATTTGACGACGAGTGCCGGCAAGCACTTGCAGCTGAACAAGATGCATACATGCATAGAAGGTCTAGAGCAGCTCACGAGCTCTACGAGCAGAAGATGAGAGATGAACACCGGCTTCTGAGGAGGGAAAAGAGGGAGCATGAGTAGCGCGCGATTGAGGAAATTGAGAGGTGCTACTTCAGGAATGAGATTCATCTGCAAAATATGGTCGGAAGATAGTGTGCCCCATGAATTGAGATCTCATCTGCCGTATTGTATGAACGCCTGAATCCGTTCGACCAAATATTCATACTACGCAGATCTTGGAAAAACCCCTTGAGCTCCATGCAGGACAGCATCTATAGAGACTGCACGCTGCTCCATCAAGGTTGGTAAAGAACTCATCGAGACTTAGATAAAGCTACGCGCTGTCATGTTATTTCTTTAACATCATTCTTGAAGGAACAGTGCAAAACTCGCGCGCCAACACGAGATGCAAAATCTTTCAAAAGTCTGTCCAATTACTCTCATACGCCGATGATATTGATATGATCGGAAGAAAGCAGCGTGATGTCAGTGGCGCTCTCGCTCCTTAACTGCCAATTAGTGCAAAACCAAGTCTACGCTGTCAACCAGAAAGGACACCCAGCACCGACTTCTCGGACAGAATGTCACCCTCGAAAGATACAATACAACTTTGATGTAGTTAAGGAGTTTGTCTACTTAGGCTCCGCTATCAATTCAGACAACGACGGACAGGGTTGAGATCTAACGAAGAACAACTCTTGCCAATCGCTTGCCTTAATAATCCAAGCTCTGCTCTATTACGCAGAGGCATGGACTTTATCAAAAATGGATGAGGGTCTCCTTGGTTGCTATGAGATGAAAATTCTTCGGTTGATTTTCGGTCATAGACCTCGTCTGCATAGAGGAGAAACTGTACGGGCTGTACAGCGACATCGATTAAGCCAAAAGAGTGAGGGTCCAACGACTCAGGTGGCTGAGTCATGTAGAGCAGATGGACTCCAAGCTCCGTTCTGAAAAGTCTTCGACTCCGCTCCCGAGGGACAACGCAGTAGAAGACCGCGACTCCAACTTAGCGAGCGAAACTGAAACCAGCTAGCTAAAGATCGAACTGGCTGGAGACAAGTCCACCCTGTGCTGTAGTACCACATTAAGTAAGTAAATATTGTCCTTAATGGAAAACACGATTGAAGTATCATATTAAAGTAAAAAAAGGATGAAGTTAATAAGTTAATTCTGGAAACAAAGCTGGCCAGTACGAGCATGATAAGGTGAAAATATTGGAGGCACGGAATTTTTACTTAGTAAGTCTTACTAAGTCTTAGACCTACACAATACGAAACATATCTTTCTGAAAGCCTCAAAGATTTGGTATAAAATTAAATGCGATGGTGGATCAATAATTGCCTGACTTTTAGAACTTCCCCCGTTTTAACTCAATAATCAATACCTGTCAATAGGCCAATGTCAAATGTTGAGCACGATGTGTCATTTAGTTTGGCTTGACAGCCCTTGAATTTTTACGAAAACGAAAAAAAAAAAACAATTTTGTGTGCAAAATCCGAAGAATTGTTTGTCGTTGTAACACTGCAATCCGGATGATACACCACAACATACCGGAGGCCAAACAGCTGTCGAAACAATGTTTTCTTTAGATAACACGATCAACAATGCCAGAGAGGACATGGGGATAGGATCCGCGCGGTATTATTCAAAACCATTACCTTTAAAATTGTAAGACAATCAACGGCGAATATTATTTTTCAATAATAATTCGCCAAGGAAGAAAGTGCTTTTCCATCAGGGCAATGCACGGGTGGATATGTGCATAGACGCCATATCGAAGATTCATGAATTGTACTACGAATTGCTCGTTCATCCACTATATTCTCCGAAATGAGGCTCCAGTAACTATTTTCTGTTTCCAAGTCTGAAGAAATGGCTTAAACTTATTGGCTTAACCTATTTTGAGGATATGTGGAGGGGATCAATAAATTGGAAAGACCTTGAATGAGAGTCTTCAGCTCAAAGGAGACTATGTTGGGAAATAAATAGTTTCTTTTCTGCTGAAAAACTATCTTTCATTCATTGATCCACTCACCTTCAAAGCCATTAATCCTAGTACATCCAATCAAATTGACGAAACATCAAATTTTCACTCTAGGACAAATCGGGGAAAACCACAAAATTTCAAATTTCAAAAATGAGCTAACTGTTCACGCCTTCAAAGTTGCATATGATGCTATTCAACGTTCTGAGCTCTCTGAAACGATGACCAAATTCGGGTTATCGAGAGACTTAATCCAGCTATGTCTCAATACATTTAAAAAAATTAGATACAATGTCCAATTTCGTAGGAAATACGCGTCATGCTGGAGAAGGTCATACTGGCTGGTATTAACCCTTAAACAGAGCCGTATGCGCTATCTCAAAGCAACTACTGAGCTTTTTGTAGCGAACATTCTTCGTCGAATATTTCCGTCCATTGTAAATGAAACGATATAACCGCGAATTCGAATTTAGTCCCATAAATAGCTGAAGGAAGAAATCTACTGAGTTTCAGACAGAAAAGTATCAGAGGCCCTTTTCATCACGCCGGTACGTAGCACCCGATATTGTATGCTTAACATGCTAAAAAAGAATCGAAAGCGGTTTGTTTAATATACACATTAATACTCGTACATTAATCATTCTCAAAAACTTTTTGTGACCTAAGAATAACAAAATAAACGAACAATGCGCGGTGTATTCTTAGTATGTATTCCACTTTTTGTTGTTTCATAGTAGACAGGACTTTTTATAAATAAGAATAACAAAATGTTGTTAAAAATTCACAAATTTCCGCGGTCTGAAAGCATGTCGTATAAGTATTTTAGATCATCGGCCGGGATGTCCTTCAGTATATCGATAAAAGCCTCTTGGATGGCTTTTAGGTCCATAAAACAATTTCCTTTCATCCACCAATTTCGAAAAGGTTAAAGCCGGTTTTGCCAAAAAATCGGTCACAAGTGTTGATCGATGAGATGGCGCATTATAGAGCAACAAACGCTAACTTCCTTCTGCGCGATATTCTGGCTGAACACGACGAATACGATGCACCAGCCTTTGGAATCGTAAAAGTGAATCAACATTGTCTTCAGTTTTGACTTCTTCAAACGAGATTTGGGTTTTGGCTCGTGTAGCGCCTTCCACTCCGCACTTTGGAGCTTAATTTCTAAATCGTATTGAGAACACCATATTTCATCACCAATCACAACGTTGTAAAGGAAGTTTTTGTTTTTTTTTTGGCCTCCTTGATGATATCCTTCACATGTCGAATTCTAAACAATTTTTGGTCGATGCTGAATTTTGTACCGATGACGCGAACATACTGTCACTTAAGATGCAGTAACTTCACATCATGTTCGTTCAAAGTTCATGAAATTTTGATAGTACATCAGTGAAGCATCTGGCTTTCCAACGCATGTAATTGCCAATAGACAGCCTCACTAGAAATATCTTTTTTTTTAAAGTCCTGTTTACTTTGGAACGGACTTTGTAATTCACTGGCAATTTTGTGTCTCATTGTACAATACGAGTATAACATCCTCTAGACATGAAACCAGACAGACAGCGAAATGCCCAGCATTGCGTGTACAAACCGTATTTTGACATCTCAAAACTTGCAAAGGAACCTGCTCATCGAAAAATCATTAATCGGATTGATCACATAATGTTCGATGCAAGACACAGCTCCAGTATTTTACATAATCAAATACCTCGAGCGCACATTAACTCTGGCCACTACTTTTTTGTAAGCAAAGTGTGAATACAAATGTACCGGCTGCCAAAACATCGGAAAAGTACTTTGAGGAAATTCGACGCCAACCAGATACAATCATAAGAGATTGGTGGTACTTTCTCATCGAGTCTCGTAGAATCTTCCGAAACATTCTATGCTAGACATCAACTGCAGAAGAGAAGTAACAATATTACCAGCCAAGCCATTAGAGGTTTTGCATCTGAGGTATCAGGTTTCAGCCGATCAACACAACGAAGTCTTTCTTAGCATACAAGCCGTCGGCATTGCAAGAAAGGGCACGAACTCAACAACCATCCTTTTAACAGAACGAAAAAGAAGCGCACTTTTGAGTCGATGGAAACTTGCTGCTGCAGAAATAATATTCGAAAGTTCTACCAGAAGGTGAAAGAATATGTTAACAATACAAATTCGGAATTGAAGTTTGCAGGATAAAATTTTAATTGTAGAGGAGAGGAAGGATTATTTCTGCGAACTGTTGTATAAATCACCTTTGGACCATCATCGGGAATGACTTCGTCCACCTGATCAGAAAACGCCTGGATAATAAGACTTTTGAAGCAGACCGACTCAATGTCAAATTATTTAAAGCACCGGGAGTTGATTTATTAAAGAGGATGTGAGCAACGGTGTCGTGAAATAGCGCCGAGCGTAATAACGCCGAATTCCAAAATTCCAAAATTCGGCGTTATTTTGCTTTCATAATGACGAAGTGAAATAACGCCGGCCATTGCTTATGAAGTAAAACCGAATTGTTGAATTTAGAAATATGTGTTTAGTGCAAGTTCCAAGAAGGAAGGGTTTAGACGCTCACGCGACTTCGTCGTCCCGCTAAGGGAATGTCAACAACTGTCAGGCAGGCGCCTATAACTTCTTAGCAATTGTATTTTAGTTGTAATTGTAATTGGTCGATTTGACGTGGTACCGTTTTTTTTAATCATTTTATATTAAATCAATATTAAAAACAATGAATAAGTGAAATAAAGCCGATCGCTAATATTCGGCCTGAGCGAAATAAAGCCGAATTTTGAAATTCGGCGTTATTTCACGGCAGCTGTAGCATATGTAAAATTTGGTGTTTAGACAATTTTCAAGAAGAAACATTCTCTGATCTGTCATCCATCAAACATTTAATTTACGATTTTGGCAGAGACACAGGTCTTTCAAATCGATATCCACCATCTGCTTATCGATTTTAAGGCCGCGTAAAAAAGCCGTCGGGCACTTCCGCATCCAAATCGCTCGCTGCTCTATAAAATCGATATTGACACCACGGAAACATTTAATTTCGTAAAAGCATTTTACCGGGGCATCTTTGTTGACATATCTATGACTTGTGCTGAAAGAATTGTCATCAAGTAAGTAGATTCGACCCACTGAAGTGACAGCGCACAGTAACAGAAAGCTTTAACTTGGAGGTAGTAAGTGAGCTAAACTTAATTGAACATACACGAACAACATAATCGTAAATATCAAACAAGGAAACACTCTTGCGAACAGCTGTTTCTTGGACTAAGTTCATATTTTGTAGTTTTTTTTGAATACATTTTGAATTAACCGCACTATTTACAGATATATGATATTGTTGTATCTTGCTACTGACAAGAAAATAAAGGGAAGTAGAGTTATAGAATATTAATTTGTATATTTATGGGAAAAGCTATAGGGAAAACATATATTTAAGAACTTAATGCAATGGATTATGTTGCAGTAAAATAACGACAAAAACAGTTAACAATAACCAGGCTGGTAAATACTCTTATATAAAACAAAAAACAAAATGGACATAGATCAGACCACCCCCTTTGGAGTGTGTGACGTTATAACCATGGGAAGACAACCGCCTTCTGGTCTAAATATATGTTTAAAAAATTAAGCCAATAACCACTTTCTGCTGTAACCACGGGAACACACATATACGAGTGAAGTGAAATTATGCCATTAGTAGGTTGCTTTCAGTATTAACGATAGCAACTAAACTTTAAGTATCCTTTTGGTTTAGATCACCGGCTGTCCTTCTTATTAACGGTTACGTGAAGCGGAAATGTTATTTACCCTTTTTAAGGTCGCGACAAACATGCTTAGATAACCACATATATCGAACGAAAAATATTTGCATATCCCACAGATTAGCCTCTTTAGCGGCGAACTGGGGATTCCAGATCTTCAATTATAAGGCACCTATAGTCTCTCTTAAGGAGGGCAAGGGTTGGATCGTAGACGGCAGTTTCAAGCTGTTGCATGCCATTGACCTAGAGCAATTCGAACGTCTGCTGGATGGGGTGTCCAATGCCAAACAGAAGGCACATGATAGAATTCCATTTGTCACGGGTAAAGCGCCGTCTTCATTCACTCAAAGGCAAGCCAACGAGAAGGGCAAGATCCGTCAATTGGTTGGAATCTGCTTGGAAGTTGGTGGCTGGTAGCCCCGATGCTTCAGACTGGAGCGAAATCCTTCGAAGTGAGGAGTCCATAATCGAAAATAGTAACCACCAATACAAGATTAAGTAATGACAAGCTCTTTGGTATTACGCGTGAAATTACACAGAAAATCAATCTGGTAATTGGGAGATACGAAAACGGTATTAAGGATGTGATTTCTGGAAAATTTGAGCAGGACATTTTGGACGAGATTCTGCTCATCAAAGAAGAAGTGAATGAAATCATTCGGGCTTGCCGAATGGTGAAAAGTGGCCTGACTAATATCAATCTCCTTGATACGGAAGAGGTCAACACGGTCATCAATGAACTAGCAACTCTACCGTACGCTAACGAAATAGAAGCAATTGAGTAGGGCACACCCTCAATTTTCACCAATGGCTCAATGTTGTTGTACGTTATTTCAATGCCAAAGGTAGGAATAGAAGAGTATAACTTGTTGATAACACGACTATCAGTTATAGAAGAAAAACGGATCGATCTGAAATTCAGGAAAGTTCTGATCAACCACAGGGTCACGTATGACATTAAGGCCAGTTGCCTCTCAATAAATAACTCAACAATATGTGAGGATAAGGCCTTAGAAGTAGTTCCTGAGGAAAGCTGCGTTGCTAGACTCTTGAAAGATGGACCCACGGCCTGCACTTTCCAAACAAGTACCGAGGAGGTCCTGGAACTCCTTAAAGATGACACCATTTTTGTCACCAATTTTAAAGGCGATTTAATTTCTAACATTATTTCAAGGCCTCTTACAGGTACATATATAATCAAGATACATAATGAGACGATCGAATTGAATGAGAGGACCTTTTCGGGCTCTACGGCTACAACACTACAAGCCCTTCCTCTGGCGTTGATGAACTTCACAAACCGCAGCTATATTATAGACTTGAGATACGTCCATGAACTCACCCTTCAGAACATAGAACGCACAGATAACTTATCC
This sequence comes from Volucella zonaria, assembly GCA_963966105.1. Taxonomy (NCBI): domain Eukaryota; kingdom Metazoa; phylum Arthropoda; class Insecta; order Diptera; family Syrphidae; genus Volucella; species Volucella zonaria. The sequence continues at coordinate 83,079,898 of OZ014530.1, forward strand.
CAACAATTGAAAATCTCTATTTTTACAGAAGTTTCAATCCTCATTGGTGTGTCGTACTTACCATCTTCCGAAAGATACATGTAAAGCCCAGTTTCCCATCCCCTAACCTACCACAACCTACGGCTTGACCTCAAGGTCATCAAAGGATCTAGGAGGCGTAGATTTTCGAAGGGGGAGAAGTTATCACAATCCGATTCGCGCTGCCCAATAACTTATTCCAACAGGTGCAAACAGGTTTCCAGCTGGTTTAGCAAATAATTGGTCTGTTGAGTTTCCCACGGAAACGAATGCACGAGCAGGCTATTCGACACCTAATTGAGCTTTTGAGTTAAGCTGATGAGGATTGTGAAATCAGTTCTGGTCTGGACTGCATCGATAGTTGTGTAAATCAAATTCGGAGATTATAATAAATATATAACGTGTATAGAAAAACTGTTTTTTTTAATTGTAAGTCGAACAGTTGGGTCAGCCCCTTAGCTGACGTTCGCGTTTTTTTTTATCGTCCATGTTGTAAAGGACAACTTTAACTACAATTACTTTACTGAATAAATAAATAAATACACAAACAGATAAGTAAGTAAACAGACAGGTGAATAAATAAATAATTCGATAAATACATGAACAAATAAATAAATAGTATGTAAATACTCGTAAGTAAATAAATAAACCAATAAATAAATAATTTGATATATATGTATATGAATAAATAAATATTTGAATAAATTAAAAATTTAATCAATAAATAGATAAATTACCATTAATTAAATAAATAAATCACAAATAACCAAATAAATAGGTTGAATAATTCTATAGATAGGCAAATAAGTAAATTATAACATTATTAAGAGGGCATCTAGGAATAAAGGTGTCAAGTGAAGCTAGAATTGAATGGATTTTTAATAAGTGGATTGTCTGATGTGTCACAGTTGCTTATTTTATATGAGATTCTTATAACCTGAGATCGTTCGTGCAATTTTGTTGTCGAGTAATCCGAAGCTTAAATATTCGTAACAACTTAAGCAGTTTATTTTGACATAACTGTCGGTTTTTGATATTAGATTCGCACAGTTTCCCCACACTGCATTTGGTGCAGCACACAAAAGAATTTCTTGGAATACTTTTGCATATTACTTTAAGTAATATAAGCTTACCATCTTCGCTAAGTATTGATTTTCTATTTATTAATGGATATAAAATGCTGATTACAATTTGTACGTTTTTGATTGCATTTTGAATGTGAGATCCAAACATTAGATTCTTATTTTCGTCGTAGATTTCCTCAAAATATTGCCTGGGTCTTATTTGGATTTACATTAATTTTCCATTTAAGGCAATGCTGAGTTATTACATTCAGAGCGGATTGTAAATTTAATTCAATAGCTGAACCAAACTCATTTGATAAATATAATACTGTATCATCAGCAAATATGTATAGCGGATTTCGTAGAGTTGGAAAGCCTGCGGTAAACAAATTATATAGCACTGGTTCTAGGACAGATCACTGAGGGACTACCGCGTTTATATCCTTTGAGGCGGAATATTTACCCTCAATGCATGCTCGAAAGGACTTTCTTTGACTAAGCAATCGCTGAAGAACGGGGAAATAAGTTGATTTTTTGAACAATAAGTAAAGCACTCAATAAAACTATTATAAATCTTTGTCCCACTTTATCGTATCGAAACTTTCACTTTATCAAATGCAGATACAGGAACAAGAGGAAATAGAGGGTGGTTCGGCTTAGGATATAGATATTTTAGGATCTGATTTATTGGTTCATGTTATGAAAGAAATCGTATGGAAGGTGGTGTTTAAAAATGGTCCTTCAGAGAAATACGTACCAACAATCATTTAGCCATAGCTTCTAGTGTATTAAACATAGAGCAACCAAGTTTGGGTCGTTTGGTAGCCATTTCATTACTCTTTAGCTCATAATTAAATAATATTACACTCTATATCATTTTCGAAAAATTATTGCTGGAAGACACAAAATATTTGAATTTTTTTAATAAATGTTTCTGGAAATCGCATTTATTTAGGAAAAGTGTGCTAATAATTTAGTTTTGTTTTTTATTATTTTAGTGCGCCATAATGTTATCTACATTACAAAGTTTGTACCTAGGGTATACAGTCTTCCAGGTATAAGGTTACTTAAATTAATCCCAAATATGAATATTTTTATTATTTATTATTAAGAAAAGCTCTAAAATAAGTGCACTTTCGTTTACCGTTATTATAAATTATCATAAATAAATAAATAATTTTACTGTTAATCGTAATTTACATAATCTGAAATCTACAACAGTTGATCAAAGTGTCCTCAATCAGACTGAATGCAAGCTAATGCTCGCTTTTGAATGGTCCTTGTAATACTTATTAATACTCGTAGCTCGTAAAGCCTCTTTGATAGCCTTGATCAAACAGTTCCCATTGTCCCGATTTGAGTTCTGTTTTTTTCTTTAAAGTTGGTAAATCTGTTGTTGACATTCCCTCTAAATCTTAGCGTCATAGCTTGACATTTGCAAAAGTTACGTAGCCAAGAGTACATCTATCTCTGTGTGTGTTGGCGATTTTTTACAATTTTACAATTTTACAATTTTTTTACAACGAACTTATATTAAATTTTGCGTAAAAAACGGATTTAATGGTGCGCGAACGTTGGATACGATGGTGGGTCAATAAGTTCGATTTCTGACCTCTTTACTGAAACAGCAACACTGCTCCTGTCAACAGGCATTTGTCAGTTGACTCCTGTCAAAATTTAAACTTGCTGCGTCAGTTAGTTTGTGTTTGACAGCTATTTTTATCAGACTACTCACTAATTTAAGGAGAAAATGGAAAAAAGTGAATTTCGTGTGCTTATTAAGCATTATTTCTTGCGAAAAAAAACCATTATCGAGACCAAGGCTAAGCTTGATAAATACTATGGGGACTCTGCACCATCGATTTCAATGGTAAAAAAATGGTTTACTGAATTTCGTTGTGGCCGTACAAGCACTGAAGATGCCGAACGTCCTGGACGCCCAGTTGAAGTCTCTACACCCGAAACAATCGAAAAAATTCACGATATGGTGTTGGCCGACCGAAGATTGAAAGTGCGAGAGATTGTGGAAGCCGTAGGGATCACGCATGGCTCAGTGGTTTCAATTTTGAATGATCACTTGGGCATGAGAAAGCTTTCCGCAAGATGGGTGCCGCGTTTGCTCACAGTCGACCACAAACGCAATCGTGTAACAACTTCACAGGAAGGTTTGGCGTTGTTTAATCGCAATATGGAGGAGTTTTTGCGCCGTTTTGTAACCGTGGACGAAACATGGATCCATCACAACACACCAGAGAACAAACAACAGTCAAAACAGTGGGTTTCTAAGGGTGAATCGGCGCCAAAGAAGGCCAAGGTGGGTTTGTCAGCCAATAAAGTTATGGCGACTGTTTTTTGGGATGCACGCGGGATAATCCACATTGACTACCTTCAAAAGGGAAGAACAATCAATGGGGAATATTATGCCAACTTATTGGACCGATTCAATGACGATTTGAAAAAAAAACGACCTCATTTGGCCAAGAAAAAAGTTCTTTTCCACCAAGACAATGCAAGGGTGCACACATGTGCAGTTGCCATGGCAAAAATCCATGAATTGGGCTATGAATTGCTCCCTCATCCACCCTATTCTCCAGATTTGGCTCCGAGCGACTACTTCTTGTTCCCAAACCTGAAGAAATGGCTTGGTGGAAAAAGATTTGACTCCAATGATGAAGTCATCTCGTCATTTTGAGGACCTCGACAAATCATTTTTTTGGAAGGGATAAAAAAATTGGAGAAGCGTTGGACAAAGTGTATAGAGCTCAAGGGAGACTACGTTGAAAAATAAAATTATTTTTTTATCAAAAAATCTATGTTTTAATCAAAGTTACGGACTTATTGATCCGCCCTCGTATGTTGGAAAAGTGTTTCGGCAACGATTCTCTAAAGAAAGTGGTCGTTATTCAATCGAAGATGAGGACTTGAACATTGCCTATGGATCCGTCCAAGATTTGGTTAATGATTTGGGTTTCCGTTGTGTAGCAGCAAAGTTGGTGCCAAAAGACTTCAATTTCATGCAAATGAGAAACCGTGTTGACATCGCAAAAGAGATGATTTGCGAGGCTGAATCCGATCCCACATTCATCAAAAGGATCATTACTGGAGACGAGACGTGGGTTTATGAGTACGACATGAAATCCAGACATCAGGCAAGTGAATGGCGTTCACCAAATGAGCCGAGACCAAAAAAACCACGTCGTTTTCAGTCAAAAAAGAAGGCAATGCTCACGCTTTTCATGGATTACAACGGTGTAGTGCATCATGAATTTTTGCCAGAAGGTCAGACAGTAAACAAAGAGTATTAATTGGGCCTTATGAGACATTTGCGTGAAGCAATTCGCCGAAAGAGACCAGAACTGTGGGCAGGAAACACGTGGATTTTGCACCATGATAACGTACCGTCGCACAGTGCCATTATTATTCGTAATTTTTTGACGAAAAATGCAACAAATACCATCCAACAGCCACCGAATTCACCTGATTTGGCTGCCTGTGACTTCTTTCTGTTCAATCGAGTTAAAAAACCAGTACGGAGAACGCGTTCCAGCAGCCAAGAGGAAGTAATGGAAAAATCGCAGGAAGCACTGATGGACATACCGAAAACCGAATATAAAAAATGTTTCGAGGATTGGATCAAGCCTTGGCATAAGTGTGTTGCAGTCGTTGGGGATTACTTTGAAAGGGACAATATAGATTTAGATGAATAAACTTGTGTTTTTAATTTTCTGAATAAATTCCAGGATCAAGGTGGTATGTTGCGCCGCTGCTGCTATTCGTTCTTGCAATTCAGCCAGTGAATTCGATGTTGGAATCATTTTCATTCGCCCATGTGTGTAGACTATGGAAGTTGGTAATGCATTGTCTTGTGAATTACGACTCATCTGTCCATGGAATATTTTGGATATACGAGTATGTATTGTCATCCAAATGCCGTTCCAGCAACCAATTGTAAAATTTGGCAGATCTGCTGGTAATAACTCCTGAACTGGTGTTGCATGATAAGGATATAGGTTATCTCTAAGATAATTTTCCAAAAATTCGTCGGCGGGACACAGTTAGGCGTAAAGCCATTAAACGTACAAATTGATGTCTGTACTGCTACCATATTCAGGATCCGTTCTAGTGATGTGTCAACTCGAGTTCATAGCCCGGTTCAAATCGAGTTACAGTTAAACCGAGTTAAACTGAGTTACATTTATATCAAACCGAGTTGGCGAAACCGATGGAACGAACCGAATAATTAAATGCCAATACTGCATTAAACCGAGTTGAATACAAGATTCGGTTTCGGTTGGTTACGATAAGTAAACACTACACAATGCACTAGCACATGAGTGTAACATGAATGTTTCCATTCGGTATCTCATGAGACGGCGGGACGTATGCTCCTGCTCCTGTTTTCTCTCATTGTTGGGTTTTTGTCTACATATTTGGGTTAGTTTGTTTTGTGTATGTCCTGTTTTGTTGTGTGATGCATCGAGCCAATTGAATGTATATAGTACGTCGGTTAGTCAATTTAACTCGGTTTGAATGTAGGTACCCGTTTATAAAGTCGAGTCTATTGCTTTTATATATACCGAATCAAACCGAGTTGCGAACTGATTCGTATTCGGTTTCGTTTTAGTTTCTTATGTGACGGTGGCATCCGACTTATTGTTATAATTTTTGGTTTCGGTGTTTTTTTTTTTTACACTTTTTGCGTAAGTAATGCCGGGGCCAAGGAAAAAGTCACTTGTGTGGGAAGTTTTTAATAAACCGGAAGAAGGTAAAATTGTTTGCAAAAAATGTTCTTCATCATATAAGTACTCGGGAAATACGAGTACATTGATGGTGCATATTAAAAAAAACACGCAGGTGAATTTTTAAACATTGTCGATAAGGTGGTTAATACTGACAGCATCATTCAAAGTACGAATGCTCAGTCTTCAGCAAACCAAGCAGTTGTTGATGTTGTGAATCCACAACCGTCTAATACCGAAGAAAATTCTAGTAAGAGACTCAGACAAACGCGATTATCAGTGCCATCAAAAATTTGCCAAAAAATCGGAGATAATGCTTTGCTTGATTTGATAGTGGTTGATTTTCAGCCACTGCAAATAGTTGAGAATGAAGGATTTCAAAAGTATTCAAAAGCGCTGAATCCTGACTACAATATTCCTTCAAGAAAAAAAATAGCAGAAATGCATGAAGAAGGATATAATATTAAATCAAGATTCTTAAAGCAGAAATTACAGGACATCGATTTTATAGCCTTGACATCAGACACTTGGACGCCGGACAGCAATAAATGTTTCATCAGCATAACGGCTCGCTACATAGAAGAAGCAAGTACAAAATCGTGTATTATTTCTACTTCCGAGGTACAAAAAAACCACACTGTTGAAAAAATATAGCTAACACGATCTGAAAATTATTGGAAGAATGGCAAATAGGTGCTAAAGTTGATAGTATTGTCACAGACAACGCCGCATCAATAAAAAAAAGCTGTCAATGAAATTTTAAACAAGCGCAAACATTTCTGTGTGGCGCATACATTGAATTTTGCCGTTAAAGACTGCATGGAAAAACCGAATTTAGAGGATTATTCCGTGAATGAACAGCTATCAATGTCATATCTTTTAAACAAATGTAGAGGCATGGTATCACATTTTAAACATAGTGCCAAATCTTCTTATGCATTGCTCGACGTGCAGATCAAAATGAAAAGATGTTCGGACTTGATGGAACAGTACTTTTTACATGCTTGAGCGTCTATTGAAAGTAAAAGTGCCTCTTTCCGCTACGTTGTCACTTTTGGAAGCATCTTCACCTAATCTAGATATTAACGAATGGCTTTTGACAGAAGATATAGTGTCGCTTTTGCAACCATTCGAAAAAATAAAAGTTATTTTGTCAGGAGAGTCATACCCCCCATCATCGAGTATCATTCCACTAGTGGTAGGACTACAAAAGACAGTGGCCAATAAAAATCTAGGTACTGAGTCGATCAAAATTTTAGAAAGAAATCTACTAACTGCAATAGAGAAACATCTTGGTGTTTATGAATGTAACAGAACAGCAGCTAAGTCGATATTTTTGGATCCACGCTTCAAAAAAAAAAGGGTTTTGGTATTGCATTTCATGCCACCAATGCGCAAATGTGGATCATAGAAGAACTTAAAGATAACCTGATCAGTACTTCAACTTCAAGTATTCACTTTCAATCTAGAAACTCAATATTTATCTTTTTTGAATTAGCATTTATGATTTTTTACTTTAAATTATAAAATGCTTTTAAGATCACTCCACTATTACTCAAGCAACCGCTGAAACTAAAAATAAAGATGATGAAATCTGGGATGTTTTAGACAAAAAAATATCGGAAATACAAGCTACAAGCTACGCAGTTTTCCTCGGCAGCATATATGATGAAGCAATATATCCATTTACCATACTTTTTTGGAAAGAAAAGAAAAGTTTGTTTCCATTATTGTATAAGCTGGCAGATAAATATTTTTGTATACCCGCCACATCGGTTCCATCGGAAAGGTTGTTCTCCAAGGCTGGTTTATTGTGTAATGAACGAAGAAATCGTTGGGCTCCAAAAAAAAGTTAACCAAATCTTGTTTCTTAACATTTCTAAGAAATCGCGGTGATTAATTTTTTACAAAAATTTTTTATTACTCGTAATTAGATTTAGTCTTTTATTACTATGAACATGAAGTCTGAATATGAAGTTCCTTCTTTCTGAAACCAACGTTTTTTTTTCCTTTTGTTTAATGTTTTTATTATTAATGTTCTATTGTTAATAAATTAGTTTGTATGCTTTTTTTTACTTGGATTAAAATATTTGCCTTTGTTTTTGTTTTTTAAAACACAGGAAGAAAGGAAAATAATTCAAATAATTTTATTACAAACTTGACTAACTCGGTTTGCTTAGATTCCAACTCGGGTTAACTCGGTTTGAAAAATTTTCGGTTTGATACATTACTAATTCGTTCCACTAATTCTACATCTGACACAGCTACCGCATGTGGTTCCACTCGATTTTAAGTAATTGTTCCAGTTACTCGCAATCTTCTGTGAGTATTTGTAGACAGCCTTTTACTATATAGAAGCACATCGTTTAGGAAATCTTCATTGATACTCAGCCACACCACCTCAGCACTGCCATTACACTAGAAGTTACAACTAAATAATTGTTGGTACTTCTGAAAGGACTTTTTAAACACCCTATAACTCAGGGGGTGTTAAAGATAGATTCCTCCATCCCAAACGGTTTTTTTCATAACATGAACCAATGAAACAGATCCCAAAATGTCTGTATCCCAAACCAGACCACCTTGGTTAAACCTTAAGAATTACATAACAACAATCTAGTAAAAAATACGTTATTTTTCCAAAATTCCAGTCACCAGAAAACTAAGTACACAAAGAGGGATTGGGAGAAACAAAAGCACGCCTATTCAGTTTTTGGATTTTGCGATATCTCCGGAAATGGTTACACAGCAGCAATTTACAGCCGAGTAAAAATTGGAGAGAAAAAAGGAAACGGATCAACTTACTACATCTTCCTACCAGCAGCCAGAGGTCGAGTCATTCTACTTAAGACAAGAGCAAACAAAGATAGCAAATTGTGCACGGTACCTAAGATGGAGCTTGAAGGAATTGTGTTCTTTACAGAACTTTTCACTCAAGTTAGGTGCCAGTTTCACTCTTCTAATCTCACTATAATTGCCTTTACAGACAGTTGGGTTTAGCTCGCTTGGGTGAGAATTAATAAAGGGATTGTCAACAAATTTGTGAAAACAAGAGTTAATCGAATTTGGAGTCACCAGTTTTCTTTTTTTTTTCTTTCTTTAAAAGGACTTAACACTCAAGTGGGTATTACTACACTTAAAATGCCTAAGCACGTGTTAAATTTTTAGGAAAATGGGATAGTGAGAGAGAAAGAAAGATTTTTGGGCTCAATGGTAGTTAGGCTCCGTGGGTGGCATCTAACATTTAATGGAAAGACTAAATTATTAGTGTAATGGAAATTGTTGTTGTATTATAGGCAACCAATCATCTTTCGGGCGCGACTGGTACTGAACCCCGAACCGTCCGATTTGGAAACTAATACAATACCACTTGATCTACGGCCACCCAGCCAGCTCACTACGTCAAATCTGCTGAAAATCCTGATTTACGTGAACTTATATCAGGGCGCTCAGACAATTGCAAACTTTGGTTCACAGACGGAACTTGGTTAATAAACGACCAGTTCTCGCTCACCTCGTTCATGGACATTGAGTTCACTAATAATCATGCAAGCAGAAATGTGCTAGAGGAAGACAATTTCACTGAGAAGTTCTCCTACTGCGTAATCTGTCCTGCAAGTAATCGTCCATTGTCGCCGCCAGGGGCAAGAAAAAGGAAGTAGGTCAAACTGCCCTCTAAAAAATATCTAGTGCAAAGACAAGAATTATTAGCGTTCCAAAAATTGATTCCCACGCTCTTCTGTCAGACAATGGAGGCTTTGTATTTTAAATTACGCTTAGTTCAGACAACGAGGCATTCTTTAAGCCATCTCAAGCCATAGATCTGGGTAACGGTATCTACGATAAAGTTGAAGAAAAAGATTTAAATGAATGCTGCAAGGAAGTGCCCAAAATGTCCACATCCAAGTCACTTTTGATAATCTGCAACTCAACCATGGTCGACATAGGGTATGATAAGATTTATCATGAACAGAGTGACCTCGCAGTCATGTATAGATCACGGTCCAATGAAGTTAATTTGGTATGTATCGACTGCCTAATCCCAATGATAACAAAAGTAAATCTGGTACGTTTCCCAGGCACCAACATTTCCAGTAATGTTCGAGAAATTACTCCAATCGAGAAAATCAAGAAAATAATCCCGGCCATAAACACTTCCCCAATAACAGATAGCTTGTGGCTACCAAAAATGAACATAGGCAGAAAACAGTCAATTGAGTTACGCATTGCACTACTCCAAAAAGAGATTTTGAATAAATTTAACCATATCAGCTGGATCCAGTAGCGTTAGTGCCCGTATTTGGGAGGAGCATTAAGTACCATATTTCTGATTACTTTAATTTCAATCGTTTCTGTTTCCAAAAACCTCATTAAAACCCGAATAGGAGGCACCAATATTAGTTACCTCTACAAGGAACAAGGAAAAAAGGCATATGTAAACAAAAGCGACCCAGTTTCATTTAATATTACGAAGGAAGGCTAATAATCGCCACTTCAGTATAATACCCTTTTCGGTGGGAGATTGTTTATGAGTTGTTTCCGAGGTAAACAAACACCACCAAAATGACGACTCAGCAGTTGGGCTACAGTCAGCACGAGACCCACTCAAAAAGTAATCAAGCCAAACTGCCGCATCGGCTAAAATCGATGACCCACTTAAAGTGCTTTAAACTTAGAATAAGAAATCAATATTTTGTATAAGTAGCCAGGCACTTTAATTAAATAAAAGTCACAGCGAAATTGATGTCTCACTTATAAAAATAACTGTCCCCCTACCAACCTTAAGGTGGTTAATTATTAAATCTCCCTAACAAAGTGTTATTTCTTTTTACAAGGATATAGCGACTCATATGTAAAATATAGTCTTGGCTTCGTTTAGACGATTTTCAAGGAGAGGCATGCTCTGAACTGTATTCATAGCTATCGGTTTCCTTAACATCGCTTCAAGATTATATCTATCATAATATGTATATGAACGAATGAAAGCTTACAAGCTGATTGGTCTTTATAACATTGTTTTGGAACTTGTAAGTATACCATCGATCAAACATTCACTTTAGGTCAGATTTTGGCAGAAACTCAGGTCTTTCAAATGGATACTAACCATTTGCTCATCGATTTTGAGGCCACGGAAGAAAGCATGCATACATAGTCCCAGAAGTACTCGACCTGACATATATGGTAGATTGCGGTTGTTGTTTAAAACGAATGACAATTCTAGCAAATACCAATCTTATAAAGCTAAAATTTGAAGTTTGACGACGCTATGTTGTTTAGTCTTTATTCAGCTGCCATTAATAGTGAACGCTCTCAATAAATTTATAAATATGGAAAAAATTGGTCATCGTTATGTGATACGTCATTTGAAAGGCCTCACTCCAACCAATCCAATCCAAATGGAACTGAATTCTACTCTGGTGGGCTCCTTCGTTTACAACAATAAAATATTGGATGGTAGAGTTTAAGCGAGGTCGTAAGATTTGCCAAGACGAACATCGCAGTGGTCGACCAAATGAGGTGCGTTCACCAGAAATGTTGAAAAAAAAATCCACAAAATGGTATTGGACGACCGTCGATTGAAAGTGCGTGAACTAGCAGATATGGTAGGCATGTACATCGCATGTTGACTGAAAAACTGGACATGAGAAAGGTTGGTGCCGCGATTACTCACAATGGAACAAAAACAGCGTCGTGAGGATGTTTCAACCGAGTGTTTGGCGAAGGTTCACAGCAATAAAGTCGAGTTTTTGCGTCGATTCATAACCATGTATGAAGCATGTGTCCATCACTTTACACCCGAAACGAAGGAACAGTCAAAACAATGGTGAGAATCGACTCCAAGGAAGGCTCCATCGACTCCATCTGCAGGCAAAGCCATGGCGTCAGATTTTTGGGATGCGCGTGGGATAATTTTCATTGATTATGTTCAGAAAAAAAAAACAATCAACTGCGTATATTCTGCGGACTTATTGCAGCGTTTGAAAAATGGAATGAAGAAAAAACGGCCGCATTTGGTGAAGAAAAAAGTTTTGTTTCATTAAGACAATGCACCAGTTCACACATCCGTCATCGCGATGGCCAAAATCAATAAGATAAAGTTCGAATTGCTTCCTGCACTCTACTCGCCAGATTTAGCCCCCTCGGATTATTTTCTGTTCCGAATTTGAAAAAATGGCTCGGGCGTAAAAGATTTCCTAACAGTAAAGAGGTGGAGTCTGCGGTTGATGGCTCTTATAAGGAGCTCGACGATTCTCACAATAAACAGGGTGTTGAGGCTACTGAGCATCGCTGGGAAAAATATATTGAACTAGAAGAAGACTACGTACAGAATTATTTTTTCCGTAATTTGTTTTGTTTTCTTTGTTAAGTGCGGCACTTCTGGGACTACCCTCGTATATAGAGATGACTATTCAGACAAGTTCGCATGGAAATCGCTCGCTGCTCTATAATATCGGAAACATTTGAAATCGAAAAAGTATTTTACCAAGTCATCTTTCATGTCATTTCTATGGCTTGTACTGAAAGAATTGGGTGAAACTCACAGTATGTCAAATGTCTTCACAACCCCTCTCATATCCATTGGAACCATGAGCTGACACTTAAACAGGGCGCATGCTGTTATCGAGTAAGGGCCCCAAACTCACTGAAGTAACGGCGCATAACAACAGAAATATATAGCTTTGAGGTAGTAAAGGACCTAAACTTAACTGAGTATACAAGAACCATATCATCATAAATATCAAGCAAGGAATCTCTCTTGCAAGCAAGTCTTTCTTGGACTAAGAAGTCACTGAAGGACAGAAAAATAAGATGGTTTTTTGAACAACAAGGAAAGTATTCTATAAGATCATTACAATTCTTGTCCGACTGTGTCGCGCGCGTCGACGCATGCCCTTTATCAAGAGCAGATGCACGAACAGGAAGATACGATAAGAAACTGTATGGAATATACACTGATCTTTTCATCGGATTAGATGGCTAGGACATATTGAACGTATAAGCTGCGATCTCTTGGTAACAAGCGAAGTAAGCTCTGGTATACTTACTTAAAATCGCCTTCCGACGCGGATTTCTACTACTACCGGTCTGCCAAATAAATTGTTCTGTACTTTGACGAACTCTCTACGACAACTGTTTAAACCGAATGGACCACACACTCATTTCCGATCCTAACCGATCCTTTCAGTTTATCAAAACTAAAACTAAATCAGGTAACTATGCATCATCTCTGAATTTTCTTGATAAATCCTCGGGCGATCCCCAAATTATTGCAAATCTCTTCGCAATTTGTTCGCCCTCCATACCCAAGAGGCAGACCACTCTTTCTTTTCCTACTTAAATAGCTGCCCACAAACAACTTTGGAATCTGTGTTTATAACTTTAGAGTAAGTTAAAGATGGGTATATAACTTAATTCGTTATATACCTTTTCAAAATTTGAACGTTTATTTAAGAAAAACATGTACAATTGATCTCACCAAATACAGAGCATTACCTTGGCGTAATGGATCCATTTTTCATCACCAGTAACAATCCGATGCAAAAATGACTTCTTTTTGTGGCGTTCCAGCAGCATTTCGGACATGCAAAACCGCCTTTTGACGTTTCTCGGCTTGAGTTCATGTGGAACCCAATTTCCTTGCTTTTGAATATATCCAGCTGCTTTTAAACGTTTTGAAATGGCTGCTTGAGTGACACCCAAAGATTCTGCAAGCTCTTCTTGTGTTTGGCAAAAAAATCTTCATAGAGTAATGCATCCAGTTCTTCATTTTCAAACTTTTTTGGCTGCCCAGGACGTTCATCGTCTTCCAAGCCAAAATCACCACTCTTAAATCGTGCAAACCACTTTTGGCACTTTCGCTCAGCTAGCGCATGTTGACCATAAACTTCCACCAAAATACGACGACTTTTGGCAGCAGTTTTCTTCATATTAGAGTAATGAAGAAGAACTCCCCGCAAAAACACTTTTTCAGGCACAAAGTTCGACATATTTGAGTGAAAAAAAATTATTGTTGATTACATATACTGAAATGACAGTAGCTTTCCAACGCATGTCCCAATGGAATAATAACAATGGAATAATACAAGTTACGCCACCTCTTAGCAAACCGCATTAAGTTATAGACCCATAATAAACCTCAAGATGGATGGACCTGAAGATCTTCCCCCTAAATTTTTAAAGAAATGAGAAATGAACCAAGCCCAACTTCTTACAGCTTTGTTTCAGCTTTCTATCATACAGGGATTATTTCCCTCAACCTGGGAAAGGTCTTTTATTATTCCCCTACATAAAAAGGGTCGCGAAGGTGATATTTCCAACTATCGACCAAAACTTTTTGAGGGCATTATTTATGACATAATGCTTTTCCATTGTAAATCTATTGTTTCCCAAAGATCTCAAAGGTAGATCTACAACCACCAATCTAACGGAATTCGTATCAAGCACTTTATGTGCACTAAAATCTGGAAATGATGTTGACGTGAAGCCACCAATTTCAGCAAAGCCTTCGATAGATTTCTCATGATATAATCCTTCTAAAATTAAAGGCTCTTGGTTTCCAAATAAGCTTTATAACGTGGATTCAATCCTATTTAAATGAACGACATTGCTATGTTCTGTCTAGGTCCATAGTTTCCGACCCAATTAAAGCCTCCCCTGGTGTCCCGCAAGGCATTGACTATTAATGATGTTGATTGCATCATTAAAAATTCTTACATATCTGTTTACGCAGATGACATGAACATCTTTAGATATATATGATCTTTCTCAGATAGCCTACCACTGCAGGAAAATATGGACAGATTTTGTACTTGGTGTCAGAAGAATTTCCTTGAGCTTAATATTAATAAGCGTCAGCCTATAACATATACCCGTAAGCGCCCTCCTACTTCACCACGCTCCTATCTAATCTTTAATCTGCCTGTTACCTTAATGAATAAGTTTCGTGATTATCTGTGATAAGGAACTCAATTCCCGTTCTCACATTGATAATATGATAAAACAGCCAACTCTGCTCTTGCTTCATCAAGTGCTTGTCTAAGGAGTTCTCCAATCCAATCAAAATCCCTATACATAGCCTTTGTTAGGCCTATTCTTGAATATGCAAGCCAAGTTTAGTCACCCTACTACAGAACTCACATCTTCCGGACAAAAGCTGTTCAGCGCAGGTTTTTACGATTTGCCTTACGTGGTCTTCCCTGGGATGATAGCCAAAACTTACCACCTTACACTGATCGGCTGAAACTTATAAATTAACAACCCTTTTCCATTCGCCGAAAAGTTGAGGATATTCTCTTTATTCATCAGACCTTAATTGGCAATATCGATAGGCCTTCTTTACTTCAACTTATTTCTTTTAACACTTTTCCGGCTCAATCTTCACAGAACGAATTATGGACACCTGGAGCCAATGTCTAGAACATTTTGTGAAATTAACGATAAGCATAAAAAAGAAGAAAACAGAGCTTCAAAAGCATTTTCGCGATGTAATTGGGCTCGATGTGGGTAGACAAGGACTTGGACATACCATTGAAGGAAATACTTCGAAGAGATTTTTTCAAGAAACAAAGGTAACAGCTCGTATAACTGGGATCAATAAAGAGGTAATGACGAGACTTAAATTAAAACTTAATGTTTTGAATTTCAAATAAAAAACTTCCACTGTCAAGTTTGGGGAGTTCTTAGCAAACAACAGAGCTATTAAAGCAAAAATATCCCGAAAAACAACTCACACCAACTCTTCATAAAATTTTGGCTTATAGTCAACATATTGTATAATCGAACATCAATTTTTACCGCTTGGAAAATTATCAGAGGAACCTCAGGAATCCAAAAATGAAGACTACAGTGAATATAGATATTAAAACAGGTACAAGGTTTCAAGGATGCGGCAATATGAAGATTCTTTCAACGTGCTTGCATCGGAAGAGATGGCAGAGCACAATACTCTTCTGAAATGATAAGTTTATTAGAAATTACCCCAGATGTTGAAGAAAGTTTCCGAGAAACTTATTTAAATTTTTGGTCCGTTTACTTTTTTCTCCGCTATTTGATTTCGATTTAATCACTGAAATATTTTATTATGTAAGTACTCTGATGTGCCACAAAATAAAAAAAAACAACAAAAATACACATACAAAATATAGTACATGTTGATACACAAAAAGAGAAACATTTACAAAATGATTCGTTTACTTTTATTCACCAATGTTTTGCTCGAATTAGCTTTTTGACATTACTTCAATCATGGGCTTTGCACATTTTTAAAGTAAAATATTACGAGTATGCTAATCCCCTGTGATGAAAAAGTCCTATTTTAGCCGAAGATTCTGAAACAGACTGTAAAACTAACGTAAAAAAAAAACTGTCGCTTCATTTTGGAGTTATGATTTTTGCAAGCAAAAAAGTCAAATTGAGCCACGGTCATAACGAACGGTGTGAACGAAGATCGCGGGTTAGGAGGCGCGTTTTATTGCGAGTGGAACGCAACCAACTTGGGGCATAACTATCCATCTGAAATCGCTCTCACGATTATCGGTCTGAGTGCTACCTTGTAGTGAAATAGTTTCCAAATAGGCCATCCGTTGATTTTGGAATTCAAAACAGCAATAAGTCGTAATATTGACTACATCATATCTTCTTCTTGTCTCGAATTTTAAGCAGATATGGCCGCATTAGCATTGGTATGAGGAAGAAAAAATATACATTACTAAGGTAATGGTCCAAAAAAAGATCTTGTGATTTTATGGTATCGCAAAGGATTTTCCCTGGCTGAAGTCAGACTGATAAATGCAAGATGTCGCCTAAACGTCACCTTACCTAACCCAGCCCAATGCAAAATTACAATTTAAGATCCTCAGATCAAAACCCTCAGATTGATTATGTCATCATATATTTCTGGATGTAACATTCAACATTCTAAAAATCAACATCATCAGCGACCATCCTTATTTCTAATCACGTTGTAACCATCATGATGGGGATATTCCGAACTGTCCCATTTAAAAAAAAAGGGTGTGAAATATTAAGTTCGGAAACAAAGCCTGACAGGGGAAAGAGCTGTTAACTGAAAGACACTCTAAGGAAAACGCATTAACAGGTCGAGCGCTGAAGAAAGGTACAAAAAAAAGAAAGAGCATGGATCGTCGAAAACTCTGCCACATAGAACAAAGGGTACCTAGAAGACTTCGGCAGCTTAATTGCTATCTCCTGCTTTTATTGAAGGGTAAAATAGGAGAGACAGTTCTTCTCCTAAATTTACGAATGCCTAAGATGGTTTTTGAATGCAAGTATTTATGCCTTAACTAAAAAAAAAAACCCATTTGTAATGATAAAGATAAAACCAGCAAAAATTATTGTGGTTAACCATCCAATAAAGAAAAGCGCACAATAATGAAGAAAAATAAATTTTCAAAATGCGTAAAAACTCCTAATTTTGGAAACATCCCAACAAATGTCGATATCGTTATTCTCACACTACCTACTCACCCCTCTGCAGGGTACGAAATATCATCTCCATCTTCCGATAAGTCGATTCCCTTATTACATTCCAATACGTTTTAATCAGAAAACCATCCGACCATTTTCAGCCGCCTCTACGTGTTGACAACCGTAAATAAGCAATAAAGTTTATTTTAAACTCCAGGCCAAGGACGCGGACAATACGACGTAATTTGACCAACCTTCAGCTGCTCCCACCAGTGTGCTCCTTCGTTCTTCTCCTTCCACAAAGCAGCAGGACGACCGGACCACAAAATATTTCCTACTTAAAGTCGAGGAATCATCATGTCCGGATAACTGAATGTGTCATCATCCCAATTCTCCAATGTATCATATAGATATAAGAAATGCTTTGGTTAAAAGTATGACAAAAAGGGCCCAATCAACACTACCTTAAGGGGTGGAAGAAGCAATCTTCTTCTTCATCATATACCTCAATCCATTTTTATTTATTTTCTATTTATATAAACATCGCAAAAATATAGCAAATGGAATCCTTTTTATGGATTTTTACTTGAAATTCAAGGACACTCTGGCATCGTTAACTGAAAGAGAGCAATCTTTTCGTAGTTTATCATCATTTTTAACCTTAAACCAAAAGTCGTTAATCGGATTAGTATGCATACCGCCAGAATATTAGGGACGAAAGTCAGCTCCAAAGTCGTCAACCACAACCACCACTACAATGAAGATGACTTAAGGAGCTTCAACCTAGTTACGAGGATGACAAACAAAAAAAAAAAAATCTTAAATCATTAACTGGAGCAACTTAAGGGTTGAGATGTGATTTCTCCATTGAATGATGTATGAAATTAAAGCTGGCAACGATGCTCATCTACGCATCATCTAAACGAGTTCTTAAAAAGATTACTAAGAGTCACGAATAGCCCACCCAAAGACTGGAAATAAGAAAACGACAAATAATGGCTTAAAGAAGGTAAATGAGTTTGAATTATGGAAAAAGTTTAGATGAAAGTACGACAAGCTTAATTAGCTTTGTATATAAGACCTTTCCAGCTCAGACGGCGTTTATCTTATTATCTTGGATATACTAAAGTTTCATAACCTCTGAGTCTCCCTACTGAATGTGAAAGAGTCTTACGTATTTTGTCTGTTGCCTTTATTTTTATAAGTAGCCCGTTTATTAAAATTCGCATTCACTTCTGATTATTCATTGACCCAAGAAATGAAAGATATAGACTATGGAGAATTTTCGTAACATGAAAAAAAACCATGAACCTGGGAACATCGAACCCCATCACAGTTGGATTAAATTAAAGGGTTGAAAGGATATGTATTGAAGATCTTTTTAAATTTAACCAGCAACAAATCAAAGCGTTTCTAACATATTGATTATTTGCCTGCCTTCATAACCGTTGTTAAGAGATTTCAACAGACTAAAGCTGATTGAAATATTTTATACTTTATAGAAAAAAAAAATCACCAAAATAACTGAGAGAATATAGGTTTGCTGCATTTAGTTGGAGCTCTTGAATGAAGGATAAGGCAACATTCGAAAACAAAAAAAAAAGTGAAAATGCAACGATCTATGAACCCGTAGCTTAATCAGTAGTATAGATATTTTTTTTAGTTTTTTTACAATATAAATTGAGCGCGCTCAAGGAATTAAGTACCCTTAAAATGTTTGCACACAGCGCAGGCGAAGGAAAATCAGGGAGGGTGGAAGGAGAGGTACCGGTGAACGTTGGTTTTAAATGTTTGAAGGTTATAATGACTAGGAAATAAAGAGCTAGGCAGGGCATTCCATAAGCGAGTTGTACGGCTTAGGAACGAATCGCGATATTTTCGAGTACGTCCGAAAGTGGGCTTGAGGGTATACTGATGAGCACTCATAGCTAGACGGGTGTTGCGGTTAAAAGTTTGAAGAGGCGGAATGCTACTGGCGATTTCTATGGAGCACTGGTGGTGGAAATCTCGATAAAACAAAGTGAGACAGGAGACATTACATCGGTGTTCGAGGATGTCAACTGATTGACTGCTATTAGTATCACCAATACGTTTTATCGCACGGTTTTGAATCATATCTAGCAGGTGCAGAAATGTTTTAGGAGCACCTGACCAGATGTGGGCATTGCACTCCAATTTTGGGCGGATAAATGCTTTATATATTGTGGTCAGATCAGAGGGGGTAAAATATTTCTTACATTGCTTGAGAAAACCTAGACATTTCGCAGCATTTTTGGCGACATCGAATATGTGGTCATTCCAACGAAAGTTGTCACTGATACACATACCGAGAATGGAAAGTTTATCGGTTTCGACGATGCAAGTCCCATCTATGGATAATGGCTGGGTACTTAAATTTCGCTTTAACGACAGCAGACAGCATTGTGTTTTGGAAGCATTAAATTCCACTGTTAATATCGGAATTTAATGAGATGAACATACGTTGCCGTTCCCTTTCTACAGCCGAAGAGCAGAGACATGAGTCCACGAAGGAATATGAAAAGCAGAGAGCACTGTCATCAGCAAGGGAATATATTGGATTAGAAGTAGAAGACAAGAGATCGTTGATGAAAATTAAAAAGAGTGTCGGAGACAGAATGGAGCCCTGGGGCACACCAGCATTTATTTTTTGAATATCAGACTTGAAACCATCCAAGACAACTTAAATTGAACGTTTCAAAAAGTAATATCTAATCCGTTGAAAAAGAGAATCATCGATCCCAAAAGCACGCATTTTCGACAAAAGAGCCGGATGCCAAACTCTGTTAAATGCCTTAGAAATATCAAGTGCAACTATCTTGCTTTCGCTAGATTAATGTATGCTTTGGTTCCACTTTTCGGTGAGACATGCCATCAGATCACCAGTGGACCTGTTGTTACGAAAACTATACAGCCGGTCATTAAGAAGGTTTCGTGCTTCGAGATATTTCATGAGCTGACGGGTTATCAGCGTTTCCATGACCTTGGAGAGACGGGGCGCAAGTGCAATGGGTCTGTAGGAGGAGAGAGAAGAAGATTCGCCTTTTTTAGGGACGGGCTGGACAAATGCTGTTCTCCATCTGCTCGGAAAGAGTCCTAAAGAGTAGGATTGATGAAAAAGCTTACCCAGTGGTTTTGCCAGCGTGGCAAAACAGCTCTTCAGAAGGAGGGGAGATAGACCATCTGGACCAGCGGATTTGTCAATATTAAGATCTTTAAGAACACTTGCTACTACACGAGTGCGAAAGTGGATTTGTCCCTTTGAAGATTCGACGCACTCAATTATAGGAAGAGACAAAGCACAATCTAAGAATGTTGAGCTAGCCGCAAAGTGTGCAGCAAGCAGATTGGCCTTGTTCAAAGGGCTGATAGCTGGAATGTCATTGTAAATGAGCGTTGGGAAGGAGGATGAGGCAGAATTTCTAATATTTTTGACGAACGACCAACAATTTTTACTACCTTTGGGACATTGTAGTATTTTTGGCTCAGTTTTTGGTCGTATTGAAATTTTACACCTTTAAGAAAGGCTTTGCAGTAATTTTTAGCTCGTTTGAACTTTTTTCGGTCTTCCTCTGTTGGGTTGGTCGCTGAGCATCTTTACACCTCGAGTCGTACCATGAATTTTCTTTTGGTTTGATACTCTTCATCCGATGAGTGATAAAGTTTCACATTCCAAAGAGAATGTTGTCTATGATCATATCAGCAGTGGCATCTACGTCGTTATCGAGGAAACATAACGACCAGTTAAAATTCCTGAAGAAACTGTTAAGACCGCTCCAATTTGCTTTCTCGTATTGCCATACGGTTCTTTTAGGAATCCTTTTTCTAACTGTGTGGTTGGTGTACGAGAAATTAGCTGATATGACACAATGGTCCGACGAGCCTAGAGGGGAGAGCATATCAACGATGTACATATCAGGGTGAGAAGTTAAAAACAAGTAAAAGGTGTTGGCGGAATGACTGTCAACGTCTGGTATTCGTGTATTCTCATTTATAAGCTGGGTTAATTTATTTTCCGCAGCGAAGATCTCAACACACGGTCCTTCTGGTGTTGTCTGTCCAGAATGTCGAAGCCACCTAGAATTGTGTATATTGAAATCGCCCGTAATAACGATTTTAGTATGTAGATACAGGGATACAGGGATACAATTCTTTGAATGGAGTCAGACAGCGCATCAAACTCATTTAAAATCGTGTTGCTGTCCAGTAATGGATAATTTGCTTACAGATATGGAATTTTAACCATATGAAATTAAATTCCGGATTGGAACAGGGACTACATTGTGGTGGAGTTTGGTAGGCTACATCACTGCGCACGTAAATGGCGACACCGCGGTGTGAGAAGAATAATGGCACTAGTTCGTAGCCAGGTAGCTTCAGATCAGAGTGATCTGAGAGGTCTGGGCAGGGATCTACCTGTGTTTCACTAAGTTCCAAAATAGTTGGTCTGTATTTGCAGACTTGGACGTGCGCAGAAAAGTGATTACTTTTAAGATTAATTTGACACTCATCAGTGCTCTATCTACACTTTCTAGAAGCAAACTCCCTTGGTACGCCCACGTTTACACCGGTAAATCGTGTAGAAGAAAGGAGGTCCGGATCGATAAAGAACCAAATTAGCACAAGCGCGGTTGAGAATATTGTGAGTTTGTATACCAAGAACAACATATGAGTATGAAAGTTTTATTAACAGGTAAAAAGAATGTGTCAAGCCGACAAGCCCCGTACAGAAACCTGTAGAGATAAAGAAGGAAACTGTAGTAGGGTCACAGTTTGTGCTGAGGATATGGAAAATTTCTTCAGCAGAAACCAGGCAGAATAGGGCATTCAACTTAGACGAAGATTGCCAAACCTTCAGTCCATAACAACCAAGTACAGATACCAATATCTAGCCTTAACAACAAAGCTGTCGGATCTGGCGGCTTACGGGCCGAGGCATTCACAGCTGCTAGAACTGACTTTGTGCAGCATACACCAACCCATTTCTAAAATCTGGTCAGAAGAGTGTATGCTTGATGCATGGAATCACAGCATTGTTTGCCCGATCTGTAAAAATGGAGACCCAATCAACCGCCCTGACTATATAGGTATAAGTCTCCTCAACATTGCGTACAAGATTTTATCTGCCATATCTGGTGTGAATGTCTGAAACCCTTCGTCAATAATCTGTTTAGCCCCATTCAGTGCAGTTTTAGGAAAGTCCAGAATTGACCAAGTCTATACAGCGACATCGATAAAGTCTGCGCATCAGTCAACTGAGATGTTTTCGACATGTAGAGCGAATAGACACCAATGCTCCGGCCAGTAAAGTCTTCGAATCTAACCCGGAGAGTCAACGCAGTAGAGCAAGACCTGGCCTTAGGTGGCGCGTACGAGTAGAATGGGACCTCCAGTGACTTAGGGTGCACAACTGGAGGGAGTGAGCTAGTGATCGGACTAACTGGAGATGCTTGTTAGTTAAAGCCTAGGCTCACGTCGAACTGTAGGCGTCAAATTAATCGAAGAATGATTTGCTCAGTGTCTATTAAATGGCTCTAGCTAGTAGCGGTAAATGACAAATAAGTGGATCTGGATATCCCTCTTAGTTTAGACGTACCAACTCCGGTTATATCTATACGAGTTCTATTCGTCCGGCTTTGCTAAGCCCTATCTCTCTTGATATTGTTCACTAATCTGTCTAAGACAGTTCAAAAGAATGTTTTAAATAGAGCTGTGGAGGTCAAGTGCTTGCTTGTTTCAGGAAATGTTGCTTGAATCGACCACCTAGAATAACTTATTCCATTAACTTAGTGCATTCCTGTATTAGTTTTGGGAATGTACTAACCGAGGGAATGGTTTTGCTAGCAGATTATTGATATGGAAAATTTCGTCTTTTTAAATTATACCAAACAATTCCTCCTTGAACAAAGTGATATCCGGGGATGTTCAAAGATATAGAAAGCACAAACTTTCACCGACTGCGTACATTTTTTAACCATCTATGTATAGTATGTACTTTATGGCCCTTTAGACACTTTCCTGCGCCGTTGATCTGTCCTGCTGGAACCATATGCCCTCCAGTCCCAATTCATCCAATTGAGTAATAAAAAATTGTAGCGCTCACCATCCACAGTGACCTTTTGGCCTGCGCCGTTCTAAAAAAAATGCAAACAGCACACACTGACTTTGATTTGATGTAATGGCTCTTCGTGCATTAATCGCGGATTTTTAGTGCCCCAAAAACGCAAATTTTGTTTGTTCACATATCCACATAGATGGAAATACGCGTTGTCAATGCGCCAAAATCACTGACGAATCGTTCATCAAAAACACCGTGAAGATTATTCCACGTTTTTGAAGAGTGTAGCGTTCCATTACTTATTATTTCAACACAAATTCTAATTCTGTTTGCTTCAAAAATGTCAAAACTGAATTGACATTCGACGCCATTTGTAAAATCTATGACTTTGTAAGGGTAATACCATATAATCTGTTGAAATTGATACGAGTTCTCTCTGTATCGAGTTCAGTGATCTCATCTCATCAGTGCAATCCGAATAGCAGGGAGCCTGCCTTGTTGTATTGCAATCACACTTAGGTACTGAGGTCACTGATTTCGTCACTTTTGTGGTCTATCTTCGGTTAGTGCAGTCATAACTACGAAACGAATAGAGAAAAGTAAACAATAGTTTTATCGGTTTCTATGATACACAAGTAGTATATCTCTACAAACAAAGACACAAGCCGAACTGATGGAACGCTGTGATTCCAGGAATGTGGAACTCACACGTTTTATAAAGTATTGTAAATGCGCAGAACACATTTATCCACAGTAAGAAGTACAACGCGAGAAGTAATAATCTCCTGAACGTCGATAAAAGCTAACTTTAAAATAATATTAGAGGTCAAATAAAATGTTGAATAGTCCTTCCTTTAATAGCTTTTGCGAAGAGACGCAAATCCGTGAGATTGAAAATCGAGAATGATCCTGTCTAAACGAAAATAGAGACATTCACAAAACATATTTCCTAGGCGATTCTATCAAAATCCCGTGAAATCCAGCTCTTTTGCTGAATACATGTGTAAATGGTACAAATTCTATTGTTGGTATCTGTTATTGCTTGTGATATCAGACAAAGATAAAATCATTTCCTCCGATGGCTTCATGTTGTCTGGTTGCAAACTGTTAAGACTAGGATTTTCACCCTTCTACTCATCCCTACTTAGTAGTGTGAGTAGGTTTTATTCCGAAAACCGGGAAAAATGACAATTTATTCACCGAGAGCTTCAGACCATTTAGTCTGGCTACATTTTCGTTGCAGAACGGTTGATTTGAGCCTCACGTTCACAAATCTGATCTGCAAATGCATTTTCTACCTAAGCTGCAATATGCGTCCTTCCGCGAAATATCTTGCATGTCAGTGCTTCAGAATGTAGTAATTAGGGAAGCCTGCTACAAAAGCAGATCCTAAAGATCCACTCGGATATGAAGAGACAAATTTATCCCATATTTCAACTGCCAGAATAAGTTTTAAACTCGTTGCCGCTTATTTCGCTGGACTCTAAGAAATGGTTTATCTCTTCTTAGTATTTCTGAATTTGCACTTTCTACGTCGCGGAAAAAAGGCCGACGGCTCTTTCAATCCTCCGTCAGATGACGGAGATATTGGTTTCAAAGGAAAAAATAAGGAGTAGAAGCGGATAGTTCCTTGTTTAAGTTTTTTTCCGACATTGAACAAACTATGAGTTGGGCATGAAAGGTAACACGCATAAATATATATTTGTTTGCCGATTTTAATTGGGCATATTGTATCAACAGTTAATAGACTGCACCACAGAGGGAATGGATATATATCACAAGGTAAGGTAACCGACTAACCCTTTCAACTAGAAGAATGTAACAATCTTAACATAACACTAGCAGAAGAATCTAGAAGCAATTAAGAGTATTAAGAAACTTAGCCACAATGGCGATCAGGCCTCTCTGGAATCATAATACTAAAAATCCAATAGAGAGAGTATACACATAAACATGTGTATGTTTATGAAAGTACTTTAAGGATAACCTAGTATTTAGTCCTTTGATTTCTTGTTTATATTTATCCAATTTTGTCTTGAATTAAGCTATTAAGCTACATACATTTGTTGTGCACACCATGCGTAATTTTCCTATTTCAAAACCCAAAAGTTACACTGCTTCAATTATACAAACAAACTTTTTTTAATTCCGAGTTTTTTCTCTACTGCAGTTCAAAAAAAGTTCACAAAGCAAATTATTATTACTAGCTTTTTATTTTGAGTTTTGTGATTATTATCAATATTCTGCGCCGTTGTCCTTTTGATTTCTTCACCAAAGCCACTGCACCACTGCCTATTCTCAGCTCTAAAACTCCCCTTCATGCGGCTAATTATTTCCAAGAAAAATCCGTGACTATCCCACCATTACCTCAGACCAGCCATAATCACGTTTCACAAATGAGGTTATCCTTCGTATCCGTACCATTTCTCTACCACAAAACAACTGGCATTAGTGGCATCTTTATTAACGCCGCGCTGTGAGGTAAATACGAATATCCTTTAAAGCACGCTGAGCAATTTAGACTTCAAGACCCTGATACGAATATGATGGTCAACTTTGAGACATAAAACGGGCAGTATGATGACAATGGTATAGGAGATAGAATTGTTAGCGTAATCCTCCTAATCCAGCGTTTCGTATATTGAAGACGCCATTTAATTATTTAGAGTACATATAACCCGTAGTTGGTGCGTCACAGGCCTTAACGACCACATTTCACAAATTGCACCCTCTCCAAATGCCACAGCCACCAGCGACAGTTTGAAATACTTTCACATTCCAGCAGTTAAATCTTAAAAGGCATACTCTGGTGTGTCTACCAAAAGGTTCTTCTTAAAGTATGTATTAACGCCCCCAGGGACACCACATATAATGCCGATATACCCTTCTTTCCACCTTCTTGTTACAGTATAACATCCCTTTTAACGTTTGTCCCCTTGATTCACTATACATAAGTGAGGAATTACCCGCAGCCTGCATTTGTGAAAACCTACATATCATCTTTGTACGCTTATGTGTCAGATGATACACGTAAGAATCATCTACCTACGATTGAGGTCAACGAGGTTATACCGCCAGGTACTCGTACTCGTACAGTATTACACTATATATTTCCTAGTACCAGTAGAATGCATCATCAAGGGCATTCACTGGACGATACTATCCCCCTCCCAACGTGCTGGTGTAACCACCCTAAGCTTCTAACTTAGCCTATTTGAAGGACTAATATGTAGATACGCCCTTCCAACTGATTAGTATTTCCAAATGTCAAAGCATTTCAAGACGAACTATAGCAGTTGATTATGGATAACTAATCCATGTGTCGAAATACACTCGTACAACTAAACGGAAACGCTTTCACTCGGAAGAGATTTTACTTACACTGAACTTATCACTGGATGCATGGTGGTGATGGTGATGTCTATCCGCTGTCAACATAATGAAAGAATGACTTTTGGTGGATGTCCTTGATGGCGAATACTTCTTACACACACAAATGTCGAAGGTCTCACTCGTAATACCGTAAAAACCGATTAATTGGATTAAATGCAATTAGAATGGATGAGCACAAACAGTATTGTTAAATATCTACTTTGCAGACGGAACTATTGCGTACCAGATAAGACCGCGTTGTGAATTCGATGAAATAGCAACCGAGTCTTCACGAAGCTGGGATAAAACTGGCGCGTACCTTTCGATTGCAAGAACCTCATATCAATTTCAGGCGAAGGAGTCACAATTCACAATTGCAACGAACAAGCTTTTTCGGAGTGATGCTTTTCCACACCCTGTACCTTTCTCCAGTTCGGAGCTTCGGAAAAGCTAATAAATGGGGTAGTACCACTGGAATATAGCGGTCGGCTATATCTTGAAAGAAGGTGGATTTAAAAGATACGAGTATATCACCATATGGCCAGAAGTACGAATCCTGCAGACAGAGAGTTGGTTAGAAATACGACAATGTAAAGGAATCTAGAAAGCTCAATTCATATAGTTCTGTTGTCGGCTGTAAAACAGGTTCATCAAGACATCATAGAGTTTTACTGTGGCTCCTTAGCTTAAAATAAAGACCGCAAAGATGGATCATCGTCATCAATTTATTCAATAAATAATTTCGCTTGGTCTCAATTGAAGGTGAAGGCGGGTGTCAAAAAAGTACGATTTATCGGCGATGTAGAAAGTGCTTTACAACATTTTGCATCACTGAAAATCGTTGCCAATGAAGATAATAAAGAGGAACTGATTTAACAATTGCAGCTTATGGCTATGGCATTCAAAAAATTAGTTTCGGCAATATGTTCGAACGAATATCGTGATCCATACCACCAGTGGGAACAATGTTTTTAGTAAAACCTTAATGTCTAGAGAGTTAGGAGATGAAGTAGTAACCTACCTAACTTCACACGGGAAATCCCTTAGAAGCCATTAACCTGGAATTAGATTACTAGTATAAGGGTGACACTATTTGAACTTGATAATATCAAAACAAACCTGCAGGGCTGCATCATTTTAGTAAGGATTAAAAGGCTAGAGTAGGAAACGTCAGCAAAGTATTTGGATATGGATATGTAATCTATCGCCTGAACCAAAAGCGAGGAGATAATCTCCTTTTTAATCCAGTAAAGCGAAGATGATAATGCTGCCGCATTGAACGCAAATGAGAGTCCTAAATGTCCGGTATGACATCAACTACTACAGCTTCGGAGAGCAAAATGGGATGGTCGATCAGCTTGTCATATGAAGACCAATTTCGATTCTCGAGGTATGAACGCGATGATATGGGGACCATACTTGACTAGCGTACTCTAGGAGGGGGGCGAACAAAGGTAATATAGAGGGACGTGGTAACGTATGGGTTGGTGAACTATTTGGACCATCGTTTTACAAAACCTAGTACAGAGTTGGCTTTAAGGATTATCCCATCCATATGTAACCGGCAGTTGAGCTCCCTATCACACAAAATGCCGAGGTCACGAAGAGATTCAACGGAGGAGATATGTTGGTTGTGGAGAAGATAGAGTCGGGGAGGAGATTGGTGCCGCTTATGTGAAAAGGTGATGGATTGGCATTTGGCGATATTAAGTTCCAAACAATTTTTGAGGCAGCAGATCGAAAAACTATCAAGGTCTTGTTGAAGGAGGAAGGAGTCATGGGGAGAGGAAATGGTTTTGAAAAATTTAGTATCGTCGGCGTAAAGGGACACGGACGAGTGTTTAATGATCCTATCGAGATCATTTATGGTTAATATGAAAAGAAGGGGACCGAGATGGGTGCCTTGAAGAACTCCAGAGGTGGCCAAAAATGGACTGAGGGAGTCATGTCATCTGCAGTTGCGCTCACAATGGAAGCCTTAACCGAGTACGTAGGCTGACCCAAAGTTGGCTCGGGTCCTGAAAAACTCTCCTCTCAAACAGCCTACCAAGTTCATCGACGAATTCAATTCCGGTGATCCCATTATGACCTGGGACCCAATAAGATTCAGTGAATTCAGCATTCCGGTTGTGTTCTGTGACGTCTTGCATTTTCGATCTAATATAAAAGTCGTAAGAGGATTCAGCAAGTGCCTGCGCGCAGCTTGACTATCGCTACAGATGCCAATGCTTCCCTCCCTCCACAATTTCTTAAGAATATATGTAGTTCGTTGCCATCAGGGTTGTTCCGCTTGGAAGACAGTTGTCGTCCATTACAGGGACACCAGCGCCGCATACTATCTCGGTTTTGAAGCCGTTCATGAAGGCCCGATTGTATTCCTTTCCTGGTTCAGATTCTGACCGAAACCAGTGCATGTTGTACCAGAGACCACTTCTTTGTAAACGGAAGATGGCTTTGAGAGTGCCGCCAATGATATGAATATCATCAATGCATCTAGAGCGAAGCCCGACGAGCTAGGCAAAGCCCCTTGCGGCCGAGACACATCACTCTTTGGAGTCTGGTAAAAGCGGCAATTACGTATTTTCGTGAAAGCTTATTCCATCAGGCAACCGACGCATAGGATATAATTGGCCGTGTAGATCCATATTACCTCCTCGGTGATAGGCCCCATGTCTTGCCGACAGTTCCTGTGCACTGCCAGAAGGCCGACAGCGCCTTAGAGGCTTTCAACGTAACATAATTAGTCCATTGAAGTTTGTTATCCAAGATGACACTCAAATACTTAGCTTATTTGGAAAATTGGATGGAGATGCCTTTATGCCTTATGATGCTTCTTCCTTAGCGTAAAGAGAATAACCTCGGTTTTGAGGGGATCGACTGAAAGTCTATTTCTAGTGCATCAAGCTCACGTCTAGGGGTGCTAGCGCTTTAGAGCGAATTCCTTCTTGTCAAGTGAGCCTTGATTTTTCTACCTTCCAGATTTTGAAGCACATTCTCGCCTTCCATGTTGGTAAGCATCTTGAATCGCAGACAGAGGACGCATTTCCAAGGCAGTTTTGCACACATGGATCTCGACTATCCTATCCATGCTCTTCAACATAAAGAAGTCAGACTTATAGGTCTGAAGCTCTTCGCGAGCGTGAGTCTTTTTTTCTGATTTTCAGTAAGAACGCTACTCTTACTGTTCGCCAGGGCTCCGGTTTGTATGCCAGTGCCAAGCTAGCAGTGACAATTCTCTTCAGAGTTACCAGCAGCTGATATATACCTTTGTGTAAAGTAATTGAGTTTATGTCATCTAGGTGACTTGATGCTTTCAAAGGAAGCAACAGCAAATTAAATGACCTCAACCGATGAAATAAACCAGCTACGGCGTATCGTGGTATGCAGTTCACTAGCAGCTTCGTTAATAGGAGCTGGTTGTGAGCTGTTTCTAATTAGGTTACCCGGGCAGCGTAGGTGCCATCAGATTTTCTGAGTGGTTGATAATCCCCTTCTGAAGACTTCAACCGGGCTATTGACTTCACTGACAGTTTCGATCTTTTCGCAAAAGCTTTTATAAGAGGCACTCTTCGAAATCGGAATAAGTTTCTTAAATTACTTTTGTTTCGATCTGTACAGATTCCAGTCTTCCTCTAAATTAGTCTTAAACGACTTGTTTAGATATTTTCTGGTTTCCTTACGAAGACTCTGCAGATCTGCGTTGCAGCAAGGAACGGACATGCCATTTCAAAACAGTAAACAGGAGGATACCGTTCAGATTCTGAACAGCTTCTTCTCGTTTTTGTTTTATCCTGGGCTTAGGGGGAGGACTGTTGGACTTTCCGAGCTCCTAAATACATTAAGTATAGTTGGTTTTATCCTCAACAAGGTCAAGATCTCATATCCGATTCTGAATTTGATGTACCTATGGTATGATATGGAGATCTCCGATAGTACATTCCAGGCCGTAATATCCTCAGCATGCCTTGTTGCATAGCGTTAAGTCAATTACGTGCTGTCTTACTCTCGTAACAAAGTTGGTTTAGAGCCAACATTATTGACAACCAGGACAGACTATAGTATGAAATCTAGGAGCATTTGCTGCTCGTACTTCCTCAAAAAGTATTCTGAGCATTAGAATCGCAGCATATTATTAGTCCCATCTTCCTGGAATCACATTACTCAATGATACCGCCATCCATGGTGGTGGTAGTGCCGAATCATATGGAAAAGAGGCTGACAGAACGACGCATTTGTGCCATTCCCCATTGGCTTCATAACTTATATCTGCAACAATTGAATCTTGGTTGCAAAATTACACAAGTTTCGATGGTGAGAGTGAGTTCGGCATTTAAAGACAACTTCTCGCTTGTCATATAGTGCTTATTAGATACCACGGATATTACGTGAAGTTTTGTATTCGAAAGAGTTAGAAAAGTAATGATTACATTGTGTAATTGATTACAGGATTAATTACAATTACATGTAATGAGTAATTAAATTTTTTTGTAATCATTACATCTCAACTGTGGTATTCAATACGGAAAGAAACATAGGAAGGCCGTAGCAGGCTTGGAATGTTGAAGGTTGATCTGAGCAGTCAAAATAGATGGGGTGGTTGCCTCTCATCTGCACCCATTTGGAAACAAAGCCGAAATTAACCATTCCATGGATAGGGATGTGGTTGATACCTAGGCTTAATGGTATCGACAAAAGCTTCGTCTAATCCCAGAACAAGAGAAGAGCTGTACTTGTTTTTCCGATTCTTTATAGTCCACTTTTCAGTCCCTGAACCCAGAAGATGACGCGCGTTAGTTTAGGCTGCCCGAAAACATCAAAAGTTCTAGTTAACAGGGCTGAGTTTTTCCGCATCGACTTGTTCAACCATTCAAAAGTTTGCTACGTGGAGCACTTCAATCTAAGAATTCCGTTTTCCATACCATAGCCCTCTGCTTAAATACAAACATTCTCTGTTTTGGCTGGCTCCCACAGTTGATCGACATAGTGTTTGCACACAACGTCGTTCAGACTGTTGCCATTGCTAGCCTTCCCAACTCTAAACGCCAGAACATTGGAATGGAGTTAAATATGATTTCAATTCTGAAGCTGAAAAAAGTCTGTTGCTTTTCTGAAGATATCTAGATATTAATTGAGGAGCGAAGGACTCTTTTAATTCAAATTATTACCATATTTCCCCGGTAGTGGAAAAAAAGAACAGGGACAGAAAAAAGTACATATAGACGCCACAGCAAAACCGCAGAATCCAAATATGAGCTGACGTGGAGAGGCAGCCAACAGCACGATAGCCATCGTCGGGCTATTAAGATATTATCATCTTCTTCTACACCTTTCCAAATTAGCTCTGATTTATCGGCAGAAAATTTAGCATCATACGTTACCTCTACCTCTATTCCCTATCCTAAAAATCAAAATGTAGTAAAACCCGCGTACTGGGACGAAAGGACAGTCAAAAAAGAGTCACTAATTAACCAAATTTATTAAATGAGGGCGTAGGGCCCATATGAGAACACAACTAACATGGTAGCATGTGTGGTAGTCCTATGTTCTCAAACCGAGTGGTTTTTTTTCATACCTTAATTAATTAGCAAGTTCCAAGTGTGAAGCGCTTATACAAATATTTTTAGTGACATACGCATAAATCAATAACTGACAAAAGTTTCGTATGATAATCCTTCTGAGTCTGAGTCCTGCTTTAAGTGAAATCCAACATAAATTCTGATTGAATTGGTTTTAATCAGACTCCAGTTGCTGAGTTATGGATCACTTCCGTATCCTTGTCATTTTATTCGGAATGTCAAACTTTATCCCGATTCATACCCTGGCTGCAGCTATCCTATGGACATAAATAGATGGTGTAATGAGACCAAATCCCGTCATTCCAATACAAATTAGAATCTAAGCAGTCCAAAACTTTGGTGAGGGTTTGATCTCTGAATTAAAAGAAACAGAGAGCAATTTATTTAGAATGCAGTGTCAGCGTGAGATAAGTGTAAAAACAAAACTCAAGCTCTAAAATAAAGATACAGTACAAATACTCGTAGCACCATACGGTACTGAGTGTTCATCGCTATTAGAAAGAGAAAATTGCAGACCAGGGAAATGAAATTCGAACGATGGACCCAGGAAAAACCAGGAAAGAAGTAGAGTATAAGGAATCGAGAAGAGACTGCTAAAATGGTTAAGACATGGACGACTCAAGCGAAACCAAACAGGAAAATACTGCACAGGGTGTCCTTTGGCTGTAATTTTTTTATGAAAAAGAAACATTTTGGTTCTGCTTTTGGATTATGTATATTAGAAGTCGAGAAAATAATATTGGCTAAGTGGCCAAAATTGATTACCATTCGGGCCTGATTTGGGGTAATTTCCATCAGTCTTTGCCAGAACTTCCGGCCATGGGTCCTCGAACTCTTGACGGATATTCTCTTTGAGGAATGTTGACATAGGCTCGTGACTTCCAAAAACCCCTGTCTGTAACGGTTTAATAAGGCTAGTGCAAATCGCCAAACCGAGAAAATAGCCGACGCGAAAATGAAGGTCTCAGAATTTCGCTTGTGGCTCGTGCAGTATGCGCCATTGCTACATCCTGTTGGAACCATATGTTCCACCCAATTCAACCAATTGACGAAGGAGAAAGTCGTTAAGTATGGCTCTGTCCACAGTAGTCGTTTGGCCGACGCCGTTTTCACAAAAAAGGCCCGATAATTCCTTCAGCGTAAAAGACATACCATGCAGTAACTTTGAGCGGTTTACTTTGTGAGTTATACGCGGATTTTCGGTGCCCCAGAAGCGATAGTGTTTCTTATTCACATATCCACAGAGATGGAAATGAGCCTCGTCGCTTATGATGGTTTTCGATGAAGAGTTGTCTTCCTCCCTCTCAAGACTCAGGTCTGCACTTCGTAAGGGAACATCTTACGGTCCCTGCCGAATTGCATGACACGTCATCTGGTCGATATTCTAAGCAGAACAACTGCTCCGGGGCCGGCCAGACCTGATAGCATCTCGTGTTGTCCCATACTCTTCTAGGCGAGCGGCTAAACGTGGTAGTGTTTGCCCAGTTGGTGTCGGACAACCGGGAATTCTGCGCCGAAATTCACGCTGCACCAACACCACCAACGAATTATTCCACAAAAATATCGTAACAATTATTCCGCGTTCTTTAGGACTATAGCGATTCATGTCTTGTTGACGTGTATTTTGTATCTGTTTACTTCACAAATGTCAAAGTAGAATTGACATTTTCCGCTATTTGCAAAAATTATAGAATCTTCCGATAGGGTGATGACATTTGAGCCACCTAGTAGAAAGGATGAGGGGCATAAATCAGAGGAGAGAGTTGGGACCAAGTTCACTCCAGAATACGGAGGTAGCCTCGCTACCTCGACGCGTAGTAGCAAGTGAGGATTGAAGAAGAAGAAGATCTCGGCTAACTGTCGAATTTTGTTAATCATTTATATACTAGATATATGTTACATGTGGCTAATTTTTATCAATGCCAAATGCCCACGCCGACCGTTGCAATTTTCGTGGTTTATAAACAGTTGACGAGCCTGATCTAATCTTGCGGCTTATAAATAGGGTAGTTCACTGTGAAGAATTAATTTTATACAAGGCGGGACAAAAGTAATAGAGTCAAGTGTTATTGTGCCTTGACATTTATGTTGTAGACAGATAGAGAATTAGTTGACAATAAGCAACAGAACTATACGCACCTGAAGAACTCAAAACTATTTTTACTGCTTATTTGGACAATTTCCGGTCTGTTGCTTCGACTCATCGTCAATTTCGTCGTCGATTTCCTCGTCGTCCTGCACTATGTGCGCGATCAATTAAGCGTCTCGTTCAAATTCCGTCCAATATAGATGTCGCACGAAGTGGCCGGTCCTGTATTGCTTATTCGACCGAGAATATCACTGCTATGGCCGAGGACGTCCGAGAGAGTCCACAAACATCGGCGACATAACGATGCGAACCATTTGGCGCAAGAAGAGGATGATTTCGTATCCAAAATGATAATGAGCGACGAAGCACATTTCCACTTCATTTGGTATGTGAATCAATAAAATTTGCATTTCTGTGACACTAAGAATCTACATGAAATGCACGAAGAGCCATTGCATTAACTCAAAGTGACTGTTTAGTGCGGCATTTGCAGTGAGAAAGTGATTGACCCTTTTGTGAGGATGCCGACGGCACCACCGTAACCATAACTGGTAAGCACAACGAGTCGCAAGTTGTTGAATTGGGTGTCGAGTATTGTTGGTTTCAGCAGAATGGAGCAACCGCTCACACGAGCTCGGCTTGAATCACAAATTTCTAGGCAGTCTAATATCCTGCTCTGGCGATTTGAACTGGCCGACCAGATCGCCAGATCTGACAGCGCCAGACTTTTTGAAATCTCGCGTTTACTACAACAAACTACAAGCCTTGCAAGTCATGAAATTGAAAGCCAACACTGAAGAAGGAATCACCAATTTGGAGCCAGATGTTTTGCAGGCGGCAATTCAAAATGCTGTAAAACGAACACAAATCTGCGTCAACTCAGGAGGTGGTAATTTTACAGATATCATTTTTTCAACTTAATATCATCAATTCTACACCTTCAAATAAACTTTCTGTGAAAATTGAGCGCCTTTTTTTCATTTCTAACAACATGAGAGCCAATTCACATTATGACATTACTTTGGTCCCACGTTGTATCTTGGGTTATTTGAGATAAACACAAAAAAAAAAGGAAACAAAGCGATCAGAGTCAAATTGTCGGGTCATGGAGTCATGGACAGAAACTGCTACAATGTTCTGAGAATGACTTAACATTTACACTTCAATCTGGCCAAGAAAAGATAGCGGAATTCTCCAGCAAGTAATAATAGCCACTGTAAACCATCAAAATCTTGTCTTACATTATCTCATTACATTAAAGTTCTCACTTTGCCTTACAGTTGCATCAAAATCATGCCATTGATTTATTTCTGTATCTGCATCTGCAGCTGAACATTTGGTTTCCAAACTCTGGATATATTTAGATCTGGTTCCGTATACAAGGAGGGCAAATGAAGAAAGCGGCCCACATCGAATGAATTCTCCAGCCGAGGCAATCAGCTTAAAGTTTTCAAGCTATTTATCTCATCAAAAACCAAACAAAAGATGCACTTTAATTGCATATTCATATGAGCATAATGTGCACAATAGCTATCCACAGCCAATTGTTGACTATCAACTCAAAAATTGAATAACTTAAACAGCCACACTCCACTTATGGACAACATTCTCTACTTGTCTAACATTTCCAGTTTAATCCACGTAAATCGAAACTATGTACGTGACCATCATCCCATTCAACATGAACAACTACGGCATAACTATTACTTATTGCGAACTTAAGTGGTTTCCGGGATAACCGCTTGAATAACTGCACGTACATATTTGCAGCTTATCAATACTCGTAGTTTGTCTTTTTTCGGATTTACCTGCAATAATTACAAGCCACCTTCGGTATAGCAACTCTCTGAAAGTATCTTTTGCGTGCTTTATACGAATATTGTTTATGTCTGAACTAGGCTGTAGACTAAACAAAAGCATACATAAAAATTGATCCACCACACCCCTGTCACACTTTCGAACTCACGGATTCTATGTGCAGCTTCAAGCTTCACACCGAAAGCTCGCCCATTCCACCCTGTACACAATTCAATTCCACGAATGAATGGAACATAATGCGATGCTATGCCGTTTAGGAGAATTTCTTTGCTGCGCATAAACTTAACGACCAGCAGCAGACTTAGTATGCGAAACTCTAAGAATGGCCCGAATAGGGGGAGAAGCAGGCTGGGGATGTAAACATTATTTTTGCGCCGTACGAGTATCTTATGATTTTTTCTTCGTTCTTTTCTATTTATTTTGCTCCGAATCTTCGCATCTTTTAGCATATAAACAAAATTTAAGGGGGAAAAGCTTTGCCGTATATTAGTTTCTATATGTAGATACATTTTACAACTGAGCTTTGAATACAAGTTCTCCGACGTAATGGCACAAAATTACAGGATGATGTGGAAAGGATTGAAGGGTGTTTAAGGCTTGCCAGTGTTGTAGAAAATTTTTCCAATTTTTTTTTTTTGTTTTCTCTGTTTGACCCAATTTATGATGCCAATGAACGGCAACGAAAAAGTTGGGTCAGCAAATGGCTGATGTTCTAATTAATTCATGGGAAAAACAGAATTGCGATGACACTCTGTTTATCAGTTTATCCACAATGGAAGTAGTAAATTCCCAAAAAGTGCCATATGCTTGGTTTGAGTATTCGAAAGCATTAGCAAACATCAAATAAGCATTTGCTGAAAGACTCAGATAAGACATTTGTTGTGACGGGGCTTGAGCACGTCTCGCTTTCTCAAAATTTATTCTAATCGTATGCAAAAGAGGCAATTATCATGCCGTATAGTCGTAGTTTTAGATTTTTTTTTTTCATTCCGTCAAAGCTCGTAATGAACTCTAGATTGTGGCTGAGAAAAGAAATGAACCTCACGATTTGTCAGTGTCAAGTCGGATAGAATGGAAATTAATGTTGACTGCTTCACATGACAATTAAGAGCGATATGTGAACCATCATCATTTGCAAATCTGCTTTCAAAGAGGAAAGCTACCAGTCACGTATTAAAGTGTTTCATAATACAAAAACTTTTTCGCTGTCAATAAGAGAAAAAATTCTCCAATTAAACCCTACTGTATGATAAGCAAAAGATATGTGTATCCGCATCTTGTGGCTAATCGAATTATGCATTTAAACAAAGATGACAATGTGAATTTCTACAATCTTAAAAGATATTAATGAATATTTCATGACAGTGAAATTCTCAGTTATCAAAATGTTCATTGCTGGTATTGGAAACGTGTTTAGTTAGGGTTCTTTTACTCTACCCTGTGAAGATCTAGGAACATAAATCAAGACTTCTGATGATTATAATTGAAGGTACATAAACCTAGATTATATTATTCGGAATGGCTTCTTCAGCGAATTCACTGATAGTAGAAAAACTAGGATGTCTCGTTTAGCTGTTCGATATCGATTCGCATCAATCTTTATTTTCTTTTGATTTTTATACATAAAATTTGCGTATGTAGTTTAGCAATAATTGAATTAACCGACCAAAATTGCGGCTGTGCAGTATTTGCGCACAATATGAATGTTGTGTAGACAGAAATATTTGCTGCTACAGTTTGCATGAATGATGCCGCAAAGTTGGTCAGCATAGCTGCTGTGAAATTTTTTTTTTTG
Source organism: Volucella zonaria (assembly GCA_963966105.1). Classification (NCBI taxonomy): domain Eukaryota; kingdom Metazoa; phylum Arthropoda; class Insecta; order Diptera; family Syrphidae; genus Volucella; species Volucella zonaria. The sequence continues at coordinate 83,117,872 of OZ014530.1, forward strand.
TTTGAAACTTTATTTCATATCAAAATTGAAAACTAAAATATAAGCACAAATTCAAAATTTTAAATCTACAAAGCTTTTTCATTTTTGATCGAAATAGTAAAGTACAATCTATTGTTCAGAACAAGAGGCGAATGTACCTATCATTTTAGATATAATTTTACCAATATAACTATTGATGGGGAAAATATATAAAATTTACAAAAAGTTAAAAAAAGAAATTCAAAACAAAACCCAAATTAAACAAAAGGCATAACGCACATATCAATTGCGCAATGGTTGAAAGAGAATAACCATTTTTTAATATTACGAGGGTTGTCTAAAAAGTATCCGAACAATAATACAAGGCATTTTTTCTCAAATTTTTTTTTTATTTTTCTACATAGTCTCCTTGTAACTCTACACACTTCTCCCAGCGATGCTCCCATCTCTCTAACCCGTCCAAATAGCACTTGACGTTTTTCTCTGCAAAAAAATTGTTCACAAAGGTAATTGCCTCCTCATTTGAAGAAAATCTCTGTCCTTCGAGCGCAGTTTTTAGATGAGGGAACAAAAAGAAGTCGCTTGGGGCTAGATCCGGTGAACAAGGCGGATGGTCAAGCAGTTCAAACCGTAATTCATGGATTTTCGCCATGGCAACCGCTGAGGTATGAGACGGCGCGTTGTCTTGGTGAAACAGGATTTTCTTTTTCTGAAAATGTGGCCGTTTTTCCGCAATTTCTGCCTTCAGCTTGGCAAGTAATGATGCGTCGTAGTATGCTCCTCTAATGGTTTTTCCTTTTTGAAGATAATCGATTAAGATAACTCCTTTACTATCCCAAAAAACAGTTGCCATCGCTTTCCCAGCCAAAAAAACAGTTTTTGCTTTTTTTTGGAGCCGGCTTGCCCTTTGCAGTCCACTGTTTTGACTGAATTTTTGTTTCGGGCATATAATGGTGAATCCAAGTTTCATCTAGAGTAATTAATCGGCGCCAAAACTCTTTTTATTGCGCCTAAACTGCGCCAACAGAGCGTTGGAAATGTTCATTCGAACACGTTTTTGGTCTATCGTAAGCAAACGCGGCACACAACGCGCGGATAGCTTTCTCATGCCTAAATCTTGATTAAATATGTAACAAACACGTCCTTTGGACATTTTCATAACCTCTACTATCTCTCTCACTTTAATTCGGCGGTCGCCTAACACAATTTGGTGAACTTTAGGAATGTTATCGTCAGTGGTTGCAGTTTTTGGACGTCCCGAACGTTCATCATCTCCCAAGCTCTTACGGCCACGTTTAAATTCAGCTGCCCAAAATTTCACTGTTGTAAATGATGGTGCAGAGTCCCCATGCACAGAGTCCAACCCATTTTTGATTTGCGTAGGCGTATTGCCTTTCCAAAACAAGAATTTAATAACAGCTTGATACTCTATTTTTTCCATTTTCACAAAAAACCCTCACATCGACTCACTCAAACGAATGTCAACTAAAGACTGCGAGTCCAAAATGACTGAAACTTCGGTAAGTAACTATCAAAAGAAGCACAACTAGCATTCACTGGCTTTTATTGACGAGTGCCGCTATCTTTACGTTGCGGTCGGAAACATTTCAGATAACCCTCGTAAGTAAGTAAGAACACAGTTTTCACTCTCTTAGGTTCTCTGGTAATAAGTTAAATAGACTAGGCTTTGTAACAAAATAAAATCTTGAAAAGTGTGTTTTATTGATTCTGGGCACATTTACAAAATTCCTAGTGTTGACTTGTAAATTGTAATTTTCTTGAAGTCTAAGAGCATAGTACCCGGAATTTTCAAAAAATATTTTTAGAACCTTGTAACAATACTGTCTTAAAGGGAGAATTTCAAGATTTTTGAACAAATCAAAACTAGGAGCTCGACGATTGATTTTACACATAATTCTGATCGCGTGTTTTTGCTTCGTTAAAGATCTTTTATATTATTGAAATATGTGCCATCCCAACAAGTTATTCCATACTGCAGCTTTGATTTCAATAAACCATTATAGACAAGCTTTGAAATGGGCATGCTACTCTGAAGACTGAGATGGTAGAATTGCCTCACAACTCTATTTAGATACTGCCCCAGAAACAAGGTATGATCTTTTCAACTGAGCTTATTATCCAATATGACACCTAGATATTTAAAATTGTTGACACGATCAATTTTGAAGCTGGCATCACTACAACTTTCCTTTCTGTTAAAAGTAATAGAATCATTGCGGCTTTCTACTAAACAAAAACGTAAACACTTTGGCGAATGGTAATATAAAGAAAAGTCATCGCAAAATTCACCTTTGATGTTAAAAATCATGAATTTCGTCTTACTACTGATTAACACCATATGTTGCTTAAACCACCTTCTCAATATGTCTAGATCATTATTAACATCCGAACATAAATTAAGATAACTATTATTCGAATAGGAAAGAGCAGTATAGTCGGCAAATGTTGTAATTGTGCCTATAAAGTGTTGGATAAACAACAAATTGACATATACTAATAACAGAATTGGACCAAAAACAGATCCTTGCGGGACACCAATATTAACGAAATTCTGCGAACTAAAACAGTTTTTGATTTTCACCATATGCTTTCGATTTTTTACATACGAAGAAAACCAATCATGAATAAAGCCTCTGAAACACGCATCATAAAGCTTACTTCACAGCAGAATGTGATCTACCATATCAAAAGCTTTAGTAATATCTATAAATAGAGTAGCTGGTATTTCGGATATATTCAAACTGATATATATTTCACCAGTCAATATTAATAAGGCACCTTCCGTAGATCTCCCACTTCTAAAACCGTACTGGCTACCACTAAAAAAATTGATCCTGTCAAGAATGATAAAATTCTGGATTTTATACCTCGTTCAAAAACTTTAGAAAAAACTGACAAAATTGAAATGGGGCGATAATTATTTAAAGTCATGATGTCACCCTTTTTATGCAGTGGCATTACTACTGCTGTCTTAAGTGAATCTGGGAAAATTCCCCACTGTACGCAGAGATTGAAAATAAAACACAATACATCCGAAATTTCGAAAGAAATATTTTTCAGCACCGAGCTGGAGATCTGATCAAAATAAGAAGAATTCGATTTTTTAAGCGATAGTATAATTCTCTGTATTTCAAATGCCGTAAACGGTTCGAAGAAAAAACTTTCTGGTTGAAAGTTTGCTTTCTTTAACGTAACATCGCTTTTTCAATAAGAGCTACCATCGTTCGGAAAACCCTAACAAGGATTGACATTCGAAAAAAACTCATTAAATAAACTAATGAATTATAGTTGTATATGATTATATCTGCATTGTCATTCGATATGTTTAAAATTTCGTTTATGACCCCCCATTCCTTTTTAACGTTACCCACATTTTCATCTAATCTATTACTGAAGTAAGTATTTCTATGTAGCGGCATCTCGGTTTTTAACTTTAAACATAATTTGTCATAATATTTTCTAAGTCTAACATTGTCAGGATGTTTTCTAACCCTAAAGCACAGTTTATTTTTCAATCTAATTTTCATTTAAACTTGTTATTTTTATTACATACAATCTGACTACAATTGGACATATGAAATTGTAACTTCTTAAGGATCGAATCAAAAGCAATAGATGGATCCTGTGAGTTGAAAGCATGTAATGCATGTGCAAACTAAACTTTGGAGTTAGTGACATTTTTCTAATACGATACCAGATGGGAAATCAATTGATCCGGATTGGATGCCTACTCCGATCGATTACCTACATAGGGCGCATGCAAAGAATTTAGGAGTTGTCTTTTAGACGTTCGAAACAAACATGGAGCTTATATAGACTACCTTATATTTTTGTACACTGTGAGTTAAGGAGTATAAAACCGACAGTTTACAGTTTCCTTCAGAGCACCAACAATTTAAAGAACGTCTTGCCTCTGGAGTAGAGCTTACCTACAAGTAATCATATACTACGGCAAGAAATATGTGAAAGTCATTGATATAATGTCTAAAAGCCTTTGAAAATATGGACAGTAATTTACTGGTCACAGATAAGGAAAACTCAAAAGGTAGAGACGCTACCTTGTCTTGCACTTGTACCGCGTCTGTACTTGACCACAAAACATCGTTTAGATAGCATCTGTCAGCAAAATACTTAGTGATCTAGCAAAGGACTCATTTTCCAGCTTCCAAGAAAGGTAACGTGATAGCCGTAATTTAAGTGAAAACCTACAATCAAAAATGAATAGACTTAATCCTTTGGCATAAACTAGTTCTGCTGTGCAGAGGATCATACAAGAATATTTTGAGTATAAGCTTCAAAGAGTCTTCGATTCTGTGCGCCTCAAGTTCATTTTGATAGGTTTACGTAGGAGAGGTTTTACTGGAACAATTGCAACTAATAGTATTATTATTTTATAGCTATTTACAAAAGTCTTAAATATCGTACTCCAACAAATGGTAAGTTTTTAGACTGTTCTAAAACTTCCATTGTAAAGCATGTCATTCTGTGCAATCAATTTACTTAAATTGAAAGGAGTGAAGATCACCCGCTGTAGAACTACTGAAAAAGTATCTAACTATACAGCAATTAGTTGGAGATTGCTTAAACACATTACAAAAAACTGAGTAACGCACAAGGGTTGACCAACATACATTAGCGCAATATTGTGGCGAATTTTGTGAAAGGATCTCGGTCCATTTGAAGCGTCGAACTTTTGGAAAATTGGTCTCTGGACATGGTAACAACCGATTCGGAATTTCATCGCAAAATATGCGCTGATTCGTGTGCCGCCACTACATCCACAAAAACTGAGTGTTTGGTGAAGTTTTCATGCCGGCTGCGTCATTGGGCCGTATTATTTCGTTGGTGATGATGGCCGCCAGGTTAGAGTTAATGGAAATTGCTACTGCAAAATGTTGGAACGTTATTTTCGGGCGCAATTCTGTGCACTCAACATTGGTAAGATGTAGTTTTAGCGCCACTTACCACATAGAGAGCCAAACAATCGAGCCATTTAAGTTAAAGTTTGAACACGAAATTTCCGGAATATTGGCCGAAATGTATGGAGGAGTGGTCGAAAATTGGCTCCAACGAATCGATCGCGGCAATCGCGCTTGTGATGGACATTGGATTGAAGTCGAGTTCCATTCCATGTAATTTTTTGCGACATTTTTTAGTCTAACCGAAATGGACATTCATTGGGTGTAAGTGTTTTTATATGTGCCTTATTTATATCAGTTTTGGTTTTCTAGTCCTCAAATAGTATTACTAATTTGTTAACAAATGAATGTAAATATTACATTCGAAATGCGGTTGTTGATATTGTGTTTAGTAGTAGTAATAGTAGTAATATTTATTTATTCTGTTACAATATTTACAAGTTTAACAAGAATTACAAAAATAATTAATAAATTTGTAATTACTAAAAAGATTCATTTAGGGTGAAAAGTAACCTCCTTGGAGTTGCGGCCACCACGAAACTCTCGAAACCAATATTTGACGGTGTAATCTGACGGAGCATTAGTCCCATAATATTTATCCAACTTTTCTTTTGTTTCCTTCGCCACTTTGCCTCTCAAAAAATAATGTTTTATGAGAGAACGAAAATCGTTTTTGTCCATACTCAACATGATGCCAAACACGTCAACAACAATCAGCTGTCAAAACTAAAGACAGTATCGCACTGAAATTTGGCATGTCTGCCTGAATATGAACGGACTTCAAGGCACCGTAACCTTTTTTGCAGTAGCAGCGCATTCTGGCTGTCACCCCACCTAGTAATTTGTAGCCTATAATTCAATACATATTTTAGAAAGTTGTGTAAAGTGTTCCAGTTTGCGCCGTTTAGGATGTTTGTGATCTCATTTAGTGATAGGACATTTTTTTGCCCCTGATTGAATTTAATATGGGACACGTTTCAATAAAATGCCGGACATCCTCCTTCGCTCCCAGATTGCACAGTGTACTTTCGTCTCCTACGTTGTTTCTGTATGGCATATAATAGTTCAGGTGCAAAAGTTCGCCTCTGGCTTTGAATATTATTGAGATGGACTCTACGCTCTTCCGGTCTCCAAAGTAGCTGTTTTCCCCAGGTTTATGCTGTAGTATTGTGTACGTGGATCTTGATTGGCTTTGTTGACTTGCCGTCTCGAAAAGCTCTCGTATTGAGTAGTAGATTTTTTAAGCATTTCGTTCAGTGTGCTCTCCCAGTTTGTTTCATTTCCGATTAGTTCGTACAAGGGGACATTGTATTCTTGACTGAGCCTTGACCATTCCGCAATAAAATTAAGGTTTCGGTTTTTAAGATACATAGCAACCTTGTGGGGAAGACTATGACTTGGTTGAGCAAAAACTTTTCTGATATAGAGGAAGTGCAGTCTAAGCGTGAAGATACGTTGGTAGTCTAGTTTTCAGATGTAACATGTAAGTTGGTGTATTTTCAGGCAGCCTAAACAGTTTCTTAAGGAAGTATCTTTGGAGTTTTTCTACCTCTTCAAAATGCCAAGCCCCCCACACTTGTGCTGCATAGCATATTATTGGCCTCATTACTGCCTCGAAAATCTTGTACTTCACAACATTTCTTTTCCCCAGAATTCCTTTCCAGTTGCAATTAATCGCACGTTTAGACTCTTTCAGTTTCTCTAGCAGGTGTTTCTTAAAAGATGCCTGTAACGTGACCAGAACTCCGAGGTATTTGTATTCCTTGACTATATCCAGTTCCACGTTCTTCAAGGTCCATTTTTCATTTCTTGCGTGACGCCCCCAACCATTTCGAAAAATCAAGACTTTGGATTTGCTGGTATTAACTTGCAGGTTCCACATACGACAATACTGTTGCAGCTTGTTAATCATAATTTGAAGCACGCTTGGGGTTTGCTGCGAAAATTACGATGTCGTCGGCGTAGAGTAAGAGTTTTATAGGAAATCCCTCAAGAGGCAATCCGCCCGGAAGAAATTCAACTAGATCATCCAAAAATATTGAAAACAGAAGAGGACTCAAAAGACATCCTTGCTTTACTCCAGAGTTTGTTTGGATCGGATTAGACAAGATATTCCCAATTGTTGCAGAGGTTCTTAGAACTTTTGTTGAGACTCCTATGTAGCTGAGTTTAAGAAATAGTCATCTTCTATCGATGGAGTCAAAAGTTGCCTTAAAGTGTACAAAGAAATCGTATGATTTTTTTTTCTCGGTCCAAGTAAATCCGAGCGATGTTTTGAGAGTAAATATGTTGTCAATCGTGGAGTACTCCTTACGGAACCCGGCTTGAAACCCGATTTGGTGGTCGTTTTCACATACCCAGGTTATTAAACGCTCCAAGATGACTCCTGTAAAAATTTTGGTAACAGCATTTAGAAACGAAATCTGCAGATCATTTGGATCTGCTTTCTTGAGAATCGGAAAAATTATACTTTTTTTGAAACCTTCTGGAACTTCGCCGGTTGTAAATACATAATTGTATGTTTCCGTGAGCTTCTGCAAGAAGTGGTCAGTTGCATTTTTGAAGACCTCATAAGCAATCGATCTTCCCCTGGAGTCTTATTTAGGCGGCACCTATCTATAACTTTTTCAACTTCTTGTAGGGTTATGGGGGAGTCTAAGGAGTTTACTTCGGAATACGGCAGTGCAAATTGTACGAGTATTTCATTTCATTAAGTAACGAGAGGCTTATAGTTTCGCACATTTCGATGATTTTTTTCCCGTTTGCATCGGTAACTGCATCTGTTGACTTTCTCACTTCTCTCAACGATCCTTGCAGCAGCTCTGGTTCAACATTTATCATTTGATCATTCCCCACTCTCCCACTGAAGTCTCCAATGACCAGAATATCTGTCTCGCCCATTTCCAGCAGAAAATTATACAAACTCGTGAAATCGTTCATCCAGTTGTTGCAATTGATGTAAGTTGGAATAATATACAATTTTAGGTTCCCAGCTTCAACCTTTACTAAATGTCTGTCGAACTTTTTTATAAAGCAGCATCTGATCTTTGTTTCTAAACCTTTTTTTTATTTCGAACAAGCATCCGCCACTGGCTTTGCCATTTATAGGAGTTCTTACTGCTGGAATCCAAAGAAGAGAGTGATGATTGAAATAAGACTCGAAGCGTTCCATATTTTTCTCCACGAACGTTTCAAAAAGTAAAAATATATCGTAGTTATTTATAAAATTAAAAAAATCATTAAATAGCAATTTATTACATAGACCTGCTATGTTAAACGAAAGAATATTAAAAGAAACATTGCTTAAATTAGCTAAACTATTTGAACGGCTGACGGCATTACAATTAAAAGCGTTGTATTCGCTCATTTGTCACAGTTTGAGAGCCACCGGCTGTCGCAATATCTGGAGCATTTGACATTTCACCACCACGTAGTAAGACGTCAAGAAATGTCATTCCTCCTGCTTCGTGTTTATAGGTAGCAACATTGTGTAAAAAAGCTTAGCCGTAGCCAAATGGGTACGCAGGGCGGTACACTGTGCACTGTGCAGTCCTATGGATTTACGTGTTTATTCTCTGTTTTTATTAGTTTCTTTACTTTACACAGGGATTTAACGCTACAACAGGCATTAGATATTCTCGAAAATGGAGATGTAGACAACGTAAATGGAATTTACCTTGAGCCCCCAGCGGTAAGTGTAGATTCCGATGAAGATTCAGGTGACGGAGAAAGTGGGGACGATCTTGCTGGCCGTCAGCTCGTTGCTGGAGCAGAGATATTGTACAAAAGTTCAGCATTATTTGATACAGGTCAGACTAATGTTGGTGATCAAATTCAAGCGCAAGAACCTCCTCCAGCGAAAAGAATTAGGCAACAGAAAAGAAATATGGAATGGGTTAGTAAGGATTCGACCAGTACCACTTCAGTATCTCCGGAACAAAATTTTACTGATATTACAAATATGTCTCCAGTTAGATTGTTTGAGCTGTTTTTCGATGAAGATGTTATCGGACATCTCGTCAATCAGTGACTTCAAAAACAGTTCACGACCCAATATCAGTTCTAAAGAAATGCGAACGTTTCTGGGAAAGTGAAGCTATTGGGAAGAATGACAAAATGTGGAAAGTACGTCCTTTGTTTGATCTCATTTTGGCAAGGTTAACAGACCGGAGCAAATCATGGACTATGACGAAAGCATGTTTCGGTACTATGGGGACCATGGTTGTTAGCAATTCATTCGTGGGAAGCCAATAAGATTTGGGGATAAAATGTGTTGCCTGAATGCTCAATCTGGGTAATTGGTCTCCTTTGAACCGTAGGACCAAGCTTTAACGAACAATATAACTTAGACTATGGGAAAGCAGCTGCACCACTTTCTACAATGCTCGATAACCTTCCGACTACCATACGGCACTTGCCATATGATCTGTTCTTCGACAACTTGTTCATAGGTCTGCATTCTAAAAAGTTTTCATGGTTTTGTTGCGTGTTACTTATGAAAATATATTTCTTATTTCTTCGTTAGGAATGAATTTACTTATTGTTTTAAAAAAGCGCGGATACATTGGAACAGGGACCATGCGCGAAAACCGTGTACCGAAGGGCTGTACTTTACGATGCTCTAAGGTCTTAAAAAAAAGAAAAACGGGGAAAGTATGAGTACGCAAGTGACATAAGGAACTGCGTTGGGTTGACAACAACGTAGTTACTGTATCGTCCAATGAATTTGGAGTTTTCCCCGAAGTTAGGCTTCCAGGTTTTCTTACCAAGAAAAGAAGAGGGTTACCATTGTAGAACCTAGACTCATTCAGTACAATAAAGGCATGCTAGGAAGCAACCTAATGGACCAGAGTATCAACACGTCCAGAGTTGGAATACGATCGAAGGGATGGTGGTGGCTACCTTTTTCGTAGATTCTTGATGCCAGCGTTCACAATGCTTGGGTTTTGCAATGTAAGTCGGGAAAAAATATACCGAAAATAAATTTTATTTGGACAATAGCGCAAAATTACTTAGTCAAATATAAGGATGAGCCGAATACTTCAGGTAGAGGTTTTCCCAGTCATTGCCTCGCTAACGATCTTTTACGATTTGATGGGCTGCATCACTACAATGTCAAAAATGAAGGTAACAGGTGCCTATGTTGTGCAAGTGAGCGCTGTGAGAGTAAAGTCCGAACTTCATCAGCAAAGTGCAAGCGTGACCATTGTGT